>CM057455.1:1552191250-1553470000 GCA_016271365.2 Neoceratodus forsteri | reverse complement strand
AAGAAAATGTGACACTGCCAGGATGAAGTGAATGCCACTGTTTCCTGCATGATAAAGGGGACTAATTGCCATTGAAATTACGTTGCTTTATCCAGTAGGTCTGCTGCAGCATACTGCAGAATGCATTAAAAAGTGCATTTCATCCTGGAGGATGCCACTGTGTATGTCTGTGTGTACAGTACAAGTCACATTACACTGTTCCCTCAACTCACTGGTGTAGCATTGGTCAATGAGTTTCCTAATCTGTGCAGTGTTTAATTCAATGAATTAGTAAAAGGTTAGTATTAGTTTGCAACTAGCTGTTATGTACTATAAGCTTTATTTTCAGCTGAGTGCTTATGAGTTTCATTTCAGAAGGCAGACTAAACAACTCTTAAGGAATGCTGTGATATTTATAAACAATGCCATGAAAATGCATTGCATAAACACTGCAAAACAGCTACTGCCATTTCACTAAACAGTTACAAGTGAGTTGAATAGGCAATGAAGAATGGTTGGAAAACAGTTGAAAGCTTCAACAGTTCGAGTTACCACTGCAGTAGCATCACCAAAAAAAAAATGCTACACCAGTGAGTTGATGGAACACTTTAATGTGACTTGTACTGTATGTATATGTGTGTGTGTGTGTGTGTGTGTATATATATATTCATTGCAAAAAAGTCCATTATTGCATCAGTTAGGGTTAATAGTTCAGCGACAAAAGTTTGGAAATGTGCTGTTAGAGTTTAAAACCCTAACTCCGCTTTTCCCCCCCACACACACATATGCAAGCAGGGGAAGGGCCAAGGCAACACAACCAATCAGAGCCAACCAGCATCAGGTAACAGAAGTAATGTACAGCTCTCTAACTGTACTGCAAGACACATCCATCATCATGGGTCACCAACTGTATGAGTTCTGCCGCCATCATAGTGCCTTGGAGGTACACATGCATGCTGGGCAACCATGGGTGATGCCGCACAGTAAGCAATTTTGTGTTACAAACAGTAATAACAAGATTTAAGCAGATGCCTATATTTCAATAGTGAAGAAGTGATGTAACACACAATATGTTATCCACAGATAGTTTCTTAGAAATGAAAGTTAGTATAAGCCTACCAACAGTCATTGTATGTTTGCATTTATTTTTCTGATAGTGAGTCAGTTCTAATAACAAACTGTAGTACTAAAAGTAATTATTTGTAGTATAGTTTACAAGTAACATGTGAAAGCAACAGTTATAACATCCAAAGCTAACAGTAACATGCTGCTAATGAGTATTTCCAGGTAACACAGCCGTATAACAACATGTGATAGTGTTAGTTTCATACTTGAGCAGTATCTTTAAAGTAGTATGTGTCATCTCTATCTGTTCTGCTACCACGTGCCCATGTGGTAGCCTGCAGCAACCCAGTTGTTGAATAGTGACACATAAAAGTCAGTATTTTGAAAATGTGTACAGATTAAGGCTCATTGTATGACGAAGATATGGCAGCAATAATGTGTCATCATACTGTGCTGCAGTATAGAGTCGATGATACTATATTTGTTTTTTTCTTACATAGTGTTATGTGAAATAAGTACAGTGTTGTGATTATTGTGGTTACAGATGTGATGTAGTGGTATAGTGTCTTACAGTCTTGCATATGTGTGTGTGTGTGGGTTGGTGGGGGTAGGGGAAATGTGGAGTTAGGGTGTTGAACCTTAACAGCACATTTCCAAACTTTTGTTGCTGTACTATTAACCCTAACTGATGCACTTACTGAGTTTTTTGCAATGAATTTCCCTTCTTTTTGAGAAAGTGTAATGTAAGTTGTGTGTGTTAGTGGTAGTGCAGGCCTTCCAGGCCCTGTGCTCCTTGCACATTGTCCATTTTTTGGCATAATGCTATACACATCTGTGACCCAGACTGCATCTTCTCTGGGCCCTGCACTCCCACTTATACATAACTATGGAGCCCATACAGCAGCCTTATAGGGCAAGGAACCCTTGTAACACTAATTTGCTAATATCACAACAACCATAGCAGCTAGGAAACAAATTCTAGTACTGGTGTAATCCTGACAGTGAGATGTCTATGCAATATACATCAATTGAATCTGTATCTTGCTTCGTTTCTGAGATATGGGCACTGAAAAGGCACCCTTGGAACCCTTGCAACATGTTTTACCAATATCTCTGTAACTGTAGTAAGTAGGAAATAAATTCCACTGAAGGTGTCTTCTATGGTTTCCAAACTTGTTTCCACGTGAACTAAGTTGCCAGTAGCGAAAACTCCATATGTCACTTCATTATCGAGATACAGGCACCAAAAGGCATCACAGGTGCCGCAAGGTTGTCCTATGGGAAATTTCTCAACTTCAGAATGCTGTAATGTTTTGCCACCAAACCACCAAAAGGCACATCTGTATGACCAGGGCTTGCCACCCTGCAAATGTCAGCCCAAAAGACCCAACCATTTTGTTGCAGGAGGATGGCAAAGATTTGCAGTGTTTTAAAAAAATACTTTTGCAAATCATGAAAGTTTCACAAAAAGCAGCATGAAACTTTCACATTTGCAAAAGTATTTCGGCAATTTCTTTCATGATTTGTGAAATTTTTTTCCCTGATGTTTAAAAAGGCATTTCTTGGGGGTTTTAACCCCCAAAAAAGATAGGACTGGCATTTTCAGGACCTGACTTGGTAAACCCAATAGTCAGTGTTTACCTAGAGGGTCCTAAATTTAAACGGCAGGCATTTTTCTCTCTCATTAACTGAAAACAAGATGGCTGAATCATGAAAGTAAAAGGGCCATTTGCGAAAGTAAAAGTGCATTTGCGAAACTTTCGTGATGCACGTACATTTTCCCCCCATTGAATATAATGGGAAATTTGTTTTTTGAATAACTTTAGAACGGTTTAATATTTTTACACCAAATCTTCGAAAGGCACATCTGTGACCCAGACTCCATCTTCCCTGAAGATTTCAGACCAAACAGATAAATCTTGCGGGCTGTGGGCACGAGCAACAAAATGTGCAAAAAGTCTGGTTTTTTTCCATTTTTTGGTGTTCTGTAGTTCCACAACTGTATATCCGACCATAATGCAATTTGCCAGATCCAGATATCTATGGTACCAGACCACGCATGCAAAATTTCAGGCAAATCTGTTGTACAGTGGCAAAGTTATTAAGGTGCAAAATTTGAGGTTTAACATTAAAGTGCTTACTCAACCCTAACGATATTGGCACTACCGTGCCAGTATAATATATATGGGATATGACATGGGTGAGCATGAGATAGCAGAAATATCTCCACAAGCTGCCATTGAACTCTACGAGTGGGATACCTAGAGTTCAATGACAGTGAGTGGAGATATTTCTACTATCTCACTCTCTCCCATGTTATATTCAATTTATACAACAATTGTGTGCCTCTCTTTTTTCAGTTTTAAATTTCTTTACTTTTGTTTGTTGCAGAAAGTGGAAAAAATGATTTTGTGCTGTTTTTTGCCAATTATAAAAAAACTAAAAGGTATCTGTAAATGAAACACCACTCATTTTGTATATCATTTTATGCTGAACAACTTTTGTGCTCACTGTACCATGCTATCATTTTTCATTTTGAAGTTATTCACATTTGTTTGTTGAAAAAGTGAAAAGAAAATAAATTTTCTGCTGTTTTTTTTGTTAATTATAAAAAACCTAAAAGGTAGCTATCAATGAAACACCACTCATTTTGTAGATCTTTTTGTGCTGAACAACTTTCGTGCTCCAGTACAATGCTATCATTTTTCATTTTAAAGTTCTTTGCATTTGAATATAGTTAGTACTGCTACTAAGATCCAAACATTCTAAATGAGTTCTGAACCTTTTGTGACATACCCAAGAAGCATTTAAACTAGCCAAGGGGGGAGGCACTGAAAAAGAGAAAGGAAATCCTAGCCCTCCCCAAATCAGGATAGTTAGTGAGGTAAACACCAAGATAGAGCAGTCAATAGGGAGAAGGGCAGGGGTAAATGGAGAAAAAGACAAAGGCCGTAAGGACAGGGATGGGGCAAAAAGAAATAAAGCCATAAAAAAATGGAGGGTAATGCGTACCAATGCCCATAGTCTAGGTAAAAAGCTCCCCGAAATGGTGGCCTTCATGGAAGAGGGATGCCTGGATATCGTTGCAGTCACAGAAACATGGTACATAGAGAACCATGACTGGGATGTCAGCATACCAGGGTACACAATCTACAAGAGGGACAGGGAGGGATAGGAGGAGGAGTAGCTCTCTATGTAAAGGAAGTGATCAAAGCAACAGAACAAAAGAGTAAACAGGGAGGAGAGGAGGCACTGTGGGTCACCCTGGAGACAGGAAATGGCTCCACAATCTGCACAGGGGTTGTATACAGACCCCCATCTCAGGGGGGGAGGAAATAGACAAGAAAATAATAGAAAGCATCCTTGGGATGGTAGAGAAAGAGGAGATATTGCTGATGGGGGACCTGAATATGCCAGATGTTAACTGGAGCACCTTTGCTGCAGCCACATCCAAGAGCAGGGCCATTCTCGATGCCCTACAGGGGGCATACCTCAGACAGCTAGTTTTGGAACCCACTCGGGAGGGAGCAATCTTAGACCTGGTACTCTCAAATGAGGACGGAGAGAGGATCTCTGATCTTGAAGTGGGTAGCCATCTGGGAACAAGCGACCACCAAACAGTGTGGTTCACGATAAACTTAGCTGTAGAGTCAAGCCACACAAAAGTGAAGGTACTGGACTTCAGGAGGGCTGATTTTGTCAAAATGGGAGAGTGCCTCAGAAAAGCAGTAGCAAACAGGCAAGAAGGTGGGGTGGAGCAACAATGGGGAAACATCAAAACCACCATCACAGAGGCAACAAGCCTTTGTGTGAAGCAAATAAACAAATCAAAAAGAAAGAAAAAACCACTATGGTTCTCAAAAGAAGTGGCGGGGAAGGTAAGGGAAAAAAATATAGCATTCAGGAAGTATAAGGAAACACAGAAAGAGCAGGACAGAGAACTGTACCAGTTAAAGCAGAAGGAAGCAGGGAAGGCAGTCAGAATAGCAAAGGCCCAAACTGAGGAAAAGATAGCCAACTCGGTTAAGAAGGGGGATAAAATCTTGTATAGGTACATTAGGGAGCAAAGAAAGACTAAGGCAGGGATACTGAGGCTGAATAAAGAGGAAGGTGGTTGGGCAGAGACCGAAAGTGAAAAAGCAGGGATACTGAATGAATACTTCTGCTCAGTATTCACAATGGAAAAGCAGGGGAGATACCTAATCCAGTCAATAGAAGAATTCTGGATAGGGGGGTTGATATTAGTCCTTTCACAGAAGAAAGGGTTCTGAAAGAACTCTTAAATCTGAAGGTGGATAAAGCAATGGGGCCTGATGGGATTCACCCCAGAATTCTAAAAGAACTAAGGGAAGAACTAGTAACACCACTGACTACCCTTTCTAATAAATCATGGGAGGATGGTGTGGTACCTGAGGACTGGAGGAGGGTGGATGTGATTCCCCTTCACAAGCGTGGGAGCAAGACAGAGGCAGGAAACTACAGACCTGTCAGTTTGACCTCAGTGGTAGGGAAAATGATGGAATCACTTCTGAAGGAAAGAATTGTTGAGTACCTAGAGGCTAGTGGTGTACAGGACCCAAGGCAGCATGGATTCGCAGCAGGAAGGTCATGTCAGACAAATCTAAATGAATTCTTTGACTGGGTGACCAAAGTAGTAGACCAGGAAGGGGCTGTGGACATGGCCTATCTAGACTTTAGCAAGGCATTTGACACATTCTCTCACAAAAAATTAATAAATAAATTAGCCAGCCTGGGAGTGGATCCCAGGGTGGTAGCCTGGGTAAAACACTGGTTGAACAACAGGACACAGTGGGTAATGGTAAATGGAGTCCACAGTGAAGAAAGGAGGGTTACTAGTGGGGTACTGCAGGGTTCAGTACTGGGGCCTGTCCTTTTTAATGTCTTAATAAGTGACATTGCAGAGAGACTGGAAGGGAAAGCATGTCTCTTTGCAGGTGACACAAAGATCTGCAACAGGGTTGATACGCAAGGTGGGGTGGAAAGGATGAAAAGGGACTTGGCAAGGTTGGAGGAATGGTCAAATGTATGGCAGCTTAGATTCAATGCAAAGAAGTGCAAAGTAATGCACCTGGGAAACAAAAACCCAGGGGAAGAGTACACAATGGGGGGTTAGATACTGACAACAACAAAACGGAAAGGGACCTGGGGGTAGTCATATCAGATGACCTAAAGGTGGGTCAGCAATGTGAGAAGGCAGTAAGGAGGGCTGGGGGATACTGATTTGTATAGGGAGAGGCATCACCAGTAGAAAACAGGAATTTGTTGGCCCTCTGTATAGACAGTTGGTAAGACCACATCTGGAGTACCATGTACAGTTCTGGAGACCCCATCTCCGCAAAGACATAGACAGGGTGGAGGCTGTCCAGAGGAGGGCAACCAAAATGGTGCAGGGTCTGCACAAGAAGACGTATGAAGAAAGACTAAAGGGGCTTAAGATGTATAGCCTCGAGGAAAGGAGGGAGGGGGGACATGATAGTTACTTTCAAATACCTCGAGGGAATCAACAAAGTCCAAGAGGGTAGCATCTTTCAGAAAAAGAGATGTGCAAGAACAAGGGGTCACAATTTGAAGACAGAGGGGGGACAGCTCAGAGGTAATGTGAGAAAGAATTTCTTCATAGAGAGGGTTGTAGATGCGTGGAACAGCCTTCCTGAGGAGGTTGTAGAGTCAAAAACAGTGGGGGAATTCAAGAATGCATGGGACAGACATAAGGCAATTCTAGTGGGGGGGCAGGAGGAAGTAGGCCGTTGGTTAACTAGGATCTGCCGATTATCCGTTAAGTAGGGAAATGGGCAGACTAGGTGGGCCAGGCAGTCCTTATCTGCCATCAGACGCTATGTTTCTATGTTTCATTGTGGCATACCCAACTGTGAGATAAAAAGTGATATCTCACATGTGGTCAGTGAGATATCTCTTTTATCTTCCTGAAAAGAGACCCACATGTGTTGTGTATATATATTCTTGGCAAAAACCTATGTTAATGCATCAGTTAGGGTTCGCACCATCAAAAGTTGTTTGGGAAATGTGGTGTTAGGGTTTCCAACCCTAATGCCCCACTCCACACCAAACCTCCATGCACCAACAGGCATCGGGGGTGTGCCTTGGGGTTGTCAGCCCTGTTGCTCACTCCATTCTATGTGTAAGGAAGCTGAGATGTTACAGTATAGGAGAATGAGGTGAGCATTAGGGCTGATAATCCCAAGGCACAACCCCAATTCCTGTTGGTGCATGGAGGCTGAATGTGGGGTAGGATGTTAGGGTTGGAAACCCTAACACCTCATTTCCCTACTTTTGATGGTGGGAACCCTAACTGATGGATTAACAAAGTTTTTTGCCAAGAATTTCCTTACTTTTTGAGAAAGTATAACCATAGTCTTATTTGCTTATGGGAGTGCAGGGCCATCCAGGCCCTGCGCTCTCATCTGTCCACAAGTGTACAGAGATTGTAATTCACCCTGCTTTCCATGTGGGAGCACAGGGCTCTCTGGGCTCTGCACTGCTATCAGTCCTTAATGGTATCCATATTGTAATCCCATCAGTCCATAATGGTATCCTTGTGTGGGGGGAGTGGAGTAAACCTCATGCCTTACTCCACCCCAATGCCGTAGTAACACATGGCACCTCATGCCTTAGTCCACCTCCCGGGGCAATAATAATGGTAAAGGATCATATTTCTGGGGGGTAGTCACCATACAACATACACCTAATTGTAGGCAAAGCAGGACAGCTGTCACGCTGAGAATGCATGGCACAGTATCACAGTCACCTTTGCACCATTTGTTCAAATTCACCTGCAACCTTAAATAAGGCCTGGAAACATGCAAAACAGCTTATTACACCTTGTAAGCTGTGAGTCCATATTTCAAAGCATGTTTGAGATATACTGTAGCTGCCAAAATGTGCCCCAACCATTACAGTGTTATCCTATGGGAAATGACAAAACTTCAGATTCTTATAACTGTGGTACAGATGAAAGTTTTCTCACCAAACCAGCAAAAGGCACATCTCTGAGTTAAGCCCTTCTTTACCCTGCAAATTTCAGCCCAATAGTGTAAACCATTTGTTTGCAATGAAGTGACAAAGAAACTGACATATAAAAGAAAGTAGTGTTGCAAATTGTGAAAAAAAGGAACCGTGCTTCATGAAACACTGAGTCCTTATTCTGTAATTTGCGGCAAAACCCCCATAGTTTTGTGAAAGTATTGCCACAATCTGTGGCAAAACTGAGTTATTTTGCAAATATGCTTTTGCAGTTTGTGACAAAAGTGTCTCAATTTGCAAAAGCAAAAAAAAAACATGATTAAAATAAACATATTTCTGGCTATGTTTGGGGCAAACTGACCCCAGAATCAGCTTCCTCAGGCCCCGATTAGGTAAACACAACTGTTGGTGTTTACCATGAGTCAGTATTTTTTTAAATATTTAAATTTGTTTGCCTCGCTAACTGAAAACAAGATGGTGGAATGCTGACACTACATTCCTCATTTGCGGCAATAAATACCGCCTTCCCATCAACAGTTGTTTCACACTACACATCCAATTTTTTCCATAGGAAATAAATGGAAATTACGTACCTACCATAATTTTTGATCTTCTTGAACAAGTCTCCACCACTCATTCACACTAATGGGAACTGCGATGGAGGCACTAGGACCCAGCGGGGGCAAACTTTTTTGCTAGAGGGTCGATGCCAGAGATGGAGCTGCAAGGAGCGGCACCGCAAGCCTCAGCTTGTGCGGTAATGACTGTCTCGGCGTTGATCCTCCAACCACCTCAGTATCTTTTTTTCCGAGGAGGTGCAGTGTAACTAACCTAGAAGGATAGCCTAACCAAAAACCGGACATAAGATAGTCCAGACGACCCGTATAAGAAGGGTCAGCAAAGAAGTCTTCACAGCCTAAAGATTGAGGGAGTGAAGACCAACAACAGAGGTGAGCTCGGGGGATGGAGGGTGGGTGTGTGAATGAGTGGTGGAGACTCATCCAAGAAGATCAAGAATTATGGTAGGTACGAAATTTCCATATCTTCCTGGACATAAGGCTCCACCACTCATTCACACTAATGGGAGAGTACTGAGCTAATAATCCCCTGAGACGGCAGCAGGAGAGACCAAGAGTTCACAGTTTTAGGACAGGAGTCCATTAAGGATGGTTCTGCCAAAAGAAAGATGTCGTCTGGCATGGACATCCAGGGCATAGTGTTTGACGAAAGTATGCACTGAGCTCCAGGTAGCCGCATTGCAAATATCTACAATAAGCACGTTGCGGATTTCCACTAGGGATGCTGCGACCACTCTAGTAGAGTGAGCGTACACTCTGCCCTCCAGTTTAACCTGCACCATGGAATAACAGTGGTGAAGGCATGCCACCAGCCATGCCGAAATACATCTAATAGCGACAGGTTGACCCAGCCGGGGCTCGCTGAAGGAAACAAACATTCATTGAGCTTTGTGGAAGTCTTTTGTTCTATCTAGATAGAAACGCAAAGCTCTTTTGATGTCCAAGGAATGAAGAGAACGCTCTCCTTCATTTTGGAAGTTCGCAAAGTAAGTAGGAAGGACCAAAGGTTGGTTTAGATGGAATTCTGAAACAACCTTAGGGAGGAACTTAGGATGGGTTCTAAGGACTACTTTGTCTTTATGAAACACAGTATATGGAGGGTCTGTGACCAAGGCATGTATTTCAGAGACCCTGTGGGCTGAGGTAATGGCCACTAGGAAGGCCGTTTTCCAAGTGAGAAATTTTAGCTCGCAGGTAGCTAGAGGCTTGAAAGGTTTTCGAGTGAGCATGTCTAGCACAAGATTAATGTCCCAGGCTGTGACTGGATGTCTTATAGGAGGTCTGGTATGCAGAATTCCCTTGAAAACCTCTTAACCACAGGTAACTGAGCCAGTGACAAGGAAAGTACTGGCTCATGATAAGCTGAAATGGCACAAAGGTGAACCTTAACTGTAGAGTATTGCAGACCTGAATTTGAGAGGTCTAAGAGGTACTCTAAAACTTTATCTGGTGGGCAGGAAAAATGATTCAAAGAGGATTTTGCACACCAGAGCAAAAAACACTTCCATTTGGCTGTGTAAGTTTTCCTAGTGGCTGGTTTGCGTGCAGCCAGAAGAATATCTGAAACCCTCCGAGAGACATTGAACCTGTTCAGTTCTATCTCTTCAGGAGCCAAGCGTGAAGGTTAAGCAACTTCAGGTTGGGATGGACCACAGGCCCCTGAGTCAGAAGGTTCATCTGAAGGGGAAGTGGTTTTGGAGGAGCTTCCGACATACTGTTGAGTAGTGGAAACCACATCTGTCGAGGCCAGAAGGGAGCAATGAGGATCATTTTGTCCCCCTGGGACTCGAACTTGAGAAGTACCCTCTGAATTAGAGGAAGAGGCGGAAAGACGTATAGAAAGCATTTTGTCCACTGCAGCCTGAACGCATCCTGACAGAAAATGCCAGGTGCTGGATTTCTGGAGCAGAAGAGAGGCAGTTTTGTGTTGAGTGGGGATGCAAAAAGGTCCCGGTCTGGAGTTCCCCACTCGAATATTGACTGAACTATGGTTGAGTCGAGAGACCATTCGTGAGAATCTCTCTCTGTTCTACTGAGACGGTCTGCCAGTTTGTTCTGCACTCCTGGCAGGTAGACCGCTTGAATTAGAGCCTTGTGCTCCAAGCACCATTCCCACACTTTCATAGCTTTTCTGCATAAGGGGTAAGAGTGAGCACCACCCTGCTTGTTGATGTAATATATCACTGCTTTGTTGTCTGTTTGAAGGAGAATGTTCTTGTGACAGAGAATGTCCTTCAAAGCTCGGACTGCATAATGGACGGCTCTCATTTCTAAGACATTTATGTGAAGCTGGGACTCGTCCTGAGTCCACGTACCTTGAGTGTGGAGAGTCTGACAGTGAGCTCCCCACCCCATCAGGGACACGTCTGTGGTAATGGAAATCTGATGATCCAGAGGAGCAAAGGGATACCCTTCTAGAAGATTGTCCTCTAGTGACCACCAGGTGAGTGATCTCTTCAGAGGTTCTGTCACCTTGATGAGAAAGGACTGAGGGTGAGTGGTCGGGGACCACTGAGTGCTGAACATCCATTGAGAGGTTTTCATGTGGAGGTGCGCTAGGGGTACAGTGAACACAGAGGATGCCATGAGACCCAGCATCCATTGCATTGAGAGAGCTGAAAAAGCTGTTTTCTCCGATGATTTGGGCCATCTGAAGGATATCACTCCTCCTGTTCTCTGGAAGAAATGCTTTCGCACAAGAGGTGTCCAGAAGAGTTCCTATGAAAAGGAGCCTCTGGGAGGGCTGCAGCTGCGATTTTATTGAGGTTTAGCAGGACTCTCATGGATGTGAGAAAGTGTGAAGCCGTGGCCACAGTGTCTAGAGTTCCCTGTCTTGAAGGGCTTGCTAGAAGCCAATCGTCCAGATATGGGAACACTTGTATTCCGATTTTTCTGAGATGTGCCATGAGAATTGCATAACACTTTGTAAAAACTTGCGGCGCCGAGGATAGCCTAAAGGGCAGGATTCTGAACTGATAATGCTGTCCTAAAGCCATGAACCTTAGGTATTTGTGATGCTTTGGGTGAATAGGAATGTGCTGGTAAGCATCCTGCATGTCCAGGGAGGCTAACCAGTCATGTTGATGAAGCAAAGGTAACAGGGTTCCTGGTGATATCATTTTGAATTTCTCTTTTGGAACAGGCTCTAGAGGCTACACAAAAGACTAGGTCAGCCATTCAATTGGCTTGACCTCCTCCTGTCCCCTCTCGAGGGGGGTGTTAATAAACACCAGTAGCAGCAGAATTTGTTGAGTTTTCTGAGGTCCAAAATGGGCGCATGCCCCCGGTTTTATTTGGAACCAGAAAGTAATGGGAGTAGAACCCTGTGTTCCGTTGATCCAGCAGAACTACTTCCCCTGCCCTGTTGTGCAGAAGGCCCTGTATCTCGTAGGCGAGAAGGTCTGACTGAAGAGCTGATAGCCCGGGCTGTCATCTGGGGGGACGATCTGGAGGGGTCTCCAAAAGATTGAGTGAATACCCTTCGTAGATTATCCGGAGGACCCATTTGTCTGAGGTTATGGACTTCCACTGATTGTAGAAGTGAGTCAAATGACCTCCCACCACTGAGGAAGAGTCCACCTCGGGCAGCTGAGGTGGGACTTGGGCCAACAACTCAGAAGACGACACTGGGCACTTTGGATCCCTGCGCCTTCTGTTGCATTTTCTTTTGAGGCTGGGGGGCTTGGTTTTTATTAAAACTCCCCCTGCCTTTGCCTCGAAAGGACTGACGGTTATGAAACTGGTGTTTATTAACACCCCCTCGAGAGGGGACAGGAGGAGGTCAAACCAATTAAATGGCTGACCTAGTCTTTTGTGTAGCCTCTAGAGCTTGTTCCACTTGATGGCTGAAGAGATACACACCATCAAAAGGCAACACCATTACCTGTTGCTGTGCATCATTCATAAAACCTGAAGTGCGCAGCCAGGAATGATGGCGGGTACAAATGCCTGCTGCTGCCGCTTGGGAAGCAGTATTGAAAGCATCCATAGCTGCTTTAACCTGCTGGCTGTTGGACTCGATACCCCTGGTTATGGTTTGAAGAAGCTCTGAATTTGTGTCCGACTCCGGTAGAGCTTCAACCATTTGTTTGAGTGAATGCCAAAGGATATACTCATATTGAGAGAAATAGCCTTGGTAGCTGGCAATACACATACCTAGGGTGGAAGGAGCAAAGACTCTCTTACCTAAAGTGTCTATCTTACGAGATTCTTTGTTAATAGGTTGAGCTGTAGTAGTCTGGGGAAGGATGACCTTATCATTCTCTGCCAAGACTACAATAGGATCCGCAAAGGCTTGGATTGCCAAAATGGGTCGATCATTGGAGGCAGAGTATTTTCTATCTATGGACTTAGCCACAGAAGGAATGAAAGCAGGATTATTCCATACCATTTGAGACAGCGTCTCAAAGGAGGGCTGTACTGGAGGAGTCAAATCCATAGGGATCTCCGGAACATGAAGGTATTGGAGTCCTAACAGTTTCCCAGGATTGATATCTGTAGTTTGGAGAGAAAGAGTGGAAATCAAGTTTTTCAGCAGAGATTTAAAAGACAGGTCCTCGACCACAGGCTCTGCAGCAGGAATAGATCTTGTTCCTTCCACATCATCACCCAGCCTAAGGTCTGGGTCAGGCTCAATGTCATCTCCTGACAGTCCAGGAGGGACTGTATGGACAGGAAAGGAGTGAAAATCAGAAGGAAATGAGGAAGGGAAAGGGTTGGAGGAGGAGTCTTGAAGGCTGGATGACGTCCTAACAGGCCTCGGCGCCGAAGAAATGCATGGCGCCAAAAAAACGCACGGTGCCGAGAAGCTACACAGCACCGAAGATGGCTGAGAAGCCACACACAATGCTGAAGACAGCACCAACGAGGGCGATGGTGCTGAGGACGGTGTTCTGACAAAGCACACAGTGCTGAGAAACTCAACGGCGCCGAGGACAGCGCCGACAGACGCATCGGCGCCGAAAATGGTGCTGAGTGTGCCATCGATGCTGAGGGCATCGAAAACATCCCAAGACTCTGAAAAACAGGATTTGAGGAGAAAGAAGTATGAAGACCAGGAGATAGAGGCATCGGTGTGGCCCCTTGCACCACAGCCATGTGGGGGGAGACTCCTTAGCGCGGAGTCGATAGCACCGAAGGCAGTGCTGCATGACTAGGGAGGCCCAACCACCCTGCCTGATCTCCCAAAAAACCCTAAGGCCTCTGAGTGACCAGGCCAGGCAGCTGGACCAACCTCCAAGCCCATTGCTCCATAAGAGCAGTCCACTGATGAAACTGCTCATCTGAAGCCCTACCAGAGGGTGGGGTAGGGCTCCGATGTCAAAGATGTTGGCTACCAGAAACAGAAGCTGGTGATTCCGAAGGAGGAGACTGGAAGTTAGCCCCAATAACTGACCGTCTATGTACAGATGTATCAGAGGGCGACCTCGAGTGACGCCTTCTCTTTTTTGACCTGTGGGCCAAAGAAGAGCTCGAGGCTGAATGGTGCAGAGAATGCGACCGTTTACTTTTGTGCTTTCGAGGGGACCACCCACCCCCTCGGGCATTGGACTGTCCATTGTCAGACCCCCCCCCTCCGGAGAAGGCGGCAGACCGAACCCAGCCTGGCTGACTGAACAGCTTTCATACGAAGTCTCCCTACCATCACCTGACCCACTCATAGTCGACTCCGTCAATGTAGGCTGAGACTTCTGCTAAATAAGAATAAATAAACTAAGTGATACTTTATTTGAGATATTACTGCAAAAACAATAAAACTGAAAAACTATGCTGCTAGTTTGAAGTTTGACTCCCGTCGGGTGAGTGACGTCGTCACTGAAGTGCACTCGATGGCGGGGAAAAAGGAACTGAGGCGGTTGGAGGGTCGACGCCGAGATAGTCATTACCGCATGAGCTGAGGCTCGCGGTGCCACTCCTCATGGCTCCATCTCTGGCGCCGACCCTCTAGCAAAAAGGTTTGCTCCTGCTGGGTCCTAGTGCCTCCGGCGCAGTTCCCATTAGTGTGAATGAGTGGTGGAGACTTATTTCCAGGAAGATTAAGAAATGTAAGCTTTCATAACTTTCGAACAGATAAATATTTTTCACCAAACCTTCAAAAGGTACATCTATGGCCCAAGGCTGATATACCCTACAAATTTCAGGCCAAATGCCCAAGCCATTTCTGAGAAATGGTATGACAAAGGATTTACATAAAAATGGTAATTTTCAAATTTTTTGACCCTCCGCATCTGCACATCTGACTGGAACAAAACTTGCCACATCAAGAGATCTTTGGTTCCCGATGGTGTATGCAAAATGTCACTCTAGTACAGTAAATCAAACAGTTGCAAAGATATTGAAGTTCAAAATTTTGGGTTTAACATAGAAGTGACCATTGAATCCTAACTATGGTGGCACTACCGTGCCACTATAATATATAATTGCCCTATACATGTGGAACTTCTAGCAAAGAAATTATCTGTAATTTTAGACAGCCCCGTTCCCTGATCCTGGTATGATGTATATACAGAGCCTGCAACCCCGTTCCTTACTTCACATAATCAAAAAGCTTATTTTAGGGTAAGGGCTGCCATGCTTGGTGGCTGCTCACCTCATACATAAAAGTTATGAGCTGAGCATAGTAAATTAAGCATTTGTTTTACTACTGTACCAAAACATTCCAATGACAGCTCAATTAGCTCCAAGGGCTGGCAACTCCTTGGTATAAGTTACCTGCTAGGGGTGTAGGTAGGAGTTAGCTGCTCAGTTCCATTTCAAAATGGCGAAAGCAAAATGGGGCAGGTAAAAAAGGCTACCATGCTGTCAGTAGAAGATGACACAGTCAAAAACTGCACTAGATGAGATAAACTAACTCCAAAACTGCATGCTGTTATTGATGGTGTTGTTTTTGACCGTACCGTTTTGCTTTTGCAGTCTTGATGGGGCACCCAACTGCTCTTTACACTGCCTTGTTTAGTTTATAATCCCCCCCAACAACTCCATGGATTTAATTTCTTTAAAAACTTATCTGATTACTCCTGTCATTTTTCCATTTGGGCTTGAAAATGCAGCCTGTTTTGGAAGTCCTGCTGTAGTTTGATCCTGCCTGCTGACAGATGAATGATGTTTCCCTCTTTGGGTGGAAGTGGAACAGAGTGGGGCTTACATTGCGGGGTGTATTTAGCAAAGACCGGGTGAAGAAGGCCAGATCAACCAGATGAGTTTGAAATAAGCCACTACAGGATGCGATTTTAAAGGATTTTAATGCACACCCCAGAAGTGCAAGGACACAAGGCCAAAGGCTGAGTCACTTTTCTACCCTGGGAAGTGCATAAAAATTCTTTAAACCACAGTCTGGTGTGGTTTTTCCACTTATTAAATGGCATTTTGAGCTCTCACCCCAAAAAGGTAGTTCCAGTGCTAAATGCCCCCAAAAGGGTTTCCTTTTTGTGCTAAAAACAAAATTGTTATGTTCTTCCACTGAGAAACATTCCACTCAACTCCCTTACAGTATGTGCATGCTTTATGAGCATGTGAGTTGACTATTTCTTCCAGTTAATTAATAAAAGTCCCCAAGTCAGCAGCTGTTTCAGTTGTTTCTCTGGTGTTTTGGGTGCTTGTTGACTTTCACACTGGGAGAATAATACACTGTTAGGATGGATGGAGAGCTGTCAGAGTGAGCGAGCATGACTCAGAGGGTGGTTAGAGTGAGCAAGCACCTGGAGCAGCTGTGAGAGAAACTGCAGGGCCTTTAAACTGGGGACAGGGTATTAGAGGCCTAAAGAAAAGAAGGCTCAGCAGAAAAAGGTACGCCAGAGAAGTATTAATGTGAACTGGTGCACTTGGGTGGAGGCGCCGGCTGAAGTGGTGAGTAGAGGGGATGTGTCAGTCACTCTCCACTTTCCCATATATTATTTCTGTATGAATGGGGGCCAAGTGTGGTGTCTGGGGAGAGGCTACTGAGCAGGTGGGATTGGAAAATTGCTCAGACATTATATCAGGGTTGGGTGATCTGAGTGGTGATTGGGGAGGAGAGGTACTACTAGAGCCAGGGAATGGTCTGATGTGGGTTTGCAGTGGTAGGATCAGTGATTGGGGGGGGAACACTGGTCACCAGGGAATAAGTTCATATGGGCTGATAAATGAGTGCTTACAAGGGATGATAGCAGGGAAGGCATAGTCGCACAGTACAACACGTGGTATGGGGCTAGCTGGAAACAAGAACGTAACCCAAGGATTTTACAGAGAAAAAAAAAACATACCTAAAAGCAGCAAAGTCTGCAGTAGGCAGACCTTTTGAAAATACAAGAAATGCATGACTTAACTGTCTCACCATGCGAGTACTGAAAAAGCACCCTGGGATCGTGAACGCACCTCAGTAGGGACAAGTCAAAGTAAACAAACAGCGTGCAAGAATGTCAAGGGGGCTGGCAGCTATAATTACATGGCTGGCCATATTTTATGTGGATCCATAGCACCATTATAATTTACTGAAATATACAAAACTAAAGCTTGGTTGACAGTAAAACTCAGCAATACTAAAACCAGAACTGAAGCTGGACAAGGACATCAAAAAATCTTGCGACAAATGCTTCCTACTTAACTAGTACTGCTGCTTTAAATAGTTCCCTTTTAACAGAATCATGACAGACTATGGTTGAGAACAGCTGATTACAAGCTAAGTAAGTGATAAGACCAGATAGGGTCTGGATTGTTTTGTGATGCCCACCCTCTCAAGCTATGTGGCCCAATGCCACAGGCTGAGGACCTTCATAGCCCATGAAATGTGGGTATCACACAACAACCCACTCTCTGAAGGGTCTTAGCACACTTGAAAAATGGGTTGTTATGTCAGAAAAAGCACAATTAATATGGCACAGGCGGCTGTGATGGCAGAAGAAATGGTCAAGGGTGTAGGGAAATAGTGAGTGAGCAGGGAAATATGTGCAGAATACCAGCTCTTTTTTTTTCCTGGCGGTGTTGTCTGAAAAATGTATGTGTAGAGAATGCTGTCAGCCAATCACAGACCAGCATTTCTCTTACCCATTTTCTAAAAGCCAATGGTGTGCAGTCAGACCTGTGCAAAAGGCTTCAATTGAAGGACAGAGAGCAGGAGAGAGAGAGAGAGAGATTTGTGGGGGGCTCTGACTGAGGAGCTAATTAAAAAGATAAACCACGTGTAAGCTACACTTTTATGCAAATGAATTCAGTCAAGGGACATAAAAATATTGAAAATGTTGGCAGATAAAAGACAACTGATCCATTCAGTCTGCCCTGTTTTACGCTAAACAGAGAGGTGTACAGATCTATAATTACTAAAGGTGGCAAATACCTGGATGACTGGAATCAGACTGAATTTAGAAAGGATATCCAACATCTAACTTTGCATCAATAGTGTTTTAAACCATGGTCAGGTGATGCAGGGGTGTAGCCAGAAATTTCTGTTTTGTACACCCTCTCTCCAAGTGCTGCCCCTGTATTAAAAATAAATGTACACATCTTCTCAAACTGCTGCCTTCCATTTAAAAACAAATCAGATTATCAGATGACTCATCTAATCTGTAAACAGGCTGTATACATACATATGTCCTCAACATATGTCTTAAACAAAGAGGCAGTACAGTGTAGTGATTAAGGGCACTGAGCTGCAAACCTGGAGATATAGGTTTGGATCCCAGCAGCCCCCACTTGCATACTGTGTGACCCTAAGCAAGTCACTTAACTTCCTCATGCTCCCAGGTCGTATCTGGAAACAAGCCCCAGCTTGGTGTGCCCTTCCTGGTTCAACAATTTCCCCTTTCCCTATATATCCTAAACAATAGACGTTTAAACAGATACAGACAGTGTGTGCCCCATAGTAACACTAAAACTCTAGATTATAATGATAGTGGTAACAAAAGGCATGTGGTTTGAGACAGATACTAAAAACAAACTATGCACAAATGTGATGGCTTTTAACCAGTGAGGCTTCTAGATTCTCTCTTGGTATTTTGTAAATGGAATCAATGTTGGCATAGGATTAGAAGCAGAATGGGGCTGCTTAAATTGAAAACAAAACTATTTCTGCTGCATGAGCGGTTTGTTTTGTCATGCCTTGTGGTTATACAGAAGTGTGGTGTAACATTCGGGTATAACAGAAACATACAACTGGGTTTTTAGGTTGTGAAATAACCTTATTAGTAATTATGATAATGTGTGCTTAAATATTATTTTCAAAGATTTCATGGAGGCATCATTAAGTTTTTTTTAATGACTTCTTAAAAGCTAAAAGCCTAAAGTAAAGCTGGGGCTTAAGGTATACATAGCAGTACAGCACAATATATACTTTTGTAAGTATCATTTATTCAGCTAGTATAATTTCTAGAGAAATTTGTTGTTTAAATTCAGTTGTCATTCTCAGGATTTGCAATTAATTTTACCACGTTAGCTATAAAGTCTATAACAAAAAAAAAGCAAAATGTATTTTCTGACCTCTTCCTATTTATGATATTAAAGTGTTTTTCATAACACAAGCTAATGAGAACCACTCCAAAATAATATTACTTGGTCACAGACACACACACAGTTCAAGGAAGGAAGGAAGGTGCATGACTCTTACCACCCCAAAGTGTACTATCCACACACATGCATGTTAAAACACTCAGACAAATCATCAGCAGTGGTGTAGCAAATGCCTTAGTGTTTAGGTTCAATACGCTTTCTCAAGGGGATGGGCAACCCCTACTGTCTTCCTCCTTTTTTACACCTCACAAGTGCAGAGTGCAATTAGGTTTTAAAGTGATAGCTGCAAACTTGAATTCATGCAAATGTCCACCTATGAAAATGTATTAGTGATGAAAATTTTGTTTAAAAGCACAGCACTAGAAGATCTTTTGCACCAGCAGAGAAACTATATGGCTGCTATAAACTTAATGCCAAAACTGCATATTGATAATTGCACAAATAGTAATGTTACATATAGTACATTGCTCAATACTAAATAGTAGCATTAAAGTGCTAGTTAGGGAAAGAGTGATATGTCCATGAGCACTAAATACACATGAGGGCTATATTGTACTACTTGTGTAGGATGGCAGGGCTTGTGAACCCTGTTACAAGTGAAAACAAACTTGGCCCCTGTTTTGTGTATAAGCAGCATTCTTAACCACTTGCAAGGATGAAACAGGTATGCTGATCCAAACCTGAAAACACAAGGTACTGTAAATCAAAGAAAGGAAATGTTCAATATATTCACATAGAATATATACCTCCAAGTCTCATACATGCAGAAAAAGCAAAATGCATCTGGAGGCAACAATTCAATACTATAGTAACACCTGTACATAAGAAAAAGGAGGGGTGAGAGGTTTGTTTTGGATGGGGGTGGGGTGGCACTAAAAAAGAAAAAAAAACACAAACCAAAAGGTGTTACTTGAAATACCCTTGACCCAGAGTAACTGGCAGAGGCAAATGTTCATGCCAAAAAGGGAACCAATTCTGCATGTTCATTTAGAAACAAACATGTTGTTGCTTCCATTTGGAAAATCCTAAAATGTTCCCTCTTAGCAAGTTTCTGTTCCCTACCTCCACGCCTAGGTCTTAACTTGACATTCTCTATGCAAGTGAACCTAATCTGGTGACTTTTGGTGTCTCCTGATGTATTAACATGAGCAGCAATGCAATATTCAGTGTTATTATCAAAGTGTGGCAACTAAAATTTACTGCAAAGAAGTGCAAAATCATGCACCTGGAGCACAGAAACTCTGTGGAGAGGTACAGGATGGGATGGAGGAATTGCTGACAGTCACCAGGGAATAAAGGGATTTAGGGGTAATCATGTCAGATGACCTAAAGGTGGCCAAACAGTGTACAAAGGCTGTGGAGAGGGCCAGTGGCATGTTAGGGTGCATTGGAAGGGGTATCACTAGTAGAAGAAGGGAGGTGGTGATTGCATTGTACAAAACACTGGTGAGACCTCATCTGGAGTACGGTGTACAGCTCAGGAGGCCGCATCTTCGTAAGGACATAGACAGGGTGGAGACAGTTCAGAGAAGGGCAACTAAGATGGTGCAGGGCTTGCACAAAAAGACATATGAGGAGAGATTAAAAGACTTTAATATGTATACACTGGAAGACAGGTGAGAATGGGGAGATATGATAGAAATCTTCAAGTATCTTAAGGGTATAAACAAAGTGCATGTGGGCAACATCTTATAGTATAGGAGATGTACAAGTACGGGGGGGGGCACGATATGAGATTGGAGAGGGGCAGGATTAAGGGGGATGTGAAGATGTTTTTCTTTATGGAAAAGGTGGTAGGTGCATGGAATAGCCTACCCAGGAGGTGGTGGGAGCTAGCACAGTGGGGGGGTCAGCTTGCATGGGATAGGCATAAGGGAACCCTAGAGGTGGGGAAGGAGAGGCTAAAGCCAATGACCAAATAGGGTCAGTGGCCTCTGATGCAGGTAAGGAATATGGGCAGACTGCATGGGCCTAGCAATCCTTATCTACCATCAATTTCTATGTTTCTGTGTTAGAGACAGTAGCCCTCACATGGTTGCCAGTGCATTCTTTGAACTTACTTTTAGTCTTACCCACATCAAATGCCCCACAGATGTATTCAGCAACATAGATCACATAACTGATGTTACATACATGTTATAAAATCTCAAATGTCAAGGACCTTGTTTTCTTTTGGGTATAGAAAAGTGCTGGTCTCCTTCACCATCTTGCAGTAATTATACCGCTTGCACTGCTTGCAACCTTTTGATGCTGTGGGCCTCCAAGTGTCTTGTTTCTGGGGCAGGCTGCATTGAATGGTTTTAAACACCATTCTAGGTGATCCACTAGTGACCTCTTTTAGTCTGATGTCAGATCTCATTACACCCCAGTTCCTTTGTAAGATTTCCTGTATACAGTTTGCTCTGAGTAAGTAGTAATACAAATAACAAGGGTGTCCTTCTTCTGTGTGTTAACATTCTTTGCCAACTCATTCACTCTGTCCACACTGTCATATTTCTTTTTTGCAGTCTTAATCACTTTTCTGAAGTAACCCCTGGCCCCAAATCTTTCATGTAACATGTCTGATTCTTTTCTGAACTCTTCTTCTGAGCTGCAGTACTCTTATCCCTACAGAACGAGGTTTGTTCTAGAGACATTTTCTCTAGTGTGGTGGGGGTGGCATAAGTTAACAAGCAGGATTGTATTCCATCTTTAGGTTTAGGATAGATACTGTACCTGTGGCAGTTTGACCATGTGTGTCTTTTTTAACCAAAATGTCCAGAAAAGGTATCTCCACAAGACCGTTCAATGTAAATTTGAGATGGTTATTAGTACAAACAAAACAAGGGAAGGATTGCACCTGGGATTGGCAGTGCTTGATGTAAAACACCTGAGACAAAAGGCAGAAGTTAATCGGTACCTGCTCAAAGACAAACACTATGTGTGTACTTTTTCAAAAGCCTCTTCCCTTTCAGTTCCATGAACAATATCACACAGGTCTTTGTGCAAAAATATGTATTTAATATCTCAAGTGAGCTTTAAAAACACACAGAACACTCACAATGTATCCAGCATATCCAAAGCACAAAGACAGTTCAAGAAAAATGGTGAGAAGTAAGCAGGGCAATATAATTTGGGAGCACAGTTCAGATATTCAGTGTCCCATCACGACAGGTCTCATAATCAAATCTCAGCCATCTTGATCCTCCTTGAGGAGTCACCTGACGTGTTTCACAATTCACGTGCTTTCTCAATGGTTGAATCCAGCATCTCCAATTTATCTTCTGATGTTTAAAGGTACAGGCATGGCAATTACATTTCATGGAATGAGTTCAATTCTCAAATTTTGTAATGATATAATTAATTAAAAGTACAGAATGCTAATACATACTAAACAACTGTGTTTACATAATAAATCATGTCATTGGCCAGATGTTACAAAATTGGAGTCATATTCATATACTGTATTAACACCAACATAAAATATAAAGCGATCATAAATAAATATTCCATTGAATGAGTTGTGCAACTTTAATTAAATATCCATGACTCTATTGATGCATATCACAGTTCAAACATAAAAAAACTTCCACCTTAGTAAACCAAACAGACAAAAAAACTACATTGGATATTCCATGATAAAAAAACATCATCTTAATATACTGTACATAAATAGAAAATCATTCAGATGCTGCACTGTATAATATGCTCAAGATGCACTTAAGTACCATTATTAGCTAACAAAAATATGAAAAATGAAAAAAAGTGCTAAATCAGTGAAGCGTTTTGCACCGAAAGGATGTCTAATTACAACATGGAATGAAAGTGATTGTCAATAAATACATCAAAGGGTGAACTCACATCAAATATATACTTATCTAAAATAGCATGATTAACCTATAGTACATGAATAACACATGAAATATGCAGAACATTCATGGGCTGAACAGTAGGAAAATGAATTACAACTATTGGAACACACTATAAAATTCATGCAAAATGGCATTCACAAGGCACCAAAAGGTTATCTATTACAGTACTAACAATTATAAGTCAAAAATGTACAGATGGAACTCGTGCAATTAAGGAAAGAGACATGCTCCCACTATAAGAGTAAAGTAACTGTTACACATCTGTAAAAATAACACAAACAAACAAAGAAAGAAAAGTTATTAGCAGCATAATAATAAAACTAAAAAAGAGCTAATTAAGCTACTCAATCACAAATCACTCAATGCCTTCTTTTAAGGAATGGTTTGATTTCAATTTTATCATTCAAACCTTTATTTTCCATCCCTTTACAGGCAATATCCAATACTGTTTTCTTTTTAAGATCAGATTATCAAAATCCCCCCTTCCCCCTTGTTGTGGGTTTTTCTACACCTACAAAGTTAAACAAATCTTCAGCTCTAGTACATGTTTTCCACACATGGGCTGCCAAAGCATTAGACAAGTCACCATTTTCAGTTGATCGTATATGTTCTCCAATACGTGTTTAAAAAATGTTTTGTTTTGCACTCGAGATAATACTTTTTTTTTTTTTGCACAAAGACCTACATGATATAGTTCATGGAATTGGAAGGGAAGAGGCTTTTAAATAAGTAAACACATAGTGTTTGCCTTTGAGCAGGTACTGGTTACAGTAACTTCAGCCTTTTGTTCTCAGTTTTTTACACTGAGCATTGCCAATCCTGGGTGCTGTGTTTCCCCAGCTTTGTTTGTACTATTTCGTTTTTTTGTGATCAGAATGGGTTAGTACAAGAAAAAGGCTTTTTTGAGCACAGAATAACTTATTTAGTGCATGAAATATGTTCCTGTTTTTAGGTGCATTAACTGAAGTGAATAGCCACTCCAGATAATAATGCACTGCAGGTGCAGCATAGCACCAAATCCCATTCCTTTAGTGATGTAATATAATTGCTGTGCCTGTAGTTTTAAACATCAAAAGATAAATTGGAGATGCTGGATTGCAGCGTCAGCCTTTGAGAAAGTGAGCCAGTCACGAAACACATCAGGTGATTGCTCCAGGAGGATCGAGATGGCTGAGGTTCGATTCTGAGACTTGCCATGTTGGGACGTTGAATATCTGAACTGTGTTCCCAAATTCTGTTGCCATCTACTTCTTACATTTTTTATTGAACTGTCTTTTGTGCCTTGGATGTGCTGGATACATTGTGAGTGTTCTATGTGTTTTTAAAGCTCACTTGAAATAATAAATATCATTTTTTTTCACAAAGACCTGTGTGATATAATTCATGGAATTGGAAGAGAAGAGGCATTTAAATAAGTAAATACATAGTGTCTGCCTTTGAGCAGGTGCCAGTTAACTTCTGCCAATGGTTATTAGCATAATGTTGGTATTCTATGAAATTCTTCAGTTCTGCTCTGCTCCCCTACCATACCATAAAGATGTCATCAATATATCAACCCCAAGTGATCACTTTGTCCACAAACAGTGTATTTTCAGGTTCCAAATGACCTGTTCCTCACAGTGCCCAAGGTATAAGTTAGCATAATTTGAGGCAAAATGTGCCCTATAGCCATACCCTTGACCTAGACAAAAAAAATCATTTATATACTCAATTACACTGCCAGTAAAGACAACTTCAGCAATTTCTTCAACCAAGTCCCTACATGATACTGCATCTTCCCTCATGAGGACAGAAAGTATATGAGGGCCCTCAAACTTCCTTCATGTGGGGTATTTTTATATAGGGATTCCTCATCTAACATGACAGGAAGGTCACTATCCTCAGCATGTAGTCCCTGCAAAACAGACCCTACTCCCAAAATAATGGGTTTGCCCACGGGGTCCACAAGGGTTTTGAGACTCTTGGGTAGCACATGTATTTGTTGCCACAGAGGATATTCCATAATTAAATACTCTTTTTCTTCCACTGTGATAAGGCCCATACTGTGTGCCCATGCCAAAAAAGTATCCAATGTTTTTTGAGGGACATTGTGGGGTTATGGTAAAGGGGCTTATAGAATGCAGTATTAGCCTTCTGGTATTTAACATCTGCTATATACTTGGTAGTATCCATGACCACCACTCTGCCCCATTTGTCTGCAGGTTTGATTGTAATTTTAGCATTGTTTTTTAGACCCTGTAACATACATGTTCTTTGGTTAACAAAACTCAAATTAAAGTTTTGTTGGGACTTTTCCTTTATGTCTTCTTTACAAAGTTTTTGGATTACATTACCTGACATGGATGTTGCAGACATAAAGGTAGATGCTTTTTTTTCCCTTTTCCTTCAAGTTGAACATGTTAAGGACCTATAGTCTCCCCTTATACCTTCTGCCCCATTTCCTGATCATTTGGGAGCTAGAACTACTGCTGTACATCAAGAAAAGAGCATGTGACCCATTTAAGGGCTTAGATACTGCAGAAGAAGTTGATTTTGAATTAATTTTATATAAAGCCATATTGGATAGTGCAATAGTGTTTATTTGTCTACATAGATATCATAGAGATTTTAAAGCAGCAGTACTACGAAAAAAAAATTGCGCTTTTTTGACAGTTTATTCCCTGTGCACTGCTAATCATATACCTGGTACTCTTTCTCACTGGCATTGTACTATCACCGAGTAATTTGCTCAGTTATCCCCCGCTTTTGTTTACATTTCTGCCACCCAGCATGTTGCACTGGAACCCCCTGTGCTGCCAACTGCACATGTTTATGACTTGCAGGGACATCAGGAATGATCAGCAGAGGGTCCCTCTGCTGTTGTCAAAAGATGTGATGCGACCTGTAGAAAAAGCGCAGCTGAAATTAGTCAGCCGCCATATTTGTTGTAGCGCTACAACACTTCAAATAAATTGCAAATATCTAAAAAAACTAAAGACGACTGGAAAAAAACATTTACAGGTATAGAAACTGGAACTTTGGCCGCATGCTTACAGCAGAAAAACAGAATTTTGATAGGTCACTTCCTGATTTCGTAGTACTGCTGCTTTAAAATTTATAAGCTTTCCAGACCCTTTTTCAGGTGACAAAACAAACTGAAAGACAAAGAACCTCAGTGCATAAGCACTGAGGCTAGGGTTACCCCAAAGGGTATTGGCTGGGAAGCCAAGTTTCAAAGAAATACAAAATCACAGATATCCCCATAATGGAAAGCATCATGTGCTGTATATGCAAATCACTAAAACGTTTTGCCCTGGTTCAACTTTAAGCAGGAATACATGGTGCCGAAAGGCCTCTCACACCATCTGCAAAGGGTGCCAACAGAAGACACAGACAAGTACTGTTTCATCCTACCAGGACTCATCAGTTTGCCTTATCTGTATGACACCCCAGGGGAATGAACCAGCTACACTAAGTTGGTCTATCAGATTTGGGTTGCGGTGAGCCCAATAAAAACTTACGCACTGAGGTTCTTTGTCTTTTAGCTTGTTTTTTATTTTTATTGGACTCACCATTAAAGCTGAACCAGCATAACATTTTGTGGTGATTTGCACATACAGCCCATGATGCTTTGTATTATGGGGGTATGTGTGATTTTGTATTTCTTTGAAACTTGGCTTCCTGGCCAATGCCCTTTGGGATAACCCTTGCCTCAATGCTTACACACTGAGGTTCTTTGTCTTTTAGCTTGTTTTTTGGCTTTTTTGGGGCTCACCACAACCCAAATCTGATAGACCAGCTTAGGGTAGCTGGTTCATTCAACTAAGGTGTCATACAGATGAGGCAAACTGATGAGTCTTGGTAAGACAAAACACATCTCTGTGTCTTCTGTTGGCACCCTTTGCAGACTGTGTGAGAGGCCTTTTGGCACCAAGCATTACTGCTTAAAGTTGAACCAGCATAACATTTTGTGGTGATTTGCATGTACAGCCCATGATGCTTTGCATTATGGAGGTATGTGTGATTTTGTATTTCTTTGAAACTTGGCTTCCCAGCCAGTGCCCTTTCGGGTAACCCTTGCCTCAGTGCTTACACAATGAGGTTCTTTGTCTGTTAGCTTGTTTTTGTTTTTATTGGGCTCACCACAACCCAAACACGATAGACTAACTTAGGGTAGCTGGCTCATTCCACTGGGGTGTCGTACAGATGAGGTACACTGATGAGTCCTGGTAGGATGAAACATGTGTCTGTCTCTTCTGTTGGCACCCTTTGCAAACTATGTGAGAGGCCTTTCAGCACCATGTAGTCCTGCTTAAAGTTGAACCAGCATAACATTTTGTGGTGATTTACATATACAGCCCATGATGCTTTGCATTATGGGGGTATATGTGATTTTGTAAAACAAACTGTTTCATTACAGAAGTTTGAATGTACACTGCAACATATTTGTGCACTGCTGTTTGCATGCTGGTCCAATAAAAAAGTATTGCACTGTCCAATGAATCTCTGGTTGCCTAAAGACTGATCATGCCTATGAGTTTAATTAAAGTTATCAAATACTTTTTTACTAGTAAATTTAGGTACTATAGTTCAGAAAAACATTTTCATATTAAAAACATTTCATATTACACAGGGAATGGGTTTCATGTACTGAGAAACTAAAAGAATAATTTAAAGAACTGAAAAAAAATATTCAGCTTTGTAAAGGACAGAAGAGGAATCTTTGAAACATATTTTACTAGTTTGTCTTTTTATCTGTCACTGAGAGTCTTTATTTGGATTTATTCTTGGTAAAGATCTGGATTTTGTTCTGCATTTGACAGCAAATGAGAACATTACTTTGGCTGTGGCAACTTTTCTGCATAGAGCAATAATCATGAGGCAAAAACAGTCCTCTTAGTATTTGGTTTAGTTTCACTCCCTTTTCTTCATCTGTGCCTGAATTAACCCTGGGCTCATGTTTTATTTTTGGTAGGAAATACTATGCATAAATCGTACTTGAATTCTAGGATTATGTCTGTCCCAGCTGTTCTATATGCATGAAAAGAAAGTGTTTAATTTAATTTGCCTGACACATATTAATATTGTCTATATGTTTGTCGATTTATGCTCATAAATGGTGAGTTGGAAAGCAAATACTGAAAAATCTTGAACTGAACTGAAAAGGATCAAATTTGATTGTAGCATATTGTATGTCTGTGGGTATCTTTACATGCACATATACCTCACATTCCTAACTACCATTGGTCTCTCCCGTTCGCTCCATTGCTCATTCAGTCTCACCATGGCAACATGGTCCAATGCCTTTGTGCTGCAAAGGAGAGGTTATTTGTATTTTTCTGCTTTTGTTCTGACTTATTTTCTGGAAAGAGATGTCAGTTCTTGATTCTGTACTTGTCATTGTTAATGTAAAATCATCTGTACATACAGTATAGTTAAGGAAAACGGGAAAGTATTTCATTTTACCTCATGATGTAATAAGTATACAGGAATAATAGTCTGTTTAATGTCAAATATAAAGCCTTTCTCACAGTCTCAAACTGTTTATATTTATACCTTTCATTGCCTCCCTGGGGTCTCTCTAGTTTGTTGCCTGGCTACCATCTTGCTCACTCCTGGGAGACTATTGTTATTTCAACATTAATTTTTATTCAGTTAGATGTCAGTGGCTTTGTAGGTTGTACAGTTATCTCTGGGGCTGAATTGGAGGGCCATGGGTTCTACTTCCACACCAGGAACTTGTGTAAATACCCAACACTGCAGTGCAGTGCCAGGTGAGGTGGGGATGTTGCACTGTCAAGGTGCTCTCCTTCTGATGAGAAATTAAGCTGTGGTCCCTTCAACCCATCTCTAGTAACAATCCAGTGTCTGTTAAATATCCCATGGCACTAATTATAAGAGTAGGGGGATTTTCTAAAGTGTCCTGGCCAATGTTACCCATGCCAAAAAAAAAAAACAAAAAAAAACAAGAAACAGCATGCAACCCCTTCCCCCACCCCCAAGACTTACAGTACTTGGAAGCAAGCTGTCACCACTCAATGTATCTTTCCTGATCAAAATTACAAATAAATAAACAAACTCTTTTAAAATGAGTACTGGCCAGTCTTGCCTCCCCATAAATAAACAAACTCCTATTTAAAATGAGTTCTGGACTGTCCTACATCTCCACTGGTTGAAACCTGACCTCATGGGGCTGGTTATTCTACTGTATATGTGATACCTGCCTAGAGGTACAGTATATGAGTTGGAAAGGTTAAGGATTAAATATCACATTTTAAGTATAAAGAAAGAGACAAAGGATGTGTGTGGAATATGGAATAATATACTGTAAGGCTAAAATAATATAGATACCTACCAGGAATTTAGATAGTCAGGGTGGCAGAAGGTACAGGCATTTATGTTACTGGATCAACAGACTTTTTATGACTTCTAGCTCTGGTACTAAAATTACCAGTTGCAATATTCAAGTGCTCCTCTGAACATCAAGCAGTATTAGGTTTTAGGCACCTGAAACTTGCAACACACCTTGCTTTTATACAAGAAATATGTCTCCTGAGGAGATGCTTTTTAGAAAAGTGTGATTGGGGCAAGTGCAAGGCTCATTTAATAAAAGCAGGAGTGGTGATCTTGGGTTACAGAGGTATGCAGTTTATGTCGGAACAGATATGTAATATCAGACTTGAAGATGCAATATGGAGCAGTTAAGGTGACATTGGACTTCATCTTTATTATGCAATCTAATGTTTATGGGCCAAACTGGGACAGCCCAGATGTTTTAGTTGAGTTGGTGGCTATTTTAGAACTTTTCTGCAACCTTGTTTTTTCGGGGGGGGGGGGACTGGAATGTAGTAACTGATGGCAAGCTTGACAGATAGTAAAAGTAAGATACAGACAAACTGTGTATGATAGAACATGAGAGAACTTTTCTGGAATTTAATTACTCTCTAGGACTGGCGACTCTGGAGAGTGCTGCATACAAACATACAAGTATTCCTGTCATTCTGATGTTCATGGGTCACAGTTTGAAATGGACTGTTGTTTGATCACACAGGGATTTGTGTAGTCAGAAATGTCTTTCTGTGAAATTCAGTGATTTGTGCTAAGTGTAAGGTGATAATAAATGGGTGAAAGAGTTCACAAATCTTTGTGCAAGGGTAATGGGGAATAACAAGATTTGGGGTTTACATGGGAAGTGGGGACAGCTGTTAGGGCTGATAAAAGGGCATTTAAAAGTGGCAGAAGTAGCCTTGCACAGGGTGACAGGGTGGAGTTTCATAGCACGATGAAAGAGATCAACAAGGTCACAAGGGGAAGACGCTGAATTAGAGTTGAGATTTGCAGATGGTATGAACAAGGGAGACAAGAACTTCTTTAGGTAGAAAGAAAAGGAAAAGAGGAATGCTTGGGAAGGAATAGTGAGTCTGAAGGAGTGAGAGGGGTAGACAAGGAGGATAATGGAAAAGCAGACCTCCTGAACAGATATTTCTGCACAGTGTCTACAGTGGGGAAGAAAGAGATATTGCCTGACTCTGCTACCTGGGCAGGAGGGGAGTGGTAAATGAAGATACCAATTCAGTGAAAAGGGTGCTAGAGGGATTAAACACACTAAAAGTGAATAAAGCTGTTGGCTTAGATGGGCTACATCTCTGGGTACTTAAGGAAATGAGGCAGATCCTATCTGATCTGCTAGCAGAGCTATTCAGCAGTTCACTGAAACAAAGTGTTGCACATCAGCAACCACAAAACTGGGTCAGCACTTCAAACGTATATAATTACAGAAGTCTGTAGCATTTTTTATAGTGCAAAGCTAGTGCAATAACTATAGTTAAATTGCTTAAAAGGTATACTACATATTTTTAACACCATGGCTGGCGTGCATCATTTTATGCCCTATTCATATTCAATGAGCTGGTGTACATCACAGACTCCCATTTTGTATAAACCACAATAGTTTTTGCATATGAATGCCATCTTGGAGAAGAAAACAGCTGTGTGACTCAAATTGTGAAAATACTAATAGCAGTGCTCATGGACCAGCCGACCATTGCATGTTGTTGAGCCACACCCTGATGTTTCAATGTCACAGTGACATCTTCTTGTGAGTGACATGTAGCCCTACTGATGGACTTTCCATATCTGAGCTCTTGTTTTCAGTGCACTTTTATATGTAGTATTGTATGGTTATTGGTCTTGTTATATGTCCTATGCTTTTAATTTTTGCCACCAGTAGGGCAGCATGCCCCTTGAGGAAGATGTCATTATGATGCTGAAACTTCAGGGTGTGGCATGGCAGCTGCAATGGTTGGCATGGTTGGTCCATAAATACTAGTATTAGTATATTCGTGGTTCGAGTCATCTAACAAAAAATATTTTCTTCACCAAGATGACATTCATATGCGAAAAGCTATATTGTGGTTTATACGAAATGGGAGACCATGATGTATGCCTGCCCACTGAATATGAAGTAAACATGAGATGATGCACCCCAACCTTCCAATTCAAAAAACCCAGCTCTGCCTATTCCCTTAAATTGCTGCGAAATGTGTGAAGTGATGACATCATCGGAGCTAGAGGCAGAGAGCCACAGTAGATTGCTCTCTATAGTGCTAACTAGTTCTCTTTCCCCCTTTGTTTACAATTTGTTCACTAAAGTGGTCAAAATCCTGACTTAGCATGTGAATTATTTTGAGCAATACACATTAGGCTGTGATTTTGTTTATTTTGTTTACTTTAGCACACAGAAATTGTGTTGTAATCCAACTGACTTTCTCTTTGGCTAACCGCAGTACAGTACACCTCTTCAAATACTTGGTGGTCTAGTAGTTATGTATTGTCCTGATGGTTGTAGCAAAGTTCTGGTCTGGTCCAATGCCAAAGTTCATGCTTTCTTGGTAATCCAAAAAAATATGCTTCTCTTGTAGTTTTTTTTCCTTACCCCCCCCCCACATAGATAGCCCAGCAGCCATCAAACTGTCCACTGTTTATACTCTGTTCTTATTACTGCCTAGGGTTGCATATGAGCTTCCCAGTCCCACAAAGAGAATTATCATACTTCAGATCATAGTCTTGTACCTCAGAGAATAGTGCACATCTATACCGATACGCTTCATTGATTGGTGCTGTTAAATGATGCCTTCTAAATTATTCTCTAGTCTTCTTACATCATTGTTAGACTTCTGGTCTCACAATTAATATCAGGTGAATCACCACCCTTATGCACAATGAAGGCAGTATGTACGGTCCCCTGTTTTGATTTTTTTCCCACCTCATTAACCAACAACCAGGTCTTCCTGAGAAGCCAAGAAAGAAGCATGGGGACACACTGGAAAAACTGCTGTTCATACCTTCATAAGGACTGGACTTGCTATGGATAAAAACATTATTAGGCAGGGAAGGCACACTATTGTCTTGAGCGAATCCACCCAACCTCCAGCATCGGTCTGCTACCTTACCTGTGATTTGCAGAACCCCACAGGACAGTCCTCAGCAATTCTTCTCCAGTCCTTTTCTGTGCTTTTCTTCATAGTGCGAGTTGGCAGCTCACCACTCTTCTGAATCTTGAATGCTGTATACACAGTCCCCTCGATACTGTCACAACAAACCTTGACAAACCCCTCAAGGGTAATTTCCATACACTGAGTCCAGGTAATAATTTAGGTATTTAGGTGTCACCCTGCTGCTTCAAGTATTTGCTGTTGCTGCCTGCTCTCATCCATGGTCAGGTGGTGATCGTAGTGCTGGCAGCCCCACATCTCAGATCTCAAAATGATCTGTTCAGCTTTCCCTCCTATCTTTCCCCTATCCTGAATATAGCTGTACTCTGCAGGGATGGTCCCTCATAGTCCTCTCTGGCAGTTGTTCATCACTCCTTCTCCCTGCATCAAAAAACTGGGGAGAACACCACCTTTCCACATCATAAATACAGTTAGTACAGTCTTCCTTTTTTTTCTTATCTCAATAATAACCATGATCTTTCTAGTAAGTCAGGCTTATAGTAGACAGGGCATGAGGGGAGAAAAATGGTCTTTTCTACCTTATAAGGTCTAGGCTACCTATGATTAGGGACTATTAAATGATGTGCATAATGATGCATGGACCTATCATTTAATGTTGCCTAATCAAAGGTAGCCTAGATCTTATCAGAACAAGAAAGCCCTGTTTCCCCCTTGTGCCCTGCTGCTATCAGCCTAGCTTATCAGAAAGATCATGTTTATTTCTGATGTCAAAAAGAAACATGAGACTGTACTAACGGCATTCATGATGTGGAAGGGTGGTGAGCTCACCAGTTTTTAATGTGGGGAGCAGGAGTGAAGAATGAATGCCAGAGGGGGACTGAGGAGGCCATTCCTGTAATATACAGCTATATTCAGGGATGGGGAAGACTGGGGAGAAGGTGAGCAGATCATTGGGTGATCTGAGATGTGGGGCCAACAGCACCATGATCACTACCTCACCATGAGTGAGAGCAGGCAGTGATGACGAATACTCAGAGTGGCACTGTGGCACCTAAATGGGTACCTGGTTTCACTGTAAGGAGGTTACCATTTGGGGGTATCAAGGTTTATTGAGGCAGTATTGAGGAGACTACACATGCCACACTCAAGATTCAGAAGAATGGTGAGCCAGACAACTAGCATTGAGGAGGAGGGCATGGATAAGGACTGCAAGAGGTTTGCTGAGGACTGTCTTGCCAGATTTTGATGATCACAGGTAAAGGAGTAGACCAATGCTGGAGGTCAGAAGGACTTGATCAAGACATTAATACAGCTCCGTTGCATAATGATGTTGTTATCCATAGTAAGTCCAGTCTTATGAGGGTATGAACAGCACCTTTTCTAGTGTGTTCCTGTATTTATTGCTTGACTCTCCAGAAAGACATAGTTGTTGGTCAGTGTGGCAGAAAAAATTGGGGGACTGTACACTGCCTTCATTGTGCAAAAGGGTAGTGATCCACCCAGTGTTTATTGTGGGCACATAACTGAAATATTGATAAAAGAGGACCAGAGAGTGATTTGGGAGGCATCACTTAACAGTTCCAGTCAATGAAGCGTATCGGTATAGGTGTGTGCTACTGTCTGAGGCACGAGATGATCTGAAGAGTAATATTTTCTTTGTGGGTCTGGGAAGCTCATATGTGGCCCCAGGCAGTAGTAAGGACAGAGTGTGAATGGCAAACTGTTCGATGTCTGGTGGGCTAGCTGTGTGTGTGTGTGTGTGGGGGAGTTCATAATGAAAAAGCAGGCTGTAAGAGAAGCGTATTTCTGGATTACTAACAAAGCATGACCATTGGCACTGGAACAGACCAAAACTTTGCTATAGTCATCGGGACATCATATAACCATTAGACCACTAGGTATTTGAAGAGTTGTATCATACTGCAGTTTGCCAAAGAGAAAGTCAGTTGGATTACAACGCAATTCCGGCACATTAAAGTAGACGAAATTAACAAAATCATAGCCTAACGTGTATTGATCAAACTAATCCACATGTTAAGTCATGGTTTTGATCATTTTGGTGAAACAATTCTGAAGAAAGGGGGGAACAGAACTAGTTAGCACTGTAGAGAGCCATGTAGCTATCTGCCTCTATCTCCAATGATCTCATTACTTCACACATTTAATAACCATTTTAGGGAACAGGCAGAACAGGGTGGTTTTTCTTTAATTATAAGGCTGATGCTTACTTTTTCAGATGCTACAAAACTATTTGTGTTATTCACATACATGCTCTGTTAGCATGATTATGAACAGCAGCCTTTTCTTTAGCCCCTTGTGAAGTTGAATTTTTGAATAGTCTGTTGGCAAAATGTTTGTTTAGGTGTCCTTTAAGCCAAGGTCCATTACCTGGACAAAGGAGAAAAAGCTGGGTGTCTTTTCACTCTAAAGATTAAACAATGAGACTCCTTCTGTCAGATCTTGACAATTTAAAAATAAACTCCCATATATTTAGTTTTACATCCACAGGCTATCATGCAGGTATTTTATCGTGATCAAAATTCTTATAACAAAGTATATACAATAAGGAACAAGTGATAGTGGCAAATTTCTACAAATGGTGAAAATCCCCACTATATTCCAAGAGGAAATAAAAGGTAGAGGTCAAGATTGGGTTAGGAGAGCTGTGCTGCACCCTTAGTTATTTTACTTCTGAGAGGGCACTAGGTCTGGATGTAGTTTTGATAATTTTTATAAACTTCTAAAAGAAGAGGTAGCCTAAATCCTGAGAAATTTATTTCAACATGTTAAGGGATAAGGGGCATTAACGAGAGCCATGCAGGAGTCCACCATTTTATTAATCCCCAGGCAGGACAAATATATTGCTGCTAACAGCTGTCGACCAATATTGTTATTGAATAGCAATATTAAAATGTCAGCAAGGGGTGCCTACTGAATGCTTGACACCAGTATGAACAACCCTAATTGGAAGTTGTCAGTTGGCGTTCACACATAGATACATATTGTTGGATTACTATAGGAAACTAGTGCATGTATTTTTTTTTTCTTTTCAATTCTAGTTATCTCTGGGCTTCAGATGGGGATATTCCCTGACTTGTTTCATTTCATTTTTATTTTATACTGAAAAAGCCTGTGACCAAAAACTGCCCATTTTCACAGGTGTCCAGTTATGGTCAAATAAGACTTGCAGTTACAATCAAAAACAACATGAATAACACACATTCAAGTATAAATAACAAATTCAAATGCACAGTAATACAATTAATTAAAACACTTACAAACAGACCTAAACAAAAGACAGTTTTTGAGGGACCTCTCAACGGTTGCAATTCTTGCTCAATTGATCATACAACTTAGTAAATTATTCTAAAGTTTTATAGCCATTAAATTCATCGAATTTCGGGCAAAGGATGTATCTATTTTATTTATTTATTGAATCTCAGATTTCAAATACCTTTGAGCACATTAGCTCATTTACAAAGGTGCCACGTCATTGGGGAGGGTTACAAACAGACATAAGAAGAAATAATTGAAATTACATACATACAGTAGTAGTGTTTTTACATCACAAGAATTGGGGGAGTTACTACAGCATTAGAGTCAGCAAATTATACAGAATTACAAGCATAGTGAAGGAAGGAAGGAAGGAATGAAGGAAGGAAGGAGAGGAGGAGGAGAGGGGAGCAGGATGTACAGACCAAAGGGGGTGAGGTAGCCATCAGGGACTTTGTCACAGGGTACAGGGGAATTTGAAAAGTGTTTCTAATTTGTGTTCTTGTATTGACATTTCTGATATTTTTTGAAAGTAACTGAATAATACAGTCTGGTAATAGACCAAGTGACCATGACCTTGTGCAAGAGGATCAAACCGAATATGTCGGACGATGATAAACAACCAAATGACAAATAAAGTTACCAATGATGTGTCATTTGTGGGAAACCAGTAGCAAAATGAACAATGCTATTAAAAGTGGACCTAAGTTAAGAAAGCATTCTGTCAGATGTGTAAATTATAGAATCATGTTCCATAATTGAGAGAATAAACTATGAGTAAGGAGTGACCTGGTATCAGAAGTTACATGCCAGTTAATACGATAAAGCGTAAATAAATAAATATAATATAATATATGTTGCTAAAAAGTCAGATGAGAATCAAGGAGCAGGCCTAAATATTTAAATTCAGTTACCTGTTCAGTTTGGTTTCCAGCATTATCATAAAACAGAAAGTCATTGATTGGAGTTTTTCTTATGTTAGGAAAGAAAACATTGATTTTGTTTTAGCAGAATTCAAAACAAGTTTGTATATCAAACTATGTGTGCAAAGAACTGAAATCTTTTTGTAGATTATTTTGAAGATTTAAAATGTTATTTCCAGAACAGAACAAAAGGGCATTGTCTGCATATAGTATAAGTTCAGTCTGCTGACAATTATTTGAGAGTGGGTTTACAAAGATTGAGAATATTAGGAGTCCAAGAGTGGACCCCAGAAGGATTCCACATTTCAAAAAAGACTCTTTGGAAGATTGGCTATCAATCAAGGTTCTTTGTGACCTATTTTGTAAATAATGTTCAAACCATGTAATGACTTCATCAGATATGTGGACCCTGGACAGCATTTTTAATAGCTCCCCATGGTCCATTAAATCAAATGCCTTGGTGAGGTCCACGAAAGCCAAAGCGACATATTTACCATCTCAAGAAGTGCCTCCACATCTGACACTGGCATCCCCCCAACAGCTGCCTGGAACCAAGTCCCACAACTAGCATCCTGTGGTGGGGCCCCCAAAGGGGAGATTGAGATCAACTAAGTTTGGTCCCAGGGCTGGCTGTGGCATCATTTGACATGGGGTCAAAGGCCTTCATGCTGTGCTGCACAGGGTTTTTTCCCCCTTGTGTTTATTCCCAAGGCATTGATGTGCAATGACATCAGCGTGTGGGTGTGCACACTTCTGCACATGCCCCACAGACATCCGCCACTCCCTTCCCTTTACTATGTGATCCCTGCGTGATGTGCTCCTGGTATCCACTGGGTGTCACCCAAGTGTGGCGCGCTACCAACCCTCTCCCATGGAGTTGAAGTGCTGTGCCTGGGATGCTCATCCAGCCTCCTCCCAACTATCTCTCTGACACTCCAGCCTTGTTCATGAACCTGGATCATCAGCATCACAAGTGGTAGCACTACTGCTGTGCCCGCGGGCCAGCTAGTACATTTAGTCTTGACATCCAGGGACTCAGAACCCCATTTGTTTTGGTCTCCCTGGATATTGAGAAAGCATTCAATAGGGTGTCATGGAATTACAAGCTCCATACCCTGGAGACCAGAAGAATTTATTTGGTCCATACAACTGTTATATATCACCCCAAATGCCTGTGTTAACTAAGAAAGTACAATCACAAGGTTATTACTTGACGTCATGGGACTAGGTAGATGTGTTCTCTATTATTTTGTTTGCTTAAGTTTTATTATTTGCTTGCTTACTATATAGAGAATAAAGCATGGGGTAGTGTGTGTAACAAAAGGTTTACACACACCTGAGAGATTGGATGACACATAAACCACAAGAGCAAAGCTCAAGGGGTTTATACAAGCATCCAACACTGAGGGTGTGTGTAAAATTCAAGTTTTACACACTACCGCATGTTTTATTTTATATAATTGCTGGGGAGCATTTTTTCACCACAGCAATTATATAAAATATAGATGCTGTTCAGCAGTGGCCTGGTTGGGATGAAGTGTGGTGTGTGGTCCACAGCTGCTGAAAAGTTTCCATATTTTTTTTTCATTCAAAAGTTTCATCAGTAACTCCTGCACTAATGAAAAACTACATTGATGAGAGCAGGGTTTGATTTGCTTAAATTTACTTACCACTAAGTGGTAGAGGCGGTGAAGTGTCCTGCGGTGAGAGAAGAAATATTGGCAGCAAATTACAAACCAGGTTTCCCTTAGGGAAGAATGCTCACCAGTTATTATATATAGAATAATGCATGAGGAAGTATGTGTAATGAGGATTTTATGCACATGTGAGGTGTGCGATGCCTCATAAACCCCAAGAGTAAAGCTTGAGGGGTTTATCAAGGCATTGCACATGAGGGTGTTCATAAAATCTGAGTTGACACACATTTCCCCATGTTTTATTTTTTATAATAACTGGTTCCTTTGATTTTTTTTTGTTAGGTACTTGTTGAACAGCCTAACGTTGATTTTGGTTTTTCTTAAGAGTGTTTTTTTTCCCTTGCTGCTCTATGAATTTTTGTCTTTCTAGGTCACTAGGTTGCTGAAATCGTGATGAATGTGCCATGTTTTAGGTGGGTAGACAGAAGTTAGTAGACCACTGGCGATTATTAATTTCTGTGAGAAATATGTCTTTCTTCAGCCACACGAAAGTTAGATTCCTGCTCAGTGGTTTCAGTGAGGTTAGCACAATCAAGCTGACAATGTGAGGAGCCAGTAGCACTAGCATGAGAGTGATTTTAGAATTTTTGCAAAAGGTGCTTAATCAAACTCCATTATACACGGGTGATTATACACATATGTGCATAATCAATCTGCTATACTGTACACAGCAGTGTATAATCACCCATGTATAATGGGGTTTGACAGCTTCTGCCCACAGTTGATAATCATCACTAGCTAGTTATTATATATAAATATATTTATCAATAACATAAAACATAAGACCACAATACAAATCTAAATCATGTAAACTTCATCCTCTTGTACAACACTAAAAAGCATTGACAAATGATATATTGTAGCAGTATTGTTGAACTGCTAGAATTACTGAAAAGCACTTAGGAGTAGGTAACTTTTCCATTTTTTTCTTAAATGATGTTACAGAGCTGGCACTGTGAATCTCCTTAGGCAGCAAATTTCATAGTGTAGGGGCTTAAACTGAAAAACTTGGTCGCTAATGGACTTCAGCTGAGAAAGAGGGATGGGCAACAAACCCCGTCCACTAGATCTTATATCCCTGCATGGGACATAGGAATGAGGAAATCACTAAGGTATTGTGGGCCCAGTCCATTCAAGGCTTTAAATGTCATTAAGAGCACCCAGAAATCATTGCACCACTTAACAGGCAGCCAGCCTAGAATCTTCAGCCAGGGAGCAATATGCTCTCTGACGTTGAGGTCAGAAGTCCCACTGCAGCATTCTGAACTAGCAGCAGGTCACACAGTTGAGCCCCAGAAAAGCCTTTATAGAGCACACAGCTTATGTATAACCTGTGCTTAGACTTTGAAATTATACTTAAAGTGGAAGAATCAAAATGGGAGATTGGATATACAAACTAATTGCATACATGGATCATTTTGTTATTGCATCTTTCCAATCCATAAGTCTCTGTAGCAATGCTATCCATCATACAGGAATTTGAAAGGCTTTCCTCTTAAAAGCTTAATATAGGAAAAACAATAATCTCCCCACTACATAGTAGGAATAGACATGACTAAATTTGAAATGCAGTTCACATCTTCCTCTACAAGTTTTGATTCTGATTATCGGGAAATCTACAGTACTTTAGGAATGAAGCAACTGAATAGAGATATGCTTTCAGAGCAGAAAAAACAGGATCTCAGAAAATGGATGATACTCCCTTTAATGTTATGGGGACACATACTGTACATATTTTTGAAGGTGAATGTTTTATTCCATTTAAATTACCCCGTGGGCATGCTCCTAGAAGCTCACAAATGGGATAGTTTCAAAAATTTACATACCGAGATTTCTTAGTTTATATGGTACAACAAGGCAACTCAGGAGGCTTGGGTTGCTCTGAGCCTACCCAAAGAACCTAAGGGATTACACCTCCCAAATATGTATAGAGAATACAGGGCCTTTCAAGCTGGATATTGTCTTTAATGGGGATCAATTAAAAACATAGTATAAAGTGGAAAGTTCAAAGGCAAGGCACAGCTATTTCTGTGGTGCCCAATCCCAGAGGCTGTGGGCTCCTTACATAAAAACAGACAGGGAGGGAAATGCAAACAGGATAACATACACACCAATACAATATTTAACATGCAATACAATATTAAAATCAATAAGTATAATCTTAAAATATTATAGCTCCGATTTGTTCAGGAAGGCCAGAAGGAAGAGATGAGTTGAGTATACATCCAAGTGCTAGAGATTAAGCAGATGCTTTGTGAAATACGTGGTTGCCATCCTCTCTGTTATATGCACAACATGTAGCAATCCCAACTGGTCTTTAAGAAGCCCCTTTTGGGTCCTCCTTAACCTAATACATGAATTAGTAAAGGATACTCATTGCTAGCCACAATATTTTTGAAACCCAACCAATGTAGGACAATCTGATGTTTAAAACTGACAAAAAACTAATGTCTTTGACAAAGTAGGTTGTTTGTAATTCACAACATATCCCATTTCAAACTATTCAGAGAAAATTTGGGCTTAGTAATATATTTTCAGTACTGGCAAATAATTCAAGGCTTGCATAGATCTTCGGGAGTGAGTAACACAAATAAGTTACATGAAGAACAGTTTCATAAACTTCTGGCATAGGTAACTGAATGGTGACTAGTCCCTAAACTCTTTAGATTTCTTGGTGACAAAGCTACTGTCCCTAAGCACAAAATGTACAACATGTGAGACAGGATCTTGCATTTTCCCCTGCAAACCACTGACTGGGGAAAAGTTGGAAATAACATCTGTCAAGTTGTACACTTTTACTTGAATAGACTTATGCTGTTCAACATTATACATAACATTTTTTATCCCTGATAAACAATTTAAGATTGGTTACATGGAATCCAACAGTTGCACAGGATGTGGCATTAAGACATTGGCACACTGACCTGTCTTTTGGGAATCTGAGAAGTTGGTTTCTTTTTGGGAGGCTATAAACTCTTGTTTGCAACCTTTGCTAAACCACAGGGTTCCTTAAGCAATAAGCCACAAGGGGGTGTGGGTTATCGGGGGATTTACCACGGCTGGAGTGGTTTGTGCCTCATGGGTAAATCCGTGCCAGCTGTGGTAAATCCACCGATAACCCAGATCCCCCGAGTGGCTTATTGCGATTATACCAAGTACTGTTTTTTTTATTATTTAAAAAAAAAAAAACAGTACTTACTATACTGCTTAAATAAGCGACTCAGTTGTAGAGCAGTCAGTGTTTTTGTTTACTTTCCCCTGATGTACAGAGCTGCTGTTTTACAGTCTCCGCTTAGTGGGGAACAAGATGGCGGATGGAGTTCTGTGATTTTTGCCGTCGGATTGCTTTTTTTTGAACATGTGGCTGTCTGGCACCTTTTGTGGTGATTATCAGTAGATAATCAACGCAGGTAAGGTGCCAGCCTGCCTATCTGATTGGTTGGTGTCCGAGGTACAAGGTATAATTTATTTTACCTTGCTGTATTCCAGACATTGGGATTGAGCTGCTGTCCCACCCAACACAGTATTATAATTTTTCACTCTTACTTACATGATGGCAAGAAATATGACAACTAGACACACACTGGCTGGAGAAGATATACCCCACTTTAAAGAATGGCATACTGAAAATCTGAAGTACTTTACATACAGAAAAGGTATGACTGACAAACTAGTAGGATTAAATGATAAATGGGGACTGTGGTTGCCCCTTGGCACAGTAGTTGACTGAAATAACTATAAAAGTGGAGTTGATCCTAGTGGAAATTTAAATGGGAAGTAAACCTAGCAGCCTCGATACCTGGTCTGTGTAGTGCTCCCAAATTAAGGGTTTAATGAAGTATCTTGTGTTATATTATAAATTACAGTTTGTTCTGTTTTCTATCATCATTGCTCATATCCTTTATCTATAAAATGAATTAGAAAATCAGCAAATCGTATTTTTAAAAGCAAAGAAAATCTCTTCTGAATCAAAGACCATTATGCAAATGAGGCACAACCATGTGGCAAACCCACAAATCATATATCCAGCCCTGGGTATAAAGACAAAAAGCTCCTCCAGTTAAACAAGATTACTCCCAGAGCCCCCCAAATATCAAATATTGTATATCTGTACACCAAGAAATAGTTGGAAAAAGAGACTTCCTTCCCCTGCCCTAAAACCAGAACAAAGACCCCCAAAAACACAACAAAGGAAAAAATGAAATAAAGCATCAGGCAGACATACAGTGGTGCTCCCTATGGTCTGCTGGATTGAAAGATAAGAAGAAGAAATCTACAGTAACTCAAACAGTGGTTCAGAGGAGGATGTAGCCTTAAAGGAATATGCTAATGTTTTACAGGTTTACAATAAACACAGGAATTCAAGTCCCTTTGGTGGCCTCTGGCAGCATGGTTCAGCAGCCCCAACTATGGAGACAGAGGCCCTGGGACTCTAGGGCTTAGCATAGCACAGCAGTCCTGTCTGTGGAGACTGACACAGAGGGCAACAGGTGGCATTGCCCTTGACTGGGGGAGGGGGCAGAGGGAAGCAGGTCACAGTAGCCTAAACTGAGGGGCAAAAGACAGGGGCATCAGGATGACATATAGTATGTCTAGTTACACACATACATAATGTATTTCCACACAGAATCCCTCAGAGAATTGAATTTTGTGAGTTCATACAGTACATGTTCCTGAAATAGCAAAGTGTGGCAGACACCTGTTTGTCAATCTGACACAACAATATTGTTCTCACATGAACATATGTATGCAGGCTACATCATGGACACACTACATTTATGACTTAAACTTTAGGTTTATTTTATATCCATTAAACAACCCTGGGTTTATATAACCAAAAAAACAATACAGAGTTTTGATGTGACAGACCTCAGCTGTGATACAGATAGGAGATTTGTCAGAAACATTCATTTATACCACTTCAGTTACTCACTGAAACACAAATGACCAACTCTTTATGAGAGCAGAATGATACAATCTATCTAAACACAAACCAGATGGGTTAGTAACACTCTTGGTGTAAAGATAATTAGCCCTACAGATTGCTCTGAGAAGTTCAACTGCTGCTATGGGCAATTAAGGACTTCTTTGCTGCAACAACAGGCTGGATAGGAATGATGTCATCACTCACTGATAGGGACAGAAAAATCTTCACTGTTTCTTCACTGTTTTCAGTTACTGCAGAGCACATTAACAGATGCTGATTTAAAGAACACCACAAAACCAAACAGCATGATATTTTCAGGAAACAGTAATCATGACACAGGGACTTGAATTCCTGTGTTTATTGTAAATCTGTAAAACATTGGTATTTGATCTTTAACTTACCTGAATTGGCTTCTTGCACATTTTGAATAAAGTGCAACCACCTAAAAAAAATTGCAAGTGGTAAGTGGAAAGCTTGCTAATGGAGATTGACATACACACCTTCCAATTATTAAACAAATCCAGATATACTAAGCTCCATAGATATTTTCTTTTTTTTAATTTGGCTTTACTCACTTAAGTTAAATTGCTTTTAGTATTATCTGTGTAGTGAGCTAGTATTTTAGAGTTTCAGTCTCACTGAGCTGTCATAGAAAAGTATGGCATTGAAAAGTTCTGGTGTGTTTTGCAGATCCCTTTAGTACATTGCAGCTCCCATTCAATGCAATGCAAGTGTATTAGCATCAGTAGCTCTGCTATTCTGCTGTGAAGAGGGGCCGAGTGTAAAAATCTATAGTCTGGCTCTGATAACTCTGCATCAGAATCTGCTTAGAATCCACAGTGTTCTTTTGAACGTAGGAGCAGATGCTGAAAGTAAGATTCTCAGCTGGCTGGTCAGAAAGCTTGTTTGCCACTTTGTGATGCTTTGTGTTACTGCTGATGGTGAGAGAACCAGCTGTCCACTTCTTTTGCATCTTTCTGAAGAGAGACTATGGGATTCTGATCCTGCTCTTTAGTTGCCCTACAGATATCTTTTACCTGCTGTTGTGAAAACAGAAAGGCAAATGGAGACTGCGATACACCCCTGCATGGAGGGTGCAGTAAGTAAGGGCAGCTAGCCCAGATAAACATGGAGCAAAAACCAAGTGCACACCTGTTAAGATCCCAAAATCAGCACACTAAAAAAAAATTGTATGTTTGAAGCACCAGTGCTTTATTTCAGCATTCAGAAAACTCACTTAGAACAGCACACACAGCAGTCACCCCGGCACTTCGGGTCCAAGCCCTTTGTCAGGAGGTGTGACTTGGCTGGAAGATGAAAAATCTATTTAAACTGACACCTTAATTAATAGGTGCATAACAACAGCTGTTTTGAATTAATTACTCATAGTAATAAAATTATGTACTTGTTTTATGTTTATTATATTTTGGCTCCAGTAGGGGCTTTGTGAAGTGACTCATTGACTTTCTTGGAGTAGCATATGTGAATTTTGATACCTGCAAGCTGCAGGACCCTGCCTGGATTTTAGTTACTGCCCTAAAGTTTCTCAGAGGATTGAGGTTGTTCACCCTGGACTATTAAGGGGGCCATTAGCCTTGGACTAGCTTTGAACAAAAAAGATCTCTTGTGTCTTCTTTGGTCTTTGTTTTTTTTTATCCACTGTAAGAGAGTGGAAAAACTCACCTTGGAGGAATTATTATTTTGACTTTTCCCCTAATGATAGGGATTATTCCATTGCAGGATATGGATTTATATAATATCTGAAAATGTCTAGGTTCATCTGTGACTGATTTCTGCCCTGCATCTCTGTGTTTGAATATGTACAAAGCATGTGTTGGGTATTTGGAGGTTCCAGAAGTGTCTGTGTTATCTTTTGTCCACCCTCTGTGATGCATGCTTTGAATCTACCCCTTCCCCTCTGCCACATCCTTAGGCAGGTTATACCGAGAGGTGGGGGGTGCTGGCTCTCATTTCCACTGGCAGGACAGCAGTCTTGGGTGGTATTCTGGGTATTGGTATCGATCTCTGTGAAGCCAGGGCTGACTTCCCTTTATCTGAGCAGGGATTTCTGTACTGAGGTAGGTTGGCTGCTGGTCAGCTGAGTTGCACATATATATTATGTGCTTGGGTGTGAGAGTTTATTCCAGGGAGAAACTTTGGAAGCTGAGACCCTGGGATTTAGAACACTTTTCTCCCCATATTGGAGTTCTGCAATGTTGTAAGGCCTTTTATATCATTTTGCCAGGGGCTAGCAGTACAGCCTAGAGGTTAGAGTAATGAGCTGTGAATGAGTTTGGTACATCCAGAAGTCCTGGGTTTGATTCCCACAACCTCCACTTGTATACTGTGTGACTCCGAGCAAATCACTTAAAGGGACAGTAAACATTGCAGGGGTCACTCAAATTGTGAAAGCCCATGAAACCATCTTTCAAATGAGGTATTGGGTATACCTAGAGGGGACAGGAGTCTTGAGATATGAATATCTAAGTAATGTGTAAATCAAAACAAAGCATCAGTCATTTTGTGTAGTCTTACAAACAGGAAGTGATGTCTCTGAGGGACAGGCTGTATGTTGTTAATTACAGCTTGCCTCTCAGTAACATCACTTTCTGTTTTAGGATTGCATGACATGGCTGCAGCCTTGTTCTGATTTACTGATGATTTAACTAGTCATATCTAAGGACTTTTGACACCTACAAGAAAGCCAAATACCTAGTTCAGAATGACTTTTCATGGACTTTCACAGTTTGAGCTATTCCTGTGATGTTTACTGTCCCTTTAACCACTCCAGTGCTCCCGGGTTGCCCCTGAAAACAGGCACTTGTGGCTAGTGGACCTTACCAGGTCAAACCAAAGAATAATAATAATTAAAAAAAAAATCCCTAAGAAAAGGATTGGGAATGATAGGCAGTGTGTCCTGGAGGGTTGGGGGTGGGAGAGTCAGGAGTCGTATGCCAGTTGGTAAGTGGAGGGGCAGAGATATATCTTGCCTTGCCCCAATATCAAGGCAAAGCAGTATGCAGGAGATGGTTGGTGGGTGAACACGCCAGGCTCCACCAGCTGGAGTATTGATTTGCAATGCCAGGTCAGTGGCAAATGAGGCTTCCATCATATGTGACGTCATTTCTGATTCACATGCTTAATTGGCATGTTTCACATTCCAAAGCAAAAGTATGGGACTTCAGAGGAGCTGACTTTGATAAGATGGGCAACAGAATTAAGCTAACCCTGGCAAAAAGAAATACAGGTGAGGGGGTACAGGCAAAGAGGGCAGGCATTAAAGATGCAATACTTTTAGCAACATCCCATTGTGTTAGAGAGAAAAGGAAGTGCAAAAGAAGAAGAAAACCACTTTGGTTCACAAAAACAGTAGCAGAAGAGGTCAGAGCTAAAAGGCTGGCCTTCAGGAAATATAAGAGAACACAGCAGGATGAAGATAGGGAGGCATACCAAACTTCTCTAAGGGAAGCAGGGAAGGCAGTAATGCAGGCAAAGGTCCAAACCTAGGAAACACTAGCACAAACAGTAAAAGAAGGTGACAAGACTCTATAGATACATTAGTGAAAGGTGAAAGTCCAGAGGGGGTATTGCTAAGATCAAAGGGGATAAGGGGGCATGTGAGGAGGAGGACCATGTAAAAGCATCTATCTTAAATAGATACTTCTGCTTAGTATTTACTGAAGAGAAGGTAGGGCAGGTCCCACAGCTCAGCACCATGGACACATGGGGAAGGGAGGTGTGCACTAGTCCCTTTACAAAAGAAAGGGTCCTACAAGAGCTCGATAAGCTCAGAGTGGACAAGACAATGGGACCTGATGGCATACATCCCAGGATACTAAAGGAGCTAAGGGTGGAACTAGCAGAGCCATTATCAGAACTGTTTAGTGAGTCTCTGAGCACGGGAGAGGTCCCAGAAGACTGAGAAGGGGTCATGAGATCCTGCTCCACAAGAGCGGTAGCAGGGAGGAGGCAGGGAACTACAGACTAGTCAGTCTTACCTCAGTAGTGGGCAAGATTATGGAGGCATTCCTTAAGGAAAGGATAGTGGAGCACAGGATCCAAGACAGTATGGGTTTATAACAGGAAAGTCCTGTCAGACTAATCTCATAGTTTTCTTTGGCTGGGTAACCAGAGTGGTTGACCCAGGCGGAACAGTTGATGTCACCTACCTTGACTTTAGCAAAGCTTTCGCTACTGTTCCACGTAGAAGATTGATTAATAAGCTGGGTAGGCTCAGGGTGGGTCAGAAGTGGGTCAGCTGGGTGGCACATTGGTTAATGGACAGAAAATAGAGAGTGGTGGTAAATGGTATACAGTCTGAAGAGATGCAAGTCACAAGTGGGGTACCTCAGGGATCAGTCCTTGGGCCAGTCCTCTTCAATATCTTCATCAGTGACATTGTAGATGGACTGGAGGGTAAGGTTTGTCTGTTTGCAGATGACACCAAGATCTGCAACAGATTAGATGATCCAGATGGGGTGGGCAGAATGAGAAGAGATCTGGGATAAATTAGCAAAATGGTCGGAAGAGTGATAACTGGGGTTTAACACAAAGAAGTGCAAGATCATGCACATAGGGAAGACAAACCTTGAAACCACCTATAGGCTGGGAGGGGAGCTGCTGGCAGTAACAAGGGAAGAAAGAGATTTGGGCATCATCATCACTGATGACCTGAAATCATCCAAGCAGACCACTAAAGCAGTAGGTAAGGCTAGGGGGATGCTGGGGTGTATTAGCAGGGGTATCACAAGTCAAAAGAGTGAGGTAATAATCCCTCTTTACAAGACACTGTTTAGGCCCTATCTGGAGTACTGCGACAACCAAAATGGTGCAAGGACTGCGTCAGAAAACATATGAGGACAGATTAACGGAGTTCAATGTATATACCCTAGAGCAAAGGAGGGAGAGAGAGGTGATATGATCGAAACATTCAAACACCTTAAGGGCATTAACAAGGTGAAAGAGTCTAACATGTTTCAATAGAAGAAAAATAGCAGGACAAGAGGACACAGCATGAGATTAGAGGGAGACCGATTAGGTGGTAATGTGAGGAAGTTCTTTTTCACAGAAAGGGTGGTGGATGCATGGAACAGCCTTCCTCAGGAAGTGGTGGATATTAATACAGTGCAGGGCTTCAAACAGGCATGGGATAAGCATAAGAGAGTAATACAGATGAATATGAATAGATAGGCATTTGACAGAACAAAGGCCGACCGCACATTCATAAGGTAGAAAAAGAAATGGGCAGACTGGATGGGCCGGTCCTAATTTGTCATCAACTTCTGTGTTTCTATGTTTTTGTGTTTCTGTGTATCACAGAGACTTAGCTGGGTGAATCTGCCAGGCCTGTTCTGGTGGAGTTGGTCTTCCCAATTTCTCCATGGTGCAACACCTGAGGCTGGGGCATAGGGATGGTGACCCGGTCATCTGTATCAGAGATGGCTTAAATAGCAAATCACGCCTTTGGAAAAACATTGGAAAGCATAATATGTAGACACAATTCAGCATATATTTCATATATACCTGGGCATTCTGCTTGACGAATCCCTGACTTTTGACCAGCACATCACCTCTACCTGCAAGGCAGTCAGCGCTAAACTCGGAGGTGCCTACCGAACCAGTTATGCCCTCACTCCATCAGCCAGGCTAGCTATTGCTCAGGGCATTCTTCTTTAAACTCTATCCTTTGGCTCAGTCACCTACCTTGGAGCCTCTAAAACCTCTCTTCTCAAGTGGGACACCACCTATAATAATATCTGCCGATATGCCTCTGCATCCCCTCGCTACAAACACCACTGCCTGCTCTACACTGACCTAAAATGGCTCTCCTCCTCTGCCTATCAGCTCCAGTCACTTGAATCTGTCACTGACAGCGTCACCAGGTCTTATCTTCCCAAATCCCTAGCCACTATGTTGAATGCACAAGCTGTCACCTATGAGCTTCACTCCACTGAACTAACACCCCTCCATATCCCCAGATGCAAAACAACAATGGGTACCTGGGCGTTCTCACATATTGTGCCAAAGTACTGGAACTCTCTTCCACAAGCACTTCACCTTGCTCCATCCCATGCCACTTTCAAGAGGATGCACCACAAGCATCTAATTGGCTCCACCCCCTGTGCCTGTTTCCAACCCCCATAGAACCCCCATCCCCCTCTGTTCGTCCCCAATGTATCCTCCAACTCCCCTTTTTGAACCTGTCTCACATCACCATCCTTACTCTCTCCCACTCCCTCACACCTTCTCTCCTCTCTCTCTCTCTCTCATCCCTCTTTTCCTCCCCCTTTTTTCCCCTAAACAGAAGAAAGCACTTGCCCTCTGGTTTCTCCCCCTCTGAGCTGTCCTTCCACTACCAGCCAGGACCTATATTCCCCTGGTTTCAACTAAAGCCGATCATTTACTCTGTGCTCTAACATCGACTCCCAGCTGGTCCTCACATCTGCACCTTGCAGAGCTATCTCTCCCAGTCTGTATCCCTAAGACAGAAAACCCGCACTTGCTATACTGTTTTACTACTATGTTTACTTATTGTTGCCTATTGCTGACTCATATGTACTGCAAACCTGTTTGATACTGTATTGACTTTTATCCACTGTTTTCCCACCTACTTGCTGTTATCTCTGTAACCCTGTATCCTCCTGAAAATAGACATTGCTATGCCATGTGCACTTACCCAGTTCCCAAAAGCAAATAAATAAATATCATCTATGGATTTCTCCTCTTCATTATACAGAAGAAATTCTCACAAAAAACAAGATCTTTATCCCTTAGCATTCATCTGCCTCTACAGTTTATTCCCTACGTACAGTTATAATGCTCTGTTGTGACATCACAGTCTATTGTCATGGGAATAACTGTGACATCACAAGCAAAGTATTAGGGCATCAGGCTGGGAAGAAGCAATAGGTGCTGATGAACCCTCAAAGAAGAATTATCCTGTTTTCATGTGTATGACCTCAGTAATAAATAATGGCAATAAAAATGCAGAGCTAATGAGAAATGTAAGTTAATTTGGGTCCAAATATCACGTTTTTCAAAGTTTTTCATGAGGGATCAGTGTCTCTTTAAACTGTGTGGTGTCTCTTGTCATGAATGTGTGTTTTTTTGAGTGTGTGGCCATGAAGTGTTTCTCTGATCTAAGATGCAGAGTAGTCCTCGTCTGCTGCCCCGTGGAAGGGGGTATGGACTTTCTGCAGGAGTTTGCTGAGAGGCTGTTGGACTTGGCTTTGGAATCCCCAAGCACTGTTGTCCTAGGGGTCTTCAGAGCCAGGGTTGATGACCTTCAGATGTGTTTGCAAACAAACTCTTCCAGTTCACAGGGGAACTGGGTTTCAGACAGGAGAATTCTACAGCCATGCACTCAGTAGGCCACACACTTGACCTTGTCTTCTCAGCAGGGTTGGAGATAAATAATATATCAATAGAGTCAGTCATTTAGTCGGACCACTGCACCATATTTTTTAATGTTGAGGCCATAAAGAAACCATGTTCAGCTACAGAAGTGTGTCAAAAATAGATGTTAAAATAAAGAATAATTGGTTTGATAATGAATGTCTGATGGCAAAATGAAATCTCACTAGGCTAGTAAAGAAAGTAAAAAGCTAAAAAAAAACATAAATACAGGAATTTAAACAATACAAGAGAAGAATATAAAAAATTGTGTAAAAGAAAGTGCAGAATCTTTAAATTAAACCAATGGCAAAAAATGTTGGACATAATAGGAAAGATCAACAATCATTTTGGCAGACTGTAGCAAGGGGTGCCAACAATAGTAATGATTCATTAGATTTCTATATCACAGCAGAGGTCTGGGTAAAACACTACAGTAGTTTATTTTATGATCAAAACCAGCAAGAATTAATTCACCAGTGGGAATTTCAATGAAAGCAAACACAATTTCGGGAAATAACCCCAAGAGAAGTATATAGTGCAATAATAACATTAAAGCGAAAGAAAGCTCCAGGACCTGATCAAGTACTTCCAGAAGTATTTCTATGTTTACCATCCTTCTGGAGGGATATACTTGTACTATACTTTAATAAATGTATTAGTACTAAAAGTTTACCACATGTTGGAAAGGTGCAACAGTAACACTGATTTATAAAAAGTGAGACAGAAAAGACCCTGTCATGTATCGTCCAATTTCATTTCTCAATATAATGGGTACGATTTTTGCCAAGGTAATTTTTTATAGATTAAATGAAGAGGTCACAAACCTTGGAGGGCTTTCAGAACTCCAAGCAGGTTTCAGAAGGGGATATTCGACAACAGATAATACATTTACATTAATACACTTATATGAAAAATATGTAAATTTGAGCAAACAAAAGTTATACACTGCTTTTATAGATTTTAGTCAAGCATTTGACTCTATCTCTAGATCTAAATTGTGGCAAATTATGTATGACTGGGGAATTGACCCTACTCTAATCAGTATAATAAAAGAACTGTATACCCAAACATGGGCCCAAGTTACTGTAGGTGGGGTAAAATAAGGCAAACATCCAAACCATTCCCAACAAATAAAGGAGTTAAGCAGGGATGCATTCTTGAACCATTATTATTTAACACTTATCTAAATAAACTTTTAATACAGTTTAGTAAAGAACATATGTGAGCCGGCCCGCCGGCGCAGTGGTTCGATTTCCGCTTGCAACGCCAGTGACTGGGTTCGGGAGAGGACTCGAGTAGCTGGAGTGCTGGGCAGGGGAGAAGGAAATGAGCATCTGATGATGGCTCACCTTCTCAGGGGGGATACGTGGATTGGCACCTGCTGACTCCTGGCGGAGGCTGGGAGTATGGCAGGATGTCGGCCACAATATGCTAAGGGGAGTGACAGACGTTGGCATATGCCTAGACATCTATGTCATGTCGCTTCCCAGGGGAGCAAAGTGGTAAAATGGCATGAGGCCGATCGGGTGACGACCCTCCAGAACCCTCACCACCAGGCTCCCGGACCTCCATATGTCATCCCAGCAGCACTCCAGAATTGTTGGTTGGCCACCAGGGCCATTCTCCTATGGAGGTAAGAGATCAAAAAGCCTGTAATTGGGCTCTTTCTGTGGCACTGGATTCCCTGGCACCAGTTCGCTCTTCCCTGTGGACCTCTCACCAAAGCACCCCTTAGTTTATTTCTGAGCTCGACAGAGGAAATTTTTATGCTGTAATTTAGAGCGCCAAGAAAAAGGCAAGTGTGTTCCTGGAAAAGGGCAGTTGGTGCATCAACTGGTGACATGCCAAACCTTTTACAGAAAAAACAAAAACGGTGCACTCAAGTGAATAAACAAAGAGCCTGTAATGCAGTAACATTTCAGTTTATTGCAGAGTCCGCTTGGAAAATGCTTACAGGCTGCCTGTCAGTCTTTTCTAAATGGACTCTGCAATAAATTGAAATTTCACTGCATTACAGGCTCTTTGTTTATTCACTTGAGTGCACCATTTTTGTTTTTTTCTGTAATTTAGAGCACAAGTGGAGGAAGTAATGGTCGAATGCTAACAGATGTGTCCTGATGGAGCACTTGAAGCTGTACCTAGAGGTCATATCAGCGGTTAAGAAGGATTTCTTTTCTGCTGTGATTGCCACTGAGAAGAACTGTCCTGCTGTGTTTTTTCCACGCTGTAGACAATTTATTGCATCCTGATTATCTATGCCACGAGGAATCTGTTTCCAGTGAGAAGTGTGGGCATTTAAACTAGGGATGGGCGAACCAGCTGTGACCCAGTTCTAATTCTAACTCTGATTTTTTCCAAAACATTCTGATTTACTCTGATGAATTGTAGATCTAATGAAAAATGTGGTTTTGAGTATTCTTTGGTGTCCAGTGATCTGTCCCTCCATCTGATCACCTGCCCAACATAAGTTTCCCTGGTGTCCAGTGCCCCCCCCCCATCCTGATCCTCTAGAAGTTATATACCATTCTCTGGTGTCTAGTGAACTCCCCTCCCTATCCCATTCCCTTGTAATAGAATAAGGTAGTAGTCCTCCATTCCTTGGTGCCTAGTGGACCACTCACCTCCCAGCTTCAGCAAGTAGTGCCCCACCACCACACTCCCCCCAATTCCAACCCCCAGTAAGCGACTGACAGAGCCCTCCACTCTCCACCATGGCCAGCTGCTGATTGAGCTGTAAATGAAAGAGGGAATACTTGTACAATTACTTGCTCATTCATTTACAGGGCAGCTCACACTCATTCAGTGACAGCTGCGGCGGTGGCAGAGACAAGAGCAGAGGGCTGTGCTGGGCACTTGTAGGGTGCCAGGATGGGATGGATGGTGTGGTGGGCCACTTTAGTAACCATCATGCCATTCCCCCCATCCTGAACCACTGCTAGTGACCAGCACAGCCCTCTGCTCTTGTCTCTGACCACCATAGCTGGCTGCCGACACAGCTGTCATGTCAATAAATAAGCACATGCTCTTTCATTGACAGCTCATTTGACAGCCGGCCATGCAGACAGCAGAGGGCTGTGCCAGTCACCGGTTCAGGGTTGGGGTAGGAGGGCACTACCTGCTGAGGTGGGGGGGTGCGGGTTCTGCTAGACAACAGGGAATGGACTAGCACCTTATTTTGTTACATGGAAATGGGGATAGGGAGGGGAGTCCAAGAGACATCATGGAATGGTATATAACTTCTAGGGGATCGGGATGGAGGAACCACTGGATACCAAGGGAACATGTTTCATTATGTCAGGTCAGGGGAGGGACCACTGGACACCAGCTCGGAAGCACAGAACAGTGGTAAAGTGCTGGATTGAAGTGGACTGAACTTCCAAACTGGGCCAGCTTGGCAACCAGGGTTGACCCATGAAATGCTCGGTTCTCCCGGTCAGAGCCAAGTCGGCCCGGTACAGGGAGGTTTGGAAGTGCATGCCTAATTTAAACAAGTTCTTCAAAGCCAAAGTTGTGGACATTTGTGACCGGATTTCCTCCACCACCCAGTCATCAGTCATTAGTCAGTAAGGATATAAAGGGGAGTGTGAGTGGTTCATTGAATGGTTAGGATGATTTTCAACCTCTAGATGAGGAGACGGTCTTTGGAGTGATCATAAATTTGTGATATACTACTTGTTGTGTGGACCCTGCACTCATCCAGCTGCTTAAGGCAAGGTGGAGACAGTTGGTTCCAGTATTGACAGGTATGGTACTTTAAGTGCTTCTCTGCAGGAAGGGCTGTTGCCCGCACCCCTAAATAGGGCAGTGGTGAAGCCCCTCCTTAAGAAGACATCATTAGATCCTGACATACTTACAATTTTCACCAACCATCCCTTTTTGGCTAAGGTTACGGAGAAGGTGGTTGTGTATAGGAACAAGAAATTTACGCCACCAACTGTAGTTTCCATAATAAAAATACCAGACAGGAATTAATATATGCAATAGTGAAAAATGTAATGCACAATAAAAGCCAGGTACCTAATGTGTCAGCCCTTCATGGAACGCTGGCAGGAACACAGAAAACCTCCAACTGGTTTTGCTTCATAGCATCATCAGGGTCCCTCTACAGTTGGTGGTGTGGGATTTCTTGTTCCTAGCTGTTGTCTATATCCACATCGCACACCTTGCTGCAAGGCGGCCTTGTTTTGTTCATGATTCAGAAGGTGGTTGCATACCAGCTTGTGAGCCATCTTGAGAAGAATGATCTCTTTGAGCCATTTCAATCTGGTTTCTGAAGCAAGCACAGCACAGAGACAGCCATGATCAGGTTATGCAATAATATCTTCCTGGTGAGAGATCGTGGGGAGATCTCTGTTGTGACTTTGCTAGATCTTTATTCAGCATTTCTTCTTTTTTGGAACTAATTTTTTATTCAGTCTTGAAACATACATGACTTGAACTTCCATTCACAGTATTTGCTTTGTTACATCGAAGTCTGATCATATTAACATGCCCTAAAGTCGATGTGAATAAAATGCATAATGATTATATTTCTCTAATCAGATAACCATTTCCTATTGATCTATCAATCAGCAACTTGCTGTTAACAAGTCTGCATCAGCATAATCTTATTTTAAAAAAGCAAAAGAGAAAACAGAACAAAAATGAAAAAAAAACCAAAAACAAAATACAACTGTGGTTGCCTGGTGAATAGTTAAGGAGAAAAATATTTTCAGTTTCTTTAGGCAGTCAGAATCAACGTGACAGTTGGAAGACAATATACAGTAACTAAAATTATGTTATTGTTGCCTTGTACTACATTTATTCTTTGTACTCTCTTTTTTTTTTTAATAAATAAGTTATGGGCTAATAGCTCTGGGCCTTTGGGAGGTCTCCAGTAAGGAATCATCTCTACTAGACCAACTCACCCATGGGCTCCATATTTCCAGGTATTTTCCTCTCTGATATTCAATTTGGCTGTCAGTAGTTCTTCAACCATTCCTGGAAAGTTGGAGGGTCCATTCCCCACCCAATGTGAGATGATACACTTCAAACCTGCGGCAATGAGTATCAGTGCCAATTTCCTATGGCAGGCAAGGAATTTAACAATAGTCGGGAGACCCAATACCCACTTTGTAAATCTATCCGGAATGTCTGTTTGCACTGTCTGTCGAATAGCTTCTTGCACCCCTGACCAGAATCCCCTGAGCATTGGGCAGGCCAAAAACATATGATAGGGTGTACCTACTGCCCCACATTTCCACCAGCAGAGATCTGAATAGGAAGTATTAAAGTGCTTGGTCACTCTGGGGGTCCGGAAAAACCAAGTCAAAATCCTCCAGAAAAAGTCCCCCTCCACCCAGGTGAGGAGGTAACCCTCCAGCCTACCCTGAGGCGCCTTTCCCAGTCACTACTTCAAATATGCTGAGAGGATTTCTCTCCCAAGTCTCCTTAATAACATATAAAGGTATGGGGTCTGGTTCCTCTAGACTGTTATAGAGGACTGCAATGATTCTGTCTTTAACCTTCACTATTGTAATCCCATTTATAAATTCTTCCAAAGGTGATCTTTGTCTGCTGTGCGGTACCCCAGTATTTGCACTTGTAATAAAGTGATGAATCTGTAGATATCTGAAGAAGTCAATACTGACTAACTGATATTTGGTTTTTAATTGTTGAAATGATAGACATCCCCCTCTCTCAAGAAACTGAGAGAATCTTATTAGGCCCTTTGACTTCCATATCTTGTATCCTGGATCAGATCGAGGAGGCAAGAAAATGAAATGATGACAAATTAGGGACATCGGGCTAAGTTGTTCATCTGAACCTATTTTTCTTTTTACTATGCGTAACCTATTTAGAGTGTGTTTCACCCACTGATTACGTATGGAGTTTCTGATCGTTGGAGGCAAGTCTGAGTAAACTAGAAAAAAAAGGGGCAATGGAAGTCTCTTCCCCTCTTCGATTTCATACTAACCTGCTGCCTTGTGTTTTTTGGCCCAAGTACACATCGGTACCATCTGGCAGCCCAGATACTATTTATATAGTTCTGGCAGTCCCTGTCCACCTCTATTCCTAGGTAGTTGTAACATTTTCCTTGCAGTCCTTGGCCTACCACCCCCCTCCCCCATATGAATCTACCTATGCCATGTCTAATTTTGGACCAAAATATGAGCGGGATGGCCAGGGCAGGGTACAAAATAAAAATAAGAAATGGGGTAAAAGGTTCATTGTGACCAAGTCTATACAGCCTGCCAGTGATAAAGGAAGCAAGGCCCACTTAGCCATGTCTCTTTCCATCTCATTCCACAATTTACTGTAGTTTATATCAAACAATTTAGATTTGGGTGTGGAGATTTGGACCCCTAAATACCTAATCTGGTTGTTTTTGGCCCGGGGAAAGGAAAGTTAGATTTAAAGTCCCATGAGGGAGTACCACTGAGAATTAATGCCTCTGATTTGCTGATATTATTTTTATTGCCAGAAATATGGCTAAAAGAGTTTAACAGCTTAATTAATTTGGGTATTGTGGCCTCTGGGTTCCTAAGAAAAAAAAAGTGCATCATCTGTGTATAGAGCCAATCTTTGTTCATGACCTACCCCCCAAGACATCATCCCTTTTATTATAGGGTCCCGACGGACTGCCGTTGCCAAGGATTCCAGAAAAATTGCAAACAGTAGAGGGGACAGGGGATAGCCCTGCCTTGTACCTCTGCCTGTGTCAGATTTTCCTGAGTTTATTCCATTAACCCTACCCTGCGCCTGAGTAGAGGAATACAGGTTTGTGATAATCTGAATGAATTTAGGGCCAAATTTCAGTCTCTCTATGGTTTTAAGTAAAAACTGTCATTCAAACAACATGAAGTCTTGCTATATTATGACAATTGCAGTTTGTCCCACCATTAGAACTGCTCCGGAGGTGAAAGAGTTAACTTCCATGCCAGGCATGGAACTTGGAGCACGAGCTCGGTTAGAAAAGCTCTGTCTGGATCATTTCAAACTGAAACTGTCAGATTCTTTATTCCGCCTCACTGAACAGTCGCTCCGGAGATTCCTCCTACTGCTTGGTTCATTTCTTGGTTTAAGAGTTTTTCTCGGTTAAATTCAACCACAATTATTATTATTTTAACCACAAACCGATCGGTTCAAGCTCTGTCTGTGGTATTGTAAGTAATAGACAGGTTTATTTCTGTGTGGAACTTGTAAATGTTTATCGGTTTGGTTCGAACCGATCAGGTTGTTTTAAAACGTTATTCTTAAGCATTTAAAAGCTTTTTAGTGTGGTTCCCGGTTCTTATCGGTTCTAAAAAAATGGATTTTATTACGATTTTTTCCACGACCCGTGACACGGTCGGGAACCGATAAGGGTGTCTTGCCTGGCACTGCCGGAAAAAGGGCAAGTTTTTGGTTAGGCTGGCATTATGTCTGAGAAACCCAAAAGAAAAACCGGGCCCACTGGATTTCAGCACTGTAGTGTCTGTGGGGAAGCCTTGCCAAGGCTGACCCACACACCACATGTGTTTATTGTCTGGGGTTTGACCACCTCAGTGCAGACTGCCAGATTTGCAAGAATTTCCCGCAGCTACCCTAGATAAGAGAGTTGGTAGGCTCAGGAACGAGAGGCAAAAAGTCCGCTGATCCGATGGAGCCAGCCCGGTTCGGTGCCAACCGAACCGGAGGGAGTGCCCTCTGACCAGGGCGAGACTTCCTCGGGCAAACGTAAAGCTGACTCAGAGGAGCCAGTTCCAGCAAAGAGAACTAGAAAATCAGCAGGTGTGGAGTCAAAAATTCCTTCTCCAACTGCTGCAGAGATAGCCAAAGCAATCCAAATTGTCCAGTCACTTTTCCCGGTTCCGTCCGAACCGCCACTATCTGGCAAAAGGTCGGTTCGGCCGGTTCCACCGGTTCAAGAATATGATATAGAGGAGTTTTATGAACCAGAGGAGGGGGAGGATGATTATGAACAGTGTGAATGTGATTTTGAAAGTCTGGATGTGCCCATTGAACCGGACATCTCCCCAGACAGACCTTTAGAATCTCCCCCTAGGCTTTCTGAGTCCCCTTCTCATTTTCTGTTTTATAAAAAAGTTGCTGAAACCCTCCAGCTTCCATTGGAGAAAGCTGTGGATGAGCAAGAGGAACCTGACTTTGTGGAGATGATGGATATCCCAGAGTCCAGGAGATTGTCTATTCCTTTACATAAATCATTTAGGAAACAAACAATAACAATTTTAAAAGCTCCTAATTCTGTGCCTCCTGTGGACAAAAAGATGGACAGGAGGTACACTTTGTCAGGTCCTGATACAGAATTTCTTTCACAGCAATGCAGCCATGTTGGGGTAGTTCAGGCTGCAGCCTGTGATAAGGCTAATATTCCCCTGGCTTCACATCCTCCTGACAAGGACTCCAGGAAGATTGATGCCATGGCTAAAAAACAATACATGGCAGCGTCCTTGGGACTCAGACAAGCAAATTATATGGCTTATGTGGCAAGATACCAGAAATCTAGATGGGATACTGTCATGGCTTTAGCCAAACAGGCCCCTGGCCAGCTTGCCAAGGAGCTGGAGCAGGTGGCTGCTGATGGTATTGAGGCATCTAAGGTGCAATTCCATGCTGCAGTGGATTCTAATGATGTATCCTCTAGAGTCATGGCTACATCTGTGGCTTTTCGTAGATTGGCTTGGCTCAGGTGTACTAGTTTGTCACAGGATACCAGGCTAAGGCTATGGATTTTCCTGTGGTGGGAAATTCTCTGTTTGGGGAGCAGACGGAGAATTATATGAAGAAAATGGATGAATATAGAACCAGTTATAGGAGTGCATAAGCCAAGGAATGGCAAGCCACTCCTCAGAGGCAGCCCCCCAGGGGTAGAGGCAGGCCTTTTCACAGGCCTTTTTACCAAACCCAGGCCTCCTCTTCGGCTTATGCTCAGAGGGGGTTCTTCAGAGGGAGAGGCAGACGGGGTGCAAGCAGACCTACTCCCACCCCTCAGCCTAAAGCCCCTGCCAAACAGGCACCCTGATGGGATGCCCAGGGCAGGTTCTCCATTACCTGTAGGGGGCAGGCTGGCTTACTTCATCCAGGACTGGGAGTCTTTAACATCAGACAAGTGGGTCCTGGAAGTAGTAAGCTCAGGGTCTGGTTCTCAGCTTCAAAAATTTCCAAAGATGAGAATCAGATCTTTCCACCTGCAAACTCTCTAGAGACTTTTGCTTTGGAAACAGAAGTGTCAACCCTCCTGGCTCTCAGAGCTGTAGAAAGGTTTCTCCCTCACACCAGGGCAAGGGTCTGTACTCCAGGTACTTCCTTACCCCAAAAAGACAGGAGAATGGCGGCCCATCCTGGACCTAAGATATCTGAACAAGCACCTTTTAAAACCAAAATTCAAAATGGTGACTCTGGGAATGATTTTACCCTCCCTAAGGCCAGGGGACTGGCTAGCTTCCCTGGACCTCAAGGATGCCTACTTCCATGTTCTTATCAGAAGCTCCCACCAAAAGTACCACAGATTCGAACTGCCCTCAGGCCATTATCAGTTCAGAGCAATGCCCTTCGGCCTTACCTCTGCTCCAAGGGTATTCACAAAATGCCTGGCAGTAGCAGTTGCTCATTTAAGAAGGCAAAAGATTGCCATCTTTCCCTACCTGGACGACTGGCTCATTGTGGGTCAGTCTCCAGACCAGGTCAAATCACACCTGCAAGTTACCCAGCAGCTGCTTACCTCTCTGGGCTTTCTTCTCAATCTTCCAAAGTCAGTTCTGGAACATGTCCAGGTACTCACCTTTATAGGTGCAGAACTGGACACAAAGCAGGCCAGAGCCTTCCTTCCTTCCCCAGAAAGGGTAAGGACCCTGTAGGCCCTGGCCTCCTCCTTCACTCTGCAGGTCTCTGACCAGCAAGGCATTTCCTACAGCTCCTAGGGCACATGGCTGCTTCCACAGCTATAGTGCAAGGAGCAAGATTTCAGATGAGGGACATTCAGTTCCATTTGAGAGCCTTTTGGTCTCAAAGAAAAGATCCCTATCCAAGTTGATCCCAGTGACTCGAACCCTGATCCAGGCCCTTCAGTGGTGGCAGGATCAGAGCAATCTGAGGCAAGGGTTCCTTCATCCCTCTATCTCACTCCTTGACCCTTACTACAGATGCGTCCCTTTTGGGATGGGGAGCTCACATGGGCGACCTCTCCACCCAGGGATTGTGGTCCCCTCAAGAATCTCTGCTCCACATCAATCTGTTGGAACTCAGAGCTGTTTTTCTAGCATTTCAGGTTTTTTCTGCATCTCTTCAAAACAAAGTGGTACAGGTCAGAACAGACAACACCACTACAATGTGGTACATCAACAAACAAGGGGGCACTCGGTCTTCGGCCTTGTGCACCAAGGCAATGAAGTTGTGGTCTCTGGCTTATTCCCTGAACACTTCCCTCATAGCAGTTCACCTCCCAGGCAAGGACAATGTCCTGGCAGATGCTCTCAGCAGGATTTCCCAGGGCCATCATGAATGGTCACTGGATCCCCGAGTACTGGGGATAGTTTTTGGCAGATGGGGCACCCCTCAGATAGATCTTTTTGCAGCCCCAGACAATCATCAACTTCCACTGTTTTGTTGCAGCCCCCAGTGTTGGGCTCAGTCCCCCTGGATGCCTTTCTCCTCGATTGGGAAGGGAAGTTTCACTATGCCTTTCCCCTTTTCCCTCTCCTGTTCAAGGTGCTAGTCAAAATCAGATCTCAGCCCTGCAAGATGATTCTGATTGCTCCAGACTGGGCCAGGCAGCCCTGGTACCCACTCCTTCTGTCCTTAGCAGTCCATCTTCCCCTGTGTCTCCCCAGGAACCACAACCTGTTAACTTGTGCCCAGGGGAGAGTTTGGTATCCGAATCTCAAATCCCTCAACCTCAAGGCCAGGCTCTTGAGGAGTTAGAATTTGCTGACCTACACCTTTCTCAAGGTGTTCTCGAAATCCTGAAAGCTTCTAGGAAGCCTTCCACTAGGGCTACTTATAACTCTAAATGGAAAAGGTTTTCCATATGGTGTTCTGGGAAGCATATTTCCTGGAATCTGCTGATTTGCCCACTGTTTTGGACTATATGGTCCATCTTAATTCTTTGGGACTGAGACCAGCTACCCTGAAAGTGCATTTGGCAGCTGTCTCTGCTTTTATTTCAGCAGGGAAGCCCTCTTCTCTTTCCGCTCACCCTGTATTTTCCAAGTTTTTCAAGGGATTGCTTCATACTAATCCACCATTCAGGGACCCTGCCCCTGCCTGGGATCTTAATGTTTGCATTGCTCAGCTGATGCAACCCCCCTTTGAACCTCTGTCTTCGGCAGAGCTTAAGTACTTGACTTGGAAAACTGTGTTTCTAGTAGCCATCACTTCTGCCAGGCGCATAAGTGAGTTACAAGCTTTGTCAGTGGAGACTGACTTTATTTCCTTTCACAGGGATAAGGTAGTCCTCAGGACTAACAGGAAGTTTTTGCCTAAGGTGGTTTCAGATTTCCACCTTAATCAATCTATTTCTCTTCCAGTGTTCTTCTCTGACCATTCCTCCTCTGGTGAGAGGAGGTTGCACAGCTTAGATGTTAAGAGGGCCCTAAGTTACTACATAGAGCGTACCAAGGGTCACAGGTTTGACTCCCTCCAACTATTTCTCACTTATGGTGAGGTTGGGAAAGGGGAAACCTGCCACTAAGAGATCCATTGCCAGGTGGATTGTCTCTTGTATCCAATTTTGCTATCAAAAACTGGGTAAGGTTCCCCCTTCAGGCCTGAGGGCTCACTCTACCAGAGGTACAGCTGCGTCTCTAGCTGCTGCCAGAGACATCCCTATCTTAGAGATATGTCAAGCAGCTACTTGGAAAACAGTACACACTTTCACCAAGCATTACTCCCTGGATATCCAGGCCAGGAGGGATGCTCGGATTGGCACAGCCATGCTTCAGAGCCTATTCCCTAAGTAGGTTCTGTCCCTCCTCCATGGAGGTACTGCTGTGTAGTCTGCAATTGTCATAATATAGCAAGGCTTCATGTTGTTTGAAGAAAAAATTACTCACCTTAGTAATGTTGTTTCTTCTAATGGAGTCTTGCTATATTATGACCTCCCCAGCCTGCCTCTCTCAGAACTTCTACTTTGGGTATGGGGTGGGCAGTCCAGTGTTAGCACTGGTTGATGCCCATTTATGTTTTCCACCCTTCTTTTTGGGGTGTTTGGGTGTTGTGTTTTATTTATCTTATCTTATTTTCTGGTCCCCTGACTTGAGTCTTAGTGTTGGGACCAGGAAAATGTGTTAATATTTAAGTAGCCAGTTGGCTAGTGTAGGTTACAGCTTCCACACAGAACCTTAGTGAGTTTTGCTCATAAAGATCAAACAGTTTCAGTTTGAAATGATCCAGACAGAGCTTTTCTAACCGAGCTCACGCTCCAAGTTCCATGCCTGGCATGGAAGTTAACTCTTTCACCTCCGGAGCAGTTCTAATGGTGGGACAAACTGCAATTGTCATAATATAGCAAGACTCCATTAGAAGAAACAACATTACTAAGGTGAGTAATTTTTTCATTTACCTTATCAAATGCTTTTTCAGCATCCCTGGAGAGAGTCAGTTGGAATATCTTCTGGCCCCACTAAGCAGAAATAATATTTAGCAATCTTCTTATGTTGTTGTGCAGGTACCTGCCTGACACAGACTCCATATGATTGGGATGTATGATTCGGGGGACCACCCCCTGCAGGAGTTTCACCAGAATGCCTGCAAAAATTTTTCGGTCAACATTTAAAAATGATAGCGGGTGCTATGAGATGTAAAACTCTGGGTCTTTCCCATTTTTAAGTAAAACTGAAATCTGTGCATATCACCATGAGTCTGGAATAGCTCCCCCCTCTTGAATATGGTGGAAGCAGGACAGTATCAAAGGATTAAATCTCCCTGAAATGATTTATAAAACTCTGCAGGAAGGCCGTCTAGGCCAGGGATTTTCCTGTTTTTAAATCTCTAATTTTATGTACCACCTCTTGGTACATAATTGGAGTTTCTAAAATGTCTCTTTCTTCCAATCTTATATCAGGCATATCTAGAGGAGCCAAAAATTATTCTATTTTTGCTGGCTGTTTTCTGTGTCTCCTGGGTATATAATTGCTTATAATAAGTAGCAAATGCTTGGGCAATCTTGGGAGGATCTCTAACTAATATTTCTTATTTTTTACTAGGGTCCCTAACCCCCAGCACTGCTCTGCTACTGATCTGTTTCCCTAATGCGAAAGCTAGGAGTCTCCCAGTCCTGTTCCATTCCTCATAGTATTTATGATTTACCCATCTCATGGAGCCCTCCACCTGTCTTGTTAATAGCTGTTCCAAGGCTGTTTCTTTTTCAAGCCAATTGGCTTCATCAATGGGGTCCAAAGTTAGTCTGTGTCTGAACTCTGCTCCTCTGAACTCCTCCTTCAGTTGATTTTGTTTTTCCCTCTGCTTCCTCTTAACTTTGGAGCAGTAAGAGATAGTTTGTCCTCTAAGATATGCCTTTAAGGTGTGCCATATCAAGTCGGGGGGTTTCGGCCTTATCATTAGTGAGTGGAAATTCCTTGACCTGATCAGAAACTATTTTCTTAAAGTCCTCTGAATTCAAGTGACTTACGTTAAGTTGCCAGTTTGAATTCCTGAGGGTAGGCATGATTTGTAATTGCATTAAAACTGGATTGTGATCTGACCATATCATGGGAAATATGGAACTGTGCTGCACATTAGAGCACTTCTCTGTGGGGGGAAGGAACATATCTAGACAAGAGTAACTTCCTTGTCTATGAGAAAAGAATATGTAGTTTCTCTGAGTAGGGTGACACTTTTTCCAGACATCTGAAAAAACAGTTTCGTTTAGAAGTCTTTTAAGAAATTTGTCACCTGACTCTCACTGACTTATCCCTGGGTTTCCTCTCCTATCCCATTGTTCCAAGACCACCCTGTTAAAATCTACTCCCACAATATATAGTGCCTCTGCATCCATCACGGCTTCAGACAGTAATGTATGGATGAAGGCCTTATTCTCTTTAGCCTCATTTGGCACATAGAGGTTCAAAAAGACACATGGTATACTATAGTAGTGGGCTCTAAGTTTTACATAGTGACCTTTTGTGTACCTTTCAACCCCCATTATTTTGATTGGTGCATCCCTTCTAATCAATATTGCTTTATCTCTTCTATAGGGGTGGGCGGTCCACAAAGCTGCTTAAATTTCACCTACCCAGGATCTTCGGAGTTTGGAGTGTTCAGCGTCTGTCAAATGTGACTCCTGAATATACACAATATCTGCTCTATTCCTTCCTAATTCTTGTAATATCCAGGCTCTCTTAATGAGTCCATTTAAACCTTTTACATTATATGTTATGATTTTTAAATCCATAAAACCAATGTTACTTTTTCTGTTTTATCAACATGTCTCACCATTTTAAAACCCTTAAGATTTGCCCTACAATTCTTTTTTAACCCTTTTATCAGTATGGGTATATCTTGTACTTTCGTCCAGGCAGCCTGATTACAGCAAGTCAGCAAACACATTTTTAACATTATCAACCTCATTAACTTGAACAAAGGCAATAGGTAACAGCTCCTTGTTTATAACTTTGTAACTCCCAAAAGTGCCACTCTAACCTTCCCACCCGTGTTTTCTATGTAGGAAGGACTGTGCAACTAAAAATGGTAGCTCTAAACTGAGGCCCCAAATAGGCCCCAGAAATAGGTGCGTCATCCAGTAATGATGGCGAAGACTGGCACCTGTGTGAGGCAGCAAAAAAGAAAAAAATTTATTTTGTCCCCTTCCCCCAGATCCCCCCCCCACACATCTACCACCCACTGAAGGCCCCATGTGAATATGACCAATTAGTTATAGCATCCCATTTAGATTATTAAATTTCTTCAGTCTATACCTTTCCAAAACAAAGTTTCTTTTCATTTGCAATTGAACTGTAGGTAAAAAGTGTACACAAAAGTCCCAACCTAGAAAAAAAGGAAAATGCCTCTTTTTCAAATATCTAAAGGCATTCAACAGGCTTATTCTAAATTGTCTTATTATTCCATTGTTTTGAATGAGAAATTGGCTTGAAAACCCCTAGTTAGTAATTTAAGTATTTAAATCAAGTAAGGGGAAAGAGGGAGAACTAGTACTTCAAGCCCTATGTGAGGCCAGATAAAAATCTGGTCTGTGTTGCACAATTATTTCCAGTTTTCTTCATAGTTCTTTTAAACCACTCTCCATACTCTCAATCTCCTGCCTCATAAATCAGGGACAAGGCTTAAATAAATCAGGGACAAAGGACCAAAATCAGGAACACATCTTCAAAATTGATGATATCCACTCAGAAAGCTGGTAGAATAAAGGGGTTAGTGTTAAATGCATTTTCTAGGGAAGAACAAGTCTGTAACTTTAATGTGTGGCATTATTTTGTGCTCACAACCCCCACTGTTTGGTCATGGAAACACAATTTATAGGAGGGACAGAGCAAAATGTTGAGGCAAAATCAGGGACATCTCTGAAAATCAGGGACAGTTGAGAGATATGCCACTCTCCTGAAGAGCCCTTCAGGTGTTCATATCTCTTTGAACTGGCACTGGCGAGTCCATCTTTGCCTTGTGATTGTGACATTTCCCTCTAGACTTCCATGGCGGAAGAGAGTTCTTTGGTAATGAGTGAGCTGCTCTGCTTGACATCAGTTGCTCCAATGGTCTCCCTTCCCCTGCCTTCTCCTGTGAAATTTTATGTGACTTTCTGGAGTTTCGGACCATGTACCATCCTCAGTTTTCCAGCTCCTTGATTGCTTCTGTGTCTAGAAGGGATTCAACTGAAATATCCCATTGCAATGTGGCATCGGAAATCACTGGAAATGAGTGAGTTCCAGAATCTGTAGTTATTTTGAGAGTGGCAGGGAAATCCAGTCTTGCTTTCACCCCTTTAGCCCACAAAAGTTTTAAAATAGGAAGTAGCTATCTCCTTCTGTCCATAGTAATTGGAGCGTAGTCATGCTCGAAAAAGAGGCTAGTGTCTCCAAAGATAACCTCCTTCTTTGACCATGCCCTACATAGTATGTCCATCTTTGTTTGATAATTTAGGAAGGCAATATTTATGGATCTCGGCCTGGCTGTAGGATCTGTGGGGCAGGCCCCGAGAGATCTGTGAGCTCTAATGATATTCAGAGTGTAGCCAGCATCCAGGTTCAGTAGTAATTTTTTTTTTTTTTGAACTTCTTTATTGGAGTTTTATACTTTCAACAGTAAGACATGCATACATACATCCCAGGATGGGATCCCGGGCCCACATCCCTAAACTGGATGTGGAAACTATATACATCCCCAAACTTATTTACAGTCACAGTTATATGGAGTCACTAGAAAGAAGAAAATGAAAACTTGAGTCCTCTTAAATCAAAATAACACACATTTCTATTTCTTCACAGCTGACGGTAGTCTAACCCAATTCTTGTCCCTCAAGGAATTTATATCATTCCATCACCTTTGTCATACCAGTGTCTGTACGGGGACAATCTTTGATAACTGTGTCCCTGAGAGTGAGAGAGAGAGAGAGCCCTGCTTGACCTTGAAGTATGTATAAAAAACTTCTGTCCCTATAAAACTTAATCCCATGAGAGTGTTATGCTCCATTCATTAAAGACATCCCCTCGAAGGGGTGATATATCTCCATACAATCCTAGCTACTTATCTCATTCTATTACATGAATATTGTAGGTTACTACCCTTCAGACAGACAGATCCGAGTTTCGGGGCCTTTCTGTTGTATCGAGTATACTGCATCTAAGGTTCCCCACCTTCTGGCATATAGCTTCTTTTTTCCCTGTACAGCCATCTGCCTTTTAAGTCTGCCCAGGACCTGCATCAAATCTCTGACCCATTGATAATAAGTGTATATATTACTATTCTTCCAATGTCTCAGCACAAAAGCTTTAACCAAGGCAGACATCAGAGACACATGATATTTGGCTGAATCCCTCATTATTGGTTTCATGTCCCCAAGGAGACAGATCTCCGGTTTGATATATTCAGTATAATTTAACAGTGGGTCCATTTTTTGGCCAATTTGGATCCATAACGAATGGATTTTAGGACAGTTCCACATTACATGAAGTAGGTCCCCCAGTTTTGATTCACATCTAAAGCATAGATCTGTCTGTCTGAGTTTTCTAGAACATAATTTAACAGGGGTATAATAAATATTCGAACAAATGAAGAATTGCATAGTCCTGTACTTTGGAATCGACAGGATTTTAACATTTTTCCAAATCTCCTTCCAGTCAGGCCTCGGGGAGAGAATTTTATCCCAGTAGACTGTCTGGGCCTCAAACTCTGAGCTCAGAAATTCTAACAGCACCTTATACACCTTGGAAAGGGGGTGTTGTAGGAGATCTAGCTCCTTCAAATAATCCCATGTGAGTGGGGTCAGTCCTTCTACTTTATTGTCTCGTATGAACTTCTGTACCATATTTTTAATTTGGACCTTTTTAAAAAAGACCCACTCCCTAGTATGAGCTGGTAGGCTCACCTTATCATCAAGTATAAAATCTATCAGTTTTAGCTTAGCCAAATGTGGTGCCCATTGGTATTACCGATCCCCTAGACGAAATTAAGATTACCCACTATGGGTTGATCTTTAGCTCCTGCCTGTGCCTTCCTCTGAGCCAGGTTTAATAGTTCCCACCAAGCCTTCATCGACTTTTCAATTGGTGTATGCACCCCTAGTAGGCAAAACCACCGGGTCTGTATACAGCAGTGCAGCCGGGAAAGTTTTAAATCTCTAGAATGCTCTGCTCGATCGACAGCCGTTAGTATATACCCTCCTACCTCCCCAGTTCTTGCCTCATTGCTCCATTAACCCAAGCTGTCCTGCAACATAATATAGGAACAGATCAGGAGTTTTTATACCTCCTTTAGGGTAAGGGAGGCACAAGGTAGTGTTTCCTCCTTGGGGTTTAGAATCCCATAGGAAGCTTGAGATTATCCTTTGGATACTAATAAAGACTTCGGATATTGTATGGTAGAAGGTGTATGGGGTACAATAATCTGGGCAACAGATTCATTTTAATCATTCTAATCTAGCAGTGAAGTTTAAAGGGAGTTTATTCCACCTTAAGACATCATTTTTAATTATAGCCAATAAATTACCCAGATTGTCCTCCACCCCATCTTCAGACCTGGCTCTAATCCAAATTCCCAAGTATTAACCCTATGCTAATCTTATCCGGGGCCCAGTTGATCTGCGGTGTTAACAAATCTGATTTAAGGGTGTGTACTGTAGTGGAAAACTTGGGTTTTGCTTAAGTTTAGTTTATAATTTGAAACCATCGAGAAACCCAATAATTTCCAGAGCGTTGTTGAAAGCTGACAGCTGGATTGTTCAAGTGCAACAAGATATCGTTAGCAAATACCGAAAATTTAAGCTCCATCCCTTGAACCTCAACCCCTTGAACCATCGGTTCCATAGAGAGTGCTCTTAGCAGGGGTTCCAGGTAAATATTAAATAAAATTGGTGACAGGGGACAACCTTGTCTAGTTCCATTACGGAGGGAAAACTCTTTAGACAAATAGCCATTACATAAAACCCTGGCTGTGGGGGCTTTATACAGCTTTTTAATACCTTGGAGAAGTCCCTTTGGGAAGCCCATTTTTTCCATTGTGAAAAATAAAAAATCATGGGAAACCCGATCAAATGCCTTCTCGGCGTCAAGTGCTATCAGGGCCATAGCAGACTTCGAATTAGAGGCCTTATGTAGGATGTGGTGTAGTTTCCTTAACGCATCATGTGCCCCTCTACCTGGCATAAATCCAACTTGATCCTGGCTAATTATTAAAGGAGCAACTTTAAGGACCCTATTAGCCAAGATCTTAGTGAGTACTTTGATGTCCTGGTTTATTAAAGCAATGGGTCTATAATTACCCGGCAAATCACTAGATTTATCTGGCTTTGGTATCAAAGTAGTATAAGCTTGATACAGGGGCGGATGGGGCACTCCCTCTTCCATAATATTCGAAAAGAATTCTTGTAGTAAAGGCATTATTGTCTCTAAATGTGTTTTGTAAAATTTGGCCGACAAGCCATCCGGCCCTGGTGCCTTACCAATAGGCAGGTTTTTAATTGTCTCCCTGTTCTCCATTTTCGAGATTGGAGCAGACAGTGCTTGGGCCTGCTCCATGCTCAATCTGGGCAGCGGTATTCTATCAAGAAAGCTCTTAATTTTGTCCTCTGTGCTAGCAGCCCCCTCTTGGTATATACTAGCATAGTAGTCCACGAAGGCATCAGCCAGTCTTTGAGGTTCCGTAATAATTCCCCCTCCAAAATTCACAGCCAGAATCACTCTTTCTGCCTCCCGCTCCCTAATTCTGTGCACCAGTACATGGCCCGGCACATCCCCTTGTAACAGATATTTAGCGCTTAGTCTCTCCCCCCAAGAGTCTACCCTAAGATTCTATATCCCCCTATACTCTTCTCTTAATTCCTTTAGCTCCTTATCTACTTCTGGGGAGGATCCCTTCACTGACGGCAATGACCGTATGGCCCCCATTAAGAATTCCTCCCGGGCTCTATCTATTTTGTTCCTCCTAGCAGAGTATTCCTGCCCTATTGCCACATATAGAACTTTACAGACCGGCCAGGCAAGCTTCTTATCTGTTAAAGTTGGAACTTGAGTTTGAATAATCTCCTTAAGGGAATCCTCTAGCCTATTTACCATATTATCTTCCACTAAGATCCCTTCATCTAGCCTCCATCGATATGGTTTCGGAGGTATATGATCTAATTCCCATAGCATTTGAATTGGGGAGTGGTCTGATAGTACCCTGCTAAAGGTATTTAGACTTTTAATCCTACTAAGCACATCCCTATTGACCAGAAAAAAGTCAATCCTCGAGTGCGACTTATGAACCCCAGAATAAAAAGTCATCTCTGTATCCCCTTTCTTATACACTTTATATGGATCTACTAAAGCTGTAATACCCATAAATCTACTCAATGCAATCTGAGAGGCATTAGGAGGTCTATTACTTACAGGGCTTCTGTCCACCTTATTGTCCAGGCAGAGGTTCCAGTCTCCTGCTATGATCAAAGAGTTATGAAGAAGTGTAGCGATGTCCGCTTCCAAGGAAGCAAAGAATTCTGGCTTGGGGGGAGTAGGGCCATAAATTGAAGCATAAAAAAATGAGTTTTCCAAGACTGAACCCGACACGTGTATCCCCCTACCATCCTCCCTTGGCAAGGTTCGCTCAACCACAAATGGGCATGATTTCCTAATTAATATTGCCACACCCCCCAACGCTTTGGCTTTCCCATTTCCTATGACCTTGCCTACCCATCCTTTCTTGAGTAGGTGCAACTCCTCGCTCAGTAAATGTGTTTCTTGGAGTGCCGCAATATGTATTCCTAGCTGGTTTATATACTGCAGTATAGCTATTCTCTTCCTCCCCTGAGGCCTTTCACATTCCATGACAGAAACTTAATTAAAACCATCTACTATATTGGTACCCCTATAGTCCCTCTCATATGTCCTACTTTCCTTGTTATATATCTTGGATTCTCTCTCTCTCTCTTTTCCCCCCCATAGTCCTCTAACCCCCCCGATCCTCTGATCGTCCTCCTTAGTTCTCATGAGATGTGTATGAGTCAGCCCCCGACATGTCTCTGACCCTCCCCCACGCCTCAGCATGTAATCCACTAAGTAAACCCCAACCTAATCCCCAACTCAAGGGTAGCTTTAAATCTGCCCCTTACCACCTAAAAGATTGGTGAAACAAACAAAAAAAAAAGGGGGGGCTGCCATTTCCTATTACATAAGTGCCCCATAGACAAGGGATCATGAAAGCCAAGTAGCGGTCTGCCTCAGCTTGCCAAATATAATCTACTTCGGCTTGTCAATTATCCCTTAGGGCTCAACATAAGGCTGATAAACTCTGAACACCTAGCGGAAAGAAAGGATCACCATCAGCAGGGTCCATACTTCCAAATCAGTTCTGCCCTGGACAAGAATTGTATTAAAATGAACAACAGAAACAAAAAACAGGGCATTCATTTTCACAGTCTTTTAGAACTTCATCTCTATCAAAAAGGAAAAGAAAAAAAAAAAAAGGGAAAAAAAAACTGAGCATCTGGTGGGTTTCTGCCATCTGTCTAGGCGCTTCCCTGATATCCTTCGTATCACTCGGCACAGTTCCATCTGCATCCATCGTAGGCCTTTTTACTCCTTCAAGTCACCGATTTGAACAGGTCAGATAGCTCCACCCTGAGGCCCTCGAGGGCATCGCGAGCTGTGGAATACCTTTTGTCTCCTTTTGGCAATTTCACCGTCAATGTAGCTGGGTACTGCAATCTAAATTTCAAACCAGCTAGGTACAGCTTTTTCTTGATCTCTGCATACTCTTTTGTTTCTCTCTCACTGAAGGTATTAAGTCCTGGAAGAGCCAAATGGAAGCCCCATTCCATTGTAAGTTTCTAATAGCCCTGGCTTTATTCAGAACATGGGTCTTCTCTTTGTAATTCAAAAATCTCATAATGAGAACCCTAGGGCGGGCACCAGGTGGGGGGGAGGGGTTCTCTCAGTGATGGGTGAGCTTGCTCAATATTGTATGATTCCCCAAATGGGGTCGGACCAAATAACTTCTGGAGAAGGTCCTGCATGAATGCTACACAGTCTGGGCCTTCAGACTTCTCAGGGAGACCTGCCATGATTAGGTTATTTCTCCTGCTGCGTGCTTCCTGATCCTCCAGGCGGTCTTCTAATTTTTTAACTTGTCTTTTAAGGCCAATTATCCTCATGATCCATGGTTTCCGACTTCCTTTCTCAAGTGGCCATTCTCACCTCAACATCCCCCACCCTTTGAGATAAAGCATTTAAGGCAGGTTTGAGTAGGGTAAAATCAGCAACCAGCCCCTGCAAAAGCTGTTTAATCTCGCTGATGTCCTCAGAGGTTGATTGTCCCCCTGGTACTTCTGACCTGAGTTCAGCGGTCTTCTCAGGGGAAGGGGAATGCGGCTTGGAGCGCTTCACCTCCGGCGTTCTTGCTGCCAAGGGCTCGGGGCTTCCGTTATCCATCTCGGCCCTTCCACAGGCAAGCCTCACTGTGGATGCTGCTGTTTCTCTTTTTTTTTCCCCCGATGCGATTTCTTTCGCCCGCTGCAACTTAGTATGCCTCTCCGACTCTAAGCACTTCAGAAAATTGAACTGCAGGGTCTCGCGGCGCGTAAAAAATTATGTTTAACTTGCCGAAGCGTGGGAGCGGTCTCGGAGACTTCTGCTCACCGCTAGCTCATCACGTGATCCCCCAGTAGTTCCTTTATTAATCCTTGCATGTACTGTACCATGTCCCCTGACTCAGCTCTTTCTGGAAGGCTATGCACCCTAATGTTTACTCTCCTGGAACAATTTTTGAGATCCTCTAGTTTACTCTGCAGCCAGATGTCTTGATCATGTAGTTGAAGGATTGCTCCTTTGTGCAAGTCAGCCATTTTGGACATCTCCATAGTGTGTTCCTCCAAACTCGCCAATCTCTGTCCATGTATCTGTTGCTCTGGACATATCTCAGAGAGCTCCCCTTGTATCTTGTTTAGAGTGTCCCCCAAATGTCTTATTGCTTCATATAATTTTTTTGAGGTGATTGTAAAGGCTGCTTCTTCTTCAGAGCTGCTCTCTGCTACCGAGTCTGAGCTAGGGGAAGCCGAGCATCTCGAGGATTTGCAGCCTATATCCAGCACCTGTGGGAGGTTATCTTTTTCTGCTTTTTTCTGTGCATCTGCGGCAAAATCTTTCAAATGCTGCCATATGGATACCATCATATCATCTCGTTTGTGTTGTTTTGCTCTAGATGCCAGTTTTTGCGGGTGGATGGAAGAGGGTTCTTTAGACAATCGGGGGAGCCACAGTGTGATCAGTCTGCCATGAACACTGACATCACTGGACGTCCTTTATTCAGCATATCAATCAATCAATCAAAATCTTTATTTATCCAGGCGAAATATAGTTGAGCAAGCTCATTTGCAAGATGGACCTGGTTAAGTCCAGATTATATTACAAAGCAAACAACAAACATCAACATCACTATCTACAGAGGTGACAAAGACATAGTGGAAGTGCAAAACAAGAAGCACACAAACAGTACAGCACATATCAAAGACATACACACATAGCAAACCCAGTGATACAATAGGCATTAACCAGTAAGCAGATGGAGTAGGCAGACCCGAGGTATACATGAATGGATCATAATACTGTGATTGTCATAGAAAAATGATAGGCTAGTCCCAGGTGATGCTGTTAGGGCAGGCAGATGTAAGTGATGCAGCTTTTCTTGACCAGTTCATGAATGAGTTGGCAGGTGAGTCTATACTAGGAGGGAGCTAGGTGCCAGTAGCCTGCTGGGTACTAATGCCACAATCCCATGGGTGCTTGCATTGGGTCTGCGGCCAGCTGAGCTGCTGCATGCTGTGGAGGGGTATGAGCAAGGTACTGGGCATAGATGAAATTACCTCTACCTCATATTTAGTTCAGTACTAGATACTATCACTATTTGCCATGTCCATCATACCAACAGACCACAGGGATAGGATGTGAGCATTACGGCTCCTGTGGCCATATACGGTCTGTGATTCAAAGGGGGGGCTTGAATACTTATAGTTCTAGTGAGAGCGCTTTAGCCATGTGGAAGGCTAGCTCTTATACTTCTACTGAGAGCACTTTAGCCATACGGAGGGATTTCATTGGGAGGGGATGACACGGTGACAGCTGGATAATCACAGTGTGGCAGACCATTCAATATATATCGCCAGTAATGGAGGATCGCCAAGGAGATTTGCAGGAACCAGTCGGGAGCAGTGACCAGAGGGCGCTCATGATCCAGTTGGTTGGTGGTGCTAGTAGTATTATGTTGGTGAATAGCCCAAGCAGGAGAGCTCTGAGGTGGCTTGCAAAGGTACAACCACCACAGGGATATGACATATTATTTTGGTTCAGGAAACTCTGAAAAATTTTGGGAGACTTACATATAATATGCAATGGCACAGGGACTAGACATAGTGAGAACATGCGGATTAATAACGCACGCACAAGAGTGACTTAGGGAATGACTGCACATGTTTAGGGCCAGGCTCTGGGACAATCTAACTGAAGTTAGTAAATAGTTGCCAGGTGACAATTGCAGTATTCACACATGCTGTGGGTGTATAGTGCCTTGAAGGCGTGCACACTGCAGATGTGACTTAGTTTTAGTATTTTTTGGATTTTGTCCCATAGGGTCATCATCGAAAAGCTAAAGGCCATTCTACTGAAGCTGGTAGCAACTCTGAGGATGCACAGAGAGATATACGATGAACCCCTTAAGCCGTATAGTCCCAGCTCAACCATGGGAAGACATTCAGTAATATATTGAGGGATCATTTGTAGGACAGCTCTGTAAGTCCAGATGACTGCATTTCTTTCATGCCTAAACATAAGTGATGGCCATCCTATGGCTTTGTATAGTAGGCAGTGATGGGTAGAGGGGGGAAGACCAGTAATGTACCTGATGGCTCTGTGAAATAACGTGTCCAGTTTGATAAGTGAGGCTTTAGGACAGTGGCCATATAAAAAATCACTGTAGTCGATTAGGGAGAGAAAAGTAGATTGGACTAGTCTCTGTTTGGCATCACAAGTGAGGAATTGGCTAATTCTGTAAAAAAAGGCCCAGTCTCTGCCTTAACTTCTTTACAGTTCTTCAGCATGCTCTGCGAATGTAAGGTTTTGGTCAAGCCACACTCCTAAGTATTTGAACTTAGGGGTAAAATCCAATTTCTCTCCTAGAAGAGTAGTGATCAGGGGCAATGTCCCGGAGCTGGCAGGATTAGTCATTCGGTAATATGGTACGAACAGCATGGCCTTCATCTTTCTCGTGTTTAAGAGAAGCTTTTTATGGAGAAGCTGGGTCTGGAGCAGGTCAAATTCTTCTGAAGGTCTGCACAGGCAGCTTGGGCAGTCGGATGACTTATATAGACCACTGTGTCGTCCACAAACAGATGTATTTTGGCCTTGCTGATGCCCAAATTGATGTTATTGATATAAATTGTGAAGAGCAAAGGTCCCAGAATAGATCCTTGTGGTACTCCCCTGAGCAAAGGTTTGAGAGGGGAAAGCTCCCCTTCAGTTTTGACTTGTTGCTGCTGACCTACCAGGTATTCCGTAAACCATTGCAAGGATCCATGATCAAGACCTATACCCTTCAATGTGGAGATTAGAAGGCTATGGTCCACGGTATTGAAAGCCTTGCTAAGGTCTAAGAAAACTGTGCAGACAAAGTTTCTGCTGTCAAGGTCACTGTACCAGTTGTTAGTTACTTTGGCAAGTGCCAAAATGGTGCTGTGCTTGGACCTAAAGCCCGATTACATAGGATTTAGTAAGTTGTTAACTTCCAGATAAGCTTTAAGTTGATTGCTAACAACTTTTTCTAGAAGCTTAGACAAGGTAGGCAGTAATGAGACCTGCCTGTAGTTATTTAGGTCGCAGGCATCACCAGATTTGTGCAGCGGGATAACATGGGCAGTTTTCCAAAAGATGGGAAGAGATCCTTGTGCCAAAGGTAGATTGAATAGGTGTGTAATAGGAACAGCAAGGACATGATATACGATTTTTATGAAGTAAGGATCCAGAGAGTCAGTTCCAGCGTTTTTTTTTTTTTGTCCACCCGAAGTAACAGATCTTCAACCTCCTTCAATTGTACAGGTTGAAAGGAGAAGCTAGGGACTGGAGCAGTGGTGTCAGCAGAGGGGACACTTAGTTTGTCGCTGGCCATAGCTGCCGGGGAATTGTCAAAGGCCAGTCCAGCTGTGGCAAAATGATTGTTGAAGGCTTCTAGGATGTCATGTTTGTTGCATATGGTTTTTCCTTCAGATTTGATTTTAGGTGGCAAGGAATTACTTGATGTATAACTGGACATATCCTTAATAGTCCTCCAGAATTTAGAAGAACACTTTGCAGCAGAGTCCAACTCCTGAAGGTAAAATAATGCTTTGGCATCTCTGATCATTTTTGTGCAGGCATTGTGTGCCTTTCTGAATTGGCACCAGTTAGGTCCAGTTTTGTATGTCTCACCTTTTTCCACAGCTTATCCCTGCCTAGCAGGGTGATTTTCAGTTCAGGTGTGAACCATCGACAGGTTTTGTTTTTTGTTCTAATTTTTACCTTTGAGGCGTGTGCGTCTAGGGTCCTACAAGAATCTCATTAAATATGTCGTAGGCCATGTTTACCTCAGTGGCTAGGTAGAAATCTTGCCAGCATGGGGAATGTCCCAATTCGTGTGCATAAGTGGCTGCATCAAAGTTGCACCGAGTCCTTTTAATGATAAATTTAGATGCGGTGCCAATGTGGTGTAATGACCTAACTGCAGCAATAAAGCACTGGTCACTGACATCAGTGAAGATAGTTCCAGCATGTGTGTAAAGATGTGGTTTATCAACTAAAATGACATCCAGCAGTGAGCTGTTACATGGGTTCTTTTTGTTTGGATGCGTGGGTTTTTGTATTAGTTGTGCTAACCCGTGAGAGTCACAGAAGATATTTAATGGTGAGGCAGCCTGGGAGAGCCAATCAAAGTTACAGTCCCCAAGTATGATAGTTTCCAGGTTCTCTTTTTCAATGATGTTATTAAGATGAGATAGGAGTAGATTACCCGCAGATGGGGGTCTATAGCAGCCGAACACTCTAATGGCCAGAGAGGAGGATACATCAATCTTGAGAGTAAGACATTCAAACTCGTTTATAGCAGTGCTTGAATCCAGACAGGATGTCACAAATCTTTCCTTAACATATATAACTACTCTACCTCCCCTAGTAGGCCTATCGGTTCTGAATAGCTGGTAGGATGGGATGTTAATCTCACTGTCCTGTGAAGCCAGCCTAAGCCAGAATTCAGAACATCGGGTTGAGCATGACAGATCCACGTCTGAACCATTGTGAACTTCTTTAGGAGGCTGCAGATTTTGACATGCCAAAAGCTCATACCTTTGATGGTGGCTGTATCCGACAGAGAAGTGAGGGGAGAGATAGGACCAGGGTTGAGTTCGATATTACCTGAGCAAATTAGTAGAATAAGTAGCATCTTCATTAAGGCTGCTAGTGTTAGCCTAAGGAGCTTGGTCCTGGTACACCTGGGGTTCTTAGCATGATGTGTGTGCCTGTCACCACCCGTAAGGGTGTACCGCCCTAGTGCTTGATGAAGCAACACCCTGACAGAGATGTGTAGAGGGTGACTAACACTGTAAGGAACAGAAGGACTAGCATGAGGAGGTTGCTCAGTATGAGTACCGACTCGTTAAGTTTCTAGATTTTATTACAACAGTAGACCAGACTGTACAGCACATAAGTAGCTGGTAGGTAGACCGATGTACGTGTAACAAGTTTCCGAGGGGTAAGGCTCTGTGTGCAATGGCATCTGGGGATCAAATGCCACCTGAGCACAACAGAGGATGATCAGTGTCAATAGTAGTGGGAATCCCTTCATAAGGGTGGAATCCAGACCCCCCCATTTTGTACAAAATTAGGGGAATGTGCGCTACAGGATGGGATAACGAGGTCTCAAGAGAAGATGCCTGTGGAGTCATCCGGCAAACTTTGGGTATTCCTCAAGGGATGACCGATGATTTAGAGAGGGTGATAAGGACCTTCATAGGTGTGTTTTAGAAGTGGGCAGGAGAAAGCGGTGTATTTCATAGAGTGGTGGGGGTGGGGGATGGGTGGGTGGGCATACAATTGCGGCTTTTGCCATTACCTTTCAGATGGAGGAGTCCGGGCTTAAGGACTGGGGCAGCGGTTGAGGCAGCCCGGCTGCCTGGTGTCTGAGTGCCTGCGTCTGTGGGGCCAGGAGCCCATGGAGAGCTGGAGCTTGGCTGGGGAGAGAGGGAGAAACACAAGTTTTAAGAGCTGGCCAAGGACAAAGACTGTCTACACCAGCAGGAGAGCCAAATCTGCAGGACTGAAGGGATGTGTAGTCCCTTGGCGCCTAAAGTCTGGCGCACATAAAGATTTCACAGAGGAGTTGAATCACTTAAATCTTGTCCCTTTACACTCTAAGCAATGTGAGAATTAAACTTTAAAAACAGGAATCAAGTAAATACAGCTGTTTTGGAACAGTTTTAGAAAGCAAGTTCAATTTCGGCAGGATTTAGAAGAGAAAGCAGAATCAGACTGCAGGAGCCAATCGGAAATGAGCACTCAAGAGTGCTTGCTTCCTGATTGGTTAGAGGCTTTTGCCATACCTTTCAGCTGGAGGAGTCTGGGCTTGAGGTCTCAGGTGGTGGCTGAGGATGCGCCAGCTGCCCAGTGTCCCAGTGCCTGCGCCTGTGGGGCAAGGAGCCCATGGAGAGCTGGAGTTCAGCTGAGGAGAGAGGGAGAAACACAAGTTTTAAGAGCTGGCCGAGGACAAAGACTGTCTGCCACCAGCATAAGAGCCAAATCTGCAGGACAAAAGGGATGTGTATTCCCTTGGCACCTAAAGTCTGGTGCATATAATGATTTCACAGAGGAGCTGAATCACTTAAATCTTGTCCCTTTACACTCTAAGCAATGTGAGAATTAAACTTTAAACACAGGAATCAAGTAAATACAGCTTTTTTGGAACAGTTTTAGAGAGCAAGTTCAATTTCGGCAGGATTTAGAAGAGAAAACAGAATCAGACTGCAGGAACCAATCGGAAACCAGCACCCAAGAGCGCTCGCTTCCCGATTGGTTAGCGGCTTTTGCCGTGCCTTTCGTCTGGAGGAGTCTGGGCTTGAGGTCTCAGGTGGTGGCTGAGGAAGCACCGGCTGCCCAGTGTCCGAGTGCCTGCTCCTGTGCCTGTGGGGCAGGGAGCCCATGGAGAGCTGGAGCTCAGCTTTTAGCTGGAGGAGTCTAGGCTTGAGGTCTCGGGCAGTGGCTGAGGAAGCGCTGGCCGTCCAGTGTCCGAGTGCCTGCGCCTGTGGGGCAGGGAGCCTGTGGAGAGCTGGAGCTCTGCTTTCAGCTGGAGGAGTCCAGGCTTGAGGTCTTGGGCAGCGGCTGAGGAAGCGCTGGCTGCTCGGTGTCCAAGTGCCTGCGCCTGTGGGGCAGGGAGCCCGTGGAGAGCTGGAGCTCTGCTTTCAGCTGGAGGAGTCTGGGCTTGAGGTCTTGGGCGGTGGCTGAGGAAGCGCTGGCCACCCGGTGTCCGAGTGCCTGCGCCTGTGGGGCAGGGAGCCTGTGGAGAGCTGGAGCTCTGCTTTCATCTGGAGAAGTCTGGACTTGAGGTCTTGGGCGGCGGCTGAGGAAGCACTGGCCGCCCAGTATCCGAGTGCCTGTGCCTGTGGGGCAGGGAGCCCATGGAGCATTTGACTCTGTGGATCATGTAGTGTTGTTCACCAGACATTTGGAGCATGGAGGGTTATCTGGGGCTGTGTTACAATGTTTCTAGTCCTTCCTTAGCAGAAGAAAGTGGTCAGATGTACTTGACTCTTGCTGATCACAGACGGTTGCTCTGGACTGCAGTGTTCTTCAAGGTTCTTTGCTTTTGCTTGTCTTGTTCTTGGTGAATATGTTGCTGCTGGCAGAGATCATAAAGTAGTACATCATGGAGGTTCACTGCAGTGTAGATAACACCCAGCTGCATGTGTCATTTGCTCCTGATGGGTTGTTGTCTGTTCTAAGATTAGAACAGTGCTTGGAGGAAATCAGGGTTTGAATGGCCTCCAGTTGGCTGGCCTTAAACCCAGCCAAGACTGAGTTGCTAGTGGTGGGCTTGGAGAGGCAGATATCAGCTGTTCAAGGTGGCCTGAATCTTTCCTGTCTTGGAGGAGTGCATCTTCAAGTGGCAGAGGAGGTTTGCAGCCTGGGAGTTGTCTTGATGGACAGTTGACATTTGTTTCACAGGTGTCTTCTGTGGTCAGCGATTGCTTTTATCATCTCAAAAATGTTGCCAGACTGTGACCACTGCTTGATTCTGCTGATCTACCTATGCTAGTTAACACCCTAATCTTATGATGGCTCAACTACTGCATCACGCTCTATAAAGGCTTGCCTGGGGATCTATTGTGTTGCCTGCAGCTAATTCAGAATGCTGCAGTGAGACTCCTGACCACCACTTGGAGGTCAGAGCATATTACCCTCATTGTGGGTTTTGAGCTGGCTGCCAGTTAGGTGGTGTATTGAGTTCCTGGTATTGGGACCTATGCATAAATGGGTGCAGGTTACGCACCAAAGATGCGTAACCCACCCATGCAGCACCACACTTATGGGCAGGTGCACACCTGGGGGTATGCACAATGGATGCTTACCTATCCATGGCCCTGCCCCACACCCAGCATGCAGGACTCTGCAGAGTGGCTGAGGGCAGCATCTCGGACCCAGCCAGGTATCCAATAAGATGCCCCAACCGGGTCCTACAGTGGATCACTTATGTGGTGGGGCACAGGCTGGCAGTGCACCCTGCAGATGTCTGACGGCCAGCGGCTGTGGGGGTGAGAGGAGGGCTATACTGCTGGCTGGTCCTAGGGCACCGCCATACAGGTCAGGGGTTTGGGGGAGGGAGTTACTGGTGCCACAGGTGTGGGGGGTGGCATGGTGTGCCACAGGACCTGTGGGACACAGGACTCAGGGCTGACATGTGTTGTTGCTAGGTGGTTGCTCAGACCTGTGATCAGGGGTACACAGTGATGGGTTGGGGGCACTTGGCAGTACTGTGATTGGGAATGCTGTGCAAGGGGCGGGTGCATCCAGCCATACACGGGGGGGGGGTTCCATGTGTGTGCAGGGCATGTAGGAGGCTTACAGCAAGGTCTGCACTGGCATACCCTGCACCCCCTCTACACACCCGTGGCCAGTACTGTGCACCTTTGTGCGGACTGGGTGGATCTCATGCATTGGTCCTGCGTGCCCTCTCTTTAGTGCATCCCACGTGGGGGGATGCATTGGATGTGGAGTGGCTGTGCACCCCAGATACACGGCACATAGCCACTCCACCCATTAGTGCATAGGGCCCATTGTTGGTAATGTTTAAAACCTTGAATGGACTGGGCCCCAATACCTCAGTGATCCCCGTGTCCCACCTAGGTACTTAAAAGCCAGTGAACAGGGTTTGATTGCTATTTCTTCTTCTCGAATGAAGTCCACTGATCATTGGGCTTTTTTGGTGGCAGCCCTGACCTGTGGAATTCACTCCCAGATTGGATGCACATTGCCAGACTTGTACTATTGTTTAAGAAGAAATTGAAAAGTTACCTACTTTTGAGAGCTTTTGATTAACTAGAGCTACTTCACATATTTGCTGCTGGGTGTGTTTATGTGTAGTATTGTATAAGAGGATGTTGTTTGTATTTATGGATGTGGTTTGTATTGTGGTTTTATGTTATTTATGGTAGATTTTTTTCTTTGTATTTATTGTACAGGTACTAACTAGCTAGCTAACTAACTAACTAACTAACTAACCCATACAAATTCACAGCATTTAATCATATCTCTTGTAATTTTCCTTAGTTTAGCATCTGCTGCACAATATCGACTCTGGCTTCAGGAGTCAGGCTGTTCCTGACTCGATATAACATACCAAGTTTGGTTGACCATGTTTGTAACAATATTAAAATGTTTAGCATATAATGGGGGATAATGAGAGGTAAAGATACTTAAAGCTATCCTCACATACTGTTGGGGTTCTGTCAGAAGTAACTAGGTAAAGATTGGCCTTGTGATTAAGGACTCTAGGCTTGGAGCTAAAGAGCATAGCCTTAGTTTTGGTTTTATAAAGCAAGAGCCTATCAACGTGAAACTAGGCCTGAAGGAGATAAAGGTCTCAGCAGAGTCCCGAGTGTATTTAATCAGCACAATTAGACTGTGAGTACAGCACCACATCATTGGTGTACAACTGGTATTGGATTGCTTACATGGACCTTGGTGGACCATGAGAAGAATATTGTGCCTAGAATCAACCCTTAGGGGACACAGTGTTTGAAAGCAAAGGAGGAGGATGGAGTACCTTGGAATCTGACAACCTGGTGCTATTGATTAGGTAGTCACTGGTCCAGATAAGGGATGGGGGACCAGAACCCAGGAATTCAAATTTGAGTAACAGTAGGTGATGACTGACAATATAAAATGTTTTAGACATCTAAAAACATGGCACCTGTCGGCAAACGTTGTCCCTACCTTGGTGAATATCATCAGTGAGAGTAACCGTGCAGTAGGTGTCCCATAGTGTTTTCCAAACCTGTGCTGACTAGGAAATAGGAGATTATGGAAATTAATTTAATGAATGGTTTGTTTGCGTACTAGCTTTTTCGTCAGTTCTTCAAGAACAGGGAGACAAGAGATAGACTGTAATTACCAATATTAAGGTTAGGGCCCCATTTGTGGACAGGATCCACTCAGTGTTGGACAAATCCGTTTGTGAGATTGTAGATACATTGTCCAGTAGTTTCATAATCTGGTTGCAAAATCAGTATTTTAAGTGGATGTAATTTTTTTTCAGGGCCCTAAAATCACATTATGAGTAGTTAGTTGGCAAGTAACTTTTAAAATCTCATAGCCAAACACATTTTTTAGTGGCCATTGGCCACCTGATTAACTGATTTTTACCACCCTGAAACCACTACAACTTTTTATCCAGATGTGTGTAATCTGGCTACAGGTAAGTGAGTGTGGAAACAGAGAAGCAGGTGGTTTCAACATCAGAGGTGCAGAGGCTTTGACATAACTAGGTGACAGCCCATCACTCCCATTGATGCCTTTTTATATATCTTAGATAATAGTTGAAGCACCTCATTGGCAGTGACATCTCTTAGTTGGGATGCGGGGTATGCCATGACTGATGGTTCCCTTAAAATGACCTTACATTTTTTTATGATAAATATTATGTGGAATATGATGCTTCAGAGCTTAGGTATTACACTATATGGTAAATGCCTACCAGCAGTTATTAAAAACCCTCAGCTATGTCTCAGGCTCACTGTATCAGGAGGTATGTTTCCATAGCATAATACTTAAATGGCAGAAGTCCATGAAAATGTACAAGCCTTTTACAAGAGTTCCTTGAATAATGGAGAGTGCAAGAGATTTTAGTAAAATAAAATGCCCCATGTACTGTAGGATCCTCATACGATTCTCTTACATGGTTTAGTTGACTAAAAGAAATGCATTTCGTTACAGTCCTTATATTTTGATATTAACAGGGCAGTTTCTGTATACTTACCATTTTATTACAGGACTAGAAATTAGTGACATTCCTTACTGTTTTGTATAACAGTTTTCATAGTGGAATACCATTTTCTATATGCTGGTATTACTAGTTATTACTAGGTGATAAAGACAAAAGTAGGCTTTGTGCCCATCAAGATTGTCTCCCACTCTCAGTGGGTAGATTATTGTAACAGAAACGTTACTCTGATATAGTCATCCAACCTGTTCTTAAACCCCAGAAATGTTGTTTGATAGACTACCTCACTGGGGAGTTGGATCCATAAATGTGTGGAACTGATGGTGAAGTAGTTAAGTCTTTTATTTGTATTTACCCTGGGAATATATTGTCGTTTCTTGCGGGATCTGAGGTTAGGTGTTTTGGTGCAGAAACTTAGCCCACATTGAGCCATTGGATCATGGGAGTTAATGATTTTAAATAATAGGTCTCCCCTAAGTCTCCTACTCTGGAGATTGAACAATCCAGTTCCTATAAGTCTATTGTGGTATGTTTCATTTTTAAGCCGGAAACCATTTTGGTTACCCTCCTCTGGACCTTCTAAACAAGACAGATATCTCACTTAAGATATAGGCTCCAAAAGGGGGGAGCCATAATCCAGGTTTGGTCATATATAAGTTTTATATAATGGAACCATGCATTGTTCGTTTCTTGAAACAAATGCACACTGGATAGCTTTTATTAATCCATTAGCCGATGTAGCAACTTTCTTGCAGTGATCTACTGATGTTAGTCTGCCATTAACCAGTATTCTCAAATCATGTTCCTTGTTGATAGATTGTAGTGGGGTATTCTTGAGATTGTATGGATAAAGTGGATTGCTTTTTCTGAAGTGTAATACATAGCACTTGTCATGGTTATATGACATTCTGTTTTGTATGGCCCAGTCCTCAATAGTTTTGAGTTCCTCTACTATCAATCTATGCTTGATTGGGGAATCCACCTCTCCTCCCAACTTGGTGTTATCTGCAAATTTAGATAAAAAGTTTCCAAGATTTAAATGGATGTCACTAATAAAAATACCAAAGAATGTGGAACCCAAGAAAGATCCCTGGGGTACCCCGCTGTTCACACCTCCCTCCCTCCCCAGAAAGGTTCCCATTGACTCTCACACCCTGGGTATGTTGCGTGAGCCAGCTTTCCACCCATCTGACCAAGCATAGACTAAATCCCATGGCCATCATTTTATCAATTAATATAACATGGGGAATGGTATTGAATGCCTTTCTGAAGTCAAGTAGCACCACATCTGGAACACCTATGTCATGACAATGACTTGTTATAAAATGAAATTAGGTTGGTTTTGCACAAGTAACCTCTCCTAAACCTGCGTTGGTTTTCATCAGTTAACCCCATGGCACATATTTCTGCTTCAGGAAACTTTTTTATCTGTTTGTTGATAACTTAAAGCATCATGAGGCAAGGCTGATTGGCCTATAGTTACCTACCAAGCTCTTATTCCTCTTTTTGTAGATAGGTACAACTACTGCCTGACACCAGTCCTCAGGAACAACCCCCACATCAAGGGATTTATTATAGAGAATTGACAAAGGTTTAGCAAGGACAGTGGCCATTTCCTATAATAACCTTGGGTGTATATTGTCTGGACCAGAGCTGGTATTTGATTTAATTTCGCTAATAGCTGACAGGGTTTCATTTTCATTAATTATATAGTTGTTAGATGATGTTGAATAGTTTTATTAGGTAAGCCTTTTTCTTTAAAAACTGAACAAAAATAGGAGTTGAACAAATTGGCTTCATCTAAATCATTATAAATTGTGATGCCATTGTGCTCTAGTGGCCTTGTGTTTCTAGCAATATTTTTCCCATTATTGAAATAGGCAAACAACAATTTATTGCTATTCTTTGTATGTGAGATTTTAATTTTGTGTTTCATTTTCTCTCTTTTTATCATGGGCTTAAGTGAAATCTATCCGTTTCTATATGTTTGCATCTTGGTGCCTGTCGGGTGAGTTTTTACTTTGTGGAATGCTTTTTCTTTTACTTTGATTTGTTTCTTAATATTACTAGTTAGCCAAGGTGGGATTTTGCCCCTGCTTTTACATTTTTTAAGAATTCAAACTGGAGAATCCCTTCAACTATGCAGGTGGTCTGCAGTTTAAACTGTGCACTGCTCTTTTGGGTAGGTGGGATACCAAACCCAAAGACAGAATATCAAATTTGGGTTATAGATTATTTTCTTAATTTTTACCTTTGTATGATTACATAGGACAATAATATATATGACATAAATACCATACTGCCTGATTTCCTCGAAATGCATGTCAGTCTTAACCCTTGCATGGCGGCAGACTGATATATCAGTCCACATTTCCTATATGTTCTAATTCTCTTGGCAGCCTAAGGGTTAAGTACACCCTTTTTAGAATCTTGAGTCTTCAAGTATTTTCTGTGATTATCATATTGCATAGGTAGAAAAGGAACCAAACAATAATCTGCATTAACTGCTGTACTTACTTACTTCAACATTCATTATGCATCTTAATAGTTGACATATAATTTGGAAATGTTAATGTAAAATTGTACCTAAAATGCCACAAGTAGAAAACAGAGGCACTAGGTCTGAACAGCACATGTATGAACAGCGCTGTCAATAACAGTGCCACCCATACAATGCTGTTCAGAGCAGCGGCAGGAATAAGTGCCACAAGTAAAGGCAGCATCACTGGTAGCAGTTGCAAAACACACTGAGGACAGCTACCAGTCCAAACACTCATTTTAGTGGGGGGTTCCCACACCCTCCATAACTAAAATAATCAACTCTAAGTCGGAGTTGAATTATGTGGGGAAAAACACAATTTTGGAGACCAGGATTAGAACCCTGGTCTCCAACACCATTTTGGCCAAGCTGCTCCATGTCTTAGTCCTTTCCACCACTGGAGCAGCTCAACCAGCCTTCTTAATTCCCCAGCCCTTATCTTCTTCCTTGTACCATGGACAGCGACCTGGGTATAGCTTACTGCACAGCACCGTTTCATCCCTGTAGCTGTCTGTGATATAGCATTCGGACCTTGCTATTTTTCTTGCATTATATTTGTAACACTATTCTATTCATTTACTGAAAGCATAGAAACTTAAAGAGAAATCAATGGCGTAGACTTTTCTGCTTATCATAGGGTACAATAGAGTCCACCAAAATGCAATACAGTACTGCAGCATGCTGCAGCAAAAAAGGCAATGTCAATGACAGTTAATTTCTTTTATCCTGCTTTAACCTGGGACACTGCATCTTGACAGGCTTCACAGTATGTGTGGCACTAATGCATTAATTGTATTCATTAAATTCTCTCATTGTTTGCTGTATACTGTGGTGCATAATATCCCTTTTCTGGGACGTGACTGAACACTAACTGTATGTCCTAGTCTACTTTCTTTGTAATCAAAATAAAAAAAATGTGACTAAAATAAAAGAACCATGCAGCATCAAAAACATTTTACTTTAGGGATTTGGTCTAAACAGATTCACATATTATTTTCAACATGTTTTGCATAAACTGCTTATTATTTTAACATCAGAGATTATTACATTTTATAGAAAAATTTTATAAATTCCAAAAACGCTAAATGATTAACAAAATCAAGCAGCTACCTGCATATTTGGATAGCTGTAATAGCTTCCTTTTGTTGAACACCTTTTGTTTATTTATTTATTGAATTTTATTGACTGGGTAGGCCCACTGAGACTAGAAGTCCCTTTATGAGGAGTGCCCATGGTGGGGGGTGGAGTGGGAGGGAGATACAGATGGTAACCAACTGAAATTGAACCAGATTAAGCTGTTGGTGGTATTTCTAATGAATGGGGGAAATTTTTCCAGGACACCGGGAAAATTCGAGAAGTGCTATGGGATCTTTAACGTCCGCCTGAACAACCACCAGAACCAGTAGACAGGACCTCAGTTTAATGTCTCATCTGAAAAATGATGCATAAATTGCACATTCATTTATTTTAAAAAAATGTATTTATTTAAAAGTTTGTTAACCAAGAAAGGCACACTCAGCTGAGGCTTGTTTCCAGGTGTGACCTGGGGACATGAGCAAACATATACAATACAGGGGGAAATACAAAAAAGTATACAAAAGCAGAATAACTGAAAATAAAGTAAACAATTATTTGCATAAAATGAGTTAGGTATGAATAGCCAAAACATAATTTACACATTTATGCATTTTACATATTGTACATAAGGAAAAAAGAGAGAGGAGCTATGTATAAGGAATGTGTGGCAGGAAGAGGAGTTAAGGTGGGTGGGAGCAGAGTAAGGAGTGGTGGAAGAGGGGGTATGGGTGAGGGGACAGGTGCAGGGGGGTGGGGAGATAGATTTGAGTTGTCTTTTGAAAGCTGGGAGGGAGTAGAATTCATGGACAGGAGTGGTAAGTTGATTCCAGAGGTAAGGAAGGAGGTAATAGAAAGCAGAGGCATCAGTCGATGAGCACCGGTGGGGGATGGAGAAAGAGCAGGGATGCCAGGATCTAAGGGGGTAGGTGGGAGTGGGTGCAGAGGAGAGGAGTGAGGCAAGATATGGAGGGAGGAGGCTGAGCCAAAATTTAGCCATGACTGTAAGTGAATGAATGTGCCACCTATGAGATAGGGTAGGGAGATTTAGAGGGGAGAGGAGAGTGCAGTAATGGATGCACAGAGGGGAATTTGTGATAAATCTGCAAAAAGGGTTGAGTAGGATGTTGAGCTTAGAGAGTGAGAAGGCAGGGGCTGAGGCATAGATAATGTCCCAGTAGTCAAAAATATGAAGGATAGTCTTGTGAGCTAGGTCACGGTGGATAGGTAAAGGGATTGTATGCTTGTTGTGAAAGAGCACGCCTAACTTGGATGCAGCTTTGAGCAGAGGGAGTCAATATGGACCGCATAGTTGATGTTTTGGTCTAACCAAAGGCCAAGGTATTTGTAAGAGGTGACGGTATCAAGGGAAGAGGTATCCAAGATGGTGAGTCTAGGAGGGAAGGGGAGTCTGGCCAGTTTTGTGGGAGAGCCAAAAATCATGGAGACAGTTTATTTTGTGTTCAATTTTAAGGAGTTTTCTGTGAATCATGATAGCACGCAGTTGAAGTTAGATTGAAGAAGTAATTGGAGTGAGTCAGAAGTGGGGCCAGAAACATAAAGGATGGTGTTATCAACGTAAAGGTGAATATTAGATTGAGTGCAGACTGAGGGGAGATAGTTAATAAAAATTGAAAAGAGGATAAGGCTGACGATTGAGCCTTGGGGGACACCTTATAGAATGGGGAGGGTGGGGGAAGCAGAGTTGCCAACTTTGACAGATTGTTGCTAGTCATGTAACATGTATGGACTGTATGACTAAAAGAAGTAATCTACTACTGTACATCATGCACAAGTAAATTAGAATCTAAACTGTGCTCAATAAATTGATAAATTTGCAGACCTAGGTGTTTGTGTGAAATGGTAGATGCTTTATTTTGGCATAAAATCATATCACATAACCTTTCCCCTAAGATATATAGAATAAATATTGCCGGCCCAGTGGCACTGAGGGTTGAGGTGCTGGCCACCACACCTTGCTCCATGCCGGCAACCTGAGTTCAGGAATGGACTCGAGTTGCTCGGGGATCGGCAGGGCGAGGAATGATTGAGTGTCCATAGACAGCTCTCCTTCCTCCGTTGAGGGGGGATCACGTGTCATGCTGTAGATTAACACCCAATGGTGGCTGGGTGTCAGCACAGGTGTGCTTCCAAGAATGGGGAGAGCCCACATCCAGAGCATTAGGCTGCCTCAGCAGAGGTGGAGCCAGCCTCTCTGCACATTTCATGGTTATGGACCTGGGGCAAAACAGCAAAACTGGGAGATGACAGGGTCTATGATGACACTACTATTGGATCAGAGGACGAGTCCCTTCGAGGGAGGGACCAGAGCTCTCTGTCAGCATCCCCCAAAAAACAGCGAGAGTAAATACTTTGAAAGTGTAGTGTACAAGGAAATGCTGCCACTGAAGGGGGATAATGTGCTCATAAACCAATGGTTGAGTGGATTTGTGAGCTCTTTTGCCTCCCCTGGTGGTATTACTTTGTGAATACATGGCACTTTACTAGCATTTGTTTTATGCAATATATTTGTTTAGAGTAAACATTGGTTTTATTTTAGTTTATTGCTAGAGATGTGAAACAGTTTCCAGAAGTGCTTGTGTTAACCCTAATAAGCTTGGAACAACAAAACAATCATCTTACTGATTCCAGCTAACCATGAAGGAACCAGCTTTAATAATAGTAGTCATCTGACTATGTGATTTGAGATCATATGATTTTAAAGCAGTGCCTCAGCTTTTGTACTCTGGGGTTCTCCTGCTTACTATGTGTTTGGAAATTATCAAAACCACAAGAAATTGTAGGTAGATCTCTGCCAGCAAAGCTGGTACCAAGTAGCCCAGTTTGCACTACGCAGCACTTTACATAGGTTTCCTGGCTGGCACCAACTTCACCAGCTGAGTTTTTGTAAACAGAAAACCCATCCCCACCTTCTAGGCACTGTTTTCCCCATCCTATGCCACACAAAACACTCCTATCTACCCTCATAGTACCCATTCTATCCTCCACCAATTCCAGTGAAGTAAAAGCATAAAAGTGACAATGTCAGTTATTAAAAGATGCTGATCCCCACTCCCACCTTCCTTTACCTAGCCTGACAAAGTAAAACATTAACAACCCATCATCTAGGTGCATCTAGATTAGGTGAGGAGAGAGTGGTGTTAATGTGTTAATGTTTTATTCTTTTTTTTTATTATTGAAAATAAATCACATAGTTGTTGGAAAAGTGCCACTTTCGCCAGATGAAGCACCATGCAAAAGAGATACCACAACATGAAGTCTGCCTGACAAAGTGGGCACTTTTTTGATGCACAAAAGAAAAGTGGTCACCTAGGTAATCAGGAGTACAGTATTGGGCATGTCCCTTTTCCCCAAAGTTTCACTGATGTGTATTGTTGGGGCTAGAAAGTGAACGTTCCAACAACCACAATAAAAGACCAGTCATGCTTCAAAGATAGTCAAAGTTAATCCAATTCTTTATTGTTCAGATTAGATTGTCATATACTCCAAAGTTTCACCCATAGGGGCATCCTCAGAGGAGAGGATCTATGTATAAACATATTAATATTTACAAATTGTCATCCTACCATACATGTGTCATTATTTTCCATGTCTCCAAGTTCTGTCACTTCCTCTTATCTCCTATGTTTATGATACATCTCCTTTTATACCCTTTTAAATTTAATCTGGTACTTTACATAACATAGCAGAGTCAATTATCCATATAGAAAATACTCTCAAGCATCCTTATTATACTTATTTATTACGGTTACCCAGTCATAATCCCTGTTAGTTATACATTTATTTCTATTCTCTTTCTTGTACAGATTCTAAGTCTTAGTTTAGAACAAATGACTAGCAGTGCTTAAATAAGCCTATTGTCTTTAATGTTACAGGTATCTCTGTATATATACATATACTGTATAAACACACACACACACATAATAACCTTTTATATCATACCTAATTGTCACTCTGTGTCATTTCTGTGTTGTTTGATGTTCCATTATTTGCCCAGTTGTCCTAAAAAACATTTCTTCATTTTTCTTATTTTTTCATTTAGGAAACCAGAATGTAAACATTTCAACCCAATTTCTATATTTTCTTCTGACATTTCTGTTACATCTAGCAGTTTGGTATTGTGTCTCTTATTATACTCTTACGTTAACTTGTCAGTCTCATTTCCATTATTTTCTGTATGTTTCAATCCCTTGTGTTTCGTTATTTTTCACTCTGTGGTTATTCTGACTGCAACCCAAAACTGTCATATGAATATCCGTTATGTTAACCATTTGAAATGAAACAGTGTCTGCAGTCATTATAGCATTATTCTTATCATCTTCCAACAGCAACTGCAGCAGGTGCAGATTTATTTTCCTAACATTTCCAACCTTTATATATCATTTTTAAACATATTCACCCATACCTGAAATATACTTGTATTTATTTTCATCAGTCTTGCATCATGTTTCTGTTTCATTTATATTTCTACAAAACAACATAGCCAAAAATGTACTTGTTCTGCCCAAACACAGTTATATATCAGTATTTGTGCTCTACTATGAGGATGCCATATATAAAGGCCCAGGCAGCCCCAAGTCATTTCCAGTGATCATTTTGCTCACTGACCGTGCAGCCAGAACAGGCAGCCATGTTAGGAGTATCTAGTTCAAAAACATCTATAAGATACACAGGGCAATTGAATGTGGCTAATGAAGTATTAGCTATCCACTACCAGCCCATCCTATGTGTCAGTAGGAATGACTGCAATTCATATACATGTTTGTGTGTGTGTGTGTGTATGTGTATATATATCTATTTATATATGTATATGTATATGTATATATATATATATATATATATATATATATATATCTACTCTATGTATTTGTATATAGGCATGCACACACACACACACACACTGTAATGTAAACATTATCCTAGATTAACACCACTCCATGCATTATTTTCTTGTGGTCAGATGGTTGAGGCCAGAAAATGCCCAACATGCAAGGTGCCTCTCCTCATTCAAAAAAATGAGCCTCAATGCCCAACCTGTGATACAGAGGAGGTTGACTTGTTAGTGGAACAATCCTCATCTCTGGAGACTTCACCTGTGGAAAAGAGCAACAGTGCAAAGTTGGACTGGTAACTGGACCCTGCATTGCTCTTGCTTCAAACCCAACAAGCTGCAGCTGCAGTAATGGAGGCACAGCAGGCATTTATGTTAAAGATGATGGAACGAATGGAGGCTGCGAACAGTCTCAGGCTTCAGAATCAAAAATCTGCTAACAATAAGGGCACCACCTTGAATTCAAGTTCTGCCAATCTGCCTGTACTGGCAGGATCAGAGGATGCAGTCCCAGAAGAAGTGCATGAAATTAACCAAGATGAGGGTTCAGGCTATGAGTCGGGGGAACCTATGGAGAGGAGGAAAAGTTATCCCTCACTTCTAAATTAGGTTCCTTTGATGTAATTCCAAAACTCATGAGGTCCATTAAAATGATCATGGGCTTCGATGTACGACCATCTTACCCAGAATGCAAACTGGATCCCATGATCCAGCAAAAACACAAGCCCACAAACTATTTCCCAATATTCCCAGCCATTGATGACGTGATAGCGAAGGAGTAGGAGGCGGCAGACCTGGCATGCATCCTGGAAAGAAAATCTTTCTACCGGATGTACCCAATCCAAAACAATAAATTAAAGCTGTGGTGTACCACACATTCCATAGGTCCACAGATAGCGGCACTCAGTAAGAATACCATACTGCCAGTGGAAAGGATCTTTCAGATAAGAAAGTGGAGGAAGTGTTGAAGCAGATTTTTGAGATAGCAGGATTTGCAGCTAAATCTATTACCATAGCCATTTAGGCTGCTTGGGCTCCTAAGGTGGCTGTAAGAAGTGGCTAACTACCTGCCCCCTAAGTCTTCAACAGCAGGATCCAACATAATGCACATCCCAGACAGCTAAATATCTGGGGGACATGTCAGTGGATGCACTAAGATTAAACACTAGAATGGCAGTGGTAGCAAACCGAGCCAGACACTCCTTATGGCTCAAGCTGTGGGAAGTAGATTTAGACTCAAAGAATCTTCTACAAAAGCTACAATTCTAGGGTGAATGACTGTTTGGAATGGACTGAAATAAGCTATCAAACAGTGAGATAAGGGCAAGGAGTTTTCCAAAGACAAGACAAAGACCACATACCTACCATCATTCCATAGCAGATTTCATCCCAATAAGACCCAGCAGAACAGGAGGATAAACAATAACTTTCAAGACAGAGGTTTGAACTCTTAATTCAGATGTTATCATTGCAGTATGGGATGCTAACAGAGGACCACATGCACACCAACATACAGATGACCAACAGGGTAGTCCCTGAGGAATAGCTCATGTCCAAAACCGATCAGGGCTCTTAGCTGTTGGTGATTCTTGAATGTGGTGCTGGACAACGTGAATGTACTTTTACTTTTCAGTGCACTTCAACAAACACTGAAATAATGAAAACTGATGTGTCTAATATTGGTGACATTTTTGTGTGTGCTTGTCTGGATATTGTGCGACCAGGCACAATAGTGAGTGGAGCATCTTCCTCTACCTGGATGGAAGAAGACAACATGTCAAGTGGAATACCTCTAGAAATATTGCACTGCATAATAATATACAAAGACACTAGCCTTCTGGGATGGGGGAGCCCTGGAACAACAGAGTGGCACATGCAGAAGTGGACCAGGACAGAGGCAAAAAATGTCCATCAGTACAATAGAAATGAGAATACTATAAAGTGCATTCACAGCATTTGGAGTACATCTGCATGACAAGACGATACTCATCAGGTCAGACAATTATGCCACAATGGCATATACATCAAAACAAGGGGGTACCAAGAGAATCAGCCTGTTAAAAGAGACACAAAAGACAGGAGATCCACTGGAGAGAATAGTAACTTCACTCAGAAGTATTCCACCTAATTCAGAATAGGTGGGGTCCCATAGTAATGGACTTTATGGCAGCCAAGACAGACAGGTGGGAACTTTCTTTTCAAAGTTCAAGGAGCCTCAGTCAGTGAGGGTCGATGCCCTGTCTCAGTCATGGACCCATGACAGGGCGTACATTTTCCTACCTTTTCCACTGATTTCCCAATAGACTGTGAAAGATTTGCCAATCCAGATGGCTGATTATTCTGATAATGCCATACAGGCCCAGGCGAGCATGGTTTGCCATGGTAGTGGTGATGGCCATAGACTCATGGCAGCTACCTGTCAGGAATGACATACTGATTCAAGGAACAGTCAAACTCCCCATCCTGAGAAACCTAAGAATTACAGCCTGGCTCCTGAAAGGGAAACACTGTTTAAAGTGGGGTATCACAAATCAGTGATAAACCCAGTGCTCCAGTCCACACATGCCTCCACTACATCTGCCTATGACATGCAATGGTGACTGTTTTTCAAATGGTGCAGAGCATCCCACATCCCTATAGACACAGTTCTGATTCCACAAATACTATTATACTTACAACAATGTCTGGACAAGGGACTCTCACCTTTCTAAATGAGTGTTTAATTGTTTGCTATAGAAGTGGCACTGAGGAAAGTGGGGGACTCGGTACCATGTGCACACCCAATTATGATGCTAAATGTTCTCACATCACACTCTTTTGAGCCAGTCTCCAAAACTGACCTGTATTAGACAGGACATAAAATATTTTATTTTATTTATTTATTGAATTCTCGGATTACAACCTTTGAGCTACAAGTTCATTTACAAAGGTTCCACATTGGGGAAAATGTGAACGTACAATAAGAACAAACAGAGTTGCTGGTACATCAAACAGGTGACAACAGTAAATGAATGACAAACTACACTGTGTAGGTTTGTGTCTCAGCATACAAGCTAAGTTGGCGCAACAGTGGTATCAAGGAAAAAGAGAAGGAGCAGTAGGAGGCACAGCAGGTCTTGGAAATGGGGGGGATGGAAGAGGTGTTAGCTTGTGGTAACCTCCAGCATGGGGTGACCTTGTCAGAAAGGGTGGGGGGGTGGTCGGACAGAGGGTTTGGAAATAGTGGGGGGGGGGCTGTGGACTCCAAGGGAAATAGAGAGGGGTGAGACTGAGGGTGCGGGAGGTGGGAAAGGGATGGGTGGAGTGGGTAGGAGGGGGGAAGTAGCAGGTTGGACAGAGCATAAGTGCGAGGTAGGCAGGGTAGTCAGTATTTTATTCCTGGAGGAGTTGATCAAGTGTGGCAGGTGCATATCACTTGTCTGGACAGATGAGATCTAAGTGCGGATTTGAACAAAGCCGATTTTGCTGATAGTGACTAGATCAGGCAGAAGTGAGGTGAGCCATAATGGAGCACGGTATTCAAAGGATCACTGACCTTGGGTGGTGCGATAGTAGGGGATCTTGATGGAGATATTATTGGATGCCCTTGTGGTCCTTGTTGGAGTGGCCTGGTTTATGAGGGAACTTGGTCCCAGTGACAGTAGGCCCAGTGTTGCTTTTTTGGCAAGAAGACAGGTTTGATAGCAGGCCCGGTCATTCAGATTTAGCCAACCTGTTTGCTGGTAAAGGTGGCAGGTATGGGTTAGACATGGGGCTCCTAGTGCAAGTCTGCAGGCTTTGTTAAGCATAGTGGCGAGCCACCTGAGGGTGCTGTCAGGGGCTACACTGTAGATTACAAGGCTGTAATCAGTAGTTGAGAAGACCAAGCTGGTGATGGCAAGCTGGAGGGCTTTATCAGTGAGGCAGCTTCGGTGCTTATATAGCAGGCCAAGCTTCCTGTTAGCTGTTGTGGCGACATGATCGACATGTGTGGCAAATGAGAGGGAGCTGTCTAGGGTGAGTTCCAGGTACTTGAACTTGGGGACCATTTCAATGGCATCCTTTTGTTTATTCTGAATGTTCAGAGTTGAAGTCCTGTAGCAGTTATGGGCTGGTGCAAAGAGCATGGACTTTGTCTTTTTGTGGTTGACTAGAAGTTTAGCTTTGCTAAACCAGTCTTCTACATTGTGAAAGTCTTCTTGAAGTCGTTGCTCCAGCATGGTAGGGTCAGAGTGACTGGAGTAGATTACCACATCATAAGCGTAGAGAAGGATTTTTTGTTGACAGGCTAGTGGAAGGTTGTTTAGAAAGAGACTAAATAGGAGGTGGTCCAGGATGGATCCTTGGGGGACACCTGTGGACACTTGCTGGGGGTCCTAGAGTACATTACTTATTTTTACCCATTGTGCATGTCCTGAGAGGTAGATCTGGAACCAGCACAGTGAGTTGGAGGAAAGCCCAGTTGCTTCTAATTGGGCCAGGAGGAGGTCATGGTTAACTATGTCAAAGGCCTTGGTGGGGTCAATAAAGGTTGCCCCCACCAAGTGCCCACAGTCGAAGGCATTGTAAATGTAGCCCATGAACTCAGGAAGCACTGTGGTGGTACTGTGGAGTTTATAGAAGCCATGTTGCTGCTGGCATTGTAGCTGGTATTTGTCGAGGTGTTTAACCGGTTGATCATGCTGCTATAAACTTGATTTATTGTGGTAAATGTTAAGACTGAGTTTACTCATAATTTCAGTATTCAGCCTTTTTAACTTTATCAGTGTCATTTTAGTGACGTACATTGTGGGCTGGATATTCAAAAGGGTTGCGCCTGTGCAAGTCCGAAATTGTGCCATTCTGCCATATTCAGCAGGAGGCAGTTGTGCCCCCCAAGTCAAACTGAGCAACAGTGCAATGCTAATGAATGCATGCTCAACCGGAGGGGGAGGAACCATGCATAAACTGCACAGCCCAATATTCAGCGGGCTGTGCAGAGTTGTGCAGGCGCTACCTAACCCGCTTCTGCACAACTTTTGAGCTGTGGGTGAGGAATGAGGGCCACTCGACAGGTGAGCTGCCGCATTGCAGAGCGCAACACAGCAGCTGCCACCTGTGGGTGGCCCCGACTTACTCCCCTGTGCCTCCGCAGCCCGATCGCAAGGGCATAATAGTAACCCTCCCCGACTGGCTCGCGATGGGCATAAGTGAAAACATCGCCCACCCCTCACTGGCCCTATCACAGGCATAAGTGAAACATCCTCACCCCCGATTAGTCCGATCGTGGGCATAAGTGAAAAAAAAAAACACTTCACCAGCCCGGCCCGGCAGAAAGAGCCTGCAACCCCCCCAACATATCGGTGGTCCAGTGACTAATGGGTGCCGATTGCGGGCATTAGAGTTCCGCCTGTCCACTGCTTCGGTGATTCAGTGTTTTCCCCACCACCATGGAGCTCACCACCTCGCCTTCTGTCAGCCAGCCGGGTGGCATCCCACCCGCCTCGCTGCCTCACCACTCGCTAACCGAGTGTCCGGGAGGGCTGCATGCCTGGCTCTTGCTCTGAACCACGGGCGTGCAGCCTGCGGCAGTCAGTCGGGTGGCGGGCGGCAGGCAGGTGGATGCTGCTGCCCGCCAGCTGATGGGGAGGAGCGGGGTGCTGGGACTTCATGAGTGGGTGGGGGGCCACTAGATCACCAGGATAGGTGGACCTTGGGGGGGTGGACTCTAATGCCCGTGATTGGGCTTCACGGTCCACTGGACCACCAGGGATATGTGTGTGTGGGGTTGGATTCGTTATAAATTGGGGAAGCTGATGACATATTGGCAAAGCTTGCTCAGTTTTTGTCTGTTGGTGCATGGATTGCCCAGATGTGATGTGCTGCAGGGGGCATCAGTCCCCAATGGCTGCTGCCTGGCAGGGTGTCAAGCGCAAGTCCTCGGGGATCGGCGCACCTGCATGCTAATGGCATGCAAATGGGGCCATAAATAGATGCAAATGGCTCCCCCACGCCTTGCATGAATTATGGCCCCATTTGCATGTCACCTTTTGAATATCGGAAATTTGTGCATGGTTGCGCCACCGCATCTTGAATGCTCCACTCTGACCACTTGCGGTGGCGCAAGTTCCACTGCGTCATGCACAGTGGCTGTGGCCGGGGGGTGATAGTCAAAGGAGTTGCTCAATAGTGCAACTCCATTGAATATCGCCGCGGTCACACCCCAGCTCAACTATTTTGTGCAGCGCAAGGGCTTGCACCACAGAATGGCTCAGTTTGAATATCCAGCCCTGTGTGTACATGATTACAGTTGGTACTACAACAAGCTGTTGATGACATCTGTTTATTGGTACTCATAACGTTTGTGATCACAAGTTAAGAAATGATACAGACAGTTTATTAATAATAAATGTGTGTGTGTGTGTGGGGTTTGGATTCGTTATAAATTGGGGAAGCTGATGACGTATTGGTAAAGCTTGCTCAGTTTTTGTCTGTTGGTGCATGGATTGCCCAGATGTGATGTGAAACATAGTGCTGGCATGTGCACTCATTGACTGATGATAATATGGATTGTGTTGCCTCCCAACCAGTCAAAACACAGACCTTTGTACCCATTTTATAAGAAAATATGTATTGGTTCTAGTATGGTTGAAAATGGTTATTGATTGGCTACAAGCCATTATAAAGTTAAAACACACATACAAAAAAAGTGCATTCTTACATAAAATAACATCCCAAGGGAACAATGTCAATCATTTAGGTACTTTTCACATCATCTTATCTAGAACAAAATTATTGTACTCTTATGATATAACAAGGAGACTTCCAGGAGCCATGGATAGTTATCCTTGATATACCTCTACCAAAGTGTATTGCCTGATAATGAAAAAGGAGTCAGTAATTAACTTTGTACCTAGAAATGTACTGCCATGCTTAGCTATATTCAATTTGTACCTCTTATTTATTTATTTAAAAGTTTCACCAGGAAAACATGTTGAGCAAATTGCTCATTGTCCAGATGTGTCCTGGGGGAAGGGTACACAGGATCAAGTGCAGTAAAACATGGGTGTTACAGAATGTAAAAGTGCTGTGCAGGCAAAAACGTTCATTACAAGGGATTATATACACTAAAAATGGTTACAGAAGAGATTACATGAGGACAAAAAGCAGTTATATAATAATTAGAAAGACAACATCGATCTTGAATTCACGGCACATTGTCAAACTATGATAAGTGCTAACAGAATTATTCACCTTAATGGCTGTCTCAGGTTTTAAAGTAAAATTGAAACAATATTTATTGTTGAAATCTTTATTCTTTGTAACTAATGTTTATGTTATGTTTTACTTGTTTTTGCGGTCTTCTGGTTCGGGCCTGAAAAAGGGCCATTGATCCAGTGTCCTAACTCAGTTAACAAATGAATAAATAAAAAAAGTGAAAAATGGCAATCGGGAGGTGGGGTGGCAGTTGGGTTACAAGGGCAGCTCAGAGTCAGGTGGTTGGGGCAGTTGCATGTAGAGGGGCTGAAGGAGTGCATAAGTGAGGACAGGGAGTAGGATGAGGGTGCACTACGAATATTAGCAGGAAGTGAATTCCAGAGTTTGGGGAAGTGGTAGGAGACGGAAGCCTGACCAGCTGAAGTGGACCTGTAGGGTACAATGAGAGTGCATGCATTGCTTCTCCTGATGGGGTGGGAGGAGGGGGGCAGAAAGGATAGGGGATAGGAGATAGGAAGGTAGCACACCAAGCCAGTACTTGCCCGTGAAATTGGTAAAGTGTAACAAGTGCCAGTTGGTGAGAGAGCGGAGAGCAAGAGAATGATGTAAGGAGCAGTGGTGAGTACAGGGTGGGTAGTTTATGGTAAAGCGACTGAAGGAGTGAAAGGGAGTGTCCAGTCTTGCTAGGGTCTTTTTAGGGAGAGCACTGTATACTATGTCACCGTAGTCAAATGTTGGAAGGATCCTTTTTAGTAGAATGTCTCTACAGGCTGGCAAGGGGATGCATTCACAATTCCAGTACAAGGCACCTAGTTTGGGTAGTAATTTATTGTGAATAGCATCTATGTGACCAGAGAAGTCAAGGTGTTTGTCAAGCCAGATCCTAAGTTACCTAAAGGAGGTAGGGTCTTCCAGTGTAGACCCATCTAGGGTGTGGAAAGAGGGGTGGAAGGGAGCCTAGAATGTCCCTGCCTAGTGCCAAAGGTCTTGGAGACTGTCTTCTTGGCATTTAGAAATAGTTAGTTGGTTCGTAACCACTGCTGGACATTATTAAAGTCCTGCTCCAAGATGGACTCCACCACAGGAGCGGAAGGACCAGAGACATACAGACCAGTGTCATCCACATACATGTGAATGGATGCAGATGTACAGGCTGAGGAGAGATCATTTAGGAAAATGGAGAAGAGAATTGGGACAAGGACTGAGCCTTGTGGGACTGCGGTGTTGATGGGGGGGGTGAGGGGAGAGAGTCCCTTATTCTGACTGATTGCGATCTGCCCATTTGGTAGGATTTGAACCAGGTAGTGGCAGAGGTGGACATCCCAGTAGCAAAGAATTTGTCTACAAGGAGGATGTGGAAGACAGATCAACAAAAACAGTGGATGTGATCAGCCCCTGGTCCATACCTGTTAGGATGGTGTCAGTGAGCTGGAGGAGAGAGGCGGAAGTGAAGTGTTTCTTTTCAGAATCCAGGCAGGAAAGGGGTGAAGAAGGAGGAGGAGGAGAAGCTGAGATGAGGAGTGATTTGGGCTAGAACCAAATGTTCTTGTAATTTGGCAAGGATAGGAAGGATGGAGATTTTTTGATTTATTTATTTAAAAGTTTTACCAGGAAAGGCATACTGAGCAGACTACTTCTCGATTCCAGATGCATCCTGGGAGGGTGTAGGGGATGGGAGGATACATAACAAATACAAAGTACAGACATTTCACAGATATGTACAAATTAGCTATATACAATGATATGTACAGAATAAATACAGAATGCATCACAGTAAGCAACCAGAAAATCTGGGTAGACACGGCAGCTAAATTGGTATAAGGTGCAAATGACAACTTCACAGGGTTGGAGATAAATCTTAGGAGTTACCACAGTTAGAGAGCTAGGACCTAGACTACTGTGAGTTTAGTCTGCATGAGCAGTTGTCGGAGAAGTGCCCTTGGAGGAATGAGTTCATTTGCTGAGAGGAGGGAGCGTGCCGAATGTCCTCAGGCAGGGAGTTACATAGTTTGGGTATGCGAGCTCTGAAGGCCAACTGGCCGGCAGAGGTTGACATGTAAAGGACATGCAGGAGCCGGGAGTCAAAATTCCTGAGTGAGTGTGCAGGGGGTGTTTGAGCAGTTAGGGTAGCAGTGAGGTAGGAGGGTAGATTGGGCGATAGTGGTCTGATGAGGTGGGGTCACCACCTTTATGAAGAGGGATTGCAGTTGTGTGTTTCCAGGCATCCAGGATAGAGACTAGTTTGATCTAAAGATTTAACAAAGCTACAATAGGGTATGCTGTGGCAGGGGCAGACAGGTAGAGCAGTTTGGCATCAAGGCCATCAGGGCTCTTGCCTTTAAATGGGTTTAAAGTGAGTAGTGCCTTGAGCAGTGTAGTGGGGAGATGGGGAGAAACGAAAGGGCATGATGGGGGCTGGAGAGGGTGTGTGGTAGGGAGGGTGGAATGGAGGGAGGAGGTGCATGAAGTAAAGAAAGTGTTGAACTCCTTAGCTATGGAGGGGGAGGGCAGACAGGGTGGTGTCAGCTACCCTGAGGATAAGGGCCAGTGGGGCTGTTTGGGGGGTAGAATAATGCATTGATCACCTTCCAGAACTTGGAAGGGTGATTAATGTTTGCATGGAAGGTATTTGAAAACTACTGAGATTTGGCTTGCCTAACCAGACTTGTACAGATGTTGCAGGTATGACGATATTTTTGACAGGCTGCTGTGGAGGGTGAGCATTTGTGGTCTTTCCACACTTGGTACTGGGTTCTTAAGCAGTCCAGGAGGTCTGGTATAATCCAGGGGAGGTGGGAGCCACAGATCCATGCATGCCAGAGAGGGGCATGGAGATCCCATAGTTGAAGGAAGGCTGTTTTAAAATAATTGAGCACTGACTTGAGTGAGGTAGCATTGTCAATGGGAGCCCAATCAGCACTGGACAGAGCTAAGAGTAGCAGGTTTAATGATTTTAAAGAGTGGATATGAAGGAATTTGGGTGGAGATGGAGGGAGCCAAATTTTTCATATGCAGTATGTGATATGATGGTCACTCAGAGCATCTGTCAGGACATCAGCATTGATAATGTGATGAGGGTGTGAAGCCAGGACCCAGTGGATGAGGGAATGACTATGAATGTTGTTGTTTAATCATGTAGGCTCAGTAATAAGTTGTGACAGATTTAGTACGGTGATGTCAGCTCTGGCGGGGGAGTGGAGTGAGGCAAACCAATTTAGATTAAAATCATACAGTATCAGTAGTTCGCCTGAGGTGGCATAGGATGAAAGAGATGCTAGAAGGTCTGTGATGGAGGTAGGGGTTATTGCTGGGCAGGAGTAAACACCCACAATAAAGATTTGGAGTGATGAGGAAGATTTTCACTAACAACTGCTTATACATAGAAGGGGTTGAGGAGGCCAGGACAGTGGTAAATTGAATGGAGGATTTGATGTACATGGATACACCACCTCACTTCCTGGATCAATCCTGATGGATGAGGGAGAAACCAGGGATGGAGACCCATTCATTTAGGATCTTGGGGCTGAGCCAGGATTCAGACAGAATGAGGTCATCTGGGCAGAGAGAGAGAGGACTAGGGGTTGAATTTGGTCAGTTTTGGACAGGAGGCTCCTGATGTTGAGGTAGATAATTTTTAGTCTGGGGGTAGTTGGGAGGGATGTGGGGAGGAAGATCTAGGATTAAGTTCCATGTCATCCACAAGGAGCATCAGGAAGGCAACTAAGTGGTGGGTAAGTAAGTAGAGACATTTTTTTGACCGCCTGGGGGGTTAGTAATGGGAATTTCTGACGGGGGGGATGAGCATAAGGAAGGGCTGGATAGGGCTATTAGTGGGCTGCAGGGGGTTAAGATAGAGGCTCCACGGTGCTGGGGTATAGTGGAATAGGTAAGGAATAGAGGTTGGTGGAAGAGGTAGTGGGGTGTGGTGAGTCAATTAACACTGAGGGGAGAGGGGTGTTTGGAGTCGGGAGAGAAGGGAGTAGCGAGGTGGGGTAGGAGGTTATTGTGACAAGGAGGGGGAGGAAGTAGAAGAGGTAGGGAGTCCTGATGATAGAGAGAGAGAGACAGATACAAGAGATAGACATAAAGAGAGAGAGAGAAATGCCACTAGTGGTTGTCCCTATAATAAGCTAATGGAGAAGTAGGGAGATAGAATATGATTAGCAAGTAACCAGCACTATGCATTGTACCACTGGAAACCACCGAGTTGCTTAAAAATAACATGTGCACCATGAAGATGTTTTCTGTCCAACTGAGTAGCCTAGTTGGTAGAGTTGAGTGTCTATGACCAGAAGAAGCCAGGGGACAGAGGTTCAGTTCCTGTGTTGGGGTGAGAGAGTACACAACTGGAGGTAGGAGGATAGAATATGATTGCACAGCAGGTAGCGAGCATTGTGCAGTACCACTGGAGCTCTGGTGAATGGGCATGGGGTGATTAGCAGAAGCTTTTTTAGTAGAAAGAAAGGTTATGTTTAATGTTTCAACCTAGTAAGGGGTGCTAGAGCAACCTCTACTGTTTGAACCTGGTAACCTGCAGATGGAGAAATGGGGTGTTAGAACAGTCACATGACCTGGTCATGTGATTAGAGAGACTTACAAGAGAAGGGATTGTGCAGGATGGGTGGGGCAGCCACCACACTAGCCTTGGCATGCATGCACCAATGTGTGCACTCCTGTTCTGTACCTGTGTGTTGGTTAGCAGGCGCCATTCCAGTAATGAGGGGGAGAGTGTGGTCTAAGCTTATTCCAGCAACCTGGGAACTGTGTCATCTGTCATCTGCTATGAAGGTAAAGGGATTATAAGGTGAGACAAGTGAACAAAAGAAGGTCAAAGCGGGAAAGGGAGTAGTCGGAGGGGGAGGTGGGAGGGGGGAAGCAAGGGAACATGCAGGCACTAGAACAGCACATACAATCGGTAGCACAAGTATGGTGACCCAAGCTACAGTTCAACAGTAAACTCAATGCTGTGCAGTCCCCAATTTCTCCGATGTACACAGACCCTTAAAGTAACCACCCAACTGAGCCACTACTGCAATGCTGATATGCAACTTCTTAAGAGGACATTGCTAACTAGCCCAATGCAAGTGTACGGGACTCCACAGAATCCCTAGACAAAATCAGTCACCTTGGTCCCTCCGACCCTTAAACAGTACACACACAATACAACTTTTCATGCACCAGTCTGTACACTCTTGATCTGTACCTGCATGTTGGTTAGCAGGTGTTGTTCTGGTAGTGAGGGGGAGAGCATGATCTTAGATTGCTCATGACCTGGGAGCTGTGTCATCTGTTGCCTATATGTTGGTTAGCAGGAGTTATTCCTGTAGTAATTGGGAGAGCATAGTCTTAGCTTGCTCTTACAACTGGGAATCTGTGTCATCTGAAGCCTGTGTGTTGATTAGCAGGCGCCATTCTGGTAGTGAGGGGGAGAGCATGGTCTTAGCTTGCTCTCACAACCCAGGAGGTGTGTCATCTGTAGCCTGCCTGTTGGCTAGCAGGTGCCTTTCTGGTAGTGATGGGGAGAGCATGGTCTTAGCTTGCTCTCACAACCCAGGAGGTGTGTCATCTGTAGCCTGCCTGTTGGTTAGCAGGTGCCTTTCTGGTAGTGAGAGGGAGAGCATGGTCTTAGCTTGCTCTCATGACCAGGGAGCTGTGCACTTAATTACTCCCAAGCTCTGTATCAAATCTGGATTATACTATAGAATCACTTTGTAACCAGTGTTATGGAGCATGTACACAAGACCACCAACATCTACCAGCATTACTTGCCCAGACTTGAGCTTACATACTAGCACAATACTTTCTGTTAAAGCTATTACCGGCATCAGAGTACTTAATACTGTGGGGTGTCCTATCGAAGGTCTGTTACATCAGCCAGTACTACCTGGCCAGAACAGAATTTACATACTAGCACAATGGTTTCTGTTATAGCTACTGCCAGCACCTGACTGCTTTGTATGCTTTGTACTTAGGGGTGACCTATCCAAGACTATACTCACTTAACTTTTGGAAAACTTTCACTTCTATTTCTTTCCTATTGATATCCTGTTTAGGAGCCTCTTGGAGCTCAGTTGAATATTAACTGGCTTAAGCAGGGCGTAAGTGGAGCCTGCATGAAAGCAATTAGCTTGTGTGTCTTACAGTAATGGGGGGCTCTCAAGGCCAAGAATAATCATCCCTTATTTACCTGTGTCAGGGTGGATAGCCTAGTATTGAAGAGGGAGTGCTCAGTTGACTTTGGGCCTCAAAATGTACTGCAGTGCCTAGATATGTTCCATTTTTACTCTGTTTGCCCCACGTTTTGTATCAAATCTGGAATGTACTATAGGAGAACTTTTTAACCAGTGTTATGAGCCTGTCCACAAGGCCTTCTATATCTGCCAGCACAACTTGGCAGGACTTGAGCTTACTTACTAGCACAATGCTTTTTGTTACAACTGCTGCTAGCACCTGTGTGCTTAGTACTTAGGGGTGGTCCATCAAAGACAATGCCCACTTACCAGAAACCTTTAGCTTCTGTTTCTTTCTTGTTAATACCCTGTTTAGGAATCTCTTCATTTTCCTGGTTTAAGCAGGGAACAGCCTAATCTCTCAGCACTAACCATGGGCTACACTTGTCCTCACTTAACTCTACCTCCTTGGTAAGAAAGCCTGGTCCACAAAAGGGGGCCATCCTGATCCCGTGTAAAACCACCTATACAATGATAAACTGTACTTAAAAAGAACTGTAAACCATTACAATATTAGACTCAGATACAAATACATACAGTACATAAAATGCCTAGTGATAATAAAACAACAATCAGAAAAGCAAGGAAATAAATAGCAAAGGTAGCTGGAGACCTTGGGCAATAAATATATCAACCCCTGCCTAATACTAAGTTAATTTTGTAAGGTCAAGCAGATTATAGGATCACTAAAAAGTTATTAAGGGCTGTTAATGGCTATTTTAGTTAATAAAATCCCTATTCTTAGGGTTTAAAATATTTCCCATTTATGTACTGCAATTTTCAACAGAATTATTCTGAAAATAAAACCTTAAAACTATTTGTCAGTTTTGAAATATATTGACAGCCATAAAGTAAAACTTAACATGCGTCACTGCAATGTACAGTAATTAATTCTTAAACTTGAGCTAAACATGAAGATGTTCCCTTTTATATCCCTATATGCATAAAAGAATAGACACACAAGACATTACAGTAAGTAAGAAATGTCCAAGCGTCTAGAAAAAAAATTGTTAGATGATAACTGTTTATCACTAGTACTACTGTAGTACGTTTTCTGTCCTCTTTGACTCACGCTGGCCACTAACTTGCCAGTACTCCACCAAGTGTTGAGTTCCACTATGAGTTTTGGGTAGCCAAAAGTAAATTTTAGAGCCTTTGGTTCAAAAAGTTTTACTTACTGCAAACTTGGAGTGGCGTCTCCATGTCTCTTAGGCAAAGGTTCGGTGAGCAGGCAAGCAAAGAGCAGTTGGGAAGCTAGGAATAGCGTTGGGCACCTGAGCAGAGTGAGGAAAACCATGTGTGTGTTTGCCATAATAAACACTCCATTATTATGGCAAATAATTTCACGGTTTCCAGATGGGAAAAAAAGGGAAACCAGTTATTATCAGGTAATAAACAACTAGTAACAATGGGTGAATGCTTTTCACAAGATAACCAAGTAAATCATTATTCAAATGTACAGACTATAAATGATTTTTGAAGCAACTAAGATCTTAAAGGGGACAGAAAATGTATGCTAATCGGCAGCAGTTAGTAATTCTCCTATTTACAGAAATTAAAGACATATCTCCAAATGATACATATTTAAACAGCAACTGAATAAGCACTGATGTGAAAAATTGTTTTTCAATTGTTTCCTTTTATGGACATCATTCTGTTACAGTTCTCTTCATGGAACTAGTAATCTTGAGTTTTTACTATGTCACGGTTTGTGTACAGAATGCTGGGTATGAGCTATTGTCCTATCAGAACCATGTTTAGAGTTCTGAGCTTAAACCGTGACATAGTTAAAATTTCAGATCACTACTTCAGTGAAGAGACCTGTAACAGAATACTGGCCATAAAACAAAACAATGCAAAATACAGTTTTTCACATCACTTTTTATTTGGGTACAGTTACATATGGATCATTTAGGGGTATGAATATAATTTCTGAATCTAGGAACATTATAAACAGCTGCTAATTAGAAATCATTTCCCATCCTCTTTAAAATATCCAGGAAAAATAGGAAGTATAAGAATAGTAACCTACCTAAATAGACACCAGCAAGCCTGTTAATATGTTTCTTAAGGAAGCCCAAACTCAAAATCCTAAACTGACTATAGTACAAATACCAGATCAGTTTTCAATTTATGGAGAACCCAGCATCCCAGAGCTCCTCCAGAACAGGCAGATGGTTTAAAAATAATGTTTGCAAAAAGAATCTATTAAAGCTCCCCATTGAGTCACTGAGGGGGACCATGGCTGAAGTCATAATTTGGTAATCACTTTTTTTCACCCCCATTATTAAGGTCAATAAAAGTTTAACTTGTCTATGTCTCACAGGTAAAGAAACAGGTGAGATATACTGTATTAGAAGTACTAACATTGGAGAAAGAGGTTGTGGGGCATCAAAGTTTGACTCAATAATACATGCAACAGTTTCCCAGTAGGGTCTCAGGAGAGGGCAAGACTAAAATATATGAGCTTGATCTATTCTGAGCTCCCCCCAAGCACACCAGCAGGTTCCTGTCCTATCCCCTAAATATTTCATTTGGAATTCTGGGTCCTAAAAAAATCTCATGTGGCATTTCTAGGCAAATTCTTTTAAGTAGGGCACCGTTGAAAGTTTTATAGGTTGGGGGAAAATATTTCTCCCAATGGTAAGATCACAGGAAACCTGCAGGTCTGTATTCCACTGGTTTAAGACAGAAATTGTGGAATTTTTCAAGTGGTCTCTAAGACTGGCATAAAGCCTGCCAATCAGATGCTCTCATATACTGCCCTGTTGATAGAGCTGGAATTGTGTGAACAAAGCTGGAGGTGAGTCTGGAATCAGTCTGCATGGGAGAGGTGTAATGTATTAATGTATGCCCTGATCTGGAGCTAATGATAATGATCAGAGGCTGGGAGAGAACATGCAGCGTGCAGTTCTCAGAAGGGGCACACTCCCTTGGGGTCAATAAACTGAAGCAATTAAATGAGGTCCTGCCAGGCCCATTGCCACAGAAAATAAGTCTGTGGCTTTCAGCAGATTTGCTTGTGTCCACACCAAGGCATCCGAAAGGGAAGCACACTCTCCCAGCAGCTCCATGCGAACCTCATACCATGTCCGAAATGCCGTGACTGTGTAGTGGAAGAAGTTAAAGAAGGAGGAGATATATTGTCAGAAAGGAATAAAGTATTTTATCAATGTTGTATAGGTTGTTGAGAGCAAACTCTATGTCCTTCCAGTATGCTTGATAGTTTACAGAGTTCCAAAGGCATATCAATCGTAACTGATAGGCTAACACATACTGCTGTAAATGTGGCAAATTTAGTTCTCCTTGAGTGGCAGATAAATGGAGTAAGATAGTCTAATTCTAGTTTAATGTCCCCTCCATAAAAGTGGGACAGCAGCCTGTTCCAATTAGGAAAATAGGTTCAATCAGGACAAAGTGGGAGAGTTTGCAAGTAGAACAATATCCTAGGCGATATGTGTAGGAGAATGGAATGAAATGTTTTAAAAGTAAAACATTTACTTCTGCTGGCTAGAACTGACACACACACATAGAAAACAAAATCACTGAATTAGTGCTATTTAGTGGAGGCCAGAACATCAGGCTACTATCTCTAGTACTTGCTGAATCAGTGATCCTGGATGCATCACTGTCACAGGGGACGGGAGACATTGCAGGAAAAAGAAGAGCAATAAACTTTGCTGAGCTGGAGATCCCCAAGGGTCATAAAACCACCATATAACTAGCAGGCTAATTTGGAAAAAAAAACATTCAATAGCAAACAAAGAATACATCAGGGCTACACACACAAATCAAAACATTCAGCACAACATATGTTTTTGCAAATGTTTACTGTAGTACTCCTTTAAGTTGTCATCTTTCCCTAGGGGATCACATAAATCCAGTCCGAGTCTACACATACAAAGCACTGTAGCAAACCCAGTTCTCCCTTACATTTACAGTGTAAACTCTTGCAGTTAGTAAAAAGCTAGAATTTATGTCTCCATGCCCTTTACCACTTAAAGAGAATAACATCATGAGAAATAATGAACACCACAAAACAAAAAACCTTAGAAATTCTTAAAATATTCCTGAGTTTTTAACAGTAGAGACTAAAAGGAGCCCCTCCTGCATGAAGGCCTTGCATCTCACTATTCACATCAGTTTTTACCAATGTATGAGAATCATAACTGAAAAATGATTCCATCTGTCAAACAATCTTCATTCATAGCAAACTGCCTTTTTGAGTGAAAAAGTTCTTGTTATGAGTCTAATCCCTTGATTAAAAGGATCTCTGTTATCAGGACAAATAGCTACCTATCTTGTGAGAAACTGAGACAAAAAATCTGTACCTCTGAGGCTGGGGTCTGCTTACTTTTACGAAGTAGCAGCCAGTGTAGACTGAAACAGATCATTGTTACTCTCCCACGACTCTCCTCACCACAGATACCATTTGTTTAATATTGCTCAGAAATAGCCATATTCTCAAAGTCACTTAGTCCACTCCATCCATATGCTAAGTTTACCAAGCAATTCCATTTTCCGTAAGCTGTCGGGGTTTTCCAGCAAACTTTAATCTGCAATGCACAGAACCCAAAAATCATGCTTCTGAGCATAATACTTTTCTTATTCAGTATAAAGAAAAGCCCTCCAACCACAGGCAATATTGTTACACCTTTAGTATGAATATATAATAACTGGGGAGTTTTGCCTCCCATAGGGAAACCCGGTTATAATTTGCCATTATAACCTGTGGGTTATAACGGTAAACACTCACCGGGTTTCCCTCTCCCCAGGCATGCGCAACCCTAAAGCATCCACTTTCTTTTCTCAGAGCCTCTAGTTCGCCAGCCAGTAAAATTCCAGCGTAAGTACAAAAAGTCGCCTCTCATCACTGAAGGTCATAAATCCTTCCTTAAACAGGTTCTCCTACACTAAACCTTTTAAAAAAAAAAATGGAAAGTTTACAGCAGCTGGGGACAGGGGGCCACGTTTTATCCGAACCGGACCGTGGCTGAACACTGGTGTTGTGTGATATGTTTGTATTTTATTTAATTGCTGTGGCAAGAGAACTCTTCCAGCAATTATATAAAATTAAACATGGGGTGGTGTGTAAAACTTAAATTTTATACACACCATCGGTGTTGGATGTTTGAGTAAACCCCTTGAGCTTGGCTCTCAGGGTTTATATAGCATCTAACGCTTCGTGTGTGTGTAAAATTCTCATTAAACACACCACCCCATGTATTACTCTATATATATAATGCATCACAGCACATGTAGTGCACACTGCACAACTAGTCTCCAAATCTGTCTCTCTAACCATGTTCCCACATGGTATATCACTCTGCTCCCAAACTCACTGAACTCTCACTCCATTGGGTCCCTCAGAACCGCAAACAAGCATACAAGAAATTACAAATAATGCCTCGACCACTCTAGGGAGCTCAGAGCTAAGTCGCCAGCACTGCAAGCAGCCAGAAGCAAAAAACACTTCACAAAAGGATGCTGAGTGAGCATAGCCAAGTTACCAGCTAGGAAGAGCTTTCCAGCCTAAAAAAACTTCAACCGGCCAATTTAATCAGTTTTGTTCTAAATAAACAGACATGCAGGGTAGCTAACAAATCTCAGAGCCAAACTGTGGAATAGAGCTGCACAGTGGACATTTTGCTCTGCTACCCCCCCCCCCGTGTGGTTCCAGTAGACATTTATTGGTTTAAATGAAAATACACTGGAGGAGTTAACCACACCTCTCCTGCCTGTCCCTACTTAATCCATCTCCTTTCTCCCTCAGATGTGCCATGGCCCTCCTGGGGCTCGCACCTCACTCAGAGGAAAAGTGCTATGTTTTGTCCTGGGAAGCAACGTGATGATTCTGCTACTGCAAATTAGCAGACCCTGAGGTGTCCTTCCCCTGTTGAAACTGCCGCCTGGCATCCTCTGCACTCCAGTTCTTTGCAGAGCCCAGAAATCTACAGAAACAGCCAAAAGCTATATACCCGCTCAGGTACGTGGGTACTTGGCACCTTTGGACATTCTGAATTTTCACCGCCAACACTCTGATTGGAGTATCTCAGCTTCACTGACTTCTTCCTGCTGGTCTCCATTTTACCTTGCTTCATTAGAGACGTTTATCAGCGCTGCTGACCCTGAGAGACTATAATTTTTTGTAAAGCAAGAATCTTTTTTTTGTGTGTCTACTTTCTCGTTTGCAAATTATACTACATAGCCACTAGAGGGCTACAACAGCTGTCTTTTCTGTTAAGAGGAAACATTATATTTTCTACTTCCTCTTCTGCTCCAGTGGACCCGGGATACCTCTCGTTCTGAGCACTATCCTCAGGGTTTTTCTGCCTGTTTCTCAGGCCGAACCATGCTCATCCACTAAGGCTGCAAGACTTGAATGCCTACCACACTCCCATTCTGTACTGGAAGAGCAGGGCCAGAAACAGAAACGAAAGCTGCAGACCAGTCTTGCCACACTGGATTGCAGCCTTGAACCACCTCACTGGCTCAGCTGCAAAGAGTTGCTCCACAGGTACGTTCAGCACCAAAAACGCCTTTCAGCTAACAAAAGGATTTTGAACTTATGACACCTGATCACCGATTGATCTAGACTTCTAGTGGCGTTTACTGCTGGCTGTTGTGGCATTTAGATCTGCCATGGGAAATTACAGCTGGTTCCTCGGTGTGTCACTAACTTTACTAGCACTCAGCTCAATTCTTCAGAACCCTCATCCCTCCCCAAAATGGAATGACCCTTGCACTTCTCTCTGTCCTGCATCCAACAGCTCCTTTCAGGTAGCCATTCTGGACTATTGGGCTTCTCAGCTGTCTCTGCCGGGGAGTGGGACATCTCCCGAGCTGCCTCTGCAGATCACTCCCCCATCCAGACTTGAGACTTCCTACTCATGGCAAATTTCTGCCAGGACACTAGTGACTGCAACACCAGGCCAGTATAACACCAGGAGTGGGTACAGGCCTACCCATCAACACTGCCTCCCCTATTGCCCAAAAAATAGTGTTTAAAAATTACAGTTTGCTGCCTTAAAACGAATCCTGCTTCTTTTACTGTTGTGCTCAGGCAATGTCAAACTCAACCCAGGACCATTAGACACCCTTGCTTCTCCATCCAGACCTGGCAGGTATCAAAAGAATGTCTTTTATGCATCTTAATGCTTATAGTTTGCTGAAAATGTTCACCCTTATCCAGGCTTGGGTGAGCCATACCCTACCTGACGTCCTAGTGATCACTGAGACCTGGCTTAGGCCAGTCACCCCAGGCAATGAAATCAATATCCCAAATTATTTACTCTTCTCAGCGGATAAGCAATCAAGAGGAGGTGGTGTGCAGTTTATGTAAGGGACAAATACTCAGCCGCATGCATAGACGCATCATCCTCCCCCAAAGAATTTGAGTGCTTGACCCTAAAGATCGAGCTTTCTCCTTCCAGTGCACTCTGTGTAGTGCACTCTGTGTAATAGGCTGTTACAGGCCCCCTTCTGCCGGGCCGCATCTCCTGTCTCACCTCAGTTCCGTACTGGGGCTCAGTTCCTTGGAAACCATTATTCTTGGCGACCTGAACTATGATTGGCTATCAAGTGCATCAGCTCCCTTGAAATCCTTTTGTGACACTCTAGGGCTGGTGCAACTCATTGGCGAGCCTACTTGCCCAAATAAAAAGAACCTTAACAACAGCTCCCTCTTAGATGTCATTTTGGTTAGCAAGCCACACCTGTTCTCTCATGTCGGAACATTTTTCTCAGACATTAGCGATCATTGTATAATCACCACCATTAGATCTGTGCACAGCCCACAGTTTGTGGCAAAATTCTCTATCAAGAGGTGCAAACGCAGCTTTGATTTGTTTGCTTATGTCCACAACTTGAAACATTGACCGCGATGGCAGGAATTCTTCCTAGCCAAAATAGTTAACCGAGCATATACTAATTTTTACAATATTTTAAGTGAGGCTTTAAATAAGCATGCACTCTTGGTTAAGGTGTCAGTCTTTCTTGTTATGTTTGGACATTCCTCACATTTCTCTCTATATAACCTTACTATCTTATTAACCCTTTCACTCCACAGGTCGGGTCCATGGTCTCTGCACTTATTATATATCTTACTGCCATATCTGTATAATGCTTGCCATTATTTTTTGTTGTTTCTACCCGTTGTAGTTTTGTAGCACTGCTGTACTGTTCCTCTATTTGTACAGTATTATTGTACCCATGTTGCTGTTGTTCAACTGTTCTCCTTTTGTTGTACTCTCCCGGGTCGTTCCTGAAAATAGTCATTTTATGGCTAGTGTACCTACCCGGTTAACAGAAACTAAATAAATAAAAGGTGCGGGTCAGGAGTAGCACCTACAATTGGTACTCACCTGAGCTCAAAACTTCCCTGTTAGAAAGGGATACTTTATGGAAAAAAGCCTGAAGAAGCAAGAACGACTCAGATTGGTGTCTTTTTAAGAGAGCACGTAACAAATGCACCAAGTTGGTCAGAGCAGCCAAGGCCACCTACTGTCATTCGGAGCTAGCCTCTGCCTCAGGAAAACATTAAAAGACATGTCTGGAAACGTACCTGGTAATTCCATTCCAGCAAAAATTAAGTCCGGTAGCAGCGTTATCGCTAACCGATCGGAGATATTGGAAGCTCTCAATAACCATTTTGCAATGGCAGAGCTAGCATTTGATACTTATCCTGTCAATGACCTCCGCACAGTTCAGGGCCCACCAACCCATGAGTCCCCCTCTACCAAGGAGGCTTTCTCCCTCATGTCTGTCTCTCTAAAAGAGGTGGAAGACCTGCTGCTGCAACTGGACACCAGGAAGGGAGCAGACTCCGACTTCATAGAGCCATACTATCTGAAGTGTGCCTACCATGTGCTTGCAGTGCCAATCACCCACCTATTCAACATGTCACTCTCCCAGGGTAGCCTCCCCCCTCAATGGAAAATAGCCCATGTCATCCCTCTATTAAAAGCAGGTGACCCCTGTGATCTAAATAATTACAGACCGGTCTCCCTCCTCCCCATCCTGTCTAAATTACTAGAAAAAAATAGTGTGTGGCCAGCTAGGGGTATACTTAGAATCCAGAAGCCTATTAAACCTGGTTCAGTCTGGATTTAGAGCAAAGCATGGCACCATAACAGCCCTAGCTAAGGTGACCAATGATTGGCTCCTAGACCTTGACAACAAGAAGCATGTCTGTGCTGTTTTCTTGGATCTTAGTAAGGCATTCGACACAGTCGATCAGAGCCTGCTTCTTTCCTCCCTAAGCACCTTAGGCCTGGACCATAAATCTATGTGCTGGTTTGCAGACTACCTCGGAAAATGGAAACAGGAGGTTAAAGCTGAAGGTGATCTTTCTCTATTAAAACCTATGCTGAGGGGTGTGCCCCAGTGCTCTATCCTTGGTCCCCTCCTCTTTGCAATCTACATTAACAACATCAATGACCCCATCAAAAAAGCCAACATCCACTTATTCGCGGATGACACTGTACTGTACTTGAGTCGTCCCATGCCGGAAGCAGCCTGTGAAGCCCTCCCAGCTGAATTTAACCTTCTACAATACCAGCTCATAAAAAGCTTTTGCTCAATGCAGAAAAGACAAAAGCCATGCTCTTCTCCACTCCTTGCATGAGGCAATTCCTGCTGGGGGGGGGGGCTATCCCACAAATGACCACTGTTCTTGGAGAAACACTAGAGTATGTAGTTAAATTCAAATATGTAGGAGTTTGGCTCAGTCATAAACTTTCCTTCGCTGACCATCTCGAAGAACTACAGAAGAAACTAAGGCAAAGATTAGGACTATTCTACAGAATTAACCACCTGCTCACAAAGGAGGCCAAGATTCAACTGGTTCAAGCTACCTTCCTATCTTTAATAGAGTACGTGGACCTGCTCTGCAGCCACTGCACTGCCTCTGTACTGGCTAAGTTGGACACCCTCTACCACAGAGCTATCAGGTTCATTACTGGCCTTCCACTTTCCACACACCACTGCTCCCTGTACTCATCATTAGGCTGGACTTACCTTCACTATAGAAGGAATAGAAACACTGCCCTATGGGCCTTCAGAGTGGTGACCAACAAGCTCCCCTCATATGTCTCAGAATGTATTCCGCAGAGTGTGTAGGCACCTATGCTCTAAGGAGCTATTCCCTAATTGCCCTCCAAGTTCCAAGGGTCAAAACTCATTTCGGCAAAGCTGCTCTACGCTTCTCTTTACCCACATTGTGGAACGGTTTGCAAAGGAACTTGAAGCTGAGCTGCCCTGTTAGCCTGAATATCTTCAAGGCGCTCTATGATAGCTACAAGAAAGCACCTTGCAAATGCTTTCCTCACTGCTAGCCCACTAATTCCGCAACTCCCCCTTTCCATCCTGACGCTCGCCATGTTTCTACCCCTGGCTCTCACTCTTTCCCTATTAACTCTTCCTGCTGCACCCACCCTTCTCTGTCCACTCCAGCCTGGCTAAAGTCCCACCCCATCCATAGTAGTGTCCCAGTTATCTACCCCTCCTCCATCATTATCATAATAAAGAAGTACACGACAGCCATTGTCACTTTCTGTGGTTTTAGCTGAATTTTTCCCCCAGTCGTCGGTAATATATCCCTCCTCTTCGTTACCTCTCTAACCTGCCACCCCACATGGCCTCTTTCCCCTATAGGTGTAGTTTCCAGCTGCTTCACTCAAAAGATCTCTGCTTATAACCAAGGCCACTGTTTTTCGGTGCTTGGAAAAAGCAAATTCCGTTTTGACCATCCTGGATTCTGGGATTTTACCGGTGTTTGGGAATCCAGTTTCCGGGATTTTTCCGGTAATACAAAACTTTATATTATTCACTCATTTTAAGTAATAAATTTGTCTATCAGTGTTTTATCATCATGGTTTTATGCAGATTTAAGTCACATCAGCAGAAAACAAGAACATTTAATCTCATATTCCCTGTTATATTAGCTATCCAAGTTTTGCATCTACCAACTATCAAGGCTAATAATGAGTTGACCGTGGAAACTCCATTTGCCAAACTGGCATATATTCCCCTCAGATCAATGCAGCCTGTGAAAATAAATGGACTCATGTAACAGTAACATTTTTCTCACAGGGAGGAACCAATTCTGAAGACTGTTCCATACTAAATAGACACCAAAAGCTAGTCTTTGTTTTAATGTTGACAATGTGTTCTGTGACATGTATAATAAAAACTTCTCAAAGCTAAATGCAATTCATATGTTTTATTTTAAAAGATTTTCAAAGATAAACACGGCAAAACACAATTCAAGTACTGACTACTGAACATGGGTCGACAAATACGCTACCCAGACTAATACGCTACCCAGACAACATGAATAAAGCATACTATAGGAAGGACAGTAGAATCTAACCCATAGCTACATATAATGCAGAGATACTACATATTGCACATCGACACTTATTGCACAGTGGAGCACCATTTTTTCCCTATAATACTGCACCAGAACACATCTTCGTCATTGCATAGTGAAGCACCACTTTGTTTCTCACAACATTGTACTAGAACTGCATGTCTGCAACTTTATTGCACAGAGAAGCACCATTTTTCTGCAATAGACAGTGCATCAGAACTGCAATTACACAAATGAGGGTGGGAGATTCTGGGTCTACTTATTGAATAGCAGCATTGAAAATAATTTTAATTGTCCACAGTCAGGCTTCTCCATTGGTCAGTCAGGATTTGTCCATGTGCAGAAAATGACCGCTCCACTTTGCACTAGAAACAGGGACCCAGATGGCCTGAAGAGCTGCCTTTGCTAGAGTTGGTACCTGTGAGGACATAGAGATCCAGTACAGGTGAAGATCAAATGATTCGATCTCTGGTAGTTCCGACATCCTGCCGTATTAGATCTCCAGTCCCTTATCAGTGCATTCTTATTGTGTAATGTGAACATTGGGATATAGGGCAAGCAGCTGGAAGTCCTTATTGAGTTTGGGAAGGTTGAGTGGGTTTAGAATTTGACAGGCCATGAGAAACTGTACAGATGGGTTTGACTGCAGATGTTTCATCAGTTTCTCCAAACTGACCTTGAAAGCATTTTTGAACAGTTTGATGTTCTCATCTCTTACTTTATTCCTAAGTTTAGAGGTAAAGCTCTGCTTCTCACCAAAGCCATCATTTTAGTTGTGCCAGCCTCAAAGTGCTCTTGATTGACATTAGCATGTCATACGTGGATGTCGCAAGAGGTTTCTCCTTTGACTGCAAAAGTTCTATCGCGCTAATAATGTCACCTGAATTATCTGTAATGAATGCCAGTTGTGCTTGTAGCTCATCGTACCTATTCGCTCCAGTAATGCCCGAGATTGTTTATTGAGGTGGCATCACTTGAATCCACCCTGAAAAGTCCCTCAGGTATTGCAGGTGTGTTGAATGGTATGCCACCGCTGCAAACCATGTGTTCCATCTAGTTAAACAGGAACCGTGGCAAAGCAATCATTTCCCTGAGCTTCTAGATCCTCCAAAACGTGATGAATTCTCGCTATGCGTTTGGTGACTGCTGAAAGGCATATTTTACCAACGAAACCAGTTCATTAACTTTTTGAAATGGTGGGCCATGTATCCCCAACAAGGGACAAGACATGTGCCCAGCAACACACATGCACAACATGGTCCCCTAAAACCCCAACAGTGCATCATTAAAACATTTAATCATATAACGAGCACTGTCGCTGACAAAGGAAACTACATTCATAAAGTCAATGTTACAACTCTGGAGAGTCTTCAAGACAGCTTGAGCCACTGTGGAATGGTTGACAGAGTCTAGTTCTATGCTGTTTCCAAGATATGTCTTGCCCCTTCCAACACAAAGACAACATTAAGAATGCAGCGTGACTGTGCATCTGTGCTCTCATCACATATCACAGACAATGATTTCCCAGTCACAGCTGCTTTAAGGTCTTCATCAATTTGTTCTCTTACCTTGGGTAGATAGAGCTGCCTCAGGGTGTCTGCTTTTGGCACCGCCCACCCCTTCACATACTTGCACATCCATTCCCTCAGCTGTGGATGGTCCAGCTTCTCCAACGGGATATTTGCAGCCCCCATGCCTTAACTGTGTCCATGACCATCTATTTCTTACTATGGATGATTCTGTTGCAGCTCTGAAACTGCTGGTCAGGTCACCTGCCTTGCTGGTCTTCCTTCGCTAGCAGCTGCTCCTTATTCCTAGCATGTTTCTTGCTGAGCAGATGATCTTTGACTGTGTCTTTCTGGTATGATCCAGGACATGGTTGCAGTATGGACAGAAAAGTTTTCCTCCATCCTCATAGAGGCCTTCAGCTTTAACTGAAGAGCTCGCCCTTAGCCGAGGTGTAGCGAGGCAAAAGGGGAGGAGTGGCCCTGTATGTTAATGAAAATATCAAAGCTACAGAAATTCAGAATACATAAGGAGCCAGAAGAACTGTGGGTCACCCTGGAAACAGGAAATGGGACAGCCATAAGAACTGGGGTTGTCTACAGGCCCCAGACCAGAGGGAGGACATAGACACATTACTGTTAGAAGATATACAAAACATGACAGCTAAAGGGAGGTTCTGATAATGGGAGACTTCAACATGCCAGATACAGATTGGTCAATACCAGCAGGAACATCTGCCAGAACTAGACTCATAGTGGATTCCCTGCAGGGGAGGGCCTCAAACAACTGGTACAGCAACCCACAAGAGACAGGGCTATCCTAGATCTAGTACTGACTAACAAAGAAGGGATCACAGATCTCCAGGTAGAAGGTCACCTGGGGCCAGTGACCATCACATGGTATGGTTCAATTTGGCTACTACATCTAAATCATCCCATTCAAGGCAAAATATGGGACTTCAGAGGAGCTGACTTTGATAAGATGGCCAACAGAGTTAAGCTAGCCCTGGCAAAAGAAACACAGGTGAGGAGGTACAGGCAAAGTGGGCAAGCATTAAGGATACAATACTTGAAGCAACATCCCATTGTGTTAGACAGAAAAGGAAGTGCAAAGAAGAAGGAAACCACTTTGGTTCTCAAATACAGTAGCAGAAAGGTCAGAGCCAAAAGGCTGGCCTTCAGGAAATATAAGGGAACACAGCGGATGAAGATAGGAGGCATACCAAACTGCCCTAAGGAAGCAGGGAAGGCAGTAAGGCAGGCAAAGTCCCAAACTGAGGAAACATTAGCACTAACAGTAAAAGAAGGTGACAAGACTTTCTATAGATACATTAGTGAAAGGAGAAAGTCCAGAGGGGTATTGCTAAGCTTAATGGAGAAAAGGAGCATGTGAGGAGGAGGACCCTGTAAAGGCATCTATCCTAAATAGATACTTTTGCTCAGTATTTACTGAAGAGAAGGTAGGGCAGGGCCCACAGCTCAGCATCATGGACACAGGAGGGAGGGAGGTGAGCACTACCCCTTCACAAAGAAAGGGTCCTACAAGAGCTTGCTAAGCTCAGGGTGGATAAGGCAATGGGACCTGATGGCACATCCCAGGGTACTTAAGGAGCTAAAGGAGGAACTAGCAGAGCCATTAGCAGAATTGTTTAGTGAGTCTCTGAGCACAGGAGAGGTCCCAGAAGACTGGAGAAGGGCTCATGTGATCCCACCCACAAGAGTGGTAGCAGGGAGGAGGCGGGAACTACAGACCAGTCAGTCTTACCTCAGTAGTGGGCAAGATTATGGAGGCACCCTTAAGGAAAGGATAGTGCAACACCTGGAATCCATAGGGCACAGGATCCAAGACAGCATGGGTTTACAAAGGGAAGGTCCTGTCAAACTAATCTCATAGATTTCTTTGACTGGGAACCAGAGTGGTGGACCAGGGGAGCAGTTGATGTCGCCTACCTTGACTTCAGCAAAGCTTTTGACACTGTTCCACATAGAAGATTGATAAATAAGCTAGGTAGGCTCGGGTGGGTCGAAGTTGGTCAACTGGGTGGCAAACTGGTTGACTGGCAGAAACAGAGAGTGGTGGTAAATGGTATACAGTCAGAAGAGATGCAAGTCACAGGGGTACCTCAGGATCAGTCCTGGGGCCAGTCCTATTCAACATCTTCATTAGTGACCTCGCAGATGGACTAGAGGGTAAGGCTTGTCTGTTTGCAGATGACACCAAGATCTGCAACAGAGTAGATGATCCAGATGGGGTGGGCAGAATGAGAAGAGATCTGGATAAACTAGCAAAATGGTCAGAAGAGTGGCAACTGGGATTTAATGCAAAGAAGTGCAAAATCATGCACATAGGGAAGAGAAACCTGAAGCCACTTATAGGCTGGGAGGGAGTTGCTAGCAGTCACAAAGGAAGAAAGAGACTTGGGCATCATCATCACTGATGACCTAAAATCATCCAAGCAGACCTCTAAAGCAGTAGGTAAGGCTAGGGGGTGTTAGGTGTTAGTAGGGTATCACAAGTCGTGAAGAGGGAGGTAATAATCCTCTGTACAAGACATTGGTTAAGCCCCATCTGGAGTACTGCGTGCAGTATTGGAGGCCACACCTTCACAAGGACATTAACCAAATTGAGGCAGTCCAGAGAAGGGCACCAAAATGGTGCAGGGACTGCATCAGAAGACATATGAGGACAGATTAACGGAGCTCAATATGTATACCCTTGAGCAAAGGAGGGAGAGAGGTGATATGATCGAGACATTTAAACACCTTAAGGGCATAAACAAGGTGAAAGAGTCTAACATGTTTAAATATAAGAAAAATAGCAGGACAAGAGGACACAGCATGAGATTAGAGGGAGGCCGATTAAGGGGAATGTGAGGAAATTTTTTCACAGAAAGGGTGGTAGATGCATGGAATAGCTTACCACAAGAAGTGGTGGCTATGAATACAGTGCAGGGCTTCAAACAGGCATGGGATAGGCATAAGGGAGCAATACAAATGACTATGAATAGATAGGTCACTGACAGAGCAAAGGCCGATGGCACATTTATAAGGTAGAAAAAGAAATGGGCAGACTGGATGGGCCTTGCGGTCCTTATCTGCCGTCAACTTCTATGTTTCTATGTTTCTATGTAGCAGAGCTTGGCTTTCTTATTCATTGGTGTAGTAGACATCATGCAGGAAGTATGAATACTGAAATCACAACCAAAAAAATTATTAGTAGTGTGTTCCACTAATCTGCTTGATAAGATAAAAATTCAACAAAATGGGAGTCTCAGATCCCCTGGATAGGGCAGTCCATGATTTTTATCTTCTGGCTATTATGGCAGCAGCCACTGCATAAAGCACCCATCCTCAAGGTACGATGGCAGCAGCAGCCTACAACTCCTATCCTCCAGATACGATGGCAGCAGCAGCCTTACGACTGCCATCCTCCGCTGTGAAGGCAGCAGAGCAGCAATCTATGACTCCCATCCTCCGGTGTGAAGGCAGTGCAGCAGTCTACTACCCCATCATCCAGATACGACACGCAGCAGCATTCTACAGCTCCCATCCTCCAGGTACGATGGCAGCAGCAGCCCACGACTCCTATCTTCCTGGGATGGCAGTAGTAGCCAGTGACCACCATTCACTAGGTGAGATGGCAGCAACCATCTACAACTCCATCCTCCGGGTACAACAGCAGTAGCATTCTGGACTCCATCCTCCGGGTGTGAAGGCAGCAGCAGCAATCTCGACTCCCATCCTCCGGGTGTGAAGGCAGCAGCAGCAGCAATCACGACTCCCATCCTCCGGGTGTGAAGGCAGCAGCAGCAGCAATCCTACTCCCATCCTCTGGGTGTGAAGCAGCAGCAGCAATCTACTCACTCCCACCCTCTCCAGGTATGATGGCAGCAGCAGCCTACAACTCCCATTCTCCTGGGATGGCAGTAGTAGCCAGTGACCACCATTCACTAGGTGAGATGGCAGCAACCGTCTACAACTCCCATCCTCCAGGTACAACAGCAGTAGCATTCTACGACTCCCATCCTCTGGGTGTGAAGGCAGCAGCAGCAATCTACGACTCCCATCCTCCAGGTACGATGGCAGCAGCAGCCTATGGCTCCCATCCTCCTGGTGTGATGGCAGTGGGGGGAGCAGCCTATAGCCACCATTCTCCAGGCGCAGTGTAGAAAATCATGTAAAAGTGCAGAACTTTCAACATGCTGCACTTTTATATGATTTTCTGCAATCTGAAAATGGGTTCGTGCTCAGATTACCTGGTCCTCTCAAAACGAGACACTGTGGGCAGGTATAGCAAGGCATTGTTGCAGTGAGAAGTGGGGGTATTTCCATATATGTCCCTGGCGGGGATGGCTTGTGCCTGCATAGAGTGGTATGGAAAAACCACTGCACCTACTGTAGGTTCGTCTCAGAGGTGTGGCAGGCAGGTGTGGAGCGCAAGGTTACTGTGGGGATCCAGGGGGCTTTCCATCCCCCCTCCCCGAAAAAGGGAACACTGTCTCCACACCTGCCTGCTATGCTTCTGAGGTCAACCTAGGTGCACTTTGCTGTGGCAGGTGCAAGTTTTTTTCTGCTGGTGAGGGCTGGGACCCCCCCCAATCCCCAGGGCAACTCTGTCTTGCCATGTCAGTCTACTATGTTCCTTTTGAGAGATATCCTACAAGAGATATCCCCGAAGATCTAGAAAACATTTTGTCCTCATACTTGCTCTGAGGGACACAGCAACCAACACAGCCCCTTCAGATATGCTCAGATCCAGCACTGCCAACTCTGACCCCAACACCACCACCACAGACACGGACCCCTTTTTTTTATTAAACACATCGACTTCTTGCACTTGAGGGCTTTGTATGTATGCCCACATAACAGAGCTGTACACCCTTTTCATAACTTGGGAAAATGTCACCACTTATTTGGTTTAAACTTCACAGAAGCATAGAAAACAGTACAATATTTTAGAAACCCCTCCACAGAGCAAAGCATATAAACTGAGCCACAAACAGGATATACCTGCACCTCTCTGAGGCACCTCACCCCCCCAAAACAGAGGAAGAGCACACTGGATCTAGGGTGCCTCGCAGGCTCTGCTCCCAGTTAGCCACAGCACTGGCCCATCGAATACAGTCCCCAGTGGGGGCTGGGGAACCCCCACTGGCCCCACCAGTGGGGGCGAGCCCTGGGAGTTTGGGTCAGTGCTGGATGATGGACAGAGTTTGTTTAACCCCAACACCCCTCACTAAACTTGCTCTGGGCACACAGAAACCAACACTGCTCCACCAAGCGTGCCCATGTTAGCATGCTGCATCATTCCGCACCTCACGCCACCAGCTCTGAGGAGCACACAGCAGGCAGACAAGGGCACTAAACCACTGTCCACACCTGTTCTGGGGTACACAGACCCTCTGATATTACAGATGCACCAACTCCAACCATGCCCACATTAGCTATATATGCCATTCCCCTACTGTAGTGCACATAGAAGCTAGGGATTCTCCCTCCCACAAACACATATGCTCTGGGGCACACAGTAGCTGCCTGGGAATCTTAAGACCCTCACCCCCAAAGGTTAATATGCCCAAGTACCGGAAAAGGGTGTACAGCTCCCTGGTGCACTGCACTGAGGTACTTTACAATAGTTTTATACCCTTTCTTGGTACGGCACTTGATTTCTTCCATTAGAAAGCCCTCACTTCTACACTGGAACACTCTCACTCTAGCAATATGCAAAAATGGACAGTGACCCACTCTCAGCACCCAGTAAAGCACATTATTATATAGGCAGTTCAGAATGGACTGGGAATTGATGACACCCACACATAGGTATCTGTAGGAGCTGTTGTATTACTTAAGAACAGGGAAGGGCTAGCCTTTACATTTCTGAGATCAAGTACCTCAGTGGAATCAACAAAGTCCAAGAGGGTAGCATCGTTCAGAAAAGAAATGTGCAAGAACAAGGGTACACAATTTGTAGATAGAAGGGGACAGCTCAGGGGCAATGTGGAGGAAGTATTTTTCACAGAGAGGGTGGTGGACACATGGAACAGACATTCTGAGGAGGTTGTGGGGTCTAAAACTGTGGAATTCAAGAATGCATGGGACAGACATAAGGCAAATCTTGTAGGGGAGTAGGAAGAAATAAGCCGTTGGTTAACTAGTAGGTGAAACAGGAACATCCCCAAGGAGCACATCAAATAAAAATAACTAAGTTCCTGAAGAAGTCCTGATTATAGGGTGGAATGTTGGGATGCCTTGCATTAAAAATCCAGGCAAAGGTGCCGGAACTGGGGGGAAGGGCAGTAGCTCTCCACTTTTATTTCTGTATGGCAAAACTAGTAGAAAAAGTGCCCTTGTTCCCTTATAAGTGCCTTTGATTCTCAGCCCCTCAGCTTTTACCATCTTCCGCACCTTACGTACTACCTACCGTACTGCCCAACTGACTGTCTTGCCACTTCATGTACATCTGAAGCTCACACAACTCTGCTCCAGCTGGCTCTTCTCTCTCTTTACCAACTGGAGATAAATAGCATGCAAACAGCTCAACTGCTCACAGTGTCTATATATTATTTCCTTCTCTGATATAATTAATTAGAGCAAAAATTTTAGCAACCTCCTTTCTGCATAAACAGTCATTAAAACCTCTTTCAAATAAGAACAACCAGTATTAATAGCAAAGTCTGTCTTGGATTCCTTGATGGAACTCACAGAAAATACAGGGTGATTTATTGTTGAAACCAGTCTTTCCATCAAATATCTTTTTTAGGTTTCAGAATGAAACAATGTACTGTAGCTTATAAGGTCAAATGTCACTCATATTTCCCAATGTATACCTGAAGAGCCCACAAGTTAAACTTTTGATCTGATCTATATGCATAGCATACAGTTCATCCTACTCCCATTTATGACAGACTCAGTCAACAGGAAAGCAAAAATACATATATTAAATATGACCACCTTTTTCTTAAACAGTAGTAGTAAGCCAGCAGAAGAGGTAAGTGTGGTCTAACAGCTCGAGCAAAATCCCAGCTTAGCCATTTTCCACTGTGTGACCCTAGGGCTTGATTCCTACCCAGCTATAAAGTACAGTAGGAAAAGTGACCCAGTTCCAAATAAGATGCAGTATTTAAGGTCTCCCCTGTGAATGCATTCAAATAACCAAATAAAAGTCCAATAAAAGTACTGGGGATCTTTTGGTTGGCTTAATGTGGAATCGCCACTGCATTGGAGAGTAGTGTAAAGCAACCCCGAGCAGTCAGGTTCAGGGCCAGGCACAATCTCAGCCAGTCTGTCAGGGGAAAAAATGAGATGAAAAACATCTCTTTAAAGGCCCCAATTAGTCGCAAAAGAACATCTGGGCAAAATATATTAAGGCACTCTTCACAAAGAGCAAGGACATTCCTGGTGTCCTGGCCAACAAAATATATTTAAGTACCTGAAGGTTTGTGTCTGGTGTAATTCAGGAATGGTCGTTCTTGAGCCGGGCGTCCTTCAGGAGCTGGCTGGGGTGGTTGTTGCGGCGAGTGTGGCAGCGATCCAAAAAGCAGCTAGAGTAGTGAGGTAGCGAGGTTCTCAGGCAACCACGTGGTTTTCAGCGTTCTCTCTCTGACACTCCGACTGAAAGCGCGTTCTCTCCTCTTTTTTCTGCACATGGGAAGAAGCTGCTCTAAGTGTCTGCTTTTAAAGGGACAAACTCCCGAAAGCTCACACTAGCAGCGCGAGTCCCGTGAGTCACTGGCGTGAAATTTTAAAATCCGGCAGCCAATGGGAATTCCATGATTCCGTCCGTGATCACGGAATTACGGTAAAACAGTGGCCTTGCTTATAACCCTTGTATGCCTATGGTTGATTGTACATCTGCTGACTTCTTCAAGTGTAAAATAATGCTGTTTATTTATTTATTTCAGCCTTGTACTGTACTGTATACACTGTATATACTTTTTTCTTCCTTGTATATTATTACTTTTTGTATACCTGCTTCTGTACTGTACTTTGATGTATTCATGACCAGGTCCACCTTGCAAATGAGTCTTGCTCAATGGTGCCCGCTTGGATAAATAAAGATTTTGATTGATTTTGATTGATATAAAAATGTATTGGTTATAGCAAAGCTATATTATTATGATTGTCATGGTAATGCAAAAGTCTTTTGCAATGAAATCTTTCAGGCTAAAGGAGAGGGGCAGGATAATATAGGAAGATGGGCAGAAAGCAGCTGTGCTGAACAATTACTTCTGCTTGGTATTCACTAAGGAGAATAGTGGGCCCTTGCAGAGAGCAGGATAAAGGCAGCTGGTTCATGTGTCCAAGAAATGAGGCTGCAGAAATATACTCGCAGTCCTCAAGGTAAACAGGGCCCTGGGGTTGGAAGGGATGCATCCAAGGGTACTAAGGGAACTGGCAGTGGTGTAACCTGAACCACTGGTCGGGCTATTTTACAGTTCCTTGCAGTAAAGGGTGATTAGCAAGGAATGCAGAATGACAGACTTAGTTACACTGCACAAGGGAGGGGACACAGAGCAGTCAGGAAACTATAGACCCATCAGCCTTACCTCCATGGTAGGGAAACAGATGGAGACACTAGTCAAAGAGGACCTAGTGGAATACCTGGAGGAAAAATGGGTTTCAGGATATTATGGAGCACTAGTTTGTGGCAAGGAAGTCTTGTCAGACCAGGCTGATAGCATTCTTTGACAGGGTTGCTGGGGAAAGTAACAAGTGATAGGCAATAGACTTAATCTACTTTGACTTCAGCAAGGCATTTGACTCAGTGCCACACAGAATACTGTTGAAGAAGATAGGGGTGGTCTGGGAACAGCTAGGAAATAGTAAGGTAGGTAGTGAGTTGGTTGGTGAGAGGCAGCAAATATTTCTGGTGAGTGGAGTCAGATCTGTGAAAAGAGAGGTCACCAGCGGAGTATCACAGGGACCTTTCCTGGACCCAGTCTTTTTTCAATATGTTCATCAGTGACATGGGAGATGGAATCCAGGGTAGGCTGTTTCTGTTCTCAGATGACACTAAACTTTGTAGTAGACTTGACAGCATGGGGGAGAATAAAGGAATGGGAGAGCAACCTGAAAATTGGTCAAAAGTATGGCAATTGAAATTCAAAGTCAAGAAGTGCAAATAGGGTTGTCATTATACCACGGTATCAGAAGTCATGGTTTTGTAACTGTGGACAATTTCTGATACCGCAGTAACTATGGTTCATGGTATACCACAGTATCCAGATCTTTCAACTAATGTTTTTTTGTATTACCAGGGACAACTGTCCATTCAGCGCCAACTCTGCCTGATGCAAGAGTTTGAGGAGGCTTCTTTTTTGTACAAAACTTGCTTCTTCTGTAATACTATTACAGTATAATGGTAACATACATATTACGTGTAATTGCTGTCATACCATCAGAATTTCATGCCGTGAAGTCACTAAGTGCAAAGTGATGCATTTAGGGAACAGAAACCCCAGAAAAGAGTATTGAATGAGAGGGCTTCAGCTGGACACAACATCAAAGAAAAAGGAACTGCAGTTGGAGTCATCATTAGTGAATCCCTCAGACAAACCAGTCAAGGTAACGAAGCCTTCAGCAAGTGAATAGGATGCTATGGAGCATTTGGACAGGGGTTCAACAGTAGGAAACAGGAGTTACAGTTACTTATGTATAGGTCAGTGGTGAGGACACACCTGGCATACCTGTGCTCAGTTCTGGAGTACCCACTTGAAAAGGGACAAGAACAGGCTAAAGACGGGACAGTGCAGGGTGACCAAGGGCTAGGAGGGCAGATCCCATTAGCTCAGCTAAAGGCATGGAACATGTATTCACTTGAAACTAGACAAGAGAGGGGGGCATGATAGAGACCTTCAAGTTTTTGCAAGGCGCAAATAAGATGAACTGTGAAGAGTTATTTTCCAGGAACAGAGATGCTAAGACACAGGGTCATGAGTGGAAAGTAATGGGGGGAAGGTTTAAAAAGGGTAAAATAAAGTATTATTTTACAAAAAGAATGGCTATGCCATGAAATGGTCTGCTGGCAGTGGTAGTGGGTGCAAAGACCATAAACTGCTTCAAACATGGCTGGGATAGAGCCAAGGTTATAGCAGCTACTCAGAGGTGTGATGGACGTGGAAACAGGGAGAAGAATATGGAGAATTGGGTAAATGAAGACCCCACCAGGACAACAAGTCCTGGGGCATGCTGGGATAACATGGGCAGATGAGATGGACCATTAGTCGTTTTTTGCCATCATAGTCTGTGTTTCTGTATTTCTATGTTATACTGCCACCATGGGGCATTTTACCTTCAGAATAGTTTCACAGACTTTCTTGTCTGACTTGTTGCCCATATGCCACCTTATGTGTAACTCCTCAGGGGTATGGCTTACCTGCATTGCTTGCCTGATGATGACCCAGAGCTTCTCTCCTTTGGCTGTACCTCTCTGTCTTTGGTAGCCATGTCTTTGGTGAGCTGTATCACTGCCTGGAGTATGCAGTTCAGCCCACATACACAAGATATTATGTAAGCAGTAACCCATAACAGGGCATGCATTTCTAGAGAATTAATGCATTTCCCAGGTGAATTGGAAGGCTCAAGGTAAATAGCCAAGTGACTTTCGGCATACACAGGAAGTTCATTAATTCTCAAGAAACCCATGCCCTGAAGTGGGTTATTGTGCTCATATGATGGAAATAAAAAGATTTTCTTTTTCTTTTAGTTAGGTTGTTGCTAGGTAGAATTGGTTTGTGCTGTGCATTTGGTAACAAAGACAGTGTGCCCTAATGAACTTGGGAACTGCTTTTATTTTAAAGAAACCTATGCCCTGTAGTCGGTTTTTGTGTTTAAAAAGTGGAAAAAAATGTATTTTAATGGCGAAGGTGTTATGTTCATTTAGTTACATTGTTGCTAGTAATTTAGAGCAGATTAGTAAAACTGTGCAGTTTCTAGGTAAATTATCAATGGTCAGGTGTTGTGTTTTAACCAATGAAAGTGTTTGATTTGATCAATTTCTTATACTCCAGTTTATAAAGGAAAGGTGGTTCGTTCCAGCATGAGGTTTGCAAAAGAAATGCTCTGCACTGTCATGATGCTAGCAGCATATGGTTCTGTGTTTTAGCTGACAGTTTCTCTTGAGTTTTTTTTTGATTCCTTCTCTGACTCTGTCTTTATGATCCTTTGTGTCAGCAGAGGTACGGACCTAAGTCTTCCTATCAAGCTGGAACTAGATGTCATGAATGACACCCTTATCTTAGTGAATGAGCTACGCAAGTGTTTTCCCAGATCTGTACAAGTGTCAATGCTTGCACTACCACTAATGATACCCCTTATCTCAGTGAATGAGCAAACAAATGCATTCCCAGACAAAAATAAAATGCTCACAGTTTACCCATGCTTCATACACCAGAAGCTTCTGTGGTTACAGTATCTCTGCACCCATGGCAACATGTCACAATTATATGTGGTACATAGGCATGTATCTGTGTTTGTAACAATGTATTGATTTCAATGAAAATGGATTGATTTCTGTCAAAATGTACTGGTTTCAGAGGAAATATATTACTATAATACTAGTTGAAATGTTTTGGTTGCATGAATGTAACAGATATGAATCAGGTAGCCTTCAGGTCCTTGATCTCGAATATCAATATTCTAAATTAGAAAGAAAAAGCACATTATGACAATGAAAAAAAATACAATACTTTCAAAATAAAATGTAATTGTGAATGAAATGCTACATAAGGCAGCAGGTTCATTGAGCCCGCCAGGATGCAGTGCAGTGTCATAGATTCCTGCATGACAAAAGTGATTAACTGACATTGAAATTACCTCATTTCCTGCGCTAAGTCTTCTGCTCAGTTCTGCAGTATTGTGTTACATCATGGTGGGCTCCACTGTAGCCGTGCCTTGAGGGACTAGTAATGTCATATCACTTTCATTTCAAGAAGCATTGCAAAGGAAATGCCATGATTGTTGTAAGGAGCAAATTAACATTTTAAGGAAACCTTAGTAAATAAGGGCCCTACTCTTTAAATGGGTCATTTTGTGGATCCCTGTTGTAGAACAACCACAGGTATACTTACCCCCCCTGCAGTTGTATATATGCTACATTCTATTATCCCAAATGTCCCACAGTGTGGCCAGAAAATATCCAGCTGGGGACTGTATCACAGCCCAAATCAAGCCTCAGACTTCAAGGAAAGGGGTGTATGAGCATTCCCTATGCTAATTAGTAGGATACCCATTGCTGGCTGTCCTCCCCCCCCAGTTGTTTGCCCCTTGACCAGGACCAGGACCCCTTCTATGGCCTGCAAACCATGACTGCCAGTAGTAACCTTTTTGACCAGGTGTGTTACTCACCAACACCTTTCCTAAATGGGTCAGAGCTGCACCTGTGCTTATATTCCCCATTCAGCAGCAGAGCACATGTGAAGTAAGCTCAAAAAGGGAAGTACCCTCAGATGATATATGGTGCACTTACACTTATCTGGTTGCACCACAGTCCCAGTGTGCAATAGCTGCTCCATTACAGTCATAGCAGTCTGATTGTGGCAGATGCCCAACCCTTTTATCTGTGCTGAGTCACTACGTGGAAAGCTAAAATGCTGCAGACATTTTCTTTCCAAATGTGGGTACTACTCACCATCTGCGGCACTGCCAGGGTTGGGGAGAGAGTCAGCAGAAGAAAGGAAGTTTCACTGTCTAGGACCAGGAATGGTGGAAGAGAAGAGGGTGGGAGCAGTAGACAGGCTTCTTTAAATAAACAGCTTCATTCAGGACTGGGAGCAGGGTTACGAGACTGAGACAGCAAAAGGAGGGAGAGGGCATGAGGTTTCTTGTTTTGTATTACACCAGAATAAGGGTTAGGATAGAAAGCAGGGCCATCAACCAGGACATGAGGAGATGTTGATGGAAGGCTTTAGAAAATTTCTTGCAGAACTTGGAGAATGCTAAGCAGCCAGCTTTGCCTCCTTGCAGGGTCAGACTCAGTCTGGCAGCTGGAATGACCCTCACTTTCCTGCCCCTGGGCTTGACACTCCTCCTGCTGCTGCCCTGTGGACCTTCTCCAGAGGGGGTGCTGCCACAACCACCATCAAGTTATACTAAGCTGTGGCTCCCAGCCAGCCTCACTTGCATCAAGCAATAATCACATAGCTGTCTGAAAGATGCAATAGTGAGTACCAAAGATAAATATTAATGGCTGACTGTATGTTCCCACCTTGCAGGTTTAGCTACAACTCATTCTTGTTGGTAACTTTACATTATGGTTCCTAATTCAAATCTGCATACTGTAAGGGTATGTTGTCAGTTTGGAACTTTGAATTAACATAGAGCTCACACAGAAGAGGCCTCAGAAGACTGGAGAAGGGCTCATGTGATCCCACTCCACAAGAGTGGTAGCAGGAAGGAGGCAGGGACAACAGACCATTATACAATGGCGAAGAAAATCATGGACTCTGATTGGCCAGTTTTGGTTGGACCCGTGATGTTATCCCAGTACAACATCACGGGTCTAGTCTCAGCCTCACTGTGAACCTGCTGATCAGCATGAGCATGCTGAGCATTTTCTTGATTGTTTCATCTGCTCTTAAAAAACAAAAATATTTTTCCACACAAAAACATCTTTAAAATTATTTTTTTTATTCTGTATAACAACGAGCCGTTGTATAATATCAATAATGCCCTCCAGGGTGTGTGTCGTTTGGGATAATGTCACGCCTCAGTTGTTGGGCCTTTCGGCCTATATGACTCGGCCCAACCACTTGAGGCGGATGTTATCCCAGCACGACACACACCCTGTCAGACATTATTGCTTAAGTCAGTCTTACCTCAGTAGTGGGCAAGATTATGGAGGCACTCCTTAAGGAAAGGATAGTGCAACACCTGGAATCCGTAGGAGCACAGGATCCAAGACAGCATGGGTTTACAAAAGGAAGGTCCTGTCAGACTAATCTCATAGATTTCTTTGGCTGGGTAACCAGAGTGGTGGACCAAGGGGGAGCAGTTGATGTTGCCTACCTTGACTTCAGTAAAGCTTTTGACACTGTTTCACATAGAAGATTGATAAATAAGCTGGGTAGGCTCGGGGTGGGTCAGAAATTGGTCAAATGGGTGGCAAACTGGTTGACGAGCAGAAAATAAAGCATGGTGGTAAATGGTATACAGTCAGAAGAGATGCAAGTCACAAGTGGGGTACCTCAGGGATCAGTCCTGGGGCCAGTCCTCTTCAATATCTTCATTAGTGACATTGCAGATGGACTAGACGGTAAGGCTTGTCTGTTTGCAGGTGACACCAAGACCTGCTACAGAGTAGATGATCCAGATGGGGGTGGGCAGAATGAAAAGAGATCTGGATAAACTAGCAAAATGGTCAGAAGAGTGGCAACTGGGATTTAATGCAAAGAAGTGCAAGATCATGCACATAGGTAAGAGAAACTCTGAAGCCACCTATAGGCTGGGAGGGGAGTTGCTGGCAGTCACAAAGGAAGAAAGAGACTTGGGCATCATCATCGCCGATGATCTGAAATCATCCAAGCAGACCTCTAAAGCAGTAGGTAAGGCTAAGGGGATGTTAGGGTGTATTAGTAGGGATATCACAAGTCATAAGAGGGAGGTAATAATCCCTCTTTACAAGACACTGGTGAGGTCCCATCTGGAGTACTGCTTGCAGTACTGGAGGCCACACCTTCACAAGGACATTAACCAAACTGAGGCAGTCCAGAGAAGGGCAACCAAAATGGTGGAGGGATTGCATCAGAAGACATATGAGGACAGATTAATGGAGCTCAATATGTATATCCTTGAGCAAAGGAGGGGGAGATGTAGTATGATCGAAACATTCAAACATCTTAAGGGCATTAACAAGGTGAAAGAGTCTAACATGTTTAAATAAAAGAAAAATAGCAGGACAAGAGGACACAGCATGAGATTAGAGGGAGGCCGATTAAGAGGAAGTGTGAGGAAATTCTTTTTCACAGAAAGAGTGGTGGATGCATGGAATGGCCTACCTCAGGAAGTGGCAGCTATGAATACAGTGCAGGGCTTCAAACAGGCATGGGGATAGGCATACGGGGAGCAATACAGATGAGTATGAATAGATAGGCCACTGACAGAGCAAAGGCTGATTGCACATTTATAAGGTAGAAAAATAAATGGGCAGACTGGATGGACCTTGTGGTCCTTATCTGCTGTTAACCTCTATGTTTCTATGTAGAGCTGATTTTCTTGCTCAACTAGGCTCTATAGATTTTTGTCTCTTTTGCTTGGTGTTCCAAGAGGTTAGTAGCTTTTCCAGTGTGGTATGTGTGTGTGTGGGGGTATGGGGCTGGGGGTTACAGAAGGATTTGAACAGACATACATGTTCGCTACTAGCAAACAATTCACTTGGGTTGCACTTGAATCTTGTAGAGGTCACATTAATGTAAAGGAACCAGTGGTGGGAGAGGGGAGACTTTCTTGTTTCCATGTGCTCAGTGACCTTCTTGTACATACTGACAGGGCTGCTGTCAGTGCAGCATGATTTCATCACTATACCTGATTCTGGTTACAAGGCGGTCATCGTCTGGGATGGTACTTTGGTTCCCCATTGTACCGGGGAGACCCACCACTTGTACAGTGCTCTTTTTCCTCTCAGATGGTGTTCCACTGTACTCTGTCTGTGGTGCTACACCCTTAAAGAGGTTCTCTTATTAAAACCATCCCCCCCTTGGAAGCCACAAGCTGTTTCTTGTTATACAGTTGCTCCACAGGAGCCCATTTTCATTACTAGTTAATTCAAGTTTGTCTTACTATTATTGTGTTGTAGTGTTATTCTTGTTACTGTTTTCCTCTTACTGCAGTCTCACTTTGTGACACACTGTTTTCCATCTCACAACAAGCCTGAGCTGCTGTTCCTCATTTAGGCTGATATCAGTCCTTCATATAGATTACAAGATTTTCTTTCTATCCTGGCCAAACGATTAAAATAATTTCTCCCATTTCTCATTAATATTAAGGACCAAACCAGATTTGTCTCTAGACAAACACAAAATAATATTAAAAGAACATCAAACATCCTACACCACACCAACTGGTTGGGGTCGTCTTTTTTGTTGCTCAGTTTAGATGCTGAGAAGGCCTTCGACTGGGTGGCATGGCCCTTTCTGTTCCAGGTGAGTCAAACAACATGAAGTCTTGCTGTATTCTGACTATATGCAGTTAGCCTCAGCACTTGAACTGCTCCAGAGAGAAAAGGGTTAACTCTATGCCAGGGCATAGAACGTTGAGTTTGAGCTCAGTTTTCAAACCTCTGTCCCAGGTACTCCTCAGTGTAACTGTCAGATTCTTTACCCTCCTAACTGAGAAGTCGCTCTGGAGATCCTCTCCTTCACTTCTGTTCGTTAAAGTAAAAATCGGTTGGTTTATCAACCGTTTACTTATTTTTTTGGCATTTCTGATCTCTGTCCATAGTACAGTAAGTGTACTTAGTAGATAGTTTACTATTTTGTTGGTAGAAATTGTTTTTTGTTCAGTTTCTTTCCAGTCGGTCCGGTTGGGAACCAAAGCAGGTCTGTTTTATCTTTCTGGTAACATTTTCTGTTTTTTGTATTGTGGTTCCTGGTACCTATCAGATTCTAAAAAAATGATATTTTCTTAGTTTTTAACTGACCCATGACACAGTTGGGAGAGAGAGGTTGTAGTTGCCTGGCTTAAATGTTGGTAAGCATAACTTATCTTTTAGGCGTGTCTGAGAAACCTAAAAGGAAACTGGTCCCACTGGGTTTCCAGCACTGCACAGAGTTTGGGGAGGCCTTTGTTAAAGCTGATACCCACCTCATCTGTGTTTACTGTCTGGGGTTTGACCACCTCAAAGAAGACTGCCAAATTTGCAAAAACTTTCCCAAAGCCACTTTAGCTAAACGTTTAAGCAGGCTGAAGGAAAGGGAGGCCTAGAAATCCACTGACCCAGATGGCCAGCCCAGTCCGGTTTGGATCGAACCTGAGGGGGTACCCACTGACCTGGGTGATACCTCCTTGGGCAAAAGGAGAGCTGATTCTGTGGAATTGGGTCCGTCTAAGAGAAAGCGTAGTTGGCTGGTTCAGATCCTGGTTCCTATGTTCCGACCACTGATGAAATAGCTAAAGCTATAATTGTACAATTGCTCGCCTGGTTCCAACCAAACCAACCCAAAATGATCGGTTTCAGTTGGAAGTTTATGCTTCTGAATATGACCCTGAAGCATTTTATGAGGGCAATTGGGAAGGAGAAGAAGATTATGAAAGTCTAGATGAGCCAGTAGAACCTGACAACTCCCCAGACAGGCCTTCTCATGTGTCTCCTCCCAGACTTTCTGAGTCCCCCTCCCATTTCTTGTTTTACAAGAAAGTGGCTGATACCCTCCAGCTTCCTCTGGAAGAGGCTGAACATGAACAGGAGGAACCTGACTATGTTGAGATGATGGATGTCCCAGAGTCCAAAAGGGTGCCTTCCCTCTGCATAAATCCTTGGGGAAACAGACACAAAAAATTCTTTAGTTTCCAACATCCATTCCTCCTGTGGGTAAAAAGATGGACAGGAGGTATACCTTGTCAGGTCCTGGGATGGAATTCCTTACAACTTATTGCAGCCATGTTGGGATAGTGCAAGCTGCAGCCTGTGACAAGGCTAACATCCCCCTGGCATCTCACCCCCCAGATAAGGATTCCAGGAAAGCGGATGCCATGGCAAAGAAACAGTACTTGACATCCTCTTTGGGGCTCAGGCAATCAAATTACATGGTATATACAGCCAGATACCAGAAATCTATGTGGGATATGGTTCTGGAGCTGACTGAGAATGCCCATCCCCAGCTGGCCAAGGAGCTGGAGCAGGTGGCTGTGAATGGTATTGAGGCATCAAAGGTCCAGTTTCATGCTGCTGTTGACTCGAATGATGTACATTCTAGGGTTATGGCTACATCTGTCTCCATGAGGAGATTTGCTTGGCTCAAGTATACCAGTTTATCACAGGATACCTAGACCAAAGCCATGGATTTTCCTGTCATGGGTAACTCACTGTTTGGAGAGCAAACAGAGGCTTACATGAAAAAGATGGATGAATACAGGACCACCTACAGGAGTGCTGCAGCCAGGAAAAAGCAGGTCACATTTCAGAGGCAGCAATCTAGGGCTGGCAGGGGCAGGCCTTTTTACCAAGCCCAGGCCTCCTCTTCTTTCTAGCAGAGGGGGTTCTTTAGGGGAAGAGGCAGAAGGGAGATGACCAGGACTCCATCATCCACTCAGTCTAAGCCCCCTGCCAAACAGACATCCTGATGTGTCAGTCAGGGTTGCCTCCCCAGTTCTAGTGGGGGGCAGGCTGGCTCACTATTTCCATGCCTGGAAGTCTATTACCTCAGACAAATGGATCCTGGAAGTAGTGAGTCATGGACTTGCTCTCAGCTTCAAAAGGTTCCCAAAATGAGAGCAAGTATTTGAGTCCTCCCTCCCCTTGGAGACAAAGGCCTTGGAGGCAGAAGTCTCTCTCTATTACTCCTTCAAGCAGTATAGAAGGTACAGCTCTATCACAGGGAAAGGAACTGTATTCCAGATACTTTCTACCCCTAAAAGACAGGGAGTGGTGACCCATCCTAGATCTATGATACCTAAACAAACATATACTAAAGTCAAAGTTCAAAATGGTGACTCTGGGAATAATTCTCCCCTCTCTGAGACCAGGAGAATGGCTATCCTCCCTGGAGCTCAAGGATGCCTGTTTCCACATACCTATCAGACACTCCCACAGAAAGTACCTCAGGTTCGAGTTGCCCTCAGCCACTACCAGTTCAGAGCAATGCCTTTCAGCCTAACATCTGCTCCAAGGTGTTCACCAAGTATCTGGCAGTAGTGGTGGCCTTTCTCAGGAGACAAGGCATCTTATTGTTCCCTTATCTGGACAACTGGCTCATAGTGGGTCAGTCCTCATACCAAGTCAAGTCATCTCTAGAGGTCACTCAGAAGCTTCTGGACGCCATAGGATTCATACTAAATCTATAAAAATATGTTCTTGAACCAGCCCAGCTTCTCACATTAATAGGGGTGGAACTGGACACTGTTCAGGCCAAGGCCTTTCTTCCTTGGTTGCTAGCCTTGGAAGACAGAAATCTTGTTTGTAGAGCAGAAAGCAACTAACTAAAAGAAGCTACAATTTTCTCACTGATTTAACACTTCTATCTCAGTAGAGTCAGTGTCTGCTGAGATTAAGCAGACAGATACTTTATTAGAAGTAGAAGGGTCTTATTTAGGTTAAAAAAGAAAAGAAAGAAAGTCAGTGTGTGTTCTGTGCTGGGAAGGGTACTGTATCAACTTACTTTGCTAAACCAGTAGGAGGAGACGAGCTTAATTGGGGTGTGGCTTAGATAAAATAAAAGCAGGTGACTCCAATTACAACTTCCTGTTGCTAGCCTTTTTCTACTAATTGCCCTCCATCCCACCCTTTCACCCACCCACCCTAAGCCAAATCTACTTTATAGCCACTGGATTTGACTGACAACAGAACTTCTGCTTGGCAGTAGGAAGGGAAGGATCATAGAAAACATTAGTTTTGTCAACCCTAAAGGAAAAAAGTAGCTCGCTCCACCCCCCAGCTGCTGGTGGTCTGACACTGAGCAAGGGAGAAGGAGGCTACTGAAGAATATAGGAAGTTGCTGTCCCAGAACAGGAAGGGTGAGAGTTATAAGGAGAGGAGAGAGTAAGCATATAGAGAAACAGGAGAGGGGACACAAAATAACACATGATAGGAGTGGTGCAGTGCAATGGCTGTGGGGTGGCAGTGTTCTGGGAGACATTCTGGAGGCTGTAATGCTGCCCTAGTTTTAGGCACCTCTCTGGTCTGGGGGAGGAGGTTGCTTGTCTCCAGGCTGACCTGGCTAGGATTTATGAAACCTCCTCCCTCACCCAGGGACCACCAGGGCCAATGCCACTACCTCAGAGGTTGCCAAGAAAGAGGAGAGGCTGGACCAGGATAGGCTTAGTGAGGGAGAAGGTGGTGGAACAGATTTGCATCCCTCCAGCTGTACCTCTCCATAATTCATACACTCTTTGGTGGATAGCGTTCCTCTATGGAGGCACCTGCAATGGAGATCAAGGAGGATACTGAGAACTTTCACAAAGGAGACCCACAGGAGGGTGGCATGGGACCCCGCAGGGGAAGGAAACAACTCCTGGTGGGGGACTCAATCATTGGGGGGGTAGAAGTGGGGGAGGAAGGAGAGAGGGAGGTAAGGTGCCTGCCTGGCGCCACGGCTTGGAGGGACAGGAAGCGAATCCTCAGAATCATGGGAGCAGCTGCACAAGGGAGGGAGCTGGATGTCATTGTCCACCTAGGGACAAATGACCTGGCTAGGAATGGTATCAGAGCAGTGTAAGAGGAGTTTGTAGAGTTGGGGAGGGGTCTTAGACAAGTAGCACATATAGTAACCTTCTCGGAGGTGCTGCCTGTGATGCTAGGGTACTCCTCACAAGGGGATTCAATGAATGGTTGAAAAGCTGGTGTGGAGCTCAGGGATTTGGCTTCATTGGGGACTGGGGAGTCACCTGGAGGGATGTGGACCTACACTGGTGCGATGGTCTGCATCTGTCCGGGATGGGGTGACAAGGATCCTAGGTGAGAGGTTTAAATGCTTCATTGGCAAACATTTAAACTAGCCAAGGGGGAGGCACTGAAAAGGAGCAGGGAAATTCCAGCCCCCCACCACAAAAACAGTAATTAGTGAGGTAAATATCAAGGTAGAAAAGTCATTAGGGAGCAAGACAGAGGTAAATGTAAACAAAAGGCAAAGGCAGTAAGGACAGGGATGGGGCTAAAGGGGGTAAGACCATCAAAAAGTGGAGGGTGGTGAGTGCCAATGCCTGTAGTCTCTGTAACAAGCTCCCTGAACTAGTGGCCTTGATGGAAGAGAGTTGTCTGGATATTGTGGCAGTCACAGAAACATGGTACACAGAGAACCATGGTTGGGATGTCAGCATACCAGGATACACAATCTACAGGAGGGACAAGGGAGGGTAAAAGAGGAGGAGGAGGAGTAGCTCTCTGTGTAAAGGAAGGGTTCAAAGCAACAAAACTAAAGAGTAAACAATGCGCAGATGAGGCACTCTGGGTTGCCCTGGAGACAGGAAATGGCACCACAATCCGCTTGGGGGTTGTATATAGACCTCCATCTCAGGGGGAGGAAATGGACAAAGAAATGATAGAAGGCATCCTTAGAATGGCAGAAAAAGGGGAGATATTGTTGATGGGGGACCTGAATATGCCAGTTGTTAACTGGAGCACCTTTGCTGCAGGCACATCCAAGAGCAGGGTCATTCTTGATGCCCTACAAGGGGCATGCCTCAAACAGCTAGTATTGGAACCCACTCAGGAGGGAGCAATCTTAGACCTGGTACTTTTAAATGGGTAGGGAGAAAGAATCTCAGACTTAGAAGTGGGTAGCCATCTGGGAACAAGCGACCACCAAACAGTGTGGTTCACGATAAACACAGCCATACAATCAAGCTATACAAAAGTAAGAGTATTGGACTTTAGGAGGACTGACTTTGGGAAAATGAGAGTGAGCCTCAGAAAAGCACTAGCAAACAGGCAAGAAGTGGGGTGGAGGAACAATGGGGAGTAATCAAAACAGCCATCACAGAGGCAACAAGCCTTTGTGTAAAGCAAATCAACAAAACACAATGAAGAAAAAAAACGCTATGGTTTTCAAAAGAAGTGGTAGGGAAGATTAAGGAGAAAAGGATAGCATTCAGGAAATATAAGGAAACACAGAAGGAGCAGGACAGAGAACTTTATCAGTTAAAGCAGAAAGAGGCAGGGAAGGCAGTCAGAATAGCAAAGGCCCAAACCGAGGAAAGGCTAGCCAACTCTGTTAAGAAGGGGATAGGACCTTTATAGGTACATTAGGAGCAAAAGAAAGACCAAAGGAGGGATACTGAGGCTTAATAAAGGGAAGGGAATGTGGGCAGAGGGTGACAGTGAAAAAGCAGGGAAACTGAACGAATATTTCTGCTCAGTATTCACAAAGGAAGAGGAGGGGAAGGTACCTAAACCAAACAAGAGAAACACTCTGAAGACAGGGGTCGATACCAGTCCATTTACAGAAGAAAGGGTTCTGAAAGAACTAATAAAATTGAAAGTGTACAAAGCAGTGGGGCCTGATGGGATTTACCCAAGAATTCTAAAAGAACTAAGGGTAGAACAAGTGTCACTGCTGACTACTCTCTTTAACAAATCATGGGAGGATGGGGTGGTACCTGAGCACTGGAGGAGGGCAGATGTGATTCCTCTTCACAAAAGTGGGAGCAGGACAGAGGCAGGAAACTACAGACCAGTTAGTTTGACTTCAATGATAGGGAAAATGATGAAATCACTTCTGAAGGAAAGAACTGTTGAGTACCTAGAGGCCAATGGGGCACAGGACTCAAAGCAGCATGGATTCACGATAGGAAGGTCATGTCAGATGAATCTAATAGATTTCTTTGGCTGGGTGACCAAAGTAGTAGACCTGGAGGGGCTATGGACATGGCCTGCCTAGATTTTAGCAAAGCATTTGATACAGTCCCACACAAAAGATTAATACCCAAGTTAGCCAGCCTTGAAGTGGATCCCAAGGTGGAAGTCTGGATAAAAAATTGGCTGGACAACAGGATGCAAAGGGTAGTAGTAAACAGAGTCCACAGTGAAGAAAGGAGTGTTACTAGTGGGTACCACAGGGTTCTGTACTGGGACCAGCCCTTTTAATGTCTTTATAAGTGGCATTGCAGAGGAACTGAAGGAAAAGTATGTTTCTTTGCAGACGACACAAGATCTGCAACAGGGTTGATACACAAGATGAAGGGGAAAGGATGAGAAGGACTTGGCAAGGTTGGAGGCATGGTCAAATGTATGGAAGCTCAGATTCAGTGCAAAGAAGTGCAGGTAATGCACCTGGGAAACAAAACCCAGGGAAGAGTACACAATGGCGGGGGGGGGGGTGAGATACTGACAACAGTAAAAATGGAAAAGGACCTGGGGGTAATTATATCAGATGACCTAAAGGTGGGCAAGCAATGTGAAAAGGCATTAAGGAAGGCCGGGGGGATACTGGGATGCATGGGGAGAGGCATCAATAGTAGAAAACAGGAAGTTGTTATCCCTCTGAACAGACAGTTGGTGAGACCCCATCTGGAGTACTGTGTGCAGATCTGGAGTCCCCATCTCCACAAAGACATAGACAGAGTGGAGGCTGTCCAGAGGAGGGCAACCAAAATGGTGCAGGGTCTGCACCAGACGACATACGAAGAAAGACCAAAGGAGCTTAATATGTATACCCTTGAGGAAGGAAGGGAGAGCGGGGACATGCTAGAAACTTTCAAGTACCTCAAGGAATCAACAGAGTCCAAGAAGGTAGCATCTTTCAGAAAAGATGTGCAAAACAAGAAGGCACCATTTGAAGACAGAGGGGATGGCTCAGAGGTAATGTGAGGAAGTATTTCTTCACAGAGAGGGTTGTAGATGCATGGAACAACCTCCCTGAGGAGGTTGTGGAATCAAGAACAGTGGGGGAATTCAAGAATGCATTGGGACAGACATAAGGCAGTCCTAGTGGTGGGTAGGAGGAAGTAAGCTGTTGGTTAACTAGGATCTGCAGCTTATCTGTCAGGTAGGAAAATGGGCAGACTAGGTGGGCCAAGCGGTCCTTATCTGCCATCATATTCTATCTTTCTATGCTTCTCTGTTTCTCTTTCAAGGGTTCAATCCCTTATCACCCTGGCTTCCTCTTTTCGTCCACTAGTGTCTCAGCCAGCCAGGCAATTCTTACAGTTACTAGGCCATATGGCAACTTGCATTGCAGTAGTGCAAGGTGCAAGGTTTCAAATGAGAGAGATATTCAGTTTCATCTAAAATCCTTTTGGTCTCAGAAAAAAGACCCCCTCTTCCAGTGTCTCAAACTCTGGTTCAGGCTCTCCAGTGGTGGCTGGAGGCAGACAATCTGAGGCAAGGTGTCCCTTTCCTCAGTCAGGCTCCAACAGTGATTCTCACCACTGATGCTTCCTTACTGGGATGGGGAGCCCATCTGGATCAGCTTACTGCTCAGGGAACATGGTCTCATCAGGCATCTCTCCTGCACATAAATCTTCTCAAACTCAGGGCTGTCTTTCTAGCTCTTCAGACATTCTCGAACACAATTCAGGGGAAAGTGGTGCAGATCAGGACAGGCAACACCACAACCGTGGGGTACATCAACCATCAGGGGGGCACGCGATCCTCGGCCTTGTGCACAGAAGCCATGAAAATATGGTCACTAGCTTATTCCTGAAGGTCTCCCTGATAACTGTGCATCTCCCAGGGAAGGACAATGTACTGGCAGGTGCTCTCAATAGATTCCCAAGGTCACCACAAATGGGCCCTGAATCCTCTAATTCTTCAGATCATTTTCAAAAGGTGGGGAACTCCAAAGATAGATCTCTTTGCAGCCCCAGGCAATCATCAGCTTCCCCTCTTCTGCTGCAGACTCTCTATCTCTTTTGGGGTCTGTTCCTCAAGATGTTCTCCTGTTGGATTGGACAAGCAGGTTTCTGTATGGTTTTCCTCATTTTCCTCTGATATTCAGAGTTCTGGTCAAGATCAGATCTCAGCCTTGCACTGTGATTCTAGTGGCTCCAGACTGGGCCAGGCAGCCTTGGTACCCCTACTATTGTCAATGTCAATGACAATTCCACTTTGTCTTCCCAGATAGTTTAATCTTCTCACCTTCTCACAGGGAGGATACTGTATCTTAACCTTCAGGCGCTCAGACTCAAAGCTTGGCTCTTGAGGTGCCAGAATATGCCAGTCTGCTTCTTTCCCAGTCAGTCTTGGACATTCTTAAGGTTAGTAGGAAGCCTTCTACTAGGAAAACTTACAATTCCAAATGGAAGAGATTTGGTTTGGGTGTTCTCAGAGGCATATTCAGCTTGATTCAGCTGACATTACCACTGCAGTGGACTATCTGGTGCATCTTAACAGTGTGGGCCTCAGGCCTACCACTCTCAAAGTGCATTTGGCAACTACCTCTGCCTTCCTTTCAGCTGGGAAGGGCTCTTTCCTAGCTTTTCATCCAGTTTTCAAGAAATTTTTCAAAGGTCTGGTTCATATCAGTCCCCCCTTTAGGGACCGTACTTCTGTTTGGGATCTGAATTTCTGTAGCTTATGCAGCCCCCCTTTGAATCATTAGCTTCAGCTGAGCTGAAATACTTTACTTGGAAGACTGTGTTCCTGGTAGCCATTACCTCAGCTAAGAGAATAAGTGAATTACAGGCCTTATCAGTGGAACCTGATTTCATTTCATTTCACAGGGATAAGGTGGTCCTTCGAACAAACAGAAAGTTCCTGCCCAAGGTGGTAACAGACTTCATTTGAACCAATCTGTGTCATTGCTTGTATTCTTCACTGACCTTTCTTCTTCTTCTTCTGGGAAGAGAAGACTGCACAATCTTGATGTTAAAAGGGCCCTTCGTTATTACATAGAATGCACTAAGGCTCATAGCAATGACTGTTCACAGCTATTCCTCACTTATGGTGAAGTGTGAAAAGGTAAACCTGCCACTAAGAGAACTATTGCCAGGTGGAGTGTCTCCTGTGTCAACTTCTGCTGCTCAAAATTGGGGAAAGAGCCACCCTCAGGCCTGAGGGCTCACTCCACCAGAGGTACAGCTGCTTTGGTCGCAGCAGCTAGAGACATACTCTTAGTAGAAATCTGTAAAGCAGCCACCTGGAAAACTGTTCACACATTTACCAAGCATTATTCTCTTGACATTCAGTCAAGAAGTGATGCTAGGTTTGGCACAGCAGTGCTGCAGAGCTTGTTCCCAAAATAGATTCTGTAACTCCCTCCTCCAAGGGGGTGCTGCTTGATAGTCTGCACATAGTCAGGATACAGCAAGACTTCATGTTTGAAGAAACAATTACTCACATTGTAATGTTGTTTTCTTCTAATGGAATCATGCTGCATTCTGACCTCCCTCTCTGCCTCCCCTCCTAGAACCTAGTTGTTTTGGGATGTGGGTTGGCAGATGTAGTGCTGCGCCCCAGGAGAGTGTACCTGGGTCACCTCTTCTTTAGAATGGGATTTTTTTGTTGTTCTATTTAACTATATATTGTTAAGTTTGCCACCTGCTTGGATTCTTTTGTGGGTTCTCAATTTGAGTCTTCTGGACCCTAATAACTTGTTTGTTGCCTTTTGAGACAAATTTTTAAACAATTTCTATTTGATGGTTAGTTAGCATGGTGCTCGTAAGAATCTGACATTTACGCTGAGGGTACCTGGGACAAAGGTTTGAAAACTGAGCTTGAGCTCAACATTCTATGCAGCAGTGCTGGGGCTAACTGCATATGGTCAGAATACAACAAGGCTCCATTAGAATAAACAACATTACTATGATGAGTAATTTTTTCTGACCCACCCTAAAATTCTTAGTTAATTTGCACAGGTGGTGTAGGCCTTATATGCAGCACCAGAGGCATATGCCAAAACTAATTGGCAGCTCTCTCCATTGTTTTCACTGGGAAGGTGAGCCCAGCAAGGCTGTCCCCTCTCCTTTTTGCCTTATTTCTAGAGCCTCTGGCTCAGACATTGAGGCAGTACCCTGCTGTTACAGGTATTTGACATGGAAATCGAGAGCAGAAACTAGCAATATATCTTGATGACTTGCTGTTATATCTTTTGCATGCAGAGCAGTTGTTAGCCCCATTAGGGTGAGTGTTGTTGCAGTATGGAACACTTGCTGGATATAGCTTGAATGCCTCTAAAACTGAGGTCCTGCAAATTAATTATACAACGTCTCCTGTTGCGAGGGCTAATTTTAATTTTAAGTGGAATATAACTCACTTTAGATTGGGTGCCCTTAACTATGATGCACTTACTCAGGTGTTTCAGAAGGACATTGCCAGCTGTGCTAACCTTCCACTCCATTTAAGCCAGAAAGTGTATAGCATTTCATGACCCTATTACCTTGGCCGCTGTATCTTGTCCAGACTGTGCTGTTTAATCCATCACACCCCTTCTTTTGGCAGTGGAGCAAGTTGATATCTAGATATTTATGGCATGGCAAACACCCCCAAGTCACACTTTCAGCAGTGCAACTCCTTAAAGTCATGGGGTTTATCATTACACTATTTTTTACTATATAACTAAGCAGTGCAATTTAGAACATTTTTTAATTTGTTAATTTTTATTTATGAGGCCCACTGCTGGCACTGCAAGAAACTGGAATTATTAAAGGAGACTTTACTTCATTTTTCACAGGTGTTATTTTCTAACATGCTTTCAGAAGTGGATTCCCCTCCCACAACCCATGCACATTGGCTACAATTTTGTTCCATATGTCTCAACTTTGTCCCAGATCAAGTAGTTCATACCTTTAGAAACTGGGAGCATCTTGGCCTCCATTTTATTTTTCAGTTTCTACAAGGTACTGAATTTACACCATTTGATGACATGGTCACCACTTATGCTATTCCTCATATACATTTATTTCATTATTTGCAGGTGCGTGACTTTGTGAAGCCCCTCCTTAGGCAAATAGTAGAACAGACAGACACACCATTTTTGATACAATTAATTATCCAAGTGCTCAAAGGACAGGGCTCAATGTGCCATTTGATACCTATACTATATCAGACACTGCTGCATGCTCAAGGTACATTGTTAGTTCATGTTAGGCATGGGAGAGAGATATGGTGGTAGACCTTTCTTTCCTTTTGGAGAGGGGTTCAGAAAGCTTTGATTCTTGTATACTACTTCTCATCCCTCAAGTGGGTGAAAATGCACATGCGAGAGTCCATCATCACATATCCAGTAAGTTAGGTGGAGTCATTAGGTCAGGTCACTAACTGCATCCCACTATACTAGAGTTTAAGGAGCAGATAAAAGCATTGTAATCTGCTCCCCCCCACCCCGCCCACACACACGCACACTATATCAATGGTAGTATTTAGCACTTGATTTTGAGGTCATATAGGCATCCAGCCTTTTTTTAAATTCTTTTTTATTCTTGCTAGCCACAACATCCAGTGGCAGGCAATTCCACACCCCTGTCACCCTCAGTGTAAAAAAATACTTCCTTTTTTCGGTCCTAATTCTACTCCCTCACACCTGGAGAGGGTGTCCCCTCAGTTCTTTGTGATCCTCTTTGAAATCTATATCTAAAGTAGACATTAGTTCCATATCATTCATTAGATCATACATGAATAATAAATGCCCTCTAATCCTTCATGATTCCAGTATTACTCATTTGTTTTTCCAAGAGATTTTCATAATCCATGCTACTCATCATCTTAATAGATTTTGTGTGCACCTCTGTATGTGTTTAATATTGTTGATGTGTTTTCTTTTATGAAGTGCCCAGAGTTGGGATCCATAGTGCAGATCTGGGGCACATATGCACTATGCAGGGCAAGATAATATCCTTTTGTCTGTTGTCCTACTCTTGATACTTCTCCTGATATTCCACCAACATTTATTCACTTTAGTGATAACATTATTCCATTGATTTTCAAATTTAAATTTATAATCAATAAGTATACCAGGATCCCTTTCTAGTATGGTGTCGCTGGAGTATTGAACCCATAAGTATGTAATTATGTTTCTAATTGTTATTACTGAAATTAATTACAACACATTTGCCTTTGTTAAAGGTCATGCCCCATTTATTTGCACACTTTGTTCAGATCTGACTGGATTGATGCTCTTTGTTCCTCAATCCCACATGCTCCTTCAATTTAGTGACATTGGCATACTTTTGACACCAGTTAGTAATTTTCTTACGTAAATTGGAGATGAAGATGGTGAGCAATGCTGGGCCCAAAACAGCCCCTGAGGAACCCCATTAGTCACTCTACTACTAGATGAGGTATATCCATTTATTAGCACCTGCTGTGACCTGCTTGACCAGCCAGGCTTTGACCAATTAACAGGTCTGCAATTGAGATCAAAGTTGTAAAGTTTTTCCAGTATAGTCCAGTGAGAAACTAAATAAAAGGCCTTTTTGAAGTCCAGATAAATAATGTCCACTGGGTTATTATTGTCAAGTTCACAGCTAACATTTTCATAAAATTCAACAAGGTTGGTTAAGCATGATCTAGCTATATGAAAACCATGTTGTCAATCATCTACACCATGTAATTTATTCCCATTGCTCTACAGTCGCATCTTTAATTATAGATTTCAGTATTTTACCTTGAATTGAGATAAAACTAATGGGTTTATAGTTTGCTGTGATCAACTTTGATTTGTTTTGTGGACTGGGATGACACTGGCCTCTCTCCAGGCAGCTGTACTATACCCTCATCTACAGATTTACAGTATATTAGCCTAAGTAGTTCTGCAATATAATCACCCAAACTTTTTATCGTATTGCTGGTGATTTTATCAGGACCAGGGGTACTTGCTCACTTGAAATTCTTTATTTTTTCTTTAATTCATTCATTAGTTATTCACATGGAACACCCTGATTTACATCCATAATATCAGTCAAAATCATACTTTTATCTTTATTGGAAAAAACTGAAGAGAAATATTTATTGAATTCTTCTGCCATTTCCCAAAGGTAATGAACTATTTCATCAGACACTTTTAATGGTCCAGTGGATGATGACCCTTTTTTGAGGGACTGAATATATCCATAGAATGCTTTGCTATTAGATATGGATACTGTAGCCGGCACAGTGGTGCTGAGGGTTGAGGCATTGGCCACCACACCTCATGCCACACCGATGACATGGGTTCAGGAATGGACTTGGGTCACTCAGGTGTCAGCAGCGGAAGGAAGGATTGAGCATCCATAGACAGCTCTCCTTCCTCGGGAGGGGGACAGTGCAGCACACTGTAGACTGACACTCCAGCAGTGGCTGGGGTTGACACAGGTGCATTGCCCAGAAGAGTGGAGGGACCCATCCTGGCATATCGCTGCTTCCATGGAGGTGGGGACCTGCCTCACCCATTGCATGGTTCGGGTGCCCAGGGAGAAAAGGAAAAGGTCAGGAGCCGACAGGGACCATGATGATCTGACATGTTCAGGTCTGAGAACAAGTCCTTCTGGAGGGCCAGAGCTACCCTTCGGCTCTGTGGAGGAGTGATAAAAGTATAACTAAAAAAAAAATTGGATACTGTAGATGCTAATCTTTTCTCTAGTTTTCTTTTTTTCCTTCTTATAATGTTTTTACACTGTTCTTGCAGTGTTTTAAACTTCTCCCAGGTGCTTTATATTCTCTAAAGGCAATATTTGTTTTTTAGTTCCTTTTTTTTTTTTTTGCAATTTCTATTTATCCCCACCTGCCGTCCCCACTGGAGTCGCACCATCGGGAGTCGCCCAAGCCTGTCCCTGCCAGTGCCATACCCATCAGTCTCTGGTCCCTCCATCTTTCCTCGGATATCCCCCAGGCAGGGTCAAGGTAGGAGCGGACCCCGAATCTTGTTTTGTGTCAGGGTCCTGAGGCTACAGGCAGGCACGGGACACGAGACCCCAGCTCAGGCCCTGTCTTCCCAGCTCCAGTGGGGTGTTTCCATGGGATGCTGAGGGCCCATACGCCAGTGCGCAAGCACTAACATCGCAACATCCTCCCCTCCTTTCCTCGAAGGAGTAGTCCCTGAGACTGACTGGTCACTGACCTACGCCCTTGACCAATCGTGCCCCAAGACACTGGCTTACCATCACACCCCGGCCTCTGCCAGGGTCACCGCTGCGGGTGGAAGAACCCTCCTCCCTGGAGAAGGTGAGCTGTTGTCGGACGCTCCAGCCTGTCTCCCCGGCCAACCCCCGCGGCCTGAGCTTGCTCCCGTAACCCAGGTCACGGCATGGTGTGAGGTGGGCATCCAGCCTCAACCTCAGCGCCACTGGGCCGGCTAGTTCCTTTTTAATGTTCTTAGTCAATTACTTCATTTTTTTCCCTTTTCTATTATATTTTTTAGTTTTGGGAATGTATATTCCATATATGTCATGAATAATTGATTTGAGGGTCAACCAAGCTTGTTCCACCCCCAAGGAACTCAAAATTTGATTCCAATTTGAAATCCTTAAATAATTGTGAATTTTGTGGAGATATGCTGTAGAGTATAAATAAATCTCATTACAGCCTCTAGTTTTGTTACTGGACATCTGTATATTGTAGTCACAATGCAGTGATCATTATTTGCTAGGGGGTCTTTTCTCTCACATGCAGAGGACAAAGTTTCTTCTGAGCCTAATATTAGGTCTAAAAGGTGAGCTCCCCCCCCCCCCAGTTGGCTGATTAAGAATTTGCCTGAATGAGCAATGCTTAATTGTTTCAATAAATGTCTTAGAGAAGTTACATTTGCCTTCTAACTTGTCCCACTCTATTCATTGCACCTCTGTTTCAGAAATCATTTCCATGTATTCATTAAATCCCTGGAAAGGAAAAGGAAGCAACAGATTTTCTATCCATTACCTAATAATTCCAGAGATTCCATATTTACAAAAAAGCATGCAGTTTATATTCTGACATATAATACATATATTCTATTGTAACAGTATCCACTAATAGGTTAATCCATCATGCCTATGTTGGTACTTCTCATTCTTCCAGTAACATAGAATAAGCTTTCTGGCATTTATCAACATTAACTGTATTAAGTGTGCTTTGCTTGGTGTTACAGACTTGAGATTCCTATGAGATATTTCCAGTAGTTTAATGCTGGAATCAAAAGGATATGTATGATCCAATATTTTACACAATAATTGCTCTACCATATTCTAAAATGTTTGCAACTTTTCACAAGACACTAACATATCAGTCAGTGTTTCCTTTTCTTGTTTACAGCTTTTGTATATCATTGACAATACTGGATTACATTTATATGGCTGAACATGTGTAAGGTGTGTTCTATGTATTACATTAAACTGTATTTGGTGTAATTGTATGTTTTTTGAGATTGACAGTGTTGTCTGTAGCATATTTGTCCAAGTCTCATCATCAAAATTTGAACCCAGTTCTTCATTCCAGGCCCCTTGTAAGTTTGGCCACCTATTTTTTTTTCTTTTCTTTGCCATGATTAAAGCATACACCCTACTAATTTGGTTTTGGATTTGTGATTCTTTTAAGCTCCACAATGTTTCTATAGGATATGCTTCTGGTAGTTTTTCAGTGCCCACTCTTTTAATCAGGAAGCTTCCAATTTGTAAATATATTAAGTAATGTCCTGTTGGTATGTCAAGTGTATGTTTTAATACATCAAGTGGCATTAGTTTATCATTATCAAATAGTTGCCCTAAGAATAACATACCCTTGCTTCCAAATTCTCATATTTGAATTCATTCTCAAGGCTGGGAGTTCATCATTTTCCTATAGAGGGAATTATATGATATAGTATTTAAATAACCCAGAATCTTGTGACACAAAGGTTCACATTTCAACAGTACAATTTGTTGCAAGAAGTATGTTGTGAGTTCTTTTCTAAATTTCGGTTCATATAAAAGATAGGCTTTAAAGGCTATTTACTACACTTTGATTGGTCTGTTTAACCCACTGCGGTAGGATATTAGTTTCTTTGAATCAGAATAAAGTGGGCTCTGTTTGTGTGTCAGTGTAATACCAATACAGGTTTGGACCTGGAAGACCACACACTGTTGGGATGCATATAATTTTTCTAGATTTACTCTAGCATGTTTTCCCTCCACTTTTCTGTTTGTCTCCATGGTAGGTTTTCCCATGGATGCCTTTCAGGATGGGTTTGGCCCATCTTTGTGCCTACAAACCCAGAGTGTGTGGTCCACCTAAGACCACAATAAGCCACATCAGCATTCAGGAGATGTGGGCTGTTCTTGGTCTATGGGCCTTCGCCCTTCACATTCAGAGCCATCTTCTTATGGTATGGACAGACAACCTTTGTGTCATATACTTTCTCAACAAACAAGGAGGCATGTAAGTATGGGAGTTGGCCCTGGCGAACAACTTATTCATCATTGCCACATTTTTTGCCAGGCTATGGAGATCATAGAAACATGAATGTGATGGCAGAAGGAATTCAATGGCCCATCAAGTCTGCCTATAGTTATCACCTTACCCTAGCCTAGTGCTACGATGGGTTATTTACCTCATCCTCCTCCCACTTTCTCTCCTTTCCTGGTTCCTGCAAGTGGAATTATGAGCCTCCCAGCCTTGTTCCATCCATGTGTGAACCCATTAATAGTACCTGTACCCACAACCTCCACTGGTAATCTGTTCCAAGACTCCGCCACTCTTTCAATAAAGAAAAACTTCTTCACAGTCTTCTCGAATTTACCCCCACCAGTCTCCAAGCATGTCATCTTATGACTTCACCTCTATTTCTAGCAAGAAAGTACTCACAATTTACCCTATTTATACTCCTTAGGAACATATGTCTCTATCATGTCCCGACTCTCCTCTCTGGCCTCAGTGAGTATGTTCAGGGATTTCAGCTATTCCCTGTAAGATCTGCCCTGCTGGCCCTGAATAATTTTTGTGACTTTTCACTGCACTGATTCCAGTCAGTTAATGTCCTTTCTCAGGTGAAGGCTCCAAAACTGGGCACAGTACTCCAGGCGAGGCCTCATCAATGATCTGTGTAGGGGCAGTATCACTTCCCCCCTTCCTACTGTCAAAACTCCTTTCTAGACACCCCAGCATCCTAGATGCCTTGCTATAGGCCTTATTGCACAGACTGCTTTGCTTGAGTGAGTCACTGATCAGGACTCCCGGATCCCTCTACTCTGCTGAAGTGGATAACTTGACCCCTCCCATCCAGCACTCCATGTACGAGTTCTTATTCCCTTTGTGCATCACCATGAACTTCTTGTCATTGAATCTCAACCTACAGACTTTTGACCACCTTTTAAGCCTCTCTAGATCCCTCTGAAACTACCTCTGTGCCTTCTTCCCCTAGCCAGTCTGCAACTCACTAGACTTATCCCTTTTCAGTTCCACCACTTCAGAGTGCCGGCGGCAGTGCACTCAGTCATTATGGCATCAAGTGAGAAAGTCACCACCCTCTCTTTTTATGGGGGGCCCGCGCCCCCCACCCACACACCCCTTTCTAAAGATACTAACTCCTGGGGGGGGGACCTCGGGGAGGCAGTGGCATACCCAGCATTTGGCACCATAATGTTCTGGCACTGTAATGCTGGCACCCTAATGGCCAGAAAGGACCCTCTCCACTTCTAAGTCCTCCAGCTTTTTAGCAGCCTCCTGTGCAGCATGGAACCAAAGGCTTTGCTAAAGTCAAAGTAGAGCAAATCCTAGCCTGGCCTCTGTTTACTGCCCTAGTGATTCAGTCAGAAAACATGATCAGGTTGGTCTGACATGATCTTCCTGACAGAAACCCATGCTGCTTACTGCCCTGTGGCCTGTTATCCTCAAAATAGGCCACTAGGTTTTCCCTCACTATTGTCTCCATCAGTTTTTCAGTAATGGAGGTAAGGGTTACTGGTCTGTAGTTGTCTGGATTATCTTTGTCTGCCCCTTGTGATGTGGGACAACATCCACAGATCTCCAATCCCCAAATACTGTCCCTGACTCGTGAGAGTCTTTATGTAGCTAGGACTGACTCAAGTTCCTCATAGGTCTCATAGGTAGGCACAGAGCCAATAAGACTTAAAGTCCATAACAGCTCACCATCTTTTAATTATAGCCCATAATACCAGTTGCTGCCAAATGATCATCTAACCGTTTCTTAAATTCTGACATAGTCTGACTGGCCACTACTTCTAATGGGAGCTCATTCCATATTTTAATAACTCTGATACTGAACCAGAATTTTCTTTTTTTGTCTGATAGGTGGAGCCCTTTAATTGTACTGGGTGTGCTCTTGTTACATATGCCTGTGTTCTCAACTCCAAGCCCAATTGTGCCCACAGCTCATCATCGAATAGGGCTCTGTATACTAGGCACATATCCCCCCTTAGCCTATAAAACTCTAGAGAATAAAGAACCAATCAGTGAAGTCTCTGGTCGTAGCTCAGCCCTTTTAGACCACTAATACACTTAGTTGCCCTCCTTTGTACCTGCTCCAGTGCTCCAATCTCTGCTTTACCCCCTGGTGACAAGAACTTGGCACAATACTCCATGTGCGGGCGGACCAGTGCTGTGTACAGGGGCATCACTACTTGCCTGTCTTGACACTTAATATGTTTATTTATGCAGTACAACAAACCACTGGCTTTTTTAATTACCTTATTGCAATGAGGCTTAAAGCTCAGGTCATTGCTGATTAAAATGCCCAAATCCATTTCTTCCTGGACTATCTGTAACTCCACACCATTTAAGCTATACTTATGGTGACTGTTATTCTTGCCCAAGTGCATAACCTTACACTTGTCCATATTAAAGGTAGATTTATTTGTTACTGCCTACCGCTCAAGTTCTCTCAAAGCTGATTGAAGAATAGTGGCATCGTGCTTAGAATTTATTATAGATCCCAATCTTGTGTCATCTTCAGATTTGGATAACCAAGCAGTAGTGGTAGTTTGCATAGAAGATATGTAAAGATTAAGAAGACGAGATCAGCACTGAACCCTGGGGCACCCGCTAGTCACTTGCACCACGCTGACATAGAGCCCTTCACAGACACCCTCTGTCTCTTGTCAGACAGTTTTCTATCCAATGGGTAATATTTCCATGTATGTCATGCTGGATTAGGGCTTCAATAAAATAACTGTGTGGAACTTTATCAAAGGCTTTTGAATAATCTAAGAATATGATATCCACTGCATTTCTAGACTCCAGGGCCTGGCTAACCTTGCCATAAAATTCCAACAAGTTCGTCTGACAGGCCCTGCCTTTTTTAAAGCAGTTTTGAAGCTGGTCTATGTCCTAACCAGATCAACTCATCAGTAATATAGGTTTTATAATGCCCTCAAGGATTTTTCAATGTCAGAAGAATCGATGTCAGGCTTATTGGTCTATAGTTCAATACATCCTGCCTTGACCCTTTTTATGCAGCGGAATCACTTTGCCTGTCTCTAGTCGTCCAGCACGTCACCACTGTCCAGTGAATGCTGAAACAAATGTGTTAGGGATGCTGTCAATACGTCAGCCACTTCCATTAACACCCTAGGGTGGAGGCCAGCAGGTCTCTGAGCTTTGTTATGATCCCTAAGTACACTTGGGTGCAGACCATCTGGTCCTGGTGCTTATCCAGCTTCATGGTCACTAACCCTCTCCCCTACTCATTTAGCTGTGATCACTACTCTCCCCATGTTCTGTGCTTCCTCCCATGTGGTGGCCTTGATGCTGCTTTCTGGTAGAGCTCTATTGTCCTCGACCATGAACACTGAGCAGAAGTAATTGTTTAGGATACAGCCTTATTTCTGTTCATTGTCTTCTACCACCATGTCCTCGAAAGCTAGCCTGACATTTACTCCATCTAGCCATCCTTTTTCTCTGAGTGTATGTAAAAGATTCCTTTACCTTTCTGTTTACACCTTCAGCAATCCACAGCTCTGTGACTGCCTTTGCACTCTTTACTGTTAACTTCCCATCTTTTAAATTTGCCTGATAATCTACTTTTCCTCTACCTCCTTGATCTGGTCTATCTCCACCAAGTTTACTCTGATCCTTTCTCTCATCTGGATAAAATGTGCCCTCTTGGCAGACTGTCTCATTGGGTCTCAGCAGATTGGTTGCTTAGTCCCATGAGTGGATATTCCAGTACTGCATTTTCGGGGACCTTTTCATCCACTGGGGTCATTCAGGGTTGCACTTTTTGGGGTCTTCACACAAAACAAAACTGCCATGTTTTTGCTTTCTTGCCCGGGCCTGGAATTTTTGGATGAGAAGTGTTGTCCCTCTCTGGGAAGGTGAGGGTTCTGTACACTTTTGCCCCAATCCTTCTGATTCAGTAGGTCTTGATCAAGGTTTGTGTGGACAGGCCACAGTAATACTGGAGGCTCCCTTCTGGACCAGACTGATTTGTTTCCCCTCTGCTCTAGTAGATTGCAGTGGACCATCCTTCTTGCTTCATCTTTGAGCAGGACTTCTGTACCAGGTCAATGGCAATCTGTTGCACCTGGACCTTGGTCTCTGCAGCTTCACACCTGGCTCGTGAGGATGTAGATGTGTCATGGTGGTTTGCGATGTTATACTGGCAGCTTGTTCGCTGTCTACCCAGCACAGGTACTTCCCGAAATGGAAATATTTCAGTATTTTGTGGGCTTCTTGCTCCCAGGACACTTTTTCATGTCAGGGGCAGCGTGCTTTGTACTATCTTCTGTCCCTATCAGACTTGAGACCCAGTATTTCTACATTTCATGCTCTGTTAGGGGGAAAGCTTCTCCCCAGTTGGAGGTGTCTAGTAGGTTTCTTAAATGACTCATGTGTCCCCTTTTCTGTAGGCAAGTTTCGGCGTGGGACCTTAACTTAGTTCTGGAATCTCTTACTCCGGCTCCTTTCAAACCTTCTGCCACTTGTAATTTGCAATTCCTTTCAAGGAAAATGCCTTTGCTGGTAGTGATTACCTCTGTTCATATTATGAATGAGCTTCAGGCTTTAGTTGTGGATGCCCAGTACCCTGTTCTCGTTAGAATCAGGTTTTGTTACACACCCAGCTTCCTAAGGTACTTCATAAGGTTTTGTCTGGATTCACATTAAACCAGACAATACACCTTTCTATACTTTTCCCCCTTCCTTTCCTGCAGAATGCTGGAGAAGTTATCCTGAATTATTTCAAGGGTCATATGGCTTTAAACTGCTTCTTGGACTGCATGAAGAACTGCAGAAAGTCCACACAGCTTTTTGTTCCATTTGCTTACAGAATGGTAGGTGCACCTGTCTTTATCCAGAACCTTTGCAAATGGCTGGCATCTTGCAGTTTTTGCTTCCAAAGCACAAGAAGGAGCTCTTAGTCCTGTAAGTGGGCATGCCACCCATGGCATTGTCACTTCTGTGGCTTGTTTTCATTCAGTCTTGGCAGTTGCCATATGCTGTTCTGCCACATTTAGTTCTGTTCATAATTTCACTAAACACTGCAGTCTAGATCTGGTGTTCCATAGATGGGTTGTCCTCTGAGGCCTACCTTTGTAAGTGTCTTCTATGTCCCTTGGTCTGACTCTACTCCCATGCTACTATTTTGTACTGCTTAAGAATCATTCAAAAGGTGTGGCTCTATGGAGGAAGATGTCCATGAAAAATATAGTTTGGTTACTTACCATAACAGAAGATCTTTAAAAGAATCTCCTGCATGGGGCCACAGCTCCCCTTCTGGATTTCATGTGGCATACTATAGAGGATGTACCCATTGCACATACGCTTGGTCTTCCCTTTTCTGTACCCTTTCTAATGGTCTTTCACTTTGCAGTACCACCACCTCTCCTGTAGGCCTGGTCAGGGTTATGATCTCCCATTCCTGTTGATATAGTGGAAGTATGAGCTTGTCTCTAGTGTGAAACTGATCAGTTATGGGGTCACCCACTTATATAGGTAGCACGGACATGTACCATTGTGGGTGGCTTCAGATAGAGGAAAGTCTCTGAAAGGTCCTGACCCTGAGGGCTTACAGTTCAAAAGGCATGGCTCTATGGAGGAGATCCTCTTGAAGATTTACTGTTACTGGAAAGTAGCATAACAGTTAGGTCCGTGCAGCATGAAACAAGGTTCCCTGCTTCTACACTGGTTTGGACCTTCAGTTTGTTACAAAATCTTTTTGTTTGTTTTTTAATTTTTTATTCAAATATGAATAATTGGATACATTCACTTGAGCATAGCTCATTTTCAAGGAAGTTCCAAGTACCAAATTTCAGTTAAGAAGACTCAACATAAAACAGTACCACAAGTAAAATACAAGTTTTGCTAACCATGCCTTTGTTGGACATTTTTTTTTTGCAAATACTTTTATTCATAAAAACAAACCTACCTGTGTTGCCCGTCTGGTCAGAAATAGTATGTTGCACAATATGTAGTGGAACCAGGTTTGTGCTGTAAATATTCTTGATCCATTGCTGTGTGCAAGTGGTGTCTGAGATGTTCTGCTCAAGTAGTATATATAGTCTATGGCTGAAGGGTCAGGGATACCTTCTATGGGGCCTGCTACAGCAACTCAATGCCATAGCCTTGACTGTATGGGACGCTATATTGCCAGCCAGGATTGCCTACAGGAAGAATGCTCAGTGGTATTTCTGCATTTGGAAGAAGAGATTGAAAGGTGAGCCCTGGGAGAAAATAGGCAGGATTAGGCAGGTGAAGACACTTTTGACATATCTACAAAGGGCCACTCAGACCTCTTGCTTCTTCCTTGGGTAGCTGGAACTCACTCCTGATAGGTCTGCTTATCCTAGGAGGAGGAGCTCATGCAGACCTCTTGTGAACTTGAGAGGAGTCAGTTTTATAAGGAAATTCCTGATCTTGGAACTCCCCTGATATGTGCTTTGGTAATTAGGAGGGGGTACAAGTAGAGGTGGAGCCATGACCAGTGGAATGGAGGAGGAATAAGTCTGCCTAGCCTAGGTGCTGGTGAGTACACCACCCAGATGGAATGGTTACCCACAACAAATATGGCTTGCAGACCATGGAAGGAGTGCCTTGTTCTGGACAATGGGTGACAAAATGGGAGGGAGAGGCAGCCTGTGAGAGGCAGCCCACAGATTTACTGTGAGTAATGCCCATGCATTCCTTGCTGCAGCCTGAGGATCAGTTAAGACTGGGTACTAGTCTTTAAATTGGACTTCAGTTAGGTAGGAAGGGAGGGAGGGAGGGAAGGAGGAAGGAAGGAAGGAAGGAAGGAAGTAAGTAAGTGCCAGAACTGGGATTTGAATCCAGTTCTACTTGGAGTACTGGGGATCTGGTGCTTATCCTCCAAAGGCCCAGAGACCTGTTCAGTGCAGCCATGATTACTACTGAATTGGTATCTGGCTGGGTAGTAATATTTCTATATCTAGAGGCTGGATACTGCTTGTATTCTTTCCTAGGGCCAGTCTTCAGGGTATTGTGATTGTGCCAGACAGGTTAATGTCCTCCGAGAGCAGCATGGATAGGTGGGATGGCCACTCAAAAAAAATCACAGTTTCTTTTTGAATAATCTTCTTCCTCCATAGAAGTTCAGAGTCTCCTGGCTCTGCTGGTTTAATGCTTGGAAGGTACAGCCCTCAGGAGGAGAACAGGGCCTTACTGGACCATATTTGGATTCCCTGAGGAAACAGTGGAACCAGCTGAATCTTCCTACCCCAGAGGTGGAAAAGGTTAGGGTCCTTCTTTCCTCAATCCTACCGCTCATCCAGGAGGTTAGGATTGTTTTTCTCATCCTTCTCTTTCTCTGGGAGGCTAAGGAGTTACAGACCTTGGAGGAGGGCCAGAGGATGATGAAGGTATATTAATGCCAGCTGGCAACATTGGAGGTGGAGGCTGAGGAGTGACTTGCACAGTCAGCTGTGGCAGAGTATGCATTATTCTCTTTATCAGTTCAGAGAATTCTACTAATATTGCACCTGGAATGCAATGATAACCAAAACTATCGAAGGTGATGGGACAACCCCCATTGCCAGTATCAACTGGACCACTCATATTGACAGCACTGATGAGATGGTACTTGACAATGCAGTTCCAGAGGTGCTAGTGGGGGGCTGGGGTATGTTTGCTATTAAATGCAAACCTTTTGCAGGTTGGGGTTCTGGCCATGCAATGGCTGAGTTCACCTGCTTTACTGGCATACTGTACAAAATGTTTGATTAACCATCCCCTTTAGAGCGCGGGCACTGGATCACTGATGGTAGGTGACTGACATCTTCTCACCAGTGGCAAGTGGTGAAGACTCTGACTGGGAATAGACCTTGTTGGTGACCACTGCATTGAATCACATGGTGACTTTGAGGCCCCTCTTTTCCATTCTCGATGATTTGTGTTTTGTCAGTATTGGAAATTGATTCAGCCTCTTGGCAGACACCATGGCATTAGCTGTTTTTTTAAATAAAAACACTCCAAACTTTTCATCTGTCTCCATGTAGTCTGGTTGAAATCCTGGCAAATGTAGAAATTGTTCATGTTAGATGAGCGATAACACACACACAAAAAACTAATGGGCATCCTCATAATGAATCAGGTTTCTGCAGTGACAATTGCGAGAAAGTGCCTTACTCAGCAATGACTTACACTATTGATTGTCAATTCTTGAAAGAGTAGCTACAAGAGAAAGATACATTCGTCCACAGAAATATTTCCACAGAAAAACAGCTTTCATTGGTCTTGTGTTCACTTTCCTGATGGAGGGAGATAACAAACTGATGTACTGTAGTTGGGGCCCACCCATGTTATATGGTGACACTGTACACTGATGACATGCATGTAGGCATTTAAATGTTGGTGGCACAGCCCCATCATGCAAGTGCTACCAACAAGGTCCTGACACTGTCACTTGCAGTCCAATGTATTGTGGCTCTATGGAGATACACTTGAAGAAGATTACTTGTTTTTTTTTTTTTTGGGGGGTTGATGACACTGAAGTGCCAACAAGCAGCAGCTGTGTGCAGGTAGGCTTCTAGCTCCCACCCCCTTGCTGCTCACTGCCCAGATCACATTACCCTATAATAGCTCAAGCTGATACACACAAATGCTACAGGAACATTGGAAATCTACAAATGGGAAGATTGGAAAAAGTACAATGATGTATATTTTTTCTTTCTTTTTTTTTTTTTTTATACTTTTAGAGGGTTGATGCCACAAAAGTGGCAACTAGCAGAAGCCAGGTACCAGCAGGCTGCTGGATCACATCCACTTACTGCCCACTGCCCAGCCCTGCCTTATCTAATTCTAGGCATTATCTAATCCCTATTTTGTATTCAGTTCTTGTGAGCCTTACATTTGATGTGTAATGTATTAGTGTATTAGTATTAGGTAATTGTATTTGGGACTGATTCGAACTGTTTATAGTCTGTTATACCTTTTGTTCTTACTTTCCTAGGACACCTTGTTTGGGTCCCTTATTTTGTTGTGAATTGAACTGTGAGCATTTTTCTGATTTCTGTTTATAAGTGTTACTACTGTGCAGAAATTGTGTTATTTAAGCTGCAGTTCCTTTCACTTGAACTATTACATTTTACCCATGTCTTGATACTGTACCTTCTTCTATTTAGTTTTTTCTTGTCTTATCCTATAGTTTTAGTCTATCCACTTGTCTCCCCTCTTTTTTGTGTAAATTGTGTTTTAGGCCTACTTATTATTTTAATTCTGGTCCCACATTTTGGTTGATGTGTTTTACAGTCTCAGCTGTTAATGTTCAATTTCCTCCTTCTATCTCTCACATTTTTACTTGATATCTATTTGTATTTGCACTTTTACAATACTGGTATCTTCTCTGGTATTTCTACCTCCTGTCTTCTTTCATCTCATTCCTCAATCTTCTACCTTTTCTCCTCCACTATTTAAGACAGTTATCCTCCTCTTCTCAAGTCTTCCTCTTCCTCTCTTCCTCTCTCCTTCATTTCCCCTAGCATCCTTGGTGTCATATTCTCCCTGCTCTCTGGCTTCACCTTGAAGCTCTCTGATGCTTACTATTCCTTCTCTGCCCCTCTCCTCATCTACTTCCCTCCTGTCTTCCTCTTCCTCTTTCAGGCAGCACTCTGGTTCTGTAAAGTCCCTTGTTAACTTGCTATTTTTGTTGGCAGTTGACATTGAACTTAATCCTAGTGACTTCACCTCTTCATCCTTACAGTTTCCCAAAGGATTGAAAGTTGCCCATTGAAACATCCATAGTATTCTTCCAAAAACTGACCAATTGCAGCCTTTCATGCTTGACCTACAGCTGGATGTCTTAGTTATATCTGAATCATGGCTCTCTTCAAAGGTACAGAATTCTGCTGTAACTATCCCTGGCTACTCTGTAGCTAGGCAATACTGTACAAAGAGTGGAGGTGATGTTGCTGTTTACATATCCACCAGTATCCAATTTGTGACTGTTCTTGCTGTCTCTTTCCCCACTTCCTATGAACTGCTCCTTCTCATACTCTCTCTCTTTTTCTGTCCCCATCTTTATTGCTGGTATTTATTTTTGTCCTGGTATTTCCTCTGCTTCAGTTGCTAGCTCCTTTTATCTGTCTTTTCTAACTCTTCCAGAGGTGAGCTTTATATTCTCATTGACTTTAATATAAACTGGCTGTCTCCAAATTCAAATAAAATTGTTCAACATGTAAAGTCATTACAATTGGTCAATTGATCTCTGACCCCTTGCCTATTCTTTAAATCTTTGAATCTCTCTGTTAGACTGAATCCTCTCATCTCATCCCCATTGTATTGTGGGCGCTAGGAATCTTTCCTCGTGCCCTCAGTGCCTATCATATGGTTTACTGTGTGTTGCAGATCCATTGTCCTGAGGTCCCCCATTCGTCTTAGGTCCTTTAGGTCATTGGACTTGTCCTGTCTCCTAGCTGACCTTGAAGCAACTGATTGTTCCCAATCTCAACAGTCGGTAATATAAATGTTGTCCTGCAATACTTTCAATCCAAATTTATGGCTGTATGGGATTGTCATGCTCCCTTGAGAAAAATCAGAGAATGTGGCAGTCATGTTCCCTGGATTACAGCTGAGGTTATAGCTTGCCTCCATACTAGAGACTTTGCCTGGTGTTCTTTTAAGGTCACTGGCTCCCTAGCTGCTTTGGCAAACTACCATTTGCCTTTGTTCTTAATACCGACACCATGGTAGTACAGCTTCATACCACAGCATCAGAATCCTGCAGCTCTCCTTCTCCACAGAGTTGCCTGCACATTCTCCTTCCGCTCTCTCTTCAAATGGAGAAAGGCAAACACCCAACCCCCTTGGGGGGAAGATTGCTGGCTGCCCCCAAGCAGGCCCTTTCACAGTTTGCAACCCCATTCTCTCTCCAGGGACTGGAGTCCCCCCTCCCTGTGGAGAGGCTCTCCCCAGACTGACTCCAGAATCAAACATTCTGTCCTTTTTGGGAGCTGTTGGCAGCGGCCCAGTGGCTGGAGCCACTGTCCTTTCAGAAAATTAATATGCATGAGGCTCCCTCAATGCCTCACTGGCTGTTCAAAATGGTACCAGAATAATCCCCATATTTTCCCCAAGAGTCCTTTCACAAGCCCCATAAGCCTCCTGGCAAATCCTGGCTTTGTGATTGGTTGGCTGTGGTCACATGCTGGCCTGACATGGCTGCTATAGTAAACAGTCCCACTGTAGTTCTTACAAGGTCCAAGCTTTAAAGTATTCCTGATGCAACCAACATGGACACATTTATTTAAACATTTGCCCCAAGTTCTTTAGAAGCCACTTTTCCCTCACTAAACAGTGTACTCTTTAACTTTCATAATCATTTGAATGCCTGTTACTAGCACCAAAAAACCTTTCCCCATAGTGCTAGGCAAGCTCCCCTTATGCATAATGTATGGCCACCTCATGAATATTCATGAGGTGGCTCCCTGATCCCTGAGCATGATCAGCACCTTGAAAAAATGCTTTTATATCTCTCCGGTGCTGCTTACATCTCTGGTCCCCTTTTTTCTCCACCCAGGGACCAGGGCCACCTGGGAGATGGATCCACAGACCCCTAAAATGGCCAAATTAAATTGCGCTTTACATGCATGCATGGACCGCCACCAAGCACTGAAGTTCCATAAATGGACGGTGGCTCCACACTCCAGGTTCCCCAGCCCCACTCTCTGAAAAAACATGTGGGCCCTGGTGGGAATGGCAAGGACACCAGAGGGACCAACCTGGGACACAGGGAATTTACAGGGGCAATGCCAGGACGGGGAAAAAAAAGAAATGGGGGTGGAACAAACCCGGGGGAAATGGGAGCCCCAGAAGGGGCAGTCAGGTAAGCCCCAGGACAGGGGAGTTACACAAGCAATGTGAGAAGGCAGTAAGGAGGGCTGGAGGGATATTGGGATGCATAGGGAGAGGCATCACCAGTATAAAACAGGAAGTTGTTACAGTATCTCTCTGTACAGACAGTTGATGAGACCCCATCTGGAGTTCTGCATGCAGTTCTGGAGACCCCATCTCCACAAGGACATAGACAGAATGGAGGCAGTCCAGAGGAGGGCAACTAAAATGGTGCAGTGTTTGTACCAGAAGCCATATGAAGAAAGAGTAAAGGTGCTTAATATATACCCTCCCGAGGAAAGGAGGGAGAGGGGGGACATGCTAGAAACGTAAAAGTACCCCAAGGGAATCAGCAAAGTCCAAGAGGGTAGCAGCCTTCAGAAAAAGAGATGTGCAAGAGAAAGGGGGCACAATTTGAAGATAGAGGGGAGACTGTTCAGGGGCATCATGAGGAAGTATTTTTTGATGGAGAGGGTGGTGGATGCATGGAACAGCATTCCTGAGGAGGTTGTGGGGTCAAAAACAGTGGGAATTCAAGAATGCATAGGAAAGACATAAGGCAATTCTAGTGGGGTAGGAGAAAATAAGCTGTGGTTAACTAGGATCTGCAGCTTATCAATAGATGGGAAATGGGCAGACTGGGTGGGTCAAGTGGTCCTCATCTGCTGTCAAAGTCTATGTTTCGTAACACCTGTACCAAAGCCTCAAGACTTGCAAAGTCTGAGTGTTTCGCATCCACTCTCCAGAACAAGATTAATCATCCCTCTAAGTTCTGGAAAGTTATCCATTCCCTGTTCTCCCCTCTGACCCAGTCTCCCTCTCCTGTTCTCAGGGTTGATGACTCCCTCATCTCTGACCCTTCTATTGTTGCCTCCTCCTTTAACTCCTACTTTACTATATGTGCCCTCTCTCTCATCTCTTCCTCCTCCTCCCTTCTTCTCTCTCTAACTTCTCTTCCTTTAAATCTCTGTTTCCTTCTTTTCGACCACAAGCTCTGCTTCTAATAAGTTCTTGCTTGCTCTTAATCCTCACAAATGTAGTAGCCCTGATGGCTTTGAGCCCAAATGTCTGCTTCTCTCAGCTCCTGCCATTGCACTGCCTGTTACCCTACTACTCAACCTTTCTTTTCCTCTGCTATTGTTCCTGATGTCTAGAAGCAGGCTGCTGTCATTCCTATTGCTAAGGTTGGTCATCTTTCTTCTAGTAACTACCATCCTATCTCTCTCCTTCCTTCCCTAGCTAAGTTACAGGAAGACCTTGTACTATCATAGAGCTCTTCCTTCCATGAATTCTCCTCCTTCACCCCCTTTCAGTCTGGTTTTAGGAAATCCCACTCCACTTCCACTTCCCTCCAGTTCGCTAACTCACAGGTATGGATAAAGGTCTGTTCATGTCCTTCATTTTTATTGATCTTGCTAAAGCTTTTGACACATTGGCACATCCTTTCCTTCTGGACAAACTTAAAGCAGTGGGTCTTTCTGACTCTGCAGTCAGCTGGTTTTGTTCTAACCTTGAGGAAAGGTCTCAAGCTGTCCGGATAGCTAGCTCCATTTCATTACCACTCATTATCTGCTCAGGTGTCCCTCAAGAGTCTGTTCTGAGTCCTATATTCTTTTCCTTACTCTTGAATGATCTCCCCCTCTGTCTGTTCCTCTGCATTCATTCATATGTACACTGTCAATACAGTTATTTTTCCATCTGGCTCTTCTTCCCATGATCTTACCTCACAACTTCAGCTGGATTTTGACAATATTCTGTGTTGCTTCCCATCTAACCAAATATCCCTCAGTGCCAAAAACAGTCTTCATGACTTTTGGCACCCATCAGAGAGACTCTCCAGACTCACCCCTCGCCCTTCATTTCACACCCTTGATGGTGCTATTATTGAGGATGTAGCCACTTTTAACTACCTCAGGGTCTAGCTTTACTGTCATCTTGATTTCTCAGTTCATATATTCTACGACCACTAGAGGTTGCTATTCTCTCAGTTCTCTCTTTGTTCCAGCAGTGGGTCTGTTAGTTTTACTCCACTGTTCTGCTTTTACCACAAGCTTGCACTCTTAAATCAGTCTCTTCACTAATTTCTCTGCTCCTGACCTAAGTATGAATCTGCTTTGTTTTTGTATCCTCTTTTTTTCTTGCCTTAACGACCCTAGACTTCTTGGGACAGATTCTTGTGTCCACATCTACCTACTCCATTGTTCCCCTGATAACTTTGCTTACTCGAATATGCTAGTACATCAAACTACAGCGCAGTACCCTTCCTGGGCCTCAGTAATAAATCTACTGGGTTTTAATAAAGTTCTTACTACGTTGAAGCTTACTCTGGGCACAGAACTTGCTCATTTGTGCTTGCGCCACCTGGCTCATGACTCCATACTTAACCCTGTCTGGTGATATTGAGTCCAATCCAGGCCAGGGATCAAGCCAGTTCTCCCATATTCCCTCATATGCTACCACGGTCTTCTGGTCTAACCTTAGCTCACCTCAATATCAGAGTCTAACTGCTGATCTCCTGAACTAGAAGCTTGGGTTCAGTTAATAACCTGACATACTAGCTGTATCTGAAACCTGGCTGAAGCCCTCTATCCTCAGCTCTTTATGTACAGTTCAGGATACAACTTGCTTTGAGTCGACCATCCCACCTCCAAGAGGAGGTTGTCTTGCCGTGTACCACAAAGCCCACCTAAACATGACCCTTATACCTAAACAACAACTGAATAATTGTGAAAGTCCTACACTCTCTCCTATTCCTGGGAGGCTCAAAGGAACTCCACATATTTAACATTTACTTACCCCCTCATGATAGCAAACTTGGTCTTGAGGAACTCATTGACCTACTGCCTACTGTGACTAAGAAAAATGAAATCATATGTCTTGGGGATTATAACCTTGACTGGTTTGGCCCTAATGCCTCCCACCTCACATCAGCTATCAGCAAGGCTAACCTAGCTCAGCTTTTCCAGTCACCCACAAGGATCTCTGCCAATGGTACCAGTTGAATTCTTTTTGACTGGGTATTAACAAACAGAAAAGACTGACTCGCCTCAATTGGTGTACTCCCTGACTTTATCAGCGACCACTGCCCTGTTTACTGTGTATGGGATGCCTCTCCCCCTTAATATCCACCCAAAGTGCTAACTTTCTCAAATTTTGCTGTACTGATTCAGTTTCCCTTATTTGTGACCTGTATCAAGTTGACTGGTTCCCCTGTCTTTGTCACCCATGATATCAACGGTGCTGCTGAATACTTCAACAGCATCTTACTCTGTCTACAGAAGAGGCATATCCCACTCTCCACATGGAGGGTTAGGGGTAAAATCATGAAATGGCTTAAGTTCCCTCATCTGAAACTAAGGGACAAACTGTGGTCTACATGGAAATCCTCCTCTCTTCCTTCTAATTATGAGAATTATCACTCACTGCATAATGTCTGTAAGAAAGAGATTTGTTTAGCAAAAAGCAACTACTACTGTGAACTCCTTTGCTACTCTTCATCTGACCCTAGACGGTACTGGTCCCAAATAAACAGGATCCTAGGGAGCACTAGGATCTACAGCACCGAAAGAGACGTTGGTAGATGATATCTCCTGTAATAACCCATCTACCATAGCCAATGCCTTCAACTCCCTCTTTACTAAGCTTCCCAAGATCTCTCCCTCTCTATCCCAATGTTCTCTATTATCTGAGCTGGATACTAATTATGTTTCCTCCACTGGAGCTTGCCCCTGCCTCGGCTGGAAGTTCTGAAATGCTTAAAACTATTCCTATCCACGGTAGTGCAGGTTCTGACGGCATTGAACCTAGGATCCCTAGACTGGCAGCTTCCATCCTAGCTGCACCTATTACTAGACTCTTTAACCTATCCATATCCTCCTCCACTGTACCACAGCTCTGGAAAACTGTGAGGACTATTCCTGTGCACAAAAAAGGCGACCCCAAGATCTTATTTAACTGTAGACCAATAGCCATTCTGCCTGCTCTTGGCAAATTACTTGAGAAACTAATCCACAGTCAGATTTCTTCCCATCTCCAAAAGTTCAACATCCAGGCACCTGTCCAACATGGTTTTAGGCCAGGACATAGCACCACTACAGCCCTGACTCTGTTTACTAGTGAAGTCAAGATGAATATGGACAATGGTCTCCTTACTGGGGCTGTCTTTATTGACCTCACTAAAGCATTTGGCCTGGTCAACCACCCACTGCTCTTAAGGAAACTCCAAATGCTTGGTGCAAAAGTGTCCTCCTTGTCTTGGTTTAACAGCTATCTTAACAATCGTATACAAGCTGGCTCCTTCAGTAAAGTCCTCTCTTCCCCTGTGGTCCTCTCCTGTGGAGTCCCCCAAGGTTCTATACTTGGCCCCTTCTCTGTTCATTAATGATATTCCTTCCTCTTCAACTCACTGCCGGACCATAATGTATGCTGATGACTTGGTCCTCTTCACTGCCTCTAAATCTGTCAATGATATAAATGTTCAACTATCATCCTCTTTCCAAAGCATCCAAACCTGGCTCTCCTTGAATCATCTTATCCTCAATCTACCTAAAACGTATACTGTCAGATCATCCAGAAAAATCCAGATGGTTACCCTCCATCTGCAGGTCCATTGTCTCGATGGTTTAATTATATCCAATACTGACTCCTTTAAATATTTGGGAGTGACACTTGATCCTTCTCTTAATTTTTCCTCTCATATAAATGAGGTCTGTAAGTGTATCAATATAAAGATTGGAGTCACCTACAAAGTTCACCATTCCCTGACCCCCTCGGCCAGGATTTCTGTAGCCCATGGTATCCTCCTCCAGGGGCTTAAATATGCTGTACCTGTCTTGTCCCAGGTCAATGTAGGTGCTCTCCATAAGTGGGATGTCACATGCAATAATATCAGTAGGTTTGCCTTGTATGCTCCTCGACTCACCCACCACTGTTTACTGTACTCCTCCTTAAACTGGCTGTCTCCCAATGACTTACGCTCCTACACCCTTGGGTGCTTTATTGACTCTCTAACCAGAATCCCATGACCTGCTCTTTTTGAACTATGTTAATCCCTGTGCCCTATTCTCACTCCCTTAGGTCCTCTGCCTCTCCTCAGCTTTCCATCCCCACTTACTCTACAAGAATGGGTGAACAAGCTTTCTCCCACTTTGCTCCCAAATTCTGGAATTCCCTACCTCCCCAGATCCAGAGCTCCACATCTCACAATTCTTTCAAGAAAGCACTCTTCTCTCAACTACGGACTCATGGTGTCTGCAAATGCTCTTAACCCTGTGTATCCATTGTTGCCTGTCTTGTCTGCAATTACTGCTGTGTTGAGCTCTCCTATACTGCTTCCTGTTATTGTTCTTATTCTGGGTGTCCTGTGTCTATATGTATTCCATTTTGTCTGACCTTCACATGTTGGGGTCCTGTACTGGTTATGATTACTTGTTTTTTCTTTTAGTTTTACTCCTGCATGGGTGTCTTCTGTACAAATAGATGATGTTGTATCCCGACCTTTCTGTGTGGGGGTCCTGCAGTGCAGTGGCTGTGGAGCAGCAGTCTTCTGGAGACGTTCTGGAGGATGCAGTGTTGTCCCATCTGCAGGCACCTGTCTGGGCTGAGGAAGGAGGTTGCTCATCTCCAGGCTGAGATGGCCAGGATTTGTGGGACCTCCTCTCCCACCCAGGGACCACCAGGGTCACTGCCGTTGCCTCAGAGGTTGCCAAGAAAGAGGAGTGGTTAGATCACAGTGGGCTCAGGGAGGGTGAGGGTGGTGGAACAGAGGCACATCCCTCCAGTTGTACCTCTCCACAATTTCTATGCCATTCTGGAAAAGTGTGATTCCTCTATGGAGGCACCCACAGTGGAGACCAAGGATCATGCTGGGAACCTCCACAAAGGAGATCCACAGGAGGGTGGCATGGGACCCTACAGGGGAAGGAAACAACTCCTGGTGGGGGACTCCATTGTTAGGAAGGTAGAACTGGGGGAGGAACGGGAGAGGGAGGTAAGGTGGCTGCCTGACGCCATGGCTTGGAGGGACAGTGAGTGAATCCTCAGGATCACAGGAGCAGCTGCACTGGGGAGGGAGCGGGATGTCATTGCCCACCTAAGGAAAAATGACCTGGTGAAGAAAAGGATCAGAGCAGTGCAAGAAGCATTTGTGGAGATGGGGAGGGCCTTAGACAAATAGCACACACGGTAGCCTTCTCGGAGGTGCTGCCTGTCTATAGCACGGATGAGGCTAGGGTGATCCCACCATGGGATTCAATCAGTGGCTGAAAACTGGTGCAAAGTTCAGGATTTGGCTTCATTGGGGACTGGGGGTCCATCTGGAGTGATGCAAGCCTATATACTGGCATGGTGGTCTGCATCTGTCCAGGAGGGAACCAGGATCCTAGGTGATAGATTTAAATACTTAATTGGCAAGCATTTAAACTAGCCAAGGGAGGAGGCACTGAAAAGAAGCAGGGAAATCCTACCCCCCCAAAAAAAATCAGGGTACTAAGTGAGGTAGACACCAACATAGAGATGTCAATAGGGAGAAGTGCTGGGGTAAATGGAGAAAGTGACAAACGCAATAAGGACAGGGATGGGGCAAAAAGGGGTAAGGCCATCAAGAAATGGAGGGTAATGAGTACTAACGCCCATAGTCTGGGCAACAAGCTCCCTGAACTGGTGGTCTTGATGGAAGAGGGATGCCTGGATATCATAGCAGTCACAGAAACATAGTGCACAGAGAACAATGACTGGGATGTTAACATACAAGGGTACACAACCTACAGGAGAGACAGGGAGGGCAGAAGGGGAGGGTAGCTCTCTATGTAAGGAAGGGATAAAAACAACTGAACAAAAGAGTAAACAGGGAGGAGAGGAGGAACTGTGGGTCACCTTAGAGGATGGAAATGGCACCACAATCCACACAGGGCTTGTATACAGACCCCCATGTCAGGGGAAGGGAATGGACAAGGATATGATAGAAGGCATACTTAGGATGGCAGAGAAAGGGGAAATATTGTTGACGGGGAACTTAATATGCCAGATGTTAACTGGAGCACCTTTGCTGCAGCCACATCCAAAAGCAGGGCCATTCTGGATGCCCTTCAGGTGGCATGCCTCAGACAGCTAGTTTTGGAACCTACTCGTGAGGAAGCAATCTTAGACCTCATACTCTCAAATGGGGACAGTGAGAGGATCTCAGATCTAGAAGCGGGTAGCCATTTGGGAACAAGTGACCACCAAACAGTGTGGTTCACAATAAACTCAGCTACAGAGTGAAGACATACAAAAGTGAGGGTTCTGGACTTTAGGAGGGCTGACTTTGGCAAGATGGGAGAGTGCCTTAGAAAAGCACTAGCAATCAGGCTAGAAGGAGGGGTGGAGCAACAATTGGGAAATATCAAAACTGCCATTACAGAGGCAACAAGCCTTTGTGTGAAGCAAATAAACAAATCAAAATGAAAGAAACAGCCACTCTGGTTCTCAAAAAGTGGCGGTGAAGGTTAGGGAGAAAGATAGCATTTAGGAAGTAAAAGGAAACACAAAAGGCAGGACAGAGAACTGTACCAGTTAAGGCAGAAGGAAGCAGGAGGGTAGTCAGAAGATCAAAGGCACAAACTGAGGAAAAGATAGCCAACTCGATTAGGAAGGGGGATGAAACCTTTTATAGGTATGTAAGGGAGTGTAGAAAGACAAAGGGAGGGATAATAATGCTGAATAGAATGGATGGTGGGTGGGCAGAGAGTGACAGTGAAAAAGCAGGGATACTGAATGAATACTTATGTTCAGTATTCACAAAAGAGGAAGTGGGGGAGGTGCCTAATCCAATTAACAGAAGCACTGTGGAGAGGGGAGTCGATCCCAGTCCTTTCACAGAACAAAGGGTTCCAAAAGAACTCCTAAAACTGAAGGTGGACAAAGCAATGGGGCCAGATGGAATTCACCCCAGAATTCTGAAAGAATTAAGCAGAGAACTAGTGAGACCACTGACTACCCTTTATAACACATCATGGGAGGATGGTGTGGTACCTGAGGACTGGAAGAAGGCTAATGTGATTCCCCTTCACAAAAGTGGGAGCAAGACAGAGGCAGAAAACTACATACCTGTCAGTTTCACCTCTGTGGAAGGGAAAGTGATGAAATCCCTTCTGAAGGAAAGAATTGTTGAGTACCTAGAGGCCAGTGGGGCACGGGACCCAAGGCAGCATGGGTTCACAGTGGGAAGATCATGTCAGACGAATCTAATTGATTTCTTTGACTGGGTGACCAAAGTAGTAGACCAGTGAGGGGCTGTGGACATGGCCTACCTAGAATTTAGCAAGGCATTTGACACAGTCCCACACAAAGATTAGTAGTCAAATTAACCAGCCTTGGAGTGGGTCCCAGGGTGGTAGCGTGGTAAAACATTGGCTGAACAACAGGACACAGAAGGTAATTGTAATTGGAGTCCACCTGAAAAAAGAGGGGTTACTAATGGGCACCGTGAGGTTCAGTACTGGTCCAGTCCTTTTAATATCTTTACAAGTGACATTGCAGAGGGACTGGAAGGAAAAGTATGCCTCTTTGCAGATGACACAAAGCTCTGCAACAGGGTTGATACACGGGCATGGAAAGGATGAGAAGGGACTTGGCAAGGTTGGAGGAATTGTCAGAAGTATGGCAGCTTGGATTCAATGCAAAGAAGTGCACCTGAGAAACAAAAACCTAGGGGAAGATTACACAATGGGGAAGGGGGGTCAGTAACAACAACAAAAATGGAACGGGACCTGGGGGTAGTCATATCAGATGACCTTAAGGTTGGCAAGCAATGTGAGAAGGCGGTAGGGAGGGCTGGGGGGATACTGGGATGTATAGGGAGAGGCATCACCAGCAGAAAACAGGAAGTTGTTATCCCCCTGTACAGATAGTTGGTGAGACCCCATCTGATGTATTGCATCCAGTTCTGGAGACCCCATCTCCGCAAAGACATAGACAGGATGGAGGCAGTTCAGAGGAGGGCAACTAAAATGGTGCAGGGTCTGAGAAGCCATACGAGGAGGCTAAAGGAGCTTAACATGTATACCCTTGAGGAAAGGAGAGAGAGGAGGGACATGATAGAAACTTTTAAGTACCTCAGTGGAATCAACAAAGTCCAAGAGGGTAGCATCTTTCAGAAAAAGAGATGTGCAAGAACAAGGGGACACAGTTTGAAGATAGAGGGGGGATGGCTCAAGGGCAATGTGAGGAAGTATTTTTCCACAGAGAGGGTGGTGGACGCATGGAACAGCCTTCCTGAGGAGGTTGTGGGGTCTAAAACTGTGGGAGAATTCAAGAATGCATGGGACAGACATAAGCCAATTTTTGTGTGGGGTAGGAAGAAATAGGCTGTTGGTTAAATAGGATCTGTAGCTTATCCTCTAGGTAGGGAAATGGGCAGACTAGGTGGGCCAAGCGGTCCTTATCTGCCGTCAAAGTCTGTGTTTCTATGTTACTGTTTATGCTCTGTAATTTTGCAACTTTGTATTCTGTACTGTCCTGGGTCATGCTTGAAAATATGCAGGTCTAATTGTCTAATGCACTTACTTAGTCAACAAAAGCTAAAAAATAAATATTGATACAATACACAAAAAACTCTGTAAATGATGCCATACACCAAAAGTGCCACTCTAAGCTTAGTGCATGATAGAGGAATGAAGTGAATTTCCCACTTCTAGTCTACAGAGAGATTGTTTTAAAAATTATTCTTCCTATTTTTGATTATGGTGACATATTCTGCAGTGGAGCTCCAAAATACTCCCTTGCCAGACTTGACCCCTCTCCCACTCATTTTGTCATTTTGCTTTAGATTGTTCCCCTTGTACCTGCCATAGCTCACTCTACTTGGCCCTTTCACTCCCCCCTCTTGTGCCAGGCACCTTTCCCATTGTGCCACCTTTATATCTAAATTCTGGTTTAATTCACTTCCTTCCTACCTTAAATCCCTCTTATCCTCCCCCTCAGCATCCCATTACACTCTACATGATAATACAGTACATCGCATTTCCTCTCTATTCAGTCTACAAAATCTTCTGTTGGTTAGTCTGCTTTCTGATACCATTTTCCTAAACTCTGGTCCTCCGTTCCCTTGCCAGTTCGCTCTGCCTCTTCGGCCTACTCCTTAAATTCTGTATTTCATGATTATTTTTCACCCTCCTGCAACTGTCATTGACTCCCCCATCCCCCCACACCAAGTTTTGCCCTGGCAATCTGCTTCCTACATTATCTGTTCATTGCTATGTAATAGTAGTTCTATCATCTAAAATTATCTCAATTATTTATATTACATGCATCTGTTATACTGATTTGTCTTTAATTTTTTACTATGCTGTATTTACTGTATATGAATTTCCACATCCCCTACCCCAGGATACACCTGTAAATTTGCTGTTAGCAGCTCAGTATGCCTTTTCCTGGTGAACTTTTGAAATAAATAAATCAGTAAATAAATAAGTAAATAACTGGCCTGAGAGGTCTGCAAATCTCGATCTATAAAATTGCAAATCACTGAATCAGCAAAAAGGCTCCAGTCCAATACTTATTCTTGTAGTAAATACAAATGATTTTATTTTCTCTTGTACTGAGCAGTTGAGCACTGCATGCTGCCACCTCCATGTTGCTCACTGCCCAAGCAGAAGCACACTCATGCTCCTCCCAGTTCAAATATAGGCACTGGTTTCAGAGGTCTGCTGAAACAGAGGCCTGCTAAGTCTGACATCACAAATGGTATTTTTTTCTCCTGCTGTATGACCCTGTCTACTGCCTTTTAGTTCCTTTTTCTTTGCAGCCTTCAGTTTTAGTATGTTTTTCTACAAACATATTTGGTAGAAAAGATTTGTCCTAGCTAAAGTATCTAAAATTGGAAAACTCTAGGTAAGCAACATCTCTGCCCAATGCCAAAAGCATTAGTGACCTGTCTCATAGTACTCCAGCAGTGAGCAGATACCAGAACAAGACTTGCACCATGCAGTGGACTCTCTGGCAAGTTTGTGTTAACTGCTTAGTGCGTGAACTGTTGTTCGCTCATTTGCCCATTTGACCAGTCCACACCAGGTGGACCAATGTGAGCCAGGCAAACTAAAAGTTTGCTGTTTTTCAGAATGTTTGTCAGGAGTTTACAAAAACTGAACACCTGATGTTTGAGTTGTTCAATTCCTGGGTAGAGCAGAACTTGCAGCCCTAGTTCTAGGGAAGTGGGGTTATTGGTAGTACCTTGAAATATGTGTTGATTGGTGTATCCACTACAATGTATCTTTTCTTTTATTGCCCTACCCTTTTGAAACTTTGCCTTTGCATGTCCATCTATAAACTAATGTAATTTCTTTGTGCAGTGGTCTCAAAACCTGTTTGTTTAATCTTTTTTAAACTAGTATAATTTTGTATATTCCAAATGCTCTCTTGTATCCTGATTATGTGCTAATTATTGCTATATAATAACTTTGTAAATTTGTATTGCATAGTATTTTGTGTACTGTTTGTTTTGTAGAGCACTCCGATACACTGTTTGTGTGATTCATAAATTCAAAATAATTAAATCATACCACAAAATATTTGTTGTGTTTTGAACTATGAATTTTGCCCATTAAAATGTAAAAAAAAAATTTCATTTTTCATTTTACATACATTAGAGTAAAAGCCATTTTAAAGCATAATATATACACAGGACAAAAAGGTTGCAGGGCACTTCAAGGATTTTGGGCCAGTGCATGCTCACGTCTCACCAACCACCAGGTACATCAGCAAAACAAAAGAGAGCACTCGGAGGGGAAAAAAGGAGACTGGAGCTCTGTGGACATAGTCCCACAACACAAGGGAGACAGATGAGGAAAACCCCTGTGGTCGAAGTACTGGGGCATGAGAGTCAGTGTCCTTTTGGCTTACAATAAAGCATTGACTATTATTAAGTTGTAAGTTTTTCCCGCTTGAGTTCTGTCTTTTGTTTAGTAGTCATAAGCATAATATTCTACTCCAGGGTGTGCATTAAAGGATTGTAATGTGCTTCCCTTTGGGTTCATGCCTCACTCCCCTGAGGCATACATTAAAATCCTTTTAAAGATCATGTGCAATGGTTTTTACATATTTTTTATAAAAGCTTGAAAAGCTGACATTCAAGTTCCTGTGTCATTGGTGTTTCCTGAAAATGTCATGCTGTTTGATTTTGTGGTTTTCTTTAAATCAGCATGTGTTAACTTGCTTTACAGTGGCTGAAAACAGTGAAGTTATTTTTGTCCTCTCAGTCAAACTTAGAGTGCGATGGCATCATTTTGGAGTAGCTTACTGTTTCAGATTCCCAATCAGAGCAATACTTTATAGAGTTAATGGTTTGCTGAGCTCTCCAAGTTTCTTACAAAGCCAGTCTCTGGTTTGTGGTTAGATAGATCAACTTAAAACATATCATTATATTCTGATAAAATACTGATCATTTCAGTTTCAATGCTGAATTGAAGTAGTGGAAATCTTTCTCTGTGAGAAATCAGCTTGTCTGTATCACAGTTTTTGGTTCTTTCTAATCAAAAATCTGATTTTCTAGCTACATAGCACAGGGCTGTTTAATGAATATAAAATAAATCCAAATTTTGTTCATTCACAGAAACTGTCTTTGATGTAGCCTTCATGAATATGTTCATGTAAGGACATTTATTTTTTTATGTCAGATTGACAAGCAGTACATGTGCTTGAAATACTGTAGCAGAGTGTCGGCACCTGTCTGAACTCACACATTTCAGTTCTTTGGTGGTTTCTGTGTGAAAATATATCATGTACATGTACAACTCAAAACAATGTGTGGCATCCTGATGCGTGTCTCTGCCCCACAGTTGAGGCAGCTGTAGTCTACTGCCACCTGTCCCTGCCCCACAAGCCCCTGCCTTCTGCTCCACATGCGAGACTGCTGCACCCTGCCGCCCACTGTCTTCTCCCACACAGTCAGGATTGTGCACCCTGCTGCCACCATCCCCCGCCTAAAGAATCAGGGATGCTGCACCCTGCCACCCCCTGCCCAGACAGTTGGGGATGACGCACCCTGCTGCCCTCTCTCCCTCACCCTCACAATTAGGGAAGCTGCACCTGTTGACCCCTGTTCCTGTCTCCACAGTCAGGGCTGCTGTGTCATGCTAAACCCTAGTGTGCCAGGTCCCCTGCCTCCACAGCTGGGGCTGCTGTACCATGCTGCCCTAGCCACCAGAGGTGGGGCTTTTTCTACACCCTGCTACCTACTTCCATTGCCCCAGATGGGCAGGGCTGCTGCACCATCTGTACCCCATGTCATAGTCAGGGCTGCTGTACCTGATGCCCCCTGTGTTCTGTACCACAGTCAAGACTTCTGCATCATGCTGTCCTTTATCCCTTGTCACCAGAGACAGGGCTACTGCACCCTGCTCCTTTCTACACAGTAGGAGTTGCCACGGCCTGCTGTGCTCTAGTTCCTCATGCTGCTGCAGTTTGGGCTGCTGCATCATGCTGCCACTTCCCACAAGATGCAGGGCATTTGCTGTGCCTTATTGCATGCCTCCACAGTTGAGGCAGTTGCACCCTGCTGGCTCCTGCCACCAGAGTCAGATCCTTTGCTATACCCTGCTGCCCACATCCCTTGTCCCAGACAGGCATGGCTGCTGCACCCTGTCCCACAGTTTGGGCTGCTGTATCCTGATGCCATCCCTATTTCCTTCCAGACATTCAGGGCTGCTACACACTGCTGCCCTCTGTCTACATGCTCATAGTCAGGCCACGGCACCCTGTTGCCCCTGTCCCTGTCTCCACAGTCAGGGTTACTGTGCTGTGCTACACATTAGAGTCTCATGCCTGCATCCAAATCAAATCTAATCAACTTTATTTTTATAGCGCCTTTCAGAACCAAGGTGCTGTACATAAAACATATACATAATAAAAATGTAAAACAACATTAAAATGTATCAACCATAACTAAATAAAAGCTAAACTAAATAAATATGTCTTCAAACCAACCTTAAAACTATCGACTATCCACATTTGGGGCTGCTGAGCCCTGCTACACATTTCCATTGCCCCAAATGGGCTGGACTGCTGTACAATGTACTCCCTGTACCACTGTCAGGGCTGCTATATCCTGATGCCCACCTGTGTCCTGCCCCACAGTCAGGGCTTCTGCACCATGCTGTCCTTTGTCGCCTGTCACCATTGTGTCCTGTTGCACCACACAGCCCCTTGCCTTCACAGGCAGGGGACAGGGTGCAGGAAATGCCCTTACTCTTGTGCTGCACCCTCCCCAAACAGTTGGGGTTGCTGCACCCTGCTACTCTCTCTCTCTCTCTCTCTCTCTCTCTCACACACACTCACAGTTAGGGACACTGCACATATTGCCCCCGGTTCCTGTCTCAGCAGAGTGTAGCAAAGGATCTGACTCTGGTGGCAGGGGGACAGCAGGATGTAACTATCTCAACTGTGGAGGCATGTAACAGGGTGCAGCAGATGCCCTGAATCCTGTGGCAAGTGGCAGCATGGTGCAGCAGCCCTAACTGTAGAAGCATGGGGCTCTAGGGTACAGCAGGCCACAGCAACGCAACTGTGTAGAAAGGAGCAGGGTGCAGCAGCCCTGTCTGTGGTGATAGGTCATAGAAAACAGCAGAGCCAGATTAAGGCATAGGCAACATAGGCACAGGCCTAGGGCCCCAGCCTCGCCAGAGGGGCCCCCAGCAATCCCCAACTTATATTTACTATCATATACTTTTCTTTTTGCCTGAGCTGCATCTTTTTGTTTGTTTTGTAAAGGACTCAGCCACTGAGTAATTGGAGCAAGACAGGAGATGAACTGTGACATGACTCACCTCCCTGATTAGGTGTTAATTGTAGATGATAGTTTAAGGGGCCCTGGCAAGGCTGACCTTTAAGGTGTGAAGAGGACCATTTCCTTTGCTTTGTCTCCCAACTCCACTTACAAACCTCACTTAGAATCAAGTCTTGCTCTTAAATATAATAGATTAGCAGTACAGTGCAATGTGTGTGCTTTATATTTAATCTCTTTCCTAAAACAGAAATCCACAATGCATTTCAGTGGTACAATTAAAAATTGTACTCTTTTTAATTCCCTCATGTCACTCATATTGAAATTCTTGCCTTGATATAGCTCTGTTTTCAGGATGAATAAAAATGAACATATTTCCAGGATCCCATCAGTAAATCTTGTCATTTATTGATCCTGGCTTACTTATCATTGGTAAAGTTATCACTCACAGAATTTTTTGGTCCTGGGAATGATTTCTTCCAACAATCACTCACTTTGAAATATAATCTCTAAAGTCCATGACTCCTCTAGTAAACTACCAACTTAATTCCTACATCACTAGAGAGCCTAGCCTCTTTTAGAGATGGATCTTTATCCCACCCCACAAAACCCCACATCCTGGTTCATAATACCTGACAGGACAATGTCCAAGAAGCAGCTGGTGCGACATGCAGGGATAAGGTGGTGCACACACAAATAGGTGGCCAGCCCAAACGCTTAGCAAGTTCCAGAACGGTATAGCACTCTGCAGAAACAGTTGAACACAAACTGTAGATGAAATTTCAAAACATTTATTTTGTATTCCAGTTCACAGCACAATCTGTGATTCTGTGGTCCAAGGGGTTACTATAGAGTGTTACCCTGTTCTGGACCTTACCTGACAGAACAAAATAACACCTGGACTGCAAGCACATACGTGTGTGTGTTTTTTTTTTGGGGGGAGGGGGAGCTTTGGTGAAGTGCAACATCATGACAATTCACATCCAAAAAAATGTTTTTACCAGGCCAATTAGTAATTATGTTCTTTAAATAAGGGAGGCAGTATGGCACAGTGGTTTAAGGTTCTGAGCTACAAACCTGGAGACCTGGGTTTGAATCCTTCAGCCCTCACGTGCATACTGTGTGACACTAAGCAAGTCACTTAACTTCCTTTTGCTCCCAGGTCACACCTGGAATCAAGCTTTAGCAGTGTGTGCCTCTACTGGTTAAACCATTTCCCCTTTCCCCTAAATGTTCAAAACTCAGATTATTGTTATATGTCCATACCGATATCATTAGTTTTGAAGCATTTTAGTTTGGTTATGTATGTTTTATGCCACTTTTGGGGGACAGTAAGGACATAGGGAGGGGCATAACCTTCAGAAAGACGAAGGTAGTGTTATCCCTGTATAAATCGATGGTGAGGTTCCACTTCTAGTACTGTGTCCAGTTTGGGAGGCCCCATCTCTGGAAGGACATAGACAGGGTGGAGGCAGTACAGGAGAGGGCAGCCAAAATGGTGCAGGCAGGGCTGGCAGCTGGTGTTTGTAGACCCCAGGCCATGCACCTCTAGTGGGTTCTTCAGACCCGTTCATCTATGTAAAAAAGAAGTAGGCACAGGCCAGCCCCAGCACTTGACAGAGAGATGCAGGGAGCCCACCCCTCTCCCTTGGGCCCCCCAACCTCAAGCCAGGCATCAGCAATGCTGGCAGTGACACAGAGGGTTCCTGAGTCTTGACCTGACCCAGACTCCTGCTGCCATTTCTGTTACACATTACACTGTCACTTTCTGCATGCTGTTAGGAATAGGATCTTTTTTTTTTTTTGTGATTTTCATTTGAACGGATGGTTGAACCATGAACCCATCCCTTGCTTTCTGGCGTATACATTTAAAAAAAAAAAATGAACACAATTCAGACTCAAAATGTAATCCTTGGTATGAATTTGCTGAGTAAGTAATGTTGTTGATGACTGACCTCCTGCTGGCGACTGCCTCAACTCCAGATGCTCCATCCAATCTGACTCTGCTGTGCTGTTCCAACCATCCTGCTGGATCCGCTTTTTCAGTACTGCCCACCTGCCAACACTGGCAACCCGTGACCATGACACAACCTGTGCCATTTCACAGCTCAGTCTCCCCTTCCCCGGCCACCCAACACAATGGGTTGTGAGGATGTTCAGACTCTCCTCATTCTCACGAGTCATGATTTCTTGCTGGCCCCAGACTAGTGTGCACTCCACCATGCAGCAGCTGCCTGATTCCCATCTTCAATAGCAATCAGATAATGGCAGGGCAGCCCAGTCCCTCAGGCCATCCCCCCATCACACTCTGACTCTAGCCATTGGCCACCTGCACCCACACTTCGTCCCCATGGCCACAAAACACTCCCAGTCCCTAGTTGAATTGGGGCCCTGCTCCTGCCAAGCAAGCTAAGCAGGGCTAGTAGTAGCAGTCATTCAGGGCCCAAGGGGGAGAGATTTATGTAGTTACATGCATGGCGGTTGCGCCAGGCCCACCAGCATCCTTCACACACCAAGCTCAGAGTTCATCACGGCATCGGCATTTGGCAACATTTAAATAATCTGTACCACACCATGCACTACCCAAGCTGCAGACAAGAGCAGAGCAGAGATGGGAGAGCCTGGCTGAACAGCATAGAAGTGGCAGCAAGTCCAGCCAGCTTGGAAAAATGAGATGCTGGTCAGGTGCTGGATGCCCAACCCCGGTGTTTGGGCCCCAGGCAATTGCCCAGGGTGGCCCAGGTGCTGATGCCGGGCCTGCATCAGAAGCCCTACAAGGAAAGACTCAAGGAATTAAATACAGTATGTACTATCTAGAGGAAAGGAGGGAAAGGGGGGGCATGATAGAAATGTTCAAATACCTTACAGGTATTAAAAAGGTACATGAAGTAGCATTTACACAAAAAAGATGCTCAAGGACAAGGGGTCACACTATGAAACTGGAGGAGGGAGGCTCAAAGGGATGTGAGGAAATACTATTTCACAGAAAGGGTGGTGAATTCCTGGAACAGCCTCCCAGTGGAAGTGGTGAGTGCTAAAATGGTAAAAGGATTCAAGCATGCATGGGATTGACACCAAAGGGATCTTAGAAATAAGGTAAGGGTGGGGTGAAGACCAAAGAGTGAGTAGGGTCTGCGGTGGAACAGTAGGTAGGGAAAATAGCGCAGACTAGGTGGGCTAAGAGGTCCTTCTTTGCTGACTTCTATGTTGCTATGTTTCTGTTTTTCTTCAAGTTTCAGTAAGTGATATGCAATGGCCAAGGGGTGCTGTCACAGCAAAGGGGCACGCTCGTGGTGAAAAGTCATGGTTGTGGTGAGGGGGCCCCAAATTTCTCTTGGGCCTAGGGCCCCAGGTTGCTTTGATCTGGCCCTGGAAAACAGCATGGTGCAGAAGCCTCAATTGTGAGACAGGACACATGGGGCATCAGGGTACAGCAGCCCTGACTGTGAGATGGGGTACACATGGTGCAGCAGCCCTGCCCATGGAGGCAGGAAACATGGCACTTTAATGCCTAACACAGCACAGCAACCTTGACTGTGTAGACAGGAACAGGGGCAACAGGTGCAGCTTCCCTAACATTGAGGCGGTGGAGATAGGGCAGCAGGGTGCAGCAACCCAATTGTTTGGGCAGGGAGCAGCAGGGTACAGTAGTCCTGATTCTTTCGGCAGGGGATGGAGGCAGCAGGGTGCACAATCCATGACTGTGGGGGAGAAGACAGTGGGCAGCAGGGTGCAGCAGCTTTGAATGTGGAGCAGAAGGCAGGGGTCTTATGGGGCAGGGGACTGGTGGCAGTAGACTGCAGCTGCCTCAACTGTGGGGCAGAGACACAGTGCATCAGGATTCCACATAGTGGTTCTAGTTGTACACGTACGTGATGCATTTTCACACAGAAACCACCAAAGAGCTTAAATGTGTGAGTTCTGATAGTACATGTGCTTAATACTGTAGCAGAGTGTGACAAGCACTTGTTTGTCAATCTGACATGAAAAAAAAAGTTCTTACATGTTTGTATTTATGAAGGCTACATCAAAGATAAACTGTTTCTGTGAATGAACAAAATTTAGATTTATTTTATATTCATTAAACATCCCTGTGTTATATAGTTAGAAAAAAATTGAAGTTTGATTAGAAAGAACAGAGCTGTGATACAGACAATCTGATTTCTCACAGAACCAATTTCCACTACTTCAATTCAGCATTGGTACTGAAATGATTAGCTTTGTAAAGGAAGAGAATGATGTATTTTAAGCTGATCTATCTAAACACAAACCAAAGACTGAGTTTGTAAGGAACCTGGGGAGCCCAGCAAAGCATAAACTCTACAGAGTGCTGCTCTGATTGGGAATCTGAAACAGCAAGCTACTCCAAAATGATGTCTTGCACTCTAAGTTTGACTGAGAGGACAGAAATAACTCCACTGTTTTCAGCCACTGTAGAGCAAGTTAACAAATGCTGATTTAAAGAAATCCACAAAACCAAACAGCATGCAATTTTCAGGAAACACTAACCATGACACAAGGACTTGAATTTCAGCTACTTTTAAAGCTTTTATTAAAAATATACAAAAACCTTGCACATGATCTTTAATGCACACCCTATTATGGCTACTTGCATGCTGAAACAACAATAGCAGAATGAGGCCATAAAGGAGACATGGGGACAGGAGGCAGAAACATGCTTGAACCTTTGCTTTGCCATCAGTAGTCTGTGGAATGTGCATTAGTAGGTGAAGCTATTCCCTGGGAGAGGGAGCCTGTAGCAAATAGAAACTTGTTCAGAGATTATCTAACACGAAAGGTTTTGCAATCTGTTATCTAATTTGAATGTAGGAGTACAGTATAATATTGGTTTTTACATAGATTCACAGGAAGTGCCAGCATATAAAGGCCCAGTGGCCCATCCAGTCTGTCCCTCCTACCTGACTACATTGATTTGGCCCTAGTGGCCATCCCACTCCCTTCTCACTGCTCTCCTCTCATTAAGGCCTTGTGCCTGTCCCACCCCAGTTTGAAACTGCCCATTGATTTGGCCCCTACCACCTCCTTAGGTAGTTTGTTCTACTTGCCCAGCACTCTTTTGGTGGAAAAGTGTTTATGGACATCCTTTTTGGATCTCCCCCCTGCCAGTTGGCCCGATGGCCTGCAAAAACAGTCTAAACAGCTGCTTTAAACTGAAGGCAAATCAGATGACAGACACTTTAAATTTGCTGCAGGGACAGGCCCTGTTGTTACTCACTAAACCATGGACCTCAGGATCTGGTTGAGTTCCAGGGTGGCAGCTCCTTGAGGCAGGATTGGCTCTCTGGCTTGTAGCTGCAGGACTTGTCCTCTTTGGAAAGACCAGGATACAGGGACCAGATCTGACATGACTCATCCCCATGTCTTGGCATCCCTCCCAGGGGTGGCCGCAACCCATGAGGATCTTCTCTGCAGGAGCTGATTCCCTTCTCTGGTCATCTAGCAGCTTGTTTTTTTTTTTAGGCAACAACAGACTCTCAAGCACATTACTTGGCATCACAGGTTCAGCTTGAACACAGTTCTGTAATAGGTCGCACAGTTTACCCGCCTGCAATCTGCAGTCCTGGAAGAGTAAGCTGGCAATGCAGAAGTTCAGGTCTCCCTCTGGCAAATTGGCTGAAGACAATTCAGGTGACCACAGGCTTGCAAACTAGACCATAGTCTCAGGCAAAACAGTCTTCCGCTGTGATGCAAGATGGGACCTTTTCAGCTCTGATCCCACTTTCAGTCTGGAATTTTAGCTCCAGGGAAATTGCTTCTTTTTCTCCTTTTCTGGAGAAATGCAGCTTGGTCTGCAGTCTTGGCAGTCCACACTTAAGGTAAATGTTCTGACTGAGGAAGAGCAAAACAGGCCTTTCCTTTAACTCCCAAGCTGCAGAAAGCCTTCTCTGACCACAGACTGCATCAATGACTCTGCCCCAAACTCACTTTTGTTCCAACAGTCCCCCTTAAAGGAGAACTGCACTGAACTTATTAACCATTTTCTCCTGCAAAAGCTGATTTTTAAATACTGGTTCCAGCTCTGTTGCTGGTCCATCTCTACAGACTTTTTAATTATCTTAGTGGGTGTTTCTACTTCACAGACTACAGGTAAGTACCATTTTAGAACTGTATGATGTAGTTTATGTCCCTATTCTACTCTTCTATTGTTGGCACAATGCGTATACTTACCCCTGCAGTTGTATATATGCTACATTCTATTATCCCAAATGTCCCACAGTGTGGCCAGAAAATATCCAGCTGGGGACTGTATCACAGCCCAAATCAAGCCTCAGACTTCAAGGAAAGGGGTGTATGAGCATTCCCTATGCTAATTAGTAGGATACCCATTGCTGGCTGTCCTCCCCCCCCAGTTGTTTGCCCCTTGACCAGGACCAGGACCCCTTCTATGGCCTGCAAACCATGACTGCCAGTAGTAACCTTTTTGACCAGGTGTGTTACTCACCAACACCTTTCCTAAATGGGTCAGAGCTGCACCTGTGCTTATATTCCCCATTCAGCAGCAGAGCACATGTGAAGTAAGCTCAAAAAGGGAAGTACCCTCAGATGATATATGGTGCACTTACACTTATCTGTTTTGCCCACAGTCCCAGTGTGCAATAGCTGCTCCATTACAGTCATAGCAGTCTGATTGTGGCAGATGCCCAACCCTTTATCTGTGCTGAGTCACTACGGTGAAAGCTAAATGCTGCAGACATTTTCTTTTCCAAATGTGGGTACTACTCACCATCTGCGGCACTGCCAGGGTTGGGGAGAGAGTCAGCAGAAGAAAGGAAGTTTCACTGTCTAGGACCAGGAATGGTGGAAGAGAAGAGGGTGGGAGCAGTAGACAGGCTTCTTTAAATAAACAGCTTCATTCAGGACTGGGAGCAGGGTTACGAGACTGAGACAGCAAAAGGAGGGAGAGGGCATGAGGTTTCTTGTTTTGTATTACACCAGAATAAGGGTTAGGATAGAAAGCAGGGCCATCAACCAGGACATGAGGAGATGTTGATGGAAGGCTTTAGAAAATTTCTTGCAGAACTTGGAGAATGCTAAGCAGCCAGCTTTGCCTCCTTGCAGGGTCAGACTCAGTCTGGCAGCTGGAATGACCCTCACTTTCCTGCCCCTGGGCTTGACACCTCCTGCTGCTGCCCTGTGGACCTTCTCCAGAGGGTGCTGCCACAACCACCATCAAGTTATACTAAGCTGTGGCTCCCAGCCAGCCTCACTTGCATCAAGCAATAATCACATAGCTGTCTGAAAGATGCAATAGTGAGTACCAAAGATAAATATTAATGGCTGACTGTATGTTCCCACCTTGCAGGTTTAGCTACAACTCATTCTTGTTGGTAACTTTACATTATGGTTCCTAATTCAAATCTGCATACTGTAAGGGTATGTTGTCAGTTTGGAACTTTGAATTAACATAGAGCTCACACAGAAGAGGCCTCAGAAGACTGGAGAAGGGCTCATGTGATCCCACTCCACAAGAGTGGTAGCAGGAAGGAGGCAGGGAACAACAGACCATTATACAATGGCAAGAAAAAATCATGGACTCTGATTGGCCAGTCTTGGGCTGGACCCGTGATGTTATCCCAGTACAACATCACGGGTCTAGTCTCAGCCTCACTGTGAACCTGCTGATCAGCATGAGCATGCTGAGCATTTTCTTGATTGTTTCATCTGCTCTTAAAAAAACAAAAATATTTTTCCACACAAAAACATCTTTAAAATTATTTTTTTTATTCTGTATAACAACGAGCCGTTGTATAATAGCAATAATGCCCTCCAGGGTGTGATCGTTTGGGATAATGTCACGGCTCAGTTGTTGGACGCACTCGGCCTGCGGCCTCGTGCCCAACCACTTGAGGCGTGATGTTATCCCAGCACGACACACACCCTGTCAGACATTATTGCTTAAGTCAGTCTTACCTCAGTAGTGGGCAAGATTATGGAGGCACTCCTTAAGGAAAGGATAGTGCAACACCTGGAATCCGTAGGAGCACAGGATCCAAGACAGCATGGGTTTACAAAAGGAAGGTCCTGTCAGACTAATCTCATAGATTTCTTTGGCTGGGTAACCAGAGTGGTGGACCAAGGGGGAGCAGTTGATGTTGCCTACCTTGACTTCAGTAAAGCTTTTGACACTGTTTCACATAGAAGATTGATAAATAAGCTGGGTAGGCTCGGGGTGGGTCAGAAATTGGTCAAATGGGTGGTAAACTGGTTGACGAGCAGAAAATAAAGCATGGTGGTAAATGGTATACAGTCAGAAGAGATGCAAGTCACAAGGGTAAGTCCCTCAGGATCAGTCCTGGGCCAGTCCTCTTCAATATCTTCATTAGTGACATTGCAGATGGACTAGACGGTAAGGTTTGTCTGTTTGCAGGTGACACCAAGACCTGCTAGAGTAGATGATCCAGATGGGGGTGGGCAGAATGAAAAGAGATCTGGATAAACTAGCAAAATGGTCAGAAGAGTGGCAACTGGGATTTAATGCAAAAGAAGTGCAAGATCATGCACATAGGTAAGAGAAACTCTGAAGCCACCTATAGGCTGGGAGGAGTTGCTGGCAGTCACAAAGGAAGAAAGAGACTTGGGCATCATCATCGCCGATGATCTGAAATCATCCAAGCAGACCTCTAAAGCAGTAGGTAAGGCTAAGGGGATGTTAGGGTGTATTAGTAGGGATATCACAAGTCATAAGAGGGAGGTAATAATCCCTCTTTACAAGACACTGGTGAGGTCCCATCTGGAGTACTGCTTGCAGTACTGGAGGCCACACCTTCACAAGGACATTAACCAAACTGAGGCAGTCCAGAGAAGGGCAACCAAAATGGTGGAGGGATTGCATCAGAAGACATATGAGGACAGATTAATGGAGCTCAATATGTATATCCTGAGCAAAGGAGGGGAGATGTAGTATGATCGAAACATTCAAACACCTTAAGGGCATTAACAAGGTGAAAGAGTCTAACATGTTTAAATAAAAGAAAAATAGCAGGACAAGAGGACACAGCATGAGATTAGAGGGAGGCCGATTAAGAGGAAGTGTGAGGAAATTCTTTTCACAGAAAGAGTGGTGGATGCATGGAATGGCCTACCTCAGGAAGTGGCAGCTATGAATACAGTGCAGGGCTTCAAACAGGCATGGGATAGGCATACGGGAGCAATACAGATGAGTATGAATAGATAGGCCACTGACAGAGCAAAGGCTGATTGCACATTTATAAGGTAGAAAAATAAATGGGCAGACTGGATGGACCTTGTGGTCCTTATCTGCTGTTAACCTCTATGTTTCTATGTAGAGCTGATTTTCTTGCTCAACTAGGCTCTATAGATTTTTGTTCTCTTTTTGCTTGGTGTTCCAAGAGGTTAGTAGCTTTTCCAGTGTGGTATGTGTGTGTGTGGGGGGGGGTGGGTGGGGCTGGGGGGGTTACAGAAGGATTTGGAACAGACATACATGTTCGCTACTAGCAAACAATTCACTTGGGTTGCACTTCTGAATCTTGTAGAGGTCACATTAATGTAAAGGAACCAGTGGTGGGAGAGGGGAGACTTTCTTGTTTCCATGTGCTCAGTGACCTTCTTGTACATACTGACAGGGCTGCTGTCAGTGCAGCATGATTTCATCACTATACCTGATTCTGGTTACAAGGCGGTCATCGTCTGGGATGGTACTTTGGTTCCCCATTGTACCGGGGAGACCCACCACTTGTACAGTGCTCTTTTTCCTCTCAGATGGTGTTCCACTGTACTCTGTCTGTGGTGCTACACCCTTAAAGAGGTTCTCTTATTAAAACCATCCCCCCCTTGGAAGCCACAAGCTGTTTCTTGTTATACAGTTGCTCCACAGGAGCCCATTTTCATTACTAGTTAATTCAAGTTTGTCTTACTATTATTGTGTTGTAGTGTTATTCCTTGTTACGTGTTTTCCTCTTACTGCAGTCTCACTTTGTGACACACTGTTTTCCATCTCACAACAAGCCTGAGCTGCTGTTCCTCATTTAGGCTGATATCAGTCCTTCATATAGATTACAAGATTTTCTCTTCTATCCTGGCCAAACGATTAAAATAATTTCTCCCATTTCTCATTAATATTAAGGACCAAACCAGATTTGTCTTCTCTAGACAAACACAAAATAATATTAAAAGAACATCAAACATCCTACACCACACCAACTGGTTGGGGTCGTCTTTTTTGTTGCTCAGTTTAGATGCTGAGAAGGCCTTCGACTGGGTGGCATGGCCCTTTCTGTTCCAGGTGAGTCAAACAACATGAAGTCTTGCTGTATTCTGACTATATGCAGTTAGCCTCAGCACTTGAACTGCTCCAGAGAGAAAAGGGTTAACTCTATGCCAGGGCATAGAACGTTGAGTTTGAGCTCAGTTTTCAAACCTCTGTCCCAGGTACTCCTCAGTGTAACTGTCAGATTCTTTACTCCTCCTAACTGAGAAGTCGCTCTGGAGATCCTCTCCTTCACTTCTGTTCGGTTAAAGTAAAAATCGGTTGGTTTATCAACCGTTTACTTATTTTTTTGGCATTTCTGATCTCTGTCCATAGTACAGTAAGTGTACTTAGTAGATAGTTTACTATTTTGTTGGTAGAAATTGTTTTTTGTTCAGTTTCTTTCCAGTCGGTCCGGTTGGGAACCAAAGCAGGTCTGTTTTATCTTTCTGGTAACATTTTCTGTTTTTTGTATTGTGGTTCCTGGTACCTATCAGATTCTAAAAAAATGATATTTTCTTAGTTTTTTTAACTGACCCATGACACAGTTGGGAGAGAGAGGTTTGTAGTTGCCTGGCTTAAATGTTGGTAAGCATAACTTATCTTTTTAGGCGTGTCTGAGAAACCTAAAAGGAAAACTGGTCCCACTGGGTTTCAGCACTGCACAGAGTTTGGGGAGGCCTTTGTTAAAGCTGATACCCACCTCATCTGTGTTTACTGTCTGGGGTTTGACCACCTCAAAGAAGACTGCCAAATTTGCAAAAACTTTCCCAAAGCCACTTTAGCTAAACGTTTAAGCAGGCTGAAGGAAAGGGAGGCCTAGAAATCCACTGACCCAGATGGCCAGCCCAGTCCGGTTTGGATCGAACCTGAGGGGGTACCCACTGACCTGGGTGATACCTCCTTGGGCAAAAGGAGAGCTGATTCTGTGGAATTGGGTCCGTCTAAGAGAAAGCGCAAGTTGGCTGGTTCAGATCCTGGTTCCCATGTTCCGACCACTGATGAAATAGCTAAAGCTATAATTGTACAATTGCCTCGCCTGGTTCCAACCAAACCAACCCAAAAATGATCGGTTTCAGTTGGAAGTTTATGCTTCTGAATATGACCCTGAAGCATTTTATGAGGGCAATTGGGAAGGAGAAGAAGATTATGAAAGTCTAGATGAGCCAGTAGAACCTGACAACTCCCCAGACAGGCCTTCTCATGTGTCTCCTCCCAGACTTTCTGAGTCCCCCTCCCATTTCTTGTTTTACAAGAAAGTGGCTGATACCCTCCAGCTTCCTCTGGAAGAGGCTGAACATGAACAGGAGGAACCTGACTATGTTGAGATGATGGATGTCCCAGAGTCCAAAAGGGTGCCTTCCCTCTGCATAAATCCTTGGGGAAACAGACACAAAAAATTCTTTAGTTTCCAACATCCATTCCTCCTGTGGGTAAAAAGATGGACAGGAGGTATACCTTGTCAGGTCCTGGGATGGAATTCCTTACAACTTATTGCAGCCATGTTGGGATAGTGCAAGCTGCAGCCTGTGACAAGGCTAACATCCTGGCATCTCACCCCTCAGATAAGGATTCCAGGAAAGCGGATGCCATGGCAAAGAAACAGTACTTGACATCCTCTTTGGGGCTCAGGCAATCAAATTACATGGTATATACAGCCAGATACCAGAAATCTATGTGGATATGGTTCTGGAGCTGACTGAGAATGCCCATCCCCAGCTGGCCAAGGAGCTGGAGCAGGTGGCTGTGAATGGTATTGAGGCATCAAAGGTCCAGTTTCATGCTGCTGTTGACTCAATGATGTACATTCTAGGTTATGGCTACATCTGTCTCCATGAGGAGATTTGCTTGGCTCAAGTATACCAGTTTATCACAGGATACCTAGACCAAAGCCATGGATTTTCCTGTCATGGGTAACTCACTGTTTGGAGAGCAAACAGAGGCTTATGAAAAGATGGATGAATACAGGACCACCTACAGGAGTGCTGCAGCCAGGAAAAGCAGGTCACATTTCAGAGGCAGCAATCTAGGGCTGGCAGGGGCAGGCCTTTTACCAAGCCCAGGCCTCCTCTTCTTTCTAGCAGAGGGGTTCTTTAGGGAAGAGGCAGAAGGGAGATGACCAGGACTCCATCATCCACTCAGTCTAAGCCCCTGCCAAACAGACATCCTGATGTGTCAGTCAGGGTTGCCTCCCCAGTTCTAGTGGGGGGCAGGCTGGCTCACTATTTCCATGCCTGGAAGTCTATTACCTCAGACAAATGGATCCTGGAAGTAGTGAGCTATGGACTTGCTCTCAGCTTCAAAAGGTTCCCGAAAATGAGAGCAAAGTATTTGAGTCCTCCCTCCCCCTTGGAGACAAAGGCCTTGGAGGCAGAAGTCTCCTCTCTATTACTCCTTCAAGCAGTATAGAAGGTACAGCTCTATCACAGGGGAAAGGAACTGTATTCCAGATACTTTCTTACCCCAAAAAAGACAGGGGAGTGGTGACCCATCCTAGATCTATGATACCTAAACAAACATATACTAAAGTCAAAGTTCAAAATGGTGACTCTGGGAATAATTCTCCCCTCTCTGAGACCAGGAGAATGGCTATCCTCCCTGGAGCTCAAGGATGCCTGTTTCCACATACCTATCAGACACTCCCACAGAAAGTACCTCAGGTTCGAGTTGCCCTCAGGCCACTACCAGTTCAGAGCAATGCCTTTCAGCCTAACATCTGCTCCAAGGTGTTCACCAAGTATCTGGCAGTAGTGGTGGCCTTTCTCAGGAGACAAGGCATCTTATTGTTCCCTTATCTGGACAACTGGCTCATAGTGGGTCAGTCCTCATACCAAGTCAAGTCATCTCTAGAGGTCACTCAGAAGCTTCTGGACGCCATAGGATTCATACTAAATCTATAAAAATATGTTCTTGAACCAGCCCAGCTTCTCACATTAATAGGGGTGGAACTGGACACTGTTCAGGCCAAGGCCTTTCTTCCTTGGTTGCTAGCCTTTGGAAGACAGAAATCTTGTTTGTAGAGCAGAAAGCAACTAACTAAAAGAAGCTACAATTTTCTCACTGATTTAACACTTCTATCTCAGCAGGAGTCAGTGTCTGCTGAGATTAAGCAGACAGATACTTTATTAGAAGTAGAAGGGGTCTTATTTAGGGTTAAAAAAAGAAAAGAAAGAAAGTCAGTGTGTGTTCTGTGCTGGGAAGGGTACTGTATCAACTTACTTTGCTAAACCAGTAGGAGGAGAGCGAGCTTAATTGGGGGTGTGGCTTAGATAAAATAAAAGCAGGTGACTCCAATTACAACTTCCTGTTGCTAGCCTTTTTTCTTACTAATTGCCCTCCATCCCACCCTTTCACCCACCCACCCTAAGCCAAATCTACTTTTATAGCCACTGGATTTGACTGACAACAGGAACTTTCTGCTTGGCAGTAGGAAGGGAAGGATCATAGAAAAACATTAGTTTTGTCAACCCTAAAGGAAAAAAGTAGCTCGCTCCACCCCCCAGCTGCTGGTGGTCTGACACTGAGCAAGGGAGAAGGAGGCTACTGAAGAATATAGGAAGTTGCTGTCCCAGAACAGGAAGGGTGAGAGTTATAAGGAGAGGAGAGAGTAGTCTATAGAGAAACAGGAGAGGGACACAAAATAACACATGATAGGAGTGGTGCAGTGCAATGGCTGTGGGGTGGCAGTGTTCTGGGAGACATTCTGGAGGCTGTAATGCTGCCCTAGTTTTAGGCACCTCTCTGGTCTGGGGGAGGAGGTTGCTTGTCTCCAGGCTGACCTGGCTAGGATTTGAGAAACCTCCTCCCTCACCCAGGGACCACCAGGGCCAATGCCACTACCTCAGAGGTTGCCAAGAAAGAGGAGAGGCTGGACCAGGATAGGCTTAGTGAGGGAGAAGGTGGTGGAACAGATTTGCATCCCTCCAGCTGTACCTCTCCATAATTCATACACTCTTCTGGTGGATAGCGGTTCCTCTATGGAGGCACCTGCAATGGAGATCAAGGAGGATACTGAGAACTTTCACAAAGGAGACCCACAGGAGGGTGGCATGGGACCCCGCAGGGGAAGGAAACAACTCCTGGTGGGGGACTCCATCATTGGGGGGTAGAAGTGGGGGAGGAAGGAGAGGGAGGTAAGGTGCCTGCCTGGCGCCATGGCTTGGAGGGACAGGAAGCGAATCCTCAGGATCATGGGAGCAGCTGCACGAGGGAGGGAGCTGGATGTCATTGTCCACCTAGGGACAAATGACCTGGCTAGGAATGGGATCAGAGCAGTGCAAGAGAGTTTGTGAGGTTGGGGAGGGACTTAGACAAGTAGCGCATATGGTAACTTTCTGGAGGTGCTGCCTGTCTATGGCAAGGGTGATGCTGGTGCTCCACCTGTCTGCATCTGTCCTGGGGGGCAGATCCTAGTGATAGGTTTAAATGCTTCATTGGCAAGCATTTAAACCAGCCAAGGGGAGGCACTGAAAAGGAGCAGCAGGAAATTCCAGCCCCCACCACAAAAACAGTAATTAGTGAGGTAAATATCAAGGTAGAAAAGTCATTAGGAGCAAGACAGAGGTAAATGTAAACAAAAGGCAAAGGCAGTAAGGACAGGGATGGGGCTAAAGGGGTAAGACCATCAAAAGTGGAGGGTGGTGAGTGCCAATGCCTGTAGTCTCTGTAACAAGCTCCCTGAACTAGTGGCCTTGATGGAAGAGAGTTGTCTGGATATTGTATAGTCACAGAAACATGGTACACAGAGAACCATGGTTGGGATGTCAGCATACCAGGATACACAATCTACAGGAGGGACAAGGGAGGGTAAAAGAGGAGGAGGAGTAGCTCTCTGTGTAAAGGAAGGGTTCAAAGCAACAAAACTAAAGAGTAAACAATGCGCAGATGAGGCACTCTGGGTTGCCCTGGAGACAGGAAATGGCACCACAATCCGCGTTGGGGTTGTATATAGACCTCCATCTCAGGGGGAGGAAATGGACAAAGAAATGATAGAAGGCATCCTTAGAATGGCAGAAAAAGGGGAGATATTGTTGATGGGGGACCTGAATATGCCAGTTGTTAACTGGAGCACCTTTGCTGCAGGCACATCCAAGAGCAGGGTCATTCTTGATGCCCTACAAGGCATGCCTCAAACAGCTAGTATTGGAACCCACCCAGGAGGGAGCAATCTTAGACCTGGTACTTTTAAATGGGTAGGGAGAAAGAATCTCAGACTTAGAAGTGGTAGCCATCTGGAACAAGCGACCACCAAACAGTGTGGTTCACGATAAACACAGCCATACAATCAAGCCATACAAAAGTAAGAGTATTGGACTTTAGGAGGACTGACTTTGGGAAAATGAGAGTGAGCCTCAGAAAAGCACTAGCAAACAGGCAAGAAGTGGGGTGGAGGAACAATGGGGAGTAATCAAAACAGCCATCACAGAGGCAACAAGCCTTTGTGTAAAGCAAATCAACAAAACACAATGAAGAAAAAAAACGCTATGGTTTTCAAAAGAAGTGGTAGGGAAGATTAAGGAGAAAAGGATAGCATTCAGGAAATATAAGGAAACACAGAAGGAGCAGGACAGAGAACTTTATCAGTTAAAGCAGAAAGAGGCAGGGAAGGCAGTCAGAATAGCAAAGGCCCAAACCGAGGAAAGGCTAGCCAACTCTGTTAAGAAGGGGGATAGGACCTTTTATAGGTACATTAGGGAGCAAAGAAAGACCAAAGGAGGGATACTGAGGCTTAATAAAGGGAAGGGAATGTGGGCAGAGGGTGACAGTGAAAAAGCAGGGAAACTGAACGAATATTTCTGCTCAGTATTCACAAAGGAAGAGGAGGGGAAGGTACCTAAACCAAACAAGAGAAACACTCTGAAGACAGGGGTCGATACCAGTCCATTTACAGAAGAAAGGGTTCTGAAAGAACTAATAAAATTGAAAGTGTACAAAGCAGTGGGGCCTGATGGGATTTACCCAAGAATTCTAAAAGAACTAAGGGTAGAACAAGTGTCACTGCTGACTACTCTCTTTAACAAATCATGGGAGGATGGGGTGGTACCTGAGCACTGGAGGAGGGCAGATGTGATTCCTCTTCACAAAAGTGGGAGCAGGACAGAGGCAGGAAACTACAGACCAGTTAGTTTGACTTCAATGATAGGGAAAATGATGAAATCACTTCTGAAGGAAAGAACTGTTGAGTACCTAGAGGCCAATGGGGCACAGGACTCAAAGCAGCATGGATTCACGATAGGAAGGTCATGTCAGATGAATCTAATAGATTTCTTTGGCTGGGTGACCAAAGTAGTAGACCTGGAGGGGCTATGGACATGGCCTGCCTAGATTTTAGCAAAGCATTTGATACAGTCCCACACAAAAGATTAATACCCAAGTTAGCCAGCCTTGAAGTGGATCCCAAGGTGGAAGTCTGGATAAAAAATTGGCTGGACAACAGGATGCAAAGGGTAGTAGTAAACAGAGTCCACAGTGAAGAAAGGAGTGTTACTAGTGGGGTACCACAGGGTTCTGTACTGGGACCAGCCCTTTTTAATGTCTTTATAAGTGGCATTGCAGAGGAACTGGAAGGAAAAGTATGTTTCTTTGCAGACGACACAAAGATCTGCAACAGGGTTGATACACAAGATGAAGGGGAAAGGATGAGAAGGGACTTGGCAAGGTTGGAGGCATGGTCAAATGTATGGAAGCTCAGATTCAGTGCAAAGAAGTGCAAGGTAATGCACCTGGGAAACAAAAACCCAGGGGAAGAGTACACAATGGCGGGGGGAGATACTGACAACAGTAAAAATGGAAAAGGACCTGGGGTAATTATATCAGATGACCTAAAGGTGGGCAAGCAATGTGAAAAGGCATTAAGGAAGGCCGGGGGGATACTGGGATGCATGGGGAGAGGCATCAATAGTAGAAAACAGGAAGTTGTTATCCCTCTGAACAGACAGTTGGTGAGACCCCATCTGGAGTACTGTGTGCAGATCTGGAGTCCCCATCTCCACAAAGACATAGACAGAGTGGAGGCTGTCCAGAGGAGGGCAACCAAAATGGTGCAGGGTCTGCACCAGACGACATACGAAGAAAGACCAAAGGAGCTTAATATGTATACCCTTGAGGAAGGAAGGGAGAGCGGGGACATGCTAGAAACTTTCAAGTACCTCAAGGGAATCAACAGAGTCCAAGAAGGTAGCATCTTTCAGAAAAAGAGATGTGCAAAAACAAGAAGGCACCATTTGAAGACAGAGGGGGGATGGCTCAGAGGTAATGTGAGGAAGTATTTCTTCACAGAGAGGGTTGTAGATGCATGGAACAACCTCCCTGAGGAGGTTGTGGAATCAAGAACAGTGGGGGAATTCAAGAATGCATTGGGACAGACATAAGGCAGTCCTAGTGGTGGTAGGAGGAAGTAAGCTGTTGGTTAACTAGGATCTGCAGCTTATCTGTCAGGTAGGAAAATGGGCAGACTAGGTGGGCCAAGCGTCCTATCTGCCATCATATTCTATCTTTCTATGCTTCTGTTTCTCTTTCAAGGGTTCAATCTCTTATCACCCTGGCTTCCTCTTTTCGCCACTAGTGTCTCAGCCAGCCAGGCAATTTTTACAGTTACTAGGCTATATGGCAACTTGCATTGCAGTAGTGCAAGGTCAAGGTTTCAAATGAGAGATATTCAGTTTCATCTAAATCCTTTTGGTCTCAGAAAAAGACCCTCTTCCAGTGTCTCAAACTCTGGTTCAGGCTCTCCAGTGGTGGCTGGAGGCAGACAATCTGAGGCAAGGTGTCCTTTCCTCAGTCAGGCTCCAACAGTGATTCTCACCACTGATGCTTCCTTACTGGGATGGGGAGCCCATCTGGATCAGCTTACTGCTCAGGAACATGGTCTCATCAGGCATCTCTCCTGCACATAAATCTTCTCAAACTCAGGGCTGTCTTTCTAGCTCTTCAGACATTCTCGAACACAATTCAGGGGAAAGTGGTGCAGATCAGGACAGGCAACACCACAACCGTGGGGTACATCAACCATCAGGGGGGCACGCGATCCTCGGCCTTGTGCACAGAAGCCATGAAAATATGGTCACTAGCTTATTCCCTGAAGGTCTCCCTGATAACTGTGCATCTCCCAGGGAAGGACAATGTACTGGCAGGTGCTCTCAATAGGATTTCCCAAGGTCACCACAAATGGGCCCTGAATCCTCTAATTCTTCAGATCATTTTCAAAAGGTGGGGAACTCCAAAGATAGATCTCTTTGCAGCCCCAGGCAATCATCAGCTTCCCCTCTTCTGCTGCAGACTCTCTATCTCTTTTGGGGTCTGTTCCTCAAGATGTTCTCCTGTTGGATTGGACAAGCAGGTTTCTGTATGGTTTTCCTCATTTTCCTCTGATATTCAGAGTTCTGGTCAAGATCAGATCTCAGCCTTGCACTGTGATTCTAGTGGCTCCAGACTGGGCCAGGCAGCCTTGGTACCCCCTACTATTGTCAATGTCAATGACAATTCCACTTTGTCTTCCCAGATAGTTTAATCTTCTCACCTTCTCACAGGGGAGGATACTGTATCTTAACCTTCAGGCGCTCAGACTCAAAGCTTGGCTCTTGAGGTGCCAGAATATGCCAGTCTGCTTCTTTCCCAGTCAGTCTTGGACATTCTTAAGGTTAGTAGGAAGCCTTCTACTAGGAAAACTTACAATTCCAAATGGAAGAGATTTGGTTTGGGTGTTCTCAGAGGCATATTCAGCTTGATTCAGCTGACATTACCACTGCAGTGGACTATCTGGTGCATCTTAACAGTGTGGGCCTCAGGCCTCACCACTCAAAGTGCATTTGGCAACTACCTCTGCCTTCCTTTCAGCTGGGAAGGGCTCTTTCCTAGCTTTTCATCCAGTTTTCAAGAAATTTTTCAAAGGTCTGGTTCATATCAGTCCCCCTTTAGGGACTGCATTCTGTTTGGGATCTGAATTTCGTAGCTTATGCAGCCCCCTTGAATCATTAGCTTCAGCTGAGCTGAAATACTTTACTTGGAAGACTGTGTTCCTGGTAGCCATTACCTCAGCTAAGAGAATAAGTGAATTACAGGCTCTTATCAGTGGAACCTGATTTCATTTCATTTCACAGGGATAAGGTGGTCCTTCGAACAAACAGAAAGTTCCTGCCCAAGGTGGTAACAGACTTCATTTGAACCAATCTGTGTCATTGCTTGTATTCTTCACTGACCTTTCTTCTTCTTCTTCTGGGAAGAGAAGACTGCACAATCTTGATGTTAAAAGGCCCTTCGTTATTACATAGAATGCACTAAGGCTCATAGCAATGACTGTTCACAGCTATTCCTCACTTATGGTGAAGTGTGAAAAGGTAAACCTGCCACTAAGAGAACTATTGCCAGGTGGAGTGTCTCCTGTGTCAACTTCTGCTGCTCAAAATTGGGAAAGAGCCACCTCAGGCCTGAGGGCTCACTCCACTCAGAGGTACAGCTGCTTTGGTCGCAGCAGCTAGAGACATACTCTAGTAGAAATCTGTAAAGCAGCCACCTGGAAAACTGTTCACACATTACCAAGCATTATTCTCTTGACATTCAGTCAAGAAGTGATGCTAGGTTTGGCACAGCAGTGCTGCAGAGCTTGTTCCCAAAATAGATTCTGTAACTCCCTCCTCCAAGGGGGTGCTGCTTGGTAGTCTGCACATAGTCAGGATACAGCAAGACTTCATGTTTGAAGAAACAATTACTCACATTGTAATGTTGTTTTCTTCTAATGGAATCATGCTGCATTCTGACCTCCTCTCTGCCTCCTCCTAGAACCTAGTTGTTTTGGGATGTGGTTGGCAGATGTAGTGCTCGCCTCAGGAGAGTGTACCTGGGTCACCTCTTCTTTAGAATGGGATTTTTTTGTTGTTCTATTTAACTATATATTGTTAAGTTTGCCACCTGCTTGGATTCTTTTGTGGGTTCTCAATTTGAGTCTTCTGGACCCTAATAACTTGTTTGTTGCCTTTTGAGACAAATTTTTAAACAATTTCTATTTGATGGTTAGTTAGCATGGTGCTCGTAAGAATCTGACATTTACGCTGAGGGGTACCTGGGACAAAGGTTTGAAAACTGAGCTTGAGCTCAACATTCTATGCAGCAGTGCTGGGGCTAACTGCATATGGTCAGAATACAACAAGGCTCCATTAGAATAAACAACATTACTATGATGAGTAATTTTTTCTGACCCACCCTAAAATTCTTAGTTAATTTGCACAGGTGGTGTAGGCCTTATATGCAGCACCAGAGGCATATGCCAAAACTAATTGGCAGCTCTCTCCATTGTTTTCACTGGGAAGGTGAGCCCAGCAAGGCTGTCCCTCTCCTTTTTGCCTTATTTCTAGAGCCTCTGGCTCAGACATTGAGGCAGTACCCTGCTGTTACAGGTATTTGACATGGAAATCGAGAGCAGAAACTAGCAATATATCTTGATGACTTGCTGTTATATCTTTTGCATGCAGAGCAGTTGTTAGCCCCATTAGGGTGAGTGTTGTTGCAGTATGGAACACTTGCTGGATATAGCTTGAATGCCTCTAAAACTGAGGTCCTGCAAATTAATTATACAACGTCTCCTGTTGCGAGGGCTAATTTTAATTTTAAGTGGAATATAACTCACTTTAGATTGGGTGCCCTTAACTATGATGCACTTACTCAGGTGTTTCAGAAGGACATTGCCAGCTGTGCTAACCTTCCACTCCATTTAAGCCAGAAAGTGTATAGCATTTCATGACCCTATTACCTTGGCCGCTGTATCTTGTCCAGACTGTGCTGTTTAATCCATCACACCCCTTCTTTTGGCAGTGGAGCAAGTTGATATCTAGATATTTATGGCATGGCAAACACCCCCAAGTCACACTTTCAGCAGTGCAACTTCTTAAAGTCATGGGGTTTATCATTACACTATTTTTTACTATATAACTAAGCAGTGCAATTTAGAACATTTTTTAATTTGTTAATTTTTATTTATGAGGCCCACTGCTGGCACTGCAAGAAACTGGAATTATTAAAGGAGACTTTACTTCATTTTTCACAGGTGTTATTTTCTAACATGCTTTCAGAAGTGGATTCCCCTACGAGCAACCCATGCACATTGGCTACAATTTTGTTCCATATGTCTCAACCTTTGTCCCAGATCAAGTAGTTCATACCTTTAGAAACTGGGAGCATCTTGGCCTCCATTTTATTTTTCAGTTTCTACAAGGTACTGAATTTACACCATTTGATGACATGGTCACCACTTATGCTATTCCTCATATACATTTATTTCATTATTTGCAGGTGCGTGACTTTGTGAAGCCCCTCCTTAGGCAAATAGTAGAACAGACAGACACACCATTTTTGATACAATTAATTATCCAAGTGCTCAAAGGACAGGGCTCAATGTGCCATTTGATACCTATACTATATCAGACACTGCTGCATGCTCAAGGTACATTGTTAGTTCATGTTAGGCATGGAGAGAGAGATATGGTGGTAGACCTTTCTTTCCTTTTGAGAGGGGTTCAGAAAGCTTTGATTCTTGTATACTACTTCTCATCCCTCAAGTGGGTGAAAATGCACATGCAGAGTCCATCATCACATATCCAGTAAGTTAGGTGGAGTCATTAGGTCAGGTCACTAACTGCATCCCACTATACTAGAGTTTAAGGAGCAGATAAAAGCATTGTAATCTGCCCCCCCACCCCGCCCACACACACTAATACTATATATCAATGGTAGTATTTAGCACTTGATTTTGAGGTCATATAGGCATCCAGCCTTTTTTAAATTCTTTTTTATTCTTGCTAGCCACAACATCCAGTGGCAGGCAATTCCACACCCCTGTCACCCTCAGTGTAAAAAAATACTTCCTTTTTTCGGTCCTAATTCTACTCCCTCACACCTGGAGAGGGTGTCCCCTCAGTTCTTTGTGATCCTCTTTGAAATCTATATCTAAAGTAGACATTAGTTCCATATCATTCATTAGATCATACATGAATAATAAATGCCCTCTAATCCTTCATGATTCCAGTATTACTCATTTGTTTTTTCCAAGAGATTTTCATAATCCATGCTACTCATCATCTTAATAGATTTTGTAACACGCCTCTGTATGTGTTTAATATTGTTGATGTGTTTTCTTTTATGAAGTGCCCAGAGTTGGGATCCATAGTGCAGATCTGGGGCACATATGCACTATACAGGGGCAAGATAATATCCTTTTGTCTGTTGTCCCTACTCTTGATACTTCTCCTGATATTCCACCAACATTTATTCACTTTAGTGATAACATTATTCCATTGATTTTCAAATTTAAATTTATAATCAATAAGTATACCAGGATCCCTTTCTAGTATGGTGTCGCTGGAGTATTGAACCCATAAGTATGTAATTATGTTTCTAATTGTTATTACTGAAATTAATTACAACACATTTGCCTTTGTTAAAGGTCATGCCCCATTTATTTGCACACTTTGTTCAGATCTGACTGGATTGATGCTCTTTGTTCCTCAATCCCACATGCTCCTTCCAATTTAGTGACATTGGCATACTTTTGACACCAGTTAGTAATTTTCTTACGTAAATTGGAGATGAAGATGGTGAGCAATGCTGGGCCCAAAACAGCCCCCTGAGGAACCCCATTAGTCACTCTACTACTAGATGAGGTATATCCATTTATTAGCACCTGCTGTGACCTGCTTGACCAGCCAGGCTTTGACCAATTAACAGGTCTGCAATTGAGATCAAAGTTGTAAAGTTTTTCCAGTATAGTCCAGTGAGAAACTAAATAAAAGGCCTTTTTGAAGTCCAGATAAATAATGTCCACTGGGTTATTATTGTCAAGTTCACAGCTAACATTTTCATAAAATTCAACAAGGTTGGTTAAGCATGATCTAGCTATATGAAAACCATGTTGTCAATCATCTACACCATGTAATTTATTCCCATTGCTCTACAGTCGCATCTTTAATTATAGATTTCAGTATTTTACCTTGAATTGAGATAAAACTAATGGGTTTATAGTTTGCTGTGATCAACTTTGATTTGTTTTGTGGACTGGGATGACACTGGCCTCTCTCCAGGCAGCTGTACTATACCCTCATCTACAGATTTACAGTATATTAGCCTAAGTAGTTCTGCAATATAATCACCCAAACTTTTTATCGTATTGCTGGTGATTTTATCAGGACCAGGGGTACTTGCTCACTTGAAATTCTTTATTTTTTCTTTAATTCATTCATTAGTTATTCACATGGAACACCCTGATTTACATCCATAATATCAGTCAAAATCATACTTTTATCTTTATTGGAAAAAACTGAAGAGAAATATTTATTGAATTCTTCTGCCATTTCCAAGGTAATGAACTATTTCATCAGACACTTTTAATGGTCCAGTGGATGATGACCCTTTTTTGAGGGACTGAATATATCCATAGAATGCTTTGCTATTAGATATGGATACTGTAGCCGGCACAGTGGTGCTGAGGGTTGAGGCATTGGCCACCACACCTCATGCCACACCGATGACATGGGTTCAGGAATGGACTTGGGTCACTCAGGTGTCAGCAGCGGAAGGAAGGATTGAGCATCCATAGACAGCTCTCCTTCCTCGGGGAAGGGGGACAGTGCAGCACACTGTAGACTGACACTCAGCAGTGGCTGGGGTTGACACAGGGTGCATTGCCCAGAAGAGTGGAGGGACCCATCCCGGGCATATCGCTGCTTCCATGGAGGTGGGGGACCTGCCTCACCCATTGCATGGTTCGGGTGCCCAGGGGAGAAAAGAGGAAAAAGGTCAGGAGCCGACAGGGACCATGATGATCTGACATGTTCAGGTCTGAGAACAAGTCCTTCTGGAGGGCCAGAGCTACCCTTCGGCTCTGTGGAGGAGTGATAAAAGTATAACTAAAAAAAAAATTGGATACTGTAGATGCTAATCTTTTCTCTAGTTTTCTTTTTTTCCTTCTTATAATGTTTTTACACTGTTCTTGCAGTGTTTAAACTTCTCCCAGGTGCTATATTCTCTAAAGGCAATATTGTTTTTAGTTCCTTTTTTTTTTTTTTGCAATTTCTATTTATCCCCACCTGCCGCCCCCACTGGAGTCGCACCATCGGGAGTCGCCCAAGCCTGTCCCTGCCAGTGCCATACCCATCAGTCTCTGGTCCCTCCATCTTTCCTCGGATATCCCCCAGGCAGGGTCAAGGTAGGGCGGACCCCCGAATCTTGTTTTGTGTCAGGGTCCTGAGGCTACAGGCAGGCACCGGGACATCGAGACCCCAGCTCAGGGCCCTGTCTTCCCAGCTCCAGTGGGGGTGTTTCCATGGGATGTTGAGGGCCCATACGTCAGTGCGCAAGCACTAACATCGGCAACATCCCTCCCCCTCCTTTCCTCGAAGGAGTAGTCCCTGAGACTGACTGGTCACTGACCTACGCCCTTGACCAATCGTGCCCCCAAGACACTAGCTTACCATCACACCCCCGGCCTCTGCCAGGGGTCACCGCTTGCCGGGTGGAAGAACCCTCCTCCCTGGAGAAGGTGAGCTGTTGTCGGACGCTCCAGCCTGTCTCCCCCCGGCCAACCCCCGGCGGCCTGAGCTTGCTCCCGAACCCAGGTCGCCGGCATGGTGTGAGGTGTGGCATCCAGCGCCTCAACCCTCAGCGCCACTGGGCCGGCTAGTTCCTTTTTTAATGTTCTTAGTCAATTACTTCATTTTTTTCCCTTTTCTATTATATTTTTTAGTTTTGGGAATGTATATTCCATATATGTCATGAATAATTGATTTGAGGGTCAACCAAGCTTGTTCCACCCCCAAGGAACTCAAAATTTGATTCCAATTTGAAACTTTAAATAATTGTGAATTTGTGGAGATATGCTGTAGAGTATAAATAAATCTCATTACAGCCTCTAGTTTTGTTACTGGACATCTGTATATTGTAGTCACAATGCAGTGATCATTATTTGCTAGGGGTCTTTTTCTCTCACATGCAGAGGACAAAGTTTCTTCTGAGCCTAATATTAGGTCTAAAAGGTGAGCCCCCAGTTGGCTGATTAAGAATTTGCCTGAATGAGCAATGCTTAATTGTTTCAATAAATGTCTTAGAGAAGTTACATTTGCCTTCTAACTTGTCCCACTCTATTCATTGCACCTCTGTTTCAGAAATCATTTCCATGTATTCATTAAATCCCTGGAAAGGAAAAGGAAGCAACAGATTTTCTATCCATTACCTAATAATTCCAGAGATTCCATATTTACAAAAAAGCATGCAGTTTATATTCTGACATATAATACATATATTCTATTGTAACAGTATCCACTAATAGGTTAATCCATCATGCCTATGTTGGTACTTCCTCATTCTTCCAGTAACATAGAATAAGCTTTCTGGCATTTATCAACATTAACTGTATTAAGTGTGCTTTGCTTGGTGTTACAGACTTGAGATTCCTATGAGATATTTCCAGTAGTTTAATGCTGGAATCAAAAGGATATGTATGATCCAATATTTTACACAATAATTGCTCTACCATATTCTAAAATGTTTGCAACTTTTCACAAGACACTAACATATCAGTCAGTGTTTCCTTTTCTTGTTTACAGCTTTTGTATATCATTGACAATACTGGATTACATTTATATGGCTGAACATGTGTAAGGTGTGCTCTATGTATTACATTAAACTGTATTTGGTGTAATTGTATGTTTTTTGAGATTGACAGTGTTGTCTGTAGCATATTTGTCCAAGTCTCATCATCAAAATTTGAACCCAGTTCTTCATTCCAGGCCCCTTGTAAGTTTGGCCACCTATTTTTTTTTCTTTTCTTTGCCATGATTAAAGCATACACCCTACTAATTTGGTTTTGGATTTGTGATTCTTTTAAGCTCCACAATGTTTCTATAGGATATGCTTCTGGTAGTTTTTCAGTGCCCACTCTTTTAATCAGGAAGCTTCCAATTTGTAAATATATTAAGTAATGTCCTGTTGGTATGTCAAGTGTATGTTTTAATACATCAAGTGGCATTAGTTTATCATTATCAAATAGTTGCCCTAAGAATAACATACCCCTTTGCTTCCAAATTCTCATATTTGAATTCATTCTCAAGGCTGGGAGTTCATCATTTTCCTATAGAGGGGAATTATATGATATAGTATTTAAATAACCCAGAATCTTGTGACACAAAGGTTCACATTTCAACAGTACAATTTGTTGCAAGAAGTATGTTGTGAGTTCTTTTTCTAAATTTCGGGTTCATATAAAAGATAGGCTTTAAAGGCTATTTACTACACTTTGATTGGTCTGTTTTAACCCACTGCGGTAGGATATTAGTTTCTTTGAATCAGAATAAAGTGGGCTCTGTTTGTGTGTCAGTGTAATACCAATACAGGTTTGGACCTGGAAGACCCACACACTGTTGGGATGCATATAATTTTTCTAGATTTACTCTAGCATGTTTTCCCCTCCACTTTTCTGTTTGTCTCCATGGTAGGTTTTCCCCATGGATGCCTTCAGGATGGGTTTTGGCCCATCTTTGTGCACACAAAACCCAGAGTGTGTGGTCCACCTAAGACCACAATAAGCCACATCAGCATTCAGGAGATGTGGGCTGTTCTTGGTCTATGGGCCTTCGCCCTTCACATTCAGAGCCATCTTCTTATGGTATGGACAGACAACCTTTGTGTCATATACTTTCTCAACAAACAAGGAGGCATGTAAGTATGGGAGTTGGCCCTGGCGAACAACTTATTCATCATTGCCACATTTTTGCCAGGCTATGGAGATCATAGAAACATGAATGTGATGGCAGAAGGAATTCAATGGCCCATCAAGTCTGCCTATAGTTATCACCTTACCCTAGCCTAGTGCTACGATGGGTTATTTACCTCATCCTCCTCCCACTTTCTCTCCTTTCCTGGTTCCTGCAAGTGGAATTATGAGCCTCCCAGCCTTGTTCCATCCATGTGTGAACCCATTAATAGTACCTGTACCCACAACCTCCACTGGTAATCTGTTCCAAGACTCGCCACTCTTTCAATAAAGAAAACTTCTTCACAGTCTTCTGAATTACTCCCACCAGTCTCCAAGCATGTCATCTTATGACTTCACCTCTATTTCTAGCAAGAAAGTACTCACAATTTACCCTATTTATACTCCTTAGGAACATATGTCTCTATCATGTCCCGACTCTCCTCTCTGGCCTCAGTGAGTATGTTCAGGATTTCAGCTATTCCCTGTAAGATCTGCCCTGCTGGCCCTGAATAATTTTTGTGACTTTTCACTGCACTGATTCCAGTCAGTTAATGTCCTTTCTCAGGTGAAGGCTCCAAACTGGGCACAGTACTCCAGGCGAGGCCTCATCAATGATCTGTGTAGGCATCACTTCCCTTCCTACTGTCAAAACTCCTTTCTAGACACCCCAGCATCCTAGATGCCTTGCTATAGGCCTTATTGCACAGACTGCTTTGCTTGAGTGAGTCACTGATCAGGACTCCCGGATCCTCTACTCTGCTGAAGTGGATAACTTGACCCTCCCATCCAGCACTCATGCACGAAGTTCTTATTCCTTTGTGCATCACCATGAACTTCTGTCATTGAATCTCAACCTACAGACTTTTGACCACCTTTTAAGCCTCTCTAGATCCCTCTGAAACTACCTCTGTGCCTTCTTCCCTAGCCAGTCTGCAACTCACTAGACTTATCCTTTTCAGTTCCACCACTTCAGGTGCCGGCGGCAGTGCACTCAGTCATTATGGCATCAAGTGAGAAAGTCACCACCCTCTCTTTTTAGGGGGGGCCCGCGCCCCCCACCCACACACCCCTTTCTAAAGATACTAACTCCTGGGGGGGGGACCTCGGGGAGGCAGTGGCATACCCAGCATTTGGCACCATAATGTTCTGGCACTGTAATGCTGGCACCCTAATGGCCAGAAAGGACCCCTCTCCACTTCTAAGTCCTCCAGCTTTTTAGCAGCCTCCTGTGCAGCATGGAACCAAAGGCTTTGCTAAAGTCAAAGTAGAGCAAATCCTAGCCTGGCCTCTGTTTACTGCCCTAGTGATTCAGTCAGAAAACATGATCAGGTTGGTCTGACATGATCTTCCTGACAGAAACCCATGCTGCTTACTGCCCTGTGGCCTGTTATCCTCAAAATAGGCCACTAGGTTTTCCCTCACTATTGTCTCCATCAGTTTTTCAGTAATGGAGGTAAGGGTTACTGGTCTGTAGTTGTCTGGATTATCTTTGTCTGCCCCTTGTGATGTGGGACAACATCCACAGATCTCCAATCCCCAAATACTGTCCCTGACTCGTGAGAGTCTTTATGTAGCTAGGACTGACTAAGTTCCTCATAGGTCTCATAGGTAGGCACAGAGCCAATAAGACTTAAAGTCCATATAGCTCACCATCTTTAATTATAGCCCATAATACCAGTTGCTGCCAAATGATCATCTAACTGTTTCTTAAATTCTGACATAGTCTGACTGGCCACTACTTCTAATGGGAGCTCATTCCATATTTTAATAACTCTGATACTGAACCAGAATTTTCTTTTTGTCTGATAGGTGGAGCCCTTTAATTGTACTGGGTGTGCTCTTGTTACATATGCCTGTGTTCTCAACTCCAAGCCCAATTGTGCCCACAGCTCATCATCATCGAATAGGGCTCTGTATACTAGGCACATATCCCCTTAGCCTATAAAACTCTAGAGAATAAAGAACCAATCAGTGAAGTCTCTGGTCGTAGCTCAGCCCTTTTAGACCACTAATACACTTAGTTGCCCTCCTTTGTACCTGCTCCAGTGCTCCAATCTCTGCTTTACCCCTGGTGACAAGAACTTGGCACAATACTCCATGTCGATGGACCAGTGCTGTGTACAGGGCATCACTACTTGCCTGTCTTGACACTTAATATGTTTATTTATGCAGTACAACAAACCACTGGCTTTTTAATTACCTTATTGCAATGAGGCTTAAAGCTCAGGTCATTGCTGATTAAAATGCCCAAATCCATTTCTTCCTGGACTATCTGTAACTCCACACCATTTAAGCTATACTTATGGTGACTGTTATTCTTGCCCAAGTGCATAACCTTACACTTGTCCATATTAAAGGTAGATTTATTTGTTACTGCCTACCGCTCAAGTTCTCTCAAAGCTGATTGAAGAATAGTGGCATCGTGCTTAGAATTTATTATAGATCCCAATCTTGTGTCATCTTCAGATTTGGATAACCAAGCAGTAGTGGTAGTTTGCATAGAAGATATGTAAAGATTAAGAAGACGAGATCCCAGCACTGAACCCTGGGGCACCCCGCTAGTCACTTGCACCCACGCTGACATAGAGCCCTTCACAGACACCCTCTGTCTCTTGTCAGACAGTTTTCTATCCAATGGGTAATATTTCCATGTATGTCATGCTGGATTAGGGCTTCAATAAAATAACTGTGTGGAACTTTATCAAAGGCTTTTGAATAATCTAAGAATATGATATCCACTGCATTTCTAGACTCCAGGGCCTGGCTAACCTTGCCATAAAATTCCAACAAGTTCGTCTGACAGGCCCTGCCTTTTTTAAAGCAGTTTTGAAGCTGGTCTATGTCTCCTAACCAGATCAACTCATCAGTAATATAGGTTTTTATAATGCCCTCAAGGATTTTTTCAATGTCAGAAGAATCGATGTCAGGCTTATTGGTCTATAGTTCAATACATCCTGCCTTGACCCTTTTTTATGCAGCGGAATCACTTTTGCCTGTCTCTAGTCGTCCAGCACGTCACCACTGTCCAGTGAATGCTGAAACAAATGTGTTAGGGATGCTGCCAATACGTCAGCCACTTCCATTAACACCCTAGGGTGGAGGCCAGCAGGTCTCTGAGCTTTGTTATGATCCCTAAGTACACTTGGGTGCAGACCATCTGGTCCTGGTGCTTATCCAGCTTCATGGTCACTAACCCTCTCCCCTACTCATTTAGCTGTGATCACTACTCTCCCATGTTCTGTGCTTCCTCCCATGTGGTGGCCTTGATGCTGCTTTCTGGTAGAGCTCATTGTCCTCACCATGAACACTGAGCAGAAGTAATTGTTTAGGATACAGCCTTATTTCTGTTCATTGTCTTCTACCACCATGTCCTCGAAAGCTAGCCTGACATTTACTCCATCTAGCCATCCTTTTCTCTGAGTGTATGTAAAAGATTCCTTTACCTTTCTGTTTACACCTTCAGCAATCCACAGCTCTGTGACTGCCTTTGCACTCTTTACTGTTAACTTCCCATCTTTTAAATTTGCCTGATAATCTACTTTTCCTCTACCTCCTTGATCTGGTCTATCTCCACCAAGTTTACTCTGATCCTTTCTCTCATCTGGATAAAATGTGCCTCTTGCAGACTGTCTCATTGGGTCTCAGCAGATTGGTTGCTTAGTCCCATGAGTGGATATTCCAGTACTGCATTTTCGGGACCTTTTCATCCACTGGGGTCATTCAGGGTTGCACTTTTTGGGGTCTTCACACAAAACAAAACTGCCATGTTTTGCTTTCTTGCCCGGCCTGGAATTTTTGGATGAGAAGTGTTGTCCCTCTCTGGGAAGGTGAGGGTTCTGTACACTTTGCCCCAATCCTTCTGATTCAGTAGGTCTTGATCAAGGTTTGTGTGGACAGGCCACAGTAATACTGGAGGCCCTTCTGACCAGACTGATTTGTTTCCTCTGCTCTAGTAGATTGCAGTGGACCATCCTTCTTGCTTCATCTTTGAGCAGGACTTCTGTACCAGGTCAATGGCAATCTGTTGCACCTGGACCTTGGTCTCTGCAGCTCACACCTGGCTCGTGGAGGATGTAGATGTGTCATGGTGGTTTGCTATGTTATACTGGCAGCTTGTTCGCTGTCTACCCAGCACAGGTACTTCCCGAAATGGAAATATTTCAGTATTTTGTGGGCTTCTTGCTCCCAGGACACTTTTTCATGTCAGGGGCAGCGTGCTTTGTACTATCTTCTGTCCCTATCAGACTTGAGACCCAGTATTTCAACATTTCATGCTCTGTTAGGGGGAAAGCTTCTCCCCAGTTGGAGGTGTCTAGTAGGTTTCTTAAATGACTCATGTGTCCCCTTTTCTGTAGGCAAGTTTCGACGTGGGACCTTAACTTAGTTCTGGAATCTCTTACTCCGGCTCCTTTCAAACCTTCTGCCACTTGTAATTTGGTAATTCCTTTTCAAGGAAAATGCCTTTGCTGGTAGTGATTACCCTGTTCATATTATGAATGAGCTTCAGGCTTTAGTTGTGGATGCCCAGTACCCTGTTCTCGTTAGAATCAGGTTTTGTTACACACCCAGCTTCCTAAGGTACTTCATAAGGTTTTGTCTGGATTCACATTAAACCAGACAATACACCTTTCTATACTTTTCCCCCTTCCTTTCCTGCAGAATGCTGGAGAAGTTATCCTGAATTATTTCAAGGGTCATATGGCTTTAAACTGCTTCTTGGACTGCATGAAGAACTGCAGAAAGTCCACACAGCTTTTTGTTCCATTTGCTTACAGAATGGTAGGTGCACCTGTCTTTATCCAGAACCTTTGCAAATGGCTGGCATCTTGCAGTTTTTTTTGCTTCCAAAAGCACAAGAAGGAGCTCTTAGTCCTGTAAGTGGGCATGCCACCCATGGCATTGTCACTTCTGTGGCTTGTTTTCATTCAGTCTTGGCAGTTGCCATATGCTGTTCTGCCACATTTAGTTCTGTTCATAATTTCACTAAACACTGCAGTCTAGATCTGGTGTTCCATAGATGGGTTGTCCTCTGAGGCCTACCTTTGTAAGTGTCTTCTATGTCCCTTGGTCTGACTCTACTCCCATGCTACTATTTTGTACTGCTTAAGAATCATTCAAAAGGTGTGGCTCTATGGAGGAAGATGTCCATGAAAAATATAGTTTGGTTACTTACCATAACAGAAGATCTTTAAAAGAATCTCCTGCATGGGGCCACAGCTCCCCCTTCTGGATTTCATGTGGCATACTATAGAGGATGTACCCATTGCCGCACGCTTGGTCTTCCCTTTTCTGTACCCTTTCTAATGGTCTTTCACTTTGCAGTACCACCACCTCTCCTGTAGGCCTGGTCAGGGTTATGATCTCCCATTCCTGTTGATATAGTGGAAGTATGAGCTTGTCTCTAGTGTGAAACTGATCAGTTATGGGGTCACCCACTTATATAGGTAGCACGGACATGTACCATTGTGGGTGGCTTCAGATAGAGGAAAGTCTCTGAAAGGTCCTGACCCTGAGGGCTTACAGTTCAAAAGGCATGGCTCTATGGAGGAGATCCTCTTGAAGATTTACTGTTACTGGAAAGTAGCATAACAGTTAGGTCCGTGCAGCATGAAACAAGGTTCCCTGCTTCTACACTGGTTTGGACCTTCAGTTTGTTACAAAATCTTTTTGTTTGTTTTTTTAATTTTTATTCAAATATGAATAATTGATACATTCACTTGAGCATAGCTCATTTTCAAGGAAGTTCCAAGTACCAAATTTCAGTTAAGAAGACTCAACATAAAACAGTACCACAAGTAAAATACAAGTTTTGCTAACCATGCCTTTGTTGGACATTTTTTTTTTGCAAATACTTTTATTCATAAAAACAAACCTACCTGTGTTGCCCCGTCTGGTCAGAAATAGTATGTTGCACAAATATGTAGTGGAACCAGGTTTGTGCTGTAAATATTCTTGATCCATTGCTGTGTGCAAGTGGTGTCTGAGATGTTCTGCTCAAGTAGTATATATAGTCTATGGCTGAAGGGTCAGGGATACCTTCTATGGGGGCCTGCTACAGCAACTCAATGCCATAGCCTTGACTGTATGGGTGACGCTATATTGCCAGCCAGGATTGCCTACAGGAAGAATGCTCAGTGGTATTTCTGCATTTGGAAGAAGAGATTGAAAGGTGAGCCCTGGGAGAAAATAGGCAGGATTAGGCAGGTGAAGACACTTTTGACATATCTACAAAGGGCCACTCAGACCTCTTGCTTCTTCCTTGGGTAGCTGGAACTCACTCCTGATAGGTCTGCTTATCCTAGGAGGAGGAGCTCATGCAGACCTCTTGTGAACTTGAGAGGAGTCAGTTTTATAAGGAAATTCCTGATCTTGGAACTCCTGATATGTGCTTTGCACTAGGGAGGGGCAAGGAGAGGTGGAGCCATGACCAGTGGAATGGAGGAGGAATAAGTCTGCTCAGCCTAGGTGCTGGTGAGTACACCACCCAGATGGAATGGTTACCCACAACAAATATGGCTTGCAGACCATGGAAGGAGTGCCTTGTTCTGGACAATGGGTGACAAATGGGAGGGAGAGGCAGCCTGTGAGAGGCAGCCCACAGATTTACTGTGAGTAATGCCCATGCATTCCTTGCTGCAGCCTGAGGATCAGTTAAGACTGGGTACTAGTCTTAAATTGGACTTCAGTTAGGTAGGAAGGAGGGAGGGAGGAAGGAGGAAGGAAGGAAGGAAGGAAGGAAGTAAGTAAGTGCCAGAACTGGGATTTGAATCCAGTTCTACTTGGAGTACTGGGGATCTGGTGCTTATCCTCCAAAGGCCCAGAGACCTGTTCAGTGCAGCCATGATTACTACTGAATTGGTATCTGGCTGGGTAAAGTAATATTTCTATATCTAGAGGCTGGATACTGCTTGTATTCTTTCCTAGGGCCAGTCTTCAGGGTATTGTGATTGTGCCAGACAGGTTAATGTCCTCCAGAGCAGCATGGATAGGTGGGATGGCCACCTCAAAAAAAAATCACAGTTTCTTTTTTGAATAATCTTCTTCCTCCATAGAGAAGTTCAGAGTCTCCTGGCTCTGCTGGTTTAATGCTTGGAAGGTACAGCCCTCAGGAGGAGAACAGGGCCTTACTGGACCATATTTGGATTCCCTGAGGAAACAGTGGAACCAGCTGAATCTTCCTACCCCAGAGGGTGGAAAAGGTTAGGGTCCTTCTTTCCTCAATCCTACCGCTCATCCAGGAGGTTAGGATTGTTTTTCTCATCCTTCTCTTTCTCTGGGAGAGGAGGCTAAGGAGTTACAGACCTTGGAGGAGGGGCCAGAGGATGATGAAGGTATATTAATGCCAGCTGGCAACATTGGAGGTGGAGGCTGAGGAGTGACTTGCACAGTCAGCTGTGGCAGAGTATGCATTATTCTCTTTATCAGTTCAGAGAATTCTACTAATATTGCACCTGGAATGCAATGATAACCAAAACTATCGAAGGTGATGGGACAACCCCATTGCCAGTATCAACTGGACCACTCATATTGACAGCACTGATGAGATGGTACTTGACAATGCAGTTCCAGAGGTGCTAGTGGGGGGCTGGGGTATGTTTGCTATTAAATGCAAACCTTTTGCAGGTTGGGGTTCTGGCCATGCAATGGCTGAGTTCACCTGCTTTACTGGCATACTGTACAAAATGTTTGATTAACCATCCCCTTTAGAGCGCAGGGCACTGGATCACTGATGGTAGGTGACTGACATCTTCTCACCAGTGGCAAGTGGGTGAAGACTCTGACTGGGAATAGACCTTGTTGGTGACCACTGCATTGAATCACATGGTGACTTTGAGGCCCCCTCTTTTCCATTCTCGATGATTTGTGTTTTGTCAGTATTGGAAATTGATTCAGCCTCTTGGCAGACACCATGGCATTAGCTGTTTTTTTAAATAAAAACACTCCAAACTTTTCATCTGTCTCCATGTAGTCTGGTTGAAATCCTGGCAAATGTAGAAATTGTTCATGTTAGATGAGCGATAACACACACACACAAAAAACTAATGGGCATCCTCATAATGAATCAGGTTTCTGCAGTGACAATTGCGAGAAAGTGCCTTACTCAGCAATGACTTACACTATTGATTGTCAATTCTTGAAAGAGTAGCTACAAGAGAAAGATACATTCGTCCACAGAAATATTTCCACAGAAAAACAGCTTTCATTGGTCTTGTGTTCACTTTCCTGATGGAGGGAGATAACAAACTGATGTACTGTAGTTGGGGCCCACCCATGTTATGTAGGTGACACTGTACACTGATGACATGCATGTAGGCATTTAAATGTTGGTGGCACAGCCCCATCATGCAAGTGCTACCAACAAGGTCCTGACACTGTCACTTGCAGTCCAATGTATTGTGGCTCTATGGAGATACACTTGAAGAAGATTACTTGTTTATTTTTTTTTTTTGGGGGGGTTGATGACACTGAAGTGCCAACAAGCAGCAGCTGTGTGCAGGTAGGCTTCTAGCTCCCACCCCTTGCTGCTCACTGCCCAGATCACATTACCCTATAATAGCTCAAGCTGATACACACAAATGCTACAGGAACATTGGAAATCTACAAATGGGAAGATTGGAAAAGTACAATGATGTATTTTTTCTTTCTTTCTTTTTTTTTTATACTTTTAGAGGGTTGATGCCACAAAAGTGGCAACTAGCAGAAGCCAGGTACCAGCAGGCTGCTGGATCACATCCACTTACTGCCCACTGCCCAGCCCTGCCTTATCTAATTCTAGGCATTATCTAATCCCTATTTTGTATTCAGTTCTTGTGAGCCTTACATTTGATGTGTAATGTATTAGTGTATTAGTATTAGGTAATTGTATTTGGGACTGATTCCGAACTGTTTATAGTCTGTTATACCTTTTGTTCTTACTTTCCTAGGACACCCTTGTTTGGGTCCCTTATTTTGTTGTGAATTGAACTGTGAGCATTTTTCTGATTTCTGTTTATAAGTGTTACTACTGTGCAGAAATTGTGTTATTTAAGCTGCAGTTCCTTTCACTTGAACTATTACATTTTACCCATGTCTTGATACTGTACCTTCTTCTATTTAGTTTTTTCTTGTCTTATCCTATAGTTTTAGTCTATCCACTTGTCTCCCCTCTTTTTTGTGTAAATTGTGTTTTAGGCCTACTTATTATTTTAATTCTGGTCCCACATTTTGGTTGATGTGTTTTACAGTCTCAGCTGTTAATGTTCAATTTCCTCCTTCTATCTCTCTCATTTTTACTTGATATCTATTTGTATTTGCACTTTTACAATACTGGTATCTTCTCTGGTATTTCTACCCCTCCTGTCTTCTTTCATCTCATTCCTCAATCTTCTACCTTTTTCTCCTCCCACTATTTAAGACAGTTATCCTCCTCTTCTCCAAGTCTTCCCTCTTCCTCTCTTCCCTCTCTCCTTCATTTCCCCTAGCATCCTTGGTGTCATATTCTCCCTGCTCTCTGGCTTCACCTTGAAGCTCTCTGATGCTTACTATTCCTTCTCTGCCCCACTCTCCCTCATCTACTTCCCTCCTGTCTTCCTCTTCCTCTTTCAGGCAGCACTCTGGTTCTGTAAAGTCCCTTGTTAACTTGCTATTTTTGTTGGCAGTTGACATTGAACTTAATCCTAGTGACTTCACCTCTTCATCCTTACAGTTTCCCAAAGGATTGAAAGTTGCCCATTGAAACATCCATAGTATTCTTCCAAAACTGACCAATTGCAGCCTTTCATGCTTGACCTCACAGCTGGATGTCTTAGTTATATCTGAATCATGGCTCTCTTCAAAGGTACAGAATTCTGCTGTAACTATCCCTGGCTACTCTGTAGCTAGGCAATACTGTACAAAGAGTGGAGGTGATGTTGCTGTTTACATATCCACCAGTATCCAATTTGTGACTGTTCTTGCTGTCTCTTTCCCCACTTCCTATGAACTGCTCCTTCTCATACTCTCTCTCTTTTTCTGTCCCCATCTTTATTGCTGGTATTTATTTTTGTCCTGGTATTTCCTCTGCTTCAGTTGCTAGCTCCTTTTATCTGTCTTTTCTAACTCTTCCAGAGGTGAGCTTTATATTCTCATTGACTTTAATATAAACTGGCTGTCTCCAAATTCAAATAAAATTGTTCAACATGTAAAGTCATTACAATTGGTCAATTGATCTCTGACCCCACTTGCCTATTCTTTAAATCTTTGAATCTCTCTGTTAGACTGAATCCTCTCATCTCATCCCCATTGTATTGTGGACGCAGGAATCTTTCCTCGTGCCCTCAGTGCCTATCATATGGTTTACTGTGTGTGCAAGATCCATTGTCCTGAGGTCCCCCCCATTCGTCTTAGGTCCTTTAGGTCATTGGACTTGTCCTGTCTCCTAGCTGACCTTGAAGCAACTGATTGTTCCCAATCTCAACAGTCGGTAATATAAATGTTGTCCTGCAATACTTTCAATCCAAATTTATGGCTGTATGGGATTGTCATGCTCCCTTGAGAAAAATCAGAGAATGTGGCAGTCATGTTCCCTGGATTACAGCTGAGGTTATAGCTTGCCTCCATACTAGAGACTTTGCCTGGTGTTCTTTTAAGGTCACTGGCTCCCTAGCTGCTTTGGCAAACTACCATTTGCCTTTGTTCTTAATACCGACACCATGGTAGTACAGCTTCATACCACAGCATCAGAATCCTGCAGCTCTCCTTCTCCACAGAGTTGCCTGCACATTCTCCTTCCGCTCTCTCTTCAAATGGAGAAAGGCAAACACCCAACCCCCTTGGGGGGAAGATTGCTGGCTGCCCCAAGCAGGCCCTTTCACAGTTTGCAACCCCATTCTCTCCAGGGACTGAGTCCCTCCCTGTGGAGAGGCTCTCCCAGACTGACTCCAGAATCAAACATTCTGTCCTTTTGGGAGCTGTTGACAGCAGCCCAGTGGCTGGAGCCACTGTCCTTTCAGAAAATTAATATGCATGAGGCTCCCTCAATGCCTCACTGGCTGTTCAAAATGGTACCAGAATAATCCCCATATTTTCCCCAAGAGTCCTTTCACAAGCCCCATAAGCCTCCTGGCAAATCCTGGCTTTGTGATTGGTTGGCTGTGGTCACATGCTGGCCTGACATGGCTGCTATAGTAAACAGTCCCACTGTAGTTCTTACAAGGTCCAAGCTTTAAAGTATTCCTGATGCAACCAACATGGACACATTTATTTAAACATTTGCCCCAAGTTCTTTAGAAGCCACTTTTCCCTCACTAAACAGTGTACTCTTTAACTTTCATAATCATTTGAATGCCTGTTACTAGCACCAAAAACCTTTCCCCATAGTGCTAGGCAAGCTCCCTTATGCATAATGTATGGCCACCTCATGAATATTCATGAGGTGGCTCCCTGATCCCTGAGCATGATCAGCACCTTGAAAAAAATGCTTTTATATCTCTCCGGTGCTGCTTACATCTCTGGTCCCCTTTTTTCTCCACCCAGGGACCAGGGCCACCTGGGAGATGGATCCACAGACCCCTAAAATGGCCAAATTAAATTGCGCTTTACATGCATGCATGGACCGCCACCAAGCACTGAAGTTCCATAAATGGACGGTGGCTCCACACTCCAGGTTCCCCAGCCCCACTCTCTGAAAAAAACATGTGGGCCCTGGTGGGAATGGCAAGGACACCAGAGGGACCAACCTGGGACACAGGGAATTTACAGGGCAATGCCAGGACGGGAAAAAAAAGAAATGGGGTGGAACAAACCTGGGAATGGGAGCCCCAGAAGGGCAGTCAGGTAAGCCCCAGGACAGGGAGTTACACAAGCAATGTGAGAAGGCAGTAAGGAGGGCTGGAGGGATATTGGGATGCATAGGGAGAGGCATCACCAGTATAAAACAGGAAGTTGTTACAGTATCTCTGTACAGACAGTTGATGAGACCCCATCTGAGTTCTGCATGCAGTTCTGGAGACCCCATCTCCACAAGGACATAGACAGAATGGAGGCAGTCCAGAGGAGGGCAACTAAAATGGTGCAGTGTTTGTACCAGAAGCCATATGAAGAAAGAGTAAAGGTGCTTAATATATACCCTCCCGAGGAAAGGAGGGAGAGGGGGGACATGCTAGAAACTTAAAAGTACCCCAAGGGAATCAGCAAAGTCCAAGAGGGTAGCAGCCTTCAGAAAAAGAGATGTGCAAGAGAAAGGGGGCACAATTTGAAGATAGAGGGGAGACTGTTCAGGGGCATCATGAGGAAGTATTTTTTGATGGAGAGGGTGGTGGATGCATGGAACAGCATTCCTGAGGAGGTTGTGAGGTCAAAAACAGTGGGGGAATTCAAGAATGCATAGGAAAGACATAAGGCAATTCTAGTGGGGGGTAGGAGAAAATAAGCTGTGGTTAACTAGGATCTGCAGCTTATCCAATAGATAGGGAAATGGGCAGACTGGGTGGGTCAAGTGGTCCTCATCTGCTGTCAAAGTCTATGTTTCGTAACACCTGTACCAAAGCCGCAAGACTTGCAAAGTCTGAGTGTTTCGCATCCACTCTCCAGAACAAGATTAATCATCCCTCTAAGTTCTGGAAAGTTATCCATTCCCTGTTCTCCCCTCTGACCCAGTCTCCCTCTCCTGTTCTCAGGGTTGATGACTCTCATCTCTGACCCTTCTATTGTTGCCTCCTCCTTTAACTCCTACTTACTATATGTGCCTCTCTCTCATCTCTTCCTCCTCCTCCCTTCTTCTCTCTCTAACTTCTCTTCCTTTAAATCTCTGTTTCCTTCTTTTCGACCACAAGCTCTGCTTCTAATAAGTTCTTGCTTGCTCTTAATCCTCACAAATGTAGTAGCCCTGATGGCTTTGAGCCCAAATGTCTGCTTCTCTCAGCTCCTGCCATTGCACTGCCTGTTACCCTACTACTCAACCTTTCTTTTTCCTCTGCTATTGTTCCTGATGTCTAGAAGCAGGCTGCTGTCATTCCTATTGCTAAGGTTGGTCATCTTTCTTCTAGTAACTACCATCCTATCTCTCTCCTTCCTTCCCTAGCTAAGTTACAGGAAGACCTTGTACTATCATAGAGCTCTTCCTTCCATGAATTCTCCTCCTTCACCCCCTTTCAGTCTGGTTTTAGGAAATCCCACTCCACTTCCACTTCCCTCCAGTTCGCTAACTCACAGGTATGGATAAAGGTCTGTTCATGTCCTTCATTTTTATTGATCTTGCTAAAGCTTTTGACACATTGGCACATCCTTTCCTTCTGGACAAACTTAAAGCAGTGGGTCTTTCTGACTCTGCAGTCAGCTGGTTTTGTTCTAACCTTGAGGAAAGGTCTCAAGCTGTCCGGATAGCTAGCTCCATTTCATTACCACTCATTATCTGCTCAGGTGTCCCTCAAGAGTCTGTTCTGAGTCCTATATTCTTTTCCTTACTCTTGAATGATCTCCCCTCTGTCTGTTCCTCTGCATTCATTCATATGTACACTGTCAATACAGTTATTTTTCCATCTGGCTCTTCTTCCCATGATCTTACCTCACAACTTCAGCTGGATTTTGACAATATTCTGTGTTGCTTCCCATCTAACCAATATCCCTCAGTGCCAAAACAGTCTTCATGACTTTTGGCACCCATCAGAGAGACTCTCAGACTCACCCTCGCCCTTCATTTCACACCCTTGATGGTGCTATTATTGAGGATGTAGCCACTTTTAACTACCTCAGGGTCTAGCTTTACTGTCATCTTGATTTCTCAGTTCATATATTCTACGACCACTAGAGGTTGCTATTCTCTCAGTTCTCTCTTTGTTCCAGCAGTGGGTCTGTTAGTTTTACTCCACTGTTCTGCTTTTACCACAAGCTTGCACTCTTAAATCAGTCTCTTCACTAATTTCTCTGCTCCTGACCTAAGTATGAATCTGCTTTGTTTTTGTATCCTCTTTTTTTCTTGCCTTAACGACCCTAGACTTCTTGGGACAGATTCTTGTGTCCACATCTACCTACTCCATTGTTCCCCTGATAACTTTGCTTACTCGAATGTGCTAGTACATCAAACTACAGCGGCAGTACCCTTCCTGGGCCTCAGTAATAAATCTACTGGGTTTTTAATAAAGTTCTTACTACGTTTGAAGCTTACCTACTCTGGGCACAGAACTTGCTCATTTGTGCTTGCCGCCACCTGGCTCATGACTCCATACTTAACCCTGTCTGGTGATATTGAGTCCAATCCAGGCCCAAGGGATCAAGCCAGTTCTCCCATATTCCCTCATATGCTACCACGGTCTTCTGGTCTAACCTTAGCTCACCTCAATATCAGGAGTCTAACTGCTGATCTCCCTGAACTAGAAGCTTGGGTTCAAGTTAATAACCTGACATACTAGCTGTATCTGAAACCTGGCTGAAGCCCTCTATCCTCAGCTCTTTATGTACAGTTCAAGGATACAACTTGCTTTGGGTCGACCATCCCACCTCCAGAAGAGGAGGTTGTCTTGCCGTGTACCACAAAGCCCACCTAAACATGACCCTTATACCTAAACAACAACTGAATAATTGTGAAAGTCCTACACTCTCTCCTATTCCTGGGAGGCTCAAAGGAACTCCACATATTTAACATTTACTTACCCCCTCATGATAGCAAACTTGGTCTTGAGGAACTCATTGACCTACTGCCTACTGTGACTAAGAAAAATGAAATCATATGTCTTGGGGATTATAACCTTGACTGGTTTGGCCCTAATGCCTCCCACCTCACATCAGCTATCAGCAAGGCTAACCTAGCTCAGCTTTTCCAGTCACCCACAAGGATCTCTGCCAATGGTACCAGTTGAATTCTTTTTGACTGGTATTAACAAACAGAAAGACTGACTCGCTCAATTGGTGTACTCTGACCTTTATCAGCGACCACTGCCCTGTTTACTGTGTATGGGATGCCTCCCCTTAATATCCACCCAAAGTGCTAACTTTCTCAAATTTTGCTGTACTGATTCAGTTTCCCTTATTTGTGACCTGTATCAAGTTGACTGGTTCCCCTGTCTTTGTCACCCATGATATCAACGGTGCTGCTGAATACTTCAACAGCATCTTACTCTGTCTACAGAAGAGGCATATCCCACTCTCCACATGGAGGGTTAGGGGTAAAATCATGAAATGGCTTAAGTTCCCTCATCTGAAACTAAGGGACAAACTGTGGTCTACATGGAAATCCTCCTCTCTTCCTTCTAATTATGAGAATTATCACTCACTGCATAATGTCTGTAAGAAAGAGATTTGTTTAGCAAAAAGCAACTACTACTGTGAACTCCTTTGCTACTCTTCATCTGACCCTAGACGGTACTGGTCCCAAATAAACAGGATCCTAGGGAGCACTAGGATCTACAGCACCGAAAGAGACGTTGGTAGATGATATCTCCTGTAATAACCCATCTACCATAGCCAATGCCTTCAACTCCCTCTTTACTAAGCTTCCCAAGATCTCTCCCTCTCTATCCCAATGTTCTCTATTATCTGAGCTGGATACTAATTATGTTTCCCCTCCACTGGAGCTTGCCCCGTCGCCCGTCTGGAAGTTCTGAAATTGCTTAAAACTATTCCTATCCACGGTAGTGCAGGTTCTGACGGCATTGAACCTAGGATCCCTAGACTGGCAGCTTCCATCCTAGCTGCACCTATTACTAGACTCTTTAACCTATCCATATCCTCCTCCACTGTACCACAGCTCTGGAAAACTGTGAGGACTATTCCTGTGCACAAAAGGCAGACTCCAAGATCTTATTTAACTGTAGACCAATAGCCATTCTGCCTGCTTGGCAAATTACTTGAGAAACTAATCCACAGTCAGATTTCTTCCATCTCCAAAGTTCAACATCCAGGCACCTGTCCAACATGGTTTTAGGCCAGGACATAGCACCACACAGCCCTGACTCTGTTTACTAGTGAAGTCAAGATGAATATGGACAATGGTCTCCTTACTGGGGCTGTCTTTATTGACCTCACTAAAGCATTTGGCCTGGTCAACCACCCACTGCTCTTTAAGGAAACTCCAAATGCTTGGTAAAAGTGTCCTCCTTGTCTTGGTTTAACAGCTATCTTAACAATCAGATACAAGCTGGCTCTTTCCAGTAAAGTCCTCTCTTCCCCTGTGGTCCTCTCCTGTGAGTCCCTCAAGGTTCTATACTTGGCCCTTCTCTGTTCATTAATGATATTCCTTCCTCTTCAACTCACTGCCGACCATAATGTATGCTGATGACTTGTCCTCTTCACTGCCTCTAAATCTGTCAATGATATAAATGTTCAACTATCATCTCTTTCCAAAGCATCCAAACCTGGCTCTCCTTGAATCATCTTATCCTCAATCTACCTAAAACGTATACTGTCAGATCATCCAGAAAAATCCAGATGGTTACCCTCCATCTGCAGGTCCATTGTCTCGATGGTTTAATTATATCCAATACTGACTCCTTTAAATATTTGGGAGTGACACTTGATCCTTCTCTTAATTTTTCCTCTCATATAAATGAGGTCTGTAAGTGTATCAATATAAAGATTGGAGTCACCTACAAAGTTCACCATTCCCTGACCCCCTCGGCCAGGATTTCTGTAGCCCATGGTATCCTCCTCCAGGGGCTTAAATATGTTGTACCTGTCTTGTCCCAGGTCAATGTAGGTGCTCTCCATAAGTGGGATGTCACATGCAATAATATCAGTAGGTTTGCCTTGTATGCTCCGACTCACCCACCACTGTTTACTGTACTCCTCCTTAAACTGGCTGTCTCCCAATGACTTACGCTCCTACACCCTTGGGTGCTTTATTGACTCTCTAACCAGAATCCCATGACCTGGCTTTTTGGAACTATGTTAATCCCTGTGCCCTATTCTCACTCCCTTAGGTCCTCTGCCTCTCCTCAGCTTTCCATCCCCACTTACTCTACAAGAATGGGTGAACAAGCTTTCTCCCACTTTGCTCCCAATTCTGGAATTCCCTACCTCCCAGATCCAGAGCTCCACATCTCACAATTCTTTCAAGAAAGCACTCTTCTCTCAACTACGGACTCATGGTGTCTGCAAATGCTCTTAACCCTGTGTATCCATTGTTGCCTGTCTTGTCTGCAATTACTGCTGTGTTGAGCTCTCCTATACTGCTTCCTGTTATTGTTCTTATTCTGGGTGTCCTGTGTCTATATGTATTCCATTTTGTCTGACCTTCACATGTTGGGGTCCTGTACTGGTTATGATTACTTGTTTTTTCTTTTAGTTTTACTCCTGCATGGGTGTCTTCTGTACAAATAGATGATGTTGTATCCCGACCTTTCTGTGTGGGTCCTGCAGTGCAGTGGCTGTGGAGCAGCAGTCTTCTGAGACGTTCTGGAGGATGCAGTGTTGTCCCATCTGCAGGCACCTGTCTGGGCTGAGGAAGGAGGTTGCTCATCTCCAGGCTGAGATGGCCAGGATTTGTGGGACCTCCTCTCCCACCCAGGGACCACTAGGGTCACTGCCGCTGCCTCAGAGGTTGCCAAGAAAGAGGAGTGGTTAGATCACAGTGGGCTCAGGGAGGGTGAGGGTGGTGGAACAGAGGCACATCCCTCCAGTTGTACCTCTCCACAATTTCTATGCCATTCTGGAAAAGTGTGATTCCTCTATGGAGGCACCCACAGTGGAGACCAAGGATCATGCTGGGAACCTCCACAAAGGAGATCCACAGGAGGGTGGCATGGGACCCTACAGGGGAAGGAAACAACTCCTGGTGGGGGACTCCATTGTTAGGAAGGTAGAACTGGGGGAGGAACGGGAGAGGGAGGTAAGGTGGCTGCCTGACGCCATGGCTTGGAGGGACAGTGAGTGAATCCTCAGGATCACAGGAGCAGCTGCACTGGGGAAGGAGCGGGATGTCATTGCCCACCTAGGGAAAAATGACCTGGTGAAGAAAAGGATCAGAGCAGTGCAAGAAGCATTTGTGGAGATGGGGAGGGGCCTTAGACAAATAGCACACACGGTAGCCTTCTCGGAGGTGCTGCCTGTCTATGGCACGGATGAGGCTAGGGTGATCCACACCATGGGATTCAATCAGTGGCTGAAAAACTGGTGCAAAGTTCAGGGATTTGGCTTCATTGGGGACTGGGGGTCCATCTGGAGTGATGCAAGCCTATACTGGCATGGTGGTCTGCATCTGTCCAGGAGGGGAACCAGGATCCTAGGTGATAGATTTAAATACTTAATTGGCAAGCATTTAAACTAGCCAAGGGAGGAGGCACTGAAAAGAAGCAGGGAAATCCTACCCCCAAAAAAATCAGGGTACTAAGTGAGGTAGACACCAACATAGAGATGTCAATAGGGAGAAGTGCTGGGGTAAATGGAGAAAGTGACAAACGCAATAAGGACAGGGATGGGGCAAAAAGGGGTAAGGCCATCAAGAAATGGAGGGTAATGAGTACTAACGCCCATAGTCTGGGCAACAAGCTCCCTGAACTGGTGGTCTTGATGGAAGAGGGATGCCTGGATATCATAGCAGTCACAGAAACATAGTGCACAGAGAACAATGACTGGGATGTTAACATACCAGGGTACACAACCTACAGGAGAGACAGGGAGGGCAGAAGGGGAGGGTAGCTCTCTATGTAAGGAAGGGATAAAAACAACTGAACAAAAGAGTAAACAGGGAGGAGAGGAGGAACTGTGGGTCACCTTAGAGGATGGAAATGGCACCACAATCCACACAGGGCTTGTATACAGACCCCCATGTCAGGGGGAAGGAATGGACAAGGATATGATAGAAGGCATACTTAGGATGGCAGAGAAAGGGGAAATATTGTTGACGGGGAACCTTAATATGCCAGATGTTAACTGGAGCACCTTTGCTGCAGCCACATCCAAAAGCAGGGCCATTCTGGATGCCCTTCAGGTGGCATGCCTCAGACAGCTAGTTTTGGAACCTACTCGTGAGGAAGCAATCTTAGACCTCATACTCTCAAATGGGGACAGTGAGAGGATCTCAGATCTAGAAGCGGGTAGCCATTTGGGAACAAGTGACCACCAAACAGTGTGGTTCACAATAAACTCAGCTACAGAGTGAAGACATACAAAAGTGAGGGTTCTGGACTTTAGGAGGGCTGACTTTGGCAAGATGGGAGAGTGCCTTAGAAAAGCACTAGCAATCAGGCTAGAAGGAGGGGTGGAGCAACAATTGGGAAATATCAAAACTGCCATTACAGAGGCAACAAGCCTTTGTGTGAAGCAAATAAACAAATCAAAATGAAAGAAACAGCCACTCTGGTTCTCAAAAGAAGTGGCGGTGAAGGTTAGGGAGAAAAAGATAGCATTTAGGAAGTAAAAGGAAACACAAAAGGAGCAGGACAGAGAACTGTACCAGTTAAGGCAGAAGGAAGCAGGGAGGGTAGTCAGAAGATCAAAGGCACAAACTGAGGAAAAGATAGCCAACTCGATTAGGAAGGGGGATGAAACCTTTTATAGGTATGTAAGGGAGTGTAGAAAGACAAAGGGAGGGATAATAATGCTGAATAGAATGGATGGTGGGTGGGCAGAGAGTGACAGTGAAAAAGCAGGGATACTGAATGAATACTATGTTCAGTATTCACAAAAGAGGAAGTGGGAGGAAGTTAACCAATTAACAGAAGCACTGTGGAGAGGGGAGTCGATCCCAGTCCTTTCACAGAACAAAGGGTTCCAAAAGAACTCCTAAAACTGAAGGTGGACAAAGCAATGGGGCCAGATGGAATTCACCCCAGAATTCTGAAAAGAATTAAGCAGAGAACTAGTGAGACCACTGACTACCTTTATAACACATCATGGGAGGATGGTGTGGTACCTGAGGACTGGAAGAAGGCTAATGTGATTCCCCTTCACAAAAGTGGAGCAAGACAGAGGCAGAAAACTACATACCTGTCAGTTTCAATTTCTGTGGAAGGGAAAGTGATGAAACTTTCTGAAGGAAAGAATTGTTGAGTACCTAGAGGCCAGTGGGGCACGGGACCCAAGGCAGCATGGGTTCACAGTGGGAAGATCATGTCAGACTGAATCTAATTGATTTCTTTGACTGGTGACCAAAGTAGTAGACCAGTGAGGGGCTGTGGACATGGCCTACCTAGAATTTAGCAAGGCATTTGACACAGTCCCACACAAAAGATTAGTAGTCAAATTAACCAGCCTTGGAGTGGGTCCCAGGGTGGTAGCGTGGTAAAACATTGGCTGAACAACAGGACACAGAAGGTAATTGTAATTGGAGTCCACCTGAAAAAAGAGGGGTTACTAGTGGGCACCGTGAGGTTCAGGTACTGGTCCAGTCCTTTTAATATCTTTACAAGTGACATTGCAGAGGGACTGGAAGGAAAAGTATGCCTCTTTGCAGATGACACAAAGCTCTGCAACAGGGTTGATACACGAGGCATGGAAAAGGATGAGAAGGGACTTGGCAAGGTTGGAGGAATTGTCAGAAGTATGGCAGCTTGGATTCAATGCAAAGAAGTGCACCTGGAGAAACAAAAACCTAGGGAAGATTACACAATGGGGAGGGGTCAGTAACAACAACAAAATGGAACGGGACCTGGGGGTAGTCATATCAGATGACCTTAAGGTTGGCAAGCAATGTGAGAAGGCGTAGGGAGGGCTGGGGATACTGGGATGTATAGGAGAGGCATCACCAGCAGAAAACAGGAAGTTGTTATCCCCCTGTACAGATAGTTGGTGAGACCCCATCTGATGTATTGCATCCAGTTCTGGAGACCCCATCTCCGCAAAGACATAGACAGGATGGAGGCAGTTCAGAGGAGGGCAACTAAAATGGTGCAGGGTCTGCAAGAGAAGCCATACGAGGAGAGGCTAAAGGAGCTTAACATGTATACCCTTGAGGAAAGGAGAGAGAGGAGGGACATGATAGAAACGTTTAAGTACCTCAGTGGAATCAACAAAGTCCAAGAGGGTAGCATCTTTCAGAAAAAGAGATGTGCAAGAACAAGGGGACACAGTTTGAAGATAGAGGGGGATGGCTCAAGGGCAATGTGAGGAAGTATTTTTCCACAGAGAGGGTGGTGGACGCATGGAACAGCCTTCCTGAGGAGGTTGTGGGGTCTAAAACTGTGGGAGAATTCAAGAATGCATGGGACAGACATAAGCCAATTTTTGTGTGGGGTAGGAAGAAATAGGCTGTTGGTTAAATAGGATCTGTAGCTTATCCTCTAGGTAGGGAAATGGGCAGACTAGGTGGGCCAAGCGGTCCTTATCTGCCGTCAAAGTCTGTGTTTCTATGTTACTGTTTATGCTCTGTAATTTTGCAACTTTGTATTCTGTACTGTCCTGGTCATGCTTGAAAATATGCAGGTCTAATTGTCTAATGCACTTACTTAGTCAACAAAAGCTAAAAATAAATATTGATACAATACACAAAAACTCTGTAAATGATGCCATACACCAAAAGTGCCACTCTAAGCTTAGTGCATGATAGAGGAATGAAGTGAATTTCCCACTTCTAGTCTACAGAGATTGTTTTAAAAATTATTCTTCCTATTTTTGATTATGGTGACATATTCTGCAGTGGAGCTCCAAAATACCCCTTGCCAGACTTGACCCTCTCCCACTCATTTTGTCATTTTGCTTTAGATTGTTCCCTTGTACCTGCCATAGCTCACTCTACTTGGCCCTTTCTCCCCTTCTTGTGCCAGGCACCTTTCCCATTGTGCCACCTTTTATATCTAAATTCTGGTTTAATCTCACTTCCTTCCTACCTTAAATCCTCTTATCCTCCCCTCAGCATCCCATTACACTCTACATGATAATACAGTACATCGCATTTCCTCTCTATTCAGTCTACAAAATCTTCTGTTGGTTAGTCTGCTTTCTGATACCATTTTCCTAAACTCTGGTCCTCCGCTCCTTGCCAGTTCGCTCTGCCTCTTCGGCCTACTCCTTAAATTCTGTATTTCATGATTATTTTTCACCCTCCTGCAACTGTCATTGACTCCCCCATCCCCCCACACCAAGTTTTGCCCTGGCAATCTGCTTCCTACATTATCTGTTCATTGCTATGTAATAGTAGTTCTATCATCTAAAATTATCTCAATTATTTATATTACATGCATCTGTTATACTGATTTGTCTTTAATTTTTACTATGCTGTATTTACTGTATATGAATTTCCACATCCCCTACCCCAGGATACACCTGTAAATTTGCTGTTAGCAGCTCAGTATGCCTTTTCCTGGTGAAACTTTTGAAATAAATAAATCAGTAAATAAATAAGTAAATAACTGGCCTGAGAGGTCTGCAAATCTCGATCTATAAAATTGCAAATCACTGAATCAGCAAAAAAAGGCTCCAGTCCAATACTTATTCTTGTAGTAAATACAAATGATTTTATTTTCTCTTGTACTGAGCAGTTGAGCACTGCATGCTGCCACCTCCATGTTGCTCACTGCCCAAGCAGAAGCACACTCATGCTCCTCCCAGTTCAAATATAGGCACTGGTTTCAGAGGTCTGCTGAAACAGAGGCCTGCTAAGTCTGACATCACAAATGGTATTTTTTTCTCCTGCTGTATGACCCTGTCTACTGCCTTTTAGTTCCTTTTTCTTTGCAGCCTTCAGTTTTAGTATGTTTTTCTACAAACATATTTGGTAGAAAAGATTTGTCCTAGCTAAAGTATCTAAAATTGGAAAACTCTAGGTAAGCAACATCTCTCTGCCCAATGCCAAAAGCATTAGTGACCTGTCTCATAGTACTCCAGCAGTGAGCAGATACCAGAACAAGACTTGCACCATGCAGTGGACTCTCTGGCAAGTTTGTGTTAACTGCTTAGTGCGTGAACTGTTGTTCGCTCATTTGCCCATTTGACCAGTCCACACCAGGTGGACCAATTTGAGCCAGGCAAACTAAAAGTTTGCTGTTTTTCAGAATGTTTGTCAGGAGTTTACAAAAACTGAACACCTGATGTTTGAGTTGTTCAATTCCTGGGTAGAGCAGAACTTGCAGCCCTAGTTCTAGGGAAGTGGGGTTATTGGTAGTACCTTGAAATATGTGTTGATTGGTGTATCCACTACAATGTATCTTTTCTTTTATTGCCCTACCCTTTTGAAACTTTGCCTTTGCATGTCCATCTATAAACTAATGTAATTTCTTTGTGCAGTGGTCTCAAAACCTGTTTGTTTAATCTTTTTTAAACTAGTATAATTTTGTATATTCCAAATGCTCTCTTGTATCCTGATTATGTGCTTATTATTGCTATATAATAACTTTGTAAATTTGTATTGCATAGTATTTTGTGTACTGTTTGTTTTGTAGAGCACTCCGATACACTGTTTGTGTGATTCATAAATTCAAAATAATTAAATCATACCACAAAATATTTGTTGTGTTTTGAACTATGAATTTTGCCCATTAAAATGTAAAAAAAAAATTTCATTTTTCATTTTACATACATTAGAGTAGCAAGCCATTTTAAAGCATAATATATACACAGGACAAAAAGGTTGCAGGGCACTTCAAGGATTTTGGGCCAGTGCATGCTCACGTCTCACCAACCACCAGGTACATCAGCAAAACAAAAGAGAGCACTCGGAGGGGAAAAAAGGAGACTGGAGCTCTGTGGACATAGTCCCACAACACAAGGGAGACAGATGAGGAAAACCCCTGTGGTCGAAGTACTGGGGCATGAGAGTCAGTGTCCTTTTGGCTTACAATAAAGCATTGACTATTATTGTTGTAAGTTTTTCCGCTTGAGTTCTGTCTTTTGTTTAGTAGTCATAAGCATAATATTCTACTCCAGGGTGTGCATTAAAGGATTGTAATGTGCTTCCTTGGGTTCATGCCTCACCCCTGAGGCATACATTAAAATCCTTTAAAGATCATGTGCAATGGTTTTTACATATTTTTATAAAGCTTGAAAAGCTGACATTCAAGTTCCTGTGTCATTGGTGTTTCCTGAAAATGTCATGCTGTTTGATTTTGTGGTTTTCTTTAAATCAGCATGTGTTAACTTGCTTTACAGTGGCTGAAAACAGTGAAGTTATTTTTGTCCTCTCAGTCAAACTTAGAGTGCGATGGCATCATTTTGGAGTAGCTTACTGTTTCAGATTCCCAATCAGAGCAATACTTTATAGAGTTAATGGTTTGCTGAGCTCTCCAAGTTTCTTACAAAGCCAGTCTCTGGTTTGTGGTTAGATAGATCAACTTAAAACATATCATTATATTCTGATAAAATACTGATCATTTCAGTTTCAATGCTGAATTGAAGTAGTGGAAATCTTTCTCTGTGAGAAATCAGCTTGTCTGTATCACAGTTTTTGGTTCTTTCTAATCAAAAATCTGATTTTTTTCTAGCTACATAGCACAGGGCTGTTTAATGAATATAAAATAAATCCAAATTTTGTTCATTCACAGAAACTGTCTTTGATGTAGCCTTCATGAATATGTTCATGTAAGGACATTTATTTTTTTTATGTCAGATTGACAAGCAGTACATGTGCTTGAAATACTGTAGCAGAGTGTGACGGGCACCTGTCTGAACTCACACATTTCAGTTCTTTGGTGGTTTCTGTGTGAAAATATATCATGTACATGTACAACTCAAAACAATGTGTGGCATCCTGATGCACCGTGTCTCTGCCCCACAGTTGAGGCAGCTGTAGTCTACTGCCACCTGTCCCTGCCCCACAAGCCCCCTGCCTTCTGCTCCACATGCGAGACTGCTGCACCCTGCCGCCCACTGTCTTCTCCCACACAGTCAGGGATTGTGCACCCTGCTGCCACCATCCCCCGCCTAAAGAATCAGGGATGCTGCACCCTGCCACCCCCTGCCCAGACAGTTGGGGATGACGCACCCTGCTGCCCTCTCTCCCTCACCCTCACAATTAGGGAAGCTGCACCTGTTGACCCCTGTTCCTGTCTCCACAGTCAGGGCTGCTGTGTCATGCTAAACCCTAGTGTGCCAGGTCCCCTGCCTCCACAGCTGGGGCTGCTGTACCATGCTGCCCTAGCCACCAGAGGTGGGGCTTTTTCTACACCCTGCTACCTACTTCCATTGCCCCAGATGGGCAGGGCTGCTGCACCATCTGTACCCCATGTCATAGTCAGGGCTGCTGTACCTGATGCCCCCTGTGTTCTGTACCACAGTCAAGACTTCTGCATCATGCTGTCCTTTATCCCTTGTCACCAGAGACAGGGCTACTGCACCCTGCTCCTTTCTACACAGTAGGAGTTGCCACGGCCTGCTGTGCTCTAGTTCCTCATGCTGCTGCAGTTTGGGCTGCTGCATCATGCTGCCACTTCCCACAAGATGCAGGGCATTTGCTGTGCCTTATTGCATGCCTCCACAGTTGAGGCAGTTGCACCCTGCTGGCTCCTGCCACCAGAGTCAGATCCTTTGCTATACCCTGCTGCCCACATCCCTTGTCCCAGACAGGCATGGCTGCTGCACCCTGTCCCACAGTTTGGGCTGCTGTATCCTGATGCCATCCCTATTTCCTTCCCGAACATTCAGGGCTGCTACACACTGCTGCCCTCTGTCTACATGCTCATAGTCAGGGCCACGGCACCCTGTTGCCCCCTGTCCCTGTCTCCACAGTCAGGGTTACTGTGCTGTGCTACACATTAGAGTCTCATGCCTGCATCCAAATCAAATCTAATCAACTTTATTTTTATAGCGCCTTTCAGAACCAAGGTGCTGTACATAAAACATATACATAATAAAAATGTAAAACAACATTAAAATGTATCAACCATAACTAAATAAAAGCTAAACTAAATAAATATGTCTTCAAACCAACCTTAAAACTATCGACTATCCACATTTGGGGCTGCTGAGCCCTGCTACACATTTCCATTGCCCCAAATGGGCTGGACTGCTGTACAATGTACTCCCTGTACCACTGTCAGGGCTGCTATATCCTGATGCCCACCTGTGTCCTGCCCCACAGTCAGGGCTTCTGCACCATGCTGTCCTTTGTCGCCTGTCACCATTGTGTCCTGTTGCACCACACAGCCCCTTGCCTTCACAGGCAGGGGACAGGGTGCAGGAAATGCCCTTACTCTTGTGCTGCACTCCTCCCAAACAGTTGGGGTTGCTGCCCTGCTACTCTCTCTCTCTCTCTCTCTCTCTCACACACACTCACAGTTAGGGACACTGCACATATTGCCCCCGGTTCCTGTCTCAGCAGAGTGTAGCAAAGGATCTGACTCTGGTGGCAGGGGGACAGCAGGATGTAACTATCTCAACTGTGGAGGCATGTAACAGGGTGCAGCAGATGCCCTGAATCCTGTGGCAAGTGGCAGCATGGTGCAGCAGCCCTAACTGTAGAAGCATGGGGCTCTAGGGTACAGCAGGCCACAGCAACGCAACTGTGTAGAAAGGAGCAGGGTGCAGCAGCCCTGTCTGTGGTGATAGGTCATAGAAAACAGCAGAGCCAGATTAAGGCATAGGCAACATAGGCACAGGCCTAGGGCCCCAGCCTGCCAGAGGGGCCCCCAGCAATCCCCAACTTATATTTACTATCATATACTTTTCTTTTTGCCTGAGCTGCATCTTTTTGTTTGTTTTGTAAAGGACTCAGCCACTGAGTAATTGGAGCAAGACAGGAGATGAACTGTGACATGACTCACCTCCCTGATTAGGTGTTAATTGTAGATGATAGTTTAAGGGGCCCTGGCAAGGCTGACCTTTAAGGTGTGAAGAGGACCATTTCTTTGCTTTGTCTCCCAACCCACTTACAAACCTCACTTAGAATCAAGTCTTGCTCTTAAATATAATAGATTAGCAGTACAGTGCAATGTGTGTGCTTTATATTTAATCTCTTTCCTAAAACAGAAATCCACAATGCATTTCAGTGGTACAATTAAAAATTGTACTCTTTTAATTCCCTCATGTCACTCATATTGAAATTCTTGCCTTGATATAGCTCTGTTTTCAGGATGAATAAAATGAACATATTTCCAGGATCCCATCAGTAAATCTTGTCATTTATTGATCCTGGCTTACTTATCATTGGTAAAGTTATCACCACAGAATTTTTGGTCCTGGGAATGATTTCTTCCAACAATCACTCACTTTGAAATATAATCTCTAAAGTCCATGACTCCTCTAGTAAACTACCAACTTAATTCCTACATCACTAGAGAGCCTAGCCTCTTTTAGAGATGGATCTTTATCCCACCCCACAAAACCCCACATCCTGGTTCATAATACCTGACAGGACAATGTCCAAGAAGCAGCTGGTGCGACATGCAGGGATAAGGTGGTGCACACACAAATAGGTGGCCAGCCCAAACGCTTAGCAAGTTCCAGAACGGTATAGCACTCTGCAGAAACAGTTGAACACAAACTGTAGATGAAATTTCAAAACATTTATTTTGTATTCCAGTTCACAGCACAATCTGTGATTCTGTGGTCCAAGGGGTTACTATAGAGTGTTACCCTGTTCTGGACCTTACCTGACAGAACAAAATAACACCTGGACTGCAAGCACATACGTGTGTGTGTTTTTTTTTTGGGGGGAGGGGGAGCTTTGGTGAAGTGCAACATCATGACAATTCACATCCAAAAAAATGTTTTTACCAGGCCAATTAGTAATTATGTTCTTTAAATAAGGAGGCAGTATGGCACAGTGGTTTAAGGTTCTGAGCTACAAACCTGGAGACCTGGGTTTGAATCCTTCAGCCCTCACGTGCATACTGTGTGACACTAAGCAAGTCACTTAACTTCCTTTTGCTCCCAGGTCACACCTGGAATCAAGCTTTAGCAGTGTGTGCCTCTACTGGTTAAACCATTTCCCTTTCCCTAAATGTTCAAAACTCAGATTATTGTTATATGTCCATACCGATATCATTAGTTTTGAAGCATTTTAGTTTGCATGTATGTTTTATGCCACTTTTGGGGACAGTAAGGACATAGGAGGGCATAACCTTCAGAAAGACGAAGGTAGTGTTATCCCTGTATAAATCGATGGTGAGGTTCCACTTCTAGTACTGTGTCCAGTTTGGGAGGCCCCATCTCTGGAAGGACATAGACAGGGTGGAGGCAGTACAGAGAGGGCAGCCAAATGGTGCAGGCAGGGCTGGCAGCTGGTGTTTGTAGACCCCAGGCCATGCACCTCTAGTGGGTTCTTCAGACCTGCTCATCTATGTAAAAAGAAGTAGGCACAGGCCAGCCCCAGCACTTGACAGAGATGCAGGGAGCCCACCCCTCTCCCTGGGCCCCCAACCTCGTGCCAGGCATCAGCAATGCTGGCAGTGACACAGAGGGTTCCTGAGTCTTGACCTGACCCAGACTCCTGCTGCCATTTCTGTTACATATTACACTGTCACTTTCTGCATGCTGTTAGGAATAGGATCTTTTTTTTTTTTTTTTGTGATTTTCATTTGAACGGATGGTTGAACCATGAACCCATCCCTTGCTTTCTGGCGTATACATTTAAAAAAAAAAAATGAACACAATTCAGACTCAAAATGTAATCCTTGGTATGAATTTGCTGAGTAAGTAATGTTGTTGATGACTGACCTCCTGCTGGCGACTGCCTCAACTCCAGATGCTCCATCCAATCTGACTCTGCTGTGCTGTTCCAACCATCCTGCTGGATCCGCTTTTTCAGTACTGCCCACCTGCCAACACTGGCAACCCGTGACCATGACACAACCTGTGCCATTTCACAGCTCAGTCTCCCCCTCCCCGGCCACCCAACACAATGGGTTGTGAGGATGTTCAGACTCTCCTCATTCTCACGAGTCATGATTTCTTGCTGGCCCCAGACTAGTGTGCACTCCACCATGCAGCAGCTGCCTGATTCCCATCTTCAATAGCAATCAGATAATGGCAGGGCAGCCCAGTCCCTCAGGCCATCCCCCATCACACTCTGACTCTAGCCATTGGCCACCTGCACCCACACTTCGGCCCCATGGCCACAAAACACTCCCAGTCCCTAGTTGAATTGGGGCCCTGCTCCTGCCAAGCAAGCTAAGCAGGGCTAGTAGTAGCAGTCATTCAGGGCCCAAGGGGGAGAGATTTATGTAGTTACATGCATGGCGGTTGTGCCAGGCCCACCAGCATCCTTCACACACCAAGCTCAGAGTTCATCACGGCATCGGCATTTGGCAACATTTAAATAATCTGTACCACACCATGCACTACCCAAGCTGCAGACAAGAGCAGAGCAGAGATGGGAGAGCCTGGCTGAACAGCATAGAAGTGGCAGCAAGTCCAGCCAGCTTGGAAAAATGAGATGCTGGTCAGGTGCTGGATGCCCCCCCCGGTGTTTGGGCCCCAGGCAATTGCCCAGGTGGCCCAGGTGCTGATGCCGGGCCTGCATCAGAAGCCCTACAAGGAAAGACTCAAGGAATTAAATACAGTATGTACTATCTAGAGGAAAGGAGGGAAAGGGGGGGCATGATAGAAATGTTCAAATACCTTACAGGTATTAAAAAGGTACATGAAGGTAGCATTTTACACAGAAAAAGATGCTCAAGGACAAGGGGTCACACTATGAAACTGGAGGAGGGGAGGCTCAAAGGAGATGTGAGGAAATACTATTTCACAGAAAGGGTGGTGAATTCCTGGAACAGCCTCCCAGTGGAAGTGGTGAGTGCTAAAATGGTAAAAGGATTCAAGCATGCATGGGATTGACACCAAAGGGATCTTAGAAATAAGGTAAGGGTGGGGTGAAGACCAAAGAGTGAGTAGGGTCTGCTGTGGAACAGTAGGTAGGGAAAATAGCGCAGACTAGGTGGGCTAAGAGGTCCTTCTTTGCTGACTTCTATGTTGCTATGTTTCTGTTTTTCTTCAAGTTTCAGTAAGTGATATGCAATGGCCAAGGGGTGCTGTCACAGCAAAGGGGCACGCTCGTGGTGAAAAGTCATGGTTGTGGTGAGGGGGCCCCAAATTTCTCTTGGGCCTAGGGCCCCAGGTTGCTTTGATCTGGCCCTGGAAAACAGCATGGTGCAGAAGCCTCAATTGTGAGACAGGACACATGGGGCATCAGGGTACAGCAGCCCTGACTGTGAGATGGGGTACACATGGTGCAGCAGCCCTGCCCATGGAGGCAGGAAACATGGCACTTTATTGCCTAACACAGCACAGCAACCTTGACTGTGTAGACAGGAACAGGGGGCAACAGGTGCAGCTTCCCTAACATTGAGGGCGGTGGAGATAGGGCAGCAGGGTGCAGCAACCCCAATTGTTTGGGCAGGGAGCAGCAGGGTACAGTAGTCCTGATTCTTTCGGCAGGGGATGGAGGCAGCAGGGTGCACAATCCATGACTGTGGGGGAGAAGACAGTGGGCAGCAGGGTGCAGCAGCTTTGAATGTGGAGCAGAAGGCAGGGGTCTTATGGGGCAGGGGACTGGTGGCAGTAGACTGCAGCTGCCTCAACTGTGGGGCAGAGACACAGTGCATCAGGATTCCACATAGTGGTTCTAGTTGTACACGTGACGTGATGCATTTTCACACAGAAACCACCAAGAGCTTAAATGTGTGAGTTCTGATAGTACATGTGCTTAATACTGTAGCAGAGTGTGACAAGCACTTGTTTGTCAATCTGACATGAAAAAAAAAGTTCTTACATGTTTGTATTTATGAAGGCTACATCAAAGATAAACTGTTTCTGTGAATGAACAAAATTTAGATTTATTTTATATTCATTAAACATCCCTGTGTTATATAGTTAGAAAAAAATTGAAGTTTGATTAGAAAGAACAGAGCTGTGATACAGACAATCTGATTTCTCACAGAACCAATTTCCACTACTTCAATTCAGCATTGGTACTGAAATGATTAGCTTTGTAAAGGAAGAGAATGATGTATTTTAAGCTGATCTATCTAAACACAAACCAAAGACTGAGTTTGTAAGGAACCTGGGGAGCCCAGCAAAGCATAAACTCTACAGAGTGCTGCTCTGATTGGGAATCTGAAACAGCAAGCTACTCCAAAATGATGTCTTCGCACTCTAAGTTTGACTGAGAGGACAGAAATAACTCCACTGTTTTCAGCCACTGTAGAGCAAGTTAACAAATGCTGATTTAAAGAAATCCACAAAACCAAACAGCATGCAATTTTCAGGAAACACTAACCATGACACAAGGACTTGAATTTCAGCTACTTTTAAAGCTTTTATTAAAAATATACAAAAACCCTTGCACATGATCTTTAATGCACACCCTGTTATGGCTACTTGCATGCTGAAACAACAATAGCAGAATGAGGCCATAAAGGAGACATGGGGACAGGAGGCAGAAAACATGCTTGAACCTTTGCTTTGCCATCAGTAGTCTGTGGAATGTGCATTAGTAGGTGAAGCTATTCCCTGGGAGAGGGAGCCTGTAGCAAATAGAAACTTGTTCAGAGATTATCTAACACGAAAGGTTTTGCAATCTGTTATCTAATTTGAATGTAGGAGTACAGTATAATATTGGTTTTTACATAGATTCACAGGAAGTGCCAGCATATAAAGGCCCAGTGGCCCATCCAGTCTGTCCCTCCTACCTGACTACATTGATTTGGCCCTAGTGGCCATCCCACTCCCTTCTCACTGCTCTCCTCTCATTAAGGCCTTGTGCCTGTCCCACCCCAGTTTGAAACTGCCCATTGATTTGGCCCCTACCACCTCCTTAGGTAGTTTGTTCTACTTGCCCAGCACTCTTTTGGTGGAAAAGTGTTTATGGACATCCTTTTTGGATCTCCCCCCTGCCAGTTGGCCCGATGGCCTGCAAAAACAGTCTAAACAGCTGCTTTAAACTGAAGGCAAATCAGATGACAGACACTTTAAATTTGCTGCAGGGACAGGCCCTGTTGTTACTCACTAAACCATGGACCTCAGGATCTGGTTGAGTTCCAGGGTGACGCTCCTTGAGGCAGGATTCGGCTCTCTGGCTTGTAGCTGCAGGACTTCGTCCTCTTTGGGAAAGACCAGGATACAGGGACCAGATCTGACATGACTCATCCCCATGTCTTGGCATCCCTCCCAGGGGTGGCCGCAACCCATGAGGATCTTCTCTGCAGGAGCTGATTCCCTTCTCTGGTCATCTAGCAGCTTGTTTTTTTTTTTAGGCAACAACAGACTCTCAAGCATTATTACTTGGCATCACAGGTTCAGCTTGAACACAGTTCTGTAATAGGTCGTGACAGTTTACCCGCCTGCAATCTGCAGTCCTGAAGAGTAAGCTGGCAATGCAGGTTCAGGTCTCCTCTGGCAAATTGGCTGAAGACAATTCAGGTGACCACAGGCTTGCAAACTAGACCATAGTCTCAGGCAAAACAGTCTTCCGCTGTGATGCAAGATGGGACCTTTTCAGCTCTGATCCCACTTTCAGTCTGGAATTTTAGCTCCAGGGAAATTGCTTCTTTTTCTCCTTTTCTGGAGAAATGCAGCTTGGTCTGCAGTCTTGGCAGTCCCACACTTAAGGTAAATGTTCTGACTGAGGAAAGGCAAAACAGGCCTTTCCTTTAACTCCCCAAGCTGCAGAAAGCCTTCTCTGACCACAGACTGCATCAATGACTCTGCCCCAAACTCACTTTTGTTCCAACAGTCCCCCTTAAAGGAGAACTGCACTGAACTTATTAACCATTTTCTCCTGCAAAAGCTGATTTTTAAATACTGGTTCCAGCTCTGTTGCTGGTCCATCTCTACAGACTTTTTAATTATCTTAGTGGGTGTTTCTACTTCACAGACTACAGGTAAGTACCATTTTAGAACTGTATGATGTAGTTTATGTCCCTGTTCTACTCTTCTATTGTTGGCACAATGCACCCATGTTCTATTTTAGAACTCTGTGGCCTAGAGAGACATAAACTACATCATACAGTTCTAAAATGGTACTTAACACCAGAGTGTAGATCAGAAACACTCACGGGGGTAACTAAAGAGCCTGTAGAGATGAAACAGTATCAGAATTAGAACCAGTATTTAAAAAAATAGCTTCTACTGGGAAAAGTGACTTACAGATTCAGTGCAGTGCTCCTTTAAATAAGGAGCAAAATTCCTACAATATGATTGGCTGCCCAAGTTGCATGAAACAGTCTAAGTCCCTTAATTGGCTTAATTTTAGGCTCCAAGAATTGTTCCTTCTTTTTCCCCCCCAACAGTCTCTGGCAAGTCTGAAGAGTCTTTTCTGTAAATCCTGGCCGGCGATTTACTGATAGGCTGCAGTGATGGCTGATAAATGTGCAGTCCCCATGCAGTTTATACAAGTCCCAACAATCCAAGTTCTGGTGCAGTCAAATAAAACACTTGATTTATTTGTAAACCCCACTGTCACATAGCCCTTTTAGTGCCCTGTTCAGCAACTGCATTTATTTACATTGCTTCAACTTATCCTTTCTGTCACTGCCCCCGTAATACTATGCCCCTAGAATTAGGCGTCTCCCTCATTAATATGCATGAGGGACTATGAATTTTGATCCCCAGTTGTGCCCCTGCTTAACTATTTATGTTTTAAACTCGGTGGCCTCTCACTGGCCTTGCACTGGTCCCTGGTACCTAATTAGCTAAATACGGGCACTGGGACTGCGTAACTCTCATCGTTCAACCGCAACAGCGACCAGTAAAGATCAAAGTGCCCCTATGGTGCATGTGTGAGTGCTGGCATCATGGAGAGATGCCAGCAGCTCACAATTCACCTCCCAAACCCGAAACTGGGATGAATCAAACACATGGGGCAGTTTGGGAAACCTAGGGGGACACAATATGGATTTGAGCTGTGGTGATAGAAGCCAGGAGGAGGAATGGGCAAGTGGGAGGCAATTAAGGTAAGTACCCCAAAGGGGGGCTACATAGATATTCCAGCAGGCCACTTCCATGTAGGATGACTTTATCTCCACCTTTTGTTCCATATTTGTCTCTCTCGCTCCCTCTCTGTCCTTTTCTCTTGCACTAACAGCATCCTCTAACTGAGTTGTCCCCTTTTCATATTTCTTTTTCTGCTTCTACAGCAGTATCTTTTCCATATTAGTGCCAATTAAATCTCATTTTAAGTGTCATTTTTTCTCCCCCCATGTATCTTGTTTTCTTTTTTCCCTCACTTCCTTTGTTTTCTTGTCCTGCCCTCTGCTAATCCTTTTTTTCTCTTGTCCCACATCACTTCTTTGCATCTTCAGTATCGTTATTTTATGTACCAAACCAGTATCATTCCAAGAGTTTAAAGCTGGCTTATAGTTTTTTAACCTCCAGTAGTGATTTGCATGCTTAGCATGCACCTCTTTCTGAAGCCCTATATGGGAATGTGCTGCACCAGAAGCAGGAATCACCTTCAGTGCCGATTGGATCACACCATACCAGCTCCACCTCTAGTGCTAATCTACCCACACTGAAAGTGTTTCACTGATCCTTCCTGATGAGCCCACTGCACCAGCTCCCCAGCACTCCACTGCAGTGTTCTTCATCCTGCATTTCCAGTCAGCAGTTCATCTTAGTGCCCATTCTATCTGTGCCTGAAAGGCCTTTTATCTTGAAACATGGAAAGTCATTAAATTAAATCCTGAAATCGATCAGAAATGGTAATTTTTTTTCTATGACACTGTCTTTGAATGTCTTTTAATGGAAAATAATAACCATTTGGGCCTGCAAACTCATGGTTCCAGCATATCTCAGACATATGCCAGTACTGTAGTTGAGAAACAAGGCTTGTTCATTGGGGGGGCATTTTAATAACTAAATACAGTAGCCTTATAAATTGCAGTCTTTGCTGAGCAGTAGTATGCAAATCAATGGTAAATGTCGCACATCAGTTATGAATGTATCCTTGCACTCAGTTTCAGTTCCTTGTAGGCTGCTTGATGTGATTTCCTCTTAACACTAAGACTGTGAACTGTTGAGCATTACAGCTAAAAATAGCAGGGTAAAAAAACTGCTGAGACAACCTACATTTCTGTAAGGTGATTCAGATATTTGTAAAACTTAGTGCTGTAGAGGAGTACAATATTTTTACAGCTTATGACCTGGATACAGGTAGTTAATGTTATTTCTTACTGTGTTAGGCCTGAAGTTTAAAACTGCATGAACAATGCTTTGCAGTGCACAGTCAACCAAATGCACAGGATTGATGAATAGCTTCCTACAAAGATAATCTTAACTTCCCAATAGTATGGGGGCTTACCTGTCTCCTCAGAGCCCTGACAAACAGTTGCCTGCCATCTCTGGTCCTCAAGGACTCTGACTAGGTGCGGGGGGCCTGGAGGAGAGCTGTCGGGGGGGGGAGCACTGGATTTCTTTGGCACCTATTATGCCAGCACAAAGCCACAGCTCCTTTGGCACATCAAAGAGTGGCTGCCTACAACCAAAGTGAATAATGGCACTTACAAGGGAGGGGGGATTCCCCAGTCAGCACTGTGACTAGAATGAAACATGGTTGCGGATGTGCACTCACAAAACAAGGGTAATAGAATAAGAGTTGAAGGCAGGAGCCAACTTCCATATGAACACATGGAGCCAGTGCCCCATAGGACTGCAAACATGGCAGCCATCCTAATTGCCTCTGACAACTGAACACATGGCAGCAGGGGTCAGAGGACACAATTCAACCAGTCAGACTGCAGAGCCTAGAAAGGAACAGACAGCAAAACCACGTGCAAAGTAAATGCAGCTGGTGCTAACTCAAATACCAGCAGCTACCAAAAATACAAATGAGAGCACTGAAAACAAAGAATAAAACCAAAATGCAAGAAAGTAGCACAAAAACTCCCAGTTTATTTGGTGTCATAACAGAAAGCTACAGCTCAAAATCCAAGCACTTCAGGATGACGGTGGGTCCCAAAGTTCTGGTGTTCTGAGCTGTATCTTTCAGTCATGACACCAAATAAATGGAGAGCCTGGAAAGGTAAGCAGGATAGTTGAGACTCAATGCACTGATGAGTGCACTAATACCTTAGGGTAGTAGAATCCAGAAAAACAAATGGAACTGCATGACTGCAGTTACCCCATAAATCAGCTCTTCTAATATCAAATATATCGAAAACTTCAAAACAGTTTCAGTCAACATTTCCTCTTTATTAAATAGACATAGGCATACCACATGTAAAAGCCAGGAATGAATACTGAAGAGGGTACTGCTCGATAATGGTTAAAAAATTTGCCATAACAACCTGTCTGTATTTGCATATGCTTATGTGCCTTCAAGGAACCTGCATAAAATGCCATTCGAAGAAACTGCACAGTTTAGTGTAGTCCCTCAGTCTAGACTGGTAGTGCAGCTAAAGATGTGAGACCCTGTTAGCACCTACTGTACAGTTGTTAGGAACATTCAAACAAACTTCACTACTGCCCATGTACAGCTAGTTCCACCCCACCACATACTGACATTTCAGTGTCACAATGACATCTTCTTCAGAGTGACTTACATGACAGAACAGCCCACTTAAGAGCTGCAGAATCAAAGAAACCATACCCAGGACAACATAGCTATTGTAAAAGTGCTCATGTGAAAAATACACAGGAGAAGTACATGTGCGTAAAAAGTTCTGCAAAAGTGCAGAAAGTGCAAAACACATGAAGAGCAAAATGCAAGTACAAAAACTCAGGACAAATGTATAAAACACATACGGCTCAATTCCCAAATGAGTTAGAATGCCACAAGCCCTGGTTTCACCAAACACCTGGTGCAAGAGGCTTGCGGTATTCCCTGGCTGGCAATCGGGATTCTCGATCCCATGCTCCACATGCTGCAAGTTAGACCGGGTTTTGCTGGTCTAGCTTTGCAGTTCTTTTTATGGGGTTTGCACCACATATTTGGTACAAGCCACCATAAATGGAGTAAAGTGTAGTGAAAGTGCATGACCTTTGTGAATCGGGCGCAGGGTGCAGCAGTGTGTTCAGGGCAGTGCAGGGTTTGACACAGAGCTTGTGAAAGCCTTGCATCAACCTTTGAGAATCGAGCCCATAGTATTTAAAATCCATTATACTGCCACTTATAAAAGATCAATGGCTTTCATTTCATTTAATTTCATTCAACCAATTCATCCTCGCATCAGCAGATTACTCGGGGAGGTGTTTCCTACGGACAAGTATAGCTCTGAAACCTTTTTACAAAATGTATTTATTTATTTTGTTTGGTTAGTTTTTGTTGACTGGGAAAGGAGAACTAGGCAATTCTGCTTGTTTTCAGCCTTGTCCCGGGGGAAGGGGGAAGATCCAGATTCAAACTGACATACAGAACCAGATTAAGCTGTTGGTGGTATTTTTAGTGAATAGGAGACATTTGGCCAGGACACCAGGGAAATTCCCTTACTCTTTTCGAGAAGTGCCATGGGATCTTTAATGTCCACCTGAACAACCACCAGAACAGGCAGATGAGACCTCGGTTTAATGTCTCATCTGAAAGACTGAAAGGGAGAAAATTATTAGTGAGTGAGCGTCCAGCAGGTGGCATTGTCAATAGCTTGTTCCAAAGGGAGTACTACTGGATTAGTACCTTGAACGCTATGCAAACTCTGGGACTAAATGAGTATATTCCTTTGTATGCATGTTTAAAATGACTTACATTGGTCCTTTTTGAGAACTGTCTTGTGTGTATGGAATAAATGATTTTTTCCTCCCCTCAGGAATATTTGGACTTTTTTTTATCTTTGTAGCGCCTTCTGTGGGCTCCATGGGGCTATGACCACCTCCCTTGGAGGGGGTACATCCTCTGGCCTGACCCCCAGCTTCTCCTCCCCTGAGGTTCCTCCACAGATTGCCCCTCCATAGCAGGGCCAGGTGGAGGCGCACTGGCAGTCCCCCGCCACCCGGTACAGCAAATCTGGTGGCAGGGGGCAGACTTCGCCAGATTAGTCGGGCCATCACAGATCCATGGAGCACTGGCCTTTATTCCATTTTCTACCTCCCTCCCTCACCTCCAAAGTAAGCAGGTCAGCTTCTGAGCCTCCCGAACTGTACTGTCCTCCAGCCACCACTAAAGGGCAGTCAGCGGGTGGGATAACTAGTCCCCTTCCCCAGAGAAAGGAGAGCAGTCCTCCGGAGGCTCAATCCTCTCTCCCCCTTGCCGACTCCAGTGGCCCAGGCTCATTCCCGAACCCAGGTCACTGGCATGGCGTGAGGCATGGCATCCAGTGCCTCAACCCTCAGCGCCACTGGGCTGGCTGAATATATGGACTTTCTCAGCACCACCGGGCTGGCTGAATATATGGACTTTTATGGACTAATAACCCTGTTGGATACTGACTCGCTAATACTTTTCTCCCTTTCAGGTCTGCATTTCTTAAAAAGGTTTCAGAGCTGTACTTATACGTGCCCCCACCCCCCCCCCATGTAATCTGCTGATGTGGGATACATTGGTTGATTGAAATGAAATGAAAGCCATTAATCTTTAGTAAGTGGTAGTATAATGGAGATTAAATACTACATGTCTCAAATGTTTTTCCTGCATTTATGCACTTGTGTTTTGCACATTGTGTGTTTTGCCCTTTCTGTACTCTTGAAGCACTTTTTATGCAGATGCACTATTCTTGTGTATTTTTTGCATGAACACCATTAACAATAGTTGTCTTGTCCTGGGTACTGCATCTTTAAGGCTGCAGTTCTTAAGGGGTCTGCTTTAACAAGTAAGCCACTCTAAAGAAGATGTTATTGTGATGCTGAAACATCAGTATGTGGCTGGTGAAGCTACCTGTACATGAGCAGTATGGAAGTACATTTGAATGTCACTAATGGGGTCTTGCAGCTTTAGCTGCACAAGCAGTCCAGAGGGACTACATCAAACTGAACAGTTTCTTCTGATGGCATTTTGTGCATGTTCTTTGAAGGCATGTAAGCAAGAGGGTGTTATGGAGAATTGTTTAACCATTGGCAAGCAGTACACTGTTCAGTATATACTCCTGTTTTTTACCTGTGGTATGCCTATGTCTAGTTAATAAAGAGGAAATTGAGATTGAAACTTCTGAAACTTCTGCTGTACTGGACATTGGAAGTGTTTACCTACAGGTAACTGCCACCATGCAGAGTTTCTGGAACAAATTTCTGGCCAGTGAAGTTACCGAGTGATGGCCCTTCATCCTGGCCCCAGAATGACTGACAGCCCAGTGGACCAATGGTGAGCTAACATTCCCCATTGAACAGCAGGGACTGTGACAAGATCCATTTATTCTGCACGTGCACAGTATGTGGTGGGAGCCAAACTGGGTCTGTGTGTGTCTGCAGACAGAAGCAGATTGGAGGAGTGTTGAAGCTGCTGTAGAGGCAAACTGTGCATCTGCATGGAAGAGACAAAGTTAAAAGAGAAAAACAAAATTCCCATCTTCAGAAAAGGAGGAAATCGCATGCTAGCCAAGCATGAAAAAGTGATGGACTTTGCTGTGTTGCAGCCCAACTCGAAGCTAAACTGTGACACCAATTCATCTGTGAAGCTGCTGCCAGTACAGCAGCCCAGTGCTGGCTATGACCACACACTAAAGACTGATGCAAAGACATGGTGTGAGGGGCGGTTAACATCAAGTTTCACCAGTAAAGCTATCTTGTGAAGAGAGGCAGGATCATCTACAGAATGCAGAGGTCTGGAGAAGCCTGACTGGGATCAGAGATAACAGCCATCTGTCAGATGACCCCAGAGGACTGCACCACCAAAGAAGGGGAGAGAGTGAAACCAACCAGAAAAGGGACTCACTGTGAACTGAGCCATCACCCTTGTGCATTGAAGGAGATCCCCTAATCTGGGAGAACCGTGAATAAACTCAGGGCTTGCCCTGCAGCCATCACCTTTGTGTATCATAGACAGAAAACATTTATTGGACTTGGTCATCTGGCCTGGATTTACAAATACCCAGTTTGGGTTTTATGAGCATTCAAGTTTGGGGTTTCAATTTGCAAGCATTGCTTCATTTGCTTAAGTGCCCACTGCTGCCCAACCACATGCAGTGTCATAGGGCCTACACCATTTCCATGGCCAGGTAACCAGTGAAGCTCCCTAGTAATAAGTACTGGTTTGACACAGGTACCAGTGGGGAGAGGGTACTGCCCCAGAATAAGTGAGCACAGTAACTACTGTACTGTGCAATGTGTGGTGTGGGGGTGGGCACTGCTAGGAGACTGAGCCTGGAAGGACACCAAAAGCACAGCCCAGGATTACCAGTATTATGACTATGCCTAGATGACATGGAAAAGCTGCCCCTGTGTATGTAGGCTGGGCCTAGATGGGCACCAAAGGGCCAGCTGGATTGCATATGCTACCTCAGTGGCTGGCCAACCCCTTTTCTTCCATTTGGGCTGTGTAGATCCTTAAATAAAGTTATGGTACTTGCCATTTTGTGTGAATTCCTTGTCTGAGTGATTGCTATTTCATAGGGTGGTAAGTTGTATGCTAGTTGAGGATACTATTATTGCAATGCGGATATGTACAGAGCCGCTCAGGGATATGGGTGCCTGTGTCAAAAAGCATTGCTTTGCAGATTAAATAATGGCACTCACACTCACTATTATAGACAGAAGTGACAAAATGGGAACAGGCTAGGAAAAGTCTTTTTCACCTTTTATTTTGCAGTCCACAGAACAAAATCCAAACAGTGATGGTCAAAGAATCTGTGATCTTTCACCCGAAGGCTTTATCAAATGAATAGTGCCCTCTAGGGCACAGCTCCTTTTTATGCAAAAAAATCAGATGCAGTCAATTATACAATTGTTTTAAAACAAACGTAATGCTGTTTAACCAAATGAGTGCATTGCCCTATACCATTCAACAGAAACTGGTGTGCACAGGAAACACATGCAGTGAAGTGGGTTATTTCATTTATAAAATGGGTAATAAGGAATTTATTTAAAAATAAATTTAGAAATATGTTTACTTTTGTGTAAATGAAGAGATTTTGTGGATGGATATTCATTCACTTGATAGCATAGTTCACAGTAACTTTATTGATATATATTTGCTTTTTCACTTCATGGAGTGTAACTCCAAGCTCTGTGTAGGTTTATAGGATGGGGAGCTTTTTTGTATTTCATTATGTTAATTGATATGGTTGTGTTTTGCTATTTTTAGTGCTGTATTTTGATGCAGGGAGTTGTGCCCCCCCATGCTGATGCCAGAGTTGTGCCCCCCCCATGCTGGTGCCAGAGTTGTGCCCCCTATGCTGGTGCCAGAGTTGTGCCCCCCTATGCTGGTGCCAGAGTTGTGCTGCACTTCAGTACTGTGGAGACATGTTGGAATACTGTTTTGTTTTGTACCACACTGCTTCCTCTCCTTCAAGGTGCAGTTTGATCATAAACTAATGGTTGCTGTAGCGTGTAAGTGTGTGGATAACATACTCTGGCACTGAGGAAAATGGGAGAAATGGGAAGTTACATTTAGTGGGGACTGAAGTGGCACCAAGAAACAGTAGGAGCAGTTCAGTGTTACAGTTTAGCAGGGACTAAAGCAGCTCTTGAGGTGCTCAGCTGAGGTGAGGAACAGAGCTGAGATGGAGAGTGCTAACAAAATGTGGTATATGTGGCATCAGTCCAATAGGCTGAAAAGGTACAGTAACTTTTAATCTGTCATAATGAAATGGGTTGCATGAGATGAGGAATTTTGAGGTACTATAGAAGTTGATTATAAAATGGATAAAACATTAAACTTAAAACAGTTGCTGCCCAAATTAAAGTAAAATTTGTGTTTGGTGTGCTGATATCTAATAAGGTTAGCAGACTGTTGCTAGGTACATTAGTTAAGGTTAGTAACGCAGTGTACATATTTAGCGACTGAGTGAATGGTCCGGGATGCCTTTTAACATATGAACTTTCTAGCATTTGTTCTGTATCTGAACCCCATATTATAACACGTTCTGTTGCCTCATGTTATGTATCCTTTTGATGGTCTAAGTAAATATCCCTGTTGACTACTGATCTATTAGTTTCTGTTTCTGTTATCAAGGAAAGAATTGTGACTTGACAACAAAAACTTACTACAAAATCAGAAGTTAGAAAACCATGATTGGTAATTATATACATAGATAAACTGGCACAATTGACTGAGGAAAACAACTGACTTAAAAGAATGATCCAGAAAATGTTTATAAGTAGAAAGAAATAAGCTAACAAATGAAAATTTTGAAGTAGAAGTTTAGAGCTGAGTTTTCCAATTCCGGTCTTGTTAAATAAATTATATAGATACATTCTGAATCTCCACCATCTACTGTATAAGTGCACAGTCAATCAATGCAGAGCTGGGTCAGATATCACTGTGGCCACAAATACAGGAATGAAACATGATTTTTCATGCAAACATTTCAGTCTTCCTGAGTACGGACATCCAGTTGAAAGTATGTAGGAGCAGGTTAATCATTCAGATCAAGGTTGTGTTTTTCTATATATGAAATTTCCAGAAACACTGTTTACACTGCTGGTTTAACCTCAATTAAGATTGAAATGTTCTTGGAATCAAAAGAAATAGTAATATCCAATATTATGCAAAGATTTAGAGATATATCAGTGCAACAAGATATAGAGGCAATCAAAAATTCTAAACTGCATTCTAGGTACAGGAATAATAAAAGTATTTTTCATTGGGAACAATATTTAAAAAAATCCAAAGAATGAAATACAGTACAATCTTGATTATCCAGACTATTTGGGAGGCATGAAGTTACAGTAGTTCAGATAACAGGGAGTCTGTAACACTGGGATTAAAACATTCAGAGTGCATTCATTTGGGAGACATGCTGCCTGTCCATTAGATAGGGATGTTCGTATAATGGGGGTTCATTAGATCAAAATTGCATTGTATAGTAACAAGGTTTAGGATGGAGGTTTATACCAGTAATCAATTGTTTTTCTCACCGAAACATTATGTAGTCCAGTCTCTCTGTGCCGATGTTCACTCAAAAAAACCCCAAAAAACACAGATAATGTTAAGCATATAACTTTAAAATGTAAAATCTGTAAGTCAAATAGAGATACCTGGCTAAAGCCAGTCCTAGAAAAAGGTCTATATGAACCCTGCAGAAATGTAGACTTTTTTGTATTGTTCAGACAATTTGGATGTTTTACTGAAACTTACAAAATTTCTTTGGTCACTGAAATTATGGTACTCTGTTATTCATTCTAGACTTCTGTTTTATGTGCTAAGCAGTTCATCCAGTACAGGGATAAACCTGTATAGACAGATGTGTATGTTACTGGGTCCAAACCTGTCTATGCAAGTTAGGTTTCATATCATTTGACATTTGTTAATAATCAGACTAAAATGAATTCCAAATATATCATTAATATGGGGTGACCAACTTGTGCCATATTGGTTTGTCTGATATGTGATATGTTATGTTGTACGTTGGGCTTTTTTCCTTTGTTTTTGTTTAAGTTGTTAGTTTTTAACTCTTGTAATGTTATAATTGTTGGTGGTTTTAATTGTGAATGCTTTTTAGCTGAACAATAAAATCTACTTGAACTAATCCCAGTATAGGAAACTATCGTCCTGCTGCATGCTCTGGCTTCATCTGCACTGTTGTTTGCAGGGAATCCAGGATGAGTAAATTTGAACATGAACTTGCTTGAGGTCAGAAGGGAGAGGAGCGATATGATAGAGATCCTTACATTTCTGAAAGGAATGAAGAAGGCAAACTATGAGGAACTACTCACCAGGAATAGTGAACCCAGAACACAAGGGCATGAGTGGATCTTGAGGAAGCAGGGGCATGAGTGGAGCATGAGGAAGGACATAAGGAAATATTATGTCACAGAGAGAGTGACTGAGCCGTGGAACAGCCAGTTGGCTGAGGTGTTTGGTGCCAAAACCATCAACAGCTTCTAATGTGGTTGGGACAGAGTTAAGGGCTCAATAGGGACACAGAAAAGTAAGCAGTAAGATAGGAAAAGTGGCAGGGAGGTAGGGAGGACACTATAGAGAATACCGGATGGGCAACCATGCAGAACCAGTGTGTTCTGCCACAGAGGGGCTCTGATTCCCTCTGACCTCAAGAGTGATGCTTAAGAGGTCCCAGGGAATCAGAGCCCTGAGGTGGCAGAACACACTGGTTCTGCATCAGGTTTGCCCATGCAGTATTTTTATAGTGTATGGTACCTGAACATATAGTTTAAATGCTTATATTTTATACAGAAATCTAGTTTTGCTGCTTTGTTTAGTCCATGTTACTGGCTGGTTGTTAGGTTCACTGGTCATTGCTAGGGAACCAGATCAGCCTACATCACTAGGGCATCTTTCAGTTGGCTGTCAGTTTAATTAGGGAGGGTCTTTAAAAAAACAACAACATGGCAGCCGTATTCTCGCTAAGCGAGAGACTTCTGATTAGTAAAATAAAATATCTGGTTGATCCTGTCTAATTATTTGTTACTTGGTCTACTTATCTGGTTAATCCTGCCAGTTCAGTGTTTGTATCAGGGATAGTTCCTGTCACTGAAGAGCTGTGAATGCTGGGACGGATTATCTGGTTGAACTTGCAGTAAGTGCAGTGCATGCACGTACCTGGAGATTTTGAATCAGTAGAATGCTGTTCTGCATGTACAGGCTGAACAGCATATCTGTGCTCAACAGCTTTTCAGCACAGATAAAAAATGAACAAGAACAACATTCACACCATACAGTATAATCCCATATAGACCCTAGGTCACAGGGTATGATAGGGTATTAGGATAGGCTATTAAAGGAAAACTGGATGGACCAATTGCCTTTTTCTGCCATCATTTTCTGTTTCTATGTTTCTACTGTTGCAGGTTACAATAACTTACCTGTTACATGATTACTGGAGGGTGAGATTTTAATGCAAGTGGTCATCTTGAGTAAAGATGAATCCCAAAGTGTCGCAGACTATGGCTTCTGCAACTTTGGGTTGGGGAGAGAGGTGCAATACTCAATTTGCAATATTTGTTATGCAGTGGCAGCCAGATAATCTGATAAGGTGAGGGTTTCAGTGCCTGTCACTCTTGCAAGACTCCATCTTTTTTGAAAGAGGTTGGGGAGAGGGAGGGAGAGAGAGAGAGAGAGAGAGAGAGAGAGAGAGAGGAGAGAGAGAGATGCCACAAGAACCAGGGAATGATTAACAGAGAGAGGGAGACGGGTACCTTTGTGCAGGAGTATCCCACCTGGGTAAGCTGAAATAGTGGAAACACTATGAAAACAGCCCCAAACCTTCTGTTCTCCCCTCAACAGTAAGCTCTGCTCACAGGACAGTCTGTCTAGGTTTATGGGCATGGTGGGTTTTAAAATGTATTGAACAGTATGGATCTGTAGTGAAAATTGGAAATAAATGTAGCTCAGGTACAGAAATATTGGCAATAGTAGGATCTTAATTTAAAAAAACAAAAACAAAAAAAAAATATTTTTCTTTGACAACTGCCACTGCCTCCATGTGGAAACTTTCTGTAGTCAACCACCCTGGTTCCTGTACCTACAGCATCCTTGCCCATGTTGAGCATGAACCACACCGAGTTATGGTCACTCCCAACCAATGGGTCTTCCACCCCCAGCTCCCTTACAACCTCCCAGTTAGACAGTACTAGATCTAGAGCTTTTCCCAACTGAGTAGGCTTGTTAACCATCTGCGCCAGGAAGCTGCCCTGGAATGCACCTAGTAGGACCTGTTCCCTAGCACTCAAGGTGGCTGGGGTGTTCCAATCCACTCCTGGTAGATTGAAGTCCCAATGATCACTGTGTTCCCTTCCCACAGACTCTCCTGATCAGCTCCACTAATTCCCTGTCCAAGTCCTCAGCCTGAGCTGGTGGCCTGTACACCACTCCCATCCTAAGTGTCCTAATTCTTGAATTCTGGAACTGCATCCATAATGCCTCAGTCCTACCCTCCTCCTACTCTTCCCTTACACACCTTATCCCCTCCCTTACGTAAATCTCCACCCCACCCCCTTTCCCTTTGCCCCTATCTTTTCTGTACATCCTATACCCTAGGATCATCAGATCCCAATCCTGGTACTGGGAGGCCCAAGTCTCTGTGATGGCCACAATGTCCACCACCCCCACTGCCAAGAGAACCTGTAACTCAGCTGCTTTGATCCTCAGGCTTCTTGCATTCAGAGAGATGACCCTCCAACTTGTTCTCTTCCCTTCTTTAACCAATTTCTCTCCATTCTTAACTCCCCCCTCCACAATCCCTCCCTGGTACCATCCTTGTTAGCTTGGGAGGTAAGCTTGTTCACCTCCCCTCTCTGTTGGCTCTGCATTCCTGCTGCACACTCACCTCCCCCCACACCTAGTTTCAATCCACCTTAGTTGCTATATATTCCCCCAGCCTCTGCTTTAATACCCCCTGCCCCACCTTAGTCACATATAACCTGTCTTCTGTGAACAGGTCACTGTTGTGCCAGATGTTACTCCAGCCTCCCACTAGCCCATACTCTTTGGTTTGACAACACTCTTCCAGTCAAGTGTTGATCTCTTTTTTCCTTACTTTCCTCTCTGTGCTTGCCCTGGGTACTGGGAGCACTTTTGCGAAGGCCACTGATCGCCTTGCCTCCTTACACAACTTACCCAGTCCACGAACCTCTCCCTTACCAATCCGACCATGCTACTCGCCAAATCACTTGTACCCAAGTGCACCACTACATGCAGTTTCTCCCTTCCTTGTCTTGCACACTTGAGAATACAGCACAGGAAATATTACATAATAAAACAACAAAAATATGTTATGGCACTATTCTGCCACATAGCCTACCAAGAATCTAATGTGCCAGCAATGTATGGCTCCTCATACCCTAAGAGTAGGGGCTTTTCCCAAGTGTTCTGGCCAATATTGTCCTTCCCATAAAACCAGTTCAGGTAATTGTCCAAGGCTGCTTGTGGATGCCGGTGTAAGAAAATGACTGCCACTACATGGTTACAGCCATTTCACTACCAGTCTCTCTTTGTATATAACGTACTTTTGTGATACAATGTGTATGAAAAAGCACTATATAAGTGCAACTTCTTTTCTTCTTATTTGAACGCTAATTTATACTTTTACAGGCTTCCTAAGCACAGAAAGCACTACTTGAATGGGAATTTGAGGGCAACATGTCCCCAGGATTTTAGTGATTTAGGGCCTTGAATCCTCTATATCTAAGTACAGACTGAACTGTAACTGTTTTTTTGTGTTACTAAAACTGGACTTCCATTTTTATAATAGTTCCAACCTCTGAAGACCTCACTAATGCTATGGCAGTGTTGCATATGTGGAAAATTTTACAGTACTATATAGTACCAGATAGTAGTCACAGGGCAAGTTGTAGCTTTTACTAAAAAGGACACTTAGAAGGGTACTTAAAGTTGTTTGGAAAGTACTGGTTAAGAAAGAGAGGGAATGAGAGAGCAAGAGGGAGCAGGAGAGCAAGAGAGCAAGAACGAGAGAGAAGGAATGTAAGATACACATTAATACTGCAGCTTTCGTCAACTGATTGCCTCCTTCTATAATTGCAAAAGAACAATAATGAGGTAGAAATACAGGGCAGACTAGATGGATGTAAACCCTTACATGACCTTAACCATTTGTATATGCTTTATATGTGTCTGTGTGCGTTTGCCTTAGAATGTGTATGATTGAATCAAAATAGAAACAAAATTAGGAGAAAAATGGGAATATAGGCAACATAGTACAGTAACAGTAAACATAATTTCTTAATATGATTAGCCATTAAATTACGCTCTTAAAATAGTAATCCATTAAACAATTTTAATTCCATTGGCATGGTGACTGTATAATATTGTGCAATTAGGTGGCACTGTTTTCCTTGGATAATCTTCATCAAAAAGCTTTACATTTCCCATGCTATGAGGATCACTTTATTTTTGGGGAAGTATAATTTTGTTTGCACTCTGTGACATCTGGTGAGGCAGATTATGATTGTCACAAGACTAAGAACAGCATACATGAATCATAGCGTTTATGCAAAATTTCAAAATCACTTTTAGGATTTGATGTACCTGTTCAGTTTTGTTGATACCAACATGTTTCATTACACTGCAACAGTTGCATTTTGTTCAGTATGTGCTTTTATATAGTAACTTCTAATCTCAAAATGATGGGGCAGAGACAGGACTTTGTTCAAGACCCTGCAGGGAAGTGATGTAAGGGATACTTTCATACAAAGGGCTTGATCCACAAAAGTCCTGTACTGGCTACATGTTTGCATAGTGTGTGTGTGTGTGTGTGTGTGTGTGTGTGTGTGTGTGTGTGTGTGTGTGTATGTGTATCAGTTGCACAGCAAACTTACACTGACATAATCAACATCAGTCCACAACTCACCAGCCTACATCTGCATAAGGACTCACATGAACACACAAGCACACATGTCTGCAAAGCATGCAGGTATGCCCCATTTACCAATTGTGGATGAAGGTAAGGCAGGGGATAAACAAGGAGGAAGGGGGTCTTTCTTTTCAGCTAGGTGTCCTTTTGCTTGGGTGGTGGAGATTCAACTAGTAGTTGGAACTGGAATCGGATTCTGATTTTGAGTCTGACCTTTTTTTTAGAATCTGGATTTTTGGCCTTTAATACTAAAAATTCAATGTCCAAAAAATTCCCTGCTGAATCTGACAAATCCAGTTCCATGAATCTGATTTGGAACAACTCTACTTGAAAGCATCCTTGGCTGCAAGTTCAAGTATGTGGGAAATAATAAATAGCAATAAACCAAAGTGGTTTCTTCTAGCACTGCCATTATTCCTTTATTACATCCACATTTGGCAGAAGCACCATCAGCTCCTGCAACAATGCAGGACAGTTGCTTCATATCAATGTTGCACAACCCAGAACCTGCTTTTGGGCAAATAACGTTGCTGACTTTAGGTAATTTGCATCATCAGACTACACATCAGTCAATGCTAACAATTTCATTTTTGGTTGATGATCTTCCAGAATTTTTATGTAAATTCTCTTTTCCATAGTATGGCCCTGTCTGTAGTACCATTTGTATTTGTATAGTGCACTGTCTCCTTTAAAATTTCAGTTGGTTTTCTCAGATTACTTTCAGTAAAGGAAATAAATGTTGCACAAGCTTTTTTATGGGGATATGCTCACCAAGTTCAACTCCATGTTGTTTTCTACATGCTACCTTTTTTTAAAATATTTGGAAGGGTCTTATTTGGCCAGGTAGTAGGCAATATCAAAAGTCCATTCCAATTCTAAAGAGAGATTGCTTTATTTATTTTAAAATACTTCTTTTCTGTTTCACCTCCAGATGATCTTTCTTCAGCTCACATGCATGCTTTTGCTTGATTGCTTTTTCTGATAATACATGCCTCTCAGAGTTTTTTTTACATTGTACCAGCGATATAAGAATCTGCATTGGTCATTTCCCGTGCTTTTGTAAGCCACTTGCACAAAATGTCTGTTTTTTTTTCTTTGAAAAATGTGTACCAAATTGTAGTTACTGTCCCATCTTTAGATTTAAATTATACCCATGACAAATCTGTGTTTGACTGCTAGCCCTGCTATGATTTTACTGTGGGTATGTGACAACAGGTGGGCTTGCCTTTTCTTTTCCTTTGCTCTGGAAATTGTATCTGGCATGAAGGAAGATAAGAGGGCTTCTTCTGATGTTGGATCTGGCTGCTTGCATTTTATGGAAGCAGTAGCACTGAAACCAAAATTTAGAAATTATGTTGTATGATTTGAGGAACAGAAATGAGAAGGAGATAGTTGCAGTGTGGCCCTTGGCTGTACACACCATGCCTGGTGTAATATTGCAACAAGACTTAAATTGCAGGTTGAATACCTGTAAGTGGGATGGTCATGTGGTGTTTTTAACCAATCAATTAAATCACAATGTTTTTGTAAAAAAAAAACAAAAAAAAAAACTGTGAAGAACTCTGTAAATTATGTGTTTATTTAATTCTAAAGCAATGCAAAGGTGAAGTTGTAAGAAAGAAGTCATTACTCAAGGCTTGACGTAAAGTGATCTCCAACATCTTGATCGCAGTTCTAGAACAGGTGCTGCTAATGCTTTGATAGTGAAATCGAGTGAACATTTTTTTAAACACCATGGCCCCCATGTTAAAATGGTTATCACAGCACTGACTTGGCTAACACCACACTAACTGTAAATAGTGCCGGCAGGCGAGAGCTATATTCAGAGGAAAGGAAAGGGAAGATTGTTTAACCAGGAAAGGCTCACTAAGCCTGAACATGTTTCCAAGTGTGACCTGGGAACACAAGGAAGTTAAGTGACTTGCTTAGGGTCACACAGTATGCAAGTGGGGGGCTGATGAGATTCAAATCCAAGTCTTTGGGTTTATAACTCAGTGCCCTAAACCACTACACTGTACTGCCTCCAAAGGCCCTGGTGTACCACACAATTCTGACAGAATGACTGCACAGAATATACTGCTGTACCCATGCAAATAAGGGAGCCCTCATGCATACAAGGTGCAGGGGTATATGTTTTTTCCTTTGTATAAAAGATTTTATTGAACTTTTTTTTTTTATGATCTGTCTGTAGCTTCTACCCTGCATCTCCTTGTCACCTGTACCTTAGGGTGTAGTGAGACGTATACTGTCTCTGTGAGTTATATGATCCATGTGCTTCAACCATGGGGACCACCAGTGCGCAGGAGGTATATTTGGTAGCACTAAACAACTGCCATCACAGTGCTGTTTAGTCATGCTGCTGAAACTCTGTGCTTACACTTGTGCAAGGGCTACACTCTCATCCAACCCTCCTGAGTGCCAGTTCTGTTAGCATAATCCTGCCCAGTTTCTAGTGGACCCTCCTACCCCAATCATCCATTCCTATTAACATAATTGTGCCGTGATAGTCTACTGGACCCCTAAAACAAACCCGGTTGCCCATGCTGGGCTTGAGAAACAGTATTCCTTGGTGTCTAGTGGACCTTGATTGTTTGTGCTGGGCTTGACAAATAGTATTCTTGGTGTCTATGGGACCCCCAATCACCCATGTTGGACTTGACAAACTTTATTCCCTGGTGGCTAGTAGACCCCCCTGGTCACCTGTTCTTTGTTAACATAATCATGCCCTGTTAGTCTAGTGGACCGCCTCCTGAACTGTTGCCTACCCCTATCTCACCCACTCAAGACCCACAGCCCCATAACCCCCTCACCACAGACACCGATCAGTAGTAGGGACCCAAAGTGATGGCAACCAGCACAGCCCTCCACTCACCTCCTCGACCAGCCACCATCTGATTGGCAGGAAGCTTAATCCCAAGTACTGTAGAATCATGCACCATGTGACCTTGAAACAGCGCACTGTGATTGTGTGAAAAGGTGGTGGCTTTTGGTGGTTGTGAGTGCCACTCATTTTAACTTTCAAAACACATGATTTTGTAATGCTGTGATCAAGCTTTGGTCCTCCTGGCATACCTGTGTCCATGCATCCTGCTTTCTTGTTCTCTCCTGCCATCAGTTGGTGTCCATTCAGGATCACCCTGTTGTCTACTGCAGTACAAACTGTGGCAAGCTGTGCCCATTTACAGATTGCAGATTCATTAACAATGCTGTGGAGGGCATGCCATTTGTGTTTTATGGCAGCAGTGTTCCTTGTGGTATTGCCTGCAGCGTGAAAGGCATCCTATATATCTACCTACACCAGTTGTTTGTTTGCAGGTATGCCCTTCAGTGCCCAAGATCCAAACAGGTTATCATAATTCCTCCAAACACCTTGGCATTCATGGCAGTCTCCTCCACACTGAACTTTTGTGTCTGTGGACAATGGCACACACCGTGGCGTAGGCCTGGTGTGACACCTTGCCCCAGTCTCACAGTTGGTTAAGCTGGGGTTGTTTGTGACCCTTTTATTTATTTATTTATTTAAAATGTTTCACCCTGGAGCAGATAGGGTAGCAACAGGCAGACAAGAAAGGGAACGATGCTGGGAGTGGTGCAGTGCAGTGGCTGTGGGGCAGCAGTGTTCAGAAGAACCTTCTGGATGCTGTGGTGCTGCCCCATCTGCAGGCACCCCTCTGGGCTGAGTGCGAAGGTTGCCAGTCTCCAAGCTGAATTGGCCAGGATTTGGGGGGCCTCCTTTCCCACCTAGAGGCCACCATGTCCACATCCACTACCTCAAAGGATGCTTAGCAGCAGGAGTGGTTGGACTACAGTGGGATCAGACAGGGTACAGGAAGTGAGTGAGAGGCACTTCCCCCAGCTGGTACAACTGAGGAACTCCTATACTGTATTGGAGGAAAGGGAAGGCCCCTCAGGATCACCTAAAGTTGTACCACAGGATGATGAGTGATACCTTAACAATGGAATCCCAAAGGTGGGTGGAAGAGGGCCCCAAGAGAAGAAGAACAAGCTACTCCTGGTGGGGGACTCCATCATCCGGGAAGTGGAGCTGGGAACAGGCAGTATCTACCAGAAGGCACAGTTTGGAGGGATGGAAAGTGAATCCAGAGGATCGCTAGGGTGATAGCAAAGAGTTTACCTATACCACGGTGACAGCAACGCCGCCAACATCCCTGACATTGACAGACACAATGCCGAGTGTCGACATTGTGCTGTCAGGGATGTTTGTGTGTTTTCTTTTGGGGTCTGCCCTCTGAATCCCCCACCCCCCATATTTAATTATCCAACTCTGAGTTGTAGTTGTCTCAGGGAGGGGACGAAAGACCGGGAGATGCACTGCGAGTGTCAGAGGGGACCATTACAGTGACCTGTCAATTTCTGTCACTGTAGTGGTCTTCGCTGAGGATGTTTCATTGTGCAGTCAGCATATGGATAGCGAAGTGGGGAAGATGGATGTCATTATCCATACAGGCGCCAATGACCTGGCTGACTAGGCAGAGATAGGAAGAGTGCAGGAGGAGTTCAGGGAACTGGGGAGGAGCTTGGGGCAGTTGGCAAGATCTATGATCTTCTTGGAGGTGCTGCCTGTCCAGGGTAAAGGGGAGGCTAGAGATCTTTGCACCAAGGTCTTGAGCATTTGGTTGGACAGCTTGTGCAGATTTGGCTTCATTGAGGACTGGGGGCCCACCTGGTGGAATGCAGGACTGAACAGTGGTGATGGCCTGCATCCTTCCAGGAGGTGGACTGATGTCCTCAGTGAACAGCTTAAATTCTTTATTGACAAGCATTTAAATTAGCCAAGGAGGAGTGGAGGAAGGAAGCAGGGGAAAGCTAAATACCCAACCCACAGGATAATGTAGCTAACATGGAGGACAATAAAGGCACCAAATTGCCAGAAAACACTAAAGTTGGCAGAAGTAGGGGGGCAGTAGAAGCAAGGGGAATGGGAGGAGGTCAGGAGGAGTGTTTGCAGTAAATGGAGCAAATGCCCGCAGCCTGGGTAACAAATCCCTGATCTGACAGCCATGGTATTGGAGGCTGACCTGGATATTATAGCTGTTACAGAAACATGGTACAATGGAAGCCATGACTAGGACATAGCTATACCAGGGTATACTTTATTCAGGAGGGACAGGGAGGGTAGAAAGGGAGGAGGGGTGGCTCTATACATCAAGGACTATATAAGGGCAACAGAGGTGCAAGGAATGCCGGTGGAGGCAGAGGCACTGTGGGTTGCCCAGGAGGCAGGTAAAGGCATAGCTAGTCACACAGGAATAATATAAAGACCCCATCACAAAGTGAGGAAATGGACAGGGATCTACTGGAAGCCATCCATGTGATGGCAGCCAAAGGAGAGGTGTTACTGATGGGCAACTTCAACCTGCCAGAAGTTGATTGGGGCACACAAGCAGCTACAACCATCAGGGACAGAGACATCCTGGACTCCCTGCAAGGGGCATGCCTCAAGCAGCTGGTACTTGAGCCAACCAGGGAGGAAGCAGTTTTGGATCTGGTACTAACCAATGGGGACAGAATTACGGATGTCAGGGTAGGTGAACACCTGGGATCCAGTGACCACTGCACAGTGTGGCTTAATGTGAGAACTACAACAGGGACATGCCACATGAAGGCAAGGGTTCTGGACTTCAGGAGTGCAGATTTCATTAGGATGGGAATATGTCTCAGGGAGGCCCTAGACGGGGGAGAGAAATGGTGGGGAGTCGAGTGACAACTGGCTCATCTAAAAGGAGCCATAGTGAAGGTAACAAACCTTTGTATTCAGCAAATGGACAAAGGCAAAAGGAAGAGAAAACCACTATGGTTCTTGTCGGAGGTGGCAGGAAAAGTAAGGCAAAAAAGTTAACTTTCAGGAAATAGAAGGACATTCAAAAGGTGGAGGACAGGGCAGAGTATCTAGAAAAGCAGAGGGAGGCAGAGAAGGAAGTCAGGGGTGCCAAGCCAAGGACAGAGGAAAAGTTGTTATTCCTCTGTACAGACAGTTGGTGAGACCCCATCTGGAGTACTGCATGCAGTTCTGGAGACCCCTTCTCCACAAGGACATAGACAGGATGGAGGCAGTCCAGAGGAGGGCAACTAAAATGGTGCAGGGTCTGCAACAGAAGCCGTATGAAGAGAGATTAAAGAAGCTTAATATGTATACCCTTGAGGAAAGGAGGGATGGGGGTACATGGTAGAAACTTTCAAATACCCTCAAAGGAATCAGCAAAGTCCAAGAGGGCAGCATCTTTTAGAAAAAGAGATGTGTAAGAATAAGAGAACACAATTTGAAGATAGAGGGGGGAGGTTTAGGGGCATCGTGAGGAAGTATTTTTTCACAGAGAGCATGGTGGATGCATGGAACAGCCTTCTTGAGGAGGTTGTGGGGTCAAAAACAGTGGGAAAATTCAAGAATGCATGGGACATACATAAGACAATTCTGTTAGGGGGTAGGAAGAAGTAGGCTGTTGGTTAACTAGGATCTGCAGTTTATCCAATAGATAGGGAAATGGGCAGACTAGGTTTGCCAAGCAGCCTATCTGCCATCAAAGTCTATGTTTCTATGAAAATATAGCAAAAGAGAATTAAAAGGAGTTAGACCTTTTATAGATACATTAGCAGAAGAGAAGGACCGGGGGGGCGGGGGTTGTAAGGCTGAATGGGGAGGAAGGAGAAGGAGTGGAAAGGGATCAGGATAAAGCATCAGACCTGAACAAGTTTTTCTGTTCAGTTTTCACAGAGGAAGAGGAAGAGGAGGGACTGCAGTTAAGAATCAGGATGGGAAGTGGACCACAGTCCATTCAAAGAAGAGAGTCCTAGAAGAACTTACAAAACTAAAGGTGGATAAGGCAACAGAACCAGACGGGATACACCCTAGAATATTAAAGAAGTTGGAGGAGGTACTGGCAGCCCTATCCAACAAGTCACTGGAAATGGGGGAGGTTCCTGAGGACTGGAGGAGGGTTGATGTAATCCCTCTCCACAAAACTAGGAGTAGGGAGGAGGCTGGAAACTTTAGGCTTATCAGCCTGACCTCGGTGGTGGGTAAAATTATGGAATCTCTGCTAAAGGAAAGGATAGCAGAGGACCTTGAAACAAATGGAGCACAAGATCCAAGGCAGCATGAATTCACAGCACAAAAGTCATGTCAAACAAATCTGATTGATTTCTTTGACTGGGTCACTAGGGAGGTGGATGGGGGGAGCGGTGGATGTGGCCTACCTTGACTTCAGCAAGACATTCAACACTGTTCCACATAGGAGGCTTGGGAGCAAACTGGGCAGCCTGGGATTGGGACACAAGGTGTCCAACTGGGTTGGACATTGGCTGAAGAAAAGAACGCAGAGGGTGGTGGTAAATGGGGCTAAATCCAAAGTTTATTTCTTTATTTAGTTTTTGTTTACTGGATGAGGTGCTCTAGCCATACAAATGATTATTTTCATACATGACCGGGAGGTTACAGAGTAGCAGGATACATGACTAAATCAGTAGACAGTACAGAACATGACAAAATTCAGCATCCTGAAATGAAAAACATCATACAACAAACATAGGAAATAAAATACAAAATTAGGATGACTCTGCAACAAGCACAATATACATGTTATACAAGGTAAGTGCTATCTCCAAACTTGAGACAGAAGTAGGGTTTGGCATGCAGTGGTAAAAGTTTAGGGCAAATGACAAGAGTCAACAGTACAAAGCAAATAGGACAATTGTTACAATGTGGGCAAAGACCACAGAAAAGAGGGAAAATACACAGGGTAACTACCAGTATATTGAGAACATACAGAAAGATTGGGAATTAGCAAATAGATGAGATGATGACAGAAGCCAGTCAAAGGCAGAGGTAAGACAGTGACAAGAGTATTGGCCTGAGAGGGGCAGAGTGGTAAGTTGGGAAGGCAATAGGTAGGGAAGAAAAGAAAATTGGCAGTGAGGTAGTGAAAAGACAAGTTGTCTAAGGGGGATAAAACTTGTGCATTGTACACCGGTAGTGAGGAGAGGAGTTTCTTTTTAAATAGGTCATGAGTGGGTGTAAGTTGCAAGTCTAGGGGAAGTGAGTTCCACTATTTTGGGGCAGCATGAGAGAAGGCACAGGCTGCCTTATTTGTTTTACACACAGGGATGTGCAGCAGTGAATGGTCAACTGATCTGAAGCAATAGGAGGAGAACAGGAGGAGTAGCAGGAAGGCAAGTGATACAGGGGTATTAGATCTCATAATGCTATCCGTTAGGGAGCCAAGGGAGAAAAACTGGTAGATGGCGGTGGAGGGCCAATTTAGAGTGATGTAGAGTTGACAGTGGTGTTTGAGCCTAAGGGATACTGAGGCGTAGCGGCAAATATTATTATAAGTGGTATACCTCTTATGCAGAGAGGCGTTGGTCGCATTAACATTGGTGACGGCACCATAGGTGAGAGATGGGAACAAAATGCCTCTGGCAATATCCAGCCTTGCTGAGGATGTCAGAGCATAACTTATTTTATAGGCCACCCCAAGTTTAGCATAAACAGATTTACATGTGGCCAGGATATGTTTATTTATTTATTTATATTTATTTATTTGCTTTTGGTAACCAGGTGGGTGCACTAGACATAGAGATGCCTATTTTCAGGCATGACCCAGGAGCATACAAGTGAAAAATACATGAGAAGCACAATGTGATGCAGCACAAGGGAGAGATAGGCAGATGGGAATTATGTGCAATATAAACAATACTGGCAACTGGATGATATACAGAGATTAGACAATGTCAAAACAATATAGATAGTACCATTTAGGAAAAAGTAAACTATACAAAACAAGTGTCAACAAGTCTGTACAGGAGTTGTCAGGAGAGTGCAGAAAACAATAAGTGCCATTGAGAGGCGCAAGTATAGAGAGAGAGGAAGAGGGACAAGAGAGAGAGAGAGGGAGGAGGGAGAGGTGGAGGAATGGGGTGAAAAGGGGTGAGAGGGAAGAAGGTGAGTGCAGGAAAGAACAGGGTGGGAGGTGGGAGGATTGAAGGGCTAAGGTGGATGGAAGCATGTGCAGGGATTTGAAGCCAGTAGATGTTCACGGTGGAGTTCCTTGAAACCGGCATGAGTGGGAGCTAGGCGAATAGTTTGAGAGATAGAATTCTAGTACTTAGGTGCAGAGTAAGAGAAAGCACGGGCACCCAATAGTGGTTTTACATCTAGGGATGAAGAGATGGGCAGAGTCATTTGATCGGAGACCATAGGAGGGGGTTTGGGGGTGTAGCAAGGAGGTGAAGGATTTGCGGAGACCTGATCTAGTTATACCATCTAGTAGGGAGCCAAGGGCTAGTAGTCAGTGGGCAGAGGGGCTGGGACATTTTAGGTCAGCGTAAAGCTGACATTAATGTTTGAAACGTGGCGATCTGGAGGCATAGCGGCAGATGCTATTGTAGGTGGTGTCCCATCTGTGGCGTGAGGTCTTAGAAGCCTCTAGGTACATGAACGAGCCATAAACCAAAGCCAGAAGCAGTAGGCCTTGAGCCACAGCCAGCCTGGCAGATGGTGTGAGCGCATAGCTTGTACAATAGGCACCTCCGATTTTAGCGTTGAACGATTTGCAGGAGGCGGTGATATGGGGGTCAAAATCCAGGGATTCATCAAGGAGGATACCCAGGTATTTGAAAGAGCTGGTGTTAACTACTGGGGAACCATTTACACACAATATTTGAAAGAAGTTATGAGTCGATTTGAGTCTGGCCAAAGAGCCGAAAAGCATGGAGTGAGTTTTGCTTGCATTAAGAACAAAGATTGTTTTCAAGTAGGCAGGATTGAATACTTAGGAAGCCATCGGTTAGAGCGCAGTGAATGTCCATGACATTATTACCACTCCGGTAAATGACAAGGTCATCCGCATACAGCAAGGAAGAGCAGTCTGGTGCAGCTGATGGGAGGTGATTTATCAAAATAGAGAAAAGTAGCAGGCCAAGTATGGAGCCTTGGGGAACTCCCATATGTGTGGGAGAGAGGTTGAACATGGCTGAGTTCAAAGCTACAGCCTGCATCCGGTTGGTTAGGTAGCTATTGAACCAGGCAACTGTTTCGGGGGAGAAACCGAGCGAGCGGAGTTTGGTAAGGAGAAGGGTGTGGTTTACTAGGTCAGATGCCTTAGTTAAGTCAATGAAGATAGCACCTGTCAAGAAGCCAGATTCCATTGTACCATAGATATTGTTTGTATGTTTTAGGATGGCAGTGGTAGTACAATGGCCTTTGCGGAAGCCATGCTGGAAATCAGAGAGGAGGTTATGCTTCAGTAGGTATGCTGTAGTTTGGGTTGCCAATAATTTTTCCAGGATTTTGCTGAGCACAGAGAGAATGGCAACAGGTTGATAGATATAGCTTTAGGATCACCTTTCTTAAGGATTGGAGTGATTCTGGCTATCTTCCAGATGTTAGGGACCATGCCATGACATATTGATAAGTTAAAGATTTTCATTAAAGGGGAGGCGATGAGAGGGGCAGCAATTTTCAGAAGTTTTGGTTCCAACTCATCAGCACAAGGGCTTGTGCTTTCACAGATGGAGAGTAATAGGTTTAGAACTTCTTTTTTGGTGATGGTCCGAAACCGGAATGGTGAGTGAGTGAGTGCTGGTTCTGTGTCCATGGAACTGGAAGTGGGAGGACCAGGGAGAAAGGAGGCTGAGTAGCTCGATAGATCAGAGAAATGGCAGTTTAGTGCATTTGCTATGGTCAGCGGATTATTACAATATATGTTATCAACATGTCATTTCTAGTGGAGGTTTTGTTGGCTCCAAGGAGAGTTTTTATGATGGACCAGAATTTCCTGGTGTCACTGGCAGATTTCATTAATAGGTTCTTACAGAAAGAGTTTTTTGCTAGGTGAATATTCCTTTTTGCAGGAGTTTCTCAGGGCTCTATAGTCGTTAAAATCTGCTCGAAGCCCTGAGGCCTTGAAACACCACCAACTTTTATCCTTTGCCCTAAGTTGAGTAAGGAGATCTTTGGTGAGCCACTTGAGTTCCCCGTATGCGGCATGTGACTCTGGGGGCATGGATGTCCTGTAGGCAGCCAAACCTAGCCAGGAAGTAGTCAAGGGCTGATTGAGCATTTGAGGAGGCAAAGATGGGAGACCAGTCAATCATTGAGAGGTCAAGCAAAAAGTGTGCCTGATTAAGATTAGCCAGATTACGGAAGGTGATGAGTTTGGGAGGAGGAGATGGCAGTCTAGTGGAGCGCCAGATGCAGTAAATTGGGGAGTGATCACTTATAGCATCTGCTAGAGTACCAGCAGAGGCTATGCTGTCGAGATGGTTTATAAGAGCCCAATCTATTAGTGTATTAGAATGAGGGGGGGCCAAAGCCCTTGTAGGGTCAGTGATTAGTTGGTGGAGGTTATGGCCATGAACCACAGTGTGGTAGGACTGATTAGATTTACTAATCCAGTTGAGATTAAGATCTCCCATGATGAGGACCTCATTATGACCAATGACTGTATCCACCTGGGATAGAAGTTCCTTAAACCCAGCAATGCTACGATAGGGGGTTTATAGGCACACACTATGTGCAGTTTCTTCAAGCCTAGTTGAAGGGTAGCATGAATAGCTTCACAGAGAGAGAGAGAGAGAGAGGGTGAGAGGGACATTTTGGTGTAGGGATAGGTGAGTTTTAAAGAGGATAGCAACACCACCACCACGTTTAGATATGGATCTATCTTGCCGGAGTATTTTGTAATTAGGTAACATGCACAGGTGATCGGGGGTGGAGGGTTTTAGCCAGGTTTCTGAGAGACACATAATGTCAGGGTTATATTGGGTAGCCCAGGCCTCTATTCAGTTAGGTTGTGGGGAAGACTCCTAATATTCAGGTGAACAATATGCAGCCCCTTTAAGTCCTTCCAGGCTGTGGCATGGTGGGGATGTTATCAACCAGGTCCTGGATTGAGTTCAACATCTCCTGCTAACATTAGTGATAGGAGGCAGGTACAGTTTACAATGAAAGAATGGGGTGGAGCAGGAGGTGATAGGAGGGAGTTATGAGTATGTAAGCAATGTGGTAGGTGATCCTGTTTGAGACAAAAAGAGAAAGGTGGTGAGGGGCAGTGGGATGGTGTAAGCATGTTGGAAGAAACAGTGAGTGTGAGAAGAGACACCATCTGAAGAGTGAGCCATTTAACAGGGGCAACACTAAAAGTGGAGCAATAATAGAGACTAATAGAGATAGCACAATGATTTAGGGCCCTATTGTTAGAAAGGTGAGTGCCATAAGCGAGGATGGAGTATGTGACATGAGATAGCTATTTGAAGAGGAAAAGATTCTGCAGGTATCGGAGGAAAATCTGGAGTTAACAACACTGATTGCACCAGATTGCAGACCAAGAAGTAGGATAGAGATAAGATTTAGTGGGTTTCTGAAGCCCTCTAGTGGCAAAGAAGTATAGGCTGCAGATGAGAAAGTGAGGAGACAGTTAAAATTCTTTACGTTCCTACAGTAGGCGGGGCACACTACCTTTATATAACAAATGCTGGGAAAGGGTGGGAGGGGAGCATCCGCATAGTGGCTGCAGGACAGAGCGCTTAGCAGCAGGAGTAATTAAGATTGGGGCTGAGAGATCTCAGCGGAGCTGCAGGGACTCTGGGTGCCAGAAGAAAAAATTACTCACCTTAGTAATTGCTTTTCTTCTCATGGAGTCTTGCTATATTATAACAATAGCAGTCAGCCACTGCAGCTGAACTGCCCCGGAGAGGAAGGAGTTAACTCCAGAAGATCTGGAGTTCTACAGCCTTGAGGCGCTGTGCCAAAACTCTATCTGGCAGTTTCAAATGAAACTGTCAGATCTTCTGAAACTAACATCAAAGGGCGGAAAGTCTGTGTGGAAAAACTACACTAGCCCATGGCTACCTACTAGTAGTAATAACAACAATATAAAGAACAAAGAAACACTCAGAGCCATAATAACAAAATTGATGGTATTATGGTACGTTTCACCACCCTGACAAGCACATATGAACCCCCCTTCCCCCAAAGACTCAAGTCAGGAAGGGGCAATATAAATAACCTAAATGGAAACAATCTAGATCCCTAACCCAAAGGAAAGAGGGTGAGGAAAAACTACAATAGCATGACACAGTGCTTGCAATTAGCCACCTACCCAGTAGAAGTTCTGAGAGGGGCAGGAGGGAGGGTGGTTATAATATAGCAAGACTCCATGAGAAGAAAGCAATTACTAAGGTGAGTAATTTTTCTTCAAACACCATGAAGTCTTGCTATATTATAACAATAACAGATACACAGCAGTACCTCCATGGAGGAGGTCAGAACCTACTTAGAATAGGCTCTGAAGCACAGCTGTGCCAAACCGAACATCTCTCCTGGACTGGACATCCAGGGAATAATGCTTGGTAAAGGTGTGAACTGTCTTCCAGGTAGCAGCTTGACAAATCTCCAGAATGGGGATGTCTCTAGCAGCCGCTAGAGGCAGCTATACCACTTGGTGGAGTGGGCCCTCAATCCTGAGGGGTACTCTACCAGTTTCTGATAACAGAATTGGATACAGAAACAATCCACCTTACAATTTATTCTCTTAGTGGCAGGTTTCCTTTGCCAACCTCGCCATAGGTAAGAAAGAGTTGGAGGGATTCAGACCTATGACCTCTGGTGCGTTCTAAATAGTGAGCTTAAGGCTCTTTTGACATCCAAGCTGTGCAGTCTCCTCTCACCTGAGGAAGAATGCTCAGTGAAAAATACTGGGAGAGATAGATTGATTCAGGTGTAAATCAGAAACCACCTTAGGCAAAAACTTTCTATTAGTCCTAGGACTACCTTATCTCTGTGGAAAGAGATAAAATCTTCTTCCACTGACAGGGCCTGTAGCTCACTTGTCGTCTGGCAGAGGTGATAGCTACTAGGAAAATGGTTTTCAAGTTAAATACTTGAGCTCTGCAGAAGACAGAGGCTCAAGGGGTTGCATTAACTGAGCAATGCAAATATTCAGGTCCCAGGCGAGCTGGTTCCCGAGGAGGGTTAGTATGAGTAACCCTTTAAAAACTTGGAGAACACCGGGTGAGAAGAAGGGAGGCAGGTTCCCTGCTGACACAAAAGCAGAGACAGCTGCCAGATGAACCTTCAGGTAGCTGGTCTAAGGCCTGGGAATTCAGATGGACCAAATAGTCCAGTAGAATGGGAAGATCAGCAGATTCTAGGATAATCTGCCTCTCAGAGCACCAGATGGAAAACCTCTTCCACTTAGAATTATAAGTGGCCTAGTGGAAAAGCTTCCTTGAAGCCTTTAAATACCATGACACCTTGAGAAAGGTGTAAGTCAGCAAATTCTAGCTCCTCCAGCCAAGCCTTGAGGTGGAGAGGATTTGAGGTCCGGATACACACTCTCCCTGTGCACAGGCCAGTAAGTCGTGGACTCTGGGCAGGCTCAGGGCAGAGTGGACTGCCAAGGACAGGAGCAGAGGTACCAGGGCTGTCTGGCCCAATCTGGGGCAATCAGAATCACTCTGCAAGGTTGAGATCTGATTTTACTAGTACCCTGAAAAGGAGGAAATGGGGAAAGGCATGCAGGAACTTCCTTTCCAGTCCAACAGAAAGGCGTCCAGAGGACTGAGCCCAGAACTGGAGGCCTGCAACAGAAAAGAGGAAGTTGGTGGTTGTCTGGGGCTGCGAAAGATCTATCTGAGGTGCCCCATCTGGCAAAGACAGACCCCAGCACTTGTGGATTCAGAGCCCATTCGTGATGGCCTGAGAAATTCTGCTGAGAACGTCCGCCAGGATATTGTCCTTCCCTGGGAGATGAACCGCTATCAGGGAGGTGTCTAGGGAGTAGCCAGTGGACCACAACTTCATTGCTTCGGGTGCACAAGGCTGAAGACCGAGTGCTCCCCAACTTGTTGATGTACCACATTGTGGTGGTATTGTCTGTCCTGACTTGAACCACTTTGTTCTGGACAGAATCTGAAAACACCTGAAGAGCTAAAAAGACAGCTCTGAGTTCCAAAAGATTGATGTGGAGCAGAGACTCCTGAGGAGACCATACCCCCTGAGTGGCAAGGTCGCCCAGGTGAGCCCCCCACCCTAACAGGGAGGCATCCGTGGTGAGGGTGAGGGAGTGAGAAATGGGAATGAAGAGAACCCCCTGTCTTAAATTGCTCTGGACCTGCCACCAGTGGAGGGCTAGGATCAGAGTTTGAGTAACTGGGACCAACTGGTAGGGGTCCTTCCTTTGGACCAATAGGCCCTCAAATGGAACTGAATGTCCCTCATCTGGAATCTTGCTCCCTACCGGCAGCTGTGGAAGCAGCCATGTGCCCGAGGAGTTGAGAAAATGCCTTGCTGGTCGAGAGACCCGCAGGGTAAAAGAGGATGCCAGGCGATGAGTCTGTCCACCTTTCCGAGGAAGAAAAGCCCTGGCTAACCTTGTGTTCAATTCTGTGCCTATGAAAGTTAGGACCTGAACTGGTTCCAGAACTGACTTTGGTAAGTTAGCTGGGAACCCAGGAAGTGAGAGCTGCTGGGTGACTTGCAAGTGGGATTTCACCTGACCTGGAGACCGACCCACAATGAGCCAGTCGTCCAGGTAGGAAACACAGCAACCCTTGCCTTCTTAAGTGAGCCACTACTACAGCGAGACATTTTGTGAATACCCTTGGCGCAGAGGTAAGGCCGAAGGGCATTGCCCTGAACTGGTAGTGGTCTGAGGGCAGTTCAAACCTGAGGTACTTTCGGTGAGAAGGCCTGATCAGAACATGAAAATAGGCATCCTTGAGGTCCAGGGAAGCTAGCCAGTCCCCTGGCCTTAGGGAAGGCAATATCATTGCCAGAGTCAACATTTTGAACTTTGGTTTCAACAGATGCTTGTTCAAGTATCTTAAATCTAGAATGGGCCGCCATTCTCCTGTCTTTTTTAGGGTAAGAAAGTATCTTGAATAAAGCCCCTTGCCCTGATGGCAAGGAGGAACCCTTTCCACTGCTTTGCAGTCCAGCAGAGCAGAAACCTCTGCTTCCAAAGCAAGGGCTTCTGAAGGATTTGCAGGTGGAAAATGCCTGGCTCTCATCTTTGGAAAGTGTTTGAAGCTGAGAACCAGACCCTGGCCTGTACCTCCAGAACCCATCTGTCCGGAGTTAGGGACAGCCAGTTCGGCTGAAATAGGCCAACCTGCCCACTGGTACAGGAGAATCGGCCCTGGACCCCCCATCAGGGTGCCTGCTTAGCAGCAGCAGGCTGAGGGAGGGCGGTCTACTTGTGCCCGTCTACCCCTGCCTCTGAAGAAACCCTGCTGAGACAGCAGAGAGGCTTGAAGTGGTAAAAGGCCTGGAAAGGGCCTGCCCCTACCTCTGGGAGCATGCCTTTGTGGCATGGCATGCTTCTCCTTAGCCTGGCACTTTTGTAGGTAGTTCTGTATTCATCCATCTTTTCATATAGTTTTCTGTTTGCTCCCCAAAAGAATTTCCCACTACAGGAAAATCCATAGCCTTTGACTGGGTATCTTGGGACAGATTAGTGCATCTGAGCCATGCCAACCTCTGAGGAAGCTAGAAGTGGCCATGACCCTAGAAGAAACATCATTAACATCAACAGCAGTATGAAATTGAACTTTAGAGACTTCAATGCCATCAGCAACCACCTGTTCCAACTCACTAGCCAGCTGGCCATGGGCCTGCTTGGCTAACTGCAATACTGTGTCCCACCTAGATTTCTGATATCTAGCTACATAAGCCATATAATTTGCCTGCCTGAGTCCCAAAGAGGCTGCCATATACTGTTTCTTAGCCATGGCATCAATCTTCCTGGAATCCTTATCAGGAGGATGTGAGGCCAGAGGAATATTAGCCTTGTCACAGGCTGCAGCTTGTACCACACCTACATGACTACACTGCTCAGTAAGGAAGTCTGTATCCGAGCCTGACAAAGTATACCTTCTGTCCATTTTTTATCTAAGGAGGGACAGAATGAGGATTTTTAAAATCTTTGTTGTTTGCTTCCTAAATGACTTATGCAAAGGAATAGACAACCTCCTAGACTCTGGAATATCCATCATTTCCACATAATCCGGCTCCTCTTGCTCATCCACAGCCTTCTCTAAAGGAAGCTGGAGGGTTTCTACAACCTTTTGTAAAAATAAAGAAAGAAGGGACTCAGACAGAATAGGAGGAGATTCTAAAGGTCTGTCTGGAGAAATGTCCGGTTCAATGGGCACGCCCAGACCCCCAGCCACACATATATTGATCAAATTCCTCCTCCCCTCCTGTGGTTCATAAAATCCTCAACTTCAAAATCCTGAACCATTGGACTGACAACAACCTTTACCAGCTGTTGGTGGTTCTACAGATCCCTGAGACAGTGACTGGACAATCTGAATGGCTTTAGCTATCTCTGCAGCAGTTGGAGACACAATTTTGGACTCCAGACCTACTGATTTCCTTGTCTTTTACTTGGGACTGGTTCCTCTGAACCAGCCTTCCTTTGCCGAGGAAGTCTCGCCTGGTCAGGGCACTCCTCTGTCCAGTGGGTACTGGACCGGGCTGGCCATCGGGTCAGCGGACTTTGGCCTCTCGTTCCCTGAGCCGGCCCAATCTCTTCTCCAGGGTGGCTGCAGGGAAATTTTTACACACCTGGCAGTCTGACAGGAGGTGGTCAGCCCCCAGACAATAAACACAAGTGGTGTGTGGGTCAGCCTTGGCAAAGGCGTCCCCACAGACATCACAGTGTTGAAACCCAGTGGGCCCGGTTTTTCCTTTGGGTTTCTCAGACATAATGCCAGCCTAACCAAAACTTGCCCTTTTGATGGCAGTGCCAGGCAAGACACCCTTATCGGTTCCTAACCGTGTCACGGGTATTTGAAAAAACCGTTATAATTCCGGTTTTTTTAGAACCGATAAGAACCGGGAACCGCACTCTAAAACCCACTGTACACTTTTAAAATGCAGAAAAAACCAACCGATCGGTTCAAAACCGAACCGATAATTAATTTTCCACACAGACTTAAATTTTAGTACTTACGGTTACCAGATAGAGCTTTAAAACCGAAATGCGGTAAAAATAATAACTTTTGCCGGTTCAAATGAACCGAAAAATACTCGCTTGAACCGAGAATGAACCGAGCTGAAGGAGCTGATCTCCGGAGCGACTGTTCAGTGAAGAGTAAAGAATCTGACAGTTTCATTTGAAACTGCCAGATAGAGCTTTGGGCACAGCGCCCTCGCGCTGTAGAACTCCAGATCTTCTGGAGTTAACTCCTTCCTCTCCGGGGCAGTTCAGCTGCAGTGGCTGACTGCTATTGTTATAATATAGCAAGACTTCATGGTGTTTGAAAAGCCCTTGTGAGTACTGCTATACTTAAAGCGTATGCCCGATAACACACTAGCTCTCTGCCAACTGAATTTGGGAGGTATATTTTAAATACTAGGTCCACACACGTGTGGTGAGCAGGAGAAACACTAGCAATTTACAGTGTAGAGCACTTTTACAAATCTAGCAGGCATCCAAGTTTTGCAGACTGGCGCCTGATTTCACCGTTCAGTAGCAATAGGAAATGTAAAGTCTGAAAAGGCACCAAGATTTAAACTCAAGACAAAGGCAGGCGAGTTGTGGCGTGGTGCTGTTCAACGGAGCAAACAGCTGATGAGAAATTATCTTGAAGCAGATTTGGTTGGCGGCAAGGCTTGCTCCCGGGCAGTGAACCCTCCGGTAGGGCTGGGGAGAGAGAGAAGAGTGTGCAGTTTAAATAGGGTTCACAAGAGATATGAAGTAGGTAATAGGAGGAGGTAGAGGGAGGATGGGTGGAGGAGAGGAGGAGTTAGGTACAACAAGCAGAAAAGAAAAAAATAATCACAGTGAGATAGTAGTCAGTAGGATGCTAATACAACTGTTTGTGCAATTTTACATCATTTCGGCAGCACATGGCATGGAGAAAAAATACCTAAGCAATACACAAGTAAAAGCAGTTGAAATATAGGTACAGTAACAGACGTTCACATACATTCCAGGCTAATTTAGATCATCAAGTTGCAACTTGATCAAAGTCAAGGGAACCATCTAGTAGAATCCCTAGATATTTAAAAAAGCTGACTGACTCTAGTAAGGAGCCATCAAGTTAAGAGATTTTGAGACGACTGATTAGTTTTAAGTTTAGTCGTGGAGCCAACTAGCATTGCTTACGTTTTCCCCACATTAAGAACAAGCTTTTGTCTGATGAGCCAAGACTGGATATTGTGAAAGGTGGATGATAGATTGCAATTGACCTCAGATATGTCTTTAGAGCTAAAAAAAAAAAAATAACTTGGAGAAAAAGCAGCACCAGGCAACGTGATGGTGCTATGAGTCTGAACAAAGTCAAATAAAACAAAAAAGCACCCATCACACGGGCAGAATAAAGACACAATATTAAGTGTCCAAAATATTTATTTAACACCAGTGGCACTGCAACCAGTAGCAAGAGCTGCAAGGCTGGAGTAAAATGCGGAAAGAAACCTTACGTTTCACCCAACTGACTGCTGGGCTTCCTCAGATATTTTGGACACTTAATATTGTGTCTTTATTCTGTCCATGTGATGGGTGCTTTTTTGTTTTAATTGTCTTTAGAGCTGGAATACAAGACCAGATCATCCCCACAGAGGGGGGACGAACAGAGAGGGGTGCCATGGGTAGTTTGGTTTATGAAAATAGAAAAGAGTAAGGGACAGGGGATAGAACCCTGAGGAACCCCTATATTGATGGCAGTTTGATCAGATAGGGCTGAGTTAAATTTTACGACCTGGGTTTTAGTCAATAAGCAGGTTTTGAACCAGCCCACCACCCGCAGTGAGAAACCTAGGGCGAGAAGACCGGCAAGAAGAACGGAGTGATCCGCACGGTCAAAGGCTTTTGTAAGATCAGTAAAAACACACCTGGCAGAAGGCCAGAATCCGTGGAGCAGAGTGTGTCATTTGTGAACTTAAATAGAGCAGAGACATTGATATGCCCTTTATAGAAACCATGCTGGTCTTGCGATAGATGATCGTATTTAGTAAGGTAATCAGTAGTTTGTGAGGCTAACAGTTTTCCAAGAATTTTGCTCATGGCAGAGAGGATAGCTATGGGCCTGTAGTTGGAGATGTCTCTTTTATCATCCTTTTAGAAAACTGGAGTTATTGTGGTGATTTTCCATGTGTCAGGGACTTGACTGTGGCAGAGAGACAGAGTAAATATTCTAGCCAAAAGAGAGGCAATAAAGGGGCAGCAATCTTTACAAGCCTGGGCTCTAGACAGTCAGATCCAACAGAGGTGTTGTCTGATATAGTGTTTAGAAGTTCTAAGACATCAGCCCTACTTATAACTTTAAACCAAAATGGGGGATACTCATGCCTATGCTTGTTAGGTACGTGTCCTTACATGGTCTGGGTAGATGGGAAAAGGGAAGTTGGGAGGGTGACCAGCGGGGCACCACAGGGTTCAGTGCTTGGATCAGTGCCATTTAATATCTACATCAGCAACACTGCAGAGGGGCTGGAGGAGAAAGTGTGCCTCTTTGCAGATGAAACAAAGATCTGCAATAGGGTACACAGTCCAGGAGGGGTGGAGAAAATGAGGAGGGACCTAGCTAAAATGGAAGAATGGTCCAGAGTGTGGCACTAGGATTCAGTGCAAAGAAGTGCAAAATCATGCACTTGGGGCTTAGCAACCCCGGTGCACCCCTTCAGGGTGACACTCTGACGGCGAAACACAAAAAAAGACCATTACGGCGACAGCCGCTGTAATGGTTGTTTTTGGTGCTTCGTTTTCTGCCAGTGTTCTGCCCCCCCCAGACCAATTCCAGCCTGGAGTTGAGAATCCTAAAGTCCAGGGGGTGTGGAGGACAGAGCCCCCCACATGGGGGGTGTGCAGGTGCCCCATTGAAAATACTCACTGCATGGAAGGCACAATACCAATGTTGGTATTGTGCCATCACTGGGAGAGGTTGGCATTTTCACTGTCAACATCCCTTGGTGCTTCCTAAGAACCCAGGGGAAGATTACATGATGAGGGGGGAGATATTAGTGGCCACAAAACAGGAAAGAGATCTGGGGGTCATCATATCTGATGACCTAAAGGTGGCCAAACAATGTGCCAAGGCAGTGGGAAGAGCCAGTGAGATGCTTGGGCGCATAGTGAGAGGTATTACCAACAGAAGAAAAGAGGTCATAATGCCACTGCACAGATAAGACATCATTTGGAATACTGTGTCCAGTTCTGGAGGCTGCACCTTCAGAAGGACATAGACAGGGTGGAGGCAGTTCAAAGAAGGACACCAAAAATGGTGCAGGATCTGCACCATAGATCACATGAGGAGAGATTGGAGGAACTCAATATGTATACCCTGGAGGAGAGGAGGAGGAAGAGGGGAGACATGATAGAAATCTTCAGGTATCTCAAGGGGATTAATAAGGTACTGGAGAGCAGCATCTTTCAGAAGAGAAGCTGCTCTAAAACAACAAGAGGGCATGACATGATACTGGAAGGGGGTAGACTATGGGGCAATGTGAAAAAATACTTTTTCATGGAAAGGGCGGTAGATGCTTGGAATGCCCTGCCCCAGGAGATGGTGGGAGCAAGCACAGTGGGGGACTTAAACATGCATGGGATAGGCATAAGGGAACCCTAGAGGGGGGAAGGAGAGGCAGCAGCCAGTGACCAAGTAGGGTCAGTGGCAGCTAATTAAAGGTAAGGTATACTGTACAGGCAGACTAGATGGGTCTGGCTGGTCTTATTTGCCATCAATTTCTATGTTTCTAGGAAAGGCCCACTGAGCACATTGCTTGTTTCCAGGTGCATCCCGGGGGAATGGAAATACATCAGAATTATATCAATAATACAGTACAATGCAAGATACAATGAAATTAGGTTATGATACAGAGAATTAAAGAACAGGAAACATAGCAATCTTTGTATGAGGAGAAATTATATAAAGTGTACAAATGTAACCCCCCTGTGGGGCTTACTATATTTGCTCCCATGCCTCCTGGTTCCCCAATATGTGCACTGCCTCCTGGCCCGAGATCTGTGAGCCCCTGAAGCCTCCATCCAAACCCTGCATTGTTTTTGTAGCTCAAAATAGGGGCCGGAGGAGCAAAGCCATGGAACCATTGTGCTGCAGCTGCATGAAGGTGCAAGCCAGTGGTCCGTGCATGCACAGTAGCACATGTTCATCTTCTTACTGCTGCTGCAGTAAAATGAAAGCCCCTCTGGTGTTCCCAGACCCCAAAATCCACTAATTGGAGGGCAAAAACATGGAGGAGGCACAAGAGGAGCCGCAAAGTTGTTTTATTTAAAAAAGCCATTAAGCACTAGTAATGCCTCATGAATATTAATGAGGGTTGTATAAATATTAATAAGAGACTGCCTGCTGCCCAGGGGGCAGTGTATTTAGGCAGCAGCAACAGGCAGGGGGCTAAATAAAAATGTTAGACTCTGTACTTACATAACAGGGCAAAGGGACTGCTAATAAACAGTGGGGCAGTTAAAAAAAACAAAAATGTTAATACGGGCTACACCAGGACTTGAAAGTGGGACACTGTGTGGAGCGCATCTGAACTGGTTTAAACAGTAGCCATGTTTGCGGCATTTGACATCAGCCCAGCCAATCGGAAAACCAGGATATTATAAAAGGACTTGTGGGACATAGTCGACTAATGGGGGAAAAAGCAGGGGAAATCTTTGGCACCCATTTGAAGGCCCAATCAGCTGCTGAAGGAGCTTGATGAATATTAATTTTTCATTGGGGCAGTTGTTTCAACCAATTAGGAGCTGTCTGGAGCTCCTCAAACCCAAGAGACTTTTGATTCTGATTTCAGTTTGGTGGGAGCCCCTCCACAGGGAAGGGGAGTCCAGCCTCTTTGCTAAGGAATGTGGCTGCAAGGCTTTAGAATGGTCTACCTGTGGATTAGCCAGCAACAGTCCCCAAGGGCCTGCGTTTGCCTTTCCACATTTGGAAGAATTTACTTAAAAGGTCCTGCAACTTTAGTTGTGAGAGACCTGTAAAGACCCTGCAACTTCTGCTGTGAGAGAGCTGTTTTGACCTGTGACTTCAGCTGTGAGAGAGCAGCCTAAGGTATTTCTGAGAGAACATTACTCATGATGCTCTTGTGAGATGTAGACCTGCTTGGGGGCCGAGTAGCCACTAGTAATACCTTTAAAACAGCAGTGCAATGAAATTTGGCAAAACATTTTACCCTAACTTTGTACTATGAAATATTTCAGGCACCTTCCAGTTTTATTTGGCAGTAACATTTTCATGTTCCACCAAAATTTTAGTATTTTATTAATGTTTTAATGTAGTTTTCACTTTTCAAGGAAAAAAGATGGCCACTATATTTGGCTTAGAAATAGCATTATAGACCTGGGAAGGGTTAGGATTGAGCAAATAAATCAAAAAATCATGGTGCTTTGTGCAGAATGAACCTAGAACAGTAGATGTGACGCATATGCTAATATTGTTCAGTAACTGTATCTGAAACAAGCTTTGTGAAAAAAGATTTTTTGTTGCACTGCTGCTTTAAGATATCTGTTAAGCATTGCCTTAGAGAGAATTGTAAATGTCCACGTCCAGAGAACCAGTCTGTTATAAAGGTCTTCTGGTGTAATAGAATGGCATCATCATCGATCCGCTATAGTATTAATATGTAGTGGTGTTCTGGGTCGCACCTTGAAATGAGCCTTGGCTCAGTGTGCCTTTCCCAGTTACCAATGTTCAAACAAATAAAAAAAATGGATTACTGATGTTTTGTACCCTGTTTGTAATGTGTTTTAGGTTTCTCATCAGGCATGACTGAAAATGGATTTTTAACCTGTGACACCTCCTGTCAAAACAAATAAAATGAAAAATAAAATATGAAAATTTCTATTTCATCATCTTCCTAAGATGAGTGTCCCCTTGTCCATTCATCCTTGTACATTTGGAAGAGCTGTAGTCTAACAATGTTATTCCTTTCAGATATTTGAATACTGTAATCATGCCTCCCTCGAGTCTTTCTTTTCTATGGAAAAGAGTCCCATTCCTATCAGCCAGTCATCATAGCTCACATTTTCCAAGTCATCAAAAACTTTAGTCACTGTTCTCAGCACTTCTCAATCCCGACAAGATTTTTCTTCAGTTATGGTGACCAGAACTGTACGTTATACTTAAGAGGGAGTCTTTCTACAGTATCTGTACTGTCCAGGGACATACCAATGTCTCCCAGTTTACTTACATATTGCAGTCCCTCATAATGCATCCCATGATTTTATTGGCTGTTCTTGCAGCTGCTGCATACTGTTGTCCCCATGTTTAAGGTTGCTATTGATCATTGTCTCCCAGTTCCTTTCCTGCTGAGTTTGAGTAATCCCAGATGTTTAAATAGTATTTTGCCTTCATATTCTTCTTACCTTGTGGCATCACTTATATTTCAGTGTTGATGTTCACCTGCTATTTCTCTGCCCACTTCCTGAATTTATCGAGGTCCCTCTAAACTTTTATTTACCTCCTGCTGAAATACAAGTACTCTGCTGGCTTTGGTGGCATTAACAAAGTTGGCAATCAAGTTACTGGCACCCACCTTCAAACTGCCTATAAATATAATCAGCAGTGTTAGATCCAGTACTAAACCTTGGTGGACCCCCTTGGTCATTTGTTTCCATGTAGACAAGTCATTGCATATTTTTTTGTTTTCTGCCCAGCAACCAATGTTTACTCCATTATATAAGATTCAGTACTGATTGTACAAGCCTAAACAGAAGAGTACCACCTTGAAGCAATACTTTTGATATTCAGTTTATGACAGGGGACTGTATCAACCAGCAGTTCATGCTAAAAAGTTTTAATATACTTCATTATACAACCCTTAACAACTACCATTGCTGATCCCAGCTGTTAATTTTTGTTTCCAAATCCATTTATGTAGTGACACATTACATTTATGATCCCCATTTAGAGTAAATGTTTTGTGGCCTGGGGTTAGCCCTGTTGTCCTCAGTGTCCAAAATGATCAGGGAGCAGTTTCTGTTTCATGATAGTAACATAATTTAATGTCAAAGGCATTTTCATGTTTAGTCTGCTGGTACTGATCATACAGACTCAGCCCAATCATTACCAGTACACTAAGCATGAAAAGGCACTGTTACAGAGTATTAGAATATATTACCAAATGCCAGCACATAGATGTCCCCTGCAGCTTATCCCATCTCTCACATCATCATAGAGCTGGCTGCAGGGAGGGGCGGAGGGGCAGTAGGACTATTAGTTCAGCAGCATGGCAGGTAGAGGGATGCAGGATCAGCCAGATATAAAGTATTTTTCCCCTATGAGCTGTGGAAAGGACTAAAAATCTCTGGATCATAGTGGATTTCAAGCTGTCATTGGAATTTCATGTGCAAGCAATCTTACACTGTTTTTTTCCACCTCAGAAATATCGCTTGGCTGAAGCGCTATCATTAACATGATGCCTTGGTGGCTGTGGTACATGCCTTCATAACATCCTGCTTTGATTACTGTAACACTCCTTATTTCGGGCATATTGGGGGTTTTGGTTCACAGTCTGCAGCTGGTACAGAGGGCTGTAGCTAGTTGATATTGGTAATAAGCTATTTAAATGATTTCACACCTGTACTGCACAGACTGCATTGGCTCCTGTTTAGATGGCACACCTCCTCCAGGATTTACTTGATTGTTAATTAAGACCCTGCATGGGGTTGGTCCTTGCTACATTAAAGATCTCGTCTTGTATCCAATCCGTATGCTTGGAACACCCCCTTTGCTCCACTGGAAAGACCTGTTTTGGCTTGCACGTGCCACTCTGAAGTTATCTGGGGACAGGGGTTTTGCCATTGTTGCTCCCTGATTGTAGAACTCCCTTCCTCATCCTCAGCAGTGTGTCATCTTTATGGAGGCCTTTATGAAGGCACTGAAAACAGGCTCATTTTAATTAGCTTGAAGGCACTGAAACCAGGCTTATTTTAATTAGCTTTGCCTGACTCCGAATAACATGTTACTGCATATATGTTGTAGCTGATGTGTATTTTAGTCAGACATTAAGCAGATCTTACTGCTACCTTGCACAGTTTTTATTCTATATTCTTTTGTGCAGTGCTTTGAGCTGTCAGGATAAGGTGCTATACTTTTTATTTTTATTTTATTTAAACAGCAGTTTGGAAAACCTTTGAGCCATAGGCTCATTTACAAAGATACCTTGTCACAGTAAGACAAACCAAAATACACAGTATAGCAGTACAACACATAGGTATAACAGTAAATTAAGACATAGATACAAACAAGCTGGTACAGGTAGGATGGATGCAAACAATACCAGAGTTATGTTGTCCTTAGCAGCTAGTAATAAACTTGTCATAAGTATTGAAATACAGCTTTGACTAGCGGCAGTTACAGCATCGGGTGTTAATAAGGTGGTTACGTAAGGAAGTTTTGAAACCACGATATAGTTGGAGCTTGGAGATGGAGGGGCAGTGTGTTGAACCAGGAGGGGCCCTAAAGCTGAAGGCTCTTTGGCCGTGAGAGGTCCTAGCTCTAGGGATAACAAGAGAGGTTTTCCCAGAGGTCCGAGTATGAACTAGTGGGACAGAGCGGCGTATGGTGGTGGTCAATCCTGGTGGGGAAAGCCCAAGGAGGGTCTTTTTTGTAAGGGTACAGGTAAGATATTTGAGGCGCTCATCGAGATCAAGTACCAGCGCTTTAGCATACAGTAGACAGGTATACAAACAGGTTCTAGTCAGAGCAGATAGGGCTTATGCTGAGGAATTTGGGGTAAACATATTGAAAATTTGTTTTTTAAATATTTTTGCACCAGATTTTCATCATAGCCTTGTTGTGACCCTGCCTCAAGAAGATGGGCAGAGAAAATTTTCAACTCTTGGTCTAGAGGTGATTTCACCCAAGGACTGTGAAATCAACTTTCAGGATACAAAAACACATTTTGGGCAGGAGTTGAAAAATGACAGCAGTCACATTCATGAGGTGCTGTAAATAAATGACTACAGTGGCATCCTCCAGGATGAAACCCAATTCTGCAGCATTTTGCAGCACTCTGCAGAATGCTGCAGCAGACATACTGAGTAAAGCAATGTAATTTTAATCCCAATTAGTCCCTATTGTCATTCAGGAAAATGTGACACTGCCAAGATGAAGTGAATGCCACAGTTTCCTGCATGACAAAGGGGACTAATTGCCATTGAAATTACATTGCTTTATTCAGTAGGTCTGCTGCAGCATACTGGAGAGTGCTTTAAAATTGGGTTTCATCCTGGGGATGCCACTGTATATTGAAAATTTGGGGTAAATATATTGAATATTATCAAAGTTACAAGCCTTTTTTGCAAAATTCAACATAACCTCATAACTTTTGTTTTTTTTTTTTTAATATTTTTATACTGAATTTAAAACATAGCCTTTTTGTGACCCCACCTCATGAATAAGGTCAGAGAACATTTCCATTCCTGCCCAAGAGATGATTTCATGCAGGGACCACAAAATCACCTTTAGGGATGTAAAAAACCTTTTTGATCAGGATTTGAAAAATGACAGCTGTCGCATTCATGAGGTGCTATAGACCTGGCACTCTCAAATGGGGACAGAAAGAGGTTCTGAGATCTAGAAGTGGGTAGACATCTGGGAACAAGTGACTACCAAACAGTGTGGTTCATGATAAACTTAGCTATAGAGTCAAGCCATACAAAAGTGAAGGTACTGGACTTCAGGAGGGCTGATTTTGTCAAAATGGGAGAGGGCCTCAGAAAAGCACTAGCAAACAGGCAATAAGGTGGGTGGAGCAACAATGATGAAACATCAAAACTACCATCATAGAGGCAACAAGCCTTTGTGTGAAACAAACAAATCAAAATGAAAGAAAAAAACACTATGGTTCTCAAAAGAAGTGGCATGAAAGGTTAGGGAAAAAAAGATAGCATTCAGGAAGTACAAGAAAACACAGAAGGAGCAGGACAGAAAACTGTACCAGTTAAAGCAGAAGGAAGTGGGGAAGGCAGTCAGAATAGCAAAGGCTCAAACAGAGGAAAAGACAGCCAACTCAGTTAAGAATGGGATAACACCTTTAATAGGTACATTAGTGAGCAAAGAAAGACTAAGGCAGGGATACTGAGGCTGAATAAAGAGGAGGGTGGTTGGGCAGAGAAGGACAGTGAAAAAGCAGGGATACTGAATGAATACTTCTGCTCAGTATTCACAAAGGAAGAGGAGGAGGGGAGGTACTTAATCCAGTCAATAGAAGCACTCTGGATAGGGGGGGTTGATAGCAGTCCTTTCACAGAAGAAAGGGTTGTGAAAGAACTCCTAAAACTGAAGGTGGGTGAAGCAGTGGGACTTGTTGGGATTCACCCCATAATTCTAAAAGAACTAAGGGGAGAACTAGTAACACCGCTGACTACCCTTTTTATCAAATCATGGGAGGATGGTGTGGTACTTGAGGATTGGAGGAGGGTGGATGTTATTCCCCTTCACAAAAGTGGGAGCAAGATAGAGGCAGGAAACTGCAGACCTGTCAGTTTGACCTCAGTGGTAGGAAAAATGATGGAATCACTTCTGAAGGAAAGAAATGTTGAGTACCTAGAGGCCAGTGGGGCACAGGACCCAAGACAGCATGGATTCACAACAGGAAGGTCATGTCAACAAATCTAATTTATTTCTTTGGCTGGGTGACAAAAGCAGTTGACCAGAGAGGGGATGTGGACATGGCCTACCTAGACTTTAGCAAGGTGTTTGACACAGTCCCATACAAAAGATGAATAAACAAATTAGCCAGCCTGGGAGTGGGTCCCAGGGTGGTAGCCTGGGTAAAACATTGGCTGGACAACAGGACACAGAGGGTAATAGTAAACAGAGTCCACAGTGAAGAAAGGGTGGTTACTAGAGGGGTACCATGGGGTTCAGTACTGGGTCTGGTCCTTTTTAATGTCTTTACAAGTGACATTGCAGACGGACTAGAAGGAAAAGTATGTCTCTTTGCAGACAATGCAAAGATTTGCAACAGGGTTGATACACAAGGTGGGGTGGAAAGGATGAGGAGGGACTTGACAAGGTTGGAGGAACGGTCAAATGTATGGCAACTTAGATTCAACACAAAGAATTGCAAAGTAATGCACCTGGGAAACAAAAACCAGGGGAAGAGTACACAATGGGGGGTGAGATACTAGCAACAACAAAAATGGAAAGGGACCTGGGGGTAGTTATATCAGATGACCTAAAGGTGGGCAAGCAATGTGAGAAGGCAGTAAGTAAGTCTGGGGGAATACTGGGATACATAGGGAGAGGTATCACCTGTAGAAAACAAGAAGTTGTTATCCCTCTGTACAGACAGTTGGTGAGACCACATCTGGAGTACTGCATACAGTTCTGGAGACCCCATCTGCGCAAAGACATAGACAGGGTGTAGGCTGTCCAGAGGAGGGCAACCAAAATGGTGCAGGATCTGCACCAGAATACATATGAAGAAAGACTAAAGGGGCTTAATATGTATAGCCTCGAGGAAAGGAGGGAGAGGGGGGACATGATAGAAACCTTCAAGTACTTCAAGGGAATCAACAAAGTCCAAGAGGGCAGCATCTTTCAGAAAAAGAGATGTGCAAGAACAAGGGGGCACAATTTGAAGATAGAGGGGGGGCTGCTCAGAGGTAATGTGAGGAAGTAGTTTTTCATGGAGAGGGTTGTAGATGCATGGAACAGCCTTCCTGAGGAGGTTGTGGAGTTAAAAACAGTGGGAGAATTCAAGAATGCATGGGACAGAGACAAGTCAATTCTAGTGGGGGGTAGGAGGAAGTATTCTGTTAGTTAACTAGGATCTGCAGCTTATCCATTAGGTAGGGAAATGGGCAGGCTAGGTGGGCCAAGAGGTCCTTATCTGCCATCAAATTCTATGTTTCTATAAAGATATGGCTATGTTGTAAATTTGGGGTTAAAATATTGAAAATTGCCAAAGTTACAAGCCTGCATTTGCAAAATTCAATGTAGGCTCATAACTTTGTTTTTAAATATTTTTACACCAAATTTTCAACATAGCCTTCTTGTTTGACCCTACCTCATAAACAGTGGCAGAGAACATTTTCAGTTCCTGTCTGAAAGGTGATTTCACGCAGGGACTGTGAAACCACCTTTCGGGATGTAGAAAAAAACATTTTGGCCAGGATTTGAAAAATGACACCTGTCACATTCATGAGGTACTATAAAGATATGGCAATGTTGCAAATTTGGGACAAAAAATATTGAAAATTACCAGAGTTATGAGCCTGCATTTGCAAAAGTCAACATAGGCTCATAATGTTATTGTTCTTTAATATTTTTACACCACATTTTCAACATAGCCTTCTTATTGCCCCACCTCATGAACAAGGGCAGAGAAAATGTTCGGCTCCTGCCTGAAAGGTGATTTCATGCAGAGACTTCGGAATCCCCCTCCAGAACAGACTTGCCTAATGTCACTGCAATTGTTCATGAGGCAGGATCCCAAAAAGGCATGTTGAAAATCTGGGTCAAAAATATGCATAAATGTCCAAGTTTTGCCACCAAGTTCAAAACCCCATTGAAATACATTGAACTGCATACCTGTTTCTTCAGTTAGTGGTCCGGCTTTGAAGAGTGAAAATGCATCTATGGTCCAGAGAGGATTACGGTATTGGACCCCCATTGGGTAAGTAAGGGTTTGGGGGGTGGTGGGTGCTAAGTAGGAGGATCAGGGAGGGGGGGTCAGGAATGGCTGCAAAAGACATCAATGGGCGGTTTTCTTTTTACAGGTGAAAACAAAAATGACCAAGGATTCCTGATCGTGGCACTGGGGAATTTGGCACCCCCAGTGTCACCATACCTCTCAACTGTCCCTGATTTTCAGGGATGTCCCTGATTTTGCCTCAAAAATATACTCTGTCCCTCCTAAAAATTGTGTTTTCATGACCAAACAGTTGGAGCTGTAAGCACAAAATAATGTCAAACCTTAAAGTTACAGACGTGTTCTTCCTTAGAAAATGCATTTTACACTAAGCCCCTTATTCTACCAGTGTCCTCAATTGATATCTCCAATTTTGAAGATATGTCCCTGATTTTAGTCCTTTGTCCCTGCTTTTTTTAAGCCTTGTCCCTGATTTATGAGGCAGGAGGTTGAGAGGTATGAGTGTCACTGTTATGTTTCTGGGGGGGAGGTGCTGAGAGGGAGTGTCAGGTGGGGGAAGGAAAAAATATATATATTAAAAAAAATGGTCAGAGTGGAACACGATCATGACACTGGGGGCTTGGACACCCCAAGTGTCGTTATTATGTTTCTGGGTGGTGTGGAGTGGGGGGTGCTGAGATGAAGGATCAAATGGAGGGGGAAATATATATATATTAAAAGAAAAAAAGGAGGTCATGGCGAAACACGGCATTGTCCACCATGTTTAAGATGGCCACTGGCACATGTGCATTATAGTTTAGCAGCCATCTTTGGACACAGCAAACTATGCAGTGTTCTGCTGTGACCTCTTTGCAAAATAGTGCTGTGGCACTGCTAATGGACAATGTGGAGTGACAGACGTGAAGGTGACTGTGAGACAACTCCACACTGTTGTTCAGTCAGAAATGTCTCCCTTTTTCGATCGATTGCAGGAGGTCTGCAGTCCTAACAAAAAGTGACTGACAAAAACAAAGCAATAAATGTAGTGAAATGGAATGAAAGGGTAAAATGTGCCTTATGCCTTGGTGAATCTGTGATGTGGTGTTGTTCCTTGGTGTTTAAATGACTGAGCAATGCAGTGTTGGCATTGTATAAGGGGGTCTTTGATGGCACCAGGGTTGGGCTTCAAGTGGCCACATAGTTTTTTGTTTTTTAAATTATGCTTCCAGCAATTAGCCTAGCACCCAGTATAACAGTGGGGAGCGGGGTCTTCAGTGGCACTGTGGTTGGGCTCCCAGTGTCCATGTGTTAAAAAACTTAAGGAGCCAATATGGGAGGTGGGCTTCCAGTGGCAGTATTTGTACTGAGAGACAGCATAATTCACTTTTGTTTTTTTATTAGTCCTAAAACCAGGAGCAGACACATTGTTACTTCCTTGTTTCATATTATGTGAATGCAGCTTTCAACAGGTTTGAGCCTGCAACCACAGGAGTATAGGATGGGGGCACATAAAATGAATTTGTCTACCGTAACTTGGTACTGATGTTTTGGAGCCGTGCATACCCAGTCACACATTTTCTTTAATTACTAACTTCTAAACTAAACATTTTTTTGTTTTCAAAACACAAAAAGCACCACCCTTGAGACACTATATAACAAACCTGCAAGTTTCATGTTTCAAATCCCAACTTTTTTGTAGTTTTTGATGAACTAAATAATCCTCTTTTTCCATAATTGTATTTTTTTCCCACTCCATAGCACAAAAACTGTTGAATCATATTTAACCAAAAGTGACAGGACAAATCTGAGATCCTGGACCAGTGTGAAATCCTTCCAAAATCATGTTTCTAAGTCACAAAATAGCTGTGTTATAATTGGCTGAATTTTTTTTTTTTTAAGGAAATGCCTTCTCAAACCTACCTATAGTGGCTACTATGCCAATATAATAAACATTATGTAAGCAATGAACTATAACAGGGCATGCATTACAGAATTTGAATGCATGCCCCAGGGGTGAGGTAAGGCATGAGGCCAAAGCTGAGTGTCCTTATACCCCTGGAAAGTGCATTAAAATTCTGTTATGCACACCCTGAAGTGACTTATTGCATATATAAAATGTCTCATACATAGATTTTTGGGGGGATAGAAAGGACATCTGATACCTGGCTGTGCAGTGCTAGGAATTTAATGCATGGTCAGGTGACATGTCTTGGCCAGTGACGTTCCTAGATTTTTTTCATGCCATTTTATAAATATTCAGTAATGCATGGGTCAGTGAGCATAATGAGAATTTTATACACTCATGAGGTTTGTGATGCTTCACAAAACCCTGAGACAAATGCTGGAAGGGTTTATTACATCATCACACACCAAGAGTGTGTGTGTATAACATTTTAGCATTTTTATACCTACCCATGTTTTATTTTATATAATTGCTTGATAATGTGTTTTGGCCTCTAGGTCCTTGGTGGTACAATGAAATGATGTAAAATATGTTTAATTGTTTCCATCCAAGTGCAATTCATAATACTTCAAAACTTGCAATATTAAAATGGTCATACATTTAAACATTTTTCTTAGAATCAGAAACTTAGAACTGTATTATAATTACATGTAATGCACCATTAAGCTGCAGCTTTCAATAATTAAATAAATATAAAGAAACAGTAATGAAAAAGGGTTATGACCAAGAAAGTTTATGTAATAAAGGATACGGGTTCTAATTCTTGTATTGCTATTTTTCAGTATTTAGGGTTTTTTTCAGTACTCAGTTGAAAGTATCGAGTAAGTTGCCATGATGTTGTCCGACTGGGGTGAGAGAGGGAGCATTGTTGGGAGAGGGATAGAAAGACAGACATACAATAGGGAGCATCAGTTATGTACAAGGTTTTGAATAGATTTTTTTCTGCAGATTTCAGGTAATGTGGCAGGACAGTGTTATAAAGAAGGGCACACGTGTACTTACATTGTTGCGCTTTCACCATAGTCGACCTCTGAATCATACAAAACTTGAGGTTGTAGAGTCTTTTTGGCCCAGAGCCATGGTACTGTAGATGTTGATGATTACTCCCTTATAGAACATGCAGTTCAGGCAAAAAAAAACAGATTGCAGCATGCTACTGCAGGGAGATTTGTCAATTGTGATTTTTAGCCACTGGTGGGACCCCCTTCTTTTGATATGGAGGGCCGTGTGAAAGGAGCAAAGGTGATGATTTGACTTGTCTTCTTTTGGATATCACCATATGGTTATTTATCAACTGATTGTTTTGGTACATAGAAATCTGTTGGACCTTGGTAGGGAGAACACGAGACTCTATCAGACAGTGTATGGGTTTTCTGCATTGAGTGATTTGTGATACATTTGTTAGATGAGCATCCAGATAAAAATGTAATTTTTGACATTGTGGTATGGAATTTATTCATCCCTATGCTCATGTTCTTAAAGGAAAACTGTATTTATCTGAAACTCCTCAATTCCCAAAGCTTTAGCTCCCAATTAGGTATTTCCCAAGTTAAAAAAAAAATCATCAATACTGTTTCATTTTTTAAGTACTGCAATCAAGGAACATGGTGGGTGCTGTGTGATGTCATTTCAGGTTACAGTGTGACTCCACACTGCTCCCTAGTATGCCTTTCAATACAAGCCAAGCGGTGAGCTGCACTGTAACCAGGAATGGTATTGCACAGTACCCGCTGTGTTTCTTCAGCGCAGTACTTACAAAGTTAAAATAAAATAAGTAATACTGCTGAAAAAATGTTTCTTACTTGTGAAAAGCCTAGTGGGGGACTAAGGCTGGGGAGGGGGGAAGAGTTTCAGATAAATACAGCTTTCCTTTAAACCACAGGAAATCAGATTTTGCATTAATGTTAGGAGCAATACAGAATGGAGAAGTTGCTGAGGGCGGTTAGCCTTGTATAAATTATATGCTCTAAAGGTATCTCAGGGTTTTACTTGGTTTTGCAGATGCTATGCTTTATTGGTCTTATGTTTCTAGGATTGTCTCTGGGCAGAGTTTAGGTTTGCTGTTATTACAGTCTATTAAGTAGTTTCCTTTGCTATCTAACACCTCTGCTGTGTCTCCCTATGCCAAAACGTAGTGCTTCTTTGTCCAGAGAACAAATTGCCATCCTGTATTTAAGAACAAAAAGCTCAGCAATCCAGTTGGATTTGGCATTGACAGGGTTTCTGTACCATAGTGAAGATTTATATTGTTCTCTGTCAGTGGCTGGCTTTGGCTTACAGACTGTTTCCCATTCCTAGTTATTTTAGATGTTTTTGTTTGGCTGCTAGTGCAATCCTTGTCTTTATAAAGTCAGTTTGCTGATCTTTAATTATTGGTGTTTATTTTATTACTAAGTTCATGTCTATACTGACCACAATTCTTCTACTTGTCCCTGGCTTGTAATCTAAGCCTCCATGGCTTTTTAGGCAATATATGAAATATGCTAGGATGTTATCTAGGTGAATTATTTTCAGTTCATTAAAATTGGTATATCCTCCTGTTTCTAGTACAAATGTGTTACATAACCTAAGGTTGCCTTCAGTTTTTTTAGTAAGTGTTGTAGTTTTGTTTACGTATGAACCTGTTTCTCTTGATATTCTCACAGAGCTAAAATCATGATGCCATTTTATCATATTTCTTTTTCTATAGGGTGAAGACATATTGGACACAATAACAAAATCACATTTTTGTTGAGGTAAATGTTTTCAGTTTAAACTGGTGTGAGATTAAATATGTGTGTGGGGGCATGTGTGGGGAGTAGGTGCGGAAAGCAAATACTGTGTGTCTGGATAGAGTGAGGGAGGTTGGCCCATGAACTGGTATTCTCAGTCAGCTGCAGCTGCGGAAGATGCTACACCTGGTTCCACTCATGATAACATATTTCTGCAGCTGCAGGGAAAAAACACCTGCAAGCTGCCATAAATTGCGGAGCCTGTCATAAACTGGCTCCACTTTTGAGAATACCATAGCTGCAGGAGAAACTGCAGTTCTGCAAGTAGCAACCCACTTGCATTGAGTTTTTCACACAGCTGCGGTGTTTTCATGGGCTTTGAGAATCGGGCCCAAAAGTCTTTGAAAAGGGCTAACTATAGATCCATAACAGCTAGGAACTGCATTCATTTTAAGTTATTTATTTAGAAATGTTTTTATTAAATTCTTTGGTAACCGGGTAAGGCCCACTAGGCACAAGTGCTTGTTTTCAGGGGCGACCTGGGAGCACTGGGTGGTTAAGTGACATGCTCAGAGTCACACAGTATGCAAGTGGAGGTTGTGGGAATCAAACCCAGGTCTGCTGGATGTACCAAGTTCATTCACAGCTCGTTACTCTAACCTCTAGGCTATACTGCCAGCCTGAAAAAGGCACACTGAGCCATGGCTCATTTCCAGTAGTGACCCGAGATAGGAATATGAGGAGAAATACAAAATATATGCAAAAACAAAATAACAGTATGAATACACTGCAAACAAATACAGGTTAGCACACATGGAATACAGTGCAGACCTAACAGATGAACAACAGCAATGGTAACATGGTACATGTTGATAACTTACATGATAAACAAGGTGCAGAATAATTAGGGTGGGCAAAAATCAGCAGTAAAAATAAGAATATTGGATGGCCCAAGAGAGAGACAGGTCTGTAATATAGCAACCCCTAAAAAGAGTACTGGGTGGTCAGAGAAGACACTAAGAGCAGAAACAGGAAGGAGTGAAAGCTTGGAGTTGGATTAACATTGAGAAGCCCTGTTGATACATATTCAATGTATTGATGTACTGCAAATGCACTTTTACTGTATCAGCATACTGCACTTCCTCTATATTGACAACATTTGTTTCAGTATATTGATATAGTGTAAATAAACCTATAGTATATCAATATGCTACAACTACACTATAGCAACAGAGACAAAGAAATAAAGAAAGTGACAGCAAAAAAAGGCCCAGCCCTGCCTAGCTACACTCTGCAGCCACATGCCCAAATGCCCAAAGCGTGACGTTATCCCAGCATGATACACACCCTGTTGTGCATTATTCCTTTACTGTCTTCAACCCATGGCCAGCTCTTTACCCAAGTGGCTGTCTGTTCTTCCACCCCTAGGTCCCTCAGTTTTTTGACCGTCTCCTGTGGCTGACTGAGTCAGAGGCATTGCTGAAGTCTGGGCACAATTTTTTGATTGCCTGTTGGTGAACATGTGCTGCCTATCATCTTATAACCCATTTATTTTGAAAGTATACCAGTCTTTTTCTCAGTATAGCCACAGGTAAATTACTCACTATATACTGTACATCAGGCTGACTGCTCTGTAGTTGCCAGGCTCATCCCTCCATCCACTTTTATGCATTGGGAAGACATTGGCTGTCCCCCAGTCCCTGGGGTCCATCCCCTTTACTAGTGAGCAGTTGAAAATATGTGCAAGTGTAGCTGCTATTACTCCAGCTGCTTCATTGAGTGTCCTAGGGTGTTACCGATCTGTCCTCATATATTTGTATACCCTTAGCCTTTTACCCATTCCAGTACTCTTTCTTCTGTGATTCTTTCCTGACTGTTAGAGCTCCCTTCCTCCTACTATTAAGCAGTCAATAGAATGGTCTTATTTAGTGTAAGAAATGTTTTAAAAATGTTTTTGGTTTTAAGTTCATATACAACTTATATAATTTTGAACTAAATAAACCTATAGCTAAAATTGGATTGATAGCCATGTGGATTGACACATATAAACTGTATCAATGGGAATTTTCTTTGAAAAGGGCTGACTTGGAACCCTTAGGGCCAGGAACTTAATTTTCTAAGTGAAAGTTGAGAGTCAGATCCTCATGACTGTGTTCTATCAGTACACTTACCATATGTAGGTACATGTCATTTAAATACAAAATCACACATGCCCCCACAATGCAAAGCATCATGGGCTGCATATGCAAATCACCACAGAATGTTATGCTGGTCCAACTTTAAGCAGAATTGCATGGTGCCGGAAGGCCTCTCACACAGTTTGCAAAGGGTGCTAACAGAAGACATAGACATGTGTTTCGTCCTACCAGGACTCATCAGTATGCCTCATCTGTTTGACACCCCAGTGGAATGGACCAGCTACCCTAAAGGCAGTGTGCCTTGGATATATTTGCATATGCCTTGGATATATTGTGGTGAACCCATTAAAATAAAAAACTATTTAAAAGACAAAGAACCTCTGAGCAAACACTGAGGCAAGGGTTACCCCAAAGGGCATTTGGCTGGGAAGCCAAGTTTCAAGAAAATACAAAATCACACATGCCCCCACAATGCAAAGCATCATGGGCTGCAGTGTGCCTTTAGGGTAGCTGGTCCATTCCACTGGGGTGTCAAACAGATGAGGCATACTGATGAGTCCTGGTAGGACAAAACACGTGTCTATGTCTTCTGTTAGCACCCTTTGCAAACTGTGTGAGAGGCCTTTCGGCACCATGTAATTCTGCTTAAAGTTGGACCAGCATAACATTCTGTGGTGATTTGCATATGCAGCCCATGATGCTTTGCATTGTGGGGGCATGTGTGATTTTGTATTTTCTTGAAACTTGGCTTCCCAGCCAAATGCTCTTTGGGGTAACCCTTGCCTCAGTGTTTGCGCACTGAGGTTCTTTGTCTTTTAAATAGTTTTTTTATTTTAATGGGTTCACCACAATATATCCAAGGCACACTGCCTTTAGGGTAGCTGGTCCATTCCACTGGGGTGTCAAACAGATGAGGCATACTGATGAGTCCTGGTGGGACAAAACACGTGTCTATGTCTTCTGTTAGCACCCTTTGCAAACTGTGTGAGAGGCCTTTCGGCACCATGCAATTCTGCTTAAAGTTGGACCAGCATAACATTCTGTGGTGATTTGTATATGCAGCCCATGATGCTTTGCATTGTGGGAGCATGTGTGATTTTGTATTTTCTTGAAACTTGGCTTCCCAGCCAAATGCCCTTTGGGGTAACCCTTGCCTCAGTGTTTGTGCACAGAGGTTCTTTGTCTTTTACATGTCATTTATATCAGTAGACTTTTAACCATAGCATGATTTTAAAATGATTCAGTGCTTTTGATGGCTAACCATTTATCTGACCATAATTAAACTGGATACATACCTTTGGCACTTGCTGTTAAGTATTAACAGGATCTCAGTTGTGTTGGCCTGCTTATGCATAAATTCTGGCTTGTGATTTGTCATATTTTTGGGCTATACAGTATATTAAGATCCTCTAATCAGTGTGATCTTACTTGATAAAGAAATGGTTCTGGCACTCACTTCAGAGAAATGCATTACAATCAAGCATTTTTTAATAAAATACCATCCAACATAGCACCTGACGTGTTTCGGACTGACCAGACAGTCCTTTCTCAAAGGTTAAAAGACATCTAGTAAGCACACCACTTATACACTAACATCAATTAATCAATCAACAATAAATCAATTACACAAAAATCATTTAAAAACAGAGAATATCCATTAAATTTAATTTGGTTTTGGCAATTACATCCTTAATGGGAAAGCTCATTGAACAATGCTAAACTAAATACAATTGAATACAATAATTATTTAAAAAAAATACATAAATGAATTCCAGCATTGGAGAACCACATACTTCATTTTAAAGAGAAAGCAGCTCATGTGTCTTCAGCGCAGGAGCCTAATTTATACTCATTTAAATTTATGGCAATAGACAAAGTGAGCCGTAGCCCGAGAGGTGGGGACTACAACAATCTTGTGCTAAGGAGAGAACATTTTTGGATTTTAACTTTAAAAGCACATATAAGCCCTGGACTAAATGGCCCTTTAGAATGATATTCATACTTAAAACAATGTTTAGATGTTATTTTTCTGTAGTTTCTGTGTTTAACAATTTATAGTTGAGTGGGATTTTATTTGAACAGTACCTTGTTTTCCCCTAATAGAACAATCAACCTCCTTTTCCTTCTTCTCCCCCCCTTCCCTTTAAAATGAAGTATGTGGTTCTCCAATGCTGGAATTAATTTATATATTTTTTAAAAATAATTATTGTATTCAAGTGTATTTAGTTTAGCATTGTTCAATGAGCTTTCCCACTAAGGATGTAATTGCCAAAACCAATTTGAATTTAATGGATATTCTCTTTTTTTAAAATGATTTTTGTGTAATTGATTTATTGTTGATTGATTAATTGATGTAGGTATATAAGTGTTGTGCTTACTAGATGTCTTTTAACCTTTGAGAAAGGACTGTCTGGTCAGTCTGAAACATGTCAGGTGCTATGTTGGACGGTATTTTATTTAAAAAATGCTTGATTTTAACGTGTTTCTCTGAGGAGTTTGTGAGTGCCAGAACCATTTCGTTCTTTGAAATTCTTAGTTGGTTTTAGAGCACCACTTCCCAGTGCGCACTCATTTGGAATAATGATCTTACTTGATACAGACATACCTTAGTCCTACTTAATGAGGATCCCAGAATATCAGCCATGGTGACTTGTTGACATATGTGTGTGCTGTGTTGTTGTCTTTTACATTTTTGGCTATATCTTAAGAATCCCTTATCCAATCATGGTCAAAGTCAGTGGATATTCATTAGCACCAGTGTGATTCATCGTTGCATTCTTAGCTTTATCCTGATATCCAGCTATCCAAATGGTATAAAACTTGAGAGGTCATGTAGAAGACTTGGTTTGCTGGCCAAGGCACCTAGCTTCACCTGAGCTTTTTCCTTCTAAGACTGCTTGAAAGGCAGAGTAGAGAAACTTACCAAAGCAAGGGCGAAGGATTAAGATTTAGTTTGGCTAAGCAGATTTACTGTGTGGTGGTGTTTTTATTTTTTACTCACAGGGATTGCTACTGTTTGTTGCTAACATTTCATTGCTTTATTTTTTTCTCTGAGTCAAATTGTTGTTGCTGATATACCTTCTTCTGCATTATTACAAGGTGTGCCTACGATTGTGTGCTAACAATTACTCCTGTAATCTTCTGATTCAAATTGTCTTTTGCAAAGGTATATCTTCTGTTACTACTTTATTTTCTCTGGAGCAAAGTGTTTCTTACAGCGTATATCTTCTCTGAAATTATTACAGGTGGTGCTTTACAGGTTTTACAGTTTTATCTAACATTAGGATAAGCTTTCAGGGTTACTGCATTTGTTATTGACTGATTGTTTCTGCTCTACCTCCTTGTTCTTTCGTCCAGTGGTTCTTCTTTTTAGGCAGGGAAGGGCCCAGCCACCCACCCCCATCCCCAACCACCCACGCTACACTCCTTTTATAGGGTACCACAGTTGTGACATTTCCTGTGGCAGAGCAGGAAGGGGCGGATCAGTGGAGCCTCCACAAGGTGATCTCATTTACAGGCACTAGTAATTTAACTTGTTATAACAAGTTAAACAAAAGCACAATTAAACCATTACTTGCATTTTTTTCCTTTTTTCTTCCTTCTAATTATTCTGACTAGGTTACAAACCCAGCAACTTATTTGGAATGGATTTCATTAACTGCAGGTACTGTGGAACAATTTTCAGAAGGACAGTCTTACAGGATTTAGGACACTGTCCTACATGCTGGGCCTTTGGAGATCTTAGGGCTCAGCTCCGGGCAGCATGGGCAGAGATTGCACGCCTCAAATTTCATATTGAAGAGGAAATACATTATAAGAACCACCTGCCATTTCCCCAGCATCCAACAGAAAAACCTCGACCGCAGAGGGTAGTTGGTCCAGGAGGTTGGCAGGTGGTTAGGAGGAGCAAATCAGGTGCCCCATCACTCTCTGCTCTCCCAACACATTACCTCCAAAAACCATATAAACACTACAAACAGGTATCTGCCTCTATCTCTGAAATCAAATAAAGAGGCAGAAGACACTGCAGAGCAGAACACTGCGGCACAGGAGCTAGCACAACAAAACTCACCCAAATCAGGAACCAAAACTAAACAAGCACAAAGGAAATCCAAAAAACTTCTGATCATAGGAGACTCCATGATTCGGGGAGTTGATACCCCTCTCCAGCGGGGTGATGGTCAGATGTCTCCCAGGTACATCAGCATGGAGACACTGACCACATTGCTAAAATTGTTCACAAAGCAGGAGAAAACATTGATGTCCTAGTACACATAGGGACTAATGATCTCGCCAGCCAGTCAGTTGTGGAGACCAAGGAACACCTGACTAGGCTGGGTGACAAACTATCATCTATTTAGTCTGGCATCTCCTTCTCTGAGATCCTGCCAGTCTGGGAGAGGGAGCAGATGGACGGAAGGTCAGAGAAGGGGAGATAGGGAGCTAAACACGTGGCTCAAGGACTGGTGCCAGGAAAAGGACACAGATTTGTAGGGAACTGGCAACAGTTCTGGGAGCGAGTTCTTTAAATTTGATGGACTGCATCTGACTAAAGAGATCAGTGCATTGGGGCAGAAGTTTGGCGTCTTTGCAGAATATTTAAACTAGCAAATGGGAGAGGGTGCAGCACCCCATACGTCGAATGGGAAGAACACCCCTCCCCTCAGCTAGTGGTCAAACAGGAATTCAGCATGTTGCCATTCATTTGCATCACTCGGTAAGAAAAAGGTTTGTCTCCCCATACGTGGACCTTTGTGAGTAAGCCAAACTTCACCCAACAACTAACACACCAAAATCTGGCCAATGGAAAATCATGTACACAGATGCTCACAGCCTGGGAAATAAGATCCCAGACCTGCAGGCAATAATGTCAGAGGCTAAACTGGACATAGTAGCAATTAGTGAGACGTGGTTTACCAGTAACCACACTTGGGAGACTTCAGTACCTGGCTATGTATTGTTCAGAAGAAACCGAGGTACAAAAAGGGGGGAGGAGTGGCCCTGTATGTTAATGAAAATATCAAAGCTACAGAAATTCAGAATACACATAAGGAGCCAGAAGAACTGTGGGTCACCCTGGAAACAGGAAATGGGACAGCCATAAGAACTGGGGTTGTCTACAGGCCCCCAGACCAGAGGGAGGACATAGACACATTACTGTTAGAAGATACAAAACATGACAGCTAAAGGAGGTTCTGATAATGGGAGACTTCAACATGCCAGATACAGATTGGTCAATACCAGCAGGAACATCTGCCAGAACTAGACTCATAGTGGATTCCTGCAGGAGGGCCTCAAACAACTGGTACAGCAACCCACAAGAGACAGGGCTATCCTAGATCTAGTACTGACTAACAAAGAAGGGATCACAGATCTCCAGGTAGAAGGTCACCTGGGGGCCAGTGATCATCACATGGTATGGTTCAATTTGGCTACTACATCTAAATCATCCCATTCCAAGGCAAAAATATGGGACTTCAGAGGAGCTGACTTTGATAAGATGGCCAACAGAGTTAAGCTAGCCCTGGCAAAAAGAAACACAGGTGAGGGGTACAGGCAAAGTGGGCAAGCATTAAGGATGCAATACTTGAAGCAACATCCCATTGTGTTAGACAGAAAAGAAAGTGCAAAGAAGAAGGAAACCACTTTGGTTCTCAAATACAGTAGCAGAAAGGTCAGAGCCAAAAGGCTGGCCTTCAGGAAATGTAAGGGAACACAGCGGGATGAAGATAGGAGGCATACCAAACTGCCCTAAGGGAAGCAGGTAAGGCAGTAAGGCAAGCAAAGTCCCAAACTGAGGAAACACTAACACGAACAGTAAAAAGGTGACAAGACTTTCTATAGATACATTAGTGAAAGGAGAAAGTCCAGAGGGGTATTGCTAAGCTTAATGGAGAAAAGGGAGCATGTGAGAGGAGGACCCTGTAAAGGCATCTATCCTAAATAGATACTTTTCAGTATTTACTGAAGAGAAGGTAGGGCAGGGCCCACAACTCAGCATCATGGACACAGGGGAGGGAGGTGAGCACTACTCCTTCACAAAGAAAGGTCCTACAAGAGCTTGCTAAGCTCAGGGTGGAATAGGCAATGGGACCTGATGGCATACATCCCAGGGTACTTAAGGAGCTAAGGAGGAACTAACAGAGCCATTAGCAGAATTGTTTAGTGAGTCTCTGAGCACAGGAGAGGTCCCAGAAGACTGGAGAAGGGCTCATGTGATCCCGCTCCACAAGAGTGGTAGCAGGGAGGAGGCGGGGAACTACAGACCGTCAGTCTTACCTCAGTAGTGGGCAAGATTATGGAGGCACTCCTTAAGGAAAGGATAGTGCAACACCTGGAATCCATAGGGCACAGGATCCAAGACAGCATGGGTTTACAAAGGAAGGTCCTGTCAAACTAATCTCATAGATTTCTTTGACTGGGTAACCAGAGTGGTGGACCAAGGGAAGCAGTTGATGTAGCCTACCTTGACTTCAGCAAAGCTTTTGACACTGTTCCACATAGAAGATTGATAAATAAGCTGGGTAGGCTCGGGGTGGGTCAGAAGTTGGTCAACTGGGTGGCAAACTGGTTGACGGGCAGAAAACAGAGAGTGGTGGTAAATGGTATACAGTCAGAAGAGATGCAAGTCACAAGTGGGGTACCTCAGGGATCAGTCCTGGGGCCAGTCCTCTTCAACATCTTCATTAGTGACCTTGCAGATGGACTAGAGGGTAAGGCTTGTCTGTTTGCATATGACACCAAGATCTGCAACAGAGTAGATGATCCAGATGGGTGGGCAGAATGAGAAGAGATCTGGATAAACTAGCAGAATGGTCAGAAGAGTGGCAACTGGCATTTAATGCAAAGAAGTGCAAAATCATGCATATAGGAAGAAACCCTGAAGCCACCTATAGGCTGGGAGGGTTGCTAGCAGTCACAAAGGAAGAAAGAGACTTGGGCATCATCATCACTGATGACCTAAAATCATCCAAGCAGACCTCTAAAGCAGTAGGTAAGGCTAGGGGTGTTAGGGTGTATTAGTAGGGGTATCACAAGTCGTAGAGGAGGTAATAATCCTCTGTACAAGACACTGGTTAGGCCCCATCTGGAGTACTGCGTGCAGTATTGAGCCACACCTTCACAAGGACATTAACCAAATTGACGAGTCCAGAGAAGGGCAACCAAAATGTGCAGGGACTGCATCAGAAGACATATGAGGACAGATTAACGGAGCTCAATATGTATACCTTGAGCAAAGGAGGAGAGAGGTGATATGATCGAGGCATTCAAACACCTTAAGGGCATAAACAAGGTGAAAGAGTCTAACATGTTTAAATATAAGAAAAATAGCAGGACAAGAGGACACAGCATGAGATTGAGGAGGCCGATTAAGGGGAATGTGAGGAAATTCTTTTCTCAGAAAGGTGGTGGATGCATGGAATGCTTACCACAAGAAGTGGTGGCTATGAATACAGTGCAGGGCTTCAAACAGGCATGGGATAGGCATAAGGGAGCAATACAAATGACTATGAATAGATAGGCCACTGACAGAGCAAAGGCCGATGGCACATTTATAAGGTAGAAAAAGAAATGGGCAGACTGGATGGGCCTTGCGGTCCTTATCTGCCGTCAACTTCTATGTTTCTACGTGATGTCTGCAGTTTGGTAACAGCTTGGCTCTGGAGCTCCTACCTCTCCACCTACTCATCTAATCATTTAAACCTCTAATCTACTTAATTAACTGCGATTGTCTACTCTGATCAACTGGTGCCTGCGTACAGCCCTCAACTAAGCTGTTTTTGGATCGACATTGGTGTTCACTCACCGCGATGGAGTCCGATATGCGGCAGGCCCCACTCCACCATACTCCTGCTACACCAGAGAAGACACATAAAAGAACTAAAGCCCAGGGGTCACAAATACCCAGGCAGCTCGGATCTTCTGCACCAGCTGTTCCTCTAACAGAAGATCGATTCCTTCAAAAGCTCCTTCCCTTCAGAGAAACCTCAGTGGACATTTCTACTGAGCTGAAGTCCATTTGAGCTGACATGAATGAGCTAGGCTGCAGAATGGGAGACACAGAAGCTTGCTCAACCTCGCTGGAGCACTGGTGGGATAAAGTGGACCCCAAGATCATTAAATTAAGACAGCAGCTCTCCAAATTACAGCTTAAAACTGAAGACCTGGAGGGACGCAGCTACTGGAACAACATTTTAATATTTGGATTGCCTGAAACCGAGGAAGACCCTGCCATGATTACTTTCCTCCAGAAGCTGCTTACTTTAGTAGTGGGTCCCTCTCCCTGCAATACTGCATACCAATTCAAGAGGGCCCACAGCTCTTTTTGTCCAAGACCCTCTGAAAGCACTCTTCCCAGGCCAATCATATTAAAATTCCTCTGTTACCTGGAAAAACAGCATGTCCTACCTAAGACCAGGTAGCTACAGTCCATGCTATGGGAGGGAACGCACCTCAGATTTACTCAGGATTTCCCTCTTGAAACCTACCAGAAACAAGCAGCCTTTCATCCTACTGTAAGAAATTGATCACTGCTGGAATTAAATATAAAATGGCTTACCCTGCACATGTACAGGCTCTGATTGCTGGCTCATGGCTTTTTTTTGACTCACCGGATCAAGCTGTTAAGAATCTGTCTACAGGATTGCCAGACCTCTGTAAAAACAAGTAAGCAGTTGCGCACAGCTAGTACTTGTTTTTTCTAACTGGGCCTTTGGAACTGTGCTTACCTGTTTTTCTTCTTTGACTGAAAGTGATATACTACGTCCTCCTGAATTTCACATACCTCACCCGCCCTTAAAGGACTTCAGTTTTTCCCCTGATGGACACCCTCCTGATCTTGGAATCTTTATTTAGCTGGGCCGTTGGTGTTTTTTTCTGGAACTAATGCTGAATTCTACCTATTGTATGGCAGATGACACATTGAGTCCCTCTTGGGACCGGGAACCAACAGTAGGGGGGTTGTATTGTCCTGGGGGACTTTTTTCAGAGTGCACCTAGTCCCTGCAGGTTTATGCTCCAACCAGGCCTAATCCTGGGTTAACCTTGGGTATTTAGCCCACGGGGGCCAACAAGGGCCGAAACAAAAAGCATTACTTATTTTAGTGGTTTTGTCTTTTCTTACTATGGGTCAGGGCTTTAATACACTACTGGGGTGCTTGTTTTAGGTTTATAAGGTTTGACCAATTTACTGTGGTGATGATATACAGTATTCCAGCCTACCCTCATAGATAGAAAATGGTGTAGCCGCCCAACTAGTCTGAATGGGGGGCACCTGGCAAGCGGAATAAAGAATGGTTATCCTTAGCTCTTCCTTCCTCCTCCACTTCAGGTAGACTCAGATCACCTTCCATTAGGAGGAATAAAGGGCTGACAAGGCCCAGATAGAACTGGAATATGAATGAGTGGATGGGAGGGTGGGTGGGGGGCACTAACCATGGCTGAGTTATTCTGTGGACTGGGGCTCGTCATGTTCTGGATAATGGGAAAGATAGCCCTTAGCTTCCTCTCCCCAGGTCAGCAGGTTACTATGTTTCTCTACTAGGAGCACAGAAGTTGCTGAGGGAAAATGCCATTATGCATCAACTGGATTTACACAAATCTCCCCTCATTCCCTCATGGCTAATCTCTGCCATAACTCCCCTAGGTAGGCTACAGACCGGAGGGGGTCCACAATGGACTATGAGGATATGGTCTGTCCTAATCACTTTTTCCCCTGTTTATTTGACATGTGGCAATTTAGAAAGGCCATTGTACATAATTATTGGGATGGGGGTCATGGGCTGGGGGGTGGGAGGTATTTAAATGTCTCTGTCGACCGTCTTTTATTTTTGTTCAGCAGGATGGTCAGTCAGGGGATCTCAAGGGACAGTTATCTCTTGGACAAGGAACAGGGCTGTTTTGGGGGGGGGGCAGGAGAGCCTGTATATATTTGGTGGGGAAGGGATTGGAGGTTTTTTTTTTTCAACCTTACTCAGCTAACCAACTACATATTTGGTTAGGATATGCATTATTGTGGAAACTATTACTTCAGTTTACAGTTATTGTCTCATTGTTCTTGTTGAAATCACATGTTTATTGTGTGGTGGTAGGGGGGAAGGTGGGTGTTGGAGGGTGCTTCACTTCTGATGCAATAGGTTATATGATTATTAGGTATAATGACTATGGTTGACAATGCTGTTGAAGTATTAATTCGGAATGTAAGGGGAGCAAGAGAGCAGCTCAAATGATATCAGATATTCAAACATTTATCCCTGTCTCAAGGTCGATCATTTTTTTACAAGAAACCCATCTCCTCAGTCAGGAAGCTAATTGGCTACTTAGACAGGGTATTAACCAAGTGTCTGCTGCTGTCAAATCAACTTCGAGTCGGGGTGTTGCCATTTTAATAATGAAAACTGTAACCTTCCAGGCTGACCAAATTGTATCAGACCCACAAGGACGATATGTGTTTGTCAAGGGCCTCCTAGATCATAGAGAAGTGATTCTGGGTAGCATTTATGGCCCTGCTTTTTTATGGACCAAGCAGATAAGCTTGCCCCTCTCTTACCAGCCCCCCTAATTCAAGGCTGGGGACTGGAACATCCCGCCTTCACAAGACCTAGACCGGTCTAACCAACCTCTCAGACCCTCATCTCCAACTTAGCGGTCCTTAGGGGAATTCATGGATTTACTGGGCCTCTGTGATCCCTGGTGGATCCTCAATCATCCTGTTGCAGCGATATCTTACATTCTGCCATCCACCACACATTGTCTAGACTTGACTACATTCTTATTAGCCTACCTCTATTAACGGGGATATGTGATTCTGGCCTTGATGCTATAATTCTCTTGGATGATGCTGTAGCCTGGTTTCTGCTTAACCTTTCTATGGACTTGCAACGGAACACAATATGGAAATTAAATACACAGGTTCTTAAAGACGACTTCATTGTTTCGAAAATAAAATCCCTTATACAATCTTACACTGAAACCAATCTGAACTCTGTTCCCAGAGGAGATCATGAATGGTGTGCCCTGAAATGTCTCCTTCGTGGGGAATTTATTCATCTCACCTCTAAGCAAAAGAAAGCCTGTGAGTCTGAAGCCACCTCCCTATTAATCCAAATAAAGTCTTTGGAAAACTCCCTATCTTCTTCTTCCTCACCTGACTCTTTAAACACACTGCTGTCTCTCAGAGACAAATATGCTGATCTCCTACGGGAAAAGACAGAATATGCTATCTTAAAGACCCAGTCCAGATATATCAAACAGGGTGACAAGGCATGGTGTTTATTGGCCCTTCATCTGAGGAAACCAGAAAGCTTCAGGATAATTGCATCCATCTCATCTCAGGACAGCTCCACCAAAACCCTCCCTAGGGATATAGCTTTGGTTTTTGAAAACTTTTATAGTTCACTGTATGGACAACGTGCTTCTCTGCCCAGTACAGATGAAGCGTTGGCCTATTTAGACCCTATCACTCTTCCCCACCTCCTGGATCATCAGCAGACCCTCCTATCCTTGCTCATCTCCTTACATGAGGTCAAAACTGCCATTAATTGTTTAGCACTAGATAAAGCCCCTGGTCCAGATTTCTTTCCATCTAATTTATATAAACTTTTTACTAAAGAACTATCTTCTCTCTTCCTCGGCCTTTTCCAATTCATGTTCTCCACCGACTCATTAGACCCCTCCCTTTTGGAAGCAACAATTGTTCTTCTTTTGAAACTGGACAAACCCCCTTCTCAACCAGCCAGCTATCAACCTATCTCCCTCCTAAATTGTGACATTAAAATTCTTACTAAAATTCTAGCTATGAAAATAAGTAAAGTCTGGTCTAATTTGCTTAGTCCAGAACATGTTGGATTTGTTCCAGGCAGATCCTTGGCTGATCATCTGTGCAAGCTGACCCATATCTTCTACGCTGCCAAAGATTCACCTACTCCTATGGCCCTAATTTTACTTGATGCTGAGAAGGCTTTCGATAGGGTGGACTGGGCTTTCTTATGGACCACTCCACAGAAAATGGGTTTTCCCCTCTCCTTTCTGCAATGTCTCCAAATGATTTACTCCTCTCCATCAGCTAGAATATATTGTAATGGGGTATTCTTTTCCATTTTCTCTTTACACTGGTGCCCAGCAAGGCTGTCCCTTATCCCCATTTCTCTTCAACCTTTACCTCAATTCTTAATCAGACAAATTAAAACCTCCCCTAACATTTCCAGTATAACAATTGGGGAGTCAACACTGTCTCTCTCTGTATATGCTGATGACATCCTTCTACATTTATCACACCCCTCTGTTTCTCTTACTGAAGCTTTAAAAGTGATTAATAGATATAGCTCTTTTTCCAACTACAAGCTGAATTACAGTAAAACTGACATTTTCCCTCTTAATTGTCATACTTATAGATCTGACTTCATCCACTTTGATGTGCACTGGTCCCCTAGGTCTATTAAATAGCTGGGCACCTTTCTATCCACTGACTCTTCTCTTATGAAGAAGCTAAACCTTGATGACCTGGTCACTATTATCCAACAAGATCTTGTGAGATGGAAAGTGCTTCCGATATCCTTGTGGGGCAGGATCAATATCATAAAAATTAATGTACTACCCAGACTCTTCTACCCTTTAAACATGTTAAATATCTGGCTTTCTAAATCCTTTTTTCAGTGAATTCATGGACTCATTACTAAATTCATTTCGTTAGATAAGTCCCCTAGACGTTCATATCTTAAACTGGGACTTCCCAAAGAATCTGGGGGACTCCAGCTTCCAAATTTCCTGCTGTATTATTGGTCCAGCCACCTTTACAAATGTGGTAAGTGGCTCTCCACTTATCAAGGACTCGCAGAAGGGGACTATATTCCTTCCTGGATACAAACAGAATCTAACCTGATTCATAGCTTCAGTCTTTCTATGGCCACTATTTTCTTCTTCCCCTTGAAATCCCTGCCGCTGCCCTTATATGACTCTGTAATCGGGGCATCTGTTAAAGTTTTCTCACAACTGAGCGCTTCCCTTAAATTTCTACCCTCCAAGGATATATCTCAGCCCCTCCTGTCCAATCTCAATATTAAAATTAGTCGTAGTACGATCTGAGCTGCTTAGCTTCTACAGCTACTTGGGGCTAACGTGTCGGATTTGTGTTCTCAGGACTCTCTCCTTCCTTCCCCAGAGATTCTGGAGAAATTCCAACTGGCCCAGTTGCAAATTTTCAGGATATTTCAATTAAGACACCTCCTGTTACAACACTTCGGTCTCACCCCAGGGTTCTCTGGTTTAGATAGCCTGCTTGCTCTGGTTCAGGATTTAGCTGTTAGGCCCCATGGTACTTCCACGCTCTACTCACTTCTCCTAGCTAAACCCTACCCCATTCCACCCACTGGCTCTAGGATTTGGGAAGCCCTGATACCAGATGTTACACTTAATTGGGAACACATCTGGAAGGATCTCTATAGTTATACCACTCAAGGTAGAGTAAGACTCATTCAATACCATATTTTAAATAATATGTATTATACCCCTGTCAAACTGGCCAAGATGGGTTGCATCAACTCTTCCACCTGTTCTAGATGTGACAAGGAAGGGGGCACAATTTTACACATCCTTTGGTCTTGTGAGAAGGTTTCACCTTTATGGGACTTGGTTGAATCCCGTACAGACCCCCTTCTGGGTTTGGAGGATCTCTTCTCCCCAGAAATCTGTATCATAGGGGATTATTCCCAGATTGTTGTTAAGGACCGGAGATACCATATGTTCGTCATCTCATTAGCAGTCAAGAAGCTGGTCCCTAAACATTGGCAGGATCAAGCCCCCATATCATACCGAGAATGGTTACACAAGCTCTCCTTTTGTCTTTGGATGGAGCGCCTGATTGCCTACACTCACCACAGACTACCTCTGTTTAATAAAAAATGGGGCAAGCTTTATGCTTTATACCTGAATTAATTTTCCCTAAGTCTCCTCTTGCTCCCACTTTCACATTAATTCTGTTGGATTTTTGCTCTCTTATCAGTCCATTACTTGTTTGATGGCACACTCTGTGGGAGAAAGGAAGGGTTTTCAAGGGGGGAGGGATGGGGGGAGGAAGCATTTGACATGTCTGGTGACCTTTCTTGTTCTATTCATCCTGTTTGTTTTTGTATTTTGAAAAAAATCAATAAAGCTGATTTAATTAAAAAAAAATTGTAGTAAACTTAGTAAAGACATGCACTGCCCTACCTGATAAAGGACCATGTGGACGAAACGCGTCAGGTATTTTTAACTGTTTGGCCTTGTAACACAATAAAAATCAGAGACTTTTAACTTTTTGGTGTTGGCATTTTTAATTTAAGAGGTGATGATTGCCATGTTATCTTTCAGTACTTTTCATATTTTTACCGTGAGCACACTGAACCAAGGCAAAAGTGCGCAACGAAAGCCCACACCAGATAGTTGAAAAATACAAAAAAAGGCGCAGTCCAGAAGGTGCTTTTCCAAGTGCAGTGTACTGCAATTTAATGCAATTAAGGCCTTTTCTTTCAAATATATGTAGGTAGTTCAGCAAGTGTGTTAACAGGAACTTCTGTATGAAAATAAGTGCTAGCACCTCGACTCTTGCAAGTCTTCAAAGGAGGGCCTTAATTGCATTAAATTGCAGTAAACTGTACTTGGAAAAGTACCTAGTGGACTGTGCCTTTTTTGTATTTTTCAACTATCTGGTGTGGACTTTCGTTGCGCACTTTTGCCTTGGTTCAGTCTGTTTATGTGGAGGTTAGCCACCTCTTCTAAAGTGCCGCACAGTTGTTTTTTCCGTTGATTTTCATTTGGAATTTGTTTTACCATGAGCACCCCTACCCCATGTGAGTTCTGTTATGTGTTTTAATTTAGTAAAGACATACCTTACAGTTTCATGAAGTTTTCAGAATATCATCCATGGTGACCTAATTATGTATGAGTTCTTGCTGTTAATTGTAGTTACTTGAGATCACTAACGCAGTTGTGATCAAATGCACATTAGACATATCTTTGTACTACTTCTCGAGGTTTTTAGACTCTCATCTATGGAACTCTACAATAATTATGCATGATTTCTGATTTGTGATTTGCTGTTCCACTTTCACTAATATTCTTGAGAACCAGGGGCCCGATTCCAGAGAGCGTTATGCCTGGCGCAAGGCAATGTATACCAAACCCAATGGTGCAAATCACACCTTGTGCCAGGCATAACGCAAGTCGCGATTCCAAGTCATGGCTTGACCCATGCCATATGTGGGTTGCACCAAAGTTGGGCTACACCACCCACTACACCCGCAACCTGCAGTGGCATGGTGCAGGGGTGGATTATGGCAGCAACTGCACCCGATTGCAGAAGGGCAGCTGCCGTAACCCACCTACGCCATTCCAGGACCCAGTTTGGCGTACCTGGGTTAGATCATCTTGGAGGTGGTCTAAGGGGCATCTGCCTGGCATGTTGATGGATGCCCCCCACTGCAGCACCATGAAACACCATTCCTGTGCCCCACATGCCCCCCCCCCGCTGTGTCGTGCCCACCACCTTAGAAATTTGGGGACCCCTGGGGTCTGTTTTTGTTGCTGCCTCCCAAGCACATGTGCCAACTGGCAAGCCCCCCCCCCATGCCCCCAGGTGCTTGCTGTTGCATTTTGGAGTGGGAGCTGGGAGGGGCAGTAGATTGCGTGCTGCGATTTGCGGCACCGAGGTCCGGTGCACCATTCCTTTGGCACTAGCCTGCAGCTACCGCAAGTCATTGGTGTAGGTGTCGGGGACCCTGCTTGTTCTGGAATATGGTACAGGGTCCCCAGTATAGCACCACTTGGTACAACTCACATACACCTGTGGGTTGTGCCATGTGTTTTGAAATCAGGCCCCACTTATCCATCTGTGATCAAATGTAGTATAGACTTATCCTTTTTGAGAGTTTATGAGTTTTAGCAATAGTGACCAAATTGCACTTGAATTCTGGCTTGTAACTGGCTGTTAATTTTTTAAATAAATTATGAGAACCACATATCCAGTTATGATCAAACTTGATAAAGATGTAACACACCTGTGTCTGAGCGGCAGCATGGTGCAGTGCTGTACAGTCAGCCAGAGTTCAGAAGCAAGCTTGGGAAGCCACATTGGGAGGCTGGCCAGACCATAGCAACTGCTGCTTGGCTGTGCACTGGGGTTGAGAACAGTTGGCTTCAGGCAGTCAGTGCATAGAAACCTCTGCATTGAGCCAGTGGTGCTTGCTTCCTCTGTAAGGCAGGTGCTACATGCAGCTAAATAAGCTCCAACCATCTCACAGGAGTAGGGAGGGAGGAAGATGGCTCTCTGCTGAACCCCAGCCATGGAAGATAAGCCATGGGGGAAGTCATATCCTGCTGGTGAAACTGGGAGGTGCAGGGACAGCAGGCCTGATCAAGCTATATCCCTGAGAAAAACAAGGGCCAGGGATAAAAAACCTCTGTGGCGAGCATATGAAGATTTGGCATGGCTGGGTGGAACAGGTGGTTCCTACATCACATCCTAGCAGCAAGAAAGCTGGTGTGGCTATTCTGCTACATAACGGTATTCCCTGGCAGTTAGAAGATTCCTAAGACAATGACGGCAGGGTAGAAACTGTTTCCTTAATGAAGGGTCACAATTTAGTTCACGTAGTAAATGTCTGCTGCCCTACCCCAGCCATATCTGCCTTTTTCAAACGCCTGTTTGTCAAGATTGCAACCCTGCCCTCCGTTCCTCTAGTCCTGAAACACAGTACAGGACCCAGCCTTGGATAGACCATCCAGGGTTCTGAATTCAGGAAAGTGGGCAGCGAAGACTTTCCACAGCCTAAGAGAGGAAATGGGACTCATTGACCCATGGTGGGAGCTAAATCCTACTGCAAAGAATTTTAAATTCTTCTTTTCCCCAAGCCAGAGTTATTCCAGACTGGATAGGTTTTATGTGCAGAGGAGTGGGTTTGAGGCAGTTTGGCCAGCCATATAGGCACAACTATGCTGTCAGACCACACACCATTCACACTGGCTTTGCAGTTTGGGGGAGGGAGAGGGAGTCCCAGTGGTGATTTAATACTAGCCTTCTTAATGATGAACAGTTTCAAAGCAAATGTCTCAAGTGATCAAGGAATACTAACAGTGTAACGCTGTGCAAGACACAGCCCCCAAATTCCTGTGGGATGGACTTAAGGCAATTCTAAGAAGCCAAATTGTCTCAGTTCTGCGAGGCCACATCATCTCATATACCTCAAATAGAAACAAACAGGCCCTAGTCCAACAAACTAAGTTAATAGAGCAGCTCCTTGCCTTAGAGATGGAGTACAAGCAATCTGAGGAATGGGGCTTCTTAAGAAGATACAAGGGGTTGAGGGAAGAGTTCAACTCTCTGCAACTAATGAAGGAAGAAGCCCAACTTTGGTACACAAATAGAGCTTATTATGTTCATGGGGCCTGAGCAGGGTGTCTGTTGGCCTTTAGGTTAAAAAAGAAGGAGGCAGAGAGAGTGGTCCTAAAATTGAAAGGTAGTGATACGGGGGTTCACATTATTGGCCCCAATGAGATAGCCCAGGCTTTACATATGTTTTGTGAGCAACTCTACTGAAAGAAAGATGGTAGAGATACCACACTGCATATTCAGAGCTTCCTAGCCAAGGCAAAGTTGGCACAGCTTACAGAGGAACTGGCTAAATAGATCCTTTCTTAGACTGAAGATAGATGAGGCCATTAAGCAGTTGCCTATATGTAAGTCCCGGGGAGCAGATGGCTATTCAGATAATTTTTGTAGAGCTTTCAGCGAGGATTTAAAGGACCCATTACACCAAGTGTTCATTGCTGTGTGGGTTGTGGAGATCTGCCCCCCACCTTGGTTAAGAAGCTTCAATCATGGTTCTCCCGAAACTGCAGAAGGATCCCTCAATGTGTGACTCCTATAGGTCAGTATCTGTTCTGAATCAAGACATGCAACTTTATGCAAAAATCTTGGCGAACAGATTACAGAGGATCAATAAGATCATTAATTCATCCTAATCAAACAGGGTTTATTCCACAATGCCACATTTAAAACATTAGCCAGAAACTGTTAAATGTCATCTCAGCTTTAGGACAGCATCCACGAAATGCAATGGTGATTTTGTTTAATGCCAGAAAGGTGTTTGCCTGCCTCAGCTGGCAGTTTCTAAAGGAGGCCATGAACCAGTTTGTGTTGGGAGAACAGTTCATAGAGGGGATATGGGCACTATATAGTACACCTACTGCCAGGATGGGTGTGAATGGGTCTGTATCTGAACAGTTTAGCAGTGAGAGGGGCGATGTGACAAGGGACAAAGGGTGCCCTTGTCTCTCCTTTTTGCTTTTTGCTTTGAGCATAGAGCAATTGGCAGCAGTCATCAGAGGACCCAAGGTATAGAGGGTGTAAAGGTGAATGGGTAGGAAGTGCTTTATTCACTTTTTGTGCTAATGATACATTATTTTTCCAACAAGATCCAGAGAGAAATCTAACAGCCTTGGTAGGTATTTTGGATGCATATAGGTTAATAAAGATAAGACTGAACTGTGCTGGTTAGGTGGTACATCCTCAAGAAACATCTGCCCCTTCAAATGGGTCAGTATGAACTTTCACTATTTGGGTATACAGATCCTGGTTAAACTTCAGCAATTGTCTGAAACTAACTTTCCCCATTACTTCAGCAAATGGAGGTGAACCTTAATGGGTGGTATGTCCTCCCACTATCCATCCTAGGAAGAACAGAGGCTTTAAGGATGAATATCCTGCCACAGTTTCTTTTTGTATTTGTGTCACTCCCTACCTCCTTATCATAAGTGGTACTGTATAGTGAAAAATTAAGAAGGTCAGGTCCCAGTTTTTGTAGCATAAATGCAAGCCGTGGCTCCCTTTGCATCTGCTTGTTAGGGATAGGAAGGGGTCTGGAGGTACCAAATTTTATTACAATACTATCAGGCCTGTCAATTATAGTACCTCCATTCTTTCATAAGGACTGAAGAGACTGAGGAATGTGTGCATTTGGCAAAACAGGACTGTGTCAGGAATACTGCATTTAATAATATGGATGGTCCGGTTGGACAGGCAACCCAAAATTCTTGATCAGAAACCCTCCAGCACACATGCTTAACAGTTCTTAAGAAAATAGATACTACAGTACAAAAGGGATTTGTAGCTTCACCCCAATAAGAGTAGCTAAGGGTTTCAATCAAGTAAAATAGACCCTTTTTAGTAGGTGGGAAAGGGCAGGGCTTAAATTCATTAAGCAAGTATTGATGCTGGGCAAAGTTAAGTTATTTGGGCAATTGCAGGGAGTGTTTAATTTACCCTAATGGGATTTTTATTGTTACTTACAACTTTAGTGTTTCCTATCTGTGGAGCTGCAAATGACTGCACTTACTTGGCAAAGGCGTGAGTTAAAAACGGTGGTGGGGGGCTTCTGAGGGTAAGGGGAGGAAGAAACTGCATCTGAAGAATCTGCATCAAGAATCTGCTTTCTGGGTTATAGGCCTTATGTGGTAATCCTCACTCGGAAGTTTGCAATAACATTCAGCTGAAATGGGAGACAGAGGCCGACAGCTCTATAATGGAGCAGGAATGGAAGTGATGTTGGGAACTTATAGGTTACACCACAGCCTGCAGTTCTTGGAGGGAGCATAGGTGGAAGGATTTAAGTAGATTTATCGTACCCCAGTTATAACCTCCCACTTTGGCCCATCTCATTCAGATAAGTGTTGGAGGCAGAGTAACCAGTCGGACCATCATACCCATGTTTTTTTAGAGCAGTCCTACATTAGAACAGTTTTGGACCATGGTAGGGGACACCCTTAAACACATATTAGAAATGCCCCTTGCAGACAGAGAACTGTATATAGGGCCTATCCCCTGGTACAAGGCAAGTCAAAAAGCAAATGTTTTGTGTTTCTGATATTGATAGTGAATGTGTCCAAAGCCATTATGCGTAAATGGGTGCAAGTAACACCTCCTACTGTTTCCCAATGGTTAGACAATTAAAGACTAATACTGAGAATGGAATGGATGGCTGCCAAGATTGGGAACTGGGTAGAAAAGATGAAATCCTGATGGATACTTTTTTTTCACTACACTGAATTTACAGAAGGGACAGGGGTCTTGGAGCAGTTGGTGCAGTTAATGTGTATCTGATCAAGTAAAAATACTACAATTTGTATCTAACTATCTCAGTATAGGATAAGTACAGTAAGTATTTTTTTTTTTATCTAGGGAATGGGGCTGTAAACTGTTATGGTAGAACTAGTGCATACTAATGGGTTTTGTGTGTGTGTATTTATTTATTGTTCTTCCTGTCTGTATTTTGTATATTACTTGATATGTAGTCTGAACTGTTCTGTGGTTTTCAAGATTAAAATTTGAATACAATTTCATTGCAAAAAAACTCTATGGAAAAAATGTGTAACATACAAACCATAGTACTGCTTCTTAAGGGGTTTTGATTGGCCGTTATTTTATTTATTTATTTATTTGACTGTATCATGTGAATCGTGTCCAGCTATGACCAAGCTTGTTAAACACATACCCTAGTTCTGTTTGATAAGTGTTTCAGAATTTCAGTCTTGGTGACCTAATTATGTATGACTTTAGTCTTTCAAATGGCTTGACTGATTAAAGTTCTGTCTTGTAAAATGCTCTCTTGAAATTGATTATGCAAATTTAAGAAATTATTGATCAGTGTCTCTGAGTATAAGTAGTGGTGACCCACTTTTTCTCTGCTTTTTCCTCCTGTTGGGTGAAGATATTAAAGCAAAACAAAATGGTTATATTAAATGCACGCTGGAAATAGAAAAGAGAGTTAAAAATCTACGTTTCGACCTTAGGTCTTCTTCAGGAAATATCTAAAAGAGGAAAAAAACAAGTTAGTGTAGAGGAGAGGTAAAATGAGAGCGATATATATGTGGAGAAAGAAGAAGGGGGAGGCAAAGGGAGAAGAAGTGATAAATGATAAGATTAAGAGAGAATCTGTGAAACAAAAAGGTGTTGATGGGAAAGATAAAACATAATGGGAGAGAAAGAGCTGGGGAAGATCCCAGGTAGAGACTGATTAACAGGGCCTTGTAAGAAGGCTGAAAAGTGACAAATGTGTGAGAAGGAGACAGAAATGGAGACATATGGTGAAAATGAAAAATAAATCAGTACAAAAACAAATTGACTTTAGGGAAAAAAAGGGGAGGAATGGCTTGACTGATTAAAATATTTTTCATTTTCACCATATGTCTCCATTTCTGTCTCCTTCTCACACATTTGTCACCTTTCAGCCTTCTTACAAGGCCCTGTTAATCAGTCTCTACCTGGGATCTTCCCCAGCTCTTTCTCTCCCATTATGTTTTATCTTTCCCATCATCACCTTTTTGTTTCACAGATTCTCTCTTAATCTTATCATTTATCACTTCTTCTCCCTTTGCCTCCCCCTTCTTCTTTCTCCATATATATATCTTTCTCATTTTATCTCTCCTCTACACTAACTTGTTTTTTTTCTCTTTTAGATATTTCCTGAAGAAGACCTAAGGTCGAAATGTAGATTTTTAACTCTATTTTCTATTTTTAGCGTGCATTTAATATAACCATTTTGTTTTGGTTTTAGACCACATGCTGACACAGCGCCTTGTCTTTGTTTTTTTACAGAAGATAATAAAGAGTGTATCCTGGAACATACATTTCTACCTGCAGTTTTTCTTCCAAACTCACTCAGCTATGATAAACTGCAACTATAATAGAACTGCTTGCAAACATTCCTTATCATCACTGAGTCACACCCTTCATGGAGATAAGTACAGTGTGTTATTGCTGCAGTGAAGCTTCATCAGCAGGCAGTGTTAGTGGCTCAGCAGGTTGCACTCACCTCTGAGGCTGGAAGATCGAAAGGCTGTGGGTTCTAGCCCCACACCAGGCACTTGGGAAAAATCGCAATACTGACACTGTAGTGCATCGTAAGGGGGACGCTGCACTCCTGAAGTGCTGTCTTTCAGATGAGACATTAAACCAAGGTACCGTCTGCCTGTTCTGGTGGAGCTTAAAGATCCCATGGAACTTCTCGATAAGAGTATGAGAACTTCCCCGGTGTCCTGGCTAAATTTCCTCCATTCACTAAAAATACTACCAACAGCTTAATCTGGTTCAATTTCAGTTGATTACCATCTGTATTCCCCCTGGGTCACCCCTGAAAAAGGGACTTCTAGTCTCAGTGGGCCTACCCGGTCAACAAAAATTCAATTAAATAAATAAGTCAGTGTGCAAGTGATGGATAAAGATAAACTCTGCACTTCAGTATGTTGTTTCATAAAAATACTGTGATTCTTCAGCTTTTACTGCTTACTATGGAATACATTTTTTAATTTTCAGTTTTGATTTTTATAGTAATGCAGCAATTTAAAGATTGTGTGCAGTGGTTTTAAAAACTAAAACAGGCAGCACCATTCAGTAAATATTGCTATAAAAACTATTGTGTTTTCCAGGTTTTGTACCAAAAGTTAACTAATTGGTACTTTTTCAGAGCCTTTTTGGTGTGGCCCATTTCTCTAAGGTTGCTGGATGCTGAGTTTGCATGCTTCTAGGCTGCTGACTATGCCTGTTAAGAATTTGTGTTGCTACTAGTATTGTAATGTTGGTAACATCATTGCTGTTGGTCAGTGTCTGATTTACGTTAAGTTTTAAAGGGAAAGTCCCCTCAACCTATTTTCTGTATTCCTTTGTAGTTTGAAGGCATGAACAATAATTACCGCTCTTGCATCCCCCCAATTTATCCTAATTTAAATATAAATGAGATTCTCCACTGTGTTTTGCCCTGGTATGAATACCTGTTTGTCTCCATTGCAGAGGTCATGACCCCACTCATGCACCACATCATGGGAGTTGATGATGCATACCTGTGCAAGCTGGCAGAAGTTATACTCTCATTCAGTTCTGTTACACATCTTGTGAAGTCCCTGTATTCTGTAAAAGCATTATTTTCTAATTTAAATACACTTTAAGCTACAGAAAATAGGATGGCACTTACTATGCTTTGAAAAGTTTTATGGTCAGCATAAGGCAAGAACATAGGAACTGCAGAGGACAGCAACAGCACTGACTAATACAGTTTAACTACTGCAGGCTTTAGCACTAAAACATCATAAAATTCCAGGATGCCTTATGAGTCAGGTCATGCCCTTTGCAATGGAGTTAAGCAGGTCCTCATACCAGATTTAAGTACCTTGATTTACATTTAAATCCTTATGAAATTAGGAGGGTGCAATGGGACAAGCTTTGTTCATGCCTGCAAACTACACAGGTAAACAGAATAAAAGGCTGATTAGGGGCCCTATCTGTGTTAATTCATACTAGAGATGGATGTGTTAGCCCTAGTAAAAAGGTCATTTTAATGTGGAGTAAAGTATAGCTGAGTCTGAGAGAAAACATTGGGCTGGCTAGTGCATGGAAACTCTTAAGGCGCTTTTATACAGTGCTTACCTGGAGCGCTGCTTTCTGAATTGACTTCCTGTACTCCGATCACACCACTGCCCTCTTGTGTTTGCACACTGTGGCTGTGCAGTGTTCTGGATGGCCTTCCCATAGTTTGGGTGCATTTCTGGCAGAGGTTTAATGAGAGGGAGTGGCACCAGTGCAGAAGAACCAGCATGTTTTCATGCTTACAAAAAATGTCTGCATTGGCACTCAGTGGTACGCTTTCCCAAAAATCAGAGAATGCTCTGCAACACAAGGAGTGGTTTGCAACACTCCAGTAGCTGTTTACACTGCCAGATATGCACTGGTGCAACTCATCTGCGCCACTGGCAATGGTGCAGATCCAGTAGTGTAAAAGTGCCTTTAGTAACATTTCAAACAGCATTGCTTCTCCCAGCCCCATTTACAGGGTGATGGGATAATTGTTTTTGTGTCATCCTGAGAAATCACCTCTCTTGAATGTATGGTGTGAATGACCACAGTAATAATAATAATAACCTTTATTTGTATCAGGCACAATTCAGCATGTATTAAAGCACTTTTGCAGAATTTAAAAACCTTAAAACTATAATTGTTTAACAATACAGTATAAACAACAGACATCCAAAAGTTAATTGTCAGAAAAGGCAAACAAGAATAAATAATTTTTCCTTGCCGATCTGAAGCTCTCCATGATCATGCACCCCCTTAACCGATGAGGTAAAGAATTCCAAAGGGTAGGAGTCACAAATGCAAAAGCTTGAGCTCCAGAGATGTTCAGATGAACCCAGGGAATCTCCAGCAATCTCTCATTGGTGGAGCAGAGTAGTCAGAGGGGGTAATAAGGACGCAGAAGCTGTTGCAGGTAACTCGGTCCCTGTCTGTGTAGGCCTTTATAGGTCAGCAGTAAGAATTAACATGACAATAAGACTCATGTCTTTCATCATAACATAAAGTCTACAAACATTTCAGCAACATGCTACTCTCCCTGACCTCTGCACAGGCTAAAATGACCTATTTAAACTAAATTGTACTTTACTGGCATTGAACATGACAAAACCACAATCAAACAACTGATTGTCTTTCAGTTTCTTGCAACAGACACTGAGCAAGAAAAAAAATATTGTTTACAGACCTCAGCAATGTGACAATCTCCCTGGCTTCTTCATAGATATTATAAAGTAGTGGAACTGCCTCCAACAGTGAGAGCACAGCATTACTGTACTTATTGAGCATACAGTTGCTGCATCATGCTGCTCTGCACAGTTGATTTTCACCATGGTGACTCTAAGTTGTCGTACTCTTTTGTCAGAATCAGTGCAGGGGAATCACCTATGAGACGGTTCTCCCGCCAAAAAAATAAATAAATAAAAAACTTTGTATTAAAGGCAAAAAGTTCCAGACAAACTGGCAATGCAGAATTATAAATGAGACTGCTTCACAAATGTGAGTCATCTAAAAGACTAACAATTAAACAAAAAAATCAAGGTATTCAGTGACAAATATTCCCCCAGAAACTGTGAAACCACCTCATAAGTCTATCACTCTTTCAGCCACAGAAGTGATCTGCAAATCGTCTTCAGGCACAGAACTGTTAGTCATTCTAAGAAATGAGCAGTTTAGCCAGAAAAGGGCAATGACTTTAGCCAGGCAATGCAAGGGAGAATTCTCATCACCTTATATTTAAAGGAGCACCTACCTTTTGACATGGAGCTAGTAAACTTCAATATTTCACTGCAGATAGAATGACTGACACTTCTGTGGCTGAAGGAGTGATTGTTTTACGAGGTGACCTCACAGTTTCTGGGGAACATTTGTCACTGAATACACTGATTTTTTTTTAAATCATTAGTCTTTTGGATGATTCATGTTTCCTCATGTAAAGACTGCTCATGGGGTGTACCACAAGCACATAAATCAGCAGGGGAGACCAGGAAAATGGACAGAAATAAATGCAACATTCTGAACAAAATTTATACTGTTTTGTGGTGGAGGCAGTTCCACTGCTTTATAATATATTAATATGCTGACTTAGGGGTGTCTTATGGGATAAGAAGGTTATCTTGTTCTGTTTTGGTCTGACAGAACTGCTCAGCTTCACTTTGTGGTCCTCTCACCCAAAACAACATGAGATAACCTTCTTATCCTTTAAGAGACACCCCTAAGTCTATGTATTAATATATAGAATAGTACCCCAAATTACATCACCAGGATGGAGTCATACTGATTATAATAATAATAATAAAAGCGCTGTACAGTATTAATACAGATAAAAACATATACAAATACATATAATATAAAATCACAATAAAATTGGAAATGCCTTTCCCCATAAAAAAGTCTTTACTGCCTGCTTAAAACTCCCCACTGTCCTGCACTCCTGGAGCTGATTACCACACGGCACAGCAAGTCTCAGCATCTAACGGTATGGCTGAAGCAGAACACACAACAAATGGCCAAACATAGTATGGAATGGTAGATTTTCATATAAAACACCTGGCGGGTACTGTTTTATATAACAATATTTAATTAATGATGCTCATTAAGTTCTGTAAATTTCATTGCACATGATCTTTAAGGCCAGAATGGACTCTAGGTCTATCATGGCTGCCTCCCCTGCTTCATAAGCAAGTATGAAATAAGTATGCTGTGCAAATATACAAACTTAAAGGGGTTTCCTACCCACTCTACTCCCAGGGAATCCAGTGATTCCCTTGGTAAACAGAGATTTGTCCAATAATAAAGCAGTAAAGTGGTGGGAAATGCGAATAGAATGCTGGGATGCATTGCTAGGGGGATCACTAGCAGAAGGAGGGAAGCATTACTACCCCTGTAGAGGTCACTGGTCCGACATCACTAGGAGTATTGTATACAGTTTTTGAACCCACACCTTAAGAAGGGCAGGGATAGACTGGAAGTGGTGTAAAGGAGGGTTACCAAGATGATCCAGGGCAGCAGGAGTGGTCGTATGAGGAACGTCTGGAGGATTGGAACATGTACAGTATACCCTGGAGGATACGAGATGATTAAATTCCTCCATAGTATCAGTAGCACGGATACTAGGGACTTGCTCACTTTAAATAGGAATACTTGAAACAACTTAGGAATCAGAGGGCATGATAAGCAACTTTAAGTTAAACATTCCAAAACAGATAAGAAGAAGTGATATTTCAAGAGGGGTACATTGTGATTATGGAATACCTTACCACAACATATTATTGATAGTGTTAATATAAATATGTTTAAATATAGATTGGATAATGTCATAGACTGGACTACTTTCACTGACTGTAACCACTGAGTAGTGGAGAGGACTGCTTAAAAGCAGCAGTGCAACAAAACATGTTTTTCCCAAAAGCTAGTTTCAGTTTCAGTTAATAAAATTAACATAGCTGTCAAATCTATTTATTTTAGGTACAACCTATGCTGTGTAGCATGAGTTATTTTTTTTATTCAGTCTTAACTGTTACAAGGTCTGCAGTGATATTCTTATGCCAAATATGATGGCCATCTTTTTTTCTTGGGGGGGGGGGATAAACGTTTAAAAAATATTCAGATTGTGGGGAACTAGAAAATGTTTCCACTAAGTAAAACTGGAAGATTCCTGGACTCTTTTACAGGGAAAAAAGATAGGATCAAATGTTTTGCCAAATTTTGTTGCCCTGCTGCTTTAACTTTCTTTTGAACGAGATGTTAAACCGAGGTCCCACCTGCCTGTTCCAGTAGTAGTTCAGGTGGATGTTAAAGAACTCATGACACTTCTTAAAAAGAGCAGTGGAATTTCCTCTGAGTCCTGGCCAAATTTCCCTCATTCACTGAAAATACCACCAACAGCTTAATTGGATTAATTGTCAGTTGGCATCCATCTGTGTCCCCCTTCCCTGGGTCAAGGCTGAAAATAGGCAGAATTGTCTAGTCCTCCTTTCCTGGTCAACAAAAACAAACTACAGTTGTAGCCAAGGACATGATCAGATATTTCCAGAAATTTTGCAAAATTTCTAAAGAGACTCTCTCTGTTGCCCATACTATGAAACTGCAGAAAGCAGCAGTTTTCTCTAGAAATATCACAGAAATTTCAGGAAATATCTGTCTTTGGCTGTGACTGTAACTAACTAACTAAATAAATATGGACTGCTTCCTTTATCTTAACTTCTCTCTCCCCTTCCTTAAAGCACAGCATTTTTCCCACTGCTTCTCCATTAGTGGCTAAATACAGCCTCACTGCCATCCCAATCTACCTCTTCTCTTTTTCACATCCAGCATCCCATCCTACCGCCCTTCCCTTTCCCCTCCCCTCCCCTTCCCTTCCCCTCTACTCTCTTGCAGATTGTTGATTTCTTCAAGCTGTCTTTGCTGCTCCACCATAAGTGTAGGCAGCAGTTTATGTTTGACATAGTCTGTTCATCCATGGGGAATGAACACATCTTTATATGTTGGATCCAGTAGTGTTGCCATTCTAAATTGTGTGTCCGATCTAATGTGGTCAAGTCTGTCTTCAAGTTGTGTTAGAAACATCTCTGCCACTTCTTTAATGAGTATTTCATCTTGCTGCTGCTGCTTTGATGACTGAGATGAACTAGGGGGTGTCACTATCTCCTATAGTGATGGATACCAGTTTTATTGTGCCATCTGCTCTGCAGTGTGTAAGGAAGAAGGTGGTGTCATGGACATACCACAGTGATGCTTGATGAGGAAAACATGATTAATGATGCAGGGAGGAGGAGGATGTTTTGTTTATAGACCCAGTCAACTTATATGGTTTTCATTAGTCAGTTTCTATGCTTTTTATTATAATATAATTACTGGTGACCCCCTTTATCACATGGTTCAGCAGCCTCTGTCAAACACTGTAATAACCTGAAAACCGGTTATTACAGCATTTGTGAAACTTTCTTTCACTAGCAGTGTCAATACCAGTACGTGCACCACCTCATTGGGTCTTACTCTTTGTGGGCAGGCTGAGCACCTCAACAAAGATGGTGCTTCCATTTCTTCATATACCAGGACCCGCATGGATCATTCACCTCTCACCATCACTTCGGGTAACTTTCTGCTCCTTACAAATAGATATCTGGTTGATCTTGCCTTTATATCTTTTAAAATGTATCTGGTTGATCCTCCTGTTCCTACTCTTCAGGTGTGGCTCCTGCAGACAGCAACTTCATTGAGAGCAGACCAGGGCTGTCTGCTGTTAGTGTTACTTGCAGCTTGAAGTTTAATGACAAAAAAAAAAAATAAAAGCAAATGAACAGTGTACTGGAGAAGGAGTGTGTGTGTGTGTGTGTGTTGCGTGCGTGTGTGCCTGCTTGTGTGACAGAACTACTCTGCCACCTTTTGCCATTTACTCCCTTGCACCAATAATTATAAAAAATAATGCTTGTGCAAGGTTATGTGTTATGAGGATTATTCACACACCCTCAGTGTGTGATAACCTCATAAACCCCTCGAGCTTCACTGTCGGGGTTTATGGACTATCACACACCTCGGGGGTGTGAAAAATCCTCATAACACACACCTGCACAGGCATTATTCTCTATGTAATTTTATTACATTTAGTTATCATAGAAGCATAGAATGTTTTAGCAGAAAAGGACTGGTCTAGTCTGCCATATTTTCCATGTCTGTTTTACTATACCCTGTACCCTCCTTGAGCACAGGTGTCCCTCCCTCCTCCCTGCCCTTTGCTTATTATACCCATGTACCTATCCCATACATGTTGGAAGCTCCCCACTATCTTTACCGTACCACCTCTTCTGGCAGGCTGTTCTGTGAAGAAGTATTTCCTCACATCCCTCTTAAATCTCACCCTCCACAACCTTCATAGCATGCCCCTGTGAATATGGTTTCTTCAAGGTATCTTTGATATTATGACTGTTATTATTCATAATTGTGCTTTGTTTATATGAAATCAAAATGTGATTTGTCATGCAGGGAGGATGATTATGATGATGAAGATGTGATCTTTTCAGAAACAATTTTCTACAGTTTTTATTTTAATGTAATTATTTTTATTTATGTATGCATTTTGTTTTATTTATATGTGGAGAAAATGTGATTCATGATGGAAGGAATAGTGGAATGATGAACAGGATGTGTTGTCTTCGGAACCAGACAAATGTTATAGTTTTTATTTTCATATAATTATTATTAGTTATTATTCATACATTTGGTTTCATTTATATGGTGAAAAAATGTGATTCATGATGGAATGAGGAGGAGTATGATGATGAAGAAGATATGTTGTTTTTGGAAGCAAGACTAGAGATGAGATATCTTTGTGTCAGCATTTGAATAAGCAAAGGAAAACTGCAGCTTAGTGTGGGCTCCTAATGATTTAGGCAGTATACTTTTTTCTCTCAACAAATCCAGCATTGGCTGGCGTGCATGTGCCGCACCTGGCTTTTATTTGTTGGACCCTTTGTCATGTAGCACCAGTCTAGTACCAGTAGATGGATATGTTTGCTTTGACTGCCACCATACATGGTAGCTGTAGTACTTCAATGAACCGACCATATTTATTATTTTTATTGCTAATATTATTTATATATTTCTTATGTGTAGGGTTGTGCAGAATATTGAATTTACTACAGAATGGAATTCTGTAAAAGTTTGGAAAATTCCACTAATTTCCATAGGTAGTGGGATTCTGACATTCTGTATGCAGAATTTTCATTTTTTTATTTTGGAGTAATAATATTTATTTTCCAGCATACAGTACATTAACCATGATATTGAACTCAAGATTTGGGCTTGCTGCGTGACCACCTTCTCTCATGCTATTTTTCTGAAGCTGCTAGTGATGGTGTGTGTTGGGAGAGTATAAAGAACTGAGTAAAAAATGCAAGATTATTTTCTTTTCAGGAGCTAGACTTTGCATTTCTGTATGGATAACTTCTATTCTGAGTAAGGGAACTGGAAACCTTTGAAAAAGGAAGAGAGTGAAACTGGTGTACTTCTGGATCACTGTGTAAGAACTTGACCAGTTCCCACTAGAACAGCCTGGGGTTGTTGTAGCTGAAACTAGATGGGGTGCATAATCAGTCCTTATTTGAGAACTGATCATGTTTCTGTTGTCCTGGCATATGAAAAACAAACACTGTTTTGCACTGACATTATGGAGTGGTGGGTAGTATTTTGTAGTTACAATCCCAGTTGTTCAGTCACAGAAACATCAATTTCAAGAGAGACTGAGACATTTTTTTTATGACAAAATTGGGTACACTTGAGAGTTATAATCATGGATACAGTGGGAGAGGTGCTGCTAGTTGGTGACTTCATTATGCCAGAAGTGGAGTGGAGCCTTCCAACTGTGGCTTTGGCAAGGAGCAGGGGTATCCTTGACTCCCTACATAGGGGCTTTTCTCAGACAGCTAGTCAAGGAACCCATCAAGGATTGAGTAGTGATGGACCTGGTGCTTACAAATAGGGACAGCATTGCAGACATCACAGTGGACAGGTCCCTGGGTACAAGTGATCACTGTATAGCATGGTGTAACATAAAAGACAGGAAAAGAGGCTCACTACACAAGGATGAGAGTCCTGGACTTTAGGAGGGTGGATTTTGAAAATGTGGGAGACTGCCTCAGAAACTGCCTCAAAAAGTGGGAGATTGCCAGGGAGGGGTAGAGTCACAGTGGAGAAGAAATAAGGGAGGGCATTTTTGAAGCAACTAGTCTCTGCATAAATGAAGTGTGTAAAAGCAGAAGGAAAAATAGTCTGTTATGGTTCTCTATGGAAATGGCAAAGGCGGTAAAGGAAAAAAGGGTGGTATTCAAGTGGTAAAAGGAAACAGAGAGGGTCAGCCCACTGGCACAGAAGTAGCACTACCACTTGTGACACTGATGACCCAGGATGGGAAGTGATCTCAAGAGTCAGAGGGCTAGCTGGAGGAGGAGGAGGAGGAGGATCGAGCATTCCAGGGATTGCTCTCCTCCTTTGGGAGGAGGGTGGGGAGGTTGTTGGCGTGGTACTGACCCTTTGCAGATGTCAGGGGTCCAACCCCCGGAGTTGTATCTGGCTGAGAGGCATGTCAGACATTGAGCATGTGCACCACTTATGTCATTGCATGCCACGCCTCCCTGGGGAGAAAATGAGGAAAACTCACAGCTTGCAGGATGATGCTCCCTTCTCACAGGCTCCCACCTACTGGGCTCCTTGGTCACATGTGAATTAAAATCCTCCTGGGATAAAGGGGCCAGTCACAAAGGGGCTACACCATGGAGGGGTTAAACCGTTGGGCACTGTACACCAGTTGGTTAAGTCCCAGAGATGGTGGGGTGATGATGATGCGGCTGAATGGGGACAGACTGGGCATGGGGGACATAAATCATACTAAATAAAAAAAAAAAAGAAACAGAGTGAGGAGGACAGTGTGGAATACTAAGTAAAGCAAAGGAATGCAGGCAAGACAGTGAAGGGAGCAAAGGCACAGACAGAGGAAAGGATTGCCAAATGGGTCGCTAAGGGGGATAAGACTTTTTTCAGATACGTAAGTGAGAAAAGGAAGGTAACTGGAGGGACAGTAAGAGTTAGAAGGATAGAAGCAGAAGACTGCACAGAAGAGGGCCAAGAAAGACATGACATCCTAAACAGTTACTTCTGCTCAGTCTCCACAGTGGGGGGAGAGGGGACGGACCACCAGGGATTAGTGGAAATGGAGGAATGTTGACACAAGTCCATTTTTAGAGGAAAGAGTCTGGAAAGGACTTGCAGCTCTTAAGGTGGACAGGGCTGTGTGACTGGATTGGATACCTCCAAGGGTACTAAAAGAGCTCAAGGAGGTGCTGTCTGCCCCACTGACAACCTTGTTCCATGGTTCACTGGAAACAGGCATGGTAGCAGAAGACTGGAGAAGAGCCGACCTGGTCCCTCTATGTAAGTACAGCCACAGGGACAAGGCTAGCAACTACGGGTCAGTCATCCTTACTTCAGTGGTGGGAAAATAGATGGAAACCCTACTGAAATAGACTGGTAGAGTATCTTGAATCCGATGGATTGCAAGACATGTGCAGCATGGATTCATGGGGGAAGTTCATGCCAAATGGATCTTTTGGATTTCTTTGACTGGATGACCAGGAAAATAGATCATGGGAAGGCAGTGGACATGGCCTATCTGGACTTTGGCAAGACCTTCGTCACTGTGCCACTTAGAAAGCTGTTTAAGAAATGGAGCAACTTGATCCTAAATCGCCCTCATCTTATAGACCTATTTCCATATTGAATATGGATTATAAATCATTCACGGCAGTTTGGGCACAACGAATTGAATGAGTTCTTCCTGCCATAATACGTCCTGATCAGTCGGGCTTCATTTGTTCACGCCAGACCTCGGATAATGTCCAGAGAACTACCAACATAATGGATCATTTATTTATTTATTTAGTTTTTGTTGACTGGACAAATACTGCCTATTTTCAGACATGACCCCGGAGAGGGGGATACAGATGAATGCCAACTGACCTTGAACTAGATTAAGCTGTTGGTGGTATTTTTAGTGAATGGGGGGAAATTTGACCTGAGCACCAGGGAAATTCCCCTACTCTTGTCGGCAGTGGGCGATGTGTAGCCGACTGAGAGTGTGTCCAGTGTTCAGATGGATGTGGATAGTGGAGACGACGAGATGGCTGCGAGCCGTGACCTGCACATTACTTGTGAGGGACAAGGTACGGTTGGAATGCACCCCGGCGGTGGCCAGCATTGCGTACCTACACCCTCACAGCAGGCAGTCTCGTTTAATGGTGCAGAAGTCATGGGTATTTCTACTTCTCTAGAAAACCTGATACTTCAGGTTGAGTCTATTTGCTCTCCTCCTATCTTGCCTGTTGACTTCGGTTTGCTGGTAGATACTGCTTCCCTTCCTTCTACCTCTACAGACTTTCACAGTCAATTTGAACAGAAATGGCTACCTTTGTAAGCCACTGTAGATGAATACCAATGAGCTAAGTTGCAAACTGAAAAATAATTCTGGAAGCGAAAGAGACCAGAGGTTGAATCACCCTCGGGTCTCTCAGGTATGGGTGCTAAAGTTCTCAAATGTGTTCCTCCTGCTGTTTTTGGAGATCGTTGTTACCCACTCCAGACCCTGAGCTCTGATGTGACTCGAACTACAATATCTTGGTCTCCACAAAAAGTGCTCGAAGGAGCTGGTTGGATTCAGTTGAATACGGGCGTCTGGATTGCTGACCCTGCCATTCCACTTCCTGGGTTATCTGGGGTAGGTGAAACTCAGCTGCCTGGGAATAACTGACATTGTCATAATGTTGTTTCTGTTCCTGTCCCACTACCAGTTATATCTGAGGTCCCCCCTGCTAATACTGACTCTATGCATGCTGCTAGCATCTCTCCAATTTCTCCTAGCCTACCAGCTGATGATACTGCTGGTGATTCTGTTTCATATTCACCAATTTTGGAAACAGACCCAGTTGCAGTTTCTGCTTCCCCTTTTTCTCCAGTTTTAGGAGATAATCCCAATGTGGGGCTCCCTCCTGCCCCTGATGATTTGGCACAACCTCAATTATCTGCTCCTTCAGCTACCTTTGCTAGTCTATTTCAGAAACCTGTTGCTCTGGCAAAATGTAGGAATGCTGTAAGACTGAGGTTTTTGGGTTCTACTGACTCCATGCCGGATCGGATTTATGTTGGGAAGGTTCTTATAAAACAGCTGCTTGGTTTTTCTCCCAGTGAAGTTTATGCACTGATACATACACCTGGGGATAATACCTTCGATATTAGTTTTCGCACTTCTGGCTTACTTAATTGATTTTGGATGAAGTATGCTTTGCTTAAGACAAATCCGGCTTGGTCTCATTTTCAAGCCATTCCCCTTACTAAGCAGTCCTTCAAGGTGATAATGGTTTTATTCCGCAATGAAGGGGTGAATGTTGAGGATATTACTTACTGGACTGAGAAGTAATGTACCATTCAAGAGAATCCAGAACCTATTTTAGATACTGAAGGTTTCTGAAATGGTGGATGGTGATATAAAGTGAATTTAAATCAGACTGATGATGGACTTCAGCACTTACCCAATTGTTTTTATTTAGGTAGAGATAAAGGGTTTATTTTTTACCCTGGTCAACCCCGAAACTGCTATAAATGTGGCTCCCCCTGACATCTAAGCAGAACCTGTGAGGTAGTTAGATGCGTACAATGTGATGAACTAGGTCACATCCTTTCTGACTGCCATCATCCTATGAAATGTTCCTTGTGTAAGATGGACCATGCATATTCAGACTGTCCTTGGGCTGCCCAAAATAAAACAAATGGTGACTTCTGCATTCAAGATTTTTATTTAAATACAGCTGTTAAAGCTGTGATGCAACAGAGGTCACAACCTCCAACCCCTGCTAAAGATCCACTTCCTTCTTGTATTGGGCAACAAGTTCTTCCGCCCCAGGAAGTTGAGAGTCTGTTCATACCCCTGTTATTGCACCTGCTGTTCAGTCTGAAAACCCCAGTATGTCTAAAGTGTCAATGCCCCCTCCCTTACCACCGGCTGAGGATTTCACGATGGTCTCCAATAGACAACGTAGTCTCAGATCTCGTACTGCGGAATCTGTTCTGCCTGTTCAATCCCCTATTGCAATCCACAGTTCCTATCAAGTATTGCAGGATGATGCTGGTACTGAATCTGATTCTACTTCTGTACAGTCTTCCCTACTGGACGGACTGTCAGATCTGGAACAGCCTTTGGAGACTTTCAACAGGGTTAAAAATAAATAAAATAGTTTAGGTACTCGGAAGTGGAGTAAGAAGAAATGAGACACTGCTAGCCCTATGTTCCTTATATTTCCCTTACAGGAAACTGTATGTTTTGTGTTTTTTTTTTATTTCTTCTTTCTCTGATGATCACTTATAAACTGTCTATTGCTTCTTTGAATGTTATTAGTATCCAATCTACTAGAAAGAGAATGTTAATATTTTCATTGTTTGCTGATAAAGCCTTGGATATTATATTCGTCGAAGATACCAGATTGCATACTAGGGAAGATTTGGATCAGGTGACGTTAGGATGGAGGTAGGGGATTACTTATTGGTCGATTGGTACTGGGATTTGTAGCGGTGTTGGCATCCCAGTAAATCATCCCTCTGCCAGACTAATACATTTAGTAGATGTTGTCCCAGGCCGGGTTCTGCTCCTAGATCTGGTTGTTTGTGGTTTGCAATGTCATTTTTTGAACGTCTGTGCTCCCCAGACTAAGTCTGCAAGAATTGAGATCTTTAAAGTGATACAGCCATATTTATTTACTAGCAAACATGTCTTCTTAGGAGGTGATTTTTAACTGTAGTAGTTATAGTTAAGATGTAGTAGATATAGGAAAGATAGAGGACTTCACACTACAAAGATGTTCTCTGATGCTAACTGTTTGAATGATTTATTGGTGCACACTGGACTTACTGATGTTTTTGAAAAGTTTGGTAATTCTCCCAAAACTTATTTTCAAGGTACGAAAGCCACCCGTATTGATTTTTGGTTTTTATCCGGGTCTTTGTTGGTTGTTACCGCTAAGACTATTCCAGTGGCTCCTTCTGATCATACTATACTAGAAGCCACAGTAGCCAGTCATGTACCCATGCATCGTGGTCCTGGGTATTGGAGATTAAATATGGGACTACTGTTCCTTCCGACAGTAGAAGATTGTTTTATGGCCTTGTTGCAGGCTAGAAAATCCATAGTCTGCTGATATGATACCTATAGAGAATGGTGGATGGACACAAAAAAATTGATATTCAGAATTTTTTTGAATCTATTGGTAAGCTTAGTGGTAAACATAAATCTGATTTATATCTACAATATAGAAAGACGTTTTTAAATTTACATTTTCAAGTGGTACAAGGAGACACTTCTGTGCTTCCGGAATTGAATGCCATTAGACATCTTATGAATACAGCCCAGTATAATCGTTTAAAGTCTTTAGATCTAGAACGTCGCTTTGGGACTCAGGGTACTAAAGCCTTTATGAATTCTTTTCAATTTTGTACCCATCAATGACACCAAAAACATACGGAGAGCATTAGAAACCAGGCTGGTCTCAGATGTACGACTAAAGAGAGTATTATGCAGACTCTTGATACTCCGCATTCATTCATTATTTGGTTCCTCAGATGATATGTTAAATATGCATACTTCTTGATTGACTGACTGTGCTTTGCCCTGTCTTTCTACTCCTAATGCCGCTTTGCTTGTTACTAAAATCACATCCCTGGAAGTTGCCGGAGTGTTATCCCGCACTAAATGGGGTTCAGCCCCGGGGTCAGATGGGATACCATATGAATTGTATAAATTCATCTTCAGATTCCTTTTGCATGAGTTTACTGAAGTTTTGAATGAATTTTTGACCTTTTGACCTCTGGCATATTACCAGACAGTATGAATGAAGGTTAGATAATCTTTATGTATAAAAAGGGCGATAGAGAAGATCTCATGAATTGAAGGCCTATTACCTTGCTCAACGCAGATTTTAAAATCTTAACAAAAATTTTGAATGATAGGTTACTTTTACAGGCAGATTGTTTACTACACCCTGCATAGACATGTTCCATTCCTAATAAGAAAATATCAGATGGTTTAATACTCCTTAGAGAAATTATGCAAAAAGGAGCGTTGGGAGAAATAACAGGTTTCCTTTTTAGTCTTGATCAGGCTAAGACCTTTGATAATGTGAGACATGTTTATTTATGGGATTGTTTGCTGCACTATGGGGTTACTCCACTATTTATTTCCTGGATACAGGCATGTCATGCTAGGGCTATGACCCAAGCATATTGCAATGGCTGGATGGGAGGCAAGTATAAAGTCTTATGGGGTGTATGGCAAGGTTGCCCATTAAGTGCCTTACTGTATTTATTTACTTTAGACCCCTTGATCCACAGAGTCGATGCTATACTAGAGATATCTGGGGTCTCCTTCTCCAGTACAGACCTAGACATCAAATGTATAGCTAATGCAGATGATGTTTGTTTTGTAGTAAATGACATGCCTTCAGCTCATGCCTTGGGTATTGCTATACAAGACTTTGTGACTTGTTCAGGGGCATGTATTAGGGGAAATATCATTGTCTTCCGCTTCGATTGGAAGATGTACAATCCACTGCTATTATTGGAATCCCAGTGATACGGGATACATGCCCTATTTTGGGACTTCTTTTTGGTGCAGGAGATTTAGCTTACTTGAACTGGAAATTGAAACTTGATATAGCACAGAATAAGGTTAAGATTTGGAATACCTGGAGACTGTCTAAGTTGAAATGGCTTTACATGATTAAAACGTTTTTGTTACCGGTGTTTTTGTACCTGAGTACAGTGTTTAGTCTTCCTCCAGCCCTGGAAACACAAGTGTATGGCTGTTTGTTTTTTTTCCTGTATATGGGGTAATAGATTAAATCTGATTAAAAGAAATACATTGTTGCAAGATAAGAAATCCGGTGGTTTAAAAATGATACAACCAATTGTTTACTTTTTCACTATGTTCTTATATACCAGTCTACGTCCTTTGTTTGTTCAACAGTCTTCACAATGGACACCGTGGCTTCTTAACTCTTTGAGTTCAATTTTTGATGCATGGTTGGTTCATGTCCCTCTGCCAAGATAACAATCTCTTGTTCAGCTTCCGCCCACATTAAACGTTTGTTTTGGGAAGATTAAATTATGGGGTATTATGAAAGGTCAACTCACTTCTTTTTCCAGAAAGGAATCATATACTTTCCTTATTGGTAAATATTTCCATGTTTCTGCCCCTATTGATTTTTACCCTATGCCTCAACAAACTCTTATGGGTAGTATGTTGACTTCCCCTCGGATTCCGTGTTATATGTGGGATGTTCTATGGCTCTGATTCCATGGCAAATTGAATGTTAGAGGCAATTTAAAGCATAAACAGGTTTCTGACCGTTATTGCCTGTGGGACTCTGGTCCTCTTACTGTTGAAACGATACCACATTTGTTTTTGGATTGCCCTTTTATTGTAGAATTCTGGTCTCATCTGCATAAAAAGTGGCCAACATCCCCCTTTTATGATATGACTTTGGAGATTTTGTGTCTTGGTATTTTGCCTCATTCATGGACCAAACATGATAAGGTTAGCATGTGATTGTTTTTGATGTGTTTCAAGTTTTACTTTTGGTTTATACAGTGTAGGCTAATGATTCAACAATGTCATTTTTCTGTGTAAGAATTATGTTTTATGGTACCAAACTCGATTTCTACTTTACATTTACAAGACCATGATAAGGTTTCCCACACATTATTTACTTCCAGATGGGGCTCAATAGACTGGCTGTGACGGTACTACCCTTCTTGCATTTTCATTATAGAACCAATGGTTCTATGTTTTTTTTTCCCTCTCTATTAGAGGTTTTGTTTTCTTGCATGAAGTAATGCATATTTTACTTTTATTGTCAACCTTTTTCTTGTACCACTGACTGACATGTTTTATTTTTGATTCAAATGCAGCTTTCCCCTGTTTTATGTTATTTTGTTTTGGATGTGTGATGTAATACTTCTTAGGTTTTCTTTAGTTTTCTACTATGTTTTTGTACGCATGTCAATGCTGTGTATGAGTTTTGCTTTCCAGCTTTACTAAAAATTCCCCTACTCTTTGGGGGGAAGGGGTCAGCATTTATTAATCAGTTTGGGGACTATAAAAATTGACAATTTGTATTGGATGTATGATGAAACACTTATTTATGTTTACCTTTATTTTTGTGTTATGATTTTGTGTGAAGCAACACTATTATGTATATTTCTTACTTTCAAGTTTTAATAAAAATTCCCCTTCTCTTTTTGAGAAGTGCCATGGGATCTTTAACTTCCACCTGAACTACCACCAGAACAGGCAGATGGTACCTTGGTTTAATGTCTCATCCAAAAGGTGGCACCTCAGGAGTGCAGCACCCCCTCATGCTGCACTGCAGTATCAGTATTGGAATTTAACCCAAATGCCTGGTGTAGAGATAGAACCCACAGCCTTCTGATGTCCCAGCCTCAGAGGCAAGTGTGCTACCTGCTGAGCCACTGACACTGACTCATATCACTCAGATGTCTGTCCCAGCTGTCCTGATCAGCTTAGATGCTGACAAGGCATTTGACTGGGTCTCTTGGCCATTTCTGTGGCAGACCCTGTCCCTGTTTGGCTTTCCAGGGAAGGTGCTGTGCTAGCTCCAGAATATTTACACAACGCCCATGGCATATCTTTGAACCAATGGTCACCTTTCTTCCCTGATCCCTTTAGCCTGTGGTACCCATTAGGGCTGCCCCCTTTCCCCTCTTTGTTTTGCACTATACATTGAATCCTTGTTGACAGCCATTAGAATGGTAACGGAGGGGATTCCATTTGTGGTAGGGTTTTTAAAATATCTCTATATGTGGATGATACTTTGTTGACTGTTCTGGACATGGAGAACTCTGTTCCAGAAGCATGGGGCATATTTTGGGCCTTTGCAGAAATTTCTGGTTATGTTGCTAATGTACTTAAGACTGAGGTACTAGTTCTTGATTTTTCTCCCTCAGTCTTTGAAACAACTATTTTCTTCACGCTGGAGGTTCTCCAAAATTAAGTATTTAGCTTACAGCTACGTCAGAATTTGCAACATTTGAAACTGATAAACTATGAGTCATTGATGCAGGCTATTGAGAGTGCCCTAAGTCAATGGGCCCGCCTTCAACTACCCATTTTTTTCCAGAATTGGTGCCATCTGCATGACTATTCTCCCTAGACTTCTTCATTTGTTCCAGATACTTCCAGTAACCCCCTCCCCCTATTTTTTTTACATCTTGGAACAAGATACTATCATGATTTGTATGGGCAGGTCGCTGTCCTCAAGTCTGCTGGTCACTTCTTCAGTTGCCAGTAGACAGAGGTGGCTTGAACCTCTCTAATTAATTGGGGTACCACAGGGCAGTGATCATTAGAATGATTACATTGTGGCTTAACCCCTCATATTTTGCAATTTTGAAATATATTGAATTTGTGTTAAATGATCTGTTTGATGTGGGAGTGATTGTATTTGCCCCGGAACTTCAGGACTTTTATGTTTGGTATGGTGGATACCTTGCAGTCATGGTTTAAAATTCATGTCCTACCGCCTTTGGCCCCCATATTCTTTTTTGTTCATCTGTTGTCAACTGAGGCTGATTTTCTACCAGCACGTTTTGACCACACCTTCCAGAGATAGCACCAGTTGAGGTTGTCATATATTTTCCAATTCCTGGATACCCAGGGGGTGGTCCCTTTTGTCCATCTATGGTCCTTCCACCAGATGACAGAGCATGAATTTTTTTTTTATATATTTACAAGTTCAAACATTCCTTTTGTATTACGACCCCACTAGAAGTAGACTTCCTCATCCAGTGCCGCTGTTCTTGAAGATTATGCTAGACTCGGTTTAGGGAATATCCTAGCCTCACTTAATTGGTCAGGTCTATAAAGGCCTGAGGGATTATTTGAGTGATACCACTCATTCTGTCCTAATTGCTTGGAATGTGAAACTCTCCATTGATATCTTTTATGAGACGAGATAAAATACATTCTTCCCTCAATGAAAATTTCTCAGGCCCCATACTGGCATGAGTTTACATGGAAGTGTTTAATTTTTTAATACACCCGATAGATTAGTCAAGTACCTTCCTATTACATATGGTGCACATTGGAGGGGCTGCGTGGAAACTTTGGCCAATCATTCTCATATTATTTGGTATTGCCGGTGATTTCTTCATTCTGGCGCGTGGTGGAGGACTGATTCAAGCAACTTGTGGGTGTTGAGGCAGTGTTAACCCCAGAATTGGTACTTTTGTTGATCCCTCCCAGGGACTATTGCCTTTCTACCAGAAGCATGCTTTACATTTATTTAATGGCAGCTAAAACGACGCTTACCCATCTCTGGCATCGGCCGACTCCCCCTATACTTGCCTAGTGGTACAAAAATATAAATAATATTTACTATATTGAAAGACTAATTGCTCGCTGTAATGGCCAGGAATTGCGCTGGAGGATGTGGGTATTTTTTATTTCTGAGGAGGATGATTCATTTGTCCTGTAATGTCTGATAATTTCGTGTTTGGATGATACACTGGGGGGGTGTGGATTGTGCTTTTTTTTATTGTAATTTGGACTTGATATATGACTTCTATTTATTACATCTGGAAATATGTTTTACTAATTTGCTTGGTTGTCTCTACTGTGGGAGGAGATAATGCTGATGTTTCCTATTTTATGCTTACACTTGTCTTCTTAATTTACAATTATTGGTGGTAATACGTATTAATGGATGAACAGTTTTGTGTTCTCAGAGCCCTCATACCAATTGTATATTTATGTTTTTCTGTGAAGAACATTCAATGTGCTATACTCTCTGAAGATATAAATAAACAGTTGAAAAAAAAAAGAAATTGAGCAGCCTAGGGGTGGAATACAAAGTGGCGAACTGGGTTAGAAACTGGTTCATGGATAGGAGATTGAGGGTAGTGTTTAATGGCACTCACTCTAATGATAGGAGAATGACCAGCGGGGTACCACAGGGCACAGTATTGGCACCAGTCCTCTTCATTGTCTTTATAGGTAACATAGCAGATGAACTCGAAGGGAAGGTAGGCCTTTTTGCAGATGATACCAAATTTCTTCAGTAGGCTGGACAATCGGGAGGGGTTGAAGAGAATGTGCAGGGATCTTGGAAAACTCAAGAAGTGGTCACATGCATGGCAGTTGTAATTCAGTGACAAAAAGTGCAAAATCATGCACCTAAGGCATAGGTACCCATGACCTGAGTATAGGATGGGGGAAGGTGCTGACAGTCACTAAATAGAAAAGGCACTTTGGGGTTATCATATCTAATGACCTCAAAGCGGAAGGGCAGTGTGGCAAAGCAGTGGGTAGGGCTGTTGGGATGCTGGGACGCATAGTGAGGGGTAGCTATATCATAAGGAGGGATGCAGTGTACCACTATATCCCTCAGTGGTGAGACCCCACCTGGAGTAGTGCCCATTTTTGGAGACCTCACTTAGACAGGACATAAACAGGGTGGAGACAGTCCAGAGGAGGGCAACTAAAATAGAGACCAAAACAAAATGGTAATATTTAATGCACATTGAAAATAGAAAATAGAGTTAGCATCGATATTTCAACCATAGGTCTTCTTCAGGAATTATCTAAAAGAGAAAAAAATCAAAGTTAGTGGACAGGTAAGAGGACTTAAGGTATATATATGTAAGGAAAGAGAATAGTTGGACGCTCTAGGAGAAAAAGTTATAATGGGCAAGGTAAGAAAAGAATCTGGAAAACAGAAAAGGTGATGATGGGTAAGAAAAGGCATAGTAGGCGTGAATAAGCTGAGGAGTTCCCAAGTTGGAATTAATTAACAGAGCCTAGTAAGAAGACTGAAAGGTGACAGGTGTGGGGGGAAGCAGACAGAGATAAAGACATCTGTACAAAATGAAAATGAATGTGCACACATAGCTGGAATGCCTATGTGCGTATGCCCTCACACACACACACACACACACACACACACACTGAATAGAAGTGTATACAGGCATACCTACAGATGCAAACATACCATGTACTGTACACATGCAAGCAAAGATGTGATGCTGGTGAGGATTAAACAGACAGACCACAGTGGTAAACAATAAGGTGGATGTAAGATTTTAACAGAAATTAAGTTTGTTATTTAAACCAGAGGGCTACTGGGAGTCTAGGCAGATAAGCAGCTTGGTTTCCATGTTTTTTCTTTTATCATCATCTCAGAAACCCTGCTGAAGGACACAAACAGAAAGATCATTGGCATTATGGTCCCTGGAGGTAAAGTGGGAAACAGTGCGTTTATCAGTGTCTTCCAGGGGGCTAATTTATTTTCCTGTAGGGTCACACATGAGTTGTTGGGCACCCTTCTATTCCTGAGGCATCAGAAATTCCACCTGTCCCTGACCAGTCTTGGGTACCACCAGACCTGTGAGGAACCCCTGCCCTCTGGTGTTCTCCCCATGCAAAGGGCTGGTGGATGTCTTCCCTCAGGGTGAGCCAGCTCCTTCCTATATTGGGAAACTTGGTACTACTGTATGATCCATAAGTGGGAATGAATGGTGAAGACTGATTCTTGGAAGATACGAAAATTATGCACTTCCTGTAATTGTTGATCTTTCAGAATATCTATCAAGTCACACACCCACCCACCCACCATCCCCCACTCAGGTAAGAGCCATGGCCTCTGGGCAGCTCACCTTGTGGTGGTACAGTGTAAGCCACTTTGTGCGGACAGTTTTGTGCAGCTTAATTTTGTCCACCCTATGCAATGTCTGTTGTTGCCGGCAGGGGACAGCATTGCATACAAAATTGCTGCTCACAGTATTCGTGCCTAAGCTGCATTGAATTATGAAGATTACAGTACTTGTTGCTGAGGAATAAATTAAATTCTTTACACAAATGCAGCAGCTATCGGAATGCAGTGAACGTTCTTTCTCCTTTACCAGCACCTCCTAGTCAAACGAGTAAGTAGTCCAATGTATATGTCTTGGCTGGGTATGCTTGTAAACAGGAGGGTGCTTAGTGGTAGAAGCAGAGAAAGAACATGCAGAATAGCAATTGTCAGCAAGTGAGAGCAACAGCTAAGTGCTGAAGTGTTTAGTTTGATAACCGGGATTCACACCTTCACAACTTGTTAATTAACTTATCACCCCGGGTGCTGAATTCAGTTTGTTTGATGGCTCAGTTCATGTTAATCACCCCCCTCGGCTGTCCACAATTGACGGCAGGCAAGGTCCACATAAACAGGTAGAAATATTATTGGTGCCTATTGATTTGGTTTTGGTTTTCCATTTTTGTCTGTGTTTGCCGAATGTCCGTAGTAGGTGGAGTTGACTGTACTGCATACTGGTTTTACTTGCCATTCCCAGTCAGGAGATGCTTTGTTTACCCTCTCCTTTATACCTTAAGGGCAGAATTTATCTTTTTCTATGTAAAAAAAAAAAAACTGGGGCGAGGATCTTCATAGCTCTCTTACCAACCCCCCCCAAAAAATTCCTTGGGGGCTGAGCTCATTCTCTCCCCTGTTTTGTTCCTCCCTCTCGTATCTCTGGGTATGTTCTCTAGGGGAAATATATAATTATCTGTAATTATAGACCAGCTGCTATCTTACTAGTACTTAATAATGTCATTGAAAAAATTGTTGCCTTCCAACTCTACAAGTACCTATTAGCCCATAACCTCCTTTCTCCAGCTCAACGTGGCTTCTTTTGGAACCATAGCACTGCCATGGCCCTACATACACTCACCAGTAGCATTGCCACTTCAAGTGACAAGGGTGATTTAATGGGCACTATTTTCATAGCCCTAACTAAGGCCTTTGACCTAGTTGATCATACCTGGCTTTGCAACAAGCTTAAAAGTCTATGTGTGTCAGATACTGCCCTTCCGTGATTTAAAAGTTGTGCCTAATACGCAACAATGAATAAAGTTTGCACCGACACTCTCAGATCCTTCCCCTGTCACAGATGGGGTTTCACACGGCTTGATACTTGGGCCTCTCCACTTGTCACTACATATTAACTCAGTACACCGTTGCCTTTCAGATAGCACACCCATACTATATGCAGATGACCTTGTGTTCTTCTCTAATGCTCATAACGTGCCTGACATTAATATGAAACTGTCATTAGATTTACAGGCTTTCCAAAAATGACTTCATACATACATGCAAAGTTGCCAGTAGATTAGGCCCAATGATCTATCACTTCTGCCCGAGATGCAGCTCCTGATTACATTACAGCAGCTGCCTCCCCCCTTCATGTGCTTTCCCCTACCTGGCATCTCCCCTGCACCGCATGATTTACCTCCCCCCCAACCTGCACTGTGCCCATGCATCTATCCCAACCCACCTTGAAACCTTCCCAAGTTGTCACCACCCTCTCTGTAAAAACGTGTTTCCTCACCACCGCCCTGTACCTCCCTCCAACTAACTTAAGGCTATGCCCCCTCATATTTCCCTCTGTATTTCATGAGAATAGACTTCTTATGAATGCCACAAAGACTTAGGCCATGCTGTTTGGATCCGCCCCACCCCCATCTAAAGAGTAATTCAGCCCCACTATTAGTAGTATGTGGCAATGGTACCTCCTTTGACACTGTCACCTCTTTCAACTACCTTGCTATTATGCTTGATCCTCCCTGGACTTCTCACTCCACGTGACATCCATCTATAAAGCAGTTAATACCAGACTAGGGTTGTCTTACAAGGCTTGCTGCAGCCTATCTCCTAGAGCCCATTTTGCTATAGCCCAGGGCATTCTGTTTCTGAAACTTACTTATGGTTTGCTTGTCTTCTCAGCATCCTCCAAAACTGCATTAAATAAATGGGATGTTGTATACAACAATATCTGTTGCTTTGCACTGTCCTTCAATCAGCATACCCACCATTGTACACTGTACTCAAAACTCAGGTGGCTCCATCATCTGCACTTCACTTCTTCTTGGGAGGAGTCATCTACAGTACTGTGCAGAATCAGATGCCTTTGTCTCATGCTTCACTCTTGATGCCGTACAGGAATGTTTATCCACTGAGATCTGTGACACCTTGACTACTGCAGTACCATGAACCAGAACGAAACTTGGGGATATGTCTTTCTCAGGTTCTGCCCCTACATTTGGAACACTATTCCATCTCAGATCAGACATTGTCTTAACTGCTCTGACCCTCCGAAACAACTGTCATTCTCACCTGCCCCAAATGACTGTACCTGTTTCTAGCTGCCAAATTTAAACTGCCTCTTGTTCATCTCATTGGTCACTTTTGCCTGCTACATGGAATGTATTCCTAACAATTATCTTATCTTGATGTTGCAAAGTATTTTCACTGTTTGATTGACTTGTGCTTTGGAATCAGAATGTAACCCTTATCACCTCACTGTAGTGCATTTACTCACTGCGTGTTTGATGTTGTACCTTGGAATTTGTTATGTATTGAATTTACTTGTCAGTGTCACAAATTTCCTTTGTTTTTGGTTGTAATTCATCAACGTTGTGCCTTAAAATTTGCAAATGCTTGTCTAGAGTACTTTACCTGGTAAATAAAAAACTAACTAAACAAGTAGGGTATATTCCTGTTTGTTGCTACATGCAACATCTGACTTCAGCTTGTGTATTCTTCTACTGAATCTTTGCTTCTCAGGACTTGTGCTTTGCATCTGGATCAAGATGCAGCTCTCATACAGGGTACTCTCATGTATTTGCAGGGAGAGGTGGTTGCAATAGGATTTTCTGTGCTATATGCCCAACACTGTTGGTTTTCACAATTTCCACATTTTTGCCAGTTGGTGTGTTCTACCTCATGGACTCTTTTTTTTTTTTTTCTTTGCTCCATTGGGAGTGGGAAGAAAATAGTATTTGTGCTCCCTAAACTCTTTCCATACATGACAGTTGTCTTGCTTTCCTGGAAGGGAGCTTTTCTTTTTTTAGCCTGCTAAATTCAATGCCCATCTTTGTAGATCTCACCAAGGCCTTTGATCTGGTTAATCACTATCTTTTATTTAAAGAGGAACTCTTTGTCATACATAAAAAGCTTAAAACTAGATTTATACCAGTTATGTTTTAACTTCATATTTTACAAGTTGTTCGTTATTTTTGTTTACTTTTCCATGCTGTTGGTCTACTAAATATTGTAGTAATGCAGCAATTATTTTACTAAGCCCTTCAAGCTGTTATCTGACTCTTCCCTGCTAACCACACAATTGCTGTTTGTGACATCACAGTCTGTTGTCATGGTGAGCACTATGATGTCATAAACAAAAGTACTGTGAGGTAAGCAGAGGAGAGGCAAATGTTTTCTATACAAATGTTTTAGATGGACTACCAAGATGTGCTGTAGACCTTAGAAAGGAACATTGAAAATGAGAAAAAAAAGTGTAGTCTCTAGTAAACTGTGAGAACTGAAACATCTTATTTATGAAAGCATATCGTTAAGTGCAGAGTTGCTCTTTAAGGCTTTAGGTGACCTGGGGTTTCCAATGCTGTTATGGGCTGGTTTTGGAACTATTTACATGATCGCTCCTAATTGACAAAAATGTCTAATTTTTTTTTCTCCTTCCCCAATCACTTTAGGTTTGCCACAGGGTTGAGTTCCAAGTCCCCTTTAGTTTGATTTTAAATTCTGTCCCAAAAGTTTGTAAAAAAAAAAAAAAATTGTTTTCTTCTAAATGTTGATGATTCAGTGATCTTCACAAGTGGGTCCAATCCTGTGAATCTGAAGGAGACACTGCAAAATTACTTTGATTCTTTACAGGAATGGTTCTTGTCCCAAAGTTGCCTCCTTCCCTTCTACTGAGTTAAGAACAATTCACATTACTGATTTTAAGAGAATGGGCCTTGTTTTGGACAGCACACTCTCATAGTTTTTATTCCTCATTTTAATTAAAAGCTGTGCACCAAAGATTGGCAGCTTTATGTAGACTGAATTCCTTTTTGCTTCTGTCTGCTAGATTATTGCTTTCACAAAGTTTTTTTTTACTTCCTATTGCTGATTATGGTATTTTATTTTGGTGCTAAAGAGACTGTGCTACAGTATATCAGGTTAAGGTTTTTCTACAAGCAGATAGCTAGGTGTGCTTCACAGCTCTCTGCTCGAACACATCATTGTATTCTTTCTAATACACCTGATTTTCTTCTCTTGAGCAAAGATTAAGATTCACGTAGGGATTCTGAGCCAGGATTCACAAAACTTTGCCCTGGCACAAACCTGGTTTTGCACAAGCAACCAAGGTTTGCGTCGAGTTGGTATTCAGAAAAGCTTGGTTTACATGCTCAAACCGGGTTTGTACCAGGGCAAAGTCTGGAGGGAGGCGCAATGCAAATGAGGGGGAGGGGACATGAATATTGGCATTGTCCAATTCACAAAGCATTTGCTCTGAGCAAGGGACTTTTGCACAGTCCACTTGTGTGGAGCAAATACCACCGACAAGAGACCTTGCCTTATCCCATGCAACCCTAGTGGTTAGTGGCGGTATTGTGGCACATCCCCCCCGAGCTGATCACCAGCCTAAGTGATAAAGAAGAAGTTTCCTGGTGCCAGTGGCCCCTCCACAATCATCGATCACCAGCCCAAGTATAATCCTGATTCCTGATGGCTTCTTCTTCATCCTCTGGGGGAACTCTGTCAGCTGCAGCTGCACCAATGCACTCTGCTGTCCAGGCCTTTGCTCATAGAAATATAGACTTTGACGGCAGATAAGGACCGTTTGGTCCATCTAATCTGCCCATTTCCCTACCTACAGGATAGGCCGCAGATCCTAATTAACCAACAGCCTATTTCTTCCTACCCCCCACAAGAATTGCCTTATGTCTGTCCCATGCATTCTTGAATTCTCCTACAGCTTTAGACCCCACAACCTCCTCAGGAAGGCTGTTCCATGCATCCACTACCCTCTCTGTGAAATAGTACTTCCTCACATTGCCCCTGAACTGCCCACTCTCTATCTTTAAATTGTGTCCCCTTGTTCTTGCACGTCTCTTTTTCTGAAAGATGCTACCCTCTTGGACTTTGTTGATTCCACTGAGGTACTTAAAAGTTTCTATCATATCCCCCCTCTCCCTTCTTTCCTCAAGGGTATACATATTAAGCTCCTTTAGTCTCTCCTCATACAGCTTCTCTTGCAGACCCTGCACCATTTTAGTTGCCCTCCTCTGGACTGCCTCTATCCTGTCTATGTCCTTGCGGAGATGGGGTCTCCAGAACTGGACACAGTACTCCAGATGGGGTCTCACCAACTGTCTGTACAGAGGGATAACAACTTCCTGTTTTCTGCTGCTGATGCCTCTCCCTGTGCATCCCAGTATACCCCCAGCCCTCCCTGCTGCCTTCTCACATTGCTTGCTAACCTTAAGGTCATCTGATATGATTACCCCCAGGTCCCTTTCCTTTTTTGTTGTTGTTACTACCCCCCCATTGTGTATTCTTCCCCTGGGTTCTTGTTTCCCAGGTGCATTATTTTGCACTTCTTTGCGTTGAATCCTAGCTGCCATACTTCTGACCATTCCTCCAGCCTTGCCAAGTCCCTTCTCATCCTTTCACACCTCCTTGTGTATCAACCCTGTTGCAGATCTTTGTGTCATCTGCAAAGAGCATACTTTTCCTTCCAGTCCCTCTGCAATGTCACTTATGAAGACATTAAAGGACTGGACCAATCTGAACCCTCACGGTCCCACTAGTAACCCCTCTTTCTTCAGAGTGGACTCCATTTTACAATTACCTTCTGTGTCCTGTTGTCCAGCCAATGTTTTACCAGGCTACCACCCTGGGACCCACTCCCAGGCTGGTTAATTTAACTATTAATCTTTTGTGTGGGACTGTGTCAAATGCCTTGCTAAAGTCTAGGTAGGCCATGTCCACAGCCCCTCCCTGGTCTACTACTTTGGTCACCCATTCAAAGAAATCTATTAGATTCTTCTGACATGACCTTCCCGCTGTGAACCCATGCTGCATTGGGTCCTGTACCCCACTGGCCTCCAGGTACTCAACCATTCTTTCCTTCAGAAGTGACTCCATCACTTTCCCTACCACAGAGGTCAGACTGACAGGTCTATAGTTTCCTGCCTCTGTCTTGGTCCCACGTTTGTGAAGGGGAATCACATCGCCTTCCTCCAGTCCGGGTACCACACCATCCTCCATGATTTATTAAAAGAGTAGCCAGTGGTTTCACTAGTTTCCCCCTTAATTCTTTTAGAATTCTGGGTGAATTCCATCAGGCCCCATTGCTTTGTCCACCTTCAGTTTTAGGGTTCTTGCAGAACCCTTTCTTCTGTGAAAGGACTGGGATCGACTCCCCTATCAAAGTACTTCTGTTAATTGGATTAGGCACTTCCCCTCCTCTTTGTGAATACTGAGCAGAAATATTAGTTCAGTATCCTGCTTTCACTGCCCCCCCACCGTTCATTCTATTTAGCCTCACTATCCCTCCCTTTGTCTTTCTACGCTCGCTGATGTACCTATAAAATGTTTTATCCCCCTTCTTAACCGAGTTGGCTATCTTTTCCTCAGTTTGGGCCTTTGCTATTCTGACTTCCCTCCCTGCTTCCTTCTGCCTTAACTGGTATAGCTCTCTGTCCTGCTCCTTCTGTGTTTCCTTATACTTCTGGAATGCTATCTTTTTCTTCCTGACTTTCACAGCCACCTCTTTTGAGAACCATAGTGGCTTTTTCTTTCATTTTGATTTGTTTATTTGCTTCACACAAAGGCTTGTTGCCTCTGTGATGGCAGTTTTGATGATTCCCCTTTGTTGCTCCACACCTCCTTCTAGCCTGTTTGCTAGTGCTTTTCTGAGGCACTCTCCATCTTGCCAAAGTCAGCCTTCCTGAAGTCCAGCACCCTCACTTTTGTATGGCTTGACTCTGTAGCTGAGTTTAATGTGAACCACACTGTTTAATGGTCACTTGTTCCCAGATGGCAACCCACTTCTAGATCTGAGATCCTCTCACTGCCCCTGTTTGAGAGTATGAGGTCTAAGATTGCTCCCTCATGAGTGGGTTCCGAAACTAGCTGTCTGAGGCCTGCCACCTGTAGGGCATCAAGAATGACCCTGCTCTTGGATGTGGCTACAGCAAATATGCTCCAGTTAACATCTGGCATATTCAGGTCTCCCATCAACAGTATCTCCCCTTTCTCTGCCATTCTAAGAATGTCTTCTATCATATCCTTGTCCATTCCCTCCCCCTGACATGGGGGTCTGTACATAACCCCTGTGCGGATTGTGGTGCCCTTTCCAGTCTCCAAGGTGACCCACAGTGCCTCCACTCCTCCCTGTTTCCTCTTTTGTTCAATTGCTTTTATCCCTTCCTTTACATAGAGAGCTACTCCTCCCCCTCTTCTCCCCTGCCTGTCTCTCCTGTAGGTTATGTACCCTGGTATGTTAACATCCCAGTCATGGTTCTCTGTGTACCATGTTTCTGTGACTGCTACGATATCCAGGCATCCCTCTTCCATCAAGGCCACCAGCTCAGGGCTTGTTAGCCAGACTACGGGCATTGGTACTCATTACCCTCCATTTCCTGATGGCCTTACTCCTTTTTGCCCCATCCCTGTCCTTCTTGCCTTTGTCACTTTCTCCATTTACCCCTGCCCTTCTCCCTATTGACACCTCTATGTTGGTGTTTACCACACTTACTACCATGATTTTTTGGGGGCTAGGATTTCCCTGCTCCTTTCCAGTGCCTCCCCCTTGGCTAGTTTAAATGCTTGCCAATGAAGCATTTAAACCTATCACCTAGGATCCTGGTTCCCCTCCTGGACAGATGCAGCCCATCATGCCAGTATAGGCTTGCATCACTCCAGGTGGACCCCCAGTCCCCAATGAAGCCAAATCCCTGAGCTCCACACCAGTTTTTCAACCACTGATTGAATCCCACGGTGCGGAACACCCTAGCCTCTCCTACGTCATAGATGGGCAGCACCTCCGAGAAGGTTACCGTGCATGCTACTTGTCTAAGGCCCCTCCAAAGCCCCTGGCTCCCCCAGGCCCATGCTGGCAGCACCTCCTCCTACTTCTCAGGGAGGCCGGTTGTTGACCCTCAGGCTTCGAACCCCTGTTCATCGACCCTCAGGTTGTCTATGCCTGCCCCTTTATCGTGGGCTGGCAGTATAGCCTAGAGGTTAGAGGTACAAGGTGTGAACAAGCTTGGTACATCCAGCAGACCAGACCTGTGTTTGATTCTCACAACCTCCACTTGCATACTGTGTGACTCTGAGGAAGTCACTTAACCACCCAGTGCTCCCAGGTTGCCCCTGAAAACAGGCAGTTGTGCCTAGTGGACCTTACCCGGTTACCAAAGACTAAAATAAAAAATAAAATAAAATTATGGCTTGATGCTTCTCCAGGCCCTTGGACATCAGTGTCCTCAGGCTCTGAATACCCAATGGATGGCTTGTCGTGCTCTGTGCCTGCGACCCCTCTTTCATTGATGTATCCTTCTCCTGCCATCGACCTTAACATGATTTTGACTCAGATCACTATGGCCTTGGTGCACCATTTGGGCTGATACAGGCCTGGGTCCCTGGCGCCATTGACTGCCTCACTGTCATTGATGCCTCTGCAGCCTTCTCAGTCCATGCCCCATAGGGCTTCGTTAGTACCTCGCTGGTCAGACCACAAGTTAGAGCAGGTCAGTGCTGAAAAGGAGTACCATGCAGACCTCATCCTCCCTGAGGAAGAGAAGGAGGAGGGACTTCTTTCCTCAGACAGGTCCACTGCTTCTAACAATCACACAGGAGTGCGGTGTGCATATTTATGGAACACATACAAACAGAGGTGAGAAGGAAGTAAGTGCCTCAGTAGGGACCTGATCCCAGGTCACCCAGAATACAGTTCCAATTGTGCTAACCAGCTGTGCCACTAAGACGACTGGAACCTGGGCTGTCCCTGAGCACATTACTCTTTCTCAAATGCACAACCCAATGGCAACACAAATATTTACTTGTAACAATCACACAGGAGTGCGGTGTGCATATTTATGGAACACATACAAACAGATGTGAGAAAGAAGTAAGTGCCTCAGCTGCTGCTTCTGTTAAGAAGCAGCTGTTCTCAGCTATGGGCTTTCACACTGAGGAAGAGGATGCCACTAGAAGAGACCTGGTGAACTTTTTGGAGATTCCAGAATTTCCCCTCAAGGTCATACCTCCTATTCTTCCAGCTTTGAGGAATGCCACTACTGTGGCTTGGCATCATCCAGACAGAGTTCCTGCTATGCCCCGCAGGGCAGACAAACTCTATTGTGTCCCTCAGGGCCTACCTTATTATGCTGCCCAACCTGAGACTGTTTGCGTGGTCATTAAAGCAGCACATGACAGGTCCAAGATGCCCAAGCACCTTAGTTCCCTCCCCCCGACAGGGAATCCAGATGGATTGATCTTTGGGGTAAGAGGGATTATACCTCCTCTACGTTGGGACTTTGGATTGCTAACTATTTTTTGCATATGGCCAAGTGCCAAAACACTATCTGGAGGAAGGGCTAGGTGGCTGCCCAAGCCCTCCCAGAATGTTGCCAGAAACAGGAGGTTCTCAAATATTTGCAGGCCGCTGAGGATGTTAGTAAGCACCTCCTCAGCACCTCGTATGATATTTCAGATACTGGTGACAGGGCTGCTGCCACAGGCATTTGCCTTTGTAGGCACTCCTGGCTGTGGGTCTCGGGCTTTGCAGTGGATGTCCAACAGAAGGTGCTGAATACCCCCTTCAGTGGCTCAGAGTTATTTGGACCAGATGTCCAGGACATGATTAATTAGTTACAGACATCTGGTAGGGTTATTAAGTCTGTCCATTCGCTTTACCATACACAGCCTAGAAGCAGACAATGCCCATCCTTTTGCAAGGTGTCCTACAAGTCTGGGGCAGGCTCCCATCCCCAGGGCAAAAGAAAAGCCTCATCTGCCTTACCTACCCCTCTTCCTCCTCTGGCCCTGCTGCAAAGCGACCCAGGGCAATAGATCAGCCCCATCAGCCAGATCTACCTCTGCATGACTCCTTGCTAGATCCCCCTCTTTTGGTCCCTGACCAAGAGGTGGTGGTCAGAAGTCAGCTCGCCCTGCATCTCGATCAATGGAGAACCATAACTTCAGATGCCTGGATTCTTCAGATTATAGAGAGGGGTCACACTCTGGAGCTGTAGAACAGCCCCCAGAGACTTCTCTGGTACCTTCCTCCTATCTTCTGGCCCATCTAATGGTCCTTCAGGAAGAGGTACTGTCCCTTCTGTGGAAAAAGGCCATTGACCCTGTGCCCAGCTGGCAGAAGAACAGGGATTCTACTCCAGTTTTTTCCTGGTCTCCAAAAGAACCAGAGATCTGAGGCCTAGTCTAGATCTCAAGGACCTCAATCTTTATATCCAGTACAAAAAAATTCCACATGGTTACTCTGCCAGGCCTGCTGGCCTTACTTAAGCAGGGTGACTGACTGTGCTCTCTGGATATGCAAGACGCTTACCTGCATATCTTGGTGTGTCCTAGGCACAGGCGGTTTCTCTTGTTTCTCTTTCAGGGCAAGCATTCTCAATTCAGAGTATTGCCTTTTAGCTTATCCTCTGTGCCACGTGTCTTCACAAAATGCTTAGCAGTGGTAGCTGCTGCCCTACAGAGAGAAGGCCTGTACATCCTCCACTGCAAGGCATAAAATGAGCAGATTCGCATTGCAGTTTGCGAATCAAAAACTGGCAAATGCAAGTCAGTTTTGGCTTTGGTTAGCAGTAGGTGCTAAATGATTTCTCCAGGACCGCAGGGCTTAGAATGCGTAAATGGCACTGTTTTTTTCACTATTTTTAATCCTCTCCCCCACATTCTGGACCCCCCACTGCTAATCAACTTCAACCAGTTGCTAATCATTTTTCATTTTGATTAGCAAAGGCTGCTAGTCAAGTCACCGACACTAATGTATGTCTTGCCATACCTGGACAACTGGCTCCTCAAAGCTCCATCCAGAGATCAGATCCTCTGGACCCTGGAGAGCACCCTCCAGCTGTTTCTCTCCCTAGGCATCACTGTCAGTCTGCCCAAGACCGTATTGATCCCATCCCAGAGGCTGCAATATATAGGGGCGGTCCTGGATTCAGCACAGGGCAGAGCCTTACTGCACCAAAACAGGGTGGAGAGACTCATTTTCCAGGCTCAGGAAGCCACCCAAAGCCATAATGTTCCTGTGAGGATGTACTTGAGGCTATTAAGTCTCATGGCTGCAGCCACTGCCACGGTCCCCCTGGCCAGACTGCACATGCAGTTGCACCAGTGGACCCTCCGTGTGCAGTGAGACCAACATACAGATGACCTAGAGCAGCTAGTGCTGGTCTCCTCTACAGTCTTCAAGGTGCTCCAGTGTTGGATGGACCCCCAGAACCTGTTGCAAGGGGTTCCATTCCAGATCTTCATTACCCAACAGATTCTCACTATGGATGCCTCCAGTTCGGGCTGCGGTGCACACCTGGGTCCCTTTCAGACTCCAGTGACATAGTCGCAGATTGAGACATCTCTTCATATCAATGTCCTCAAGATGTGAGCAGTCCTGTATGCCATGCAGGCATTTCAGAACCATTTCCTTCTGGGTCAGTTGTTGGTCCAGTCATAAAATCTCAGTGTTGTGTATTACATACACAAACAGGGTGGAACATATTTGTACCACTTGTGCAGGGAGGCCATGAGTGATTGGTACTGGGCACTGGATCATAGCCGGCTCCTCTCGGCAGTCCATGTCCCAGGCATGCTAAACACCCTGGTGGACAGCCTCAGCTGGACCCAGTCCAGAATGCATGAATGGGAACTTCTCTCATCCGTCACAGAAGATTTCTTTGACAGATGGGATTATCCAGAATTGGACCTTTTTGCATCCCCTCTCAATGCAAAACTGCCCAGTTTCTGCTGCCTAGATCCCGGGCTTGGAGTTTTCTGGTTAGATGCGTTGTCTCTCTCCTGGAGCGGGAGGTTCCTTTATGTCTTCCTTCCATTTCCTTTCATTCAGAGAGTGCTAATCGAGCTGCAGATGAAGGTGGCAGTATGATCCTGATCACACCATTCTGGCCATGGCACATATGGTTTCTGTTACTGCAACAGTTAGTGGAGGAACCTTCGGTTCCTCTGGCCCTTTGCAGAAGTAAAAAATTAGTAAAAACTTTATTTTTATACAGGAGAAAGCATGTCTTTAGGTCAGTTGACCTAGTCTGCGAGACAGTCCTGTTACTACATGTTGCCTATACATTTAAAATAGAAGATTGGGAGCCAGACCATCGGTGCAGCGGCTGGATTTCTGCTTGCGATGCCAGCGACCCAGGTTCGGGAACAGACTCGGGTTGCTGGAGGGCCGGACAGGGGAGAAGGAAATGAGAGTCTGATGACGGCTCACCTTTTTCAGGGGGGAGAGTGGATACACGGCTCGATGCCTGCTGACTCCTGGTGGAGGCTGGGAGTACAGCAGGACGTCGGCCCCACTACACTAAGGGGAGTGACGGACGTCGGTGTATGCATTGATGTCAATGGCACATCGCTCCTCAGGGAAGCAAAATGGAAAAATGTCGCCTGGCAGATTGGGTGACGGCCTTCCTTAACCCTCACCATCGGGCTCCTGGACTTCCATATGCCATCCCAGCAGCACCCCAGGATCGTTGGGTGGTCACCAGGGCCCTTCTCCTACAAAGGTAAGAGACCCGCCCAGTGAAAAAGGGATACACCGGGGTTACTTTGGGCTGGCTGCAATGTGGGATGATAGGGAGTAGCTGTGGTAGGGGCAAGTTCATATGAGGGCCTGAAGGAGAGGCCAGCCAGGCATGGGAGGAGTCAAAAAAAAAATAGAAGATCAACAATATTGACCAGACAGTGCATAACAGTACAAATGTCAATATAATAAATCTCTTCCTATTCTAACAACATTATCTTAATTGCAGGGATCTACTTACATAGACTCAGGGGACCCTGGTCCATCCAAACATCAAGTCCCTTCGTCTGCATGCCTGACTCCTTAGAACATAGCCATTGCCTGATTTGAAGAATCTGAGTGGTGGGTATCCCCTTGGCAGCTTGAAAGCCCTCCACTAGAGCCACATATGCCACATTCTGGACTATCTGATCTCCTTGTCAGACTCAAGCCTCCAGTACTTCTCCCTCAAGATGCACTTTTCATCTATTTCTGCCTTTCACGAGCCCGTGGGTGGTCATATCATGACTCAGTTAGATGCATCCCATGCCTTTCTCAGGGCATCCTGCACCTGAAACCCCCAATCCTTTCCCCTGTTCCAGCTTGGGATTTAAATTTTATTTTGCAGAAATTTAACCTGTTTCCATTAGAGCCAGCCGCAAATTGTTTGCTACGCTTTCTTCCTGGATAGTGTTATTTTTGTTGCTATTACTTCTGTTCAAAGGATTTCCGAGCTTCAGGCTCTCTGGTGTGAGGAGCCTTATTTGATTTTTTACAAAGACAGGGGGTCTTTGCACATGAATCCAAAGTTTCTTCCTAATGTGGTATCTGAATTTACCCTGAACCAATCTATCCACCTGCCAATGTATTTTCTGGAGCATGCCAATCCAGGGGAAGCACTGCTCCACACTTTAGATGTGCACAGAATTCTGAAATCCTGTCTGCTCCAAACTAAGGACTGCAGAAAGACAAATCAGCTTTTTGTTTCTTTTGCCCAAGATAAAGAGGGCATTCAGGTTTCCAAACAATGTTTGTCCAAATGGCTGGCCCATTGTATTATGTTCTGCTACAACAAGCATGACAAAGAGTTGCCAGGGGCGGTGAAGTCCACTCCACAAGTGGCATGCATTCCTGCATGGCCTGTTCCAAGGGGGTCTCAGCAGCTGACATTTTACCTGCTGCCCACCCTGGAGTACCGCCCATACTTTCACCAAGCCTTATAATCTGGACATTGCTTCTAGAGCCCGAGTAGGCTTCGGCAGGGCTGTTCTGCAGGGTCTCCTGTCTTAGACTTTGATTGTCCTTCCTCCCAAACTGTTTTTGCTGCACCTGTAACTGTCTGGGACTCGTTCCTGTGGTGTGACCTGATGACTGAGATATCCCCGAAGAAGACAGAACAGTTATGTAAAAACTTACTTTAACAGTGGATCTTTGAGGGAATCTCAGTCATCTGGTCTGCCTTCCCTTCCACCATCCCCTTTCTTGGGGTCCTCTGCTCAGACTGGCTACATGGTGTATCCAGCCTTTTATTTAGGCCTGGTCACTTCTCTCTCTCTTCTCAGTCCTCCATGGTATAGGTTTTCCCCTTTAGTCTCCGGGGGAAATAACTGAGGAGGAAGCAGTGCCGCTCATGCCTTTATAGGTTTGGTGACATTGGTGTGGGTGGCCCCAGTGGTACTGCTGGAAAATCTTCTGTGTGTATCCTGTTTCACTGATGATGACATTCCTATGGTGTGACACGATGACTGAGATCCCCTCGAAGATCTACTGTTACGGTAAGTCCTTATGTAACTGTTCTTTCCCTGGATAATCTCTGTCCCTGCCCTTGTGGAGAGGCACCATGTGTGTAGCCCTCCAGTCCAACAGAACTTCACTTATTTCTAGGAATATATTAAACAGGGCCACCAGTAGGCCTTAGTTGTAACTAAGCTGACCCCAAGGATTTGTTGATATTAAGGTTAAGAAGCCCTTTGTATATCTCACTACTAGTATTGCCTCGACTTTAGAGCTTTCCCAAATATGCAAATTATGCTATGTATGGAATTCTGCAGAATTTCTAAAATCCACCTAATAAGGCAGAATTCCATTGGAGGTAGAATTCTATAATTTTGAAAGTGGAATGTTAACCATGGAATCACATTCCACGGTTTATGTACATCGCAGATTCATTTTCTGCACCACGTAATCTGCAGGCTATTTTTCCACCTTTTACATAGAAATGGTCTTTGGAATTCAAAGGAATTAAAAAAGAAACTCTGAAATAATTTCAGAAGTAGAATTGCCATTCTGCATTAATTCTGCTGGTGGAATTCTGCATTTCATGCAGCTGTACTCAACTTCCAGTCCTAGGGTTCCCAAAATTTAATTCCACCACTGGTTAGGGAGCTGGGATATGGACATCAAACAGTAAACTGAAATCTTAACTAAAAACATTTGCCTTTCCCACTTCACCTCCACATTAATTCCACCCTTCCTTATTCTGTGAATGGCTTCTGTCATCTGCCTTTTTTCCTTGCCTTACCTAAACAAACTTTTATCATTTGAAAATGGGTATGTTAATTCTACAGTCCTGATTGGCCAGCACACTTGCTTTAGTGGTTGTGTATTTTTCAATCGAGCCCGCTAGAAATCAGGTGCCAAAAAAATTGATAGAATTGCTACTAACCTTTAATTTAGCTCCCTTAAATGGTAGAATTCTGGGAGATCACCCAGGGAATTTCACATACAGTAACTCCCTGGGTTCTTCCGCTTTAGATTTACTTTGTTGGAATGGTAGCATGGAAATGTGGACTTCTTTATCAATCCTTACTAGAAGTGAGAGTGATCATTTACCAGTGACCCTGAAATATCATATCCATTGAATACTTTTGAGATTAGAGGCCATTCAAAAATTAGATGGGATCCAGGTAAATTAGATATGCTGATGCCACTAATGGAAGGAATTGTAATCACACTTGACAATACCCCAAAAAATTAGCAGACGTCTGAATTTCTGCATACCTTGATGATTGCTTGTTATGATAAACTTAGGGAATGCCTTGCTTACCCCACCACTCTGGAAAGAAAATACACAAAACGGGCTGACCATTTTACTTCTGATACATGGTTTGATGCAAGCTGTTTAAAGTTTAAGTGCCAATTAACAAAACTAACTAGGGTTACTAGATCACTTAATACTAAGAGCACCTATAAGGAACTAAATAATAAAAGATCAGCCTATAAAGAATTTTTGATATATAAGCAGAGAATTCATCAGCAGAAAAAATGGGATCAAATGCTCACAGCAATACAACATAATGATTGTCAAACATTCTGGCCTGTAGTCACCAAAGGCACAGATAATAGTAAAAACTATCATGATTCTCATATACACATGGAAAAATTGGTCTCTCATTTTGAAACGTTATTTTATGACCCAGAATTAGTTGACATGTTAAGTAATAGATGTAAACCAACTAACAAAACTCAAGTATTGATAATTACTACCAAAGAGACTTACTTTGCAATAACCAGTTTAAAAAAGAAAAAAGCTCCAGGTCCAGATCAAATACCTCCAGAAATGTATTTGCTGGTGCTTTCTCTCTGGTCCAAACTACTTACTATTTTCTTTAACTTATACATAGCCAATAATAGGATATCACCTTCATGGAAGGGAGCCATCATTGTACCTATATTTAAAAAAGGCAATAAAAGTGACCCTAATATGTACAGACATATTTCCTTGCCGGACATCAGTGGGGAAATTACTTGCTAAAATTATTTTAAATAAACTAATACTTTAGCTAGACCAGCTAGGAAATATTTCTGAATTCCAAGCAGGTTTTAGAGCAGGGTATAGCACAACAGATAATTGCTTTGTATTATTACATTTAATTGAAAAGTACATTACACTTAGGAAACAAAAAATATTTGTTGCTTTCATTGATTTCACTTCCGTTTTTGACAATATCTTAAGATCCAAACTATGGCAAGTTATGGCTAAGAAAGGTTTTCATTCAGATCTAATTCAGGTAATAAGCAATCTCTATTCAAATACCTGGGCCCAGATTACAGTTAGTATCAATGGTAACTTATCATCCGAGTTCCGTACAAATAAAGGGGTTAGGCAAGGATGTGTCTTAGCACCAGTCCTATTTAACATTTATATAGACCAACTCTTAGAAAAGCTGCTTAAAGCACCATTGGACTCTCCTACCTTTGGTTCAAGGTCTTGTCTAGCTCTTGCATATGCTGATGACCTTGCCCTGATAGCTTTAACTAAATCAGGTCTCCAGAAAAAAAATGGATATCCTTAATGGCTTTGCTTCCTCCCCTAGTGTACAGGTAAATGAAAATAAGAGTCAGATTGTTGTTTTTGGTTCCAACAAAATAAAGGATACCTGGTTGGTGAGGAAACAAGTGTTAAAAACTGTCAAAACTTATACTTACCTTGGTGTTACATTTACAAACAACTGTCAGCGGACGCAGCATATAAAAACATCTTTGATAAAACTGAAACAGACCACTGGATCCTTAGCTAGATTTAATAATGAATTTTGGGGTAACAGTGTAAGACCTTTGCTAAAAGCAATACAAGCCAAGTATGTGTCTCAGGCCTTGTATTCAGCTGAAATGTGGGGCCCCAATAAAGTTGGGACCCTAGAGACCTCTTTAAATAAATGTTTATGTACATTACTTACTGTGGGACATTCGTTTCCTACTCCTATTCTGTGGGCCAAATTAGGCTTATCAAGCCTTGATGCACAAGGTACAGTTAAACTGGTTTGGTTACTGGACAAATGTTACCCGAATGAACTCAAATAGACTTCCACAAGAATGTCTCAAAGAGAAAAGAAAATGGGATGGTCTAGGATGTAAAAAATCAAACTGGTTGAAAAATCTTGAAGAAACTTTTCTAAAGTATGATCTTACTTGTTTACAGAACTATGTGGACAAGGGTATTAGCATTAATTTAAAATATAAGGCGTATTGTAAAAAGAAAATCCTCAATCAATCTAGGTTGGATGATTGTGCTATAATTTCCCACCTAAAAAATTCACCGTAGTTGATTCAGAGTGACATTCAGTCCAGCTTTAGATACTATCTGGACTTTCTGATAGACCCAGAACTCAGAAAATTGTTTACCAGATATCGTATGGAACAGTTTCTGAGTAAAGTACTAACAGCAAGATTTGAAAAATTGATTGATCCAGAAGACACCATATGTACCTTTATGAATAAGGGGAGAGAAGATCCAGGTCATGTAGTTTTTGACTGCTACTGGTGTAATAAACCCAGGATGAGATGACTTCTCCCAATTTGGAAATGTATTGATACTATAGATAAGAATGTACTGTTAAACATTATGTTTAATCAGAAGATAACAGTGTCATCAGTAAGGTAGCTGGGTATCTCAGAGCAGTTGCTGGTATTATAAGAAAGATTAAATAGCACTTTATCAGGTATCCAAGGGAAGATGATGATCTGATATATTATGTACTGTGTATTTTGACTGTATTGTAAAATTGATTGAAGTTGTCACTTTTTATTCTGCATTGACAACTACATTTTAGAGGAATAATTTGTAATTATTTATGTAATAGTCTTTGACTGAACAATACAATTTACTACTACTACTACAATTTGGGGTGCTCCATTTCTTAGGGTATCCATGAGCACCCCAAACTTTCAAAGTTAGAAGTTGCGATTTTTTTTGCTCTAGTTAATGGGCTAGTTGGTGGGCAAGCCCCCCCCCCATTGGTTTCAGTTCCTGTTAATAAATGAAATGTGAAATAAAATAAAATAAAAAAATCCAAGCATTCCTTAGTAGAATGTTCACCTTAACATTTTGCCTGCATCTTCTTCAGACCGATACTTCTTGATCACACACATTCCCCTACGCCAATCCCTCGAAACACAGGAAACAACTAAGCAAGCTACAGGCAAAGGAACTGTTTCCAATCCTTCTATATACACCTTTTGCTGCAAGTTACATAGTTTAAGACTGGAGATGTGTTAAACAGAGAAAAAGAACAAAAAAAAGAAAAACATTTAGACTGTAGCCATGTACCTAAAATTTCTCCAACTCCACTTGTTGCTTTTTCATTGCAGTGTTGCAGGCCTGCCGCATCTTATCCCAACCGCAAAATTAAAAAACAAAAAAAGCAACTTACAGGAAGGACAGAGAACTGTTTTTTTTTTTAGTATCAAAATGATAGCAAGAGAGTTCGCAGGGAACATTTAGTAGAAGCTACATGTCTTGTGCATGTTGTGATGAGGGGGATAAGTTGAAGAGAATGTCTCTGTGGGAGGGAGAACAGAAGAAGGAACAGCACACAGAGGGACTACTTTGCAAGATAAAGACTGAAACAGCATTCTTTTATTTGTACTTACATTTTACTGATCTTGTACAATTCAATACAAGCATTTACTTTCTAAAGTGAAAAGCAAAAAAGGCAGCTACATTTATAGTACATCATGTAATGGCAGGATTTGATACACCTCAAAACTTTGTTACAACATATGGGGGAATTCCAATATAGGGGTCTCTAAAGAGAAATAGGATACACTCCACATAGCATAAACTGTCAAGAACAAGACCTATAACCATTTTGAAAAAACGTACAGGAGAAATTATACATCCACCTGGCATGGATGTAGAGGTCTCTACAATGATACTTATACATCATACATTGAACGTGGAGAGATCCTGCCCCTGTGCTCAAGTTAAACATGACCTAAGTTTCTTTCCATAAACAGACTTGAACCTTGTACAACAAGATAAAACCACATTGAGATTCGGAAAAACTAGTGCATTAAAATGAGAAGGCTACCCATATTACAAGTAATGCAGCTAGTCTCAGGTGGTAGTCTAGTCTGTATCAAAGAGTTCCAAGATATGTCCTACCAACCAACCCCACAAACTCACATTCTGTGGTGGTGGGAAAAACAGCTCTACCAGAACACCTGCAACAAAACAAGGAGGATTACAGATTACCACCAGCGTCATGGTGGGTCACCATCTTACCATTTGAAATCAACCATTGGAACAGGATGCTTTAGAACAGTTTTAAACAAGCTGTTTTAATAAAACTCAGTATGAGTCCAAACAAAACTGTCCCACAGTCTGCTCTCCCATTGCAAACCCTACAGGTTAATTCAATAGACTTCTCTGTTCTATTGGAGAAAAAATACAGTTATACAGCATAGCATACCAGTAACTTATGCCTCCAATTCAGATTTGGAACTTACTTGATGGGCAGCAAACTCCCTCACAATTTTGGCTGCTAGTTTCCTGGCCGCTGTAGGATCCTGTGCACAAAAGTCTTGCCTCCGTACATAATTTTGATACAAGCAGGCATCATTAAGATGTGTTGTACTCCAAGGCTACTGTGCTGAGCCCAAACACCATTGAAAGCTTTATGCTTAGCTATAGTGGCATAGTTCAAATTAGGGAATATTCATGCAGTCACTCCGTTCCACTGCAGCCTGGCTGCTGTTCTTACCAACTGTAGGGTATCGTCTCTCTCTGAGGAGTCGACTAAAACCACCATGATGGTTCTGGGCTGTGGGTCAGTTCCAGTGGCATGGTGCAGATTAATAGATAGACTTTCCAGACAGTGAAGGAGCCCATCTGTAGCTTCTCTTCCAGTCATTGTTGATTAAAGGCTTTAAGGTCTTCCTCTTCACCCCCTTCAGGAAAGCTGACTATTCGGGTGTGTTGCACCCTGGCTTGATTTTGTAAGTGTTCCAACCTCATTTGGAGCACTACATTCTCTTTCATTACGCCCATGGCCATGATGAGTGCCTGATTTGCTGTATCTATGGTGGACGTGGCCTCCTCTTGGACTCCAGATACTTTGGTGTCAAAAACGGTGAGTTTTCTCACCAGAGATTCAATTTTGGTGTCCATGCTCTGGATGACCTTTAACAAAGCCACATTTGTTGGTTGTGAAGGGTCTACACTTTGGGCTGGGGATTGCTGATCTCTGCTCCCTGATGGTTGTGGTGTCTTCTGGTGGGCCCTTTCTCCTGCTGCAGCTGCTCTGGTATACTGACCCTTACTTGCAAGTTGTAAGGTATGTACTCGATGTAGATTTCTCTGCCAAATTCAAATCTACAGTCAAAAGTGCAAGGTTCTAGTAGGAAAATGTTTTTTGTTTGTTTTTTTTTTCTTACTTTTTTGCTGTTCAGGTTGCAGAGCTCTTCTGTCACAAGTCTGTTCCATTCGGCAATAAGCTCCACCCCTGAAACAGTATTCTTAATCTACTTCATTTTTTTTTTTCTTAAATTCTTTAAATCACATATTCAAATGCCACAGAACTCATTTTCCAAGTGCAGTAACACCCTCCAGAGTGAGCGGTATAGGGCAATACTGGACCTTCCAGGGGCTATAAGGCCCTCCGCCTGTAGGATCTATGTAATAATGGTGAAAGCCTAAAGGCAATCACCATTATCAAGAAGTCAGAGTGCCAAAAATTTCTTTTGACACTCTGACACCCCGGCGCACAGCACAATGGTGATGGGGACTTACGTTTTTATTGTTTTATGTGGGGGACATTGGGAAAGGAGTGCAGGAAAGTACTCTGGGGTCGCATAGGGACCCTGGCAGAGGGGGCAAAATAGGAGAGCACTACCAAGGAAACAGGCAGGTATATGGGGACCCTCACAGAGGGGGGCCAAAGGGAGGACATTCACAGGGAAGTAGGCAGATGGCTGGGGCTGGACAGAAGGAAGCAATGGGGGGAGGTGGACTGGATCTTAAGCTCAGTAACCACTGTCACAAACCCACTCAACAAGTCAGACCCTCTACTCCCAAAGTGCCAACCTCCGAGCGCAGTCTTGTGAACAGTTAACAGAAACAGGGTATCCCTCCTGTCTGTTTTGTGGGCTCAAATCAACTTTTGGTCTCAAGTCTTGGAGGGATTCAAACTGTGAACCTCTTGATAGTATACCCAATGCACAGGCACAGATAATTCTGTCTTCGGGGGGCTAGATATCTTTGCCTATGGGCACCTAACCAGGTGTACAGAAATGAACCCTTAAAAATCTATAGTAAAAGACCTCAGATTAAAACGTTTACCTTTTTCCAGTTTGGTATCACCATTCAAGCTTATGTACAGTGTCTGCTGCAACAATATATATTTCACTTGTAAAGGAAAGAAATCAAAGACAGACCAAGTAGGCTCTAAAAATAGAGTTTTACTAAAATAGATAAAAAATATGTAAAACATAAAATACAGAACTATTATATCACAAGAACCATACAGTATTTTAAAAGAACAAGGTTTTAACAGTGCAACTCCTACTACAGTACTTAGATTTTGTCTCTCTCTCTCTAAATACCTGCTTAAAGTGCTCAAAGATGTTTCTTTGTCAGAGTGTAGATAAAAGTGTCTGAAGGAAAACAGAATTCTGTTTAAAAGCTGGCTTTGCCCACCTCTTTGCATGAGGTCACCTAGCTCCTCCTCTGTTTATGAAAAATCATACAGTCATATTAGAAGGTAAGATAATTAAGGTTACATCAGCAGTGTAACCCCTAGATGGCGCTATCCCAGGGGCTACTACCCCTGCCTGATTTGCCACTAACAGGTTGAGGGGCCTGGATCCAATGGCGGGTTCCTCCACCCAGAGGTCAGGGTTTGCAATAGTTAAACTAACTTGGTCACAGCCCTCTGGGACACTCACAGCCCCTTTCTTCCCACTAGTGAGCACACAATATATCAAGTGCCTTCACAGTATACACTTACCCCAGGTCTGGTTCCGGCACTAGGACCTCCTGTGAAATGAGATACAGTGCAACAATCACAGTACAGTACTTTAACATGAACAAATACCTCAGGCAGTATAACTTTGCTGGAAACAAGCAGCTCTGATTTATTTAGGGGATATAACAAGGACAGGGAAATCAGGTTAATTAGCTTATCACTCTAATAATCTACCTATGGCTCTGTGCACAGGCCTATCCCTATCAGTTACTGTCCTGGGTACCCAAGCCCTAGTGGCTAGTTCAAACCGTGGCAGCTGGTAGGGGCCCTTTCACACAGAGAAAAGGAGAATTAAACAGTCCGCAGTACAGTAATTCCATTTGGATTTAATGTGGCAATTCAACAGGGGCGACCTGAATTAGTACTCACGACCTCCAAATAAGATAAGGGTCCTTCAATGTCAGCAGGGCTCACTTGAGGTACACAAACCTCTTCACACATCCATATAAAGAAAGCCACTATACCAGGCAGGCTGCATCTGTATCCCGATCGCAATTACTGCACAATACCGGAGAACACACAGCAGATTCAGTTCCTGACAGACCGAGTGCAATTTTCAGCAATTTCCAGTCTTCTACAGGGTGAGCCTGGTTTCTACTCTTCAGAGATCCTTTGATTCTTTTCACAGGCCAGTTCAGTCTAACAAGCTGTTACACAAACTGCAGACCGAACTCTGGAGCCTTACACCGTTTTTTGACTAAAACTGCACACTGAAAAGCACAGGGCTCCTTCCTTCTTCACTGCAAAGCTCAACTCAAACTCCAACCGACAAAACCGGCACTTCCTTTGAGTTCCTCCCAGTTCTTGACTGGATTGGCTGTCACTCACAATAGACTGCTGCTGTTGGTCCAAAAGGCACTGAAGTCTAAACTACATCTCCCAGAGTCACTGCCCATACAATCCTCTTGTGGCTGGCTCAGATTATGAGTCCAAGTTCTGATTCGTCCAAGGCACCATTTTAGAGGTAGCTTACCCCACACTGATTGGTCCAGTTCAGCAGTTCAAAACTAGAATGGGGAACTAGCAGACACAGTTCTGACTGCAAAGCAAGCAGGTTAGACAAACTGTAATTTCATTATTACTCTAAATAATTTCTGGCAAACAGTTACATCTTTCAGATAGGTTCCCTTTGCACTCCTAGTGACTGCAAAAATGAAGTGAATTGGCAGCAGCTTGAGTGGTACTCAGAGAAGCACACAGTCCCCCCATACAAACTAATTATGTCTGCAAGCAGACAGCTCTTAAAGAGACAGTACCAGAGGCTCTAAAAACACTCACTGATAAATGGCTTAAATGCCAACACCATTCAGGCTTGGAGCATTCAAAGCAAGTTCGGAAGTCTTTGGAAACCCCATTTGCAGGGTTACAGAAACCCTTTCATCTATAAGCAGTATCCTCTCCTACACTGACATCAAAGCACTTATGTCTTTCTGCCAGATCTCATGGAGGTGCAACATGCTTTGTATCACCATGTGAAAATTTAACTGTGTTTCCTCTGAACGTCATAAACATCTATGATTTCCCTCTTAGCAACTACAGCTATAATTAACTCAGACAAACAGGAGATCCTTGATTAAGGCCTGGTCTACTCTGTAATTAGCTTCTGGTCTTCCAGGTAACACTTTGTATCTTAAACCTGTGTGTGTGTGTGTCATACTCACATGCTGTTTCAGTATTTTTCAAGATAGACAGTCCATAACACTTTTTTATATTACAAAAAATGATACAGTGATCAGACCCAGCTGTCCAAGTGTCACAACCACTTCAGTTCTCTTCTTCTGCTTGAGGATGGGGGGGTGATGTAGCCATGACAGGGGCAGTTAGAGATGGAAAGGGAGTGGGGGGTAGGAGGCAGGGGCCAGATAGCAGGAAGAACAGGGGGGAACTTGGAACATGGGAAAATGAGGGGAGTGGGAGATCAGAGTAGTAGTAGGAGGAGGAGGGGGTAGAGGGAGGAAAGCACAAGGAGAAGGACCAGTTGGGAGGAAAGGGCAAGGAGAGGGACCAGAAGTATGAGGAGGATACAGCAAAGGGAGCTGAGGGTTTAGGCCAGGGGAGCACGACAGGCAAGGAGGGGCTGAGTGGAGATGGGAAGACAGGGAGGATGAGCCAGGCAAGTATAGCAGATGGGGGGGAAGGACCAATCACGAGCAGTGACGGGGGGATAGCAGGGTACAGAATGATACTAGGGAGGAGGAGAGGCATAGGATCGGAAGGGAGGTGGTGGCCAGGGTAAATAAGCAAGGAGTGGCAGGTGGCATCCAGATAGGGGGAGGAGGAGTCGGGTTGAGGGAGGGGCCAGTAGAAGGATGAGGGACATGGAAGGGGGGAAATGGAGGAAAAGGGGTGGTCAGAGTGCTCCTGTTGGGTGATCCCATGATCAGGGGTATCAAATGGGATAGAGAGGGGGAAGCCTGCCTGGTTAGAACAAAATGCTTTCCTGGACTAACGGTGCACAGGGCCAAGCATGAGGTATATCAGCTGGCAAAGGATTGTGGAGGTTCCCCGGAGGTCATACTGGTCCACCTGGGTACCAATGACATTGAGGTAAATAGTGAGCTAGAGATACAGGTAAGGTTCAGGGTGCTGGTCCGGGTCTGCCATGACATAGGATGTGAGAGTTCCTTCTAGGAAATCCTGCCAGTGCCAAGGGCTAGTGGGGAACACAAGAGGAAGATTAGGGATATAAACCAGTGGCTCAGGGAGTAGTGTGGAGCCAGAGAGTATGGGTTGATGGGGATTGGGAGACCTGGGAGGATATGGAGCTATATGTTGAGTGGTAGGCTCCATCTCAGTTTGGAAGTGGGAGGGAAATCCTGGTTGAAAATAGAGGTTCCATTTGTAGAAAGATGGGGTTTTAAACTTGTGAGGCGGGAGGGATGGGAGAAAGGCTGTCGAGGGGTCCGATAAAGAAGGAGTCTGTCTCCACCCCCCTGAGGAGTTGGAGGAATGCGGGAAAAGGCCGACTGGTAAGGTGCTGACCGGGGGAAGATGGACTCCCCAAGGGAACACGAGCAGGGGAAATGGAAGTATACGGAAAGGGTGGAAGCTAGTCCTGCTAAATGCCAGGAGCTTGGGCAATAGAATGCCTGAGCTCCAGGTGATGCTAACTGAGAGAGAGGTGGATGTGGCAGCGGTCACTGAGACCTGGGCCACCGCAGGGCACAACTGGGACCTGACCCTGGAGGGTTACACCATGTTCAGAAAGGACAGAGGGGAGGAAGGAGTATAGCAATAATAGTCAAAACTGCATTGGCATAGGAAAGAGTGGAGGTGGAGGAACTGTGGAGGCGATTTGGGTCACCTTGATAACAAGGGGCAAGAGAGTAAAAATAGGAGCGGTGTATAGACCGCCCACACTGGCAGAGGAGCTGGAGAAGAGTCTGGTGGCAGATGTGGGGAGACACTGCAGTTTGGGCAGGGGAAGGGTGGTGGTGTTGGGGGACTTAAACATTCCAGGAATGGACTGGGAGACTATGACATCCTCGGTGGCCAGGGAACAGAGGTTGTTGGATGTCTTTCAGGACATATTCCTAACTCAGCAGGTGGGGGAACCAACCAGGGAGGCATGGATAATGGATGTGGTCCTGGCAGACAGTGACCAGATTGGGGGCCTGGAGGTAAGGGACCCATTGGCGACGAGCGACCATGCCAAGGTCTGGTTCTGCCTGGACCTAGGAGGGTGTGAAGGCTGCACAAAGATGGAGGTAACTGACTGGGGGCAGATTTCAAGAAATGGGAAGGATCCTTAAGAAGCATTTGGATGGGATTGGACCAGACATGGACGCTGACAGTAGGTGGAAATCAGGAGAGGGGTGCAGGATGCTACCAGCACCTGTACAAGAGTAAGACAAAAATGCGGTAGGGCCCGTAAAACCTGCTGGTGGTCCAGGGAGGTTCAGGAGGTGGTAAGGGGAAAGAAGGTGGCTTATAGGCATTTCAAGTGCTCAAGGAGTGAAAAGAATTGAGGGGAGTATGAGATGATGGCCACAAGGGCCACTAGGGTGGTGAGGGTGGCTAAGGCAAGGTAGGAGCAGAACCTGGCCAGGAAAATTAGGAGAGGGAACAAGGGGTTCCTAATACATTGGAGAAAAGTGGAGGGTGAAGGAGCAGATTAGCAGGATTAAAACAAGGGAGGGATGGGCACAAGACCCAGGGGAGCAGGCTGAGGTACTAAATGAGTACTTTGCCACAGTTTTCATGAAGGAAAATGGGGGGGCTGCACCACTCATGGGAGGGAGAAAGTGAAACTGAGGACCCGCTACATTGGCAAGTCAATCTAGGGAGGAGGGCCATCACTGGCAGGAGTGGGCGGGAGGCAAGAAGCAGGGGCGGGGTAGTGGAGGGAAATCATGGCAGAGAGTGAGGAAGCCCTCAGGTCCCTTAAGACAGAGGAAGTACTGGGCTGGATAAATTACATCCCAGAGAGCTGAAGGCTTGGCCGAATGTCTGGCAAACCCCCTGGCCGGAGCTTTCAGCATCTCACGAGGACAGGTGGGTGCCCATGTGGGTGCATATGGTGCCTATCCACAAGGGGGATCAAGGGAGGTGGCAGGGAACTACAGGCCCATCGGCCTGACATCGGTGGTGGGCAAGGTGATGGAGAGCATTGTCAAGGAGAGGCTGGGGGGGACCTGGAAAAGTCGGGGTGCCTGGACAATAGGTAGCATGGATTCATCCTAGGGAAATCGTGTCAGACAAATCTTGTGGAGTTCTATGACTGGGTGACAAGTGCCTTGAACCTGGGTAGGCCAGTGGATGTCTTGTCTCTGTTCCTCACGGGGGCCTGTTGGATAAGCTGGGAGAATTGGGGGTGGGGAACCAGATGATCAGATGGATAGGAAATTGGCTCCAGGACCGGACCCAGAGGGTCATGGTTGGCGGGATAGCCTCATCCCCAAGGAGGGTCATTAGTGGGGTCCCTCAGGGATCGGTCCTTGGGCCCCTCTTGTTCAACATCTACGTCTCTGACATAAGGAAGGGTATCAGGAGTGAGATGAGTCTCTTCTCGGATGACTCAAAACTGGGGGGTGGTGGTGGATGGGGAGGAGGGAGGGTGGCCCTACGAGGGCTGCAGGCTCTGGAAAGGTGGTCTAGAAAGTGGAAGCTGAGATTGAATGCAGGGAAATGCAAGGTACTGCACCTGGGAGCCAGAAACCTGGACCAAGTGTACACCCTGAGGGGGGGAATGCTACAAGTCTCAGTGGCTGAGAGGGACCTGGGGGTGGTGGTGGATGTCAAGATGAACAACTCTGAGACTTGTAGGAGGGCAGTGGCCAAGACCAACAGGATGATGGGATGAATCGCTAGGGGGATCACCTGCAGAAGGAGGGAAGTGATACTCCCTCTGTATAACTGCTTGGTGAGGCCGTACCTTGAGTACTGCGTACAGTTTTGGAGGCCACACTTAAAGAGGGGCATCAAATTCCTGGAGAGGGTCCAGAGGAGGGCAACCAAAATTATCTGGGGCTTGGGGGACAGGACCTATGGGGAGAGGCTCGAAGAGCTAAATATGTACACATTGAAAGAGAGAAGGGACCGAGGGGACATGATAGAGGTCTTCAGCTACATGAAGGGGGTAAATAGGGGAGGAGCAGTCAGGGTGCTCCAAAGGCGGGGGGGCAACTAGAGGCCATGGGTGGAAGCTGGAGGGGGGCAGATCTTGGGGAGAAAGGAGGAGGTGCTACTTCACTGAGAGGGTGGTGGAACCATGGAATGCACTGCCCAGGGGGCTGGTGGAGGCAGAGACGATGGAGGGGTTCAGGAGGGGGTGAGACAGGTATGGGGAAGGATTCTGGAAGCAAAGTCCTGTGCAGCAAGAATACCCGGGACTGGGAAGGGAGAAACCAGAGAGGGCGAGGAGGGCAGCAAGGTCAGCTCCCAGGGTGGAGACTGACCAAATGATCAGACACAAAAGACCATTAAGCCTATTCTGCTGGCATTTTAGTATGTTAACTGTAGGGGGGTGCATGTCGGGGGGGTGAAAACAGTAAAAAATTAAAGGTTCTCGCCAAGCGCAACAAAAACGCACCAGCGCCCAGACCCGGACACAGTACCCTGCTAACTAGCACCAGCAACCCACCCACCATGCTACGGGGTAGGCTCAGCAACTGACCACAGCACAACCCCTCACATCCCATCCTGCCCCTTGCTGTGTATGCTCGCTCACCCCCCCCATGCATATGTATAGCAACATCCTGTCGCTATATTTGCTGACCCCTTCCCCCATCCAGCCACCCTACCCTAGCCCTCCAGGGATGCACTGGGGAGTGATTCACCGTTATTGTCAGTGCCCTTTCCCCAGTGCCCTAATCACAGGTACCCACACCAGCAGTGTCGGCCCTCATTACACCTCTGGGTGGTCCAGTATTGCCCAATACTGCCCACCCTGTTGGGTATTATTGCTTACTTCTCCTTCACTCCTCCACTGTACTGAGTTCTGTGTTATTCTTTTTTTCTCTGACTAGTTTCTTGGCAGTCTCTAATTACTTTGTAGGCCTCCCTGGTCCCCTCAGTCTGATGCCCCTTATAGATCCTAAACACCCTTTTTTCCCTCCTAATTACTGCCTTCATGTGGTCATTGAACCAGCTGGGTTTCCTATGCTTTCTACACTAAATAAAGTGCTGGGGTTCCCACCACTGATCCACTTTATTAACATGGTTTCTTTATTTAATTAACAAAACACAAATGACACAGTAGGGTGACATTTCATGGCATAAATGCCACTTCATCTGCCATTAAACAACCGTGTTTCACCTTGGTACTTGTATTCAAATTTGTATCTCTGTCTTATTCACTCATATTTTATGTGGCATTCTACCTTGCATTGCCAAAGGACATTATCCCTTCACGCCAAATGCAGCTGTCTGGTTAACTTACAGTGCTTGATGGGGAAAACACAGTCCTCTGACCTGCTCCTGCAGTGTCAATCTGTGCTTTTTTTCCGTTTTCAACATATTTTATACACTTCTGTTTTGCTTTGCAACAAACCTCTGGCCCACTTACAGCAGTTTACCCCCACACACACACACACACAGAAGCGCAACCAGGTTGCCAGGTGATTTTTATGTATTTCAGTGCCGCCACCACCTGGCTGACTGCTAGGGTATCCATCTTGTTCTAGTCCCACCACTATGCACTTTTCACCCTTACATATTTTTTTCACCAATTATGTGTCCTCCTGTCCAGGACAGACTGGGCTCCCCTCAACACTGTCTCACTGACCACACCATCCTGTAACCTTCCTGGAACTCACCTGTGAGCCTGAGTACCCCCAGAGATTCCCTCCCCCAATGGCGAGGTCAGGAGGGGAGGGCTGTCCTCCCTTGCCCCTGCAGTACAAACATCCAGCCTTTGGCTGTGGTGATTCCAGTGGTGCAATGGGTGAGTATCGGTAGGCAGGCTTCATTTGCACCTGCCCTGCCAACATTTTCCTCTTAATTTTCTTCCTATTTTCCCATGCTGGGGCATGCTCGTGAACACACACACACATATGGAGGCAAGCGATTGCCACCGAGTCCCACAGCCCTCCCTTCTTCTGCCTCTTTTGACCTGCACTGTCACTTGGCCTTCACTTGGTGGCAGTCATTCAGTGGAGCATGCAGACGTCCCTCCCGGGAAAGGAGAGCAGCCCTTGGGCGCTGGATCCTCTCCCTCTCCCTGGCTGACCCCTAACAACCTGTGCTCATTCCTGAACATGGGTTGCTGGCATTGAATGAGGTAAGGCACCTGCAGCGCTTCAGTCATCCACACCATTGGGCTGGCTTTCTTACTCTTACTTTTGACACAGAACCAAACCTACAGTCATTCTGAGGACCTCTCACCGACTCTGTACCAGAGACAAATTACTCTCCTACTTGGTAGTTATGCTCTTTGGTAGTGGAACACCTGTTTGCTCAATAGAAATTAACTGTTACCTGTCCCAAAAAAATTCTGTGCAATGACAGAGAATATTAAATATATAAGTATTTTATATTCACACTACTAAATTTCAGTAAACACAGTACAATACAAAAAGGAGAAAACACATTATGAAATGCAAGACAAAACAGTTAAAGAGCAAATATTACAGAAAGAAAAACCATTTGTGTGTCTAGACCACAGTCTAAAAGATCTTACCCCACTCATGTGTTGATTCCTTGCTTTGGAATTAAGTTGCAACTAAGTTGTGAGGTTCGGCAGACCCATGGTTCCCTTTGAGTGCAATGGACATCTTATGCATTCTGTTTCCCAGCTGACACGGCTAGTGTCTGAGCTATGGTACCAGTTAACCCTCTTGGGTTCTGCTCACCTATTGTATCATCCTGTTAGTCACAAAGGTAAGCCTTCCTTTGTTCCTTTCATCCTAGAAGCTGGCCCAAATCGGTTCACAGTCTACCCCCTACCCCCAGATGATGTTGCTTAATAGTCATTTACCTACAACAAACTCATCTGCTTCATGTTTTGATCTCATCAGGGGCAAAATGTCCCCACCATGCCACTGGGTTGCCTGATAAGGTTTCTACAACTGCAGGAGGCTCCTTCAAAACAGCCATAAATAGACTACAGCCTTTTGATGAAGTCATTTCCTGTGACCTTCCTACGAACAGACAGTTTTTTTTATATTTAACCCTTTCTGACCACCTACTAAATGTTATTAATCTATGTCTATGTTACACGCTTCCAGTATAGCACCCTTAATTTCTGCCCATTTATTCTCCTCCACTGTACCCCATTTATGTCTTGCAGTCTGTCCTTTAGTATACCCACCATCCTGTCAGTGTTTACAGAAATAAAGTTTGGGGCTAAGGCACATGATTTAATTTGCTGAACTTTAGGAATAGTGCTAAACTTACAGTGCCATAGTTACTCTGCCCTAGTGGGTCCTCTTCCTGCATATCACTTTGAATGTCCTGATTAGTCGGTGCATGGTTCAAAACTGCATTTCTGCTGGTAACCTCCCTCACTTGGTGGTTCAGAAAACAGTCCTGCAATGTGTCTACCACCTTTTGGCTTCTCTGGCTCTAGGCTGCTTGATTATCACCATCTGCAGCTGGGAGACTGAAATCCCTATGAGCATTTTTATACCCATATTGTTCACTTGGGAACATTAGCAGCAGGCTGGTAAGGACAGAGGTCTGGGGTTATATTCTGTTTTAACTGAAATATTTGAATAGTTTTGTAAGTGAAATTAGTTCTATGTGTTAAAAATTATTACCTTGAGTTAGAACTGTTACTTGGGCTGTGATATTGTAACTTTGGAGGCTTGGGAACAGTTGTTTGGCAGGGATAATTAGAGTGAAATTTAAATGTGTTGTTTGCCTGGTTTCTTAAATACTGAAAAGCCACTTGGAGTTGGGATTGAAGGGCTGAGTATTTCTGTTTGGGACTGAAATTCAAAGCAACAGGAGCTGGTGGGCCTGTGACATCATACGGTACCTGATGTCTGCATACACACACTGTTAGTGGGACTGAACACACACTGGACTGTATGTGTTTGTGAGACTTGGGAACTTTATTGGTGGGGTTGAAACTGGGTTTGTAAATAACTGCAGTCAGTATAGAAAGAAACTGTATTCCAAGGGAAAAGGGACTGAAGAAGGGTGTGCCATTAAAAACAGAGGGGATAAACAGGGTGGCCATATTCACCATGGCAGGCATCTGGAAGGGTTGTAGGCTGCACAGGCTGTGGGATGGCAATAATTCTAAATTGGGCCTGGAGAGGGAGGCTACCCACTCTGTAGACAGCTATCTTGTATCAGGAGTGAGGTATATTGGTTAAGGAGTAAGCTGGGGGAGCTGGGGGTGTCTCAAGGATAAGGGGTGTGGATATGGGCAGCAGAAGGGTGGGGCTGAGGGGAGGCTGGGGCAACGCTCTGAAATTACAGGATATTATGTTACAGCAAGCAGGAGGGGGGATATTAGGGACAGAGGACCCTTAGATAGGGATGTTGATGCAAAGTGGAAAGCGTACGGGGTGAACATTCTGAATACAAAGAGAGTGGTGGGGGAAGAGTCAGGAGGGGCTGTTGTGCAGAAGCCTGAAACAGCAGACTGTGGGAAGGGAGCTCCTAAGGTGATCAGAGCAAGAGGGGAAGAAGAGGGGCAGTTTAGAGGTGCAGTCAGGGGAAACTCAGGTTACTTGATGGAGGCTGACATAGAGTGTCACAATAAATTTGAGCTACTAAGCAACCTAGAGGGGGAGGAAGGGGTTGGTGGAAATGAGGAAACTTATACAGAGGCTGGGGGGAGGGAGTCGAATACCCATAGGGCATCACAGACCGGCTATGGAAAGGATAGAAATTGTCCCAGAGGGAGAAGGGGAAACATAAATGTTAAGCAAATGGGGGAGATGTAACATATTGCAGACATGAGGGAGGAGAGCATGATTGGAGAGAAACTGGGAGACAAGGAGGTGGAGAGGAGCCCCCCTTCAGCAAGGGGTCAGTACCAAGGATGGGGCCCTAGCTAAAGGGACCCACAGAGAGCCTCTGGAGGCAGGGGTACTATTACAAGGGGGGAGGATGGCGGTGTGGTGGAAGGGGAAACCATCAGGGCCAGGATAAATGGTTCGGATAAGAGAGGGTTAAAGGGGACACCTATTCAGAGGGGGTTTGAGTTAAGTGGGCAAAATAGCTACGGAGGCAGAAAGGGGAGGGTGACAAGGGGGTCCCTAATAAGGCAGGAAGACTCCCATGGAATTGAGATCATGAATAAAGGTGGGAAGGGGGGCTGAGAGGGCATAGTGGAGGTAACCATGAGGATGATGGCGGTGTTAAGGTTCTGTTATTGGGAGACTCGATGATTAGGGGTATCCAGTGGAAGGGACAGGGGGGTGGATGCCATAGCCAGGTGAAGGTAGTGAGTATCTCTGGGCTGACAGTACACAGAGCAAAGTTCATGGTATATGAAATGGTTAGGGATTGTGGAGGGAAACCGGATTTCCTGGTGCATTTGGGAACTAACGATCTAGAGGGAAATAGCGTTTTGGAAATCCAAGCAAGGTTCCAAGAACTTGCCAGAGTCTGTCGGGGATAATGGATGCAACATTTCCTTTTCGGAGATATTGCCAGTACCAAAGGCCTCAATGGAGAAAAAAATGAAGCTCACAGAGGTAAATGACTGGCTCAGGAAGTGGGATGAAGAGAGTGGGTTGGGGGTGTTAGGGAACTGGAATGGAGTTTGGGAGGATAAGGGACTATATGCCAAGGACAGGCTTCATCTTGCCCCATTAGGGAAGGAAGTCCTTAAACAGGGGATGGCTGACTACATTCAAGAAAGGTGGGGTTTAAACTTGTGAGGGAGGGAAGGGATAAGGGAGGGGCTGACCAGAAGCCCTCTCCTCCAGATGAGGGGAGTAGCCTTCAAGCCCAAGGGGGAGGGAAACAGACTGGGGTGGAGGTTTCAGGAGGAGCAGAGGAGGATGGAAGTATAAGGAATCTGGGTGGGGTTCGACAAAGAGGATCAGGGATAAGGGTGGGGTTGGTGTTAGTAAATGCCAGGAGCTTGGGAAACAAGTTGCCAGAGTTCCAGGCCATGCTGTTCGAGGGGGAGTGGATGTGGCGGTGGTCACGGAGCGTAGGGCCAACAAAACCATGACTGGGACCTAAACGATGGGGTACATTATGCTTAGGAAGGATAGAAAGGAGGCCAGAGGGGGTGGAGTGGCTATGTTCATTAGAGATGACATAGAAATTGCTAGGGTAGAAGAGGCAGAGGGAAACGTGGAGGCCTTATGGGTCACCTTATGGTCCCCAGCAGGAGATAAGGTCAAGCTGGGTGTAGAATATAGGCCCCCCGGGATGAGTGATGTTCTAGAGGATGGTTTGCTGGACAACATCATTGCCCAGTGTGGACCAAAAGGGGAAGGAGTGGTGTTGATGGGAGACCTTAATATGCCAGGTACAAACTGGGGACCATGTCCTCTAAGGTGGCCAAGGAGCAGAGGCTGCTGGAGCTGCTTCCAGGATGTGTTCTTAACACAGCATGTGATGGAGCCCACAAGGAGGGGCATGTCCTGGACGTGGTTCTGGCAGATGGGGATCTGGTAAGGGACATGGTTGTACAGGACCCCTGACTGGGGCGACCACAATACTGTCTGGTTTCAAATAAGCATGGGGGAGGAGATCTAGGACACTGGCAGTGGACTTCAGGGGCAGACTTTATGGGCATGGGAAATATTCTCAAGGATCACTTGAAGGGATTACATCAAGAAAAGTGTGGAAAGGAGATGGGAGGTCATAAAACGGGACTTCATGAGGCAGTCAGGATCTGCTAAGTTGAAGCGTAAGGAGCAAGGTCACATAAACCATGCTGGTGGTCCAGTGAGGTACAGGTAGCAGTCAGAGAAAAGAAGGCGGCCTACAAAAAATATAAAACAACAAGAGGGGATAGGGATAAGGAAATGTACCATCTTGCATCTAGAAAAGTCACCCGTATGGTGAGGGGAGCAAAGTCCAGTAAAGAGCAGCGGCTGGCACAGGGGATACATGGAGGGGAAAAGGGGTTCTTCCGGTACATTGGGGAGCGGAGGAAAAACTAAGGGCCATCTCAGCAGATTGAGATCAGAAGGAGGGTGGGTGGAAGAGGCGAGGGACCAGGCAGAGGTATTTAACGAGTACTTTGCCTCTGTGTTCACTAGGGAGGGGGATGGGATATCTACAAAGCAAGGCATGAAGGAGATAGAAGCGGCAGTAAGTGGGATCAGGGGAGCAACAGAAATGGAGCAAGAGGGAGGGAGAGGTACCCCAGGGGTGTCACATCTGGGTAAGGATAAAAAGGCCCCAAGTAAGGTGGAGGGCGGATGATGCTATCTCCGCCAAAAGGGTGTGGTTAGCCCTCAAGGCCCTAAGAAGACAAATCTCCTGGGCGGATGGCATTCATCCAGAGTACTGTGGAATTGGCGGACATACTGGCTGCACCCTGGTGGAGCTCTTCAACAGGTCACTTGAGACAGGGAGGGTACCTTGGGATTGGCGAGAGGCACATGGTGCCAAACCACAAAGGGGGTCGAGGGAAGTACCAGGTAACATTAGACCCATCAGTTTGACCTCGGTGGTGGGAAAATTAATGGAGAGTATACTAAAGGAGCAATTGGGGGTGTACTTGGAGGAGGTGGGAGGTCTGGATAGTCGGCAACATGGGTTTTGCCAGGTAGATCATGTCAAACCAACCTTGTGGAGTTCTACGAATGGTAACATCAGAACTGGACAGGGAAAGCCTGTGGATGTATTATTCTTGGACTTCAGCAAGGCGTTTGACTCTGTCCCTACAATGGTCTGGTGGAGAAACTGATGGGTTAGGAGTAGGCCCTTTGATGGTCAGATGGATTGAAAACTGGCTAGCTGGAGCGCGCCAGAGAGCAGTGGTCTGTGGGAGCTCTCGAACCCTAGAGAGGTTGGTAGTGGGTACTGCAGGGCTCGGGTCCTGGGTCTGATCCTGTTTAATGCATACATATCGGACATCAAGGAGGGTATAGGGTGTGAAATGAGTCTCTTCATGGATGACTCCAAGATGGGAGCAGTAGTTGAGGGAGAAAAGGGAGGTTGGCCCTGCAAGGGACCTGACACCCTGGAAAGCTGGGCTCACACATGGAAATTAAATTTCAATATCACCAAGTGCAAGGTGTTGCATCTTGGTGGTGAAACTCTAAACACAGGTACACCCTGGGAGGAAGCGCTGGAGGCCTCAATAGGGAAAAAACCTAGGGTCATGGTGGATGCATGTATGAATAACTCTGAGCAGTGCAGGAGAGTGGCTAGCAAGGCAAACAGGATGTTGGGATGCATCGTGGGGATCACCTCTAGGAGCAAGGAAGTGATTCTGCCACTGTACAATGGACTGGTTAGACCACACCTGAGTACTGTGTACAGTACTGAGACCACACTTGAAGAGGTACATACAGCTCCTGGAGAGGGTACAGAGGAGGGCAACAAAGATGATACGAGGGCTAGGGGATTTGATGTATGAGGACAGACTTGAGGAGCTCTGCCTGTTTTCATTGGAGGAGAGGAGAGACAGGGGGGACAGGATTGAGGTCTTCAAGTACCTCAAGGGAATAAATAGGGTAAACATGGAGGGGATCTTTAGACTAAAGCAGGAAGGTATCACCAGAGGGGATGGTTTGAAGTTGGAAGGTGGAAGGGTGAGGGGGGAAAAGAGGAGGAGGTTTTTCACTGAGAGGGTGGTGGACCCTTGGAATGCATTGCCTGGCGAGCTGGTTCAGAGATCCACAGTGGAGGGCTTCAAGAGAGGGTGGAACAGACACAGAAAGTGGATGTATCAGATGATGGCCTGTCCCAGGGGTGGGGATGGATGATAGGGGTTTCTGGAGCACAAGGGATGGGAGGGCCTCGGCACCCAACTAAGGATCTAAGGTTCGAGCAGACTTGATAGACCATAAGGCCTAATCTGCTGGCAAATGGTATGTTAGTATGTTAGTACTCACTGCCTTCCTGATTGCTCCCTCTATCATAGAATTTGATTTGAATTTGATGGCAGATAAGGACTGCTTGGTCCACCCAGTCTGCCCATATCCCTACCTAATAGATAAGCTGCAGATCCTCGTTAACCAACAGCTTACCTCCTCCTACCCACACCCCCTAGAATTGCCTTATGACTGTCCTATACATTCTTGAATTCCACCACTGTTTTTGTTTCCACAACCTCCTCAGGAAACATTCCATGCATCCACAACCCTCTCCGTGAAAAAATACTTCCTCACATTACCTCTGAGCTGTCCCCCCTCTGTCTTCAAATTGTGCCCCCTTGTTCTTGCACACCTCTTTTTCTGAAAGATGCTACCCTCTTGAACTTTGTTGAGTCCCTTGAGGTACCTGAAAGTTTCTATCATATCCCCCCCCTTTCCTCGAGGCTATATATATTAAGCTCCTTAAGTCTCTCTTCATATGTCTTCTGGTGCAGACCCTGCACCATTTTAGTTGCCCTCCTCTGGACTGCCTCCATCCTGTCTATGTCTTTGTGGAGACTGGGTCTCCAAAACTACATGCAGTACTCCAGATGGGGTCTCACTAGCTGTCTGTACAGAGGGATAACTTCCTGTTCTATACTGGTGATGCCTGTTCCTGTACATCCCAGTATCCTCCCAGCCCTCCTTACCGCCTTCTCACATTGCTTGCCCACCTTTAGGTCATCTGATATGACTACCCCCCAGGTCTCTTTCCATTTGCCTTCAAGGATAGGTAAGGTGGTGTATTGATCACGCATATACTTTAGCTTTTTCTCCATGTACCTATCACTTAAGCACATATAAAGTGTACCTCTCCTCCTTCTGTTACCTTTTTCTCCATCACCCTGATAGAATCCTTGACATACACTGCCACTCCTCCCCAGCCAGCATTTCCCCATACCTCCTAAACATGGCATTATCTGGACAGTGAGGTCCTAAATGTTATTCTTGTTTCCCGTGTTTCTGTGGTAGCTACTATATGTAACTGCTCTGCAGCTGTTAGTACCTGCAGTTGTTTCATCTTGTTGCCCAAGCTTCTAGCATTTGTACAGAAAACGTTCCATTTCTCCTTTTTCTCCCTTCTAGTTCCCTATTTTTGGAACTGCCTTCTGTTCCCATTGGGATTCATCTCTTTATTTATTGCTGGTCTCCCCCCTTCCTAAATTTGTCCCTACCATCCCACCTAGTCCCTCATCTATAACAGTCTGGGGAGCACCACTCTGGTTCTCTCTGTGTCTCTTTATACATTATGTGTTCTGCACCACCTCTGGTCTCCCACTGGCCTCATTTAAAAGCTTTCTTATCACTATGTCTAGCCTCTGTCCCTGTGCACTGGTCCTTCCTCTGCTGTTGTGCAGTCTGTATTTTATGAGCAGCTACAGTCCTCCTAGAAAGTCTCCCAGTATCCAGAAAAAAAACAAACCCCTCCTCATCACACCACCCCTATAGCCATGTGTTAAATTCCTTTGCTTTGTCCTGTCTATGCCTCTTCTCAAATGACACCAGAAACACTTTTGCAAAGACTACTGCATCTGCCTTTTGTCGGCTACCTAGTGCTCTTAATTGTTTGTTAACCTTTTCTGCACTTTAAGAAGCCAAGTTGTTTTACTTATGTTACCACTATGAATGGCTTACCCCACCCCCCGACAACTGGACAGACTCAGTAACTTTGGGATTATCCTGTCTGTAGTCCACCCTGAAAGACACAGCACAGATCTTTCCTTCTGGCTTGAGCGACACACCAGCCTTCCTACCCCCTCTTTCTATGGAGCCCCCAATTACTATAACTCACTTCATATCCTTTCTGTCTTCACCTTACCTACTACCCCCTGGTGTGTGCCTCTAAGATGAAGCCATCCCCTCCAGGACACCAACAGCTGCATCTTTTCCAGGGCAGTCATCCTGAACCTTTCCAGCTCATGCAGTGAACTGTTTCTGGGTTATCACCACTAAGGACCACCTGGTCCCTCCCATTCCTACTCTTCCCCCTGCCCTACTTACTGCAGTCCATCCACCAACTTGGACACATGGGGCTTGATTCTTGAAGGTTGATACAGGGCTTTCACAGGCTCTGTGTCAAACCCTGCACTGCCCCGAACACTTTGATGCATGGTGCGCCTGATTCTCTTAGGACATGTGCCTTTAGGACACTTTACCCTTTTTACGGTGGCTTGCCCAAATACTTGGGCAAACCTCAGAAAAAGGTCAGCAAGGGCCAGCCCATCGGTACAATGGTTGAATTTCCATCTGCGATGCCAGTGACCCGTTTCAAGAATGGACTTGGGTTGGGTTGAGGTCATTAGGAGAGAAAGCTGGAGCATCCAGTGATGGCTCACCTTCTCTGGGGGGAGGGTGGGGTTGCAGCCTGGTGCTTGCTGGCCCCTAGCAGAGGCTGGTGGCATGGCATGACATCAGACCTTGATGTCTAGGGGGAGTGGCAGACATCGGCATGAGCCATGACATCTGTGGCATGCCACTCGGTGAGAAAATGGGAAAAATGGTACCTTGGTCGGGTCGGATAACGGCCTCCCGGACCTTCACCATGGAACTCCCGGACCCCTATCACCACCTCAGCAGCACCCAGGAGTATTTGGATAGCCATACAGGCTCTTCCCCTACGAAGGTAAAGGACCCACCTGATGAAGGGATACATCGGGGTGACCTGGGCTGGCTGTGATATGAGGTGGTGGGGTTGGGGATTGCCGAGTGAGGTACATGGAGCCAGATGGAGAGACCAGGCTAAAAAGGCGGGAAAGCAAAAGAAATAATGCAAAAAAAATTGCCGGCAGTTACACCAGCAAAAGCTGGTCTAACTCACCGATGTGGTCGGGGGACCAGGATTCATAACCTCAAATGCTGCCCCAGGAATACGCAAGCCCAGTGCACCATGCGTTCGGCACGCATGAGGTTTGCAGCATTCAAATCCTTATGAGAATCAAGCCCATGGTGGTGTCCTCTGTGACAATAGATTCACACCACCCATTGGACCACCTGCCAAGTAGCTCCTCCATTCCTACACATTTGTTCTGAGGGCAGCCAGTGCCACACTGAAGATACCAGACCTCCTGCAGACTGGGCATCCCCACCTCCTAGAGCACCCTCTGGAACATGGCTGAGTCACCCACCCCTGTATCTTACCCGCTAAATCCCTCTCCCTCCACTTTGTATGCACATGTTATACAGTAAGTGTTCAGACTGAAATCTGTGAGAGGAGTCAAAACCAAACATTCAGCTGAACAGTTTCGCTCCCCCTTCCACATTTCTTAAACCCCTTTTTCTTTAGGTTGAGGCACTTAAGATGAGTGGCACAGTCACTGCTGCATGACTCACAACCATTCGTAGGAAGTGTCTTTTATATTTCTAGTGCCTTACAACTTGGAAGTGCTCCCTTTCCTCTGATCATTTATATAAGACCCTTCCTACTGGGCCTCCATTTGGCCCTTGCCTTTCTCCACTACAAGGTATGGAACCTTGAAAGCAAACACTGAAAGGACTTACCTCCAGATACCTACCCACATTGCCATTTTACGTGTTTAATAAAATACCTTTTTTTGTGTAGAAGAAACACAAAATTTGAGGCACTCACCACATGGAGAACCAAAGCACTGATGCCAACAACTGCACTAAGGTAAATGTGCAGGCTTTATTGAATAATGTGCAAACTGTGCTAAAGTACAGAGACCCACTTCGAGTCTGCCTGGCACATGTTGAATTACTGCAAATACTTTATCAAGATAGCCACCCAGATTGAGGCCACACTTATACCTGGGACTCTTTTTCTTCTACAAAGCATTATCTCCCGCTGAGTCAGCCTGGCATCCTCCCCTGCCCACCCATAGCCAGCATGTTCCTCCCATAGGGCTTACCATCAGTGAATTCCCCATGGATTGGCCCTCATGTTGGGGCCAGGAAGGGGAGGTCTGTCACCCCCCCCCCAGTATCCATATCCAGAACTCACTGGGCTTGGATGGTAGCGTGGGCCCGGCTCCACTGGCTGGCTCCATTTTTCTGTTTTCGCCACCCCCCATGTAGAATACAGTCTGCAGTTGACCTTGCCCACTGCAGACATACTCCTGCAGAGGAGCAAGCTCCCAGGCCCACTGCAGGGGTCACTGCAGTGGCAGATCCTGATGCCTTCCTTCAGCAAGCAAGGAGCTCTGCCGTGCAACGGCACCTTACTACCTCTTGGGCCAGCACGACCCAACTCTTAAGTCTGCTTTTGAACCTGGCATGCTGGCACATGCATGCAGAGCACTACCTGCTTAGCAATTGACTGGCCCTATTATACTCTGACTCTTAAAGGTACAGAGTAACCTGTGATCAGCTGCTTGGAAATGGCTGAACCAGAAAGCGCATTTGACTATAAAAAGAAAAATATGTACAAAATGCATCAACGATATAAATATGTGTGTACAGTTTGATAAAACCTAAGTACAGATTGCTGATGCCCTCATTTTAAATTCACATATAGTATTGCCAATTGACAGCTTTAATGTAAGCTGAGTAAGGAAAGATTCTCCATAATTCAAATCCTATCAGAGCTTCAAAAATAAGAGTTCAGTACGCGCTAAAAACAATATACAACATAATTGTTTTCCCATAGTATGGATTGCTGTGTGGAACAATTCATTTGGCTTGCAAAGTTGTAAACATGAAAATTATGTTTTCCAAACATAATGTACAATTTTCTCCCCAAAGATAGGGCATAATGTATATTTTGGTGGCTCTAGCTGAAGCCAGTGCCTTTTCCACCACACCTGCAGTGTAACTCCTCTGGAAAAACCTCTGTTTTAAATTTACAGTGAATCTTAAATTCAAATTGTTGATGTTAAGCCATAACAGGAAAAACATCAGACATGGATTAACATCAACAATTTTAATTTAAGATTCACTGGGATGATTAATGCTAGTATTTAGAATTTGTGGGATCTCTCTCTCAGGGGGTTGCAGGCCAAACTGTAAATTCCACTGGGTTTAGAAAAGAAACCGGAACTAATTATTTACTCAGAGCAGACAGTGCCTATCCCCCCAAAACTTGAAGAATCCATTCCATACAGGCAATTTGTAAGGCTTAGAAAAATCTGCTCTAGAAGAAAAGGCTTTGAAATCAAGGCATTTGATTTAAAAGAGAGGTTTATCCAGAGAGGTTACACTGCAGGGGTGGTGGACAAGGCATTGACTTCAGCTAGAGTCCCCAACAGGGAAAAACTTCTGAAACCTAAATCAAAGCTGTACAACAAGAAGGGACCAGTAGCCTTTGTCAAACAATTCAATTCTTTCTCCAAATGCTTTGAGAGTATTGTTATACAATACTGGCCAATTTTGAGGGAAGATCCCTCACTGAAATCTGAACTAGGAGAGGCTGCTTGTATTACTTTCAGCAGGGCATCTAACTTAGCTGATAAAGTGGTTCACAGCCAATTCAAAAGGGACACAGGGACTCCTCCAGCTAACATGAAACCAAGTAGTATGTTTCAATGTGGCCTTTGCAATATTTGCCAGTTTTTCAAGCTGTGTCTTGCAACTGGACAGTTATACCAGCAGGGCTAATATTTGAGAATTCATATCTTGTGGCACTAGTTTTGTAGTCTATGCCTTGTGGTATGACTGTCCAACACTCCACATTGGCCATATTGTACGGACTGTTAGGCAACACATCCAAGAGCATATCAGAAATTGAAATTTGGATAGTCCAGTTAGGGAACATCATTCAGAGTTTCACAGCTGTGATCCAAAAGTGATTAGCTGTATGGGGATTGAAATGGTGAACTGTTCAAGGAGGGAAGGAGGCACTATAGATTGCAAAAACTCCTCCAAAGAGCAAGTTATTGGATTTTTACCTGTGGTAGCTTGGAACCAAGAGCCTAATACCTCATGGGACTTTTAAATCTTTTCTGCATTAGGTTTATGCAACCTTCCCCTCCTCACACCTTAGGTTTGCTATCAGTAACTGTTCATAGAATGTGTTACTGTGAATTTCTCTCTGATTCTCTTTCTTTCAGGTTATTTGATGAGTCTCTATCTGTCTTTTTGTCTCAGTGATGTGTCCTGTTTTCATCCTTGAGAGCATACCTTTAGTCATACACTTTAGCCTATGAACTTTTTGCTTTTGAGCACCACGTAAAGGATACAAATACACTGCTCTTCTATTTGTTTTCAGAGTACCATCTGCAGGTATTCCATTTTTGAGATTGTCTTACATGAAAATGCATAAAAATGCTGCATAAATATTTTTTTAAATGGACCTTTATTAAATTTGGTCTTAATATTGCTTTAATTTTGCTGTGACTTCATACATGTATTGAAAAAGCAAATTGATTGCATCACCAATTCGTTGTGTGTTCTGCTATGCATGTTGTAGCATTTTGTAATGTTTGTAATATTTGTATTTTTACATCTTTGTCTACACTTTGATGCTTTGTTTTGTTCTGGAACATTTTTGTAATATGAAACTCAGCTCTATTTAAAAGCGCGATACTGTCATACAAACTGACATACCATTTATCATGACAATAATTGGTCCAAGATCTAACAGGTACAATTTATCTAGTAAAAAGAGAAACTCAATACACGTTAGTTTAACACATTCTGTGATATCTATGTGTAAAGGATGAGTTCGAACAAGTCCCTTGATAGCATACCAGGAATACAATTCCTGGTACCTGAGAACTTGAAAAAGCAATAAAAAAGTACATACAACAGGAACAAAAAAAACAATTCAATGTGTGTCCCAATACTGTCATGAATAGCCACTGTAGATCAGTCAGATGATTGTTTAGAGCCTCCCAACCAATGCCCAGGTAAGGGGGAAGGCACCTCAAGCCTCCTCTCTGCTATAAGTTATCCATGGCTGCCAAGCATCCTTAAATGTTTCCCTGGAGAGGAGAAGCACGGCTATAAGCTGCTTCATGTCGAAGATGGATTCCACTCTCCTCCTTCACTCATCCACTCACAGGATCTCTGGGGTCAGCCAGTGCGAGGTAAGTGTTTTCAGTACTGCATTGCCATACATTGAAACATCTGCATCCTTATGTGGGGTTGGATTTGATCTACCCTAGCCTCATGTAGACAATGCTGAAAGTAGTCTGGCATTGGGAACCTCCATATTTTGTAGATTTCCACCCTGTCACCCAGAAACCCTGGATATTGGGACATGACCAAAGGATCTGGTAGTGCATGCCTTTAACACCATGTGTTCTCCAACACCGGTCAGTAGCAGATGTGCCCAAATGTCTGGTAATGGTAGGGACATAAAAAAGTGCATTAGAATCTGCCATCTAAGTTCACAGCAGCTCTGCAAGTCAGAGACTTACCCATGCACCCTTCAGCCACTGTGCGCATTGGTCCTCTGTGATAGTTTTCCCTGCATCCTGCTGCCACTTGTCCCTAATTCTCTCTCTCTCTGTCTCTCTTCAGTGGGTATGGGTATTTCTTTCCTTCAAGAGAAATTTATAAACAAGGGAGATATATTTAGACCTATCCTGACAAACTGTAGAGTGTAGACCAATAGAGGTATTCCTCCCACCCAGTTCTAGGCCTCCTCACTAAGTGCCTTCTGTCATGCTTTAAAAGATATGTATGGACCTGCAGAAATCTATAAAATCTGATTTACCCAGAAAGTATATTTCCTGTAGGGCTTAAAAAGAAACACAGTGATTCCAGGCACTGTTTGCTCAAATTTTACTAGGGCCTTTCTGTTCAGTATCTGAAAACCAGTGCCCTTTCTACAAGGTTCGAAGCCCATGTCCCCAGTGGTCAAAGTCAAGGGACCTGTATCATTAGGGTTGTGAGAACCAACCTGGATTTTCTTTTGCAGGATCCTGAGGGAATGCCCAATCCAATTTGTTGTAACCTTGTCCAGGATGCTGGGAGTAATCTTAACTGTTAGCATAGCCTGCAAGGGCATTGGGAGTGAGCCACTGTTCTCTATATTAAACCACTGGAATTATTCGTCCTGTTTTGTCCAAGTAATTAATGTGGTGGCCTGAGCAACAAGGTAGTATAACTGGAGGTCTGGGAGTCCCAAAACACTCTCCTCATGTGGCAGAGAAAGAATGCGGTGCGTAGCAGGAAAAGTATGTTGTGCTCTACCCAAGCCTTCTTACCAGCCCAAAAGAATTTATAAAGTCCATCCAACCTCTACCAGAATGCCTGTGGTATGGAAATCAGTAAAGTCTAAAACAGAAACAGCAGACGTTAAAATATTCATCATCAATACGCCTATTCTACTAACTAGCAAAAAGGATATTAACTGCCACTGTTTTATGTGGGCTACCAGTTCCACAAACAATTTTTCATAGTTTAAATGGAATAACCCTCCTGTCTGAGGGGTAAGCTGTATATCCATATACCTAAAGGTGTTATTCTTGGCCCAGGCCAGGCATAGGAGAAGGATGTCTGGAAGGATGGGGGGGGGGGGCAGATGCTACTCCAGCAAATTTTCTCTGACTTAGAGGAAATCACTTCTTAGCCCAACACTTTCCCATAGTAATGTAATACCACTTGGAGGGCCAGGATTTAGGCCTCAGGATCACTAATAAAGAACAGGGTATCATCAGCATAAAGAGAAATTTTGTGCTGATCACCATTAATTTCTATGCCTCAGATCTTTGCTGTGTCTGAAACCCAGGCAGCCAGAGGCTCAATGCAAAGTGCAAACAGCAGGAACAACAGGGGGCATCCCTGTCGAGTCCCCCGTACCAGGGGGAATCACTTTGATTTGACCCCATTTATTTTTACCACAGCCTCTGGAGACCTATACAAGGCCACAATGCTAGCCTGGAAGCCTGGACCAAAATTAATCTCTTGGAGTACTCTTTTCAGGAACTTCCACCGCAACCTATTGAATGCCTTCTCAGCATCCATAGAGATGGCAATTTGTAGATCATTAGAGGACGCCTGGGAGATAATAATATTTAAAATTCTCCTAATGTTGTTCTGTGGGACCTGCCCTTTGATGAAACCTATTTCGTCCTATCCCACCTAGCCCTGCATGCACCCCTGCAGCCTTTTCCACTAAAATAGCCATGAAAATCTTCATATCCTCTGGTAACAAGGAGATAAGGTGGTACTATACAGGCTTTTACAACACTTTCCTACATATCCCATTACTGCCACTATAAAAATCTATTTTTGAAACTTCTGGGTATCTTTAATTATCTTTACAATTTTATTGGGGGAACCTAATTGGGGGTATTATATGAAGTGCTGTTTTTTCAGCTGGAACCAGCCTCCTGACAAAGTTCCACGTGAACAAAGCACCAAGGCACCTGCTGTGTAGCAAGTCTGGGTCTTCAGGTTTTTGCATTTATCACTTATCTGCACATTGTGAATAAATTCCTGCAGCGGTTGATTTGAATGTGTTATTTCGTCATTGGTGGCAGTGCAGTTCTCTCACTGAAGTCTTGTCCATAAATGTACCAGTTTGAGGAGAGCCCCTCCTTGTCGGTGGCACCCCTGATCCTGCACTGGTGAGCATGTGCTATCTGAAAATGTGTATATACCCTAAACAGGCTGAACCCAGCCATCATTCAGATTGCTACCAGGTTTTGCTCTTACTTTTTTTTTCACCTCCCACCTCCCCTGGCAGGGGAGGTGCCACTGTCAGCCTCACATAGCCACAGCTTCCTCTGTAGCAGGGGCAAGCTCCCTGGCCCAGTAACATAAATTGCTGTGTTGGTACAACCCACTGTCAACCCTTCCTGATCGAGATGCACCACCAAGCGGCAGCTGTCTCGGCCATGTCCTGCCTCCCTACATGACTTCCCAGGCTCACTTCCAAACTGGTGCCATCAGCATGGCAGAACGACACTGTGCTCCTGGGCCATGGGAGTGAGCTCAGAGCCTCACTTTTAGAGTCAGTGAGCCAAACAAAATTGATGATATTCCGTTCTCTACTTTTAAAGATATGGGGCATAAAATACTGCAGTTTACATAATTGTGAAATGTAATTTTAAAATTTCTAAACGTCTGGAAGCTCATAACTCAGTCACCTTTAGATACAGAGATTTGAAACTTCGTACTCTTCTGTATGAACATTGGTAAAGTCATTATGTGGAATTACTGTAACTGAAATCACAATTTTGTCAACTTCTCATGAAATAGTTTTGGAAATTTCATGGAAGTGAAATAATTTTGCTAAAATTCCACCAACAGAAGATACATTTTGCCCAGCCCTACCGTAGGGCAGCCAATGAGATTTGTGAAATAACCTGAGAATATCTGAGCAACTTGTTGGCTATAGCTGTACATGTTCAGTTCTTCATGACACAGTGGAATTTTTCACACAGTATATACTAATATGGATTTAAGGCTGCCACAGATTTTAGTACTTTTGGTTTCTTTAGAAGCCTTGCATCCTTTGCTTTCAATATGACCACAACTTCACTACAAGAAATAATTTGGTTCTCCATTATATCATACCAGGAGACACGCAGAGCTACAAGATGCATGCCTTTCTCATCAATTATGTATTTTCTTAGCTGAGCTGGGACAAGAAGAATGGGACAGGCCGACTAAGAAATAGGAGATGGAATAGTAGAAGATAAGATAAATGGCACATGAGGAGGTGGTGTACCTCTAGTAAGATAAAGAGGCTGAGCAAGATTTGGTTGTCAAAGCATTGGAGTAGGAGATGGATTTGATGGTCTTGGCTGAGGAAGTCCAGGATTGAGCAAGGCTGGAGGGATAGGAGTTGGATTTAATAGTTAGGGATTGGTGGACCAAGTGTGGCCTCACCAGTGATCTGTAGAGAGGCAAAATCACTTGCACCCTAGTATCCTTGTGGTTTTCTTACATGCTTTGTTGCATTGGGCAGTGGTCTTGAGATTTATCACTTACAGTGACCCTAGGTCTCTTTTTTTCAGAGGTTTGCTGTAGTATGACCCCCCCCCCCCAACACACACACACACATATACATATACATGTGTTTCTGGATTCCTCCTCCCCATGTACATGACCCTTGTACCTTTTGGCATTATATATGAACTGTCAGAGTTTTGACCCCATTTCTAGTGTACCCAGGCCTTCTTTCATGTCCCTGATAACACCTTTACTGTTCACCTTGCCACATATATCTGTCATCCACAAAGAAATACATTTTGCCCTGGATAAGTACTCCAGTGTCACAGATAAACTATTGAAAAGCACTGGACCCAGGGCTGAAGTACCTCACTAGTCACACTCCTGACCTGTGTGTGCTTACCATTTAACACTACTTTTGTGTTCTTCCACCTCAGACAGTACAACAAACAGTCTAACTATATCATTGCTAGAAACCGATAATAGATCTAATAGATCAGAAAGGTTTCAGTCAATCAATCAAGTCTTTATTTAACCAGGCGTTCATCGTTGAGCAGAAGCTCATTTGCAAGATGGACCTGGGTGGAGCATGAACAATTGTATATACAGGTCAACACAGGTATTTACAAGGCAATACAGATAATATTCTTTACAGAGAGGAAGAAAAAGAAGTTCATATGTACATAGAATTACACAGATATTGTACAGATTACATGGTATTTACATACATAAAAGTGCCTATAGAAAGATAAAGCAGGTTGTCTAAGGTTGCAGGAGGAAGTAATGGAAGAAAAAAATTAAAATAAAAATATACACCAGGTAGAGGTGAAGGTAGGGGGGAAGGGAGGGTTTAAACTCAGTTTTTCCTTTCCTCATAAAAACTAATAAGGGACATTGCTATTTATCAATATTTAATATGTGAAATTCTTTGTATCTCTACCCAATCCAAACTTTTGTACATGCGTGGGAGAAAACTTTTCATAAACTTTTTTAGTATTTCCAATGTGCATACACCATGTTTTCTTAAAACTGGTTTACTACATTTGCTGGTTATTCACCCAAATTAAATCACTCCATTTGCAATCAGGATTAGTCAAAGAATCAAAAAATGTTTTAAACAGTCTGTATCCGTGTGACTCCTCTCACATGTCTCCAGATTTCATTCCTAAGGGAACTTTTGATATGGTATAGCCCGTTGTATTATTTGACACTCTTTGTATGACCTACAGTCTTACAGTGCAGTGTCTTCATTAGTGAGATTATGGTGACATACTGGACATGCATTCTCAAGAAAAAGCCTAATAATCAATTTATGTATGGTTAACAACTGTTTGACATTTAACCATGATCTTTTTGTCTGAAGAAATCTATGTTTTTGGGGGGCCATATAGGGTCATAATTGTCAGGCAAAATTGAAACTTGGATTTTAGACCCGATTCACTTGTAAAACAAGTAGTATTCTATTTCAACAATGTTCTAGTTCTGCTATGAGCAAGTCCGTTATTTTGATTAGTCTGAAACAGATGTGTTTTTCTGCTGCAGTATTATCCAAGGTCTCAATCCCTTGTTATGGTGAGCATCAGATTAATTTGGTTAAAAACACCAGATGAGTGATGCTAAATAATGCATTAACAAGTGTGCCATATATTTGACCAATTTTGGTTACTGAAAGTTCTTTAGACACGAGTCCCTCTAGCGGCTTGTATTTACTTTATACAATGCATTAAGTCTTACATTGTGAGATACACTGTGTGACTTTGAAACTTCTGTTGAACTGTTTTGGTATGATGCTCTTGTTCCATGTATATTATTTTTTTCTAATTGAAAGTATTTTTTCTACTGAACTGGGACAAAGTTATTGCTGACCTTGGCAAAAACAGTGTATTGTTGGAATGTAAGCAAAATTATGCATAGCTGTTTGTCTCTTTAGTAATAATAGATGGAAGATGTATGCTCTGTAAAAGGTACTGTTTAAAAACATGACCGTTTTCCAAAAGAGATATGGTATTTTCTGCATCAAACAACACTATCAAGGTGGTGCTTGAGAACTGTTAGTATCTAGGTACTCACCATCATCATGGCAAATGTGTGTATATATATTTTGTTAAGAACTACTGCACTGTGTATAAACTGTTACCATGTGGACTGGTGATGTGCCAATCAGAAATCAGGACTGTTGTAATAAAGGTATCAGCCAAAAAGGGACTGTTTTAAAGAACATACCTTCCAGTATCCACCTGCCACACTTCCAGGGGAAGAAAAACAAAAGGATGTCACCAATGTAATGGGCTTCCAGTGAACGTGCACTGGTATAAAAGTATTTGAAAGAGGCTATTGCTTAATTACTTGATAAATGCTTATATACATCTTCCTCTGACTGCATTGCAAATAAATACCAACTGAGTAATTGAACTTTCTTGTCTAGTGAATGGTATAGTATGGGTCTTGTAATCTATTCTTATCCTGTGATACTCAAGACATTGTAGGATTTATGTGAGTTTATGTAAACTGGGATTAAGATTTTCTCTTGGGATAGAATACAATAATTTAGGTTGTCTCCCACATATGTGGCTTCCAAATTTGGACTGGGGTAACTTAAATGGAGTCATAATACTCACAGGTTCAAATGGCAGGAACTCTCTTACATGAAACAATGTTGCCTGTCATCCTGGAGACTGTATTTCTCCAGGTAGTGCCAGCTTCTCCTTGATAAGAGTTTTAAGCAGTTTCCCCACTATTGAGGTCACTCTAATCAATCTATAGCTGCTCAGGTCGCTTTGTTCACTCTTATGGAGAGGTACAACTTCAGCCACCCTCCAGTCCATTGGAACCACTCTGTCCCTATTGAGCAGTCAAAGAGTTACAGCCTGTCTGATCCCAGTGACTAATTCACCTTCAGCTCCATCAAGCCCTTGGGCACACTGTCCTCAGTGACAGTCCCTGTCACCATCTTTTCCTCCTGCCCCTCCCCCCTCCAGTTTAATGCCACAGTCTGGCAGTGACCTCCAAGTCTCTGCCCTTAATAACTGTCTTTCACATTGAATTTGAGCACTCATCACCAAAAATATAGAGACACCACAACAGTAAAAGTAAAGTTTCATTGTCTTATTTCATTAAAAGACAAACTGTATCACTAGACAAACAAACACCTCATGCCTGTCTGATGCATTTCGGACTACTGTCTGTTATCGACGGCTAAGGTAATTGAATAAACAAATGTCTTAAATACAAAAACCATAACTGAAACTTAATGATGTCATAATCAAACTGCAAAATGATTGAATAAGCTGTAACATGAAGCAAGTATTCAATCAGGTTTCATGATTAGAGATGAGTGGATTGTCACTGATGTCTCAGTAAACTGACAACATAGAGAAACTAACAACAACAATGATCAGGGAGGAGAGGTAATGGTGGGAAGGGTGAACATACAGAGGGGAAATGTGACATATACAGTATAACACTCCTATATAATGGATAAAAACATTTCATCTTAAACTTATAAATACTATTGCACAAATCAGCTCTTATATTAGACTGTCACTATAAAAACATTTCATATTAAATAAGAAAGATAGCATGATCAAGTAAAGCATAGAGAAATAAACTATGCCACAGTGTCTGCATGGGTTCAGGGGAATATGAGAGAGAGAAAGGTAGATAGGGTGGCAACTTGTGTGAAGTGGGGGTGGGGGGATCTCACAGAGCAACAATATAAGTTTCTGACCATCAAAGGCAAGCCACCCCAGGCATGGTGTATATACACTGTGGGAGTCTGGCAATGATGGGAAAGGAACTATGCCTGTATCAACTGTAGAAAGTAACTGTGTGAGGGAGAGGAGTCAATTGTAAGCCAGACTAAGGAAAAGTGCTCAATTCATATAAGAAGAAGAAATGTAGTTGTTGCCTAGAAAGGTCTGTGAGGGTTAGGAAATCAAGGATTTGTGGGTAGAAACAAACTCACTGCACCCCTTCAGGTCGACACCCCGATGGCGAAACAAATAAAGACCATTATGGCGACAATCATTGTAATGGTCCTTTTTCCGTGTTTCACTTCCCCAAGTGTTCTGCCCCTCCCCGGACTAACTCCAACCTGGAGTTGATAATCCTAAAGTCCGGAGGTGTGGGAAGCAGAGCCCCCTGCATGGGGGTTGCGGGGAGCACAGCCCCTAACAGAAAACACTTATAGAACGAGTGACACAATACCTGCATCGGTATTGTGCAGTAGCTGTGCGGGAGGTTGGCATTTTCACTGTCAACCTCCGTTGGTGCTTCCAAACAAACTGGTGGAGGGCAAGGAGGGAACAGGAATCCATGTGCTACCAAACGAAAGAATGTTGAGATCAGTAGGTGGGGATTTGATTTATTGGGCTCATGTATTCACCTGCTTCACATTGGTTGCCACCCTATCTACCTTCCTTCCCCTGTCATATTCCCCTGAACCCATGCAGCTGCAACAGGAGCCCTCCCTAGCATCTCGCCAGCACCCCCCAGGTAGAAGCCAGTCCTCAGCACCCTCTTGTGACTTTGCCTGACTGCATGGTCCCAGCGCATTAAGCAACAGGCTACAGCAGTTGGCAAAATGCTACAGATAAAAATTTAAACACTGCTCTGCTAGGTTTCCTGCCTCATTTCCTGCCATTTTGGAGTAGCTCTTTGAGGGAGAGTGAGCCCTACTCTGCAGCATTTGAATATTAATGTCAGGCACTGATATTGCTTAACTTAAAGCTTTTCAAGCTATCTCCTCAAATGAACTTAATGCAATAACAATACTACAGTGTATGCCATTAAATGCAGATGATTTTAGGCTTCTTGTGCTCTGTTTTACTAGTAAGTAAGTAATAATTTATTTATATGGCGTACAATCCCGGAGGCTCTGGGCACCTTAGAGAAAATAAACAGGGTAAGCAAACAGCATACAAATAAACAATTTATATTAGAAATTAATACATAAGAATCATTATAAAATCAATTAAGTCAATTAAAATCCTCAGAAAATGCTTTGTTAAAAAGGTAGATCTTCAGGCCCCTTTTAAAAACCTCCTTCAATGGGGCCACCCTCAAATATATTGAAAGCGAGTTCCAGAGTGCCTGGTAGGCCACCTTGAATGCCCCATCACCCAAGGATTTCAGCCTGGCCCAGGCAACCACTAGGAGGCCTCTGGTGGGGGAATGGAGGGAACGTACCAGGATGTCAGCTGTTAGGAGGTCAGACAGGTAGCCAGGGCTTGAGCTGTATAGGGCCTTATAGGTGAGCAAGCCCACCTTTAAGATGATCCTCCACATGACAGGCAGCCATTGCAGATCTTGCAGGACCGGACTCACATGACAGCACCTGGACAGGCCCATCAGCAGCCTGGCTGCTGTGTTCTGCACCAGCTGCAGTCAGTGGAGGTTCCCTCCACTGACTCCGAAATAAAGAGCATTACAGTAATCCAGCCTGGACATAACAAAGGCATGCACCAGTGATGGCATGTCCTTGGACAGAATCAAGGGTTTAATCTAGGAAACATTCCTTAAGTGGTAAAAACCACTTTGGACAACAGATGACACCTGAGCATCAAGTGTAAATCTGTCATCCAGGATGATGCCTGGATTTTTCACCTTGGTGAATGTCATCAATGAGATGGATCCCAAGGCCAATCCTGTTATCATCCAGGAGGGACCACATCACGCCTCCGACCTGGCTCAACCATCAATACCACCATTTTGTCAGGATTTGGTCTCAGCCAATTAGAGGACATCCAGTCCTGAATCTCAGCCAGGCATTTATTCAGCACTTCAATGGTGCCATTTGATCCAGGGGCAAATGACATATACAAGGGTACAAGGGGTTTCATCTGCATATCAGTGAAAACCCAAACTGTAACATCTAATGAGCTCACCCAGGGGCCACATGTAGACTGCAAATAACATTGGCAACTGGATCAAGCCCTGAGGAACTCCACATGACAGAGCTTTGGGGAGGAGGAAGAATTCATCATCACCACCCTTTGCCTCCTGTCAAAGAGATAGGACTCAAACCAGTGGATGACAGTTCCCATGAGTCTACAATATACTCTAAGGTGATTCAATAGCATGATGTGTTCCACAGTGTCAGATGCTGATGAGAGATTGAGGAGAATGAGAATTGACTGTTCCCCTCTATCTCATGCCCTGAGGATGTCATTTTGCACCTGAACCAGCACCATCGCTGTGCTGTGCCTGGCTCTAAATATGGACTTGTAGATGTCAAAGGCCACAAGGTGTGCCTCAAACTGCAGTGGTACCATTTTCTCAACAACTTTCCCTAAAAATAGGATGTTGGAGATTGATCTATAATTTCCCAGGAAGTCCGGGTCAAGCAATGCTTTTTTTCAGAAGTGGTTTCACCAATGCTTCCTTCAAGGCACTGGGAAAAAGCACCTCCAGAAGTGAGCACTGAACTATCCTGGTGAACACTGGACCAGTGGCCTCAGCACATCCTGCTAGGAGATGGGTCTAGCCAGGGTCCAGTTCACAACAGGTGGGCTGCAGCTTCAAAATCACCTCGACAACCTCAGCCACCTCCACTGGCCAAAACTCCCACCAGACAATAGAGTGCCCATGTCATGACCAGGTACACCTCTGCGGGGTTGATCTAACCCCACTGGGGAGATCCCAGCCTAAATAGAGGATACACTGTCAGAGAAGAACAGAGAAAACTCTTTGCACCATGCGATTGATAGGGCTCTTTTCAGCTATAGACAGACTGGTTGAAGTAGTCTGTCCACAGTCTGAAAAAGCTAGCCAGGTCTGTTCTTCCCTGCAGCAAGCTCCTGGACAGGAATTCTGCCGTCTTATGGTTGATTGCCCTGTGATGATCATTATAATAATTTCTCAAAGCCAGTCTATCCTCCATGGACCAGGACCTCTGCCAGTAATGCTCCAACTTCAGGCCCTTGATCTTTATCTCCTTGAGAGTCCCATCAAACCGTGAGGGTCTCAAGCGAGACGATCTGGGTCATATACAGACTGGTGCAATGGCATTGAGCACCTTGGAGAGAGCCCTGTTAAAGGCCGCCACTGCCTCTCCTCAGCCAATTGCATATGCAGCACTCATGCCAGAAAAATCAACCAATGCCAGGAGTCCCTCTGGGGACAGTCCCCATAAAGAGTGGTAACTGACCAACTCAACGGGGGGGGGACTATTCGGGGGGGGGTTCCCCAAACAAGAACTCAACCATGTGACGATCAGACCAAGTGACCCTATCAGTCTTGAGGTTTGTAACCTCAAACCCCAGTGAAAAAAACAGGTACAAGGTGTGGCCGTGGTGATGGATCACAGAAGCAACAGCTTGTGCTAGGCCCAGAGATTACATCAACTGGAGGAGGTCATGTCCAAAATGTGAGAATTTGTTGGTGACCCAGGCATTGAAATCCCACAGAATCAACCATCTGGGGCACTCCAACACCCTATCGGTGATGAATTCTGCTACCTCCTGCAGGAATCCACCCCCCCCCCCCGAGTCCTGGAGGACAATACACAAGGAGAATCCTGCAACCCACACCTGGATTCCCACGCACCACCACACATTCAAACGACAAGGTAGAATCCACTGGGTGCATGGAGAAGTTCAAGCTGGATCTAAAGCAGGCAGTGCACTACCGAGTACCCGGTGGGGACAGACGCCTCCAAGATTGGCCCTGCATCATCCCCCAACCAGGTTTCAGTAATGTAAGCCAGATTGCCCAAGGAAATCAAGTCTGACATAATTATGATCTCGTTCTTCATTGATCTGACATTGCATAGCACAGCCCCAGTGGGGTCTGGATCTAACCTAAACACACATTTAACTTCAATAACAGGAAAAGAGTCTAACAGCACACAAATCATATTCACAAACTATCTAAACTCCAACCATTCAACATGCAAAATAACCACAGAATAATCCAAAGTCTTTTTAAGTCCAGAGGGCTTCTAAAAGTCTTTTTCAAAGAAGCTGAAATGACAAATTCAGACCAGAAGAATCACCGGGTCCAGAGCCCAGTAGTGCTCTCTCCACCACTGGAAAGGAAGTATAGCCAAGTAAGAAGTGCTATCACCACTAGCCTTACAGGGAGATGATTTAGAACTGTAGCACTGAATTTTATGTGAGAGGTGCTCGCGTCACCACTCACCGATGGAAAATACACAGTACTTATGGGCAAACCTTGGTGGGGTGGGGGGAATCACAGCTCTTCAAATCTCATTTTTCCCAATCTCTCCCAGAGTACTCCACTAGTCCACAGGTCATTCAGGATAATCCAGCATAAATGGGCAGCTGCACCACGCCGATGTCACAAGCCCACAGTGCTCCAACCACAGCTCGGCCCCAAATTCCACCACTGGGCTGTGTCCTAAGAGGCCACTTGGACAGCTGCAGTAGTTCTCCGACTTGTAGTCCAAAAATGGCTACAGCTATGAAATCCAGAGTACAGCGCTTTCACAGCATTGAAGTGTGAATTTCCAGCTAGTGCTTCTTCCCCCTCACACCAGCTCCTCCTACCATCAGTTCCCGATGAGACAGTTAAGGCACTTTCCCCAGACTTTGTCCCCCAGTCGACTCCAGATTTCTGCAGCAACCAACACAGCCAACAAGCAGAAAATTCAAAGCAATAAAACCTCTGAACATAGAATGGGCAGATTCAACCAAAAACAATAAAGCTAACTCCTATGATGACTCACGTAAACCCCTGCCTATGCTCTGTTCCTTAACTCACCACTAAAATCACTTACTCGCTAACTACAATACAAAATAAAAACACAAGTGCAAACTGCAACTAACTGAAATGGATTCTTCTCTAGGACCCAGCTAGAAACAAGATGAAAATATGATTAAACTGTGCTAATGCTAGCACAGATGATGGGCGCCCACCCTGGCAGCCACCTTCCTAGACCCTGATGCCCTGGTAGCTGCCCTGGTAGGTATTATTGACTTGGAGTCTGAATCAGCTTCTAGTTAGGAACCATCAGCCTCTGCTACTGTTTATAGAAGAGGGAGGGGGTGAATCCAACAAGGCCCAAACAGAAAAACAAACAGGGAACTCCCTTAAAAATTCAAAAACAACAAAAAGAAAAGCCTGGAGAGATCACTGCATGACCCAAAATAATTCTGAGGAAGACCACAAAAAAAACAATAATTAACCTCTCTACTACTATCTTTACTGAAGCACGAATAAAAGTCTTGGAATGAGGCCTGTCATTCACCACAACCCCAGCTGTGGACTTGTTCAATATATGAGTGCACATTTTTCAAGCTAATTCGCAAAATCAAACTGAAATATTACTTCGGAGCAGAGCGCGACGTGGGCTTTTCAACATTCCAGCCTATATTAAGGGACATACCAAGAAACACTGATACAGTATAGAGGAACCGGCTGAAAATATAAGCCTCACACAGGAGGAAGTTATCCCTGTGTACAACCAGGCATGAAAAAGTAAATTTGGGCCCATCCGTATTCCAACCAGCCATTAATAATGCATTTATCAACACCTTTAAAAGCATGGCACTTAATGACCTTAAAAAAAAAATCTGTAAAAGCTGCCAATTTTTTCAAACATAGTAACCTAACAATACAAGAAAGAGTAACACTCCAACAACTGAGGAAAATGAAGAATGCTGTAATCAAACTCTTGGATAAAGAGGGTAATGTGGTTATTGTGGATGAACATTTTTATGTAAACAAAGTATCAGATCTACTTAAGGACACTTTGTATTATAAATTCTTACGGGGGACCCCACTTCTAGATCTGGGCTGGAATTGTATGACGTGGTCTAAAATGCATATTTAAATAGCTGGATTACTGGGGAAGAGGCTACATTCACCAAATCAAAATTCCCAGTAACTGCCACCATATATGCCCTATCCAATGATCTATAAAAAAATCTCTTGAATCTACCAGTGAGGCCCATCGTCTATGATGTGGGCTTACTGACACAGAACCTGTCAGTACTGATTGATTTCTTTTTATAGCCATTTGTTCTGGGCCCAAGATCCCACATCAGAAAGACATTGCTTTTAATAAAATGTAACCATTTGTGCGGCAAAAAGATTACTTGGGGGTAATCGTGACAGCATAACCACATTTCTTTTGCAGGCTCTCCAGTTCATGCTAGGCCACAACTACTTTGTGTTTAACAGAAAATTTTACAGACAAAAATGTGAACCTGGCAGTAGGGGCCTCTGTGGTCCCCACAAATGCCAATCTTTTTATGGCAGATGAGACGAGACCTATGTGTATAATGGGGTCAAGAATAAATATCTCGATAAAGTGGTGACATTGTTCCACTTTATTGATATTTTATTGTATCTAAAATGCACAGAGGATGAAATCTATCATTCCATAACTTGTATCAACAGCACAAGTATCAGTCTCAATGTTTCATATGAATGTGGCAAATATAACATTTCCAGATGTGGTACTCAGCATTGCCCCAGATAATATGGTAGACACATATGGGTACCATAAACCCATGGCTGCCAGTACCATCCTTCAGGCTGAGAGCACACACACCTGCACAAACTTAACAGTTCCATACCCTACTGCCAGTTCATTAGACTTAGGAGGAATTGCTGCAAAACAGAGACTTTTGAGCAGCAGGCCATGGAATTGAAGTCCAGATTCCTAGGCAGAGGATATGACAACAGGACCCGCAACACCAACAGAGGCAACCAGTTAACACCAAAAATTAGGAGTACAGACCAGGAAAATATTATCATTTTTTTCAAAGGAATCTAGCAGCATTGCTGGTAGGATAGGGAATATTATACAAAAACATTGGCAGATCTCACATTGTGTTAGTATTCTTAAACAGGAGGTTGGAGCTCAGCCTAGGGTTACTTTTAAACAAGCATTTGTCAATGCCGAAGGTTTGCTTGCTGGTATTGGCATTGGTACTGCATGAGTTAGAGAGATGCAAAATAGGAATGGCAGTGAAGTATTGAACTAATGCCAACCCTCATTCCCACCCTGCAGAAATTGACAGACGTTGGGGTGTGCCTTTGGGTCATCAGCCATAACGTTCATGCCATTCCACCTCAGCCCACCCTACAGATACTGACAGGTGTCACGGTGTGCCTTGGGGTCTTTGGCCCTTACGCTCACCCAGTTCCATAAGGAAATAAGCTGAGATGGGTGCAGTATATGAGAATGGGGTGACCGATAGGGCCGAAGACTCCAAGGCACACCTTGATGCCTATCAGTGGCTGCAGAGGGGAGTGGAATGGCGTGAACATTATGGCCGATGACCCCAAGCCACACCCCTGACACCTATCAATCTGTACAGGGTGGGGCGGTACAGTTGGAAACCCTAATGCCCTGGGTGTTTGTTGGTATTTTCACTCCAAATTTTCAACATGGGTTTTTCGGGAGCCCGCCACATGAACAGTGGCACTATCATTTCGTTACTCAATCCTGAAAGGTGATTTCACACAGTGAATGTGCCATTAGGTGCAACATGTGCAAACAGACATTTTGGGCAGGACTTGAAAAATGACTTCTGTACTGTTCATGAGGAGGTGTGAAAAAAATGGCAATGTTGAAAATCTGGAGTGAAAATATGAAAAAGTGGCGAAGTTACGAGCATGCATAGAAATTGTGTAATGCACGCTCATAATGCAGTCATTTTGGGGAGTTTTTTCACCAGACTTGCAACATGGGCTTTTTGGGACCCCATCTCATGAACAGTGGCACTGTCATTTTGTTAATCAGTCCCAAAAGTGATTCCACGCAGTGACCATGAAATCACTTTTTGGGGCTGAGAAACGAAATGACAGTGTCAGTGTCACGAGGTGGGGTCCCAAGAACCTAAAGTTGGAAATTTGGACCAAAACTCCAAAACTGGTTGAGATATCAACCTATTGATTTCCCCCATTCACTGCCATTACGGGCTTACCATCATTTCTTCAGTTCCCGATTGGTCTTTGAAGAGTGCAGACCTGTTCCCGGTCCACAGAAGATCGCTGCTTCTGACCTCTGGAGGTAAGTATCAAGTAAGAGGGTGTGTATGGGGAGGTGGGGGTGCAGAGGGAGGGTACAGATTGGGGGGGGGACTGGGGAGATGACAAGAACCATTTTCTTTTTTACAGGCAAAATAAGAAACAGACCTCAGGGGACAGTTTTCCTTATTTTACAGGGGAAAATAATTTAGGCATGCATGGTGGGCTCCAGTGTGCCACAGTGTTGAAACAGGCACCTACAGGGATTGGGCACCTGATGTTGGCAACAAGAAAAATAACTTACTGCAGACTGGGGTGGCTCCCAGTGTGCCTCAATAGTGAGGGTGGAGGGCAGGGGCACACCAACATGAGGATTTGCACCTCAGTGTTGACAAACAAGAGATGGGTTTGGGGAGGGGCATCCTGGTGTTGGATAAATAAACAATGATTTTGCACACTGGGGTGGGCTCACGGTATGCCACATTAAGAGGGTGGTGGGGCCAACATGCGATTACTAGGGATTGGGCACCCTATGTCAGCTTTCTGGAGAGTGTATGGGGGTGCAGCAGCTCACTTATTTATTACAGTGTTTCACCAGGAATGGCACACTGAACAAACAAGTTGCTCATATCTCCAGCCATGCGCATTACTGTGCACTGTAATGCGCATGGCTGGAGTCCTGTCCGCTGCTGTGTGCCTGGTTGCTGGGGAAGAGGGGAAACTGCCACCGCAATCAAGGATGATGAAAATATCCCTGGCTGGAGCAGCAGATTTCTTTCAAGTCTAGCACTTGTTCTGAAACTCAGACTCAAAATTAGCTGTCTCGTCCAGCCAGGTGTGCATGGAAAATAGACCAAATCCCAAGAAATCCAGCACCACCTACCACAAAAGAGCCAACAAGTGTGATAAAATTTGCAGCATTTATTAAAGGCAAAAGGCAAAATGTGTAACAAGGCATATAAAGGAGTACAAACCTCACAAAAGTGCTGATGCACCAAAGCTATCCAGGTAGGTGGTGCTGGATTTCTTGACCTTTTGACGTGCTCTGAAACTGCCATCATTGGCAGCTTCCCTGTTGATTGGTGGCTGAGGGACGTGCCCCTGAAACCGTTCGCTGGATTGGCCAAACACTGCCACACCTCTGGAATGCTCTGTTCTCCTCAAAATGTTTCTTGTGCACTGTGCACACAAGCAAACATAAAAATCGAGTAATCTAGGTGATTTACTTACTGCTAGTCCAGCAAAGAAACCCCAGGAAACTGACTACCATCCACACTACCAGGCTTCCACAGATGTGGCAACTGTAGTATCTGTAAATACAGTCAGGAAGGTAGCAACTACATGCAACTTCATAAGGGGGACTATACACTAATGTGGTACGTGTACCTCATCCATGCAGTTATGCATCCATGGACTGTGCGGGGAGGGGGGGTTTGAGGTACACAGGCGGATATCCAATCAGATGCCCATCCTGGGTGCTGAAATGGATGAAAAAAACAACAAAACTGGACTGACTTTAACTTCACCAGATTAAGAAGTCATATGCTGATCATGTTAATAAAGCGCAAAAAAATCACTTTTATTAGATAAAGGCAGTATCAAACTAATACAGGGCTAATGGTGAGAAACCCAATGTTTCACACATATATTGGGCACTTAATTATGGGAATGAGCAGAGGATTCTGGCAAGACACAGGACCACCTTTTTGTAAAGTATGGTTGAGCACCCAAATGGCCACCCCAGCCCTTCCTTTCTGTCCAGAGGGCTTGGTCAGCATGGTAAGAGTTACGTGTGTCTGCTGAAGCTAGTGCTCAATATCCAGGGGATGTACAACAGATATGGCAGGGTCCTTGCCTTTATATCCTGCATCCCCTTTTTCCGGCAGTCCACATCTTTGTGAATGGCATGGAATGCAGGCATGCCCCCCCCACACACATGCCCCTTGATTGGCTGCATGTGTAGCTGTGCAGTCAGCCAGGAGGTCTCATGCAGAAAGAGTATGTGTCCCTTTCATGCGTCTGTGCAAGGTTCCATGGGAGTTCCGGTGCATGGCATTGTCATGTAGGTAGTCCAACCCATTGCACTTAGGGGGCCAATCAGCTTAATATTGCAATGCAACAATATATCACATGCATCATAACATTTGTTCTATATATATATATATATCATAACAAAATGGTTATATTTTATGCACGCTGAAAATAAAAAATAGAGTTAAAATCTAAGTTTCGATTGGTCTCTCTTCAGAAATATCTAAAGAGAAAAAGGGTTAGTGTAGAGAGGTAAAATGATATACATATATGTGGGGAAAGAAGAAAAGGGAGGCTCGAGGAGAAGAAAGATAATGAACAGAGAATTGTGAACAAAAGGTGATGATGGAAAGACAAGATAGCAGAGTGAAGAACCAGGGAGCCTTCAGGTGGGGATAACAGGGGTTTAGGTGCAGATAATGTGGAAGGAGACAGATGTCTCCATCTCTGTCTCCTTCCCCACATTTGTCACCTTCAGCCTTCTTGCTAGGCTCCTGTTAATTAGTCCCCACCTGGGAACTTCCTCAGCTCTTTTCACTCCTATTATGCTTTTATGTTTCTATCATCACCTTTTGTTTTCACAGATTCTCTCTAATCTTACCATTTATCACTTCTTCTCCTGAACCTCCCTTTCTTTCTTCCCATATATATATATCTCATTTTATCACCCTCTACACTAACTTTGTTTTTTTTCTCTTTTAGATAGTTCCTGAAGAAGACCTAAGGTCAAAACCTATATTTTTAACTCTATTTTCTATTTTCAGCATGCATTTAATATAACCATTTTGTTTTACTTTTAGACGACATGCTGACACAGTACCTTGTTTTTGTTTTTTACAATTTATATATATATATATATGTATAGCCTGGTGCCCCTGCTTAAAGCACTATGTGGGGTGTACCATCTGACCACTAAAGATGTGTATCCAGGAGCATGTCAGGGTCATTGTTAATGGCAATGACCTCAACGTACTAGGGGCAGATTTTGCCACCACACATAATTCATACCCGATTATGTTGAAGTTTACTGCTCTGGAACAGGTGTCCCCCCCCCCCAAATGAGGTGGTGACATTGTTTCTGAAGTGCTGCAGAAAGAAACAAGATGGATGATTTCATTAAACGCAATGTCACCCATAGGTCTGAATGAAGATAATGACTTTACTCCATTTCTGAAGGCGTAAAAATGGGTTTTTGATTTGCAGTAGAGTAACCAATGATATACTTAGATTCTGCTTGATACAGTACATTCTTTTATGAGCAGTATACCTGTGCTTTACTATAGAAATACAGCCGTCTTGCATGTAATGCTCTCTTTCACTATTCAGATTCTGCTGAAAGTCATTTCTTATGCTGTCCAAATACCTAATATTTGCAGTCAGTACTGAGGTTACAGTTTATGATGTATTTGATATTATTGTCATGTACTATCTGCCCTAAGCATTTATCAACTTCCTGTTGTGTGCTAAACATCCTTTATTCTCCACTAGCATCCTGATGGGCACCCCCCCCCCAAAAAAAAAAACTGATTTAACACTTATTTTCACACTTGGGCACATCATCTCTTCTGTGCTTTTTTTTTTCCCTCCTCTTCATAATTTCCAAAATGAATTGCTATGTAACAAATGCATTATCTGAGAAATTAAAGAGTTGCAAAATAGTATTTTTGATGTAAGAGGTACTGTGCCTTTAAATTACAGAAGGATAAAATCTTGGACTGCATTAGATTTGGACATGCCCCCTGTAGAAGACCTGCATAGGTCGATGCACCAGGGACTAGTATCACTGTTCCTGTTTGTGATTTTGTTACCTGCATGCATCTCCTTGTTTTCCTCTTCCTTCTTCAGCCCTTCCATTCCCCCTGGTTTTTCCTCATCTCTCTGACATGTCAAAGAAGACCTTGTCATTATTCCTTATACCTTTTCTTAACTCTGACTCCACTTTAGCCCTCCTCACTACATAACTGGCTTTTTTTCGGTTTGCTAAAGTAGGTCTTGTATTTGCTAAAGGTTGTTTTCCTGTCCCAGACTGTCTCTTCCACCTTCCCGGAGAATCAAATAGGTTTCCAGGCTGTGCATCTTTCTCTTGCCAGTTTGCCACAGACATGCTTTAGATACCTTATGAATGCCTTGTTTAGTGTTTTTTTTCTACCTCATCTAGTTTGTTCCTGTAAGTCTGTCCCTAAATTCATTCTCCAACTTCCTGACATCCGCTCTTCTAAAGTCTAGGATGAGTATCTGGGATGTATGCCACTGGGCCTCCAGAGTAATGCTGAGCCACATCGAATTGCGACCGGTTAACCTAAGAGAATTCTCCACCCTTACGTCCCCTTTGTTGTCCAGATTTGACAGAACTAGGTTCAGTATGGCCCCATCCCTAGTCTACATGTTGCAGTAGGAAACAGTTCTGAAAAGTTATTGGCTCCCAGTGCTTCTTTCCCAAGAAGTGCTCCAGTCCACTTCTTGCATGTTAAAACCTCCCCTCAGGACAACTCTCCACTCCCCCCCCCCCATAACTTTCTTCCTGATGTCATTTACTGTGCCTTGTCCATTTGTTCTGATTGGTTTGGTGGCCTGAAGACCAGCCTTTATTTTCTCTACTGTCAGATTAGCCCTGTTAGTTGAGGAATGCTGGCTAGATCTCCCTGTGTCAAAGTAATCTTACTCCGTCGTGTTCAATAGTGCAGTCCCAAAAAAATCATAACTCTATCTCCAGAGTGTACTAAGACAATCTTCTTTCCATAACATCCCATTATCCAACCCCACCCCTGATCCTGAGTGTCTCTGTTAGGGAACCTCCCTCAATATTCCAAGCAGTCTGTAGTGTGTAGCAATACCCACCTCCAACTGCTCCACAAGTTCTAAGTAGTCCTTGATGTCAAGTGATGACCAGCTCCACCCCTGCAGTGTTTCAAACCATCCCTAGTGTCTAACGGCACCTTCCTTCAGTCAGTGTCATGCCCAGTCTTCTGATGCTGCTGCCCATCAGTTAGCAGCATGACACCTGGTAGTGCTCATGTATACCTCCTATGGTGATGCTTCTTCTCACCCTGGTAGTGATCTTATCCTCTGTGTCATTCCTGGTGTCCAGTTGCACCTCCCTAACCCCTTCTCTGCTGTAGCACTACTTCATCACTGGATGCCTTCTTTCTTCCTCCTACAGCTTCCCCCTTCCCCGCTGGCTCCTGCAAGTACTCTTTACTAAATGTGGGGTGAGCACAGCAGGTTGTGAAGGCTGAAATTCTTCTTAAATAACTCAAGCACTGCAATCCCTGACCCATTTCCAGGATAATAGAGAATTATTTTGATGGTGACTTAAAAGTGTTTGCAACCCTTGAGTGTTATTTGACAATGTCACAAAATTAGCGCAGGCACAAAGTGTGAACTCCTTTACCCTGCTTAAGGACCCAGCAGTGAATACTTTCATTTGTAAGGTGTGCCCCTGACTTCATCCATTGATCTACATAGACAGTTATATCAGATGCTGCTGATGTCGCAAGGCCTACATTTGTGGCTGCCCACTGCTCATGTTATGCACTGTGGGGTCCTCTGGGAGGGTGCATAGGCTGCATAAGGGGCCCACTGCAGTAAGTCAGCATAACTTCTTGGTGCAACCCCCCCACCCCCCAACTACAATTCTGGTCCCAGTGGCCTTCCATCACAGACAGGAGCAACCCTCACAGACAGCCATGGAGGAGTGGCCATGAATATCTAGTTGGTTTATTTATTTATTTTTTAATCATCTAATTGGCCCAAAGGGGAGAACTACCTTCCTGATCACTAGGGAGGCAGTATAGCCTAGAGGTTAAAGCACTTATCTCTGAAGCTGGAGGCCCATAACCAACACTTGCATACTGTGTGACTCTGAACAGGTTACTTACTGCAACCTCCCTGTGCTCCAGGGATGCACCTGGAAATGAGTTTCTGCTCAGTGTGCCTTTTCCTAGCCCAAATTCCAACAAAATAAACTTCCCTATCCAAAAATCCCTTACTGCAGATCCACTCTGCGATCAGATGCCTGCTGTCTGGGACAGCTGTGCTCATTGCCCACACATGAAGCTGTACACTCACAGGGAGGGATGCCATCTGGTGAGGACTGGCATTGGGGTGTTGGACTCAGTGGGCTGGATTCATGCAAGTTGCCCATATCCCAGCTTTTTTGTGGATCAGGCTTTCAAAAAAGATGCAAAAAAGTCACCTTATAATGGAATGTCTTCAAATTTGATTTAAACGGTTAAGCTAGAGGTAGGGGGTAACTTGATAGGAGTTAGAAAGCCAGTTCCTCTTCACATGTATAGTTACTGAAAAATCAATATCACTGACTGCATGTAGTCATTGGGCTTCTTGTTTTCATTTGGGTTGCCCTATCCTAATTTTACAGCTGGAATGATGCTATTACAGTGCATTGCTCTTGCTCAGTGTTACACAAGGGCTATGGTAGGATTTAAACAGGAGGCCTCATGGTTCACCGTTCTATGCAGTAACCACTAGATCACACTGACTTTAAAAACTTCAGTGCCTTTACTAAAGAGATGCATCACCAAAGCATAAGCAGGAATGCAGAGTATAAGCCATCTTCAGCTGTGCTGTTGTGAAGTGATGCTGAACTTACAGTATGTTGTCATCCAAATTAGCAAAGGATGTCCCACAAGTTCTAGGAAACCCCGAGAGACACAAATACTTCTCACCATGCTGAAAAGGTGTTTTAATTAATGAATCTTGTTTTGTGAAGCTGTTGTCCTTCATAGACAGTACTGCAGCATTACAAAAACAAATGATAGAATACCCTGGGCTATCTGCTTCTGTGAGTTTGTTTTAGGATTTTCCTGGATATTTGAATTTCTGCTTTCTTGAAAGAAATGTGAAGCTTGTACTGACTGCAGACTACCTGCACAGCTCATGAAAAAGGCATGAAATAATCAGATACACTGTTATCTGTGGAACCTACTTTGAGCATGAATGATTACTGTGTTTCCACCAAACTACACCCCAGGGGGTTCCAAACCCCCTTGTGACTAGTGCAGTGCATGAGCGGAAGGTATAACTAAGAACAAAAGTGATACATTTGTTTCACATGCAACTTAATCTCCTGAAACCTACTTAAACTAAATCTGTCAGCCTATTTTTTTGTAACAAGGTAAACTGGGTCAGACACTCTTCCTGATTAATGTACTGTAGTAAAATTTGTATAATATTTCAGCACTTTTTCCTCAAATTCAGATTTTTAAACAGCAAAAGCTCCCCGGTCGCCCCTGAAAACAGACACTTGTGCCTAGTGGGCCTTACCCAATTACCAAAGAAATAGAAGATACAGTATGTATGTTCCTGAGTGTCTTCTTTTATTTATTTATTTATTTTGCCTTCTTGGTTATTAGTAGTTTTCCTTTCTGTTTTCATTTCATGTATATGCTACTACAGTATATTTCCAAAAAAGCAGTTTGTTTTGTAGAAGGGCATCTTTGTTTTCCGTTTGCTCTGGTATAGATAGATAGATAGGTAGATAGAAAGATAGATAGATAGATAGATAGATAGATAGATAGATAGATAAATATATTTACATAGTACCCATCTCCAAAGACTCTGGGTGCTGTACAATATAACATATACCATACAATAACACAAATCTAAAACTAAACTACAGCAATATGCAAAATACAGCTAAAAGCAACAGCTTAACTAAACATCACAAAATATACTATTATTATAAAACCCCTTCAGTTAAAAGCTTGATTAAATATGATTTGAGGACCTTCTTAAAGGCTTCCACCATGGGAGCCTCTCTAAGATAACCAGGCAAGGAGTTCCACAGGGTAGGCGCAGCCGCTGCAAACGGTCAATCACCAGAATGCCGCAGCCTAACCCTGGGAACTCCAAGGAGGCCACCCCCGGCAGAACAAAGAGCCTGGGCTGGGTGGTACAGCACAAGGAGTTCTTGCAGATAGACTGGGCTCCTCTTGTGTAGGGATTTGTAGGTTAACAGCCGTATCTTGAAGACAACCCTCCACCGAACTGGCAGCCAGTGCAGTTCACAAAGTGCCAGGGTGATATGTTCACATCTTTTCACCCCCAACAATAATCTTTCTGCCGCGTTCTGCACCATCTGCAGTCGGTGGAGGTTGTCTCCAGATATCCCTGGGTACAGGGCATTGCAGTAGTCTAACCTGGAAGTGACGAAAGCACGCACCAGTGTGGGCAGGTCATCAGGCAGGATCAGGGCTCGAATTGGGGCAATATTCCTAAGATGGTAAAACCCAGTTCTCACCATGGCTGACATCTGTGCTTTAAGTGTCAGGCCACCATCCAGGATTACTACCAAATTCTTCACCTGTCCAGAGAGGGTAAAGGCACCCCCCTCAGCATAAGTTCAGAGGGTAATGTCATACTCCCCCCTCCATCATGACGACCCGACTCCATCACCAGTACCTCAGTCTTGTCTGGGTTTAGTTTAAGCCAATTGTGAGTCATCCATATCTGGATTTCCTCAAGGCAGCTGTTAAATACCGAGTCTGACACCTGGCTATTGGGAGCGCAGGACATAGATATCATCTGCAGAGCAGAGAAAACCCAGCCTGTACTGCCTGATAATGTCCCCCAGTGGCAGCATATACACAGTGAACAACAGAAGCAATAAAACTGACCCATGCGGAACACCACAGCACAGAGGCTTCGGGTTTGATGAGAAAATCCCATGGTCACCCTCTGCACTCTGTCTGTCAGATATGACCTAAACCAGTTGATGACATTTCCAGACAGGCCACACCAAAACCACAGTCGGGCAAGTGACACCTCATGGTCCACAGTGTCAAACGCTGCACAGAGGCTAGGAGGATCAAGATGGTACGGTCCCTTCTATCCCTTGCCATCAGGAGGTCATTAAGCACCCTCACCAGGGCCGTCTCTGTACTATGCCTCACTCAGAATCCAGACTGGAAAGGCTCATAGGCGGAGGAAGCAGCAAGATGTCTCTCCAGCTGAATAGCCACCATGTTTTCTACAACCTTCCCTAAAAATGGGAGGTTCGAAACAGGTCTGTAATTGTTGAGGCAGTCCGGGTCCAAAGATGTTTTTTTCAACAGGGGTTTAACCAAAACCTCTTTCAAGGCTAAAGGAAAGATCCCACTCCCTAATGACCTCCAGACTACCCCAGCAATCACAGGACCAAGCATTCCACCAAAAGGCGAGTTGGACCTGGATCTAAATCATGGTAGGTTGGCCGCAGCTTAGAGATTATCTCTACCACCTCCCCAACCCCAATCAGTGCAAACTCATCCCACACAGGAGGAGTCCTCCGACTCAACTCAGGCCAGACTCTGCAGCCTTTTTGAGAGTTGTTCAATGAGACCTCAGCCCTGATGGAGGACACCTTGTCATCAAAAAACAGAACCAGCTCCTCACACTTTATGCCCGAACCTACCCCTCCAACACACAGACAGGTAGGATGTAATAGCCTGTCCACTGAGTGGAAGAGCTGAGCCAGTCTGTTTCTCACTGTAGCAATTTTCCTAGACAGAAATTCTGCCTTTTTATGGGAAATTGCCCCCGATAGTCCAAATAATGTGTCCTTAGGGCCAATGTGTCCTCCACTAGACCAGATCTCCTCCAAAGCCTCTCTAACCTCTGACCCCTAGTCTTTACACCTCAGAGATTCTCATCATACCAGGGAGATCTCCAACGAGTAGACAGGGATCGGACACGTAAGGGTGCTATTGAGTCAAAGGCCACACCAACCACCCCATTATAGGCCACTACTGCCTCTTACGACCCAATCGCACAAGCAGCCCCAATACCCAACAGGTCCAGTACCACCAAAAGATCCTCTGGGGCCGGCCTGGTGGCGCTGAGGTGCTGGCCGACCTGGGTTCGGGAATAAGCCTGGGTCGTCGGAGGTCGGCCGGGGGTGGAGGGAGAGGACTACAGCTGGCTACCATCAGGCAGCCTTCTACCTCGGGGTTAGGGGTAGCAGGTTCCTCAGAAATTGGACGCCCTCTGGTGGAGGCCGGAGGAATGGCACCTCTCCAAGGACCTTTGGTGTTAGCCGATTGGGGGAGGGAGGAAGAGACCCCATCTGGAGCTGTGGTGTGCATGTGCGCCTCCACGCACATGTGCTACCACTTCCGGGGGTCTCAGGCTTAGGACCAACGGGGAGAACATGGAGGAAAATGTGGGGGTCCACCGAGGATGATGCCTCCAGACTGACTAAGGGGATCTGCCGGGGCATGCATGGCACTACAAGCCCATGAAAGACCCAACCCCAAGTCCAGTAGGTTGGTGGATGATGAGGGAGGATCTGCCACTGGAGGATAAAGAGAACTGAAAAAAAAAAAAAAAAGATCCTCTGGGGATACTGCCCTTAAAGACCAGTACTGAACCATCTCCATAGGGGCAGGACCATCTGGGGGGCACCCGAAACGTGAACCCCACGGTGCTATGATCCAACCAAACCACCGGATCTACACTAAGGTCCATAATATCCAGCTCAGAAGAGAAAAACAAATCCAGTGTGTGGCCGCCCGGGTGCATCGCTATTATTACCTTTTGTGTCAGGCCCAGTGTCCCCATGCTCCCGAGAAGATCTCTGCCAAATCTTGATAGCCCCCTATTGACCCAGGCATTGAAATCTTCCAGGATCAACCACCTGGGGGGCTCCAATACCAGGCCCACGATGAGCTCCTCAACCTCCTGCAAAATATCCCCATCGTTACCTGGGGGGGGCGATAGAGCAGAAGGATCCTGAAGCCCACACCCATACCTCCTCAGGCAGCCACACATTCAAAGGACCTTATAGGACCCCTAGGCAGCACTGTGAGGTTCAGGCTAGATTTAAAGCAAATAGCCACCCCCCTACCCCTACGATCCTTCCTCGGGCTGTGTATCACAGAGTATCTGGCTGACACTGCCGCCTCCAAAATTGGGGCAGCATTTTCATCCAGTCAGGTCTCTGTGATGCAAGCCAGATCGACAGAGGATATCAAGTCCTCCATTATAGCCATCTTGTTCCTTATCGATCTGGCATTGCACATCACAACCCGAGTAGGATGAGGTGAAGCAGCTGGTCCAGTCATCTGCCCGCCCTCTAAGGTGGAGCCCTTTGGTATGGGGACCAGACAGGGCACACCCCATTCAAGTCCTCATTTCACCCTAGGGCGTCTCCTTGACTTCGCCACCCAAATCCCGGACACACCAGCAGCCACTCTGGGGACACCTCACGAGGCACCCCCCTCCAAGCTATCCCTAAAGCCCTACATCTAAAGTAGGCTTCCAACGGCAGTACTAGGAGCTTGAAGGGCTGAAGTTCCTGGAGGTCATCGTCCAAGTAGCTGCGTCTTATGGGCCCCAAACCCCAACACATTTCTAAAAACAAAACAACCCACTCAATAATTCCAATTTCTCAATTGCCACACACCCACCACCCACAACAGCCCACAACAACCCACACACAAATTGAACCCAACCCACAAACAATTAACTCAAACAGATGAAAAACAATTCCACCCCAGCCCTAATTTAAAAGCTCGAAAAAGCAACACACCAAAAAAGGATTAAAACAAACACAACTCTGAAAAACCTAATTGTTAGTGTTCAATAAAATATGTTAAGCTGTCCTTTACAAGTCCTTTGGAGTTTGAACAAGGGTAGCTCTCACCTAACCCTTGTGGAAATGTCCAAAAGTGGCCCTCTCACTGCCACAACAGTTAAATTTCATCACCGAGGTTCTTCCTCTATCTCGGAAATAAAATAAGTACAGTACTTGGTGATGGACTAATATGGAGCAAAAATAAATATACCAAGCCAGCAGAGCAAGGAATCCTTCCAATGAACTCTTGGGAGTTAGAGTTTGCAGTTCTCTTTCGTAAAGCATACAGCACATTTGAAAATTGGGGGCACCAGTCCAAGGAGCAGAGAAGGAATCCCTCACCACTTGACTCGGGGAAGCAAATTACCCGACACTAATGGACCCACAGACTGTGGCCCCCAGCTAAGAGTCCACTCAGCGGTTGACCCCTGAGAAACCTAGAGTCCACCAATCACACATTTGTTCTCTGACAGACCTGCACCGTCACCTCTCGTTATGGCCCCAGTGCACAGCAGGCACCTCCCGAACAGTCCAGTGTAAGCTCCCCCAAATGCTCCGTCCAGTCTTCAAAACCAACCCCCAGTTCAACCAAACAACAAAAGTCCCTACTGCCGAAGCAGTAGAAGTTCCTTCAGTAGTTTCTTCCTCTTCATTGTGCTCTCACCACAGAACGGGAGCCGTACTTTCTCCCGAGAGATCAAACTATCACCCTACTGTACTCTCACCATTGTCAGTGGACGATTCGAGACAGAAGCACAGCAGTATGTTAATCCGAACTGAAAATGGAGCAAATGAGATCCTCTTCACAGCCTAGATCCCAATCACCACCAGGTTCCCAGTCCTACTGGGTCCCAGAAAAAAAGAGGAAGGACTCCTATAAAAACTCCAGAGGCTCCAAAACAAGTCTCTCAGCTGCTAACAGTCTGGCATAGTGAACAGTGTATTTTGAGTTAGCGTCACAGAACAGGCTTTGTGGCTAAAACAACCTGACCTGAGAATAACTAGATTAAAGCTCAGCTACCACACACTTCTTGAACCCTCACTAACAACTAAAAAGTAAACAGCACAATACAAAAAAGAAAAGAAAAATAAAATTAAATAAAATAAATTAAAACAAATTAAAATGAAATATAGCTATACTTGTAGCTCAGGCAGCTCACACAACACCGCCATCTCTGTCCTCAAGTATTTATATGCTGAATTAAGTACTTATACTCTGATCAGTCTCAATAAGAATACTACTATTCCTGCTGCAAATAAATAAATAAATCCTGGCAGATGTGCTTTTTCTTTAAGAGCTGCAGCTAACTGGAATGCACAACTGGATGATATCAACCTCATAACAATCCCCAAGTCTTTCAAAATATATCTGCTGCATTCTTTACAGCACTGTTGTGATTGACATCATAAAACTGAAGGGGAAAAAACTGTAATTACCTTGGCCAACACCAGTCACAGGGGGGTGTAATTGTTTTGTATGGACTGCACAGTTGAGAGCTTTTTCAGTTCAAAGTGCTTAACACATAGTAGCATATCCTTGTGCTTCTCACAGCAGTACAAAACGTGGCAGCCATTTTTTACCAAAACATAGCTCACCATCATGTGCATTTGTGTGAGTAAACAAACATGTAGCCCAACTGATGAATAAAATTATTGTTCGCATCTGACCACCTACCTATCAAACCTTCCCTCCCCGGACCCCACCAAACTGTTTATTTTTATTATTTTATTTTAACCACACAAAAAAAAAAAGATACTGTAGGTGAGCATTACTTTTCATTGTGTGGTCCATGACTTCCAAACTCTTTGTCAGTGATTGTAATGCAAGTCTGAATCTTAAATTGCAATTCAGATCAATACAAAAAACAATGTAAAGAGGGCATGTGCTCCATCTATAGCTAACCTTTATTTATTTATTTATTTATTTTAATTTTATTTAGTTTTTGTTGACCGGGTAAGTGCACTACACAAATCCTACCTATTTTCAGGCACGACCCGGGGGAGGGGGATACAGCTAAATGCCAATTGACCTTGAACCAGATTAAGCTGTTGGTGGTATTTTTAGTGAATGAGGGAAATTTGGCCAGGACACCAGGGAAATTCCCCTACTCTTTTCGATAAGTGCCATGGGATCTTTAACATCCATCTGAACTGCCACCAGTCCAGGCAGATGGGATCTCGGTTTCACGTCTCATCAGAAAGATGGCACCTCAGAAGTGCAGCACCCCTCTCATGCTGCACTACAGTGTCAGTACTGGGATATTAACCCAAGTGCCAGATGTGGGAACTGAATCCACAGCCCTCTGATCTCCTGGCCTCAGAGGCGAGTGTGCTACCTACTGAGCCACTGGCACTGGTGTCAGGTTATATGCTTGGGAACAGTTGTATGTTTTGAATGAAACAAGAAATCAATTTTTTTCAAAAGTTAAATTATGGAAATGATACATAGATGATGTATTTGTTATTTGGCATGGCAGCGAAATGGAACTGTTATTGTTTAAGGATTACTTGGAGAGTATGGATAAAAATCTTAGATTTACATATCAGATATCATGTGAAGAAATATGCTTTTTAGATTTTAGAATCTCTATTAAAAATGAGAGAGAAATAACCACTAGTATGTATAGAAAGCCAATAGATGGTAATACACTCTTGAGGGCAGAAAGCTGCCACCCAAGAAGTGATGAAAAATTTGACAAAAGGACAATTTCTGCGTGTGAAAAGAAATTGTGGGGATGAAATCACATGTAGACAAGGCTTTATAGATTTGAGTACTAGATTGGAGCAGAGAGGTTATAAACAAGTGGATATTGAAGAAGAACTGCATCTAGCAGCAAGTAATGATAGAGAAGAGTTACTGAAAATAAAAGCAGTTAATTGGAAGGAATATACAAGGGAGCAATTTAATTGTGTTATGCCATTTTCAACACGTGCAGGTGAAGTTGAAAGAATTGTAAAAACACACTGGCATGTACTCTCCAGTGACCCTAGATTAAGGGATATTGTTTAAATCCCACCACGGATGGCCTATAGAAAGGCACCAACATTAGGGGATAGGCTAAGCCATAGCCATTTTGAAATGGGGAACTTAGATAACAATGGTTACAAAAGTATTGGTTGTTTTCAATGTAGGAATAGCAGTTGTTGCACATATATTAAAACAGGAAAGGTTTTTCAGGTTTCACATATAGAATGTACTTTTGAAATTAGGCAGCTAATTACCTGTGATTCAGTAGGAATTATTTATTTAGCAACATGTAAATGTGGAATATTTTATTTTGGTAAAACAATTAGAAGCTTAAAAGTTAGAGTTAAAGAACATGTAAAGGCAAGAGAAAAGAAAGATGTTACTTATGTGACAGCATTGCACATTATGAAAGCCACTGCCAAGGATGAACATGAATTTACTTTTATGGGAATTGATAAGGTCTGTCAAAAACCAAAAGGGGGGAATTTTAATGACCTTTTATTGACAAGAGAAGCTTTTTGGATCATTAAGCGTAATGCAATTAAAAACTGGGTCTTAAATAGTGGTTTTGAATTGAAACCTTTTTTAAAAAAATGTAGAAAATAACTGCATTTATGTAGCTTTTTCAGTTTATAATATTGTTTATAAATATTCCTTCACACCTATTCATATGATCGCCTTTTTATTTTTATTGCTTGTTTTTCCTTTCCTATTCCCCTTCCCCTGATCCCATCCTCTTTTTCCCAGCCCCTTCCCCCTTTTTCCTTTTAGTTTTCATTTTCCCTTCCCCTCCCCCTTTCTCCTTCCCCTCTTTTTTTCTTTCATCATTTTCCTTTAATTTTTCCCCTCCCTTTATATTTTTTCTCATTATGTGTTACAAATAACACCAGTGTATATTTTCTGCTTGGGATGATCTCTTATTTAGTTTCTCTAGAGAATTTTCTTTCATTATTAGTTGGATGGTTAGAGTCACACAAGTGTGTTTAATTAAATATGAACAAGTGATGTGTGAAATCATGATGTCTTAAAGTATTTAAGAGTCATTGTTTTAAAGTTTGTCAGCCTTTGAAAAAGGATAGTTATCCGAAGCGCGTCAGGCTGTTGCCTCTGTTAATAAAATAATTTTTTATATTATTTCGAGACTGGTGCCCTTGTTTATTATGGGTTTGAATGCTCTGCTTTGATTTTGTGAAAATTCAGATCAATACTTTTGAACACTGTGGCCCCCATGTTCAGAGCTAGCCATGTGCTATGCTGACAGGAGCACTGCACAGTAGGGGTGTGCAGACAGTTCTTATTTAAATCAGACCCCCCCCCCCCCCGATCCAGCCCTCACTCCAGCACCCAGATAAATAAGGACTCAGCTGCAGGAGTCTGGTTCCAAGTCCTTATTTATTTATTTAACCTTTATATTTTTAGTTTTTGGCCTGGAAGGACACACTGAGCTGAAACTCATTTCCAGGTCATCCTGGGAGCACCAGGAAGTTAAGTGACTTGCTCAGGGTCACACAGTATTCAAATGTTGGCTGTGGGATTCAAACCCATGTCTCCAAGTTTCTCCAGGAGTCCCTTAATGAGAGCATCACAAAACTGCAGCCATTATTAAGGAGTCAGGGACTGGAGGCTTACGTTATCACTCTTTCCACCTCCTGCATCCATTGTTAGAACGTGTGATTCAAGGGTGCAGCAGTCCTGCATTTCCAGATTTCCATCTGAGAATGCATTCTATTTCATAAGCATCCAAGGCATTTCTACACTGGGGTGAAGGAGCTGAGGCTGAGTTGGTGGAACAGATGTGAAGTGGAAGCATTCTGACAGCCATGGGGCAGGGCTGAGCACAATTTTAAAAAGAGGTTGTTTTTTAAACAGGCAAACCTAGGATATTTCCCCAAGAGAAGAGGGCCCTTTAAATGTGTGACTTGGACACTGGCAGTAGGTTAACCCTGAGGTCCTTAATGATCAGCGTTTCCTTTTTTTTGGTGGTGGGGGGATGAAATATTATTGAAATTTTCCATTATAACAAATATGTTCATACAAACTGCAAAATACATGAGATTTCTCTAAGTTCCATTGGACTGTAGAAGAGTGTCAAAATAAAAAGTACATTTAAGTCCATGTTGTCTTATAACATAGTAGACATTCCGCCTGTGAGGGTGTTTTCCCCAAAGTAAAAAGACAATTACAGCATAACAGAAACAAAATAAATGACCTAGTAACAGAAACATCTATAAGGGGAATAGTTAATACAACCTGAGAGTTACAATGATCCTGGTTTTCCATGGAACACTGGTGGGGGGGTGGGGAGGAGCCCATAGGGCTGAGCTTTTTGAGACACCTGTTAGTGTAATGCAGGGTTTCTCAAATGGTGAGGCCAGCCTCCCTTGGGAGGCCCCAGCCTGTTCCAGGGGAGGCTCAAGCAAGTCTGAAAAAAATACTGTATTTAAATTTTGAGTTTTAGATATTTTATCTGAAAGGATACAACAAACTGAAAAAAGATAATAGCAGATAAATTAATGTATTTATTTACAAATTGGTGACTAGAAAAGGCACACTGAACCAAAGCTCATTTCAGGTGTACCCAGGAAAATGTATCGAGTGAATGCAATTCAAAAGGTAACTGCAAAAGAGTCAAGCAGTACAGAATAAGCAATACTGCAAACAAATAGGAAAAATGAAAAATAATGAGTGGTAACAACTGATGAATTAGACTGGTAGCAGAACAGCCAAAATACAAGGGTTAAGCAGAGAAGTACCAGGAGCAAGAGCAAGAGGGAGCAAAAGGAACCCTGAGAAGTTGCTTAAGAGCAGAGACAGAGGGGGTGAGGCAGAGGTGGGTAGGAAGGTTATTTCTGATAGAGTGGAAACCAAGAAAGCAGTCTGACCCATCAAGGTATTGTAGCAAGCAATATAGCTTGAAAATCAAAATAGCAGAGCAAGCAGGTTGTCCTGAGGAAGGGTTACACATGGTGGTGTTTGGGGGTTACAATAAGCTGAATATAATGAGCCAACTATTCAATGGAATTTCACTTTATTCCTGGTGTACTGTGTAAAGTGTGCTGTCTTTCTATGGGGAGGCCTATGATTATTTTTAATATCTGGGGGAGGCTCAAGATCTTTTCCATGGTTTTGGGGAGGCTCACTATGTCAAAGTCTGAGAACTAATGTAATGTGATTTCATGTAAATATCTTGGGGGAAGGAATCCATGGAGGAAATGGGAGGAGGGGGCAAATTGTTTCCTTATTTCCCACAGAGTCATCTCTTCTGTCATCCAGGCCCCACCCGGTTGGGCCAACACATCCAATGTAGTTATACCTTCCTTATCTGCCTGATAATGGAAAAAAGGGAAACTAACAGCTGAGAAACTTATCTTTCTGCAATCTTTACTTAGCCGTAATCCTTTCCATCTCCTGGATCCATAGGCAGTTCCCATGCTTCCACATTCGGTGGGGTCTGGGTGAGCCACTTCTGAGTTATGACTTTAGAATGATCAGCTTTTCATGATTCACCATCACTAATTTCTTTGACAATGGCTTGAAGTGCTTTGTGACTCAAATAGTGTGAGTGATTGGCTGCAACAAGTGGTGTAACAGCTGGTACAACTAACTTCTTGGGTCAAGCTTGGTGACAATCCATATAGATTGCTTTGGTGGTAGTACATTGTTAAGGGTAGATGGACTGTTCCATGACAAACTGACCCCCTCCCCACACTGGTTCCAGTACTTGCTCATGGACTTGAATCAGTAGTGACTCAGATGCCAGAGTTCGGCCCCCAGTCCATTAGTGAACAGTGGTTTTGACTTTCATTACTTTTTTATGCATTTTGCCACCGCACTCCCTCTTACATTTCTCATGAATGCTTTATGTGATTGGGTGGGTGGAGGTGGGAACTGGAGGAAGTCACCTGATGTGACTTTTTGCTGCTGCATCTGGCTGTACATGGGGGTGGGGGGCATCTTGTTGAGGATATAGCTTGGTCTTCATTATCGCAAGTCTTGTGAGCCATTCTTCTCTGCCAGCATTTCTCAGTGAATCTTTCTGTGATCTGGCTCAACATGCTGGCTTGCCCTCTGGATATCAGTTGGGAGATACAGTAGGCAGCGACAGATAAGGAGGGACTGAGAAAGCGAGCAAGATCAAGGGAAAGTGGGATTTTAAACATTTTAAAGAGAGAATGTGACAGAGAGGGAGGTTGGGGAATCAAAAAGCACATATGAGAGAATAGATAGAGACAGCAATGCAAGACTAGAGAGACAAATGGATCAGGATAGAAACAGAAAGAGAGAGAGAGAGAGAGCTCAAGAAAGAGAAATACTGAAAGGCAGCACTGGATTTCTGAGTGCTACTTTCAGCTGAGTGATCAGCACTACTTAGTTACTGCACAAAAAAAAGAAATGATGACCCAGCACAAAGAAAAAAAAGTACAGTAAGCTACAGAGAAAGAAATATGGAACAGTGTAAAAAGGGAAAGGGATTCCTCAAAATACTGTATACATACTAAAATACAGCAATGGCACAGAGAGAGAGAGAGAGAGAAAGAGAGAGGGTGGGATACACTGGGAGAACTGAGAGAGAGAGCAGTAAGAGAAATCAAAGAACTGTGTTGAATACTACCGAGCATTTATGACTTGTTATGCATTTGAACACATCTATTGAAATTTTTTTTTTAAATCAGAATTGATCAGAACTAATCAGAACACTCTCGTGTTTTGGTTCTTATTTAATAAGGGTCAGAACTTTTCTATGTACTCCCAGCCCTACTGCACAGCAATTAGAGTACATCTGGCTCATGGGCAGTATTCAGACACTTGCCATGCTCTGATCAGACACCAAAGATAGCTTGAAACACTGCAGAGGGTGGAGCTGGTCATCATTTGACACCAAGGACTACTTAGAACTTGTGGAGTTGTGGTGGGTAGGTACTGCTAGACACTATGGAGTGCTTGGAATACACAGTGACAAGGCTTGGGGGGTGTAGGGAGGGGGTCCTGAGAGAGTAGAATGGGAGGGGGGATGGTGGCAAGTTTGGGGAAATGGGAGTCCAGTAGGCCATTAGGTAATTATGATATCTGGAAGGATGGGCAATCAAGGAGGTCCGCTAGACCACCAGGTATTTATAATGGCTGCCAAGGATGGGTGATTAGGGGGGTCCACTAGACCACCAGATACATGGAATGGCTGCAAGGACAGGTGATTGGGAGTTGGGATCCACTGGACCACCAGGTACTTAAAGTGGCTGCTTAAGACAAGCAATCAGGTGGGGTCGGGGCATTGTTGCTGTGATTAAGGACATGGTTTCAGAAGCCTTACACAGCATTGCAATGGTGGCTATTCTGTGCTGCCAAAACCATTGAATGTACATCTGCGCCCAGTATGCATGGAGGATCCCTCATTTGTATATGTGCATTGATATATTCTACACAGTCATGCTGTCAAGTGAGTGTGGCACACCAGGGGTCTTTGAATATGGCCCCTGCCCTATTACATACATGTGATATGTCCAACTTGCTTAAGAGGGATATTTGGGTCAAATTAGTAGGGAGATTGGCCTGCTAGTAGGGAGATGCTGTAACGTCATGAGTTTGTCTTTAAATGGCATAAAAAATAAGAAAAAAGCATTTAAAAACATTTAATATATTTAATTTTGTCAAGAATAAGCACTAAAAAGAATCAACAACTAGTGTACAAAGTTATCAGTTACATTGTTCATCACTAACTTCAATGTCTTTATAAGCGACATTGCAGAAGGACTGGAAGGAAAAGTATGTCTCTTTGCGGATGACACTAAGATCTGCAACAGAGTTGATGCACAGGGTGGGGTGGAAAGGATGAGAAGGGACTTGGCAAGGTTAGAGGAATGGTCAAATGTATGGCAGCTTAGATTCAATGCTAAGAAGTGCAAGGTAATGCACCTGGGAAACAGAAACCCAGGGAAGAGTACACAATGGGGGTGAGATACTAACAACGACAAAAATGGAAAGGGACCTGGGGTAGTCATATCAGATGACCTAAAGATAAAAAGAAATGTGAGAGGGCAGCAAGGAGGGCTGGGGATACTGGGATGCATAGGAGAGGCATCACCAGTAGAAAACAGAAAGTTATTATCCTCTGTACAGACAGCTGGTGAGACCCCATCTGGAGTACTGTGTGCAGTTCTGGAGACCCAATCTCCGCAGAGCATAGACAGGATGGAAGCTGTCCAGAGGAGGGCACTAAAATGTGCAGGGTCTGCACTGGAAGACATATGAAGAGAGACTTAAGGAGCTTAATATGTATAGCCTCGAGGAAAGGAGGGAGAGGGGGACATGATAGAAACTTCAAGTACCTCAAGGGAATCAACAAAGTCCAAGAGGGTAGCATCTTTCAAAAAGAGGTGTGCAAGAACAAGAGGGCACAATTTGAAGATAGAGGGGAGTGGCTCAGAGGTAATTTAAGGAAGTATTTTTTCACAGAGAGGGTTGTGGATGCATGGAACGGCCTTCTGGAGGAGGCTGTGGAGTCAAAATCAGTGGCGGAATTCAAGCATGCATGGGATAGTCATAAGGCAATTCTGGGGGGTGGCGGTAGGAAGAAGTAGGCTGCTGGTTAACTAGGATCTGCAGCTTATCCAGTAGGTAGGGAAATGGGCAGACTGGGTGGGCCAAGCGGTCCTTATCTGCCGTCAAGTTCTATAATTTACTTTTTATGTGTCTTTATCGGCCAGAATAAAACATGAATGGATATTTTGGACAGAATTTTACTTAAGCAGGAGATTTTGTTTCCATGGAGGGAGGAAGTTCAGTCAAAAAATCAGGAGTCTCCTGCTAAAAGAGGGAGATATCACATGTATGCTATTAGCTGATGTTGTTCATGGTTAGCTTGGCACTAACCTGGTTAGGTCCATGCTAATTGTTTGAATATGGGATCCTATGCCTTTTGCAGGTACACGTCCATGTAATTAGCTGATCTTTTTTGAGGATATCTCTCCCATTAGGCCACACCTTTGGAACTATACTTGCATCAGCGTTAGGACCAGATGGAAACTTTTGCTAGTTGGGGGCCCCACACAACAACATCATGCGTCAACGTCTATAGAATAATGGGTGACTCCTGCTGCTGAAAACATTGTCAGCTAGCCGTTGCTGTTTGTCCTTTATTTCTTTATACAAGTATTTTTCATCGTCTCTGCATGCTGCCAAAATGTAGACACTTTATTTTGGTACTGTAAGTGCGGAGATAAAATGTACAAGGAAGATTCACATAGAAACATAGAACTTTACAACAGATAAAGACCGCCTGGCCCATCTAGTCTGCCCGTTTCCCTACCTACTGTATAAACTCCAGATTCTATTTGATCTGCGGCTTACCTCCTCCTTCCTACCACTTGTTTTGCCTTCTGCCTGTCCCATGCATTCTTGAATTTGACAACTGTTTATGCCCCTACAGCCTCCTCCAGGAGGCTGTTTCATGCGTCCACCACCCTTTCTATGAAAAAATACTTCCACACGTTGCCCATGAGTCTTCCCCCTCCAACCTCGTATTGTGAACCCTTGTTCTTGCACATCTCCTTTTCTGAAAGATACTGCCCTCTTGAGCTCTGTTGATCCCCTTGAGGTATTTGAATGTCTCTATCATATCCCCCCCCTTCCTGTCCTCCAGAGTATACCTATTGAGTTCTCTCAATCTCTCCTGATATGGTTTCTGATTCAGCCCCTGCACCATTTTTGTTGCCCTTCTCTGGACTGCCTCCACTCTGTCAATGTCCTTTCAGAGATGAGGTCTCCAAAACTACATGCAGTACTCTAGATGTGGCCTCGTCAACTGCCTGTACGGCAGCATCACCACCTCCTGTTTTCTACTGGAGATATCTCTCCCTATACACCCCAGCATTCCGCCAGTTTTCCTCACTGCCCTCTCATATTGTTTAGCTACTTTTAGATCATCTGTTATGACTACCCCCCGGTCCCTTTCCATTGTGGTTGTTGTTTGTACCTCCCCACCATTGTGTATTCCTCCACTGGGTTTTTGTTCCCCAAGTGCATGATTTTGTACTTCTTCGCATGAAATCTGAGCTGCCACACTCTTCACCACTCCTCCAACTTGCCTAAGTCTCCCCTCATTTGCTTCAACCCCGGAGTGTTAACCCTTTTTTTAACTTTCTTTTATCCTCCTCCCTCCTCGTGGCTCTCCTCTTCGGGAGACACCTATGACCTTATCACCCTCCGCTCCCTACCTGGTGACGGTGCAGTCCATGCCCATGGGCTGTGTTCTTACCCCCCAGGCAGGTGCAGAGTGGAGCCCCACCCCGATGTTTTGTTTCTTACCGGCCACGCTGTCTCCGGGCAGGTAGGGCATTGAAGGTCGGCCTGGTGCCCGTCTACTGGGAGGCCGCAAGGGTTTTTCCGTACTCAACGTATCAGGTTCCTGGATGTCAAGGCGCTGAAGCGCCGATATCTGACTGCGTCACCCCCTCTCTGTTAGAGCATCTGGCTTGCTGTACCTCGGGTCTCTACCGGGGTCAGACAACACCGAGCTCAGGCCCTTCCTCCCCGGAGAGGGGCGGTCCTTGGGCAGCTTAAGTCCCCGGCCAGCCCTCCAGCTCCCGGGCTCGTTCCCGAACCTGCAGTCACATGCCATGGAAAATTCAATCACTGCGCAGGCGGGCCGGCCTGGATTGTTAACCCTATTACAAATCTTGGTGTCATCTATGAAGAGGTATACTTTTCCTTCAAGTCCATCCACAGTGTCACTTATAAAGAAATTAAAGAGGACCAACCCCAGCACTGAACCCTGTGGCACCCTGCCGGTTACCCCCCTTTCTTCAGATTGAACTCAATTTGCCACCACCCCCTGAGTCTTGTTGCTAAGCCAATTTCTGACCCAGTTTACCACCTTGGAACCTGTTCCCCTCCCAGATTGCCCAGCTTGTTTATTAACCTCTTGTGTGGGACTGTGTCAAATGCCTTGCTAAAATCAAGATAGGCCATGTCCATCTCCCACTCTCTGATCTACTACCTTTGTCACCCAGTCAAGGAAATCTATCAGATTCATTTAACATGACCTTCCTGTTTTGAATCCATGTTGCCTTGGGTCCTGTGCTCCACTGGCTTCTAGATATTCTACAGTACTTTCCTTTAACAGTGATTCCATCATCTTTCCCACCAGTGAGGTCAAACAGACCAGTCTATAGTTACCTGCTTCTACCTTGCTCCTACTCTTGTGAAGGGGTATCATGTTTGCTCTCCTCCAGTCCTCTGGTACTACTCTCTCCTCTAACGATTTGTTGAGTAGGACTATCAGTGGTGACAGTGTCACCTCTCTGAGATGTTTTAGTATTCTGGGATGTAGCCCGTCTGGCCCCATTGCCTTATCCACCTTCAGTTTTAAGAGTTGCTTTAGGACTCTCTCCTCTGTGAATGGACTAGTGTCCACCCCTCTTTCCTGTGTGTATCCACTTGCTAATATCAGTCCATCCCCCTTCCCTTCATTTGTGAATACTGAGCAAAAGTATTCATTCAGTATCTCAGTCTTCTCCAGGTCCCCCTCCGCTGACTCCCCCCCTTTACTAAGCCTCACTACCCTTCCCTTGGCCTTTCTTTCAATTCAGTTCAATTCAGTTTATTGGATAGCAAATTGAGAACATCAGTTCTCATTTACAGTTGCATCCAACACATAAACATAACAAGAAAAACATAACAAAAAATATAACATTAAAAATGTTACTTCAACATTCTAAAAACATTAAAATTTAGAATTTCAGCTGTAATTTTGTGAGTCACAATTTGATACTGAAATTATTTACCCAAAACAGTTACAGTGTTTATGAAATAAACTAGCTAGCAATGCTCTAAAATGCCCCAAAGGTAACAATACCTGTATACTCAAATGTTTTTGCATTAATTTCCAGTGCGGAAGACTGCCACTGGTAGTAATGTTTCACCATATTTTGATCTGCTTCTCGGAATCTGAAAAGAAAACAGGGATGCAGATCTTAAGAGTATTTTGAGCATGGTTTAGGCTGCAATTTGTTTAGTGGGAAAGAAGGCAAAATCTGCAAAATAAATTTAACAAATGTGCCAGTGAAAGTCCCTTCGATCAGACAACAAGGTCCACCCTGCAAATTTATACAATGTACATTTGTGGATATTGTAAGGTAAATTTGTTATAAATCTCAATGCACCATTATATAATGTATCCAAATTACCTAATACTGCCTCTGTAGTATTTTTATACACAAAATCACCATAATCCAAAACTGGTAAAAACAATGATGCTACTAGTAACTTCCTTTGTAGGAAACTAAATAAGAACCGATTTCAGAAAAAATTCTAATAATTGCTTTAGTTTGAGAGAAACATTTGTAATATGAAGCTCAAATGTTAAATGGCTGTCTAGCATTAGGCCCAGTTATTTGTAAAAATGTACTCTGCTCATATTAACTCCAGAGGCAGCTTGGATAGGCCTAGTGATAATCCCACTGTTGTTACACTTCTCAAAAAACAACCACTGGGTTTTCTTCTCATTCAGGAGGAGCCTTAAATCCTGTAGTGCCCCCTGAATGCCAAGAAAATCCTTCTGTAGGATGTCCTTGGCCAAATCTATGTCTTGATTTTGGGTGTACAATGTTGTATCATCTGCACAGATAAACATTTGAGTATCTGTTGAGCAATATTTTGGAAGATCATTAACGTAAATTAAAAACAATAGGGGGCCCAAAACTGAGCCTTGTGGTACCCCTGTGCTCAACTTAACAGTTACCCCTTTTACACAGGCAGCACTTACAACAGTGCTGTTCCCAGATGCTTGCTATGCTGTATCAGCACTGTTGCGGTCTGCTTCTACACACATACTGTGTGCAACGTTCACGGGCTCATCTGGCAATTCTGCTGTCTTTCCTGCTGCCGAAGAGGCCGAGTCTTGGGAGGGTGGCACTGGTGATTTCTTTGTTAGCATTGTTCTACCTGCGTTCAGCTAAATAAATCCTTAGGTAGTGAAAAATAAGCTGAACTCAGGGAACCTGTTAGTTTTGGAAACGAGACCCAAAAGCTACATTAAAAGTGCTCTGAAAGTGGAACCATGATACTGGGCATGTGCTAATGCATAGTCATATCCTTATCCGCTGGGATATGAATATGCATTTCTGCATGCCCAGTATCACAGAACTGCTTTTGGATCACTTCAATGTAGTTTCTGACCCTCATTTCCAAAAAGTTGCAGGTTTCCTGAGTTCAGCTTAATTTTCACTACATAAGGATATATTTAGCTGAACTTGGATACAGATGTGGACAGAAGTGCACAGAACTCACACAAGTCTCCGGGACACATATGGGAACTGGATCACACAACATGGCAGGGTCTCTTGCAAGAGGCTCTCTGTAAACTGTAGTGACAACTGTCATGTTTGAAGACAGCACCAGGAAAATGGCACAAAACGGTAAACCGAAATGATGAACCACCCAAAACAGGGAATGCCGAGATAGCAAACACTCCCATTTAATGTGGTGTATGTTGCTTGTACACGACAAGACAGGTAACGTTGCAGTTGCTCTGCACCACTAAATGTGGGCAGAGCCTGCTGTGTAAAAGGGGCTAAAATTTGGGCAAGCTCTCCCCACCTTTACTTTCTGCATCTCTGAGACAGATATGAGCAGAACCAGCTGATTTTCAGTGATTTAGTAAAATAGTGTGATGTACTGTGCCAAAAGCCTTCGAAGGGTTAAGAAAAATAGATGGAACACTCCAGCCCCTGTCGAAGGATGTCAGTATATTGTCCACAGCCCTAGAAATGATATAAGTAGTGTTGTGGTTTTTCCTAAGTCCAGATTGTAAGTGTGAAATAACTTTATATTTAGCAAGTTAATTACTTAATTTTTTGCTATTATCTTTCCAAATATAAGGTTATTTCTCTTATGTACCTGAAAAAGGTTCACTGGCTGGGCTATCCTTTCCTCTGTTTTTGCCTTTGCACTTCTGACTGCTTTACTTGCCTCCCTCTGCTTTGCCTGATACAGTTCCTTGTGTTCTTCTCTTTGCGTTTCCTTGTATTTCCTGAATGCCATATTTTTTTTTTATCTCTAACCTTCTCTGACATTTCTATTGAAAACCATAATGGTTTTCTTTTTCTTCTGGCTTTGTTCACTAGCTTCGCACAAAGGCTTGTTACCTGTGTTATGACTCTCTTGAGGTTCTCCAACTGTACCTCTACTCCCACTTCCTCACCCTGTGCCAGTTTTTCTTGAGGCCATTTTAGTAAAGTTGGCCCTCTTGAAGTCAAGGACTCTGGTTTTAGTGTGGCTTGATTCTTCTACTGTCTTTATCCTGAACCCCAGACGGCTGCCCAATGATACATCCATCATTCATTCTCCATTTGTGAGCCCCAGGTCCAATATCGCCCCTCAGGGGTGGGTTCCCCCACAAGTTGCATGAGGTATTCCCCTTGTAGAGCATCCAGAATGATTTTGCTTCTGGATGTGGCTAAAGCAAAAGTGCTCCATTGAACATCAGGCATGTTTAGGTCCCCTACCAACACTTCTCCTTTCTCTGCCATTTTAAGGATGTTATCTAGAATTACCCTATCTGTTTTCTCTCCTTGCATGGGGAGTCTGTAGATAACCCCTGCATGGACAGTGGTGCCATTTCCCCACCCCAGTGTGACCCACCAAGGTTTGTGTGAGTTGTTTGGGCCTATCTCACAATAAGAGGACTTGTGAGATCTGCCAGAACTTTAACAAAGCTACAAGGGGGCACTTCAAGAAAGCTCTGGAAAATTTCCTTCTCCTTAAAACCTTAGCAGCTACACCAAAGGAACAAGGCCCAAAATCTGTGTCGACAGGCCCATCAGCTGAGTGGCCACCAAAGTCAAAGGACCAGGAAAAGAACAGGTTGTTGTCATGTCCCTCCTCATTGTCAAACCATAAGCTCAAGCACAGGGATAAAGAAAAGTCTGCTTCTTCAGCGAGATTCCAATTGCTGCTGAGAACACAAGGTAATTCTAATGCGTCATTGACCGTTCTGGTGGCGTTGATGACAAACCCACCCCCCCAACCGTCACTGGGACACCATGGCCAGGGCTTGGCTCAGGTGCTGCTGTACCTGCTATGGATGGTATGCTAACATCAATGGGCCAAGGGCCATCATTGACAAAAGTAGTCATGACCCCTGGCTAGAGCATCGTCACTACTCAAGTTGTGCTGGTGTTGTTTTCTGAGGTGATACAACGTATTCTGCCTGGCATCTGTGCCAGCCTGTTATTTCATTGATGGGGCTTACTGGCTCCCAGCCCCTGTCAACTACATCTTTCAGTACACAGCAGGTCCTTTTTTCTCAGCTGCCACTGGTGTCCCAGTGTAATCAGCAGTTCCCATCACTGACAGAGAGGTCAAGGAGGAGGTTAAATACAATGTTGATGTCATGATGAAGAAGGATTTTGAGAAGGGGGAAGGGATATGGGGCTGGCAGTATAGCCAAGAGGTTAGAGTAATGAGTTGTGAATGAGCATAGCACATCCAGTAGACAGACCTGGGTTTGATTCCCACAACCTCCACTTGCATACTATGTGACTCTGAGCAAGTCACTTAACCTCCCCAGTGCTCCTGGATCACCTCTGAAAACAGGCACCTGTACCTAGTGTGCTTTATCCCCTTAGCAAAGAATAAAATGAATAGAAAAAATAAAGATGTTAAAGACAACAGTATTACCAAGATCCAGTTCTACCCTCTCTTCCTGCAGTGAGGGCTCTGTGGTATACTATATATCCCTAGGTCTCCTCCTGAGGACTTTACCTTTCAGTCCATGATGCTGCAAATACAGACCACTATGGACTTTGCTTTGGAGGAGGAAGACTCCACAAAAAGGAATCTTATTGAATTTCTGGAGGTCCCTTGTACTCCCCTAATTATTATTCCATCAGTACACCCTGCACTGGATGATGCCGCCTTTGCTGCATGGTACAGACCTAACTCGCTGCCTGCAGGTCCAAGAAAGGCTGACAAGCAGTATCCTGCCCCATCTGTTAAGCCTTACTATGCTAACCAGCCAGAAACTGACTCAGTGATCATCATGGCTGATCCTGATAGGTGCAGGACACCTAAATACTGGGGCTGTCTTCATCGACCTCTCAAAGGCTTTTGGCATGGTTAACCATGTTCTCCTTACCTCCAAGCTTAGCCTCCTTGGTTTTTCTCAGAAAGTCACAAGCTGGTTCACTAACTACCTTACTGACCGTTCACAATTTGTGTGTGTAACCCCTAGATGGCGCTATCCCAGGGGCTACTACCCCTGCCTGATTTGCCACTAACAGGTTGAGGGGCCTGGATCAATTGGCGGTGCCTCCACCCAGAGGTCAGGGTTTGCAATAGTTAAACTAACTTGGTCACAGCCCTCTGGGACACTGCAACCCCCCCTTTCTTCCCACTAGTGGCCCACACAATATATCAGAATTACCTTCACAGTATACACTTACCCCCAGGTCTGGTTCCGGCACTGGGACCTCCTGTGAAATGAGATACAGTGCAACAATCACAGTACAGTACTTCTAACATAGACAAATACCTCAGGCAGTATAACTTTGCTGAAACAAGCAGCTCTGATTTATTTAGGGGATATAACAAGGACAGAAATCAGGTTAATTAGCTTATCACTCTAATAATCTACCTATGGCTCTGTGCACAGGCCTATCCCTATCAGTTACTGTCCCTGGGTACCTAAGCCCTAGTGGCTAGTCCAAACCGTGGCAGCTGGTAGGGGCCCTTTCACCTGAGAAAAGGAGAATTAAACAGTCAGCAGTACAGTAATTCCATTTGGATTTAATGTGGCAATTCAACAGGGAGCAACCCTGAATTAGTACTCACGATCTCCAAATAAGATATAGGTCCTTCAATGTCACAGGGCTCACTTGGAGTACACAAACCCTTCACACATCCATAAAAGAAAGTACTATACCAGGCAGGCTGCATCTGTATCCCGATCGCAATTACTGCACAATACCCGGGAGAACACACAGCAGATTCAGTTCCTGACAGACCGAGTGCAATTTTCAGCAATTCTTCCAGTCTTCTACAGGGTGAGCCTGGTTTCTACTCTTCAGAGATCCTTTGATTCTTTTCACAGGACAGTTCAGTCTAACAAGCTGTTACAAGCTGCAGACCGGAACTCTGGGCCTTACACCGCTTTTTGACAAAACTGCACACTGAAAAGCACAGGGCTCCTCTTCCTTCTTCACTGCCAAAGTTCAACTGAACTCCAACTGACCTAAACCGGGGCACTTCCTTGAGTTCCTCCCAGTTCTGACTGGATTGGCTGTCACTCACACAGACTGCTGCTGTTGGTCCAAAAAGGCACTGAAGTCTAAACTACATCTCCCAGAGTCACCTGCCCATACAATCCTCTTGTGGCTGGCTCCAGATTATGAGTCCAAGGCATCATTTTAGAGCTAGTTACCCCACACTGATTGGTCCAGTTCAGCAAGTTCAAAACTAGAATGGGGAACTAGCAGACACAGTTCTGACTGCAAAGAAAGCAGGTTAGACAAACTGTAATTTCATTATTACTCTAAATAATTTCTGGCAAACAGTTACATCTTTCAGATAGGTTCCTTTGCACTCCTAGTGACTGCAAAATGAAGTGAATTGGCAGCAGCTCGAGTGGTACTCAGAGAAGCACACAGTCCCCCCATACAATCATTATGTCCTGCAAGCAGACAGCTCTTAAGAGACAGTACCAGAGGCTCTAAAAACACTCACTGATAAATGGCTTAAATGCCAAACACCATTCAGGCTTGGAGCATTCAAGCAAGCTCCTGAAGTCTTTTGAGAACCCCATTTGCAGGGGTTGCACCCTTCTGGCTTTGGGAAAGCGGACGTCTCACACAAGAGTACCCCTTACAAGTTTAACTGCAACCATATACATTTGCATTAGGCTCGCATTATGTAATCATCAGTCAATATATCATTTTACCAAGAACACATTTCTGAAACATTGCAGTACGTCACTCTTACACAGTATTACATACACATTGTACCATAACTCAAGTTATTACCTCTTGTACATGAAACCTGAAGAGGGGGCCCTTCCTATCAGTTACCTTGGGCTGGATGGGGCAAGGGCACCATACTTAGAGGCAACAAGTAACTTGAGTTAGCACTGATGCTCAGTTTGGGCAATGAGCTCGGGGACACACACTCCTTTATGGACAGCATTGAGAGCAAGTCCACAGGCCTCCCAAGTGAATCATAACTGAGGGTGCACCACAGGCTTTATATCGACTTCAGTCTTTCTAGGGGGGTAACTGTTATAGTCTCTGCACCTCTGAGCCTCATTTTCAGCATTGTCCACTCTGTCAGGGGAGTCTCCATGGGGTAGAGAGGCTAGAACCTGGGGCACTTTCAGCTCCAGGAGTTACAGTTCTTGAGTCCACAACATTTGGCTCGCATAGAGAGCTTTGACACTGGCAGTGGACCGTCAGGGCACTCAAAATACTCTTCTTGTTCGGTGTATCACCAGTCTGCCCCAATCTATCATTTTCTCCCCTGAAAGCTCAAACAGTTCAACCATGCACAATGATTCCATTTCATCTGATCTGATGCTTTGCACTTCACTTTCTGGGAGCATTGGCTCCAGGGATGAAGCTGGGGGCTTAGACAGTCCAGAAGGCCCAGCTTTGTCTCCAGTATTGACTAGGGATTGCCCGAAACACTGACTCAGTTCGTAAGAAGGATAGTATTCAAAGTCACCTCACTTTCTTCCGATATGGACTGACAGTCATGCTCAACTGGGACTTGTGGAGGGAACACTTTAACTTTGCTTCTGTAGGTGCAGACTTTCTTGATCTTTTCTTAGCAGCAGCTCAGTCACTGGTCCAGAGGGGGCATCTTCTAGGGCTCAGACTCAATTAAGATTTGTCCAATGGGCAGTAAATGATTTCTACATTGTTTTTACATCTTTTGAATTATTCTCAGGCCTTACTTTGTACACTGGCAGATCATCTAGTTTGCCCACTACAATGTGAGGGAGATGGTGCCATCTGTCAGCAATCTTGTGCTTGCTACAGTCCCAGATTTCTTAGCACCCGATCTCCCTCCTGGAGTTCCTGTGCTTTCACCTTTATCATACCTTTCTTGTTGGCCAGATTTTTTGGCAGCCATGGTTTGAGCCAGTTGGCACGTATGAGTTAGCTGGGCCTTTAACTTTTGCACATACTGTAAATAGTTGTCAGCTTGAACCCCATCAGGAGAGACCCAAAACACACATCTACTGGTAGTGAGCTTCTCTTCCAAACATCAGGCGGTAGGGGAGAATCCAGTGGCACTCACTTTTGGTGCAGTTATAAGCATGTACCAGGGTGCTAATTTGATTGGCTCCATCTAGGCTTGTCCTTTGGGTGCAGGGTGCCTAGTATATCTAGCAAAGTGCGTTGAAACGCTCAGGCTGTGGGTCCCTGGGGTGGTAAGGAGTGGTTCTGGACTTCCTCAGATTCTACAGAGAAAGCATCTCTTTGATCAGACGATCTCAAAGTCTCCTCCCTTGATCAGAATGGATTCTTTGTGGAGCCCCATAGTGAACAAAAAGTTTTCTACAAGTACTTTGGCTACAGTGGATGCTTTCTGGTCTTTGGTGGGGAAAGCTTGGGCATATCTCGTGAAATGGTCAGTGACCACCAGCACATTACTGATATTTCTTTGATCTGACTCCAAACTTAGAAAATCAATACAGACCAGCTCCATGGGTGCACTGGTGGTTATGTTAACAAGGGGCAGCCCTCTGGGGCAAAGCTTTCCTCTGTAGCAGCGACTACAAGTTCGAATGTGTTGCTCCACATCAGCCCCCATCTTAGGCCAATAGAATCTGGATCTCACCAAGTCAAGTGTTCTGTCTATACCAAGGTGCCCCATGTGGTTGTGCAAGGACCCCAATACTGAGTCTCGAAGGCAGTGGGCAGCACTAGTTGTTGTTTGTCTACTTTGTCCTCTGTTCACTGTTTCTCTGTATAACAGTTTATTGATCAGTTTCAACTTAGGACCTTCTTTTGTATAACAGTGCAGTTCTCAAATCAGTGGAGTGAATTTGGACACATCTTTTCCTGCATAGAGGGCTTCTAAAGCTGCTTTGATCATGGGATCGTGGGATTGAGCCCGCCGAGACTGTCATTGTCCAGCTGAGGCAGTGCACCAATGTCTATTGCAGAAAAGTGGCAACAAGCAGCAGGCATGCAACTCAGAGGCTCCCAAGCAATCCACCATGCAGTCCACTGCGTCCGTGGGACATTTGTTCCTCCCTGTCAAACTTCCGCAGAGTGCCCGAATGTCAGGGTTCTGCCAGTCGGACCTTAACCATCTCTTGGGGAACAGGCCTCCGGGAGAGAGCATCACATCTATGTGGTTCAGACCTGCTCGGTATTCGAGATATAGTCATATGTAGATAATGCAGAAAGCCACCTATGGCCAGTGGCATCCAACTTAGCTGAGGTCTGCACATAGGTCAAAGGATTATTGTCAGTTTTTACTAGTATTTTAGCCCCATACAAGTACTCATGGAATTGGTCAACAATAGCCCACTTCAAAGCTAGGAACTCTAACTTATGTACAGGATAGTTCTTTCGGATGGGGTCAGGCTTCTACTGGCAAAGGCCACTGGTCTCAGGCCATTCTCGTGTTTCTTGTACAACACAGCCCCCAACCCTTGAGTTAGCATCAGTGTGCAGGACGTGAAGGTTTTCTTGGATCGGCATAGGCCAGCACTGGAGCATGGGTAAGTTGATATATGATCTCATGAAAAGCAGTCTCACAATCAGGAGTCCAGCGGCCCCAAATACTTCACTCGGATGAAAATACACTTTTCAGTCTTGAGGATGCTGACTTTTGGTATTTTTGTGGGTTGGGGATACCCTTGAGTAAGGTTAAGTAAAGGGCGGATCACTCTTGAATAGTCCTTGATGAAGCGCCGATAATAACCACAGAATCCCAGGAATCTTTGCAGTTCTTTTAGATTTTTGGCTGTGGCCAGGTGGTCAAGGCCTCAACTTTACTTGGGTCGGTCTCTATTCCTCGTGGATACTATTGTGTCCCACATACTTTACTGATGTTTGAAAAATTGACACTTATCAATGGACAGTTTAAGGCCAAGTCCTCCAGTCGGTCCAATACCTAAATAATCTGCTCTTCGTGTTCCTCCAGTGAGCTGCCAAACACAATAACATCATCTAGGTATACCAGGCACTCTAGTAAGTTCATGTCCCCCACTGCACGCTCCATCAATCGTTGAAAAGTGGCTGGGGCACCTGAAATCTTGAGGCATCCTCATGAATTCATAGAAGCCAAGCGGACAGATAAAGGCTGTCTTTTCACGGTCCTCTGGGGCCATCGATCTGATAGTACCCACTCGCGGAGATCCAGCACAAGAGAACCACTTGTCCTTGCTAGGCAGTCCAAAGCATCCTGAATGCGGGCATTGTGTACTGATCAGGATAGTCCGCCGGGTGTTTAAGGTGCTATAATCCACACATCCTTACTGTTCCATTCTTTTTCTCACTACCTACAATGGGGAAGCATAAGGGCTTCTGGATTCTTGTATTACACCAGCAGCTAACATCTCTTGCAGATGCCGTGCTCACATCATCTATGTCAGCAGGTGCCAGGCGTCGAGACCTCTCACGAAATGGTCTTTCGTCATGCAGCCGGATATTGTGCTCAGCTCCTGCACGCATCCTACATCCCATTCCTTTTAAAGAAAACACCTGGTCTCTCTGGGCAAGCTTCACTGATCTTCACTTTCCATTCAGCTGGCAGCGAGTCGCCGAAATCAAAATGTCAGGGCATTTCGTCATTCTTCCTTGAACTCTTGCTGCTGGTAGCACTGCAGTGTCTGCACAATGCATTAGCCAGGATGCAACCTCTGTTTACTCGAATGTCTCTTTCAGACACATTATGAACTTGGACCATTACCCTTCTGGCATAAGCATGGGCTCTAGCGGGCAAAATACTAGGCTTGGACCAGCAGTCCCTCTGGCAATTTTCCATCGCCTGGTGCATCCAACATTAATATTTTATTCTTAACATCCTTTCTGATACGGACCTCTCCCTGTAAGGTACACTGGGCATTTGGCGCCAGGATCAGAGACTCAGGATCCTTCTTCCATACATTCCGACCGGTTCCTCTGGTTCTGTTTTTCAGCATCTCTGTGCCTCATAGGCCTTCTTAATTAAAGCCGAACTCTTAAAGCTCTACTAGTCTTTGACCCTGTTTTCATAACACAACTGTGCCAGCCTTCCAACATATGAGCATTTGTTCCAATCAACAAAGGGACACCATCATACAGTCCAGTGGGGGACACACTAAGGCTAGGGTCTCTACTTGTCGGCCACTCCAGCCCGGAGGTGGGGGAAAGACAGCCAAATTCGGATATACCCGGAATAGGGTAGGCCTTCTCACTTAACCCCCATACATGCAGTCCTTCTAATGGTTGTAAGGTATGTCTGACAAATGCTTCTGATACCAATCTTGGAACATAATTGTCACTTGGGAGCCACTGTCTAATATAGCTCTTGTAGACACTCCGTTCACCTTTACAGTGGTCTCCATGGAGGGACCCACTATTCTGGACCAGTCTGGAGAGGCGGTAGTGGGGCCTGGGCAACTGACCTTGCCACAAAAGGACGTGAATTAGCATTTTGGTGCCCTCACTGGGACTGCGTCGTGCACCTCTTAACCACTGATTTCTTCTCCGAAGCTCTCCTTGTAGCCTATATGCAACTTTGTCAGTGTCTTTGGGGACTGGCATTCCTTTCATGTGCCCATCTTTCCCACAATTATAGCAAAACATACTTTCTGGAGTTTGAGCTGGCCGAGGGCCACACTGGGAGCCAGGGCGGGGTATTACTAACTGAAACCTTGTGCCATCTCTGTCTCGTGGCGTGATAAGCATTTGGAGACATCTCGTCAGTTTCTCCACTTCCATGGTCAAGGAATCGAGTTCGAGCTGTTATCAGCAGGAGATACATGGGTGGGTACCCCCCCCTGCAGATGCAGTCGGATATAGGTCAGGGCCCGCATTTTGCAGGCGTGGCCTTCATAAAGGGACTGTTTTTGAATTCCGGATCTCTCTCAACAGTTCGCCCCATTGTGACATATCTTTTTCCTTGTCAGAGCACTCATTGACTGCCAACCTCTGCCCCTGAACTTCACTTGATGGGTCACCCTCAGTCACTCGGGTCGTAGCCAGCTATTGGTGCAGGTCCTCCGAGGTCGTCTTTTCTCAACTCCTCGAATTTCTCTCATTAACTCATCATAGGAGGGTGGGATTCCAGTCGATCTGCCAGGTGTAACTGAAGCAACAGCAGTTCTGAGAAGGGGCAGACTTAAGGATCCTGTCCAGCCTGGTTCGGTCCAGTTCAATCGCTGGCAAACTACCTTTTCTGAGGCATTCTTGCAACAATTTTTCCAGCCGAGATACATACAGACAACAACTCCCCTTGGTACTGTTGTGCATCTCTTACTCTCCACCATAGGTCCTCATCAGAATCTGGGCTCCCACACATTCTCCAAGGCCTCAAGATAGGCCTGTGCAGTCGCTTCAGGGTTACTGGCCCGTTTAGCACGGGATGGTAGCCAGGGCAGGACCTCGGAGGCTCTCACTAACCCTCTTTCGCTTTTCACCTTCCGAGCATTGCCATTCTAGCACTTGGGGGGCAACATAGTCTATCCAGGTCTCCCAGTCATCCTCCCCTTGGGGGGTGGGGAGGGTGCCAGAGAAGATCCTCAACCTTCGGTAAGAGTCGTGACTAATGGCAGGTGCAGAAATAGGAGTCTGCATTGGTTCAGCCACCATTACGGGCACTGGAGCAGGAGAGGGTGTTGGGGGAGGAACACCCCCAGGTGGAAAGAATAGTTTCTTCAAGTCCTCCACAGTTTTCCCCTCTCCCAGCAACCATTCAGCAAATTTCTCCTCAAAAGTTTCAGATAGTGGTGGGGGCTGATTCCCCCCCGGGTCTTTACTGTCCTTAGTTATCACTCTCCAAGCAGTGAGGGCTCCCTCTGGGGTAATGGTCTGTGGCACTTTGGAGCTATCTATGGGATCCTTAAATTCTACTAGGGCCAGGAAAGTGTGGGTGAGCAGATTAGCATGCCGACCCACCACCACAGGGGTTTTGTAAACCTTCCACCTTGGAAAGTACTCCTGCACAGTGTCCGTATTGATACCCAGGGGATGTCCAGGATAAGCATAGCATTTGGGGGTCGATCTCCTCCCAGTACACCACTCCACCAGCCGGTGCACAGCCACTTCTGTCGGGTCCCATTTTTTCTTAACAGTGGTTCGTAAATATGGCCACTAGAGGACACACAATCCCAGCGGTGAGCCTCCAAGATGTAACCCCAGATGGCGCTATCCCAGGGCTACTACCCCTGCCTGATTTGCTACTAACAGGTTGAGGGGCCTGGATCCAATGGCGGGTGCCTCCACCCAGAGGTCAGGGTTTGCAATAGTTAAACTAACTTGGTCACAGCCCTCTGGGACACTGCAACCCTTTCTTCTCCACTAGTGGCCCACACAATATATCAGAATTACCTTCACAGTATACACTTACCCCCAGGACTGGTTCCGGCACTGGGACCTCCTGTGAAATGAGATACAGTGCAACAATCACAGTACAGTACTTTAACATAGACAAATACCTCAGGTAGTATAACTTTGCTGAAACAAGCAGCTCTGATTTATTTAGGGGGATATAACAAGGACAGGGGAAATCAGGTTAATTAGCTTATCACTCTAATAATCTATTATGGCTCTGTGCACAGGCCTATCCCTATCAGTTACTGTCCCTGGGTACCCAAGCCCTAGTGGCTAGTCCAAACCGTGGCAGCTGGTAGGGGCCCTTTCACACAGAGAAAAGGAGAATTAAACAGTCAGCAGTACAGTAATTCCATTTGGATTTAATGTGGCAATTCAACAGGAGCAACCCTGAATTAGTACTCACGACCTCCAAATAAGATAGGGTCCTTCAATGTCAGCAGGGCTCACTTGAGGTACACAAACCTCTTCACATCCATATAAAAGAAAGTACTATACCAGGCAGGCTGCATCTGTATCCCGATCGCAATTACTGCACAATACCCGGAGAACACACAGCAGATTCAGTTCCTGACAGACCGAGTGCAATTTCAGCAATTCTTCCAGTCTTCTACAGGGTGAGCCTGGTTTCTACTCTTCAGAGATCCTTTGATTCTTTTCACAGGACGGATTCAGTCCTAACAAGCTGTTACACAAGCTGCAGACCGAACTCTGGGCCTTACACGCTTTTTTGACTAAACTGCACACTGAAAAGCACAGGGCTCCTTCCTTCTTCACTGCCAAAGCTCAACTGAACTCCAACTGCCGAAACCGGCACTTCCTTTGAGTTCCTCCCAGTTCTTGACTGGATTGGCTGTCACTCACAATAGACTGCTGCTGTTGGTCCAAAAGGCACTGAAGTCTAAACTACATCTCCCAGAGTCACTGCCCATACAATCCTCTTGTGGCTGGCTCAGATTATGAGTCCAAGGCATCATTTTAGAGCTAGCTTACCCACACTGATTGGTCCAGTTCAGCAGTTCAAAACTAGAATGGGGAACTAGCAGACACAGTTCTGACTGCAAAGAAAGCAGGTTAGACAAACTGTAATTTCATTATTACTCTAAATAATTTCTGGCAAACAGTTACATCTTTCAGATAGGTTCCTTTGCACTCCTAGTGACTGCAAAATGAAGTGAATTGGCAGCAGCTCGAGTGGTACTCAGAGAAGCACACAGTCCCCATACAAACTAATTATGTCTGCAAGCAGACAGCTCTTAAAGAGACAGTACCAGAGGCTCTAAAAACACTCACTGATAAATGGCTTAAATGCCAAACACCATTCAGGCTTGGAGCATTCAACAAGCTCCTGGAAGTCTTTTGGGAACCCCCCATTTGCAGGGGGTTACTATGTGTTTAGTCAAACCTGCTCCCCATCCTGCCTGTCTCTGTGGGGGTCCCTCAAGGCTCAATCCTGGGTCTCCTCCTTTTCTCCTTATTCGTTAATGCGCTTCCCTTTCACTGCCTCAACTATCACTTTCTCCTGTATGCTGATGACCTTGTCCTCTTCCACAGTGACAAATCCATGGCTGCAATCTCCTCAGTTCGCTCGCACAACTATGCTGCGGCCCACAGCTGGTTCTCAGAAAAAACCCTTACGCATTCTTACCCCAGACGGCCCAGCACTGGAGGATGTCAGCACCTACAAATACTTAGGAGTACTGCTTGACCACTCCCTCACCTTCACTGAGCGTGCAAATTCCCTTGTCAGAAGGTTCCATCAAAAGTTAGGTGCCGCCTGTAGATTCAGGCAATACCTTACCCCTGAAGCCAGACTAGCCATTGTCCAGGGTATCTTCTCCCTATTCTTGACTACTGCTCCCCTATTTATACCAGGACCTCAGCTACTGCCATGGCTAAACTCTCCACTGCCTACAACAGCGCCTGTCACTTTGCTTTATTGGCCCTGTTCTCCACCCACCACTGTACCCTCTATAATACCCTTGGATGGCTAATGCTACAAGGTCGCTTTGACCTAGCCCTCTGCTGCATGGTAGACAATGTCATAAGCACGGCTCCAGAATCCCCCCTAACTGCCCTTCTGAAAACCCGAGTGCAATTCCACTCTAATGGTCCTCCTCCTCTAGCTGTTCCTAGGGTATCCACCAACATGGGTAGCGGAGCTTGGTCTGCAGCTGCCCCTTTGCGGTGGAACAAACTATCGACTGAACTCCATTCCATTGACAGACACTCCAGTTTCAAGTCCCACCTTAAAGTCTGGTTCCTGGCAAACTCATTCTGCCGCTGCTCCCTGGGGTCTGACACCCACCCACACTAGTCAACTCCCCAGCCCAGGGGTTACCCACATACCCACACTAGTCAACTCCCCAGTCTACAACTGTTATATTGTATTGTTCACAGTAATATTTGACTTCCTTGCCTGTACATATTGTATGTATATTTTTTACTGAGTATTCTGTGCATTACTTGCTCACTGGACGATGCAGTCTCACATTGTACACTGTGCCTACGATTTGTTTGTTTTGTACCAAATCTCCTCATGTTCAATATTGAAACCTTGTATTCACTGTTCTCGAATGGACCTATGCATCAAACCTGTATATTGTGTTTGCTATTGTTGCTTGTATCAAATCTGTTTCATGTGTATTGTTGTTACCTTGTACTCCACTGTCACCCTGCGCCATGTGTTATGGCCCAGGTCATGCCTGGAAATGGTCCTTGGGATCAGTGCACTCACCCGGTTGTCAAAGTCATAAATAAATAAAAAAATAAACACATGAGTACTTTGCCTCCTGACAAAGAATACAGGAGGCTAGATGTGACGGGTAGGTGCACATATGGTTCTGCCTCCCTAGGTCTTAGAATTGCAAATTACTGTGTCGGCCCGGTAGCGCTGAGGGTTGAGGCACTGGACATCACACCTCACACCATGCCGGTGACCTGTGTTCGGGAACGAGCACAGGCCTCTGGGGGTCAGCAGGGGAGGGAGATGATTGAGCGTCCAGAGGACAGCTCTCCTCTCCTCTCCCGGAGAGGGAGGAAGGACCATCAGTCCCACTCAACAACTGCCCCCAGGTCGTGCCGGAGGATAGTGTGGGTCTGAGAGGCCAGAAGAAGGGAGGGTGCTGTGGGACTTCTGCGGACACGCACACACCTCATGTATGCACGTCCTACATTTGTGCCCCAGCAATGGGAAGGGAGAAAAAATGGAGGAAAAACACCTCCGGCTGCAGATGAAAACTGACCCCTCGCAGGCTCTGCACCTGGTGACCGGGCAGGGGTAAGTCCCGGTTATGCTGGGGAGTTGGTTAGAAGGGGGCAGCTGAGGACAGACAAGGAACATAAACTGCATATAAAAAAAAAAAGAATTGCAAATTACCGGGCCCACATGATTAAATATCAGAATAGCCTATGGAAAGCTACCAAAGCTGCAGCCCAGGCTTTGCCAAGAATGAATTGATTAAAACTTCATCTACAGGTGCTGAGGTTGGCAAACATTTGCCCCACTCAGCATATGTATCTGATGCAAGCTGCTGCTGCCATTTGCATGAAAATATATTCTTGGCTAAGGGCTGCTGTTTTTGCAAATGACGTGCAGCAAGCAGTTTTAAATGCCCCTTTCAGGTGGACCAAACTGTTTGACTATGATGTTTAGGGACAATGGTTTTCCATTTTTACCGGTAACACCGGTTAAAATCATGGAATCCTGCTTGGTTTGTGGATTTTGAATTCTTGTACCGGTGCCTCACGGAAATTGCATTTCACTGCACAGAATACCTAAGATTTCAGCATATTTTTAAATGTTTTTATTTTCTCTTTCTATGCCCCCTTCTCACAGCATCAGTCTTGACTTTTCAGAGATCCCTAAGCTGGGTATCCCCTTGCTTTACCCCAGGTAATGCTCAGGAGCTCCTGTGAGCCTGCCCCCATCCTGCCTAGGTTGTACCCCCCAGGTGGGAAGGAAGGGGACCCCAGGTCACACTTCCACAATCCTTTAATGTGTGTTGGGCAGCCCAGTGGGTCCCTCATGGAAACTGGTTATGAAGTCTGAGGCAGCTGGGTCCCTTCTACCAGCAGCCAATGTGGGGTGATTGTTACTGGTTTTCTGGTCTCTGTCCCTGAGGGCACCAACACTCGAGGGGATCCAAGGAAGTAGGGCACATAGAGACGTGCCGCTACTCCAGATCCTGGCTAGCTTCCTCTCTTCCCGATTGCTCTACAGCCTCATTGCACCACCACCTGTGGTCACCCAGGTGGCGGTAAAGCAGCAGGACCTGCAGGCCACCGTTACCAGAGGAGGAGAGCAGCACCCCAGGTGCTCAATCCTACTCCCCTGGCCAGACCTCTAGCAACCCGAATTCACTTCTGATCCCGAGTCCCTGGCATTTCGAGCAGTAGTGCTACCTGAAGCTATTTACAGTGCTCTGTCAACTATACACCCACTTTGATGTAAGAAAACATAAGCAGATGGAGCGGGAAATAATTCAGTTTTAGTAAAATGTTGCAAAGTGTTCAATGTTCATAATTTGCACTGTAGATACTGTGCACTATTATTGAAATCATATATTAAAACATTAATATGGGTGTTATGGCTGGCAGTATAGCCTAGTGGTTAGAGTAACAAACAGTGATTGAACTGAGTACAGTTAGAAGACTTGGGTTTGATTCCCACAACCTCCACTTGCATACTGTGTGAGTCTGAGTAAGGCACTTAACCTCCACAGTGCTCCTGGGTCACCTCTGAAAACAGGCAGTTTTGCCTAGTGGGTTTACCCAGTTTACAAAAAAATATAAAAAAAATACCAATATATGTTTACTACATCATACAGTAGTCAGGGTACCATGCAATTTATCTGAGTTGTACTCGGGCTGCAATGATGCTGTATAGGTAAATACAAATGTTCAGATACATTTTGTGTTTTATAAGCTTGTTTTTAGACTTTAGTCAGGTTTTTGTTGTATTTTTTTAGATATGAACATCTAGGATATAGATTGCTAAGTGCAGGATCACCGTTACCAACTAGCTTATTCAAGTTTATAATCAGCGGGGCCATCCAAAATCCTCAATTGTTCAATTGAAAATTAGCCTGAATGAAAGTATGTTCACAAGGCACAAGCTGATTTACAGCTTATTTAGGTGAATGGGATAGAAACATAGACTTTGACGGCCCACCTAGTCTGCCCATTTCATCATTTGCATCTTCTCTCCCACCTGTTGTGTCAGTCTCTGTGACAACAAAAAGTTTTCTGACAGACTGCTTTAATAAAAAGCAGATGTTACATGTTTAAGTGTACTTATGCTTGGCCAGTGGATTTGAAAGCACATTCAGTGACATACGGAAGGTAAGACCCCAGGGGCTGTATGATGCTTGTGGGTAGAGTGGTGCTCAATTCACAATTGAGCTCAGACATGAAAACTGTGAGACATCCTTTTCATGGAGACCAAGGGAAAAAAAGGAATCCACATGTTTGTGAGATGCATTAGAAGATCCTCCACTAATCACTTGTGAATTTTTTTTTAGGTGAAGACACTATTTCAAAGAAGCAAATTCAGGCAGTTTTTTTTTTGTTCCTCTTACCCCCTGGCCATCCACTCCTTCAGGCCTGCCATGTCCCCCTACCACTGCTGTTGAGTTCCCACCACCATCCACTGCCCCTTATGGCCATCCTACCAGGTAACCCGAAGTAACCCTTCATCGGTGGGCCCCTGCCCTGTGGGAGGCTAACAGGGGAAGACAATCACACTAAAGAGCTTTCTGTATATCCCAGGCATGACAGGGGGCAGAACAGACACATGTGTCTGGGGCTTCATGCTTATGGAGGGACCAGAAGCCATCCTCTGGGTGGCCAGAAGGTGTTTTTCCATTTTCGTGGGAGCATGACAGGCCACATGATGTCAAGGCACAAGCTGACGTCTATCATGCTCTCTTCCGCAGTGAGGGCCAATGTGTTGCCATGCCTCCAGCCTCCACCTGGGGCCAGCAAATGCTGAGCTGTGAATATACCCTCCCTCGCAGGAGAAGCAAGTGGTCATTGGACTTTCAAGCCTTCACCCCCCTGGCTGGTCCTCCAACACCCAAACCTGTTCCCAAACCCTGGTCAGTGGTGTCACAGGCAGAAATCCAATTCAGGCAGTTAAATGATAGGAAAAAACAAATGTGGTCCACCTTAGTAGTGGTGGTGGTTCAGATTAATTCACATCTGAGTTCTAGCAAGCAAAGCGACTAAGTAATTTGTAACTTGTGCATGTGGGGTGTGGGTGTTGAAGAAAGAGGATAATAGTGCTGTCACTACTGCCATCATCCCTGAGGGATGTGGACTGCATTGTTGCTACTGCCATCACACTTGAGAGGCAGGGGGCCATAGTGCTTCTGCCATAACCACTGGTGGATGGGGAATGTTGTACTGCTGCTGTCCCACAAGAGGGATGGGGGCCATAGTGCTGATACTGCCACCACACCCGAGAGACGGGGGCCATAGTGCTTCTGCCATAATCACTGGTGGATGGGGAATGTTGTACTGCTGCTGTCCCACCTGAGGGATGGGGGCCATAGTGCTGATACTGCCATCACACCTGAGGAATGTGGAATGTGGTACTGCTGCCATCACACCTAATGGATAGGGACCGCAGTGCTGCTGCTTCCATCACACCTGAGGGAGGGGGGACACAGTGTTGTTGCTGCTGCCATCACACCAGAGGGATGGGAGCCTTACTGCTGCTTCCATCACAACTCAGGGATGGGGGCTGTAGTGCTGTTGCTGCCATCATATTTTGTACCTAAAATAACTTTAAATTGGTACAAGGATGGAAGGATGTGCAATAGTGGAGGTCAAAACTGCTAAAATGCATGTTAACAGAGTTAAAAATTGTTAAATAAAGTACACAAAACCAAACACCGGTAAAACCGGATTTTGGCTTAGCAGACACCGGTGACAGTACCATTTTTTACAATGTGCAAAATAGAATTTGCCCTTTCTTAACCCCGGTAAACCAGTGTCCCTGATGATGTTGGAGAGGTGCTTAAAGGCCTTCAGACATCCAAAAATGACCCTAAGGTCTGTCAAATCCCTTTATCTAACTCCTTGCCAGGGGATGTGAAAAGGGATCCTTTCATCAGCCTGCTGCCAGAGGTGGCCATCCCCACCATCAGCAGGATCGAGGTAAGGATAGTGGGTCTTTGCAAGGCCCCCATTCTTCAGGTGCCCATACAAAAGCATCCAAAGCAACTGGAGCCAGTGGCTCAGCCCCAACTGGTTCTGCATAACTTGCTACAGACTCGCCCACCCCCACTATTGTCTACTGGGGTGGTTATGGGGGGGGCAGACTCTCCCTACATCTCAAACAATGGAGAGAGATCACAACAGATGAATGGGTCCTCAAGATAATTTCAAGGGGGCATGCTCTGGAGCTTTTAGAAACCACTTTAGGTCATCTTCCACCTCCTTACATTTATTCTCTGGGCCATGTGTCCCTTCTGAAAGAAGAAGTGCAGTCATTACTCTAAAAACATGATATAGAACAAGCTCCTCATCAGAGAAACAAATGGTTCTATTCCAGGTACTTCCTGGTCCCAAAGTAGTTAGGGGAACTACGTCCTGTATTGGATCTCAGAGACCTCAACTTCCACTTAGGAAATGGGCAAAAGAATCCTAGCATGCTGATTAACTAGGACACTTACCTAAGCGAGTGGGTATTTGTCAATAGAGCCCACTGAAAAACAAGAGCCAATTCGGGGTGCCCCATTACTTAGGATGTCTTTGAGCACCTCGAATTTTCAGACTCACCAATCGCCATTTTTTTCTGTATTGCTTAGTGAGACTGACCTCACTAGAGACCATGATACAATACTGCCCAAAGCACCCTAATACACACAAACAGAGAACAGCCATAAAAAGTTATAAACTCAACAAAAGGAACAAAGAAGTCTTCACATTTTTTGTATTATAAACAAGATCGGCAACACAGTTTCGTCTGTTTCTCCCAGCCCCCAGTTTCAATCATTTTTCTCACAGCGCATGCCTCGCGCTGTTCCCCTTTCTCTTGCTGCTTTCCCTACATGCAAACAGAAAGAAGGGGGGAACATAGTAGCATCACCATTTTTTTTCTTCAAAACGTAAAGGTACCTCTTCTTTATTGTTGCCTTCCAATTTCCTTGCTCCGTGTTCTCTGCAGAGAAAGAGATGGGGAATGCACCAGTTTCAGTATAATCGCATAGCCTGCATGTCTTTCCAAGTGTATGCATGTAGGGAGAACAGTCAACTTTCTGAAATGATGCAACTATGACTCACGATCTCTGCCTGTGCATGCGTGTGTGTGTGTGTGTGTGTGTGTGTGTGTAGTAACCATAACAATGAGCTCCAGTCTATGGAGGCTCCTCCAGGACAAAACTGCCTAGCTCAAAAGAAAAACAAACACATTGTAATACAGGTGGTGGAACTATTTTATTATAAAATTTACTTTAAACTAACTTTTTATTTACTTTTTTTATTAAACACATTTTTTTACAGTGTCCATTTTCTAAGCGCAATAATACCCTCCAGTGTGGGCAGTATTGGGAAATATTGGACCTTCTAGGGCCTGTAAGGCCCTCCACCTGTGGAGTTAGGCCTCATTACACCCCAGGCTATCTGGTATTTCCCAATACCACCCACCCTGTCAGGTCTTATTGCTTACATAGAATACCAGAGGTTTCGTATAGTATTGTATCCCTGCAAGCTCTGATTCCCCTTCTGCAAACAGGAGACTGACTTTGTTCTCTGGACATGAAGGATGCATATCTTCATGTTAAGATCAGGAATGCTCATAGGCAGGCCGGCCCATCAGCGCAGTGCTAGCACTACTACTGGAAGTGAATCCAGGCAGTCAGAGGGCAAGCTGGGTGGAGGAGGACTGAGCAATCCATAGGACTGCTGTCCTCCTCTGGGGTGGGTGGACAGAGCCCGAGGCTTGCCTGGCCCCTGGTGTAAGCTGAGAGAAAGTCATCCTGAGCCAGGAAAGTTGGGAGGCATGGCAGACATTGATGCACAATGCGCAGGAGTCAAAAATTAGAGGGAAAAAGAGAGTCCATTGGCAGGATGATGACAAGCACCTGCATCTGACCAGCTGGGCATGCTGTGCCAAACTGGATCCATGCTGTGGTGGGGCTTGCAGAACACTGCTGACTCTGCAAGAGGGGGGAGCCCTGAGGGAAGACAGCCAACAGATAAGTACTGGCAGACATCGGGGTGACAGGGTGGGGCACTCCAGCAGAAGGAGGACTGGCTGGGAGGGGGAAGAAAAGAGAAATGTTCACAGGCAGTACCTCCACTTTATGTTGGAGAGAGGAGCATTATCAGTTCAGAGTATTGCCCTTTGGCTTGCAGAGACAATGGGGGGGGGAGTGGACACCAGTCCATTCACAGTGGAGAGATTTCTGGAAGAACTCACAAAGCTGAAGGAGGATAAGGCCATGGGGCCACATGACATCCACCCAAGGATATTAAAGGAGCTGCGAAGGGAACTAGCAGTGCCTCTGGCAGCCCTGTTCTGAGAGTCACTCAACACGGGTGTCATTCCAAAGGACTGGAGGAGGGCACATGTAGTCCCACTGCACAAAAGGTGCAGTAGGGAGGAGGCAGGGAACTACAGACCACTCAGCCTCACCTCAGTGGTGGGAAAGATCATGGAGACATTGCTGAAAGAAAGGATAGTGGCACATATGGAATCCAGAGGTGCTCAGGATCTGAGGCAACATGGATTCACAGCAGGAAGGTCATGTCAAACGTATCTAATAGATTGTTTTTAATGGATGACTAGGGAAATAAATCAGGGCGGGGCGGTAGACGTTCCCTACCTAGATTTTAGCAAAGCCTTCAACACCATCCCACATAGAAGGCTGATTAACAAGATGGGTAGTCTGGGCATGGGAGACAAGGTGGTGAACCAGGTTAGGAACTGGTTAACAGACAGGAGACAGAGGGTGGTAGTAAACGGGGGTACAATCTGGGGAGAGGGTGGTAACAGTGGGGTACCACAGGGATTAGTACTAGGACCAGTCCTGTTCAATGTCTTCATTAGTGACATTGCAGAGGGGCTGGAAGGAAAGGTCTGCCTGTTTGCAGATGACACCATGATCTGCAACAGGGTGGGTACTCCAGAAGGGGTGCAGAGAATGAAGAGGGACCTGGAGAAGCTTGAAAGATGGTTGGAGATGCAGCAACTGAGGTTCAATGCGAAGAAGTATAAAATAATGCACCTGGGTAGAGGGAACCCTGGGGAGAGCTATAGGTTGGGGGGAGGAGTTGACTGTCACCAAAGAGGAAAGGGACCAAGGCGTTATCATCTCTAATGAGTATCACTAGCGGGAGGTGGTGATGTCATTGTATAAAACATTGGTAAGGCCTCACCTGGAGTACTTCATGCAGTTCTGGAGGTCACACCTTCTCAAGGACATAGATAAAGTCAAGACTATCCAGAGAAGGACAACAAAGATGGTGCAGGTTTCCACAACAAAACATATGAGGAGAGACTATGGGACCTCAATATGTACACACTGGAGGAGAGGAGACAGCAGGGGAACATGACTGAAACTTTCAAGTACCTCAACGGCATAAACAAGGTGCAGGTGAAGGACCTTTTCCAATGTAGAAAAAGTACTATAACAAGGGGGCACAATATGAAATTGGAAGGGGGTAGATTAAGCGGTAATGTGAGGAAGTTTATCTACACAGAAAGGGTAGTTGATGCTTGGAATAGTCTGCCACAGGAGGTAGTGGGGGCAAGCACAGTGGAGGGGTTTAAGCATGCTTGGGGCAGGCACAAGGGAAGCTTGAGAGGGGAGGGAGGAAAAGTCATTGATCACATAGGGTCAGTGGCCACATACAGTGTATAGGGCCTATGGGCAGACTGGATGGGCCTAGCGGTCCTTATGTGCTGGCTGTTTCTATGTTTCTATGTCCTTTGTACCACTGGTCATTACCAAATGCTTGGCAGTAGTGGCAGCAGCCCTTTGCAGGGAAGGCCTTCATGTTTTTCCATATCTGGATGACTGGCTCTTGAAGGCCAGCTCCAGTGAAGCTCTGTTGCATATCCTGTCATAGACATGGCAGCTGTTTGATGACTTAGGGATCATAGTTAATATGCCAAAATCTGTTATGATGTCCTGCCAAAGACTGTAGTATGTAGAGGCAGTCTTGGACTTAGAAAATGTGTGTGCTTTCCTGCCACTAGACACGGCAGAAAACCTGATTGCACAAGCACAGCTGGTATAAAGAAGTCATTCTGTTCCAGCCAGGACCATGTCACCTCTTCTAGGACTCATGGCTGCAGCCATTGTAACTGTGTCACTGGCCCGCTTACATATGAGGATCCCTCAGTGGACACTAAGGATCCAGTGGAATTGGCTGACAGATGAGCTGGACCAAATGGTGCTCATCACAACTCTGTTGTGCAGAGCATTGTTATGGTGGATGGATCGTGTACTGTAGACCTATTAAAAGGCATTCCATTCCTTGTACCAGCTGCTGTACAGATGCTCACCACAAATGCCTCCGGCTCTGGCTATAGTGCATATCTGGGACCCTGCCAGACACAAGTGTTCTGATCCAAGGAGGAGGCCAAGTTACATATAAATGTTTGGGAGAAGAGAGCTGTCCTGTACAACGTTCAGGCATTTCAGGAGCATCTGAATCTGAGTTCTCTGTTAATACAGATGAACAATGCCAGTGTGATGCATTAGATCAACAAACAGTGTGACATTCATTCCTATCCCCTATGCAGGTGTAACCCCCCTGCAAATGGGGGTTCCCAAAAGACTTCCAGGAGCTTGCTTGAATGCTCCAAGCCTGAATGGTGTTTGGCATTTAAGCCATTTATCAGTGAGTGTTTTTAGAACCTCTGGTACTGTCTCTTTAAGAGCTGTCTGCTTGCAGACATAATTAGTTTGTATGGGGGACTGTGTGTTTCTTTGATTGAGTACCACTCAAGCTGCTGCAATTCACTCCATTTTGCAGTCACTAGGAGTGCAAAGGAACCTATCTGAAAGATGTAACTGTATGCCAGAAATCATTTACAGTAATAATGAAATTACAGTTTGTCTAACCTACTTTCTTTTGCAGTCAGAACAGTGTCTGCCTAGTTCCCCATTCTGGTTTTGAACTGCTGAACTGGACCAATCAGTGTGGGGTAAGCTAGCTCTAAAATGGTGCCTTGGACGAATCAGAACTTGGACTCATAATCTGAGCCAGCCACAAGAGGATTGTATGAGCAGTGACTCTGGGAGATGTAGTTTAGACTTCAGCACCTTTTGGACCAACAGCAGGTCTATTGTGAGTGACAGCCAATCCAGTCAAGAACTGGGAGGAACTCAAAGGAAGTGCCGGTTTTGTCAGTTGGAGTTTCAGTTGAGCTTTGGCAGTGAAGAAGGAAGGAGCCCTGTGCTTTTTCAGTGTGCAGTTTTAGTCAAAAACGTGTAAGGCCCAGAGTTCCGGGTCTGCAGCTTGTGTAACAGCTTGTTAGGACTGAATCCGTCCTGTGAAAAGAATCAAAGGATCTCTGAAGAGTAGAAACCAGGCTCACCCTGTAGAAGACTGGAGGAATTGCTGAAAATTGCACTCGGTCTGTCAGGAACTGAATCTGCTGTGTGTTCTCCCGGGTATTGTGCAGTAATTGCGATCGGGATACAGATGCAGCCTGCCTGGTATAGTGCTTTCTTTTATATGGATGTGTGAAGAGGTTTGTGTACCTCAAGTGAGCCCTGCTGACATTGAAGGACCCTATCTTATTTGGAGGTCGTGAGTACTAATTCAGGGTCGCTCCCTGTTGAATTGCCACATTAAATCCAAATGGAATTACTGTACTGCTGACTGTTTAATTCTCCTTTCTCTGTGTGAAAGGGCCCTACCAGCTGCCACGGTTTGGACTAGCCACTAGGGCTTGGGTACCCAGGGACAGTAACTGATAGGGATAGGCCTGTGCACAGAGCCATAGGTCGATTATTAGAGTGATAAGCTACTAACCTGATTTCCCTGTCCTTGTTATATCCCCTAAATAAATCAGAGCTGCTTGTTTCAGTAAAGTTATACTGCCTGAAGTATTTGTCTATGTTAAAGTACTGTACTGTGATTGTTGCACTGTATCTCATTTCACAGGAAGTCCCAGTGCCGGAACCAGTCCTGGGGGTAAGTGTATACTGTGAAGGTAATTCTGATATATTGTGTGGGCCACTAGTGGGAAGAAAGGGGTTGCAGTCCCAGAGGGCTGTGACCAAGTTAGTTTAACTATTGCAAACCCTGACCTCTGGGTGGAGGCACCCGCCATTGGATCCAGGCCCCTCAACCTGTTAGTGGCAAATCAGGCAGGGGTAGTAGCCCCTGGGATAGCGCCATCTAGGGGTTACATCTTGGAGGCTCACCGCTGGGATTGTGTGTCCTCTAGTGGCCATATTTACGAACCACTGTTAAGAAAAAATGGGTACCCCGACAGAAGTGGCTGTGCACCGGCTGGTGGAGTGGTGTACTGGGGAGGAGATCGACCCCCAAAATGCTATGCTTATCCTGGACATCCCCTGGTATCAATACGGACACTGTGCAGGGAGTACTTTCCAAGGTGGAAGGTTTACAAAACCCTGTGGTGGTGGGTCGGCATGCTAATCTGCTCACCCACACTTTCCTGGCCCTAGTAGAGTTTAAGGATCCCATAGATAGCTCAAAGTGCCATAGACCATTACCCCAGAGGAGCCCTCACTGCTTGGAGAGTGATAACTAAGGACAGTAAAGACCGGGGAATCAGCCCCACCACTATCTGAAACTTTTGAGGAGAAATTTGCTAAATGGTTGCTGGGAGAAGGAAAACTGTGGAGGACTTGAAGAAACTATTCTTGCCACCTGGGGTGTTCTCCCCAACACCCTCCCGCCTCCAGTGCCCGTGATGGTGGCTGAACCAATGCAGACTCCTATTTCTGCACCTGCCATTAGTCACGACTTTTACCAAAGGTTGAGGATCTTCTCTGACACCCTCCCACCCCCAAGGGAGGATGACTGGGAGACCTGGATAGACTATATTTGCCCCCCAAGTGCTAGAATGGCAATGCTCGGGAAGCGGCGAAGAGGGTTAGTGAGGCCCTCCGAGGGTCCTGCCCTAGCTACCATCCGTGCTAAGCGGGCCAGTAACCCTGAAGCGACTGCACAGGCCTATCTTGAGGCCTTGGAGAATGTGTATGGAGCCCGGATTCTGATGAGGACCTATGGTGGAGAGTAAGAAATGCACAACAGTACCAAGGGGAGTTGTTGTCTGTGTATGTCTCTCGGCTGGAAAAATTGTTGCAAGAATGCCTCAGAAAGGGTAGTTTGCCAGCGATTGAACTGGACCGAACCAGACTGGACAGAATCCTTAAGTCTGCCCCCTTCTCAGAACTGCTGTTTGCTTCAGTTCGCCTGGCAAATCGACTGGAATCCCCACCCTCCTATGATGAGTTAATGAGAGAAATTCGAGGAGTTGAGAAAAGGCGACCTCGGGAGGGACCTGCACCAACAGCTGTGGCTACGACCCGAGTGACTGAGGGTGACCCATTAAGTGAAGTTCAGGGGCAGAGGTTGACAGTCAATGAGTGCTCTGACAAGGAAAAAGATATGTCACAATGGGGCGAACTGTTGAGAGAGATTCGGGAATTCAAAAACAGTCCCTTTATGAAGGCCACGCCTGCAAGTACGGGCCCTGACCTATATCCGACTGCATCTGCTATGGGGGTGGGGGTACCCACCCACGTATCTCCTGCTGATAACAGCTCCGAACTCGATTCCTTGACCATGGAAGTGGAGAAACTGACGAGATGTCTCCAAATGCTTATCACGCCGCAGACAGAGATGGCACCAAGGTTTCCAGTTAGTAATACCCCCGCCCTGGCTCCCAGTGTGGCGCCTCGGCCAGCTCAAACTCCAGAAAGTATGTTTTGCTATAATTGTGGGAAAGATGGGCACATGAAAAGGGAATGTCGGTCCCCAAAAGACACTGACAAAGTTGCATATAGGCTACAAGGAGAGCTTCGGAGAACAAATCAGTGGTTAAGAGGTGCACGAAATGATCCCAGTGAGGGCACCAAAAATGCTAACTCACGCCCTTGTGGCAAGGTCAGTTGCCCAGGCCCCCTACTATCGCCTCTCCAGACTGGTCCAGAATAGTGGGTCCTCCATGGAGACCACTGTAAAGGTGAATGGAGTGTCTACAAGAGCTGTATTAGACAGTGGCTCCCCAAGTGACAATTATGTTCCAGGATTGGTATCAGAAGCATTTGTCAGACGTACCTTACAACCATTAGAAGGACTGCATGTATGGGGGTTAAGGAGAAGGCCTACCCTATTCCGGTATATCCGAATTTGGCTGTCTTTCCCACCTCCGTGGCTGGAGTGGCTGAACAAGTAGAGACCCTAGCCTTAGTGTGTCCCCACTTGACTGTATGATGGTGTCCCTTGTTGATTGGAACAAATGCTCATATGTTCGAAGGTGGCACAGTTGTGTTATGAAAACAGGGGTCAAAGACTAGTAGAGCTTTTAAGAGTTCGGCTTTAATTAAGAAGGCCTATGAGGCACAGAGAGATGCTGAAAAACAGAACCAGAGGAACCGGTCGGAATTGTATGGAAGAAGGATCCTGAGTCTCTGATCCTGGTGCCAAATGCCCAGTGTACCTTACAGGAGAGGTCCGGGATTAGAAAGGATGTTAAGAATAAAATATTAATGTTGGATGCACCAGGCGATGGAAAATTGCCAGAGGGACTGCTGGTCAAGCTAGTATTTTGCCCGCTAGAGCCCATGCTTATGCCAGAAGGGTAATGGTCCAAGTTCATAATGTGTCTGAAAGAGATTTGAGTAAACAGAGGTTGCATCCTGGCTAATGTGCATTGTGCAGACACTGCAGTGCTACCCAGCAGCAAGAGTTCAAGGAAGAATGACAGAGTAACGCCTGACTTGTTTGATTTCGGCGACTCCCACTGCCAGCTGAATGGAAAGTGAGGATCAGTGAGAAGCTTGCCCAGAGAGACCAGGTGTTTTCTTTAAAGGAATGGGATGTAGGATGCGTGCAAGGAGCTGAGCACAATATCCGCTGCATGACGAAAGACCATTTCGTGAGAGGTCTCAACGCCTGGCACCTGCTGACATAGATGATGTGAGACGGCATCTGCAAGAGTGTTAGCTGCTGGTGTAATACAAGAACAGAAGCTCTTATGCTTCCCCATTGTGTAGTGAGGAAAAAGAATGGAACAGTAAGGAGTGTGTGGATTATCGCACCTTAAACCGCGGACTATTCCTGATCAGTACACAATGCCCGCATTCAGGATGCTTTGGACTGCTAAACGGGAGCAAGTGGTTCTCTGTGCTGGATCTCCCGCAGTGGGTACTACCAGATCCCGATGGCCCCAGAGGACCCGTGAGAGAAGACGGCTCTTATCTGTCTGCTTGGCTTCTATGAATTCATGAGGATGCCTCAAGGGATTTCAGGTGCCCAGCCACTTTTCAACGATTGATGGAGCGTGCAGTGGGGACATGAACTTACTAGAGTGCCTGGTATACCTAGATGATGTTATTGTGTTTGGCAGCTCACTGGAGGAACATGAGAGCAGATTATTTAGGTATTGGACCGACTGGAGGACTTTGGCCTTAAACTGTCCATTGATAAGTGTCAATTCTTCCAAACATCAGTAAAGTATGTGGGACACATAGTATCCACCGAGGGAATAGAGACCGACCCAAGTAAAGTTGAGGCCTTGACTACCTGGCCACAGCCCAAAATCTAAAAAGAACTGCAAGATTCCTGGATTCTGTGGTTATTATCGGCGTCATCAAGGACTATTCAAGAGTGATCCGCCTTTACTTAACCTTACTCAAGGGTATCCCCCAACCCACAAAAAATACCAAAAGTCAGCGTCCCTCAAGACTGAAAGAGTGTATTTTCATCCGAGTGAAGTATTTGGGGCCCGCTGGACTCCTGATTGTGAGACTGCTTTTCATGAGATCATATATCAACTTACCCATGCTCCAGTGCTGGCCTATGCGATCCAAGAAAACCTTACGTCCTGCACACTGATGCTAGCTTGCAAGGGTTGGGGGCTGTGTTGTACCAAGAGCACGAGAATGGCCTGAGACCAGTGGCCTTTGCCAGTAGAAGCCTGACCCCATCCGAAAAGAACTATCCTGTACATAGTTAGAGTTCCTAGCTTTGAAGTGGGCTATTGTTGACCAATTCCATGAGTACTTGTATGGGGCTAAAATACTAGTAAAACTGACAATTCCTTTGACCTATGTGCAGACCTCAGCTAAGTTGGATGCCACTGGCCATAGGTGGCTTTCTGCATTATCTACATATGACTATGTCCTCGAATACCGAGCAGGTCTGAACCACATAGATGCTGATGCTCTCCCGGAGGCCTGTTCCCTAGAATGATTGGGTCCGATTGGCAGAACCTGACATTCGGCACTCCCGTCGAAAGTTTGACAGGGAGGATCAAATGTCCACGGACGCAGTGGACTGCATGGCGGATTGCTTGGGACCCTCTGAGAATTGCATACCTGCTGCTTATGCCACTTTTCTGCAATAGACATTGGTGCACTGCCCTCAGCTGGACAATGACAGTATTCGAGCGGCTCAATCCCGCAATCCCATGATCAAAGCAGCTTTAGAAGCCCTCTATGCAGGAAAAGATGTGTCCAAATTACGCCCACTGATTTGAGAACTGCACTGTTATACAAAGAAGGTCCTAAGTTGAAACTGATCAATAAACTGTTATACAGAGAAACAGTAGACAGAGGGACAAGTAGACAATCAACAACTAGTGCTGCCCACTGCCTTTCGAGACTCAGTACTGAGGTCCTTGCACAGCCACATGGGGCACCTTGGTATAGACAGAACACTTGACTTGGTGAGATCCAGATTCTGTTGGCCTAAGATGGGGCTGATGTGAGCAACACATTCGAACTTGTAATCGCTGCTACAGAGGAAAGCTTTGCCCCAGAGGGCTGCCCCTGTTAACATCACCACCAGTGCACCCATGGAGCTGGTCTGTATTGATTTTCTGAGTTTGGAGTCAGATCAAAGAAATATCAGTAATGTGCTGGTGGTCACTGACCATTTCACGAGATATGCCCAAGCTTTCCCCACCAAAGACCAGAAAGCATCCACTGTGGCCAAAGTACTTGTAGAAAACTTTTTTGTTCATTATGGGGCTCCACAAAGAATCCATTCTGATCAAGGGAGAGACTTTGAGAGTCGTCTGATCAAAGAGATGCTTTCTCTGTGGGGAGTGCGAAAGTCCAGAACCACTCCTTACCACCCCCAGGGGGACCCACAGCCTGAACGTTTCTTCGCACCCACTGAGATATGCTAGGCACCCCTGCACCCAAAGGACAAGCCTAGATGGAGCCAACAAATTAGCACCCTGGTACATGCTTATAACTGCACCAAAGTGATGCCACTGGATTCTCCCCTACCGCCTGATGTTTGGAAGAGAAGCTCGACTACCAGTAGATGTGTGTTTTGGGGTCTCTCCTGATGGGGTTCAAGCTGACAACTATTTACAGTATGTGCAAAAGTTAAAGGCCCAGCTAACTCATGCGTACTAACTGGCTCAAACCATGGCTGCCAAAAGAAATCTGGCCAACAAAGAAAGGTATGATAAAAGGTGAAAGCACAGGAACTCCAGGAGGGAGATCAGGTATTGCTAAGAAATCTGGGACTGCATGGCAAGCACAAGATTGCTGACAGATGGCACCATCTCCCTCACATTGTAGTGGGCAAACTAGATGATCCGCCAGTGTACAAAGTAAGGCCTGAGAATAATTCAAAAGATGTAAAACAATGCATAGAAATCATTTACTGCCCATTGGACAAATCCTGATCGAGTCTGAGCCCCAGAAGATGCCCCTCTGGACCAGTGACTAGAGCTGCTGCTAAGAAAGATCAAGAAGCTTCAGCACCGAAGCAGAGTTAAAGTGTTCCCCTGCACAAGTCCCAGTTGAGCATGACTGTCAGTCCATATCAGAAGAAAGTGAGAGTGACTTTGAATACTATCCTTCTTACGAACTGAGTCAATTGTTTCGGGCAATCCCTAGTCAATACTGGAGACAAAGCTGGGCCTTCTGACTGTCTAAGCCCCAGCTTCATCCCTGAGCCATTGTTCCACAAAGTGAAGTGCAAAGCATCAGATCAGATGAAATGGAATCATTGTGCATGGTTGAACTGTTTGAGTTTTCAGGGAGGAAATGATAGATTGGGGCAGACTGGTGACACGCCCGAACAAGAAGAGTATTTTGAGTGCCCTGACAGTCCACTGCCAGTGTCCGAAAGCTCTCCATGTGAGCCAAATGTTGTGGACTCAGAAACTGTAACTCCTGGAGCTGAAAGTGCTCCAAGTTCTAGCCTCTACCCCCAGGAGACTCCCTGACAAGTGAGGACAATGTTGAAAATGAGGCTCAGAGTGCAGAGACTGTAACAGTTCCCCTAGAAAGACTGGTCGAGCTGTAAAGCCTGTGGTGCACCTCAGTTTATGATTCCTTGGGAGGCCTGTGGATTTGCCTCTCAATGTTGTCCATAAAGGAGTGTATGTGTCCCGAGCTCATTGCCCAAACTGAGCGTCCAGTGCTAACTCCAAGTTACTTGTGTTGCCCCTTCTATATGGTGCCCTTGCCCGTCCAGCCCCAAGGTAACTGATAGGAAGGGCCTCTCTTCAGGTTTCATGTACAAGAGGTAATAACTTGAGTTATGGTACAATGTGTGTGTAATACTGCGTAAAGAGTGACGTACTGCAATGTTTCAGAAATGTGTTCTTGTAAAATGATATATTGACTGATGATTACATGTGTGAGCCTAATGCAAATGTGTCGGTTGCAGTTAAAACTTATGGGGGTACTTGCTTTATTCCTGGACGCTGCTTTTCCCAGAGCCAGGAAGGAGTGTAACCTGCAAATGGGGGGTTCCCAAAAGACTTCCAGGAGCTTGTTTGAATGCTCCAAGCCTGAATGGTGTTTGCTGCTTAAGCCATTTATCAGTGAGTGTTTTTAGAACCTCTGGTACTGTCTCTTTAAGAGCTGTCTGCTTGCAGACATAATTAGTTTGTATGGGGGACTGTGTGTTTCTTTGATTGAGTACCACTCAAGCTGCTGCCAATTCACTCCATTTTGCAGTCACTAGGAGTGCAAAGGAACCTATCTGAAAGATGTAACTGTTTGCCAGAAATCATTTACAGTAATAATGAAATTACAGTTTGTCTAACCTACTTTCTTTTGCAGTCAGAACAGTGTCTGCCTAGTTCCCCATTCTGGTTTTGAACTGCTGAACTGGACCAATCAGTGTGGGGTAAGCTAGCTCTAAAATGGTGCCTTGACGAATCAGAACTTGGACTCATAATCTGAGCCAGCCACAAGAGGATTGTACGAGCAGTGACTCTGGGAGATGTAGTTTAGACTTCAGCACCTTTTTGGACCAACAGCAGCAGTCTATTGTGAGTGACAGCCAATCCAGTCAAGAACTGGGAGGAACTCAAAGGAAGTGCCCGGTTTTGTCGGTTGGAGTTTCAGTTGAGCATTGGCAGTGAAGAAGGAAGGAGCCCTGTGCTTTTTCAGTGTGCAGTTTTAGTCAAAACGGTGTAAGGCCCAGAGTTCGGTCTGCAGCTTGTGTAACAGCTTGTTAGGACTGAATCTGTCCTGTGAAAAGAATCAAAGGATCTCTGAAGAGTAGAAACCAGGCTCACCCTGTAGAAGACTGGAGGAATTGCTGAAAATTGCACTCGGTCTGTCAGGAACTGAATCTGCTGTGTGTTCTCCGGGTATTGTGCAGTAATTGCGATGGATACAGATGCAGCCTGCCTGGTATAGTGCTTTCTTTTATATGGATGTGTGAAGAGGTTTGTGTACCTCAAGTGAGCCCTGCTGACATTGAAGGACCCTATCTTATTTGGAGGTCGTGAGTACTAATTCAGGGTCGCTCCCTGTTGAATTGCCACATTAAATCCAAATGGAATTACTGTACTGCTGACTGTTTAATTCTCCTTTCTCTGTGTGAAAGGGCCCTACCAGCTGCCGCGGTTTGGACTAGCCACTAGGGCTTGGGTACCCAGGGACAGTAACTGATAGGATAGGCCTGTGCACAGAGCCATAGGTAGATTATTAGAGTGATAAGCTAATTAACCTGATTTCCTGTCCTTGTTATATCCCCTAAATAAATCAGAGCTGCTTGTTTCAGTAAAGTTATACTGCCTGAAGTATTTGTCTATGTTAAAGTACTGTACTGTGATTGTTGCACTGTATCTCATTTCACAGGAAGTCCCAGTGCCGAACCAGTCCTGGGGTAAGTGTATACTGTGAAGGTAATTTGATATATTGTGTGGGCCACTAGTGGGAAGAAAGGGGGGTTGCAGTGTCCCAGAGGGCTGTGACCAAGTTAGTTTAACTATTGCAAACCCTGACCTCTGGGTGGAGGCACCTGCCATTGGATCCAGGCCCCTCAACCTGTTAGTGGCAAATCAGGCAGGGGTAGTAGCCCCTGGGATAGCGCCATCTAGGGGTTACACAGGGAAGCAATGAGAATGTGGTGTTAGGTGCTGTCCCATGGCCTAGAAGTTTCAGCCATGAATTTCCCAGGTACCTAAAACATCTTAGCAGACAGTCCAAAATGTACAAATAGGAACTGCAGACCTTCATGGTAGATGACCTCATTGTAGGATGGGGTCATCTAGAGTCAAACACTGCAAAACTACCTTGTTTCTGCTTGCTCATTCCGGGGCCTGGAGTTTTCTGGTGAGACACATTGTCCTTCTCTTGGAAAGGGAACTTCCTGTATGCATTCTCCCTGGTTTCTCTAATACAGTGGGTTCTACTCAAACTGAGGATGGAATGTGCCACCCTTATACTCATTGCTTCATTATGGCATTGCTAGATATGGTTCCCCCTTCTACAACAACTGGCAGTGGAACTTCCTGTATCCCTCCCTCTGTGTCGGGTCTGTTGTCATAAAACATTGGGTTCTTTGTCCATGCAGACCTGAAGTCCATGCATCAGCATGCATGGCTCCTGAAATCATAGCCATAACTTGTCTTGGAGTATCCCCTATGGTTGGTGTTGCCCTGATTGAGGCTAGAAAACCTTCCACCTGAAACATATATTCCTTAAAATGGAAGCGGTTCACTTTTGTGGGCTGCTTCCAAGAATCTGGACACATTTACATGTCATGTAAATGCTGTGCTGGAATACTTGCTGTCACTATCAGACTCTGGTCTATGGTATTCTTCACGTAAGGTGCTATATCAGCCTTCCATGCCCCTATTGATGGTTGCACAGTAGCACAATTAGAGGTGTCCTGTATTTTTCTTAGAGGTATTTTATATATGAAACCTCCAATCTGCAATCCAGTTCTGCCATGAGACCTGAATTATGTACCTGAGAAACTGACATTGGTTTATTTTGAGCAAGATGTGAGTTGCAGCTTATGTTTTCTGTCATCGAAAACATTATTTCTGATTGAATTCACTTCTGCTGGAAGGATTTCCATGCTTCAGACTCTAATGTGAATCTCCTTATTTGATTTTTCACAACGGCAGTCTGTTAGCCTACAAATCCTAAGTTTTTGGTTTTGGTGGTATCTGAATTTATGTTGAATCAATACATTTTTCTGTTTACTACCCTGAGCATGGCAATCAGAGTGAGGCACTGCTCCATACTTTGAATGTACGTAGAGTACTCAGATACTATGCAAATTGTACCAAGAACTGAAGAAAGTCCTCCAAGCTTTTTATTTCATTCTCCCCTGAGAAAGAGGATGCCCCTTTGTGTAAACTGTGCCTGTCCTAGTTCAAATGGCTTACACATTGTAATACGTTTGGTTATAGGAAGTATGGTAAGAAACTTCCTGGTGTGGTTTGTGGTCACTCCACAGGGTTTATGGCTACTCCTGTTGCTTGCTTCAGAAATGTTTCTGCTGCTGACATTTATGCTGCAGGCACATGGAGCACTGTTCATACCTTTGCTAAATATTACAGTCTAGACTTTTGGATTCTGGCTTGCTGTACTGCAAGGCCTGCTATCTTTATTTTATTTTATTTATTTATTTATTCTTGGATTACAAGCACCTCTGAGCCAAGGCTCTTTTACAAAGGTTCCTCATCAGAAATATCGAACAACAAGAAAGCAACAGTGAAATAACAGTAAACAATTCATGTACAACCGGGCTATTGAAAGGGGTCAATTATAGGAAGAGTAAGGGGTAGAGGATGAGGAGAAGAGTAGGTAGTTAACAGAGGCAGCTGTAGTAAGATGGTGAACACAGCTAGGACGCATATGCCCACAAGGAATCGGTAGGGTCAGGCACCCGGGGGTGGCAGAGAAACAGGGATGAAAGGAGAGAGGGAGGCAGAAGATGCAGCCGGAGGCATTTGTTGAAAAATAAATGGGAAGGAGTGATGGAAGAGAAAAAGGGGGCAGTGTGGGGGGGATAAGTGATGTAATGGGGCAAGGAGAGACTAATGAGGTGGTATGAAGACCTGAGATTTGAAGTGGAGCCTCAGGAGCTGGAGGGATGGGGACTGGGGGGCCTGGGGTTAAGCAGTATATAAGTTAGGATTTAAGCTGTGTAGGTCATCATCTAGGAGAGGCAGTCACAGGAGCTAGAGGCAATAAGATGGGCCCGGAGTCTGGTTTTGAACAGACCTAGTGTTGAGGCAGAGGATATGGTGTGGCTGAGACCATTCATCCATAGAGGAGCCCTATAGGCATAGGAGCATTGGCCCAGCATAGTTCGACAGCGAGGAACTTGTAGAATCTGGGTTGTCGAGCTCCTGGTGTTCTGTCGGTTGGTGTTTTGATGTAACAAGGCAGTAACACCGGGGGGTGTGAGGCCAAGATTGATTTTTCCCACCATAGCACATGTGAGATTCTTTATACGGTTGGAGAGCTGGAGCCTTCCGGATTGTTCATAAAGGGCACAGATGTGGGTGAGGCAGTGGGCACCAGTTGTGAGTCGGCATGCTTTGTTAAGAGCAGTTGTTATACGTCGGAGAGCGGACGTCGTGGCGGAGCCGTAGATAATGAGGCCATAATCAATAATTGACACCACATCGCTCTGGATGGCAATCTTTAGGGCCTCTGAGGTGAGGTGCTGCCTGTGTTTGTAGAGTAATCCAAGGCGTGAGCTGGCAGCTTTAGCCACGCTGTCAATGTGAGCCGTATAGGAGAGATTGGGTTCAAGCAGAGGTATTTGAAAGAGTAAACTTGTTCAAGGACAGTCCCCTGCTTGGTGGAGATGGCAAGGGGGTGTTGCTTGTAATGGTTATGTGAACTGCAGAATAGCAAGGACTTGGTTTTCTTGTGATTGAGGACTAGTTTGTGATTGGAGAACCATGTTTCAACGGCACTGAATCTGTGTTGGAGGCTGTGTTGCAGTGGTGAAAGGCCCTTGTGCGTATAAAAGACAACAGCATCATCCGCATACAGGATGATTTGTTCTGAGCAGGATTGTGGTAGGGAGTTTAAAAAGAGGCTGAAAAGGAGAGGTCCCAGTATGGACCCCTGAGGTACTCCGGAGCGAACAGGCAAGGTGTCCGAGATAGCACTGGCAATTTTTACTCTTTGAGAGTGGTTGTCAAGGTAGCTTCTGAACCAGCGAGCTGAGTCTGGTGCGAGGCCAGCAAGGAGTAGTTGGTCATACAGCAGCCGATGATGGACCGTGTCAAAAGCCTTCAAGAGGTTGATGAAGACAGCCCCTGTAAGAAGTCCTTTATCAAGGGAACTATGCACTGCAGCAGTAAATTCAAGCAGGGCAGTGGTGGTATTATGCCCTTTTCTAAAACTGTGCTGTTGTGTGCATAGAATATTGTATTTGTCCAAATAATCAGTGAGCTGGTCCACAACAATACGCTCTAGGGCCCTGGATAGCGGTGGCAATATGGAGATCGGGCAGTAGTTAGAGTGGCAGGTCTTATCCCCAGTTTTGTGGACCAGGGTCACAGTGGCAGTTTTCCATATTTCAGGGAATGTACTGGTGTGGAGAGAGAGGTTAAGGTTTTTAGTTAGGGGACTGAGGACCTCGTCAAGTGTAAGTGATAGCAGCTTAAGGTCCAGGGTGTCACTGCTGATTCTGGAAGTGAAGATGGCTGAGGCGATGTGGCGGCGAGCCTCATTCATCTTAATCTCCCTGAAGTAGAAATGAGCGTGGTTTGACAGAGTGCAGGGTGAGTTAGAGGGGGTGTGACTGACTGTGAAGAAATCAGGTGGTAGAACAGTACTGAGGTCAGTAAAAGCCATGTTAAAGGTATTTGCAATGACCATGGTATCAAGGGTAGTGGACCCATCAATGATTAACATGGCCGGAGGGGACTTTGATTGTTTCCCAGTAATATCCTTGATATTGTCCCAGAAAACACGACCATTTCCCCAGGTGTTGGTGAGGATGTCCTTAAAATATGAGCTTTTTGTGAGATGAATGGATTTTGTGCAGGCATTATGGGCATGTTTGTATTTTTGAGTGTCAGATTGTTTGCCTATGGCTTTAGCCACTGCCCACAGGTGGTCCCTAGATTTCAGCTGGGAAAGGAGCTCTGCAGTTATCCAAGGGTTGCAGGGGCTTTTGTTTTCTGTTTTTTTGAAGGAGCCAAGAGGTCACAGGCCTTATTGAAGATGGTGATGAAGTAGCCGAGGGCAAGGTTAACATCTGTCGCCTTGTAGATGGGCATCCAGTCTTGCAAGGATAAGTACTGTTTGAGATGGGTAAGTTGACCATGGTGGAGGACTCTGCTGGTAACGATTATAGGGGGTGGCTTTAGAAATTTATTAGACCATTCACATATAACCGGGGAGTGGTCACTGAGAGATTCTGGGAGAATGGAGGTATGAGAGATCCTGGTAGGGTGATTGGTGAGAACCCAGTCAAGCAGGGTACTGGTGCCAGTTTTGTAATTTATCCAAGTTGGTGTGGTGACCAATTGTGACAGGTTGGCAGCTGCAAGGACATCCTTATGAGTGCAGACATCAGATGCAAGCCAGTTTATATTGAAATCGCCAAGCAGAATGTGTTCAGAGCCAGGAGGTTGGGAGCTGATGAAGTTAAGAACTTCTTTGATGCCAAGATCTTGATCTTGAGGTGGAATATATGCAGAGATGATAGTGAGGGCTTTTTGATTGTGACCTAGAAGAATTTTAATGGGTAGAATCTGGGCCGAGGAGGCAGGGACAGGGGTTGGAACAAGGTGCCCCAGGAGATTATCCTTAATGAAGATGGCACAGCCCCCTCCCCTTTTAGAGACATGGTCCAGTCTGAAAACATTGTAGCCCTGTAAGGTAATTGCCAGATCAGGAACTTTTGGTGTCAGCCATGTTTCAGCTACAACAAGGATATCAGGATTATGTTGGCTGATAAAGGCTTGGAGTGCATCAAGCTTTGGTAACAGGCTGCAGATGTTAATGGTTGAGGTGGTGAGGGCTTCTGCCTTTTTCAGAAGGCTTGAACAGCCTGGGCCAGGGCTCAGATGGACGTTGCCCGAGATCAGTAGGAGAAGTAGGAGGAGCTTCATTGAACAGAGGTGCAGGTCCAATAGTGATCATTTGTGTTTCCTTTTAGCATATGGGCAGTAGGTAGAGTCCATATGACAGTCCTGATGATATACAATGTGCTATCTTAATTGTATCAGACTGTACTATCCTCCCACTGACTTTTGTACTACTTCGGAATCATTCCAAAGGTGTTGCCTAATGGAAGAGATATCCTTGAAGAAGATAAAACAGTTATGTACCTACCGTAACAGTAGATCTTCAAGAGAATGTCTTCCATTAGGCCATGACGGTCCTCCCTGTGTCCCCCTTTTGCTTCAGTGAGGGTTGCATCGGATATTATACCATATCTTAATCCATGGCTGCTATATCCAGCACCATCTCTTAGCTTGTATGCCTGGTGCTGGGCTGATCTTCTGGTTCCCCTAGGATGGAGGTGCTCTGAGTGTAATCTCCAATGGGGAACTGAGCAGTTATGGGGCTGCCCACATTTACAGTATATAGACACTGATGCATGATGTTGTTGTTGCGGTCCCTGGCTAATAAACTTTTCCATGTGCTGCTAGTGCTAATGCAGGTAGAATTCTAAAGGTGTGGCCTAATGGAAGATTCTCTCGAAGATCTACTGTTACTGTAAGTAAATAGCTGTTATTTGTAAGTCTCATTTTATACTTCGTGTAATGTGTTATTTCTGTGTGATTAAAGGGAAACATTAAGGAAACTAATAATTCACTATTCAATAGTTATTCTGATAACATTTTAATGGACATAAACTTAGGATGGAGAGGAACTAAGGATGTTTGCTGGTGGGCTGGAATCAATGTAATGGGCCAAATAAATATGAAAGTTAGGGACAGAAAACATGATAATGTAATTTCAGCTCACAGTGAGTGTTTAGATGTGCTGGGACTATCCATAGTGAGCATACTGAATTTACAGTTATCACCAAGTGCTATTACCACTAGAAGACATAGCTTTTGATGGTGAATGTGGCCTCCATGGTGATTATTGCAATAGATTCTGAAGTTACCAAAATGATAAAATTAAAACAAATTTCCTTCCAGAGTAGATAGGGGCCCCTAGATAATCAAACAACTGAATGACTAAGGACAGGAGACAGGGCTGGGAAACCCTCCTTCTGATCACAAATCACTGATAGGATTTGAAAATTAATCCCATAATAAAAATATCATTACTGTACTGGAACATTGCTGGTACATAGATACCAAGGGTCCATGCTATAACCCATACTGTGGTCTGTAGTGTAGAAGAAGGCCATGAGACCCATCGAGACTACCTTTCTACTGTTCAGTGGTAGTATGTATTAATTACACATGACATATATTTGTGAAGTTGTTTCTTAAATGACGGGTTTAGTAAGCCTTTGTGCCTCTTTGTCACTACTGGACTGCTTTGACCCCTATCCCACCAAGCCCTGTCACTTACTATTACCAAGACTTACCTGGTTCAAGCGAACACCTCAGAATCAAAAGCCACAAGATGCTCGGAAAAAGATGCAGCACCCGAAACAAAGTTACAGTACATGAAATCTCTAAAACAGAGCAAATGAAAACACAAAAGGCAGAAATGTATTGCTCGGTGCAGTTTATTTTTGCAAGCGGTTGTGGAGAAAACAGATCACAAGGGGCTTTATCTGCTTTGTCTGCAACTGCTTGCACAAATCAATTGCGTTGACCAATATTTTTCTGTCCTTTGTGCTTTCTTGCGCACTGTTTTGGAGTTTTCAAGCAAGCACCTGGTGGGTGGTGCAGAGCTTGAGAGAGGCTTCCAGGTGCCATCCTGGCCAGTGAGGTTTTCTGTCTTGTTTTGACCCTGTTCCCATAGTCAGCATACTTGACATGTTCAGACCTATGGTGTGAAAATGCCACATGCCCTCAGCACCTGCTCCTGGCCCTCTGACAGGCAGCCATTGTGGTATGATATAACCTCTGCTAGGTGGTGGCCAAGAAGTGGCACACACTGTCTCCCCTCCTCAAAGAAAGAGTACTGTCTGTGGGCACCCAGTCCTCCTCACCTAGCCAGCCCCTGAACAAAACTGTTCCAATCCTGAGCACAGGTCTCTGGTGTGGCAGGTGTTGTGGCAACCAGTGTCTTAGCCCACACACCACTGGATTGGTCCCTAAATGACAGTTTTGAATTACAACAGACAATATTCTCTAGCAGGAGATTCCAGATGTTCCCAACCCTTTGTGTGCAGCAAAACTTTCATTTATCTATCCTAAAATTATTTCTTTTTATTTTGGTTGATATGATCCTATAACTGTTTATTAAGTGAAGTGAATTCTAAGTCAAGTTCTGCTGTAAGGTCATTATCACAGCATATGTCATAGAAGTAAAAGATTGCCTCTGATCCTTCTTTTTTTTTTCCCCAGACTATGCAAGTTTAATTTGTTTAGTCTTTCTTTATATGGTAAATTGTCCATTTGCCATATAGATTTTGCGACTCTCCTTTATATTATTTCAGTCCTGTCAATATCACCATTGCAATGGAGTGCTCAAAACTGGGATGCATAGTCTATGTGTAATCTTGTATATGCTTTATATGTACTCCACTATATGTAACCTCCAGGTGGCGCTATCCCAAGGGCTACTACCCCTGCCTGCTTGACTACTGACAGGTTATGGGGCCAAGGTTCTATGGCGGGTGCCTCCACCCAGAGGTCAGAGTTTGTAATGGTTGGTCTAGTTTGGTCACAGCCCACTGGGACACTGAGACCCCCTTCTGATCCCTCTAATGGCCCACATGATGCACAGGAGTTACAGTACCAATACCTCAAATGTACACACTGTTCATTCATAAGGTATCACTTACCCTCGAGACTGATTCGCAGGTTCGTCTCTGAGGACCCTCTGAAAAATAAGGTTAAGCAGCATACACAAACCAATACAGTGCTTGGCATGAAGGTACTGACACTTCAGACAGTTTAAAGTTTAACAACAACAACAAATCTGATTTATTTAGGGAACAGTAACATGGGAGGGGGAAATCAGGTTAATTAGTGGCATTAACTCACAGTACTGTGCACACACACAGGGTCTGAAAAGTCACACTCTGGGTACCCAGGTTGGGGGGGGGCTAGCCAGGTCCATAGCCAGGTCCCTAGCCAGGGGTTGGCTAGCAGGTGCAGATGGATAGGGCCCTGTGGAAGAAAATATATGCACAACACCCAACTGTAATCCGAAGCCTGATGGCTCAGTCCATGAAGCAAAGAAACAACAAGAATTAGATGACACACTTGTGATTGAAAACAGGCTGCAGGGGAATACCCTGATTTGTACTCACAATACCCAAGCTGAGAACCAGATGGTGGATGTTCTTCTGGATTGTCAGAAACAGCAGGGCATAGAGACAAGGTCCTTGTGACTGGACCCCACTGCAATTTATAGCAAACGGATTTAGTTCAGACAAGCTGGGGTTTGCTTCCAGCTTCAACACACAGCACACAGAACAGGGGATTGGAAATAGCAATTCCCTACAAGCACTATGCACATTCATATGTAAAAGGAAAGTACTATACCAGGCAGGCTGCTCCTCGATCCCAATCGCAATTACTGCAAGATACCCGGGAGCACACACAGCAGCTTCAGTTCTTGGCAGACCGAGTGCAATTCAGCAATTTCTCCAGTCTTCTACAGGGTGAGCCTGGTTTCCACACTTCTAGTGCTTCTTTCTCTCTTCACAACTCGGATTCAGTCTGAACTGGCACTCACAAAGGCTGCAGACCGAAACTCAGGGCCTCATACGCGCTTCCTGCGTGAAACTATACACTGCAGAAGCACACAGCTCCTTCTGTCTTCACTGCCACAACTGATCTGATCTTTCTAGTCACAGAGCAGGGCATTTTCTTTAGTTCCACACTATTCTGTTGGCTGATTTAGCTGTCACTCACAATAAGACTCCCTCTGTTGGTAGAAAAAGGCGCTAAGGTCAAAACTACATTTCCCAGAGTCACTGCCCATACAATCCCCTTGCGGCCGGCTCAAAATTAGGAGTCCAAGTTCTTATTCATCCACAGGCTCCATTTTAGGGAACCCTTAACCCAATTGGCCCAACACAGCAGTTTAGGTCCAAAATGGAGGGGTAACACACACAGAGTCCCAGCTGCAAGAAAGGCAGGTTAGACAAACTGCATTTTACTTAACACTCTAACTGGTTTCAGGCAAACAGTTACATCTTTCATTTAGGCTCCCTCTGTGCTCTCAGCGACTGCAGAAACAGAATGATTTCTACACAGCTTAGGTGGGGTTCGAGCATTAAATACACAGTCCCCCCATACAAACTAATTAAGTCTGTAAGCAGACAGATCTTAAAGAGACAGTATGTGGAGGCTTAAATAGCACTCACTTGCAATCACAGTTAAGCAGCTCAGATGCCGAACACCACCCAGGCTTGGAGCATTCAGGCAAGCTCCTGGAAGACTTTTGGGAACCCCCATTTACAGGGAGGTTACATATATATTTGTATGTAGAACTGACAGCATAAAAAGACTAGCAGTCCATTCAGGCTGCCTTTGAGTTGTTAATATTTGTCCCATAGGCCTACTGCCTTACAGGTCTATCTCAAACAAACTTTCTGATGAAGAATGGTTGCAGTTGATAAGCTCAGATATATTATATTTCTAGTAAATTCTTTACCATATTCGGTAAGGGAGTGCCTGACTGTGGGGAGCTTTAAGTCAGCTTTGAAAACCTACTTATTCAGGTTCTCCTTCCCTGAATATGGATGACAGATTGTTAATGGCTTCTGTTGTTCTTTGTTTTAAATTGCCTGGACTGTATGGAATATTGGCGTCAGTGACATGGCCCTAGAGTGGTTTTCTAACTACCTCTCTGATCGACACCAATAGATCAAGGCTGGAGGGGTCTCTTCCCCCCCAAAAAAACACTCTGTAGAGGAGTACCACACGGGTCCATCTTGGGTCCACTCTTGTTTGCCATTTACATAAATGAACTAGATGCTATAGTCAAGTCAGCTGGCATACACCTCTTTGCGGATTACACTGTGTTGTATGTATTCAGACCTACTCTGGAACTCACATGTAGTGACCTCCAAATAGAATTTAACCACTTACAGAACTATCTCCTTTACTCTAAACTTCTGCTAAATGCTAAGAAAATAAAGGCCATGATCTTCTCCCCTGTAGTAAACTCCCCCTACTCTATCACAGTGGGGACATCCCCTCATATCCACACCTTGCTCGGCAAATTGCTGGACTATGTAGATTCCTTCAAATATCTGGGGGTATGGATTGACTCCAATCTTTCCTTCAAAGTCCTTATCATGTAACTCTCCAAAAAGCTTAAACAGAGGCTTGGAATTTTTTTTAGAATAAGGCATCTATTAATGCAGGGGGGAGAACCAGGTTTGTACAATGTTCTTGCCTCTCATCGACTATGCAGACCTTCTGTACAGGCACTGCTCTAGTGTGGCCCTTGCCAAACTAGACACTCTGTGCCACCAGGTGCTCAGGTTCATTATCGGTGCCACCTACTCAACACACCACTGTACCCTCTACATTGTATGTTGGGGATCACTTTGTCTTAGACGACAAAAGAATACCATATTCTGGATCTATAGGGCCATCTCTAACAAGCTGCCTCAATATGTAAAGGATTGCCTACCTTCTTGCATTCCTGGCAGCAATCTGCTGAGAAGCCAGACTCATATCGTCCTTTACATACCCAGAGTAAGGACACACTTTGGCCGGGCAGTGATTAGTCACACCTTACCAGTCCTCTGGTATACTGCTCAAAATCTAAGGGAGCTCATTTCACCTGTACCATTAGCTGCCTTCAAAAATCTTATCCAATGATCATTTATGGAGTCCTGCAACTGCTTCCGGCACTGAATCTCTGACTCTCCCTCCTACCTGTCTGTCACCTCCCCCTACTAATGGTACCTTTTCACCCTATACCCTCCACCTTACCCTTAGACCTAACATGCCAACTAATGCAGCTATGTCAATCCTGAAGGTATTACAATTGCCCCCTCCCACCCCTCCTATCCTTCGCGCATCCTGTGCCCTCAGTGCCCTTGCTTTATAGTCTTCTTCTAGGCCACATAATGCTTTGCTGGTCTAGACCTCATCCAATATAATATTGTACTCTACTGTCTATCAGAGACCTGCCTTGCATAGAACTTGCACATAGTGGTATGCTTGACTGCCTTTGGTACCATGCCTGTAAATTATGCTGCCTTGTTCTGTTCTCAGTGTCAAGCCATATGTTGCTGTTTGTAAATTATTGTACACCACTATGCCAAACCACACCTTTCTCACTTGTAATGACTGTACAAAGGCTGCTAATGTTGCTATGCCTGCTTCAAATTGTTGTATTGTGACTTGTAGTTGTTTAAACTACCAGGTCCATCTTGTAAATGAGCCCTGCTCAATTGTGTTCCACTTGGCTAAATAAAGATATTGATTGATTGATTGACTGAAAGTGAAAGGACAAACCCATATTCCATTAATAGACTACCATTCAAAACAGATGTAAAATTCATGACTAGTGCAAAGAGTTCAGTGCACAAACTGACACATACAGTATAATGCAATTTTATGATTTGTACATACACATGTTACATTGTTGTATATTGCTGGCCAATTACCTATATATATTAAAGCCTGTCACAGAGAGTTCTACCATCTAGTCCAGTACTACCTTTCCTATTTTATGTGCTTATACTCATAAGTTTAAAGATGTAAGTTAATAAAATGTGTAGTCCATGTACACATCCTACCCACCACTTGGTATGGCTACAAAATTATTGGCTTATATCCAGTTTTCCATAATTCATAGCAATACAGGGCTTTTGTGGTGGGGTGGGATGGAAGGGAACATACACAGGAGAAACTGTATACGTAGCCACTGGAATGTATAAAAATGTAAAGAAAAAAAAGACAAGGGTGATCCTAAAGGGTAACACTTTCGGATCAGTAAATACATATAAAGGTTCAAAATATGAGACCTTATTACATGCAACACTGAGTCCATTACATATCTCGCTATATGTACGCACTCTTTTTTTATGTGCGTAAGACAATACAGCCATTTAAATGATGTACTGGGGAACATTTACCTGTGATTGAAAAAACTAATACTGAAAATGCCCTTGCCTACCATATTGCCAGCTCAGAAGGTGTTCATTCTTTTTGTTTTCAGGGCATTAAGAAAGTAAAATTGGGACCTCATGGAGGAAATCTGGACAATAAACTGTTAAAAAGAAAAGCGGGTTGACAATATCTACATGGGACTTTGCAACAAAATGAAAGTTTCCAATTAGACCCACTTCTGGGTACATGAATTTTGTGGGCAATCTTGCAGGCATGCACTGTGAGGCTTTTATGTGATAGGTAAGAAAATAAGTTTCCTTCTCTCCCCCCTCTCTCCTTTGTTTAAGAGGGATAACAAGTTGGTGAGGTGGCTTTCTTTCTTTCTGGAAATAGCTATACATTCAAAAATACCTTGTTCTTGTTTCAATGTATTTGTACCCTCTTAGGTACTAAGACTGCATACAGTATGTGATTTTATTTTATGCCTTTCTGTCAAAAGTCTTGCAGAGTAATATTTTTAAGCCTCTTTGTATTGGTGATTGTCGTTTACAAATGGGGGTTAGGATGTGTTAATCAATAGTTGTATCTTTTTCCAAATATAACATTATGTGTCAGTAGTGGAAAACAGTTAGTAGAGATGCCACATTATATCCTTATTTATCTTTATGGAGGATTTATCATGTAGGGAGCATTAGTATCTTGGCACACATGCAAACAATTCCAAACCCTGCTTTTTTACATTTTTAGATATTCCAGAGGCTATGTATACAGTTTCTCCTGTGTATGGTACTTTTCATCCCAGCCTCCACCCCCATGTTGCTATGAATTACAGAAAATTGGATATGAGCCAATCATCTAGTGACCATACCCTAAGTGGTGGGGTAGGGACAGCATATCGGACTGTACGATAATAGATAACCTGACTTTCTAGGGTGTAAGCGGGCCTGCCTGACATATGCACGCCTTGCGTGCGCAACCATCCAAGGCGCATGTAGACAGAGCGTGACCGCACACTGTAGAGTGGGTTATCTATCTTATAAAATGGCAAAATTGTTTTGTAGGGGTAAAAGTGCAGGTGTGCGGTCACGCTCTGATATACTCACGGTCATGTGATGGTGTTTGTCCAATGCTATGGCAGCCATTGACTCCTTTTTTCTTACCCATTTTTTAAATTGTATTAACTCACATCTTTAAACTTATGAGTATAAGCACATAAAATAGGAAAGGTAGTGCTGGATTGGACATTAGAACTGTCTGTGTGAGGCTTCTTATATATATATATATATCTATGTAACTGATCAGCAGAATGCTATGTACAGTATGTAAACTAATCATAAAATTGCACTATATATGTTACTTAGTTTGTACACCAAACTCTTTGTACCAGTCATGATTTTTACATCTCTTGTGAATGGTAGCCTTTAAATGGAATATCATTTTATCCTTTCCCTTTCTGTTCTTTTTCTACAATATCCATCCCCCCCTCCATTTTTTATGCTCAAAATCATATGTTTTCTATCTTCACTGTAGATCTTTATTTTGTGGGATTTAACCTCATGATACCATCGTAATAATTATACAATATGTAATTAATTTATGAGTCTGATTTTATTGCACGTTTTATATATTGTGGGAGAGGTGCCACATGAGGGTCAGTGTTTTATGTGTTGAACAGGGTGTCTTATATTTAAATTTTACCTGCTTGTCATGTTACCTGCTTGTTATGTGACTTTAGGTATGTGTATTTACACCATGTACCACTAGATGGCAGGTTAGACTTGAAAAAGCGTAGTGGAGGTATGCAAAATGGCCCATCCAGTGGTCTTTTTGCGGGTGTTAATTTGGGCAGGAGCCCACAGGAACTCAGTTCCACCACCTCTTAGAAAATTGCATTTCAGTTCCACCACCTCTGTCCGCTTTCTCCATTGACTACTATAGGAGAGTTCCACCACCTAGAAATCTATATGTGAGAGTTCCCCCTCCTAAACATTTCCAATTTAACCAATTACTGTTTGCTTTTATTTTGAATGTGGAATCCAGTAAAGAAATACTGAGAGATTAATATCCTAAGTGTGTAGACTGAACTATGTAAGTGTCGTACTTTTCTGAATCTTGATATTAGTTATAGGTGACAAGATACTAAACATAATAGTTGATCTGTACAGTAATACTTGATCTAGGGTAAGTTAAGACCTTAAAGAATAACTTACCAAACAATTTCAAGAACACTTGAAAAAAAACTTCTTCCCATTAACTTGCAAATGTTAACCTAAGTGTTATCGAAATTAATTGCATAACTGTATATAGACAAATCAAATGATACTTGTATATAAGTTGTTATCTATCTATCTATCTATCTATCTATCTATCTATCATCTATCTATCTATCTATCTATCTAACACAGAGGGGTAAAGTGAGGGTTCCCCTTGGCTCCAATTAGCACTCTCCCCAAATATTATGGCAGAGATGCCCACTGGCCACCCATGCAGATGATATTGTAATTTTTCTGTCAACAAAATGTATTCATTGCAAACTGGAGGTTCCTTGTAGGCAAGGGATGGCAAGGCAGTTTTATTTACAAAAAGACCTTTCCCAAGGGCTCAGGACATTTTACAAAATTTAAAATGATAAAATAAACACATTATATAAAAGATACATAGATACATAGACAGTGTTGACAGATAAGGGCCTATGGCCCACTCAGTCTGCCCATTTGAGCTTGTAAGTTCAGTTTATGTTTTCCTAGAAGTCTGTTGTCCCTTAAAGATGAAAACATAATAAGAAATCATATATAATAGCCTTTAAAATACTTCTACTACTATTCATCTAAAAACTTAATAGTTCATACTGTACATTCTTTAAAAACTGAAATTGGTCATCAACACCCCAAAAGGCAATATAATTGTTACTGGGCAAATGAAGCTCAAATATAGGTGGCAAATTAATGATAAAAACCTAGAGATTCCCAGTGATTATACCTGTCAGGGAATAACAGTCTCTTCCAGTACAAAATGGGCTAAATGTGTACCATAGCTGTAACAAATATCAGACTAAAACAGTTCTCTTTTGGTCTAGACAGATTTAACCAGGTATATGGAGGCCACTCATTGAAATCTCTGCTGATTGCCAGTAAGGCAACACTCTCAGCCCAAGTTCTAGTTGATGTTGCCGTGATAGGATTCTTACACAGATTTGTCTTTGGAAGCAACTGTTACTAACCTTTATAGAAAGACACTAGGTTAACCATTCTCTGGTCCTGCCCCACTTGTCAGAGTAGAATTTCAATTTTTTTCAATACAAGTTTATTTAACCAGGATAACACTATTAAGAAAACTCATTTGCAAGGAGATCCTGGAGGGACATACAAAATACAGTACAATTGCAGTGATATAATGTGGATACAGCTAAGATATCACATACAAGAAAAGTAGACACAAAGAAATTAACTAGGTACAATACAGCATAGCAGAAAGATTCTAACTCTAGAGCAAATGCCTATATAGTGAAAAGAAAAAAAAGAAACAAACATAGGACCAAAGAGAAGTAGGAATGATAGAAGAAGACATAAAATGCAAGGTCAGGAAGAATTCTAGCAATAGAGGAGGGTCAAAGGCAGAAAAGAGGTACAGGGTACAACAAATATAACAGGAAGGGGAGAGGAGAGCAGGTATGAGGGAAGGGAGTGGGTGGAGGATGCAGAAGATTAAGAAGCAACAAAGGGAGGGGAGCAACAAGGGAGATGGAAGCTGCACAATTGTTTAATACTAGTGCAGGATGAAAGGGTTTAAAGGGGGAGGGAGCAAACAGGCCAGAAGGGAGATGGGGGAGAGCTAGGAGAGAGATGGGGTGGAGGAAGAGGGGAGCATTAACTGCCAGAAGTCGTAGAGTAATTGCTTAATACTAGTGTTGAACTGGGCATTATTTATGCCAAGCAACTAGCGTTTATACCCATTGTTTTATTTGATCAAAGTTATGAAAATGACAATGACAGACTTTTCTCACTGTAAGGGAAAAACTCCATTTATTGTCTCTAAACTGTGAACCCCCCTGGCTCTCATCTGTAAAAAAAATTGCTAGAAAAGAATGGATTTGACTTTCCATGAGAATATTATATTGGAGGTATAATGATTAGGTACGCAAGAAGTGGGACTAAAGAAATATATAGTTAGATGGATAAGCAACTGGTTAACAGACAGGTAGCAATCTGTGAGGGTAAATTCAGTTTACTGAGAAGATGGTAATGTCTCGAGTGGTATACCACAGGGATCAGTTATGGGCCCGGTACCATTTGGACTGTATATAAGTGATATGGGTAAAGGGCTTGGTAGTGTCATTTTAAAATTTGCAGATGACACAAAAATAGGTGGAGATGTATTTTCCTACCATAAACATCAATTACTTTCTAAAGATATCCAGGCCATTGAACAATGGGAAGTTGATAATAAAATGAAATTTAATGAACTAACATGTTCTGTAATACACTTGGGAAAAAATAACCCAGGTTATAAGTATCATCTCAATGGAAAGGCCCTTAAATCTATTACAAGTGAAAAGGACCTTGGGGTATGAGTTATCTCCAACTTGTCTGCTTCAACTCATTGCTGAAATATTGCCTGGAACATTAATCAACTCATCCATTCGATAAACAAAGCCTTTCTCTCTAGGAACAAAGAATGTATTCTAAAACTCTACAAAACATACATTATACCTCATCTGGATTATGGAACTCCACTATGGTGTCCCTGTCTCAATAAAAATATTAATTTAATTGAAAAAACACAGAGGAGATTGACTAAATCATTTCAGGGACTAAAGAATCTGGATTATAATGTAAGATTTGGTAAACTTAAACTGTCCTCACTTGATACTAGAAGAACTCGGGGTGATTTATTGCTTATGTACAAAATTATGAAGGATTCCTCACTGATGAATCAACGTGGCATACACTGCCTGCATAGAAGAAATAATCTCAGGTCATACAATAAACAGATTGAGATACCAAGAGTATTCACAGTTAAACGTTTTAACTATTTAAATTTATGTACTGCCAGAAAGTGGAATGCATTACCAAATCATATAGTTAATGCACCATCGCTGAAAAGTTCCAAAAAAAGTTTGGATGAGTTCTTACTGTGTAATGAACTGGGGAAATAAACCCACTATGAGTGGAAGACAATTTAATTGGCATCTAGCCTTCTTTGTCTCACAACACCAAGATAAACCAAGTTAAGACATGACAAATCATTGATTGTATTATGTTTACTGCATGCCCAGTAGTGTAGTTAGGCATGAACTCAAAGGTCAAATGCCTTTTTGACCCTGAAGGTGTGGTAAGCCTAGTACAGCCAATGTCCTGGAGTGTCTTATCATACTTACAAGATGTTTGTGTGGAAATATTAAAAAAAAAAGCAAAACTATAGGAAACTGTTAACAAATATGACAATTTTTGGTATCACAGTCCCTCTGCTGCAGTACTGTCACAACATTATGCTAGTGTGGTGATGCCACTTGTGTGCTGCTGGTGCTGTCTCCTGTGTCTTCTTTGTTTTTCTGTTGTTGGAGTGGGGATACAGGAACAAACCTACTACCAAACCAAAGTGGATTCGCAAAAATGCTATGTGACTTTAAAAGAAAGAAACCTTTCTGAAAAAAATTTTTTATGGGTGCCTATTTGATGTTTGTGAGGATTGCTGTTTGTATATGTTTTATTTTTGCAGAGAAAATAATTGCAGATATTTTCAGTTTGAAGTGAAAAGATGGCACGTGGATTTTTGTCAGTTACATGTAATTAGGGTTGCCATGTTTGGATGAGGTGAAAACGGGATATTAAACCACATTCCAAACTCTGCCCTTGGCTCCACCCCTTATTATGACTGATTAGGACAATCATTTGTAAAGTCAGAGAAAACATTAACAGTGATAGGAAATAATTTCCATACTGTATTTTCTATTTATTTACTTTTATTCTTTGGTAACCAGGTAAGGCCCACTGAGCACAAGACCCATTTACAGGGGTGACAATGAGCCCAGGGAAGTTAAGTGACTTACTCAGTGTCACACAGTATGCAAGCAGAGGCTGTGGGAATCAAACCAGGGTCTTCTGGATGTACACTACCAAGCTCATTCACAGCTGAGTTCACGTAAATACAGTCAATATGATTGATTGACTGTAAACACATTTATCTTGTTGTAGGTATGTATCTCCTCTGTATTTTGCACTATGTGTATATGTTCTACCTCTGTCATCCTATTTTACCCCTTGTCTCCCCCCATGTTGCAACTGGAAATGAGCCTACTGGGCTCTGTGTTCTCACCTAGTAAAATATGTTTAAATAAATAAATGAAATGTATTCTGATATGCTTTTTTTGTTGTAAAGTTTTTATTATTTTCCTTATTATAGCATCATACAAACAATATGAGATGATACAGCACATCATTTATCACAAAACTGTTAGGGGGAAGGAAAGGCAAGGAAAAGGTGGGAGGGTAGGGGGGAACTCAGGGAAAGGAACAAGGGGAGAGCAATTAGAACAGCAAGTACATATCGGCAAATGAATACGATGGCTATCATATTATTGCAGTAGTGGTAACCATGTATACAAACTTAACTACCCTGTCACATAATGTGGATACCATCAGTTAATAGTGACCTTGCTTTAGTCCTCGTTATGGGCCCCCAATTCCTCAAAAACAAAGGGGGGGTCACGTAAATAAGACAGGTGGTATTTGACCTGGAGCTACCTTGAAATACACAAAGAAGGTTACTCACCCTTCAGGGGTCATATGGAGACATTGGCAAGGGATCAGAAGTCAGAAGATTCCTTTATCTCTATCGTGGTTCAAGATCTGTGTCTTGTCCAAGGAGTTCAACCATGTGAGTTTGTTCTGTTATCCCTGAACTTCAACCTCTAAAAACAGAAGGAGGAGCACACAAAGAGTCCAAGGGCCAGTATGCTTTGAGGGTCTAGTGAGCTTAGTCACAAAATCAGGTAGGGGTCCTAGACATAACACCCGAGTGGAATAAATGTGTACTTAATGTATGAGCTATGAGTAATGGAACAAAACCTTCTTGGGCGGGACATTCTGGGTATATCTGAGACTCTGTTTCCTGACACATTGGGTCAGTGCTCTCAGGGACCATAAGCATGTTCAACAACTGTAGGCCAAACTTATTCCTGAGCACAGAGGGAGACAACACAGCTGAATCCAGCCGATCGGGGAGTACTCAACCAACCCCTTCTGGTGGGTTTGCATATCTCAAGTAAGGAGCCCAGCACATCTGGAATTTAATCATCTGATTGGCGCGAAGGTGAGATAACCTGTCAAGTTTTGCCAGGGTGGACAATGAGGTCTCAACCTCATGGAGAGTGGAGGTGGTAGTCATATGCCATTTACATACCAGGGCTCTCTTGGTTTGGAGGGCCAGCAGGGCTAACCATCTGTATTTCTGCTGGGTCATTTGTGGGAGATTTGTATGGATCCCTGAGAGAAAAAACAATGGCCTTTTGGGAATGGATTTGTGTAGGATTTGTGTGGCCAGGGTACAGATCCCCCTCCAGAGTTTTTGTATCTTAGGACAGGACCAAAGTATGTGAGTTAGGTCTGCTCCCCTTGCCTGGCAGTGCCAGCAGCAGTCAGAATCAAGAAGCTTAGCTTTGTAAAGGACAACTGGGGTTTTGTACCAGGAATGGGAGATTTTGCTCTGAATTATTCGTGACTGTGCATCCAAGTACCATTTGTGAGTGTCTGCCCATGCTCGACTCCATGAGCTGTTGGGGATGGTGCATTGAAGCATCTGTTCCCGTTTCAGCTTAGATTCATCTGACTGGAAGGGTAGCATGTCCCTGAGCAGGGCATAAATTCTACTGGCTAGGCCCTTTGGTTGTTGTATCCAGGCTTGTAAGACCAGGGTGTTGGTGATCTGCTTGTGGCTGCTCAGGAGGGGTTTGAGCGCTGCTCAGATCTAAAGATTCCTCTGGAAGTCCCTACTGGGGAGGGCCCATTTCTCTTGAAGAGATTGGAAGGTAGCAACCCTTTCGAGACCTGGATCACAAACATCCTCCAGTGTTTGAATGCCCTTCTCGTGCCATACCTTCCAAAACACTCTCTTCTGGTCAACAGTGATAGACGGGTTCTGCCAGAGGGTGTCAGAAACTAGGGAAGGGGATCCAGAAATAGTCTAGTGTGCACAGAGTGCCAGGTTTTCGTAGATGACTCTATTGTAGGTGAGAGTATGGTCTTAGGAAAGAGAGTGAGGCATGTGAGGATCTAGGATCTTCCGGAAGGAAGAGGAGGGAAGGGGGGGCAGATGATTTTGGTCAGGTCCTGTTCAACACTGACCCACTGCAGCCTATGTGAGAAGTTGGACTTGAACCAATGGACTGTTTGGGCCACTTGGAAAGCCCATTTATACTTCTCCAGCCATGGGAGGTTCCATCTACCCTGTGTCCAGTGCACTCTAAGTTTAGAACAGCTGAAGCCGGGCTTGGAGCCTTCCCAGAGAAAGTCTCCTATCAGATTGTCTATGGGTTTGAACCATTGCTTGGGGAGGGAGATGGGTATGTGGGCCAGCAGGTACAGAAAACTAGGAGCAGATACCATCTTTATGGCCGCTATCTTACCTGCGAGAGTTAGGGTTAACAACTTCCACCTGTCAAATTCGGTCTTAGTAGTAGTAGTCAGCAGGGGTGTAAGTTGGCATTCCACAAATTCTCCAGTCTGGGGATAATTTTACTGCCCAAGTAAGTGATTCCTGAGGGAGCCCATAAAAGACTGTGGGTCTGGGCTATGTGTGGGGGACAGTGGTCATTAAGGGGGAGCTGTTCGGTTTTGGTTTGTTTAGGCTTCAAGCCAGAGTGGCTTGCAAATGCTTCAAGCACTGTCAGTATATGTGGGACTGAGAGTTGGGCATCTGCCAAGGGAAGAAGTAAGTTGTCGGCATACATAAGACTGGGGTAGGCTATAGATCCTGCCCTGATCCCTTGGATGTCAGGGTGCTGTCTTATGGCAATGGTTCAACCACCAGCACAAAGAGTAGAGTGGATAAGGGACTCCCTTGCTGGTGCCACGTTCAAGTGGGAAGAGTGAGAAAACTATGGCATTGGTGGCAACTCGTGCCGTCGGGTTGTGGTAGATAACCTGCACCCTAGCTTTAAACCCTTCAACCACCCCCAAGGTGGGATAGGACCAGTTAGAGGTAGTCTCATTTGAGAGAGTCAAAAGCTTTCTCGAAGTCTACTGCCATAGCTGCAGCTGAAGTGTCCAACTGTTGAGCCGAATGCATAAGATTGATTAGTGTTCAGAGATGGTCCGAACTTTGTCATCCATGAACAAATCCCACCTGGGAGGGATGTATAAGGTGGGTTACCAGGGGACTCAACCTAGAGGCAAGGGCCTTGGCATATATCTTACTGTCAAGATTAATAAGTGAGATCAGGCGGTAATTACCCAGATAAGTGGGGTCCTTCCCTTTCTTTGGGATGACCACAATGGTAGTCTCTCTAAGAGAGGGGGAAGGGATCTTAGAGCAGCAGCTTCTTGAAATACCTCTGTGAGGAGCGGGGTGATTACTGGAGCTAGGGCCTGGTAAAAGTCTGCAGTGTAGCCATCGCTCCCAGGGGATTTACCCACACAGAGGTCCTTGATAGTAGTTTCCACCTTTCCCCTGGTGAGGGGGGCATCTAGAGCAAGGGACTGTTGTGAGGAAAGCTTAGGGAGGTTCAGATTTTGGAGGAAAAGCTGAGTGCCTACAGTAGGGGCATGGAGTGTGGAGACATATAAGTTCTCGTAAAAGGCTGCCATTATTTGATTTATGCCTTGTGGGCTGGTGTTGACACTTCCATTGGGATTCCAGGGACCTGGGATGAGCCTACTAGCCTGTTGTCATCTGAGCTGGTAAGCCAGCACCTTCCCTCCTTTATCTCCCCCTTCCCAGAAGGTGTGGTACAGCCAAAGAATAGCCACTTCCACCTTCCTGTTAAGGAGCTGGTTGATTTCAAGGCGTAGGCCGAGAATTGACCTACTGAGCGGGAGGAGGGAGAGGGGGAGTGGAGTGCCTTAAAGGCAGCCTCTTCAGAGGCCAGTTGCTGCTCCAGATCTAGAAGACGCTACTCTCGCTCTTGGCGCTTGGCTGCAGCATATCCCATGATGCTACCCTTCATGGTGGCCTTAAAGGCCTCCCAAGTGTTCCCTGCTGAAGTGCTGGAGGGAGGGTTATGGGCCAGGAAGAGCGATGCCTCATTCCTAGCCCACGGAATAAAGTCTGGATCTTGCATAAGGAGGGGATCAAGCCTCCAGCTGCGGGCGGGGGGGGCACCGGGCCCCACTGTAGCAGCAGCTGGACGGGGCGTGGTCTGAGATTACCCGTGGAAGGATGGCAGCATCGAGGACATTGTGTAGGAGAGGCGGGGACACAAGTCAATAGTCCAACCTGCTATAGGAGGCATTAGGTTCAGAGTGGAAAGTATAGTCTCTGGTCATGGGGTGGAATAGCACCAGATGTCAGTAAGTGCTTGGTCATTCATCAACTGTTGGAAGGCCCGCGCCCCCCTCACATGACTCTCCTTACAGTTGTCGCTCCTATCCAAGGTGGGTACCAGCATTAGGTTAAAGTCATCCCCCACAATTAGTGGACAGTTTGGGGGCAGGGAGGTGTTGATGGAGTCACTGAGGTTATGGAAGAATTGAGGTTGATTGCTGTTGGGGCAAGTATATTGCACAATGCAGTGGCGCCTGTAGGGGTACTGTATGTGGCCAGGATCCATCTGCCGTCAGCATCTGTGGTCGAGTTGATAAGAGTCCACTGTAGCGATTTGTGTATGAGGATAAGCACTCCATGCTTCCTTATGGGGCCATTGGAGTGAGCCTCTTGGCCTACCCATACCCTCAACATCGTAACATGGTCACTGTTAGTCAGTTTGGTCTCTTGCAGGAGGGCCACTTTAGCTTTGAGTCACTTAAGGTGAGTGAGGACCTTTTTTTGTTTGATGGTCAAGATGAACCCCTGCACATTCCATGTGTGGAGGGGTAGGCCGGCCATATTGGGGGGTATCTCCATCCAATTCTCTCCTTTCAAAGTTTAGGAGGAGAAGGTGAAAGACAGGGCCCAGGTCAGAATTCCTGGCTATAAGCCACATCGAGAACCCCTACTCTGACAAACTGATGGGGGGAAGGGATGAGACCTTATAAGGCCTTCTGGGAACCAACCGTAGAACCAGGGTTAGATAGGTAGCTATGTGCTTGTTGAGAGGGTCTTTATCGATTACCAGCATGTACACTATTTACAGATGTATGAACAATATAGAAACCACAACCAAATACACCTTGTGTACCTTGTGCTAGCCTAAACCAGAAGAAAAGAAAAACTGTATTTGAGGACTGTAGTTGTACTTAGCCGGCTGGGTCCCTGTATTCTGATGTACTTTGACCAATTTTTGATACATTAAGTGTCTGTGTTTGTGTTACCTTTAATTATTATGCACTGTGTTCCTCCGTGCGTCAGACAAGGTCATTCTAAAGTACCTTGAAAATGCTCCATAGATACTTTAAAATGAGATGTTTTTTCAAGGTTAAAGCACTTTTACTCATCAAAATTATATTTTACTCACCCGCTGTCAAAAATGTTGTGTACATTACTCTTGATTGCCAATGTTATCTGGCATGCTGGTGCTCCCTTTGCCTCAGCAGCTGCAGTACTACTGTTTCTTTTCATATTTCTAAGACATTCCGTAGCATCAGACACACCATTGCATGCTATTCATCTAAATGGCCTGCAAGGTGTAACTAAGATCATGGAATGCTTAGGTTCTATGAAAAATGAATGGCAAGTAGGTACCCAGGAGGACAGTTTTCCTGAAAGCATTCTTTCTTTTAAAGTCTCGCAGATTTGTGTTGAATCCCACTTGGTTTGGCTTTAAGGTTACTCCTTCCTACCACAACAACAATAAAAAGACTAAAAAGATACACAGCACCAGCACGACTAATGGCCCAAAGTAAGTCCCCACCAACTATTATGCTGATAGGGTTGCCACCTATCCAGTTTTAGAGCGGATAATCTGGTGTTTAGAGCCATCCAGTTTTGCTTAAATGCAGTCCAGTTTTTGGGCCATTTTGAGTGCCCACATACTTTTAAAACTGATTGTATCAAGTCATTCACTGTGCTGGCTGCCTGTCCATGTTACAAAGAAGTTCTGATGTCAAACAGACCTTTTTTTGTAAAACCAGTCAGTCAGGGTGGTATAAAGTATGGCTATTAAGACCATTAGCAGTACATCAGCCTAGTCTTTTCAACTCTCAATTTTGAGTATAGTATTTTACTGATGTGATAGAGAACAATTGTTATTTCTGTTGCTCTGAGTGGGGCTCAGAAAGCAATGGCATCATTTTGGAGTAGCTTGCTGCTTCAGCAGTATTGCTCCACTGACAGCTAGCTGTTTCAAGTCGTAATCAGAGTGGTCTGACAAGTTAATGGTTTGCTCTCCTTTTACTAACTCAATCTCTGGTTTGTTTATAGATAGAGTAGCTTAAAATATATCATTCTCTTATAAAAAGTTGATAATTTGAGTTTCAGTGCTGAACTGAAGTTGTGGAAATCTTTCTCTGTGAGAAATCAGCTTGTCTATAATCACAGCTGTTAGTTCCTTCTCATCGAAACTCTGCATTTTTTCAAGCTATATAACACAGGGTAGTTTAATGGATATAAAATAAATCTAAATTTTGTTCATTCATAGAACTAGTTTTTCTTTGATGTAGCCTTCCTAAATATGTTCATGTAAGAACATTATTTTTCATGTCAGATGGACAAACAGGTGCCTGTCACACACTGTTTTTATTTATTTATTACTCAAATGCACATCTTTGAGCAAAAATACTCATTTACAAAGGTTCCTCAACAATAACAACAAATATTTACAATATGGCTACAGAGTTCACATATTCGTTAAAAAACAAGCAATAAAAAACATGAAGTAGGTAATAGAACTACCATTGTACAGAAATCCGAGATTACATCATGTGGCATAGGAGTATACAGTAGTATATCGGTAAAGAAGGGTGATAAAACCTTTTATAGGTACATCAGGGAGCATAGAAAGACAAAGGGAGGGATAGTGAGGCTGAATAGAATGGACGGGGTGGGCAGAGAGGGACAGTGAAAAAGCAGGGATACTGAATGAATACTTCTGCTCCATATTCACAAAAGAGGAGGAGGGGAGGTGCCTAATCCAAATAACAGAAGCACTCTGGATAGGGGGGTCAATCCCAGTCCTTTCACAGAAGAAAGGGTTCTAAAAGAACTCCTAAAACTGAAGGTGGACAAAGCAATGGGGCCTGATGGAATTCACCCCAGAATTCTAAAAGAATTAAGGAGAGAACTAGTGACACCACTGACTACCTTTTTTAACAAAGCATGGGAAGATGGTGTGGTACCTGAGGACTGGAGGAAGGCAGATGTGATACCCCTTCACAAAAGTGGGAGCAAGACAGAGACAGAAAACTACAAACCTATCAGTTTGACCTCTGTGGTAAGGAAAGTGATGGAATCACTTCTGAAGGAAAGAATTGTTGAGTACCTAGAGGCCATTTGGGCACAGGACCCAAGGCAGCATGGGTTCACAGCAGGAAGGGTATGTCAGACAAATCTAATTGATTTCTTTGACTCGGTGACCAAAGTAGTAGATCAGGGAGGGGTTGTGAACATGGCCTACCTAGACTTTAGCAAGACATTTGACATAGTCCCACACAAAAGATTAATAGTCAAATTAACCATCCTGGTAGTGTGTCCCAAGGTGGTAGCCTGGGTAAAACATTGGCTGGACAACAGGACACAGAAGGTAATTGTAAATGGAGTCCACTCTGAAGAAAGAGGGGTTACTAGTGGGGTACCACAGAGTTCAGTACTGGGTCCAGTCCTTTTTAATGTCTTTATAAGTGACATTGCAGAGGGACTGGAAATAAAAGTATACCTCTTTGCAGATAACACAAAGATCTGCAACAGGGTTGATACACAGGGAGGCATGGAAAGGATGAGAAGGGACTTGGCAAGGTTGGAGAAATGGTCAGAAGTATGGCAGCTTTGATTCAACGCAAAGACGTGCAAAATAATGCACCTGGGAAACAAAATCCCAGGGGAAGATTACACATTGAGGGAGGGGTAGTAACAACAACAGAAATGGAAAAGGACCTGGGGTAGTCATATCAGATAACCTTAAGGTAAGCAAGCAATGTGAGAAGGCAGTAGGGAGGGTTGGGGGGATACTGGGATGTATAGGGAAAGGCCTTATCAGTAGAAAACAGGAAGTTGTTATCCCTCTGTACAGACAGTTGGTGAGGCCACATCTGGGGTACTGCGTCCACTTCTGGAGACCCCATCTCCGCAAGGACATAGACAGGATGGAGGCAGTCCAGAGGAGGGCAACTAAAATGGTGCAGGGTCTGCAAGAGAAACCATACGAGGAGAGACTAAAGGAGCTTAATATGTATACCCTTGAGGAAAGGAGGGAGAGGGGACATGATAGAAACTTTGGCACCTTAGTGGAATCAACAAAGTCCAAGAGGGTAGCATCTTTCCAAAAAAGAGTTGTGCAAGAACAAGGGACACAATTTGAAGAGGGGGGGACGGCTCAGGGGCAATGTGAGGAAGTATTTTTTCACAGAGAGGGTGGAGAACACATGGAACAGCCTTCCTGAGGAGGTTGTAGGGTCTAAAACTGTGGGAGAATTCAAGAACGCATGGGACAGACATAGGGCAATTTCTGTGGGGGGTGGCAGGAAGAAATAGGCTGTTGGTTAAATAGGATCTGCAGCTTATACTGTAGGTAGGGAAATGGGCAGACTAGGTGGGCCAAGAGGTCCTTATCTGCCGACAAAGTCTATGTTTCTATTTTGCAGAGGTAACAGCCATGTTGGGCAGTGTCTGGGGATTTGTGCGCTCTACGGCACAAGAAATCATAGACTAGTGCATGAGCGAGAGGTCTGGTGGGGTAGGGACTTTGGGCATGTCTTAGGAGAGCTTGCAGACCTTGGGGAGGGGGTCAGACCTATGAGGGCTTTCATACCCATGGGGCAGGTCTGATATTTTATTCTGTTATGCAAGGGGAGCCATTTTGTGAGGGAATAGAGTGAGCATGTGTGCATGTATTTGTCTACCCCTGTTACAAAGTGGCAGGCTTTATTCATGATTAACGGAATCCTATTTAACACAGTGTCAGAGGCAGTTCCATAAACTATCAGGCCATAATCCACTATGGGGAGAATGAATCATGTGACTGCAACTTTTTTGGCTTCTGAGGTTAGGTTATGTCTCTGTCTATAGAGAGCTCCCAGTTTCCTGTTGATGCTGCAGACTATTTGATCCTCGTGTGATGCAAATCTAAGTGTCTGGTCAATTGTTACCCCTACTGTAGGTATTTGAATATGTTTACCTGTTCTAGAGTCTCTCCCTTTACATTGTGGATGTTGAGCGGATCTACCCTAGCTCTCTTTTGTGCAGTAGAGAAGAGCATTATCTTGGTCTTCTTGTAATTGAGTACTAGATTATTCTACTGGGACCATTTATTCAAGAGATACAAAGCTGGGCTGAAGATCATGGCTGAGTGTCTCCTGGCAGGGGCTACTTGTGAATGTGTCTGCATCATCTGAGTGTATAACCCTAGAGTTAGAGCAGGCTTTGGGAAGGTTGTTTATGAAGAGGCTGAACAGTAGGGGTCCCAGGATGGAGCCTTGAGGCACTCTTGTTGTTACAGGTTTGGTGTCAGATTGCATGCCACTAATCTTGACTTGTTGGGATCTGCCTGAGAGTTAGTTTTTAAACCAGAGTGTAGCATCAATAGACAGGCCTAAGGTGGTGAGCTTGTTTAGTAGTAGTGCATGATTGACTAAATCATAGGTCTTAGGTAGGTCTATGTATACTGAACCCACCAGATGTCTCTTGTCGAGATTTTTGTAAAAAACTGATATATTCAATTAGGGCAGTGGAGGTGCTCTGTAGTTTGTGGACTCCATGCTGCTGTTTACGTTGAAGTTTGTATTGGCTAAGGTATGTGACAAGTTGGTCTTTCAGGCACATGTACTATATCAACTCACAAATTTCAGTTCCCTGATGGTTTCTGTGTGAAAATACATCACACTATATGGCATCCCGATGCACCGTGTCTCTGCCTCACAGTTGAGGCCGCTACACTGTGCTGTTCCCTGTCCCACAAGCCCCCTGCCTCCTGCCCCATATTTGAGGCTTCTGCACCCTGCTGTTCACTGTCTTCTCCCACACAGTCAGAGATTTTGCACTCTGCTGCCTCCATCCCCTGCCTGAACATGTCAGGACTGCTGCACCCTGCTTTCCCCTTGCACAAACAGTTGGGGTTGCTGCATCCTGCTGCTGTCTGTCCCCTACCCCCACAGTCAGGGACACTGTACCTGTTGCCCACTGGTCCTGTCTCCATAGACAGGACTACTGTGCTCCACTAAGCCCTAGAGTCCTAGGTCCCCTGCCTCCACAGTTGGGACTGCTGCACCATGCTGCCACTTGCCACAAGAGTCAGGGCATTTATTGCACCCTTTTCCCTGGCTTCACAGTTAAAACAGTTGCACCGTGATACCCCCTGCCACCAGAGTCAGATCCTTTGCTACAGCCTGCTGCCCACATCCCTTGTCTTAAACAGGTGTGGCTGCTATACCGTGTCCCACAGTTTGAGCTGCTGTACCCTGATGCCACACCTCTCTCCTGCCCAAACAGTTGGGGCTGCTACATCCTGTAACTCTCTTTTCACCACCCACACACTCAGGGCAATGGCACCCTGTTGCCCCCTGTTCCTGTCTCCAAAGTCAGGGCTGCTGTGCTGTGCTACACCCTAGAGTCCCATGCTCCCTGCCTCCACAGCTGGGGCTGCTGCACCCTGCTATCCACTTCCATTGCTCCAAATGGGCTAGGGTACTGCACCATATGCACCTTGTGCAATTGTCCAGGCTGCTATATGATTCCATGTCATCACAGCGATCGCTAAACAGTGAGTGAACATCACCGAAAATCAAAACCGTGATGTACACTCCCCACTGAACCCGACAACAGCAATGAAAACCAACAACAGTGTATCTATGCAGGGGCCATGCCCCCACTCTATATGGGGTTGTCTCTACAATTCCCTAAATGAGGATTCTCAACTCCAGGGGGGGGGTGCATGTCTAAGAAGGGGAGAAACCCAGACATAAAATAAAATGTAAGTGTCACATACGTGAAACAAAAGAAATAACCTGCCCAGCCTCAAACCCTGGACCTCCCTCACTGCAGCCCCCCCACCTCACCACCAGACCAGAACAGCAGCTTGGCAGCACACTGCCAAACTGCAGCTCACATAACTTTAAGTCACTGAACCCTCCCCTTCCACTTCTTTTCCCTCGTAGCACCTCCCTACTTTTGTCCCTAACCTGGTGCTATAACCAAACCTCACTACCCTTTCAAGGTAGCTCATATCACAGGCATTGAAATTGAGTCACTCATAAGTGAGTGGCTCAATTTCAGTTACTATTATAATGTGCTACACTGCTGTACGGTATGGGCTGCACACCCATTGGCTCTTGCTCACAGACCAATGGGCGTGCAGCCCCATGCAAGCTGTCGGTCGGTCGGTGGCGGGCGGGTCGCTCACCGCTGACGGGGAGCGGGTGCGGGGTGGTGGGTCTCCGTGTGGGTGGGCAACTAGATCACCAGGGATATTGGACTTTGGGGTGGTTTGACCTTATGCCCGCTGGCTTTTTGCGGTCCACTGGACCACCAGGGATATTGGTCTTTGGGGGGTTGAATTACATTATGCCCCTGATCGGGCTGATCGGGGGGTTAATTTACGTTATGCCCACGATCGGGCTGCTGTGGAGGTTGAATTCCTGTATGCCCGTGATCGGGCTGCTGCGGGGGTTACTATTATGCCCGCAATTGGGCTGCAGGGGGGCACCAGGAACAGGAGGGCCACCCAGGTGGCAGCTGCTGTGTTGTACCCTGTAGTACGGCAGCCCACCAGGGGTGGCCTCGACTTGATCCTTTTTATTTTTGGCTTAAAGTTGTGCAGGCGCAGGTAGCGGAGTTGCGCTGTATTAACTCTGCACTGCCCGCTGAATATCGGGCAGCAGCTTATGCATGGTTCCTCCCCTTTCGGTTGAGCATGCCTTCATTAGCATTGCGCAGTTGCTCAGCATGATTTGGGGAGGCGCAACTGCCTCCTGCTGAATATTGCAGAATGGCGCAATTTCGGACTTGCGCATGCACAACCCTATTGCGCATGGCTCAGCTCTTTTGAATATCTGGCCCAATGTGTCCTAATAAGTACAGAATGTAAAAACATAACAGTATATACTCAAACTACAGAACTAGCAGAAGGAAGTAAATATCCACGATATGAGCCCAGAGTCCTAGCCACTATGACACCAAAATGTCATGCACCTGAACGTAAATTTACCTCGATATCACCACAATGTTCACATCCACTATACCGACATAACCACCCACCTCAAATGCCCATATTAACAAATTAATTGTGCCACACTTCTGCCCCAACACACACATAAACATATACACAAACCCACACATATACACATACATAATCTTAATCATGGCACAGGGACTTGAATTCTAGCTTTTTCAAACTTTTATTAACAATATGCAAAAACCGTTGCACGTGATCTTTAAATAATCTAATTTGTATTGTCTATATCTTTACCTTGAGTCCCTCTGTCCTGCATCTTCAGCACCTACTGCTCAACACTTTATTTGGGACTCTGATGGTAATTGTTTTGTCTTTGCACAGTTCGATGAAGTAAAATAAATTAGTTGAGCTTATAACAGTTTTCATCATTTTACAGAAGTTAGAAATGTAATAATCCCCTCTAAGTGTGCAGCAGTGTTGTAATAATTTACTTCTTGGGTGGTTGATGACCCAGGTTGCTCAATTATTACAATATTTCTACATACCGACTATGGATCATTCATTGTTTAATGGTACTTGGAAGTTAACCTTTTGTTCTTTAGGACAAACAGACCGGCAAACTGGTTAATTCAGAGAGTTGTCAATACTTGGAATAGACTACCAAAGGAGGTAGAGCAGCACCCTAGATGCGTTTACTGTAAATCCACCCTGGACAGATACATCAGTGATACGAAGTACACTTTTCTATGAACCTATAATTGACTTACTACCTAAAATTTGCATCATAGCCTACCTCCTCAGAGTGCATGATTGCTCCTCTGCTGCTGCTGCTGCATGAAAATATGTAAAGAACTGCAACACGTGGAAAATAATCACTGACTGGCTTAGGCTACAGCGTGACAAACATTAAGTAAGCTTGCCCCCTTTTTTCCATTCTCAGGCACAGGAGAAAAATATGAATGTACTGGACTTCATCCAATGATCTTTATTGAACATAGTAAACATTGGTTATCAGAGGTAACCCGCTACACACACACACACACACACACACACACACACACACACACACTGTTCAGTCTCTCACTTCTCACCTATGTTCATTATGCAGCCCTATGGTTAACAGGTTCAGTCGGACAACCTGATCAGCACACACATTCTATCAAATTGAATGTTTTTTTTTTTCAAAGCAATGCTCACATACAGTTATCGTGCCAGATATTCAAAACTTTGCACTGGGCGCAAACCGTTCACAGGTGTAGAGTGGGATTGGAGTGTGTCCACTATAATCAAAAGGCCAAATAGCGCACACGAACTGCGTTAGCGCCAGGCAAAATCATAATGTATGCAAGGGGCAAACTGAGGGTGTGTCTACATGAATATAGGAGCAATGCTATATTCAGCGACTAGTGCCACACAGAGTGGTGTTGTGCAACTTAGCACGACACTTTGCGTGGCACAAATTAATGCCCAGGAAAAAGTAGTCTTAACCCTGGGCAATCTAGCTTTGTGCGACATTGTGGCTTTGCATAGCATTTGTGCAGCTTTTGTGTTGCTTTGCACGACCCTAACAAATAAGTACAACACATAGAAAAAAACAGACATAGAGGAAACATGCTGATCACTGATGGCATCACAATGATGCCACCATCTACCACCTGTCCCAGCCATGCCAAGTAGTATGTTGTGACCCAGCCCCCAGTGGACACCATGGCAGTGTGGCCATGCAGCACACACCTGCAGACCACCCTTCTTTGGACACCAACAGATGCCAGCACACGCATGCAGCACTATGGGCATGGAGGGTGTTGAGGGGAGGGTGTACAGGTGGCCAGGCTGTGCCATGGATTGGGTGTAGCCACAAGGCTGGGACACATCACGCAGTGCACAGGGCCAGTATTGGGAATACCCCAACACCAGTGTGCCTGTCTGATCATACATGGCCCCCCAGCCACATACCGCACAGCTGTATAAACACCACAGCACACACAGCCAGCTATGTATATGTCACTGTGAGCACCCCGTGCCAGAGGTGCAGCATCTGTGGATCACACAACAGCATAACAGTAATGTACACTGTCAGTAAACACCTGCAAGTTGGGCCTGTCACTGTATACAGTGCAGTAGTCATCACTGCCCTACACACCATAGGCATTGCTGTGTCCCTCGCACTACTGGCTCCTTGCTACTGGTGTGTCTGCTGTGTACTGTAGCATGACCTACAGTGTGATAGTTGCATGCAGCACCACCACCACCTGTGCCTATGCTGTGTTGTCTCCTGGGGCACAATATGCTATGCTGTACTGTATACATGTAGCCTGCAGCTACCATCATGCACTGCCAGACTGACCTACAGGTGGAGCTGCTGGCAGACCCAGCCAGCCCCTGTACTTCCAGACTGATTTACAGGTGGAGCTGTGGGACTCTGCAGTAATGCTGGGCAAACTGCATGCAAATCAGGGCATAATGAGATGCTAATCTGGATGTTTACAAGGAGTTGCCCCAGTAAATGAGCAAGATAAAGAAAAACTGGAAGGTCCATTCACTAAACAAGAGATATTAGCATCCATTAGCGTGCTCACATCAGGTAATGTAACAGGGCTGGATGGGCTGCCCATAAAAATGTCAGACAATGGTAGTAGACATACTGGTGAACATGTCTGATACTTTACAGATCACAAATAAGGAAGAGAGGCTACCTAAATCATTCAAGGAGGTGAGAATCTCTGTTCTCCCTAAGCCCTCTAAGCCCAGAGACTAAGTTGCATCAACACATCCCATATCACTGCTAAACAAAGATTTCAAGGTATAATTCAAAATCCTCACAGCAAGATTAGAAAAGTACTTCCCCAAAATAATCTTGGCAGACGAGTGTGGCTTTTTACAGGGTAGGGGGTGCATATGAATGTCAGAATCTTAGCTCAGATTATGGCCAGGGGACAGAAGGACAGTATGGAGTGCCTAGTGGTGGTCTCGCTTGATGCCTAGAAGGCTTTTGAGTGGACTGAGTGGGAACCACCTCTGGCACCCAATGAGGCACATAAGTTTTGAACCAAAATTTACACAGCTAGTGCAGGCCATCTACAAAAATCCCACAGCTGCTACAGAAACAGATGGATGGATCACCAAGCAGATACCACTAACTTCTCTTTGATATTGCAGTGGAAACCCTCTTGTTAGCAATTTAAGTGCACCCAGATATCTCCGAATTTGGCATAGGTTCCAGAACAGCACCAGTCACATTGTATGCAGATGACTTTCTAGTAAGTGTTACACACCCTCAGAAATCTCTGATCACCCTGAGGCAAGTTCTTGAGGCATTTGGAGTCAGAGCTAGATACAAAATAAATATCTCTAAATTTATATTATTGCCCTTCTGTACCTGCAGTCATCATGACCTGCAATTCTCACCACCATTCAGATTGACTCAGGAGGGGTTCAGAGATATCTAGAGGTGAATTTAACCACAAATATTAATAACCTTTATGAAGCCAACTTTTGCCTCTACTAATCAATAAACATAGAAACATAGAAGTTGATGGCAGATAAGGACCACAGGGCCCATCCAGTCTTCCCATTTCTTTTCTACCTTATAAATGTGCCATCGGCCTTTGCTCTGTCAATGGCCTATCTATTCATACTCATCTGTATTGCTGCCTCATGCCTATCCCATGCCTCTTTGAAGCCCTGCACTGTATTCATATCCACCACTTCCTGAGGTAGGCCATTCCATGCATCCGCCACCCTTTCTGTGAAAAAGAACTTCCTCACATTACCCCTTAATTGGCCTCCCTCTAATCTCATGCTGTGTCCTCGTGTCCTGCTATTTTTCTTATATTGAAACATGTTAGACTCTTTCACCTTGTTATTGCCCTTAAGGTGTTTGAATGTTTCGATCATATCACCTCTCTCCCTCCTTTGCTCTAGGGTATACATATTGTGCTCCATTAATCTGTCCTCATGTGTTTTCTGATGCAGTCCCTACACCATTTTGGTTGCCCTTCTCTGAACTGCCTCAATTTGGTTTATGTCCTTGTGAAGGTGTGGCCTCCAGTACTGCATGCAGTACTCCAGATGGGGCCTAACCAGTGTCTTGTAAAGAGGGATTATTACCTCCCTCTTCCGACTTGTGATACCCCTACTAATACACTCTATTATCCCCCTAGCCTTACCTACTGCTTTAGTGGTCTGCTTGGATGATTTCAGGTCATCGGTGATGATGATGCCCAAGTCTCTTTCTTCCCTTGTGACTGCCAGCAACTCCCTTCCCAGCCTGTAGGTGGTTTCAGGGTTTCTCTTCCCTATGTGCATGATCTTGCACTTCTTTGCATTAAACCCCAGTTGGCACTCTTCCAACCATGTTGCTAGTTTATCCAGATCTCTTTTAATTTTGCCCACCCCATCTGGATCATCTACTCTGTTGCAGATCTTGGTGTCATCTGCAAACAGACAAATCGTACCCTCCAGTCCATCTGCAATGTTACTGATGAAGATATTGAAGAGGAATGGCCCCCGGACTGATCCCTGAAGTACCCCACTTGTGACTTGCATCTCTTCTGACTGTATACCATTTACCACCACTCTCTGTTTTCTGCCCGTCAACAAGTTTGCCACCCAGTTGACCAATAAAAAAGAGTTACTTGTCAAAGAAAGGATCCTGCCACTCCCTGTAATGGGTATAGCAATTGTGTTAAAAATGACAATTTTGCCCAGGTTTTTGTATCTGTTTCAGATCCTACCAGTTTACGTACCACTCATATTCTTCAAACAACTGAAATTGTGTTGCACAGATTGGATGTGGGCTAATAAAACCCCAAAGGTCAGCTTTGATCAACTCAAGTTACAACCATGGCTGGCACCACCGACTACCCTTTTAAACAACTCATGGGAGGATGGTGTGGTACCTAAGGACTGGAGGAGGGTGGATGTGATTCCCCTTCACAAAAGTGGGAGTAAAGCAGAGGCAGGAAACTACAGACCTGTTAGCTTGACTTCAGTGGTAGGGAAAATGATGAAGTCAGTTCTGAAAAAAAGAATTGTTGAGTACCTAGAGGTCAGCCGGGTATAAACCCCAAGGCATCATGGATTCACAGTGGGAAGGTCCTGTCAGACTAATCTAATAGATTTCTTTGACTGGGTGAATAAAGTAATAGACCAGGGAGGGGCTGTGAGCATGGCCTAATTAGACTTTAGCAAGGCAGTTGACATAGTCCCACACAAAAGATTAATAAACAAATTAGCCAATCTGGAAGTGGGTCCCAGGGTGGTAGCGTGGGTCAAAAACTGACTGGACAACAGGACGCAGAGGGTAATGGTAAACGGAGCCCACTCCGAAGAAAGGGGAGTTACTAGTGGGGTATCTCAAGGTTCAGTACTGGGTCCATTCCTTTTTAATGTCTTTATAAGTGGCATTGCAGAAGGACTGGAAGGAAAAGTACTCCTCTTTGAAGATGACACAAAGATCTGAAACAGGGTTGATACACAAGGGGGGTGGAAAGGATGAGAAGGAACTTGGCAAGATTGGAAGAATGGTCAAAGTATGTCAGCTTTGATTCAGTGCAAAGTGATGCACCTGGGAAACAAAAACCCAGGGGAAGAGTACACAGTGTGGGCGGGTAGGTATTAACAACAACAAAAATGGAAAGGGGCTTGGGGGTATGTGTAGGAGTTGTAGGATAACAGATGGACCAGACACCGAACTTCAAGTTCAACACATAATCTCTGTGTGATGTTTGTTCAAAATGCAGGAGATAACCTTAAGCAATGATATATCCCTTCTTCGGTACATCAGTTTGCAGCAACAGACTATGTATGTCCTTTCTCTACACTTAGCCAGCACTCACTGACTGTCTGATCTACTTAGCAGTTAAGATTCAGCCTCCATCCCTATGCGGGCCTTGTTTGCTTGGGTAGTGGGGGCTCAAATTAAAAAAAATAAACAAGCTAAAAACCAAAAACCTCAGTGCAGAAGCACTGAGCCATGGGTTACCCTAAAGGGCATTGACAATAAGCCAAGTTTCAAAGAAACACAACATCACACATACTTCCATAATGCAAAGCATCATGGGATATATGCAAATCAACATGACATTTCAGATTGTCTCAGTTTACAGCAATTTATATGCATTTTAAACAGCACCACTAACTTCATTTTTATAATACAGTCAACTAGTACTTTTTACCTTTATCAAAAACACCTAGTGCTGTGGTATTTTCAACATTTACAGGTTTCATAAACATGAGGTATATATATCAAGATATTTTATGACATAGTAGTGCTATTACATAATAAATCCAACAATGATAAATACAACCTGTTGTTTTACATATGCACGGAGGTCACCACAATAACCTCCCTGTACAAGGACCTCAGAGGGAAAAGGAAAATTAAAGAGGACACTATAGCATAGTCAAGAAAGGGAAGGGGATGCCCATAGGCGGCCAACCTTATGGACTACAAATTCTAAAGGATAGATTAGGCTAAGAAACAGAAAAACTGTTGCAAAGGATTTAAGAAAATGTTGGTCCTCAAGAGTGGCAGGAGCTTCCTGTCACACATCCCCCACCTTAAGATGGAAGCAGTTATTGCAGACTGCTTACCACCTTCCTGTCTGAGGAATGGATGGAGCTTCCACCCATCCATCTTCAGAAACTCTGTCTCAGGGTCCCTATTAATGATAAACATTCTATCATAAACATAGTGGATATCATCATTCTTTACCCTGAGGCATTAACACATGTCTCAGTAGAGGCTAACAGTACCTTCCCTGAACTATCTTTTTTGAAGCAAAGTCTGACATATTTCCTAACCAAAAATCTGGATGGCTGTATAGTCTAGTACCACAGAAAGGCTTTCTCTAGAGTGAGTAATGACCTGCTCCAACCTCACCAGACATATCAGTTTTAAGCAGGGGCCCAGTCCTAGGTTCAACCCCTCTACATGAACCCACTATGTCTCTTGTTTCATTCATTATACTTGCTACTGATACAAACTCTTGAGGGTAGACAGTCTAGGTGTTACCCCAACACAGGTTCCAATCCATTTTCCACCCACCTTCTCCTTTGTAGGTTTTTCATCAAAAAAATAAAACACATGTGCCACCTCCTTGATCTTAACATATTGTAACATGTTGGCAATATTAAAATATTTAGCCTGCAGTATACCCCAGTCAATACTGTTAATAGATTTAGCTGCATCGATACAAGAAAAAGTCCCTTCAGATTCATAGGCTTCTTCTTGCTTGGAGTCTTCAACCCCAGCACAATATCACTAGGCATAGTCTTACCTGGGGTCTCACATTAAAGTTCCATACTTGCATATCTGGCCTCCAACAGGTAACATCCCAGGATCAAAGGCAACAAAGGAATATCCTGCTCAGTTAGGGGGTTCCCCTCAAACTGAGCCCATAAAAAATCATCTGACTCTTTATCCAAACTCTCTGGCAAGAACCTCTCGAGCACTTGGCATCAGTGTTCTCCCTCTCTGTGTAGTCTTTCTGCCTCTAGCCATTGCCCAAACATCCACCGTATTATCCTCATCAGGTTTTACACCATTGGGATATCACCTTGCATCTCTGGTCTGCCTCAACCCCACAGTAGCACCTCGTCCCCTTTACATCTCTTCTTCACCTTCAAGCTAGGCCATCCTCTGAGCTCATAGGTCCAGTCCAGGCAGTAGCTTCTCTCCCAGTCTGTTGGCCATGGTTCTGGTCAGAACTCCATGGACCTTCTTCTCTAGCAACTCCTGGTGCATCTGTCCACCAGAAAATGTCCATCTTTAGCCAATCCAGATGCATCCAGCAAGTTATCCCACTTCCGACACCAAGCCTGGGAGGGGTTGTGGGATAGCAGATGGACCAGACACCCAACTTTAAGTTCAACATACAATCTCTGTGTGATGTTTATTCAAAATACATGAGATGATCTTAAGCAATAGCATCTCCCTTTTTCAGTACATCAGTTTGCAGCAACAGACTGTATATGTTCTTTCTCTGCACTTAACCGGCACCTACCGATTCACTGATCTGCAGTCTACTTAGCAGTTGGGATTAAGCCTCCACCCCTATATGGGCCTTGTTTGCTTGGGTAGTGGGTGTTCAAATAAAAAAAAAAACTAAAAGCAAAGAATCTCAGTGTAGAAGTACTGACACATGGGTTACCCCAAAGGGCACTGACAATAAGCCAAGTTTCAAAGAAACACAACATCACACATACTTCCATAATGCAAAGCATCATGGGATATATGCAAACCATCATGATATTTCAGATAGTCTCAGTTTACAGCAATTTACATGCATTTTAAATAGCACAACTAGCTTATTATTTTTTATAATAGAGTCAACTAGTACTTTTTACCTTTATCAAAAACACCTAGTGTCGTGGTACTTTCAAAATTTACAGGTTTCATAAACCTAAGGTATATACATCAAGGTATTTTATGACATAGTAGTACTATTACAGACTAAATCATACAACGATAAACACAACCTGTTGCTTTACATATGCTCGGAGGTCACCACAATAACCTCCCTGTATGAGGACCTGAGAGGGAAAAGGAAAATTAAAGAGGACACTATAGCATAGTCAAGAAAGGGAAGGGGGTGGCCAACCTTATGGACTAGAAATTGTAAAGGATAGATTAGGCTAACAAATAGAAGAACTTTTGCAACAGATTTAAGAAAAGGCCAGTCCTCAAGAGTGGCAGGAGTTCCCTATCACAGGATAGGCATATCAGATGACCTTAAGGTAAGCAAGAAATGTGAGAAGGCAGTAAGGATGGCTGGGGGGATACTGGGATGTATAGGGAGAGGCATCACCAGTAGAAAACAGGAAGTTGTTATCCCTCTGTACAGACAGTTGGTGAGACCCCATCTGGAGTATTGCATGCAGTTCTGGGGACCCCATCTCCACAAGGACATAGACAGGACAGAGGCAGTCCAGAGGAGGGCAACTAACACGATGCAGGGTCTGCAACAGAAGCCATACAAAGAGAGAGACTAAAAGAGCTTAATATGTATACCCTTGAGGAAAGGAGTGGGGGGGGGACATGATATAAACTTTCAAGTACCTCAAAGGAATCAACAAAGTCCAAGAGGGCAGCATCTTTCAGAAAAAGAGATGTGCAAAAACAAGGAGACACAATTTGAAGATAGAGGGGGGATGGCTCTAGGGCAATGTGAGGAAATATTTTTTCACAGAAAGGGTGGTGGACACATGGAATGACCTTCCTGAGGAGGTTGTGGGGTCAAAAACAGTGGGAGAATTCAAGAATGCATAGGACAGACATAGGGCAATTCTGGTGGGGGGTAGGAAGAAGTAGGCTGTTGGTTAACTAGGATCTGAGGCTTATCCAGTAGGTAGGGAAATGGGAAAACTAGGTGGGCCAAACTGTCCTTATCTGCCATGAAAGTCTATGTTTTTATGTTTCCTATGAGTTCCTCACTTAGAATGATACTACTGTGCAGTCCAGCTGGCAAGGTGTAGGGGCTGGTATAGTATGAGGTTAGTTGTGATAATAAAATAAAAATGTCCTTGTAGCAAAGCAGCTCACTCAGAGCGATAGGTTAACAGATTTACTGTACTCCTTGAATGGTAAAAACTATAAAGTGGTTGAAAACTATTTGATTATAGTGTACCTCCTGAGAGCCTGGCACAAAGTCCACAAATTGATGGGAGTGATCTCATGTTTTACCACTTTAACACCACATTGGGGGAGTCAGTTGCTCATTGTATTCTTAAAGGATCCAGGCTTTAAAAAATGGGAGCAAAAAGGAATATACCTGCTTGGCCATCTCTTTGAGAATGGGAAATTCAAATAATTTCTGGAAATGGTGCAGATGTATGGTATACCAAAAATCCATCACTTTAAATAGGCACAACTCAGGCATTATTTAGCCACAGTATTGGGCCCCACACTATCTCTAGAGGAACCATCCAGCATAGCCAGTATTTTACATAGCATACAGGATTTTACAAGGCTAGTTTCTAAATTTTACAGACATATACTGCTGGGGATCCCAGGTAAACATACAGTATAAATTTTAGAGACAAATAGTAAACAATGTACCAGACATGTTTGCTCATCAAAAAATCAGTGCTAGAACTAACCCCTACTGAAGTTTGGAACCTTCACAAACAACCTAGCACGTCCAGGTGCACCAGGAATCTAAATGACCAAACCCTGAAAGTACTATTGCGTAGGACCTTGTAAGGGGCAAAGGTCCTTCGAGTATTGTGCACCAGTCTAGCTCAACTCCCTCAGCAAAGAATTATTTATTCAAGCCAAACCTGGCTTTTTTAAAACAAAGCTTAGATCCATACTAACTTGAGACAGTGTCTATGACTGTGACTCCTAACTCTCCTCCTCTCCTCAGCAATATCAGTTCTTTCTATCTCTCCTCGCTTTCTTACTCCATGCTCTCCATACTTGTATATTTTTGGTCCTTCCCTGTCTCCTTTGACACTTTTCACCCACCCCCTCTCAGGCCCGTTAAGAACCACTTAGTAGTTGGCAGCTGTGGGCCTCTGATAGTTGTAATCAATATTCCCCCTTACTCTCCCCAACCACCTTTCTATTCTCCATCAATCCCTGCTTGTTCCCACCTCCCTACCCTCCGTTGTCCCCCCACCTGTTCACTTTCTGCCCCACCTGCTTTTACTATCGTCTCCTTGTTTCACCCTGTTCCCTGCCCCTTCCCCCCATCTTTTCTCTTGCTCCTCTCTCTGCCTTGCCCACTAGTTTCTCTTATCCCACCCTGTTACCTCTTACCTGCTGGGCTCCTCAGTTTCCCCTTGCAACCTATATCTTCAATTATTTGTTCACCTTCTAGCACTTCTTCATCCTTGAAGCTAATCTAATTTTGGTTAGCATCGGATTTGCACTGGGACAATAGAACTGTTACTATTTTACATGTTCTAGCTGTTTATATTTCATTTTGTCCCTTTCCTTTTTTTCTATTTTAAGTTTGCACAAGCTACTTGAACTGTGTATAGATATTGCTGGATATGTATTCTCTTTTACTCATTATTATCTCATTTGTTCTGTATTACTGTAATACTGTTTTTATCTACTATTATCTGCCATGATGTGGAACCTCTGTAAATGAGTCTCTGACTCAAAGGTCTAATCCGAGATTGAAATAAATAAAATGTTAAATGTTAAAATTGCAGAGGAAGACTAGGTAGATTTCTTTTGGGAGGGGTGGAGCACTCCTACAGAGTATAAATTTAAGCTGTTTCAATATCTAACAACCAAGCAAGCTTCGTACATCCCAAACTGGCTCTCCAAATTTTCTTCCCAGAATTATGATGCCACATACCCCTGGTATAGACACTAAAGTGATTTCTTAAATATATGGCCACTTGCCCACAATTTCCGGGGTACTGACAAGAAATAGAAGGGATTCTGTCAAGGGTGATATACATCCCCATAAAGTTAAGTCCTCAAATGATACTTTTCAGAGAACTGCAGAATATAAACAATGTGCTCAAGAGGAGTTATACACTGCTATTATCTGTGGAAAGCTAAGAATTTTCACAAATTGGAAAAGTGAGGACCCCCACCCCTTAGCCAGGTATGGCCCAAACTGCTGGGAGAATGCAGAGTCATGGAAAAACTGGTGTATAGAAATGGGGTAACATGGCTACTTACAACAAGCACTGGTTAGCTTTTGATTATTTTTTGAGCAGCAGGAACCATATCATTCAAGCAAGAGATTCAGACCACAAGTGGTGGTTAGCGGCATATGATTAATTTAAGCCTATTACCTATGAAAAACATTTAATTTTTTTAAGGTGCAATCCATTAATTCCCAGTGGGAGTTTAGTTACTCAGTAGCTATTTTTATAATCAACACAACTTAATAGTTCTTGGTTACTCTGCATAGGGGCATCAATTCTACATTTTATAATGGAATACATGCAGAATATGATAGAAGTTATTAATCTTATCCAATGAATTTTGTGTAAATGCTAAACTTTGTTTTAGAACTATATCTATGTGTATGTGTTTGAAAGTAAATAAAATATTTTTGAAGAAAAAAAAAACATTTCTTCAAGCAGATTATCTTCTAAGAAAGAACCATAGCAGAGCCACAGCCCTGGTGGAGTATACTGACTATGTCCTTAAGGCCTTGGACAATGGTAAATTAGTGGGGTCTGTTTTCATTGACTTTACAAAGGCCTTTGATGTGGTCAACCACCCCCTCCTCCTGCCCCAAAGCTGTAAGCTGGTTTCAGGACTACCTGTCACACAGGACACAGAAAGTCAAAGTCAGTCATACTATCTCAGAGGCCGTAGAGCTAGCTCTGGGTGTTTCCCAAGGGTCAATTCTTGGACCTTTGCTTTTCAGCCTTTTCCTGAATGCACTTCCTGAGGTCTGTAACAGCAAAATAATCCTGTACACTGATGCTGTCATTCTCAGTATCAACAGCGACGTCAAGGCACTACAGAGTGAAGTGCAATCCACCTTCCATCAGCTTGAGGACTGGTTCAGTGCACACAAGCTCTTAGTTATAAAAAGCAAAAAATATGCTCCTTTCCAGCCCTCAGCTCAAGAGGAGATATCCCACACTTGCTATCCACAACAATGTGGTGGTCCCCCTGGAGCAAGTTCACTCCTTCAAGTACCTGGGGGTCACCATTGATGACACCCTCTCATTTGTGCAGCACATTGACATGGTAGTAAAGTCCATGAATACCAAACTTGGAGTTCTCTACCAACACAGAAAAAACATCACGCTGTCTGCTCTCCATCTCTCCACCTCCAGTTCTATACTTTCCAGTATAGATTACAGACTGGTGGTATACAGTGCAGCTACGGACATGGTGTTTAAATGGGTGGCCATTGCTGTTAACAAGGCCTGTAGGCTTGCCCTTGCTGCTGACACACACCTACACACTTTACAAATGTACAGACTGGCTATCCTTGTGGAATAAGATTAAGTTCCAAACCTGTCTCCTTCTGCTAAGAATGCCCTTCTTGGCAAAACTCCCCCCAGCATTATAATCATCTTCTTAGTCACCAGTACTAATTATGATACCAGAGGAAGAGCACAGAGCCCATGCTCTGTTCCTTTTCAAAGAACAGCTCTTGGACAGTGAGCGTTCTCCTAACAGGGCCCCCATATGGCTCAATGAGGTCTCAGCATTATTGCTCAATACAGGTAGTCTCCAGGCCTTTAAGTGTGACCTAAAACAGTACCTCGCCAAGAGGAGTGTGTATGACTGCCTGATGGGCATGTAATGCTCCCCTACTGTGCATCATCAGACCCCCCACCCCGAAGCAAGTCTGTATTACTCCATTTCCTCGCTCCCATCCATACCTCTCAACCTCTTGCCTCATGAATCAGGGACAAGGCTTAAACAAATCAGGGACAAAGACCCAAAATCAGGGACACATCTTAGAAACTGGTACTATTCACTTAGAAAGATGATAGAATAAGGGGATTTGTGTTAAGATGTATTATCTGAAGAAGAACAAGTCTGTAACTTTAACGTTTGATATTATTTTGTGCTTTTAATTCCCACTGTTCTGTCACAAAAACACAAATTTTACGAGGGACAGCAGAAAATTTTTAGGCAAAATCAGGGAAGTCCCTGAAAATCAGGGACAGTTGAGAGGTATGCTCCCATCCCTCTACCTTTGTCCACCCTGATCATAATCACCCTGCCTTGTTCCCCCCACTACTCCTTGACCCTCACTTGTATGCTTACTACTTTATTCCCTCACTCTTTCTCTCCCTATAACTTTGGCCTCCCTGTTCACCTAGACACCCTGCTCTGGTGCTCCTCCTATCCCTTTCTCATAGGTTTCATCTTACTTCGTTCTATCCCTTACCCCTTCACCCTGTTCCCTCCTCCTTCAGCCCTGCCGCCCACTTCTTGGTAGCTGATTTCTATAGTCCCTTGCTCCCCTGCTCCTGGATCCCTTGCATTCCTTAATCAGTCTTTTCCCTTGTCCTCCACCCCCACCTTCCTTCTTATAATGGCAAGGCCATCCTCCTAGTGGGGCTGCTCCATTATTCCTACTGGTTTTCTCCCTTGCCAAACTTGTTAAACTGTTACCTAGCCTCTACAATCCTGCTCTAAATTTGCTCATTGTCTGCCATTTAGTACAGTCTGTCATAACGTTATTCTGTTGTTACTTTGTTTATGCCATGTATGTATTTACTGGAATTTGTGTTTCTTGTATAGATTACCGGTTTTTGTGTACATGACATGGAACCTTTATTAAAGAGCTCTGGCTCAAAGGTTGTATCTGAAGTCTCAAATAAATAAATAAAAATAAAATAAGATATAAAACTAGTGGGGTAAGTCACATGTTTAACTTTTTTCTTTTCTTTTAGTGGGGTTGGTGGTGTCCAATTTGAAGTTTAAAAATGTTACTGGTGGCACATTGATATTTTTGGTAATGTTGTTGACTGACACTGGTACATTTCCCCCCTGTTGGTTGTACTGACATAAAAATTGGGGGGAGCAACCTATCTTTTAGCCAGTCAGCGAGCAGGATTTTCCCTACCCATTTTATATGACGTTAAGCAATGATTGTTGTAAAACAGCTGGAAATAAATTCCTGGGAATATACATATAAAGTGGAACATTCCTTTTGTTATTTGAAATGTAAAACAAATGCCAAAACAGTGTCAAAACCGGGGAAGGGCATCTTACAAGATAAGAAGAAAGAGGAAAGAGCAATCTAAAATAGAATGAAAATGCACTGTTAAAACATTTTCACTAAAACTTTCACTGTACTGCTTTAAGTGGGCATGTCATACATAAGTTTATCACACTTCAAAGTTTTATGATATTCATGCACATATTGCCCTGAGCCTGTAACACTTCCTACTGTGTAACACAGGATGTCTGATAAACCAATAATTTTAAAAGTGCAAAGGGAATTTTAAATAGCTTTGATTGGTATTTATATGTTTCAGACTGTTATCTTTAATGTGAGAGTTAAAAGGAGCAGTGAGGTGCTGTATGGCTTCAGAAGACTTGAGGCAGCCAGAGTCAGAGGGTAACATTTGGAGAAGAGACAGAGTGAGACTTGCTCTCTGAGAAATTAAATTACTGCTTGAAATCTGAGGGATGAGTATGAGTGTGTTTAGACTGCAAATATTCTTGTAAATAAAGGGTTTTATTAAACTCTGGATGTAAATGGAGTCCTTTGTTTTTATTAAAAGCCAATCGTGGGATTAAAAATAGCCTACATCATTGCCGTCTGAGTACATATCTATGGGGAATAGTACATGGCAATGGTTAACAGGTTAAAAACTAGTGATCACTATTATAGTGAAACACCTGGAATGTCCAAAATGCTCACCACAGTGAACAAGTTATAGCAAATGCAACATGGCCACAGCCGCCAAAGAAGGTACCTCTAGAGCCACCAACATGGCTGCTCCTACAGAAATGTAAAGAAGCCCAAGAGGCTTGGAAGCTCCCAGTTATGAGCTGGGTGAACCATGCAGCAAGATCCATTATGTGCGAGCTGCTTCTGCAGTAGTATAGGAAGGCCTGAGGGCTTAGTGTAGGAGATGTCTTGTGGTAGGGAAGAAGCAGGCATCTGAGACAACTGAAAAAGTAAACCAGCCACTTGTAGCTCAATATAAGGAGTCTTAGAGTTTTAACTATAGCTATTTTTATGCCATTTAAGCTCTTTAGGCTCAAAATGAAGTTTGGAGCCTGTTGTTGTCAATGTAACTATTTTGAAGCTTAGATTTTCTGCAGAAGGGTGTGTAGGGAACTATTCTCCATTGAGAATCAGTCATGTAATTAACCCAGGTTTGCTTCATTGACTTTGCATAGAGCTGCATCAGCGTATAGATATGTCTGCCATTGATGGGTCTTGTTTTCCCACCTGCCGCATGTAGGGCTGTCATTGGAGCATTGGAGTGGCCTTTGGGTAAATGAGTTTGGCTGAAGCAGAGTTGTGATTTTTTTTTTTTATTTACTGGAACTTAGAAAATTGCTTTAAACAAATGACTCAAAAATTAGTTCAAGGACATCCATTCAGATCTAGACCTTATTGGATAGTATTCCATGGACCAAGGTACTGTACAACAGCCTGATCCTATTGGAACTGTTAGTGAGAAATAAGATGAATAACAAGTTGCATAAGATAAAAAAAAATAGTCAAAAGTGAGAACAGTCACACATCCTAAAATAATATCAAACCCACCAAGATCTGAGCACAAAGAGTGGCATTTAAAAGAATAATGACCACTAAAATTTTATATTTCTTATTCCAACTTGTATCTCCATAATTTGTGTGGAAAAATGAAACAAGAACAACTGCGTAACACCAAAACATTTAAAACAAATTAAAACAATGGTCCCAATTCTAGAAAGGTTGGCGCAAGTCGCACCAAAGGCAACTTGTGCCAAACGCAGTTGTGCCAGGAACCCTACACTCAGTTCTCTGTTGGACAGGGTCCCCACGGTTAAGTCTCATAACTTGCACCAACCTGAACTGTATGCCAAAGGGAGGGCATATATGAGCAGGTTGTGGCATGCCACACATTGCCCAGGTAAAGAGCATAAGTGCCCCTCCAAGCCCCAATCCCGATATATAACAAGGAGCCCTTCTAGGCTAGTGCCCCCCCCCAGTAAAGCTCCAGGTAAATACAGAAAATGCCCAGAATGGCTAGCAGACCCCCTACCCAAGTCACGCTCCTGGTAAATATAGAAATCGCCACTTAGGGCTAGCAGCTCCACCACCATTCCATATCCCCGAACTGCAAGTGTGGGTGGTAATGCAAACTGTTGAAATAATAAATGCAAACACAGCCTCATTATCCCTGGTAGTCTAGTGGCCCCCCCATCCAGCAGTGGCAGACCACCCTGCTCCCCCCACCCCTACCCAGCCAGCGACTGGCACAACCCACTTCTTACCACCATGACCAGCCACCAACTGAGCTCCACCAGCACGCATACTGTACATAGTATGCGCTCAATGAATATTCATTTGAGTGCATATTATGTATAGTAGTCCATGCTCCAGTGGAGCTCAGTCAGCGTCTGGCTGTGGTTCTGAGAGATGGATCTGTGCCAGTTGTCAGCTGGGTAGTGGTGGGGGGGAGCAGGGTGGTATGCCACTGCTGGGTGGGGGGCCACTAGACTACCAGGGTTATGGGGTGGCAGTGAAACATGTACGGGGGTTGTGGTTTTCAAGTGGTGGCAGTTTGGTCATCGGGGCATTGGGAGGGGGACATGAATAGCCCTGCAGGGCAGTAATGTGCATTTTCTGGTGTTGGGGCATTTGGGGAGGGATGGGGATAGCCCTGCTGGGCTTTGACTGGTACTTTGGGGTTAGGGCATGGGGGGACTGTAATAGCCCTGCGGGGCTTTAACCAGAACATTGGGATTGGGGCAGTGGAGGGGGGAAGGCAGCATACCATTGGGGGATGGGCCAGCTGCACATACAGGCAACCCCCAGAGGCATAAGTAAAGTTATGCCAGCTATATGCTAGTGTAACTTGCATTGTCAGATGTCCCCCTGGGCTGTTAGAGAATAGCGCCCTGGGGAACTTTATTGTTGCCCTTTCTGAATAGGGTGCAACTGATGCCATAAACCCCTTAGTGCCATGTCACAGGGGTTTACGGCATAAATGGTGGCGTAAGTCCACTTTGGCACAAGCAGTCTGTGGCATGTTGCAGGCTGCTTTGCAGAATAACAAATATCGCAACTGCTGGTGTAACTTGCTACTTGCACCATTTATTTGGACATAAGTCAAGTTATACTAGGCATATCCCTTTCAAAATTGGGGCCAATGTCTGTAGTCTAAAACATTTCTTTTGTGGGGGGGGGGGAGGTATCCTGAATTTTATGTTTGCCTGTTGCTATTTTGGTTGCTGGCAAAAGTGACTAAAAAGGATCCACACCAGAAGATCTGGCAAACTGTTGATGCTTGCCTAGATCCAGTGGCAGAGCACCTTGCTGGAGGAAGCTGGTTAAATTCCTGATAAAATCACAATAATCCTTTCGTTGTACAATTTGAAAAAAAAAACACCTTTGAGTATCGACACCAATGCTGAGCATCTGTTTTGAAAATATTTGTTGGCATGTTTTCAAATAGCCTGCCTTTCAAAGTATATAAAAATACCAGCTCCTTATTTTCAGACAATTATAGCCATTAATCACTTTTATATTTCACTTTTCTTCTCCATAATGTGCTGTAAAAATTAATGTATGCCATCATTACTTGATATAAATAATGTCATTTAGAAGAGGCAGTGTAGTCCAAGAGCTTTAGAGCACGTGCTTGGGAACCAAGAGACCAAGGTGCAAATCCCACAGAAGTTAGTTCCTTGCTAAGAAAGTAACCAAGACCTTCAGTGTTTTAGTCCACTAACCCGACAACGTTGATAGAAGTAGGACCTCACTGAAAATGCAATACTGCATCTGAGATGGGCTATCATAGGAACATAGGAGCATAGGTAATATAGACAGAAGGGACCTTAATGCCTATCTAGCCTGTCTGGTAAATTATACAACAATAAAGTCCTTCGAACCATCCCTCTTTTAAGAAGTTGTCCAACCTGTATTCAGATTCTCACTAGTAACTACTGTCTCAGTGCAGACTGTTCTATAGATGGACCATCCTTTGTGTGAACTAATGTTCTCTCTTTATAATCCTGAAATGCTTAGCCTGCAGCTGGAATTATGTCCTCTTATTTCTCTACTGAATGTTCCTTGTTCCAAATACAAACAATTTCTAACATCTTCACTTTTTAAGGCTTTATACACTGTAATAAGATCCCTCCCTTAGTCTTCTGTTCTTGAAAGAATACAAACCCAGACTAACATAGAAACAGAATTTGACGGCAGATAAGGACTGCTTGGCCCACCTAGTCTGCCCATTTCCCTACCTAATGGATAAGCTGCAGATCCTAGTTAACCAACAGCCTACTTCCTCCTACCCACCACTAGAATTGCTTTATGTCTGTCCCATGCATTCTTGAATTCCCCCATTGTTTTTGACTCTATGACTTCCTCAGGAAGGCTGTTCCATGTATCCACAAACCTCTCTGCGAAGAAATACTTCCTAACATTCCCTCTGAGCCATCCCCCCTCTATCTTCAAATTGTGCCGCCTTGTTTTTGTACATCTCTTTTTCTTAAAGATGCTACCCTCTTGGACTTTGTTGATTCCCTTGAGGTATTTGAAAGTTTCTATCATGTCCCCCTCTCCTTCCTTTTTTTGAGGCTATACATCTTTAGTTCCTTTAGTCTTTCTTTACATGTCTTCAGATGCAGGCCCTGCATCATTTTGGTTGCTCTCTCTGGACAGCCTCCACCCTGTCTATGCCTTTACAGAGATGGGATCTCCAGAACTGTACACAGGATTCCAGATGTGGTCTTACCAACTGTCTGTACAGAGGGCCAACAACTTCCTGTTTTCTACTGGTGATGCCTCTTCCTATGCATCCCAGTATCCCCCCAGCCCTCCTTACTGCCTTCTCACATTGCTGGCCCACCTTTAGGTCATCTGATATAACTATCCCAGGTCCCTTTCCATTTTTGTTGTTGTCAGTATCTCATCCCCCATTGTGTACTCTTCCTCTGGATTTTTGTTTCCCAGGTGCATTACTTTGCACTTATTTGCATTGAATCTAAGCTGCCATACATTTGACTATTCCTCCAACCTTGCCAAGTCCCTTTTCATCCTTTCCACCCCATCTTGTGTATCATCCCTGTTGCAGATCTTTGTGTCATCTGCAAACAGACATACTTTCCCTTCCAGTCCCTCTGCAGTGTTACTTATAAAGACATTAAAAAGGACCAGCCCCAGTACCGAACCCTACAGTACCCCACTAGTAACCCTCCTTTCTTCACTGTGGACCCCATTTACTATTACCTGCTGTGTCCTGTTGTCCAATCAGTGTTTTACCCAGGCTACCACCCTAGGACCTACTCCCAGGCTGGCTAATTTGTTTGTAAATCTTTTGTGCGGGACTGAGTCAAATGCCTTGCTAAAGTCTAGGTAGGCCATGTCTATAGCCCCTCCCTGGTCTACTGCTTTGGTCACCCAGTCAAAGAAATCAATTAGATTTGTCTGACATGACCTTCCCACTGTGAATCCATGCTGCCTTGGGTCCTGTGCCCCACTGGCCTCTAGGTACTCAACAGTTCTTTCCTTCAGAAGTGATTCCATAATTTTCCCTACCACTGAGGTCAAACTGACAGGTCTATAGTTTCCTGCCTCTGTCTTGCTCCCACTTTTGTGAAGGGTATCACATCCTCCCTCCTCCAGTCCTCAGGTACCATCCCATCCTCCCACGATTTGTTAAAAAGGGTAGTCATTGGTGTTACTAGTTCTTCCCTTAGTTCTTTTAAAATCTTGGGGTGAATCCCATCAGTCCCCATTGCTTTATGCACCTTCAGTTTTAGGAGTTCTTTCTGAACCCTTTCTTCTGTGAAAGGACTAATATCAACCCCCCTATCTACAGTGCTTCTATTGACTGGATTAGATATTTCCCCTTGCTTTTCCATTGTGAATACTGAGCAGAAGTATTTGTTCAGTATTCCTGCTTTGTCATTGTCGCTCTCTGCCCAACCACCTTCCTCTTTGTTCAGCCTCAGTATCCCTGCCTTAGTCTTTCTTTGCTCCCTAATGTACCTATAAAAGGTTTGATCCCCCTTCTTAACTGAGTTGGCTGTCTTTTCCTCAGTTTGGGCCTTTGCTATTCTGACTGCCTTACCCACTTCCTTCTGCTTTAACTGGTACAGTTCTCTGTCCTGTTCCTTCTGTTTCCTTATACTACTTGAATGCTATCTTTTTTCCCTTACCTTCCCTGCCACTTCTTTTGAGAACCATAGTGTTTTTTTCTTTCATTTTGATTTGTTTATTTGCTTCACACAAAGACTTGTTGCCTCTATGATGGCAGTTTTGATGTTTCTCCATTGTTGCTCCACCTCACCTTCTTGCCTGTTTGCTAGTGCTTTTCTGAGGCACTCTCCCATTTTGACAAAATCAGCCCTCCTGAAGTCCAGTACCTTCACTTTTGTGTGGCTTGACTCTACAGCTAAGTTTATCGTGAACCACACTGTTTGGTGGTCGCTTGTTCCCAGATGGCTACCCACTTCAAGATCAGAGATCCTCTCCCCATCCCCATTAGAGAGTACCAGGTCTAAGATTGCTGTCTCCCGAGTGGGTTCCAAAACTAGCTGTCTGAGGCATGCCCCTGTAGGGCATCGAGAATGGCCCTGCTCTTGGATGTGGCTGCAGCAAAGGTGCTCCAGTCAACATCTGGCATATTCAGATCCCCATCAGCAATATCTCTCCTTTCTCTGCCATCTCAAGGACTACCTAGTATCTGCCGATATGACTGATTTTCTATACTCCTGACCCTTTTTATAACTCGCCTCTGGACCACCTCCAGTTTTTGTACGTCCCCCACATTTTGTTGTAACCAGAGTTGGCCACAGTATTCCACATAAGTAAATAAATCATAAAAATTATGAATACAGTAAAATCCATGGTTTAGGTGAAATACCAATCATTGTTTATAAAAACACCTTTAATAAGCACAGCTGTATCACTATTCAGAGCTGGTTTACTGAACTTTGCAACAGAACTAACCATTGTGTCTTTCGGGGTTCAGTTTAAAGATTTCCATAACACAGTATATATGTTTTTAGTTTCTTACTGTGTTTCTTGATTTTTTATTAAATAAGAGTTACCTGTGACAATGCAGTTGCTTTGCTGTAGCTCTGTGCCTTCATGGGCAGGTTACAAGTCATGATCTCCTGATCAAGATTATGAGACTGAAGCTGGGTCAGAAGGCAGGTTTTGTACAGCAAAATAATTTATGAGAAAAAAAAAGAGGACACGTATCAATTGACACTGCGGGGGATGGGGTGGCTCATGCTCACACAAACATGAGTCCAAGTAAGATCAGATCTTCATTAATATCAAATGCAAACTGACCCCTCTTTTACTCATGTAAGGCTCTCACAGTCTTCATATACAGTAGATTACTCAATAAACCCCATAGCGTTAAAATTCCAAAGGGGTTATGGTGACATGATAAACTAGAAGGGTGGGGCTTGGGAATTTCTGTTGTCATCAAAGCCCCCAAATGAATTACATGCCTACATTTTTTATTTTTATAATATATCAGTCTAAGGAGGTATATGTTTTCAATTCAGAGTGATGGACAAGCGATGCAGCTGATGTCAATACTTTCCCAAGGAACCTCATGTAAAATCAGACATCAGATGTACATTGTACAAAATTAATATCTGCTTATTAAGGGACAGCTCTGACTGAATTGGAGTCTCTTCCAATCTTATATCACCCAGCTTCTATGTATTTCGGGCCAATAGCATGACAACCTTGTGATGTCATAGCTATTCCTTACATGCAGTTTTAATTGTGGGGGGGGGAGGGATTGACCACTCACATCCATGTATACTGGGTCACATGCAGACAACATTGTGTCAAAAACAAAAACACTGAGCTAAATGCTGCCTCTTTGCTGGGATCCTGCCTGTTGTTTTTTATCACCTATCTATTTACAGAGGACACTTCCAATAACAGAACATGCAGAATAAATATGTCCTTATTGTAATCAGATTTGAGCTACCTGAGGCAGGTCCCCAGACAACACTGCTTTACTTATTGTGTGATCCTTTGTGTCCCAGGCCCTTTAATGGGGCAGTAAGAGATAGAGGCACATGTGCTGCTTCCAAACTTCTTATTTTATTAATTTCAAATATAAAAGTGAAAAATGAACATGCTCAAAGAGAGACAGCATGAAAGAGAGAGAGAGAGAGCAGTGTCATATTATGATTTCTTTGAAATCCCATACCCTAAAGAATAGGTTTACAGTAAGGTTGATGCTCTAATGTTTAGATTTTGCAGGCAAATTTTAGTAACCCATGTGTTCCTGAGGGTATTTTTTTGTTTTCTTATCAAATCCATTTTCTTCAGCACAAATTAAAATGCATGTAAATAAGACTGGGTGGTCTGTTTTTTTCTGGCACATTCATATGATTGTATATTATCTTTGCTTGATATTGCTTGAAAGCCTTCTTCCTTTATGTCAGACCACCCTTCAATGATGATCTCATAAATTCAAACCCAAACAAGGGTGAATCTGCCCTCAGTACATAATTGTATATCAATTGTCAGAATACTTAAAGGGCTACATAAAGACATTTAGTGTCCATCCATTTAAAGCAGAAGACTTAAGTTGACAAAAAAACATATTGAGTAGGACTTTCAAAGGGCTTAGATCATCACAAGCCCCAGCTGCACTGATGATACAGTGCATGGGGCTTGTGGCGATCTAACGGAAGTTTCTGTCCCATGCGGCACTTGCCATAAGTTAGACAAGCTTTTTCTGGTCTGACTTGTAGCAATCGTGGGGCCTTTTTTTATGCAGCTTATTCCTGATATTTGGTGCAGGCTGCTGTAAATAATGAAAACTATCACAACTGTGCCTGAGGTTGCGGAATGGGCGCAGTTGTAGTGATGGGGTTGGCACATGGCCAGAACCTAAGTATCATGGTGCACGGCTTGGCGTAAGGCTTGCACTTTGAAAATTCTGCCCATAGTTTTGTACTAACAATTTCTGACATCTTTGGTTTCACCCTCAGTGATTTTAATTCCTTTCTGTATTTTTAAAACAACCTTTAATATAGCTGTGTTATTAATGACTCAAGTTAATAATATATGGCTGCCATACACAATTTTAAAAAACTTCCTCTGTTGGGCTACTTTGACTGAACAAATTAGATCCGTACTGTGGATGTAATAGAATGGTTCATACTATACTAAAGTAGTTAGGTGCAAGGGGGCTGAGAGGTCCAAAACTGCACCATAATTAATTATAGTACCCACAATTAGCTTTATTAATCATATATTTATCAAAGCAATTTTAAATGTCGATTTATTTTCACTAGTAACAATTTCTAAAGGTAGGCTATTCCAAGGATTAATAATTCTTTGTGTAAAATAATACTTCCATGATACATGATTGAATTTAGCCCTACTTATCTACAGTGGATGACCTCTGGTGTTGTATGTATTGTTTTTAAACATGAAACCCATTTAGGTAAACAGGTATGTGTCATTTGCGATATCAAGCATATAAATTAAATCACCCCAGAGGTGTCTAAGTGATAATGGCATCAGTTTCAAGCATTCTAAACATTGTTCATATGGGATGTTAAAAAGTCCTTTTATATGTTTGGTAAATTTCCTCTGAATTTTTTCCAATGATGCTATCTCTCCCTTTTTATATGGACTCCAAAGTTGTGATGAATATTCTAAATGTACCTAGCATAAGCTCTATATAATGGTAACATAACTCCAGGATCTCTTGATTTATTATGTCTTTTAATAGACCATACTAATTGATTTGTCTTATTAATAGCCTCATTAATCTGTTTGCTATACTCAAGACCATTTGTTATGTAAATGCCCAGGTCCCTTTCATTGGTGGTGGTTTCCAGTGGAGTCCCATTTAAAATGTTAATGGCTGAGGGATTGTTGGAACCAACATGCATTACCTTACATTTTGACGGATTTAGTCGCATACCCCAAATATTAACCCAATCAGATATATTATTGAGGTATTTTTGAATTGAGATCTTATCTTCACTGTCACAAGGCCCACCAAGTTTAACATCATCCACATGTTTAATGGAAGTTGACAATTTTTAGTAAGGTCTGCTATAAATATTTGGAAAAGGCAAGGGCCCAAAACAGACCCATGAGGGACTCCACTGGTGACAGGCTGGGAGTCAGATAAATGACCATTTATTAAGATCTTCTGTGTTCTATGTACTAACCAATTTTTAATCCATGTGATAATATGTTTATTCATTTTAGTATCTAATAATTTGGCAGTTAGGGCGTGATGAGTCATAACATCAAACGCCTTACTAAAGTCAAGATAAATTATGTCCCCAGGGGTGCCATTATCTATGCTTCTACTAACGTTTTCATAGAAGCACTTCAAATTGCTTAGGCATCCCCTACCCTTTTTAAACCCATGTTGTTCGATATCAACTGTGTTAAGTGTATCACTAATGAGATCTTTTATAAGACTTTCAAGTACTTTGCAAACTGTTGATGTCAAACTAATAGGTCAATAATCTTCCCAATTAGAATGAGGCCCTTTTTAATGAATTGGTATTACATGGGCAGACTGCCATTCTTTGGGCACAAAATGGTACTGTAGACAATATTCAAAAAGTAGTCGTAAGAGGTAAGAGATATGATCAGCAAGTAGATATTACAGGTGACCACTAATGTTATCTGGATCTGGGGAATATTTATTATTTAGTGATTTAAGTTTCTCCTGAACCATGTTGTGTGATAGTTTGATATGTGACTCATTTACTGCATTTATATTAACATAATTTTGAATGGATTTGTTGCAAAATACATCACAAAATCTTTGATTTAAAATGTTAGCCATATCTAGGGGATCATAACAAAGATTATACAAAAGGGGTACAACCTGACAGGTAGGTTTTTTAAGAGAGTTAAAATAAGAATAAAACATATTTCCATTATCTTTACTGGCGTTCTTGGCAAGATTTGATTCCCAACCTTTTTTAGCCTTTCTGATCATGGACTTGCATTTCTTTTGAACTTGTACATAGGCAGACCAATGCTCCTTAATCTGGGATTTTGAATATACAGAATATTTATTTTGTTTTTTGTCTCAATGCCCATTGAATATTTTTTGGACAGCCATTTTGGCCTATGCTTCCTTTGACCTTGCTTAACAATAAAAGGGATATATTTATCTCTTAACTGTAATACCATCTGCTTAAAGAAATCCCAACAACTTTCAGGATCTAATGAGGACATCACATTATCCCAGTCTATACCCCTGATTGTGGCTAGAATACTTGGTAAATCTGCTTTATTATTTAAATTATAGTTTTGTTAATGTTTATGGAAGCATACTGATCAAGGGAAAATTTTATTCAACTATAGTCACTATTGCAAATAGGGGATGAAATAGTAAGGCCTTTTATGTTAAGATGATAACTGTGAAACAAAAGATCTAAAATGTTGTTCCCCCTAGTAGGTAATGAGATACATTTTTGGAGGTTGACTTGTCTGGAGCAGGCTAAAAGTTTTTCACTTGCAAGTGCTGTGCCGGTATCCCATGATATGTCACCTAAATTAAAATCCCCCATACATAACATGGTTCCTCATTCACAGGCATTTTCAAATCCTGTAATAATACCCTCTGTAAGGGTTATATCTGCACTTGGAGGTCTGTAACAAACACCCAATATAATATTTCTGGGACCAGATAAGATTTTATCCCATACTGATTCAATGTTTGCATCAGGGTTTTTAATTTCCTCTGAGATTTCAACTGAATCAAGGGCATCTTTAACTAATAAAGCAACACTGCCACCTATTATATTGGGCCTGTTCAATTTAAAACCTAGTATTATACAGACCCAGGCTGCTTTTTCTTCCCCACAAGTTTCAGTAATTGTAATAATATGAACTTTATCTTTGAGGGCACGTAGTTTAAGCTCATCTATCTTGTGTTTTAGATCTCTGGCATTAAAATAAAGAAATTGTATATGTTGAGCAATACCCTGGGTGGACACTGTATTGCCGAGGTTGATGTTAAGAGAGGCTGGAATACCACACCTCTCCCCCTGGGGATCTAGTTTAAATGTAGGTTAATAAGTTTCATGAAATGTTTCCCCAGAAGAGCTGTACCATGTCTGCTAAGGTGCAGACCATCCCCACAAAATAATTCATAATGACCAGAAAATTCTTCCCAATAAGTAATATATGAAAGCTGTTGATACAAGCACCACTTCCTTAGCCATTGATTATATTGTTGTATTTTATATTTAATGATGAGGTGGCTCTAGGTATTGGGAGAATTTCAGACATTGTAATATCACACTCCATCTCAGTTAAGATTTTAGTTAAGGCCACTGTGTGCTGTTTAACAGTAAGCAAATCTTCTTTACCAATGTTATTTGGCCCGTGTGAATTATTACTACAGGATTTTCCCACCTTACAGGCAGTATATTAGGAAGCATACTTGTGATATCAGCCCCCGTAAAGGAAGAGCAGGTCTGATTTGCTTTGTCAGGGTTACATATGGCTCTATCAAGATGTTTTATGATAGTCTCTGATAACAAAAGTTTACCTTACATCTTCAGTTGTTAAATGGTGAGCAATGGGATTAGTGGGGGCTGTGGAAGTGTCCCTTAAATCAATGAGGTCACCCATAATGCTAGAGGGAGTGACGATAGGTGCCAGAGGGCTATGTTCAGTCAAAGGACTCATAGTCTTATTCAAGCCCAAAGATCTATTAATGTCAGAAGGGGTAGTGGTAGGGTAAATGGGGGCATCCTCCATTAAGTTTAATAAGGGTTCATATCTGTTCTCCGTACTTAAAGTGAAAGCACCTGCTTTTCTGCCCTTTTTTAATGGTTGCCTATTTGGGATCTCATACCATCTATCATCAGATTCAATATGTATTTCTGATGGTAAACAGCACCACATCAAGATCTTCAGTTTGTTTCATGGTACATATTGCAGGAGAGCAGGAACTTTTTAAAAAGTTCAAAACTATACATCTTAGTCCTGGAACGAAATAAAAAGAAAATAGTTTTATTGATGTTTTACAGAAAATACATTATTAATAAGTTCCCCCTTGCCTGTCAAAACTCAGTTTTATCTACTACATGTATCTGTTGCACTGATTTCCCTTCCAATGTTTATGCTGATTCCTGTGACATACTGTATTGCTGTATATGGCTTCTGTTTTTGTAATGTTGTTAATATCATTAAGTTTTCCACCTCTTGATCTATCTCCACATCCCCTCACCCCAAAGACACATCCAGGAATGAGCTGTTAGCAGCTCAGTATGTCTTTCCTGGTGAAACTTTTTTAAATCAACAAATAAATAAATAAAATAATTCAATACAACACCTAGAAAAATAAACAATAAATCATGTACATTTTTTAACTGTTTTCTTACTTGCATTCTTTCTTCTTACCATTATTTATGTAGACATTATCAATTTTCATAATTCGGCTATGTTTTGTAATTTATAGTCTCTGTTGAGCTAAGTTTTATGGGAGGTGCACTGGATTCTGTTGTTTACTGATATTTCCCACTCTCATAACAGCATCCCTGCCAAGTATAGTACTCTCTATGAAATATGATTACACCAAACAGAATTCGCACAGTTGAGCAGGCTAAAACTTAATTCTACACTTATAATTATTACAAATGTTCCTGTTGTACTCTCAGTCTCCCTTATTTTGCTGCCAGTTGCACTTTGCTGAATTGTTGCTATTGCTGTTGATATGCTGTGCTCTGTACTACTTGAACACTGTACTGTTGGGGTGGGGGACAGTGCTGTGACTGGATATGAGGTGAGTGCTGTAACTGTAGGGTGGTGGCTCAGTTCTGTGACTGTTATGGATGGAGTCTCAGTGCTGTGACTGTTGGGGGTGGGGGTCAGTGCTGAGAGTATTGGGGCTGAGGGGTCAGTGCTGTGACTAGTTTGGGGATCAGTTCTATAACTGTAACTGGGTTTGGCGTCAGTTCTGTAACTATAATGGTGGGGGCTTAATGTGTGACTACTAGGTGTGGGGGTCAGTGCTGAGAGTGTTGGGGTGGGGGTAAGTGCTGTGAATGCTGGGTGGGAGGAACTGCTGCAAATGTTGGGATGGGTGAACAGTGCAGTGATAGTGTAGATTATCAAGTATGCATAAGAAGCTTGCCATAAAAGCTTTATGAATACAGCACTTTTTTTATTTATTAGTTTATTTGAGTGGGGGGCTTTACCCCCCCACACTCCCCTTTTTTATGGGGGTGTGTGTGGGGGGGTTAAGTACCCCAACTCAAATAAACTAAAGGAAAGTAAAGGAATGTCCAATTTGACCAAATAACATAACTTGAGCTCTACGTTAATAGCGTAGGTCCTACACATACCCAGTAATCTACACTATTACAAACAGTGCAGTGACTGTTGGGAGTAGGTCTTTTTTTATTTATTTATTGGTAAGAGATCAGAATTACAATCCTTTGAGTCAGGGACTCATTTCCAAAGGCTCCACATTGTAATGCACATCAAGACTCATAAGTACAAATACATACATTCACATATAAAATTAGATTGGAATGGGAGGCATGGGTGAACATAACATTTATTGAGTTATCACAATCATAAGAATAATGCTATGAGCAGAGAACAGTGTATACAGGGGAGGCAGTGAGCCTGAAAAGCAGCATATACAAAGGATTAGCTAAGCATTTCTTCACATTGCAGCAGACATATTACTATAAGAACAATTTTAGAGGCAGACTAGTAGTAAGACTTTGTCATTGGAGTTCACTTGGTCACACACAGATTTCTGGCTGGGTGGCGGCCAGGTGGCTGCTGGCTCATGACTGGGGAACCTACAGGTGTGGGTTGCAAGTAAGTGGTTCCTGAGGGTGACTTGGAATGCATCAATTTTAGGCAGACTGGTGACAGCTGCAGGGAGGGAATTGAACCAGGATGGGACCCTGTAGGAGAATGTCCTCTGGGCTAGGGAGGTCCTCACCCTTGGGACAGCTAGAGAGGATTTATTGGTGCTGTGAATGGAGACAGTGGAGGTTGAGTGGTGAAGGGATGATGCATACCCAGGTGGTGTTAGTCTGAGGAGGGTCTTTCTGGCCATGAGGCAGGACTGACATTGGAGCCTTTCCTCGAAGTTGAGTATTTGAGTGATGGAGTAGAGGGTGCAGGTATATATTAGCTAGTCAACCCCAGACAGGAGCCTGCATGCCTTATTGATGGACAATTTTATCTTGCTGAGGGTGGTGGTATCTGCAGCTGCATAGATCAGCAGGCCATAGTCAATTACAGACAGTACCAATGAGGTGATGGTTAGCTGGAAAGCTTCAGGAGGCAGACAGTCTTTGTGGTGGTAGAAGAGGCTACTACATGCATTAGTTGTGGATGTGAGAGCATTTATGTGAGCATGGAAGGTGAGGGCTGGGTTAAAGGTTATGCCCAGGTATTTATAGTAGGTGACCTGTTCAAGGGGATGGAGGGAGCTGGAGAGGATCTGCAGGGGGGTGTTTTTGAGTTTACTTTGCTGGTGGGCAAATATCATGGTCTTTGTTTTTTTCAGGTTCATGATCAGTCTATGGTCCATGAAGCAGCATTCGGCCTGACTGAAAGAGTACTGGAATGAGGCCTGAAGACTGGGGGGGGGGGCTGGTGTGGGAGGCACAGAGGACAGCGTCATCTGTCTAGAGTAGAACCTTGCCAGCACACGAGTTGGGTAGTGTACTGAGGAACAGACTGAAAAGTAGTGGTCCCAGGATGGAACCCTGTGGTACTCCTGAGAGGACAGGGTGGGTACTGGAGAGTGTCATGTTGGTCTTCATGCATTGGGTCCTTGAGGATAGGTAGCTCATGAACCAAGCTAGGGAGGCCTTGGGAGAAGCCCACTTGAAGGAGGGGGTGACTGACCATATCAAAGGCCTTGGAGAGGTTAATGAACACAGCTCCTGCCAGATGGCCTTTGTCAAGTGTGGCATGGAGGAAACTGGAGAATTCAAAGAGTGCCATGGTGGTGGTGTGGCCTGAGTGGAAACCATGCTGCTCTTTGCTGAGCAGGCCATGGGTTTTGAGGTAGTTGGCCAGTCACTACCTTTTCCAAAGCTTTGGGGGGGGGGGAGGATGGAAGAAGAAGAAGAGGAAGAATCAGCATTTATATAGCGCTTTTCATACATCCAAAGCACTTTACAAGCAATGCTGGACTGGTAGTGAAGTGACTGAATGTGTGGTGGCGGCCATATCGCACATCATCACCCACACACAGCCTGATAATTGCATGAACCAGTTTATGGAAGGGAGCGTTGGCCAGCGACACGGAATATTCCCTACTCTTTGCGAAGAGTGCCCTGGGTTCCTCTACTTCCACCTGGACATCCACCAGGACAACACCAGGATGGGTAGAAGGGACCTCGGTTTAACATGGTGTTGTTAGCACGCCTGAGGCAAATTTGCAGAATGTCGGGAACCGTTTTGAAATGGTCCACGTCATTCCTTACTGGGAGATCACAAAGAGTTGTGTTGGGGATTTTTTCTTCCGGCCCAGTCTCTTTGTTGTGTGGAGTGCCTCAGGGTTCCGTGCTGTCACCCGTGTTGTTTGCAGTGTATATGCTGCCCCTCAGAAATATCATAAGATGGTATGAGCTGAGGTTTCACTGCTATGCTGATTATACCCAGCTATATCTGTCTTTTGCACCCGACCAGGATGGAGCTCTCTCGATGTTTAACAACTGTCTGGGGGAAATCCAAGACTGGATGGATTCTAGTTGGTTAAAATTGAACTCTGAGAAGACTGAGGTGTTGGTGGTGGACCCGGGTGGTCGGATTGAGAGGTCATGTACTGACGCGCCTTCTGGAATTTTTCTTGGCGGAGTGTCATTACCGACCTCTGAACGGGTGCGTAGCCTTGGGGTGATTTTTGACGATAAGCTGACCTTACAATCTCAGGTGTCAGCTGTCGTCAGCACCTCCTTTACCATCTTAGGAATATTGCCAGGGTTAGGCACCTTGTTCCATCTGACTCCTTGCCAACGTTGGTCCACGCCTTTGTGTCCTCGTGCCTGGACTACTGCAATGCCCTTTACTTTGGGCTTTCTGGGGTTGAAATCCGCCACCTGCAGCTGGTGCAGAACGCAGCAGCCCAGGTTTTGACTGGGACAAGTAGGTCCTGTCATATTACCCCGGTGCTGCGTAAACTGCACTGGCTGCCTGTTCGGTGGCGGATCACCTTTAAAGTCATTTTATTGACTTTTAAAGCCCTTCGGGATCACGGTCCATCCTATCTGAAAGACTTCCTGGTTTGTTACTGCGCCAATCACTCCACTCGGCCGACATGGGGTTGCTGGAGATTCCAAGAGCGAGTTTAAAAACTTCAGGCAGCAGAGCTTTTTCTCATGCTGCCCCCACTCTTTGGAATTCTCTACCATGCCGGTTACGGGAGTGTACCTCCGTGGAGATATTCAAGAAAGAATTAAAAACCTTTTTATGGAAAATGGCCTTTTTGGAGGATTAAGCTAGTTAGAACCTGATTGTATTGTATTGTAATTTATTAAGTTTTTATGATGTATTTATGATGTGTTTTTATAAGTTTATGTTTGTATGGATATTTATATTCATGTTATTAATTTGTTCAGCGCTTTGATAATTTGAAAGGTGTTATATAAATAAAATTATTATTTATTATTATTATAACATCTCATCTGAAGGACGGCACACCCCAGCAGTACAGCACCCCCCAATACTGCACTCAGATGCCAGTGATTTTTAGGTGCAAGTCCAATCCTAGTGTGGGACAAGAACCCATGACCTTCTGGTCCAGAGGTGGATGTGCTACCAACTGACCCATGCTGACACCACTGGAACACAAAGTCCTTTTTTCAAATAGAATACATACATATAAGAAAGTATACCAAGTTAGTGAATACATAGATACATTGCATAAATGTACAGAGTCATATACTTAAAAGATGAAGTATACAGATTTCATAGGAGTACAAGAGATTAGTACACAAGCAAAATCAATTGCAGGACAAGGCTAGAACAAAAGATAATATATAAAAGATAGGGACCACAGTTGTGAGCTGTGGGTCAAGATACTGATTGTACGGCACATTTCAGAGACATAACATCATTAAGTACATACCTGGGGCACTGAGAAGAGATAGCGACCCAAGGTCAACTATTGCAAGAGCATCTGCTGCACTCAGGTAAATATACCTTGAGCCCTTTTCTAAAGCCTCCAAGGGAGAAGCAGTTTGGAGGGAAGTAGGAAGTGTTCAATAGGGATGGATCTGAGCTAGCAAAAGTTATTTCCCCTGCACTGTACCTAACCCTGGGTATTTCTAATAGTGAGCAGTCAGAGGATCTGAGCACTCTACATAATGGTTTGAGTGTCAAGATACGTTGGAGGCAGGGAGGGGTAGGACACCTTTCAAGTGTGTAAGTAAGGCAGATAAGAGGATATTCAAGCCCACATTCCATGAATAGCTAATTCAGGGACTGTAAAACATTGGAGTTGTGCATCCTAGGTGGGGCACCTGAGGCAAAGCGGCCAGTCTTATTATAAAGTACATTAAGCTTACTAAGTTCACTGCTTTTCAAGGAGTTAAGAACGGGGGCGGCACACTGTATGAGAGGGAGCAGCATGCTTTTGGCAACAGCCTGCCACAATTCCTTGCATAGGTTGTTAACTAACAGTATAACAAACCAAATTTTTGATGTAGGGATTTTGAGACATATTCAGTTTGGGATCTGAGAGAGGTTTCTTGGTCCAAGTATACTCCTAGGGACTTAAATCTCTCAATCACCTCTTTATGGGTTCCAGTTGGTGTGGATAGGTCTAGCAGGTGCTGCCTGGCTACACCCAGATATCTAGGGTTAAACATGATAAATTTAGTCTTCTTGGCACTGAATACCAATTTATTAGAAGAGAACCACCTTTCAAGTGCCAGGAAGTCCTCTGCAAAAAGACGGTTAATGAGGTTGACATCACTGGAGCTTCTGTAAAGTACTGTGTCATCAGCATAAAGCTGCAGGCTTGCCCCATCACAGGGACCAGGCATATTATTTATAAATAGGAAAAATAGCAGAGGACCCAGGATGGACTCTTGAGGGACACCATCAGTTATGGGTCTAAACGTTGATTGCACACCTTTCCATTTCACTTTCTGAGACCTGCTAGTCAAGTTGTGAATAAGCCACAGACGGAACAAGCTATTAAGACAAAACCTCTTAAGTATTTCTAGTAGGAGGTCATGATTAATGAGATCAAATGCTTTAGTAAGATGTATGAAAATTGCACCAGTCATGGACCCCATCCATGGTATCCAAGATATGATTGGTCAGTTCAACCAGGGCTGTGTCAGTACCATGAAGTTTTCTGAACATGTGTTGCCAATAAGACAAACGGTGACACTGTTCAAGATAGTGTTGGAGCTGGTTATATATTAATCTATCTTGATTTTAGCAAGGAAGCAATGTGGGAAGATGGGGCAGTAGTTTTTTACAGGCTCTTTGGAGCCACCCTTGTATACAGATACTACCAGGGCAATATTCCAACTATCAGGGATTTTCCCCTCTATAAGAAATGTGTTGAAGAACATGGCAGCAGGGTAGGCAATTACAGGAGTGACTATTTTTAGCAGTTTAGGCTCCAATTTATCAAATCTCTCCAAGCCTTCTGTTTTTAATTGCTTTAGGACAGTCAGAACCCCCTTCCCAGTTATCTGCAGAAAATGGAATTCAGGAGTAGGGTTCACTATTTCATTCTGAGTTGGGGTATCCAGAGAGGATCCAGAGAAGGGAACTTTAAATCTATCCAGCTACCATCATGCACTGTCAGACTGACCTACAGGTGGAGCTGCGGCCAGATCTGGCCAGACTCTATACTTCCAGACTGACCTACTGGTGGAACTGTGGGACCCTGCACTAACACTGTGCAAACTGCACGAAAATCAGGGCATAATAAGATGCTAATCTTGATGTTTGCACAGAGACTACCTAAGTAGGCTCATTTGCATGTCACTTTTTAATATGGCAAAGTTTAGCACAGGGCAAACGTGTTTGCACTGGGCAAACAGTTTAGCTCCACGCTAAACCTGTGCAAACATGTTAGCACAGCACTAACGGCTCAGGGAATATTATACCATTTTGCACACTATCCTTTCACATGCACTGCTGCCTTCAACCGTATTGAGGCCACGCAATTGGTAGCACACACATTGGCCACATAGTTCACCTCTCCCTACTTTCACGTCGCTGTACACTGTGTTGCTGTTGTGGTATGCACTTCCTGGTTGCTATATTCAGAGCTGTCTTATTCCAGGGCTACATTTGCCCTGCTATTCCTTTTGAATATAGCTTGCTTTTTGTTCTGGGCTATGTTTGCCCACCAGGCTGTGCTAATTTAGCCCCGGGGCAAATATTTGAATATCTGGGCCAAAAATTCCCTTTGTGTGTATCACATACTTTTACTCATAACTTGGCCATTTTACAATATTTTAGTCAAAAATATTGAATATACTGTTTACATGACATTACCTCATGAACAAGGATGGTAGAAATTTTCAAGTACAGGTCAAAAGGTGATTTTGAAGTATGAAACATAAATTTGCGATAAAATAAAGTATGTGTTGCACATTGCAACACTAAAATGTGCAATACAAAAATTCCATCTTGTGTCACACATACTTTTACTCATAACTTGGCTGTTTTACAATATTTTAGCCACACATTTTGAATATACTTTTATTCATGATCATAGCTCATGAACAAGGATGGTAGGAATTTTCAAGTAGAGGTCAACAGGTGATTTTGAAGTGTGACATAAATTTGCAAGACATAAATGTATGTATTGCACATTCTAGTGTTGTACTTAAATGTGCAACACTATAATATGTGACACAAAAATGAAATTTTTGTGTCTCACATACATTTACTCAGAACTTGACCACTTTACAATATTTTTGTCCCAAATTTTGAATATACTGTTTACGTCATCCTACGTTGAGAACAAAGATGGTGGGGTTTTTAAGTACAGGTTAGAAGTTGATTTCATAGTGTGACATATAAATGTGTGATACGTAAATGTATGTGTCACACATTTTAATGTTGCACTTAAATGTGTGACACTAAAATGTGCAACACAAAAATTCCATTTTTGTGTCTCACATATGTATACTCATAAATTGGTCATTTTACAATATTGTTGTCCTAAATTTTGAATACTATATATTGTTCACATGACCCTACTTCATGAACAACAATGATGGGAAAAGCTGATTTTTAAGTGCAATACAGAAACCCCCTTTTCCTAACATATAACCCCCTGTTCCTAAATCCTGGCTACACCAGGATCACTTGTTGTTTTAAAGCCCACAAAAATCTCTTTCAGATTAGATACTGGGCTTATCTTTTGGTATCAGCAGTCCAGAGATATTCCAGTCTAAATAAGTCCTATCTAAAAGTGAGGCAGCAGCTATTTCATAGAACCTTGAGACAGTAAGTGATGCCACTGTTCTGCGACCTGTACTCAACAAAATATAACTTGGCCAACAGTGACATTACTGTATGTCTCAAGTTCCATGAAATGGCTGCTGCCTCAATAAAAGAAACAGACAGTATCAGTCTAGACAAGGCTATGTCTTCATGTGTAACACCTACAGATAAGCATAATGCATCATTTGAAAGTGCTTTATGTGGTCTAGCAGACTTTAAGGAAACCGGCACATCTAAATCTGCCTTTCTCGCTAATAAGCTACCAGATGAGTAACTGCTGAGGGGACGGGGTGAATTTTGTGGAGTTTGCATTCACAACTTTTGAGAATGCTGCAGAACAGTTCTTCCAAGTTGGTGAAAAAATTTCTAAGTTTTTGAATTCTGTATTTTATTTTCCTGATTTGCTGAACCAAAGAACATGCAAGTCCCATTCTTAGAAATAAATGAAAATATATAAAGCATCAGACTTGTGGAGTTTCTGTTGCAGGAAATAAAATAAGAGTGTTTTACAGTTAGGAATGTGCCTCATTTGTCAGCTGAAAGATTGCCTATTTGTGGGAAAACCCATCAAGTTTTGTTCTTCAGAAATGCATTTTTTTCAGTTATATTTGCAGCAGTCTGTGATTTCAAAGTCTCTGACCTTTATCAAGAATATCTTCTCCAGTGGGCTACACCTCTGTAACTGTAAGACACTGGTGTCACGACAACTAGGAAACTTTTTCTAGCCAGTGGCTGTCCATGATAACATGTGTCTTTGCCACCTATATAATGTGGGCAGACCCATTACTGCTCAGTTATTTCTCCTACCATCAACTATTTGTCAGACCTGCAGAGAACCAGTACCATTACAACTTTGTTATTTTCCAACTTTACTTACTTGTCGATGTTGTCCTTTTGTGCTGCCACCAAAAAAAAATGTTATTTAGGTTTTGTACCTGCAGTTACAGGATCTACAAGGAAAATGCTCTCATGGTTTATGTTTGCTGTTTGAATCTGTCTCAAGACATTAGGGCCTGCAAAATATGCTAGAGATTTAGCTGGGCCACAAAGAGCCACCAAAAGAAGGCTCTTGAAACCGTCATCACAATGAAGGCCATGGAAGCATCTGTCAAGGTTGCAGGCTCCAAAACAGCTTCTACCTCTTATTCAACCACTTCCAGGAAAGACACTCCCTGGCATTCAGTGATGCTGTTGCTGATATAGTTGTTGAGGACCAAGGACAAAAACAAAGAAAAATCATTGAAGTCCTCCTCTTGCAGCTGTCACCACAAGTATAAAGACAAGGCGCATGCTTCACCAGTGAGGTTGAGGTCTCAATTGAAGGAGGATGAGTCCTTGTCATCATCCACTGTGGTGGTGACAACTGCAGCCCCCCAACTGTGGATGAAACACCAAGGTCATGGTCATGGTCAGGGTCTGGCTCTGGCACTACCATACCTATACAGATGGAATGCAGCTTACGCTGTCAGGGTCTATCTCCTTGATTTCGGTAGTCCCACGCCTTTTTAGGGTGCTGTTGACTCCCAAGTACTGCTGGTTTTGTTCTCAGAATTGATTCAATGACTATTACCACCTTCCCCTCAGGCTGTTATTGTCTATATTATTAAAACGTACACCTGTTATTCGTACATCACAGTGGCTGCCTTCATCACTGGCTCTGACTATTACTCCCATTGCCATTCCAGATGAGGAGGAAGAGAATTATAATCCTGACCTCCTTAATATGGAAGAGGATTTGGAGAATGAAGAAAGGGAACATGATCCCTGTGAGGGGGTTTACCTTCCAGTTTTACCCTCTCCTCATGCAGCGAGGACTCTGTGGTGTATATATCCAAGTCTCCTCCTGAAGATTCCTCTTTTCAGCCTTGGTCAGACAACTCCAGGAAGTTATGGGATTAGAAGTTGAGGAGGAAAGCTCCACAAAAATAAATTTTATGGAGTTTATGGAGGTTCCTACTGCTCCTTCCATGGTCATTCTTCCTGTATACCTTGCTTTAGCAGATGCCACATTTGTTGCTTGGCATAGGCCTGAGATCTTGCCTGTAGTGCCTAGAAAAGCTGTTAAGCAGTACCCTGCCCCATCTGCTGAGCCCTACTATGCTTCACAGTATGAAAAACATTCTCTGGTTATCATGGTTGTTCATGATTGTTCTAGGATCCCTAGACATATGAGCTCCCTGCCTTCTAATAAAGAATCTAGGAGGTTGGATGTAATGGCAAAATATCTTATGCCTCTGTATCCTTTGGCCTCACAATTGCTAACTACCAGGCCTATATGATTAAATATCAAAATAATCTGTGGAAATCTGCTATGTCTACTTTTCAGGCATTGCCTGATAGGCCTGCCAAAGCTAATTTGCCTAAAACCACTTCAGCTGGTGCAGATACTGGTAAACATTTGTTGCACTCTGTGTATGATGCTTCTGATGCATCTGCCAAGGCTGCTACCTCCGGCATATGCTTGCTGAGAAAATCCAGGGTTCGCATGGCTGGATTTGCCACTCATGTACAACAGTCTGTATTGAGTGCCCCTTTAGAGGCTGCAGGCTATTCTGGGATGATGTTGAACATTCTCTACATGAGCTTCAAATCTTCAGGATGACCTTAAGGTTACTCAAGTCTCTTACCCCTCAACCAACCAGGGAGTGTGGTAGATATTCATTTCATAGGTCTGCTGGCTGTTCCTCGTGTCAGCAGCCCCGTTTCCATGGTAGAGATCCCTCCCAGGTCCTGTCCCTCCTCATGCCCATGCAAAGGCACCAAAAGATATTGCTCAAGGTGGCACCCCTGCTGCTCCAGTACCTTTTTACTCTGCACCTCATCCCCCTCCACTGCTGCTTTCAGTGGGGGGCTGCAGGTGGGGAGGAGGATTTCCTCTCATCTTCAAAAATGGAAGGAGATCACAATGGATGAGTGGGTCCTGGAAATAGTAGAAAAGGGCATGCTCTGCGGTTGCTGTCTACTCCTCCTGAACATTCTCTGCCTCCTAGTCACTATCCTGCAGTCCACTTGTCCCTTCTGCTAGCAGAGGTTCAGTCACCTATATAAAAGTATGCTATCAAACTTGTTCCTCTCCAAGACAGAAACAAGGGGTTCTTTTCCAGATATTCTCTGGTTCCAAAATGGACTAGATATCTGTGTATTGTACTGGACATGAGGGACCTACACCTGTTCATTGAATGCAAAAAGTTTTGAATGGTGTGCTATCAGGCTGCCATCTCCCTGCTTGCAAAAGGGGGATTGTCTCTGTGTCTTGCGCATAAAGGGTTGTGAATGGGTGTGGGAAATAGATAACAGACACATTTGTAAGCTTTAAAACACACTGGGGCCCAGATATTCGTGGTAACTCGGTTCTGGGCTCAATTAGTCCTGCCTGGGGCAACCCTAGCCCCTCGGAGCAAAAGCAAGCTATATTCAAAAGGAATAACCCAGGGAAAACAGCCTCTGAATATAGCATGGGAATGATGCTGGGCAAACTGGGCTGGGAGTGCAGGGCAAACGTAGCCCTGGAATAAGACAGCTCTGAATACAGCAACAAAGAGGTGCAAACCACAACAGCAACAGGAAGGTAAGTAGAGGTGAAATATGTGGCCAATGTGCATGCCAGCAAATGCGTGGACCCAGTACAGCTGTAAGCAGCAGCACATATGAAAGTACAATGTGCAAAAATGTGTAAAATTCCCCGAACCATTAGCGCTGTGCTAACATGTGCGGTGTTAGTGCAAAGCTAAGCCATTTGCCTGGCGCTAAACTTTGCCATATTCAAAAGTGACATGCAAATGAGCCTACTTAGGTACTCTCTGTGCAAACATCTGGATTAGCATCTCATTATGCCCTGATTTGCATGCAGTTTGCCCAGCATTATCGCAGGGTCCCACAGCTCTACCTGTAGGTCAGTGTGGAAGTACACGGGCTGGCCAGGTGTGCTTGCAGCTCCACCTGTAGGTCAGTCTGACAGTGCATGATGGTAGCTGCAGGCTACATGTATGCAGTACAGCATAGCATTGTGTACTCCAGGGTACAACACAGCATAGGCACAGGCGGTGGTGGTGATGCATGCAACTGTCACACTGTAGGGCATGCTACAATGAACAGCAGACGCCACAGTAGCAAGGGGGCCAGTAGTGTGAGGGACACAGCACTGCCTATGGTGTGTAGGGTAGTGATGACCACTGCACTGTACACAGTGACAAGCCCATCTTGCAGGTGTTTACTGACAGTGGACAATACTGTCACACTGTTATGTGACCCACAGATGCTGCACCTCTGGCATGGGATGCTCATAGTGACATAAACATGGCCAGCTGTGTGTGCTTTGGTGTATGTACAGCTGTATGGTATGTGACTGGGGGGGGGCATGTACAATCGGACAGGCACATTGGTATTGGGGTGTTCCCAATACTGGCCCATGTGCACTGCATGCTGTGTCCCAGCCTTGTGGCCGCGCCTGGTCTGTGGTGAGGTCTGGCTACCTGTACACCCTTCCCTCATCACCCACCATGCCCACAGTGCTGCGTGTGTGTGCTGGCATCTGTTGGTCACCACAGATATGTGGTCTGCAGGTGTGTGCTATTTGACCATGCTGCCATGGTGGCCCCTGGGGGGCCAGATCACCACATACTGCCTGGCATGGCTGGGACAGGTGGCAGCTGTTGGCATCATTGTGGTGCCATCAGTGAGCAGCATTTTTCTTCCATGTCTGGCTTTTATTCTGTGTCATAGTCATATGTTAGGATTGCACAAGGCCATACTAATGCCGCACTAATGCCACACAATGCCACAATGTTGCGCAAAGCTGGATTGTCCAGGGTTGAGACCAGCTTTTCATGGGTTTTAATTTGTACCTCGCAAAGGGTCATGCTAAGTCACGTTAAACCACTTTGCATGGCGCTGGTCGCTGTAGAAAACAGTGCACCTGTATTTATATTCAGTTTTTCCCTTGCATATATTATGGTTTTGCCTGTCACTAATGTGGTTTGCGCCCGCAATTTGGCCTTTTGAATATAGCAGACCCGCGCTAATCCTGCACTAAACCTGCGCAGTTTGTGCACCATGCAAAGCTTTGAATATCTGGGCCTGGAAGCTTTAGTGTGAATTTTATTTAAGGAAGTTTTTAACTCAGAATAACTAGAAAATAATAAATTTAGAATAATACGATATTAACAGCACACTAGCTCTGCTGTCTGAGCCTTCAGCACTACTCTTCCCCAATAGCTGCTGCCACAGAGTCAAGATACTTTGAAATCAGTTATCTTTACTATCATCTGTACAGACCATATATCTGGTCTTTCCTCTCCAAGCCTATCTGCCTACTGAGAGCAGTATGCATGATTTTATACTAACTGGCTCAAGCATCACTACAATCACATGACCCATTGATCCGCCCCTATTCTAATACATAAAGATTTCTAAACTAATACATCGGTTTGGGGATTAGTGAGGTCAAATACACTTTATTAACAGCTCTAAAATACATATCCTGGCTCTCCAGGAAAATAGTTAATAAGAAAGTGCTATATTAAACATGTATACTTAAGGGGGCATTAAAACCTGAAGCCCCTCCTACTATCTAGTGACCCAGCCTACTGAGCTCCTATAAATAAGCCTCTCTTTGGTGCCGCTAATCTCTACAGAACCCTGCGATACAGGTAGGAGACAATCTCCTTATCTCCATAATAACATGTGAATATACCTTTTTCCTCTGAGTACCAAACATGGTACATGCTAACACTAATATGTGGTGACAGGACATAACATATATATATATATATATATATATATATATATATAAAGAATCCCAAGGGCATATTCTATTATTATACTTGAGTCAGCTTCTTACTTTCAGCCAACGAGCGTCATTTTCATTTGGGCCTGTTCTAGGTTTGTCTAACAGGAGAATACTCCTGAACTCCATATAAACCCTTTTTCTTTGTACCCTTGGTACCCACACTTGTCTCGAAGTCCTCCAAGACCAGCGGACATAACTGTGTGCTTTTGCACTAGCATTGTCTCCCTCACTTCACTACAGTGAGCGTTTCCACCAGAGTGTAATGCCAGAGCCATATGTGCTCTATGTACCCTGACTGCGACTGAAAGGACATGGGTACATCGCAAGCAAAGTCCATGTACCAATACAAAGGTTTACAGATACTTTCTACAGGTATGTTACAAGTGACTACATGGGCAAGCACTGTATTTATAACAAGAAAACAGTATGGCTGGCAGGTATCAGGACTGCCTATGGGTATTTCCATACGTATACAATGTTGTATCCAACCTGGCTCCATTCAGCTTTTCTAACTGTGCGGCAACAGTCCGGTGCCCAAATTAAATGGAAAAACACTTTCTTGTATAAGAAAAGGATGAAACCATAGGGTTAAGACAATAACCTTATGTGTCATTGTTTGGCAGGACAATAACATCACTTTAGGGGCAATTTATTAGGTAGGCGCATGAGACGGTATGAAACAGAAAATGTAGGGGGGGTAGAATAGAATAAAGTACTTAGGTAGGAGGCCACCCTGCCCAAGGTGAAAAGGGGAAACAAGATAAAAAGGAAAGATAAGAGAACAAACACTGCTACAGCAGACTTCAAGGGGACAGAGAAGGGGAGCATCTCAAGCTATAACATGAAAATATTAAAGAGGGGGTCCCAATGACCACAAACCCCTGTTGTTAAGTGAAGACCACCTATTCTAGTTGGTCAGTTTCCCAGACAACCTACCCATGCAGGATGGGTAGGATGGAGCTTTCACCCTTCCTCACTTTGAAGTGCCACCCCAGGGTCCTTTTCATTTTCACACAACAGAGAAAACGGTAACTGTTGCATGGTAATACAACAAATGTATTTTTTTTTACAACAAATACCCTGGAGTGTCTCATATTATCTTTTCAGTTTGTCTGAAGGGCCAATCTAACATTTACTGATCCCTCTAGGGTGCCTTGAGCCCCATATTGAGACTGGAAGTCCACATCACTGTGTAAAACACCAGCTCCGTGTTTAACAGTAATTTGATAGGGCTGCAGGGCTAAATACCATCTCATAATTCAGTTATTTTTGTCTTTCATCTGTGACAGAAAACAAAGTGGCTTATGGTCCTATCAAAAATGGTACTCCCCATAAATAAAAGCGAAGTGCTTCTGTTGCCCAATTAGCAGCTAAACATTCTTGTTCGATTGTAGAATATTTCTGCTCTCTCTTGTGTTGCTTTCAAGAAATATAAATGATGGGATGTTCTTCCCCATTAATGTTCTGACACAGGACTACTCCTGTACCTGTCCCTGAAGTGTCGGTATGCACTTCAAATGAGTTTTGAAAGTAAGGGCTTTTCAACACCAGTGAAGAGCATAAAGCTGCTTTAATTTTTTGAAAGGCCTCCTTACAATCCGGGGACCATAGCACCTTATTTCCATCTCTCTTTTTCATGAGGTTAGTTAAGGGAGTGACTATCGTAGCAAAATTGGGTATGAATCTATGATAGTACCCAGCCATGACAAAAAAATTACCTCACTTGTTTCTTTGTTTCTGGAACATGGCAATTGGCTACAGCCTCTATTTTACTTATCTCAGGTCTTACCAGTCCATTCCCTAGTATGAACCCTTGATACCTAGTCTCATGCTTTGCTAGGGCACATCTAGTCTGGTTGATTGTCATCCTGCTTGTTGTATAGAAGTGAATACACCTTTTAGATGTACCAGGTGAGTATCCCAATCTGTCCTGTAGACAACAATGACATCCAAGTAGGCAGCACAGTATTTACTGTGGGGTGCCAATACTTGGTCCATATACAGTTGATATGTTGCAGGGGCACCGTGAAGCCCAAATGGCATGGTCTGAAATTGGGATAACCCAGCTGATGTGCTAAAGGCTGTTTTCTCTTTGGCGGTATCTGCTAATGGAATTTGCCAATAGCCTATCGTGATATCTAAGGAGGAGATGTACTTTGCTTGATCAATCTGGTCAAGGATATCATCCACTCGAGGCATGGGATAGGTGTTAAAGTCTGCCACTTGATTCAAACCTCTAAAGTCAAGGCACAACCTTATGCCTCCTTCTTTTTTCAGTACCATGACTATAGGTGAACCCTAGGCACTTTTTTAATGGTTCAATTACACTGAGTGACAATAATTTTTGAATTTCTCATTGGACCTCATTTCTTACTCTTTCTGGCAGTCTGTAGGGCTTTTTCCTAATGGGATGGGCGATTGTGCGGATGTGATGTTCAACCTCTCTTGTTTTCCCTGGTGTACTTGTAATAGGGTTACCACCTGTCCTAATTCCCACAGGACAGTGCTGATTTGGGCAGCTGTGTCCTGCAAAAAAACTGGAAAAATACTACATGTCCTGAATTTATAGTAGAAAAAATATTTTCTAACTTTCCACTAAATGTTGCAGAAAACTACAATACTTTAACTAATATACCTTAAAATGATAAGAAACAACATAAGCCACTAAGAAACTACAATACTTAGCCTTAATTTTGATTATATAGAAAAAACAAGTCTGTTGCATGGTCGAGGTTACGTAGTGTCCTGCGAAAAATCATGTTTCAATAAGAAATGTCCCACTTTGGGCTACTTAAAAAGTGGTAACCCTAACTTGTAAAGGTGGAAGCAAAATTGTGAACTAAATCCTGTAGTTCTACCTTTTGGGAGCTATCCAAGTCGGAGTTAATCACTACGTCCTGTGGGCCTGTCTGAATTTCTAGCCTTTCACAGGCTAATTCCAAGTCAGTTATCTCTCAGTTCTGAAGAACTGTCATACTCACTGCTACCTGGGGCTTCTCATGCCATTTTTTAAGAGATTTGCATGATATATTTTTATTTTTTCCCTTCTATCAGGAGTTTCAATTTCATTGGTTACTGGTCCCACTTGTTGCATAACTTTATAAGGGCCTTGTCATTTCATAAGGAGCTTGTTAGTAGAAGAGGGAAGTAATAACAATACCATATATTCTACAGTGAATTGTTTGTTGGTAGTACATTGAGCATACTCCTTTTTCTGTAGGGCCTATGCCTTAACCCCTGTCTCATGCACTTTCTATGTATATATCATCAATCTTTGTCTTAACTACCTCATATTTTGGGTTATTCCTGGATGTTTCAAATCTTTTCCATTTTCCCAGTACTCTTTAACAATATCAGATGGTCTCTGAGGGTTCCATCCATAGAGCAATGAGAAGGGGGAATAGCCTGTAGAGGACTGAGGAACTTTCCTATAAGCAAATAATAAATAGTGTAGGAACTTATCTCAGTCTTTTCCTTCTTCTTGGACAAACTTCATAAGCATGCATTTCAACGTCTGGTTGAATTGCTCTATGAGTCCATCCATTTGAGGATGATATGGGGACATTCTTACGGCCATAATATTTAAAAGGCGGTACAGCCCGGCCCGGTGGCACAGAGGGTTGAGGCGCGGGCACCTTACCACTCACCATGCCAGCGACCCGAGTTTGGGAACGGACTTGGGTGCCGGGGGTTGGCAGGGGAAGGGGAAGGATTGAGCATCTGTAGGACTGCTCTCCTCCCTGGGGAGGTTTGGGGATGCATGGTCACTCTACAGTGGCCCCCGGTGGAGACCGGGAGCACTGCAGAGGGATCGCAACAAGGGGAAACACCACAGAAAAATGGAAATACCACTCTGGGGACTGGCCGGATGATGGCTGCCAGCCCAGGACATCTCTGAAGATTCCCAGGAAACCATGGAAAGCCTCAGCAGTGCCCAGGAACAAAGGAAAAAATAGTGTGCCAGTTTCCTCCCGCCGGTGCCTTCTCCTCGGAGGAGAGTGACCCACCCTGTAAAAGGGTTACACCAGGCTATCCTGAGGATGACTGCAGATCTGAGTTAAGATGACTTGGGGGAGATAGTAGGAGGAGTGTCTGTGGGTCATGGTAGCCCAAAGGAGTGGCAGCTCCAGAGTACGATGGGGTTATAAATAGATAACTCAAAAAAAGGTGGTACAATTCTTTCAGAAGAGTGGCATTAAAATTGCTCCCCTGATCAGTAAGAATCTCCCTTGGAATGCCTATCCGACTAAAAAGTTGCACAAGTTCAGCAGCTATTTTAGGGGTTGTGACAGTTTGTAAATGAATTGCTTTCTGGTACTTGGTAGCATAGTCACATATGACTAAAATAAACCTGTTACCTTTAGTACTTTTGATTAATGGTCCTACTATGTTCATTCCTATCCTCTCGAATGGGGTTTGCACCAATGGGAGGGGCAATAAAGGGGCTATATCTTTTTTTTCCCCTTCTGTACCACCCTCTGACATTCTGGACATTGTTTGCAGTTATTGGCTAGATCACTATGTATACCAGGCCAAAAGAACCTCTGTAGGAGTTTGCCTAATATTTAGTCCCTTCTGGCATAACCTGTCCATGGTACATCATGCCATAAGTATAACAGATGTTGTCTATAACAAGTCAGGACCATTAGTTGCTCTACCTGCTCTCCTGTATCAGGATTGGTATACATCCTATACAGCAACTGGTTGGAAACCTTCATTTTAGGTATCCTTGCCTTCTGTGATTGCCCAACCTGGGAAAAGAAAAAGGTTAAAGACTAATCGGATCATTGTTGGTGTTTCATATCACTTTGTACCAGTACATTTTGGATTTCATCATAGGCTCCCATTTGTTTTGTCCATTCCCTCTGTTTTTTTCTCTTTTTTCATTAAGGGATGTTCTAGTTTTCCCCAGCTCACTAAATACCTCTTCATCAAAAGGAAATACCTCCCCAAGTGGCGGTCCCCTGTTTGCTTGAGCTTGGGTAGTTACTGTTGTTACCATCCACTCCTTCTGTAAAAGGGTGGAAAACTCTGGGTACTCATGACCAATTAAAAGGGGTTCAAGGGAGATTTGGGACAATACCAGCTGTGACTACTGCTGGTTTTCCCTGGATCTGAAGGTCAGTTGTAGCTGTGGGGTAGTGATGGGTGTCACCATGGATACACATAACCTGTAAATCATACCCCCTCTGTGCTGTTCCCACCAATTCTGGCCTTATCAGGGTATGTTTACTGTCTGAATCGATTAACCCAACCACATTCTGTTCCTTCACTGTAACATTTGTTAAAAAATAACCTGCCTCAAACAAGGCTAAATTAGTTTTAATTATTGTTTTGAAAGGACAGTATCAAGCTTTATGCCCTGCCCCTTGACAGTTTCTACATATGATCTCAGCTGGGAATGTTCTTACTGTAGACCCAGGTTGTTCTTCTTGTCTAAGTGCATATCCTGGGTGTACTTGTGGGGTCAGTCTTACCATGGTGGGTGTCTTGACTCTATGTGGGTCATGTACGTGTGGTCTGCCCTTCTGGTATAGTTTATGTGCTGCCAGGAAGTCCTCAGCCAATGAAATGGCTCTTTCAGTATCCTTAGGCTTGTGCTGTTTCACCCACATTTGTACATCTGTGGGTAAAATCTTCACAAATTGTTCCAAGATAAAAGTTCCAATATAGCAGTCTTCGAATTTGTAGCAGACTGAATCCATTTATGACATGTCTTTTAATCTGGCATAAGTTTCTTTGGGCTGGTCATGCGCCTGGTGTTTAACAGCCTGGAACTTTTGCAGGTAGGTCTCCTGACTAATGTCATATCTCCTCAAGATCTCAGTTTTAACAGTGTCATAGTTTTCAGCACTGCCAGAGTCAGTGTTGCTGTAAGCTAACTGGGCCCTCCCAGTCAAGTATGGAGCAAGCTGTACTACCCACTGTTCTTAGGGCCACCCGCAAGCTCGGGCCACATGCTCAAAGGTGATAAGGTATGCCTCTATATCATCAGAATTAGTCATTTTTGTCAGTTTAATATCTTTTGGGGTTGGTATTGCTTCCATTTCCTTCAAGTCCCTGACCTGTCCCCAATGATTGCAAAGCACGTAACATTTCTACCCACCTCTTCTCTTGTGTTTTTCGATCACGTTCCCTCTCTTGGAAATCCATATCCCACTGCCTCTCCATTTAGCACACTGCTAACCACTTCAGCAGTTTGGCTATGTTCTCTGCTGGTGGATCTGGCACTGCACTTGTCTCTCGGGTCTCTTCGGTTTCCTCCTCACTCTCCTTCTCCTTCTGTCATGGCTCCTTCCTGCAGACATCCAGTCCGGGGTGTAGGGGTTCTCCGATCCACTCTGTCTGGGTCCCGGTGACCATCTCTAACTTGTTCTGGTCCACTCATTCAGCTATGTCCCTTGTGCTATCTTAGTACCAGGTCTGGTGCTCATCACTGGTTTCTCACTGGATCCCTCAGACAACCAGTATCCCTCAACTGCCACCATTAATGTGAACGAGTGTGGGAAGTAGATAACAGTAGACACATTTGTAAGCTTTAAAACACATTGGAAGCTTTAATGTGAATTTTGTTTAAGGAAGGTTTTAACACAGAATAACTAGAAAATAATAAATTTAGAATAATATGATTTCAACAGCACAATAGATCTGCTATCTGAGCCTTCAGCATGACTTGGGTCGGCTTCTTAATTTCAGCCGACGGTCGTCATTTTCATTTGGGCCAGTTTTGGGTTTGTCTAACAGGAGAATACTCCTGAGCCCCATATAAACCCTTTTTCTTTGTACCCTTGGTACTCACATTTATCTCCAAGGCCTCCAAGACCAGCGGGCATAACTGTGCACTTTTGCACTAGCATTGTCTCCCTCACTTCACTACAGTGAGCATTTATACCAGAGTGTAATGCCAAAGCTGTATGTGCTCTATGCACCCTGACTGCAGCTGGAGGGACAGAGGGGTGCGCCGCAAGCAAAGTCCATATACTAATACAAAGGTTTATATATACTTTCTACAGTTATGTTGCAAGTGACAACATAGGCAAGCACTGTATTTATAACAAGAAAACAGTACGGTTGGTGGGTATCAGGACCACCTATGGGTATTTCCGTACAGATACATCTCTGAATCCAACCTGGCTTCATTCAGCTTTTCTAACTATGCAGCAACAGGCTGGTCCCCAAATTAAGTGGAAAAACACTTTCTACTATAGGAAAAGGATAACATAAGACATAAACCCTACATGTTATAGTTTGGCAGGACAATAACATCACTTTAGGGGCAATTTATTATGTAGGCACATGAGATGGTATGAAACAGAAAACGTAGTGGGGTATAATAGAATAAAGTACCTAGGTAGGAGGCCACCCTACCCAAGGTGGAAAGGGGAAACAAGATAAAAAGGAAAAATAAGAGAACAAATGCTGCTGCAGCTGACTTCCAAGGGGACAGAGGAGGGGAGCATCTCAGGCTACAACATGAAAACAATAACGGGGGTCCAGATGACCACAAGGATATATACCTTCATATCAAGATTCACAAATGCCACAGCCAAATACCTCCAATTCATGCTAAGGGACAACCATTATCTGTTCCAAGTCTTGGCATTTGGCTTATCTTCAGCACTGCAGGATTTTACCAAATACTTCTCATATTTGGTCATCATCATTTTACTTATAATAGGAGCCCTTCTGTTGCTCAGGGCGTCTTTAACAATATGTATAAACAGACATGGGTATCAGTAAAATACATAAAAAAAGAAATAAAATGACACTAAAATATTCTGCATAGTTTATCTTTAAAACAGTCTCAACATCATGTCCCTTTAAAAGCCCGTGGGAACAAGTACATCTTGAGTACAGCTTTAAAGCCCTCAATGGTCTGGCTGTCTCATATCCAATGAGGTAGAGAATTCCACAGGGTCAGAATCATAAAGGCAAAAGACCTTCCCCCAGGTGTTTTTAAACATACCCTGGGAATCTCTAGCAATTCCTTATCATAGGATCGGACTGTGCGGGAGGGAGAATAGGGATACAGAGGGTCTTGCATGTACTGGGGTCCCTGGTCATGTAGGACTTTGTAGGTCAGCAATGCGACCGTGAAGGTGATCCGCCATTGTGCTGGCAGCCAGTGCAGTTCACACAGCACACATGTTTTATGACTAGATCAATAGGCTCCTGATGACCCTGTCCAGGAAAGCAGTTCTGTACCCTTCCAGAATGAGATAGTTGTTCCAGGAAGTGGGTGTCATGATAAACGTAGTGACATTTGTACTGGTTCTTTGTCAGCAGCTCCAGTATATTGGGCCAGTACTGAATACGGCAGTAGGCAGTGCCTACCTGCCTGCAGACAGGGTGGAGGCCCTAGTTTCCCAGGCCCATGTGATACACAGAAGGCACTATGTGTCGGCTTGAATGATGTTACACCTACTGGAACTGGTGACTGTGGCCATCATCATGGTTTCCTTTGTCTAACTACATATGTACACACTGCCCTGGACTCTTTAAGTGTAGTGGGTACAGCTGATGGATGAATTGGAATAAATAGTCCTTATCACATCCCCTCTCCACCATGCTCTTGTATGGTGGATGGACCACTAGAACCTATTACAGGGTGTGTCCTTCTTTTCCTCTACTGTGTTGCAGATCCTCATGAGGGATTCCTTGGGATCAGGCTGGCTTTCTCATCCAGTATCCTTCCTAACCCAAGAGTCCTGGATTGATCTGGAGTCCAATCTTCATATCAATGTTCTGGAATGAAGGGCTGTTCTGCTTGGGTTCCAGGCCTTTCAGGAGCATCTCAGCCTTGGTCCCTTGTTAGTACTGACAGGCAGTGTCAGTGTTATGCACTACATAAACAAGCTAGGGAATACTTACTCTTTCCCTTGTGCTGGTAAGCGATGAGAGTGTGGTACTGTGCTGACCCATGTCTCACATCCTTCATCTGTCAGCCAGATTTCTTTCAGATGTCCAGAATGTCTTGGCTGACAAGCTAATCAGGTCTTAGTCCCTGACACACAAATAGGAAATGCTGACCTTCATGGTAGTTGACCTCATCACAAAATATGGTCATCCAGAATTTGTCCTTTTTGTGTCCCCACACAATACAAAACTTGACAGGTTTCTGCTTGCTCGCTTCAGGACCTGGAATTTTTTGTCAAGACACATTGTCCCTGCCCTGGGAAGGGAGACTCCTTTACACCTTTTCTCCAATCCCTCTCATTCAGAGGGTTCTGTTTAAACTTAGGCCACCAGCCCTAATTCTAGTAGCTCCCTTCAGATCTCACCAGATTTGAGTCCCCCTTCTGCAACTCCTGATCATTGAGACTCCTGTTTAACTTCCCCTTTGTTGGAGTTTGTGGTCCATTCATACTTGTGGTCTCTGCATCTATATGCCTGCCTCCTGAAGACATAGCCATTGCTCTTTTTTGGATTTTGTTCATGGTAGCTGATGTTTTGCTTGTGACTACTAAAGAGCACCTTTCATGAAACACACCTACTCCTTGCAGTTGAAGCCCTTCTCTATGCGATGTGTTTCCTGTCCTGTAGCCCATTTACATTTCCTGTAAATACTGTACTGGACTACCATCTGTCCTTGTCTGAATCCAGTCTTCAGTACTCATCCATTAAAGTGCATTTGGCTGCCATTTCAGCTTTCCATGCCTCCTGGTAGTAGTAGTAGTAGTAGCTTTATTTATAAGGCACCCATCCCTAAAGGCTCAGGGCACTGTACAAAAATGACAGGCAAATTACTGCTTAAACAGATAGGTTTTTAATCCCCTTTTAAAGGCCTCCACCAAGGAGGCCTCCCTCAGTCCCTGGGCAAAGCTTTCCAAAGAAGGGGGCTGGCTACTTCAAATGTATGCTGTCTTTATGATTTTAGCCAGGCCCTTGGAATCAAAAGGAGGTCTTCCTCAGAAGAGGTACAAGGACTGGATGGGGTGTAGGAGTTCTGCAAGGTAGTCGGGGCCCAACCCATGTAGAGCTTTATAGGTTAGAAGTCCAAACTTGAAGGTAACTTGCCACTTCAAAGGCAGTCAGTGCAGATCCTGCAGTACAGGGGTCACATGACTAGAACTCAGAAGGTCAGTCAACAAACAGGCAGCTACATTCTACACCTGCTGCAAGCTAAATAGGGTACCTCCACTCACCCTGAAGTAGAGTACATTACAGTAGTTGAGCCTAGATGTCACGAACATATGCATTAATGTTGGGAGGTCTTCTGGAGAGATAAGAGACTTAACCCAGTAGATATTCCTCAGATGGCAAAAACCACTCCTGACTACAGCTGACACCTAAGCTTCAGTGTCAGCGGTTCAAGAATGACTTCCAGGTTTTTCACCTTAGCAGAGGTCAGCAGCCTGGACAACCTGAGCCAAAGCCCCATCTCTCCTGTGACTACCTCTGCCCCCCCTTTCAACCTTGCTCAGTCACCAGGACCTCAGTCTTACCTGGGTTTAGCCTCAGCCAACTACATTCCATCCATTTTTACATTTCAGATAGGCATAAATTAAGCATCTCAACAGTGTCAGGCATCCTGGGTGCAAAGAACAAATATAGCTGGATACCGTCCACATAGCAGTGGAAACCCAGATTGTATTGTCGAATGATCCCTCCTGGGGCAGCATGTACCCTGTGAACAGCATAAGTAAGAGGACTGAACCTTGGGGTGTGCCACAGGGCAAGGGCATCAGGGATAATGAGAAGGTACCCTTCACCACCCTCTGCACCCTATCCCTGAGACAGGATCTGAATCAGTGGATGACAGTGCCAGTGAGTCCAACATACTCCCACAAATGATCCAAATACAACCCATGGTTCACAGTGTCAAATGTTGAAGAGAGAGATCAAGGAGAATGAGAACTGACCGTGTACCCACCTCTTGCCCTAAGAAGGTTATAGTGCACTCTGTCTAACACTTATGCCCAGATCTAAAACCAGATGGAGGGGCTTATAAATGTCATGAGCTGAATGATGTACCTCAAACTGCACCGCCACAACCTTCTCAATAATCTTACCTAAAAAAGATGGGTTAGAGACAGGACAATAATTTGCTAAACTATCTTGCCCTAAGCTTGCTTTTTCAGGAGGGGACAAACTACCACATCCTTCAGTGCCACTGGAAAGATTTACTCTGACAAGGAGCACCAAACTATTCCAGCGAACACTAACTCCAAAGACCCCATGTATCTCACTAGCTGATGGATGAGGCCTGGATCTAGTTCACAATAGGTGAATCACAGCTCAGAATCACCTCACGTACCTCATCCATCAAGATTGGCTGAAACTCTGCCCAGGACAGCTGAATACATCCATGAGATCCCTGATCAACTCTGCCAGGCTATAACAGCCCATTTTTATTTATGTATTTATTTATTTAGCTTTTGTTGACCGGGTAAGTGCACTAGACAAATCCTGCCTATTTTCAGGCACGACCCGGGGGAGGGGGATACAGATGAATGCCAACTGACCTTGAACCAGATTAAGCTGTTGGTGGTATTTTTAGTGAATGAGGGAAATTTGGCCAGGACACCGGGGAAATTCCCCTACTCTTTTCGATAAGTGCCATGGGATCTTTAACATCCACCTGAACTACCACCAATCAGGCAGATGGGACCTCTGTTTAACGTCTCATCCGAAAGATGGCACCTCAGAAATGCAGCACCCCTCTCATGCTGCATTACAGTGTCAGTACTGGGATATTAACCCAAGTGCCAGATGTGGGAACTGAACCCACAGCCCTCTGATCTCCCGGCCTCAGAGGCGAGTGTGCTACCTACTGAGCCACTGACACTGCAATGGAGAGATCCTGATACAAATAGAGGACATGCTGTCCAAGAAGAGTCGAGCAAACTCTTCACACTTTGCTGCAGCTTGTGGTGCACAGCTGCACAACAAGGAGTATCCTGTACATTTCTAAAGGTTATTTTACAAATGCGTCCTCCAATTCACAAACAGGTTCCAATTTGGGACTTTAATTTCATTCTTAGAATTTGACATTGGCTCCATTTCAGCCTGCAGCAACCTGTGAGCTTTGTTTCCTTTCATGGAAAACTCAGCTTTTGGTCACCATGGTTCTAGTCATCGAATTTTTGAGCATTATGCTCTGATGCATGAGCCTCCTTATATAATTTTCCACAAAGACAAGGTGTCTTTGCAGACTAATCCTCATTTTCTACCAAAGGTGGTTTGTGATTTTGCATTGAATCAGACCATACAGCTTCCTGTGTATTATCCAGAGTATGTTAACAAGAGTGCGACATTGCTACATACAGTTGATGTAAATAGAATACTGAGTTTCCATCTTGATAGCACTAACAAAAATCCTGTCAGCTTTTTCTTTCATTTGCCCCTGGGAAAGATGGCATCCCTGTGATTAAACAGTGCCTATTCAAATGCCTGGCTAGTCATTAATCTTCTTCAAGGATATCTCATTCATCAGGCCACACCTTTGAAACTTATAGCCACTAGGCACTAGGACCAAATGGAAACTTTTGCAAGCAGTCTGCCGGGGCCACCCACAACAATGTCAGATCTCAGCATATATGTAAATGTGGGCCACTCTCCCCTTCTGAGTTCTTTTCCCACCGTTTATCTGAACTCATCAGAGTGCTAAGGAAACATCGCTGCATATTGCCACCATTTTGTTACAGTCCCCGCCATGGCCCCAGGTGCCTATTCAAAAGCACCTAGAGGTGGTGGAGCCACTCCCACTAGCTCAACCTGACTCCATGTATACCCCTCAACCATCTTTACCTCCAGGGATGGTCATAGGGGTCAACTCTCCCTTCATTTAGACCAATGGAGGGAGGTGACTCCAGGCACATGAGTCTGGAGATCATAGAAAAGGGGCATGCTCTGGAACTTCTGGACAATCCTCCAGATCATCCCTCACTTGTGACAACATATTCCTAAGAGCACCTGCCCCTGTTTCTGGAAGAAGAGCAGACTTTGCTGCAAAAGTGGATCATAGAACCTGTGCCTCTAAAAAAAAAGAAAAATGTTTTTTCACTCCCAGTAATTCCTCACCCCAGAGTGGACAGGAGACCTGAGTCCTATCTTGGATCTCAGGGATCTAAGCTTCTTTATAGAATACATGAAGTTCACTTTACAGGGTCTCCTTCTGTTACTGCAAACAGGGGATTGGATATGATCTCTGGATATGAAGGATGCATACCTTCATATCAAGATTCAGAAACCTCACAGTACATACTTGAGGTTCCTTGTTGAATGGGAACATAACCAATTCAAAGTGTTGCCCTTTGGCTTGTCTTCTGCACCATGGGTCTTTACGAAATGCTTGACAGTGGTTGCAACAGGCTTTTGCAGGGAAGGTCTGCATGTTTTCCCTTAACCTGATGATTGGCCATTGAAAGCTGACTCCAGGGACCAGCTGTTAAAGACCTTAGCTCAAACCAGGCAGTTGCTTGATGTTCTGGGGGTGACTGTCAGCATACCAAAATCAGTGTTGACACCTTGTTAGTGACTCCAGTATATAGTGGCAGTCCTGGATACAGCCCAGGGCTCTGCTTTTGTGCCTGCGGATAGGGCTGACCACCTGATTGCCCAAGCACAATTAGTGCATGACAGTCGTTATGTCTCGGCAAGGACATGCCTATGTCTTCTGGGCCTTATGGTAGTGACCATTGTCACAGTGCAACTGGCCATGTTGCAATGTAGATTCCCCAGTGGACTCTGAGAGTTCAATGGTATCAGCTCACAGACAGATCTAGTCAAATCCCCTGTGCCCAAATGCTCAAGTAGTGGATGTAATGCAGCAACCTACTCAATGGGGTGTCATTCCTGATTCCTTCCCCTTCCCAGATCCTCAACACGGTTGCCTTGGGACTGGGCTGGGGAACTCATTTGGGGCCTCATCAAACTCCGGGCACATGGACCCAAGTGAAGTACACTTTTTATAAATCAGTATTCTAGGAAATGTGAGCTGTCCTGTATGGATTCCAGGTCTTCCAGAACCACTTGTCCCCAGGTTCCCTGCTAATACAAATGGATGTCATTGGAATGCATTACATCAGCAAGCAAGGAGGGACTCATTCCTAACTGCTGTGCATGGAAGCATTGAGAGTTTGGTATTAGGCTCTGGAATATGGTCTAGAACTATCAGTGGTACATGTTTTGCCTATTCAAAATGTCTTAGAAGACAAGCTAAGAGGGTCACAGTCCAGGATGCATGAATGGGAACCACTGACCTCAGTGATCGATGACCTGTTTGAAAGATGGGGTCATCAAGAGTTGGACATGTTTGTGTCTCTACACAATGCAAAACTGCAGCTTTTCTCTTCCCTCACCCTCTCTCTTCAGGGCCTGGAGTTTTCTGGCGAGACTCTTGGAAAGGGAGGTTTCTATATGCCTTTGCTCCCTCCGTTCTCTCTAATTCAGAGGGTGCTACTCAAGTTGCTTATGGAGGGACCAACTCTGATACTCATTGCTCCCTAATGGTCTCATCAGCTCTGGTTCCCCCAGTGCAACAGCTGGCAGTGGAATCCCCAGTACCTCTGCCCTTGTGCAAGGAGCTACTATCACAGGAACAGGGAACCCTGATCCATTCTGACCTGAAATCTCTCCACCTGCTGCTAGAAAGCCTTCCACCAGGAATACTTACTCCATGAAGTGGAAGTGGTTTGCATTATGGGCCACTTCCCACCACCTAGATCTGTTCACCTGTCCAACTACTCAGGTCCTAGAGATTTGCTGTTCTTATCTGTTTCAGGCCTGCAGTATTCTTCATTCAAACTGTACATGGCTGCTATATCAGCATTCCATGTGCCTGTTGATGGCCATACAGTGACTCAGCTGGTGGTGGCCCATACATTCTTGAGGGACATTCTACATCTAAAGCCCCCTATTCCCAGTCCAGTCCCTACTTGGATTTTGTTTTGGAGCAGCTCACTTTGGCTCCTTTAGGGCCAGCCATGACTTATGGCTTGCACTTTCTCTCTTGGAAAGCATTATTTTTAGTTGTAATCACTTCTGCTCAAAGAATTTCTTAGTTGCAGGCTATAATGTCTTTGCATACTAATCCTAAATTTCCACCAAATGTGATATCTGAGTTTACATTAAATCTGACCAGCCACCTGCCAGTGTATTACCCAGATGATGCCAATCCAGGTGAAGCATTGCTCCATACTTTAGATGTGCATAGAATACTCAGGTATAGTACACACCGTACAAAGGACCACAGGAAGTCCTCACAGCGTTTTGTTTCATTCACCTTTGGGAAAGAGGGCACCCAAGTTTTAAAACAGTGCTTGTCCAAATGGCTAGCAAACTATATTACTTTTTATTACAGGAAGTCCAGTAAGGAACTTCCTGGGGTGGTACATGGTCATTCCACAAAAGGCGTGATCACTTCCGTAGCTTGTTTTCGGAATGTATCTGCTGCAGAGATCTGTGCAGCTGTTACCTGGAGTACCATCCACACTTTCACTAAGCACTACAGTTTAGACATTGTCTCTTGCAGATGGGCTGGGTTTGGTCTAGCTGTGCTACAATGCCTTTTGTCATAAGTCTATAGGTTCCAGCCCCCCAGACTGTCAGCTTTTGGTACTGGTTGGTACTCATTCCAAAGGTGTAGCCTGATGAAAGAGATATCCTTGAAGAAGATAAAAGAGTTACATACTTACCATAACAGTAGATTTTTGAGAGAATTTCTTTCCGCAGACCATGCTGTCTCACTCACCTTTCCCACTTTTGGGTCTGCAACACTGGACTTCTGTGCTGCTATCTCCATTCTTTCATCTTACAGTCATCTCTCTCACTAGGTTTTTGTAGTGCTGGGTTCTCTCCTGGTTCCCAAGGGGAGATCCTCCAGGCAGATCTGTGGCGAGGAACTAAGGAGAGGAGGGTCCGTCCAGGTTTATGCATATGCTGAGGTCTGACGTTGTCATGGGTCGCGCTTGGAAGACTGCTTGCAAAAGTTTCCATGTGGTCCTAGTGCCTGGTGGCTAGAAGTTACAAAGGTGTGGCCTGATGAGAGATTCTCTGAAGATCTACTGTTATGGTCAGTATGTAACTGTTCCCTTTTTGTTACAGGAAGTATGGTAAGGAACTTCCTGGTGTGGTCAGTAGCCACTCTACTTCCGTTACATGCTTTCAGAATGTTTCCACAGCTGACATATGTGCTGCTGCCACATGAAGCACTATGCATGCTTTCACTAAGCACTACAGTCTAGATATTATGCTGGCTTTGGTTTTGTGGTACTGCAGTCTTCTGTCATAGTGCCATAGCAGAATATGCCATCCTTTCTGGGTGCTTTGTGTTGCTTGGGAGTCATTCTAGAGTGTAGTCCAATAGATGAGATAGCCTCGATGAAGGTAGAACAGTTACACACTGTAACAGCAGAGCTTCAAGAGAAACTCATTTACTGGGCCACAACACACTCACCCTCCTTCTTCTTACTGAGGTATAAACCAGCATGTTTGTCTACCGCCTTGTTTGGAGGTGTCCATAAGTGCCTCATGAATAGCATAAAACTAGAAGTTTTCACTGTCAGATAGTTTTCGCTATTTGCACTGAAGCACTAATTAGTGCTTAAATAAATTTGCAAAAACTAACACTATTAGCAGTGTTTCCATTATGGTGAATGAGCGATGCATTTGTGTTTGCAGTAAAATTACTTTGCATGAAAATAACTAGTTTCATAGTATTATGTTTCCAGTCCCATGCCTCTCCTTGTGTGCCTGGTGCTGATCTGATCTCCTGGCTCCTCACAGTGAGGCCCTCTAAACTGATCTCTGGTGGGGAACTAAGGAGTAATGGGGTCATCCATGTTATATAGACACAAATGTCACACTTCATTGTGGGCAGCCCCTGGCTAGCAAAAGTGTCAGAGTTGTCCTGACGCTGATGATTTACAGTTCCAAAGTGTGGTCTAATGGAGGAAATTCTCTTGAAGATCTGCAGTTACAGTAACTCTTCTTTGTATGGAAATTTGGCACAGCCCTAAGCAATACTAAATGTCATTGGCATTGCTAAATTTATTCCACAATTTCAATGACATTTAGCATTGTTTTTCATTTTTTTCTTGGCTATTGACAAGAGATATGTATCTGGATATTGCATTTAGTATTGTGTTTTCCTTATTATACGATTGCTTGTCAGTTTTTGTTGTTGGATGTTATGGCTGAATTTGTCTTTTTTTCTTTTACTCCAGATCAGTAACAGTGGCATTCTAGAAAATTTAATGCTGAGAAAGAAGCATAGCAAGCAAGAAAAAGTCACTGCTGAAGACTGAAAGAAATGGTGTTGTGGAGTGATCAATGAAGGAGAACCTGCAATTAATGAAGGTGAAGTACTGTTCATGTATATAATGGTGAACATTGAGACAGTTTCATAAGAGATAGAGAGGGAACCATGTGCAGACTGGATGAACCATTAGTTCTTTTCTGCCATTGTCAGTGTTCTGTATAAACCACCACAGGTGGGAAAAGGGAATGCACATGTTCATTTCCCCATAGGTCATACAATTTCTTCCTCACTACAATTTGTGATTCATTTGCCAAGCAGTGGTAAATACTGCACCAAGCATCTAATTGTCATATTCCTTTAATGTGTGTATTAGTGACAAAAAGGAGGAGTAAAGTGACATACTTGTATCTCAACATTAAATAACAAAACCAGAAATTAACAACAGGTCTGTTTCATAAACCAACAGACTGAAACACTATATTACATGGTACTAGTTACCATGAACCAGGAGTCATCAGTAGTATACTCTATCCTCAGTATATGAGAATCAAAAGAAACTGCAGCAATAATCTTGGCTATGAGAGGTAGAAAACAGCAATGCATAATGAGTTCAGAAGTAGGGGCTACCAAACCAAGGTCCTAAAAAAAACTAAAGCAGAGAGAATAAAAACAAGAACAAGGAAGGAGCTCCTAGCAGAGAAGGAGCCAGTAGGGCTGACAACAAACTATTTGCTCCAACAAAGCATAACAGCCAGTTTAAAAATATTGAAAAAATAATAACCAAACATCGGCACCTCCTAAGTATACAGTAGATGCCAGAAAAAAATATACTGTTTTTTCAACAAAGACCTATTGTAGCAGCAAAAAAGGGTCAAGAATCTGATGGACCACTCCACTGTATGAGAAAGCAATATTCTTTCTATTCCCATGCCCATCACATGCACTCAGGACTAGATTATTGGTTTATATCTGGGCCACATCTCGATATAGTGCACAAAACAGACATAGGACAAATCCTGTTGTCCGATCAGGCTTCTGTCATTTTCCTTTTGACACTGATCCAAGAACCGAAAAATACACTCTGGAGATTTAACTTAGCTCTTGCAAATTATACTGTCGTCAAAAAGACACTAAAAGATCTTCTCCCAACAATAACACAACAAAATTCCAATCCTGGTGTGTCATGTGCAATTTGATGGGACTGTCCTCCACGGGGATATAATAAAATATGCTTTGCAAAAAAAAAGACAGTGAGGGAGAAATAAATGATTGCATTCACTGAGAAATTACAATTTCTCCATGTGTGCCATCAACAAGGAAATTGCAGTTTGTATCCCTAAATACAACAAACTCAGTCCAATATTCAAAAAATCCCGGACACAGAAACTGAGCTAACTTTATAATATATTGAACAAAACATTATGAAATGGGCCTAGATCTTCCAAACTCCCTGCATTTCAGCTCTGAAAACAATAATATCAACAAGCTACTAAACTTAAACTACATGATCGAACAAAAGCAAATACAGGTCATCAGAGAAACTAAAAATCTTATTGGACTATTACATTAATCTGTATACACAAACACAAGTCATACACAAACCTGAGCTAATAAATTACTTTGACCCCCTGCAACTAACACAAATGATGGAAGAACAAAGTGGCTCTTTAAATGCCCCCTAACTTGGTCTGAAATCTCAACAACCTTAGCCCATATGAAAACGGAGAAATGCCCAGGCCCTGATGAATTTCTTGCAGAGTTCTACGAGGCTTAGCAGGACAAGTTAGTGCCAGAACTACTAGAAACCCTGCAGGAAATACAACACAGTGGAATCCCCCCCCATTATGGCAATGCTTAACAATTTCAGCTATTCCCAACCCCCCAAAAAAAACATCTGGAATCATATTGTCCAATTTCCATCTTAGACTATAAATTATTTACTGCTATTTCAGAGAAAAGATTGGAGCACTATCTCCCAGCCTACATAAAGACCAAACATGCTTTATAATGCAATGTTAAACTCAAGATGACATCAAGTGAACCCTGTCACGGCTCCAGTATGCCTCCAGGACTCAGCACTCAACTTTGTTGCTGAGCCTAGATGCAAAAGAGGCATTTGACAGGGTTTCCTAGAAATGTTTGTATTATACAGTACACTGCTACATTTTGGCTTTAGCCTTGTGCTTACCAACATAATTATGGTGCTTTACTGTACCCTTCAAGCAAAGGTCAGGGCCAATGGATCCCTGTCATCTAGATTCTCCATCAACAAGGGAAACTAGGCAGGGTTGTCCACTATCTCCACTCCTGTTTGCTTTCACTGTTGAGCCACTCACCCAAGTCATTAGACAGGACACAGGCATGAAAGGCTTTCAGTATTATCATACTGAACATAATCTTGCATTTTATGTGGATGATCTTTTATTATATTTAACACCACCAAACACCTCACTTCCCCATCTATGGACATCCTTGACAACCTATGGAGCACTGTCAGGATATAAACCAAATGGGGCCCATTCTCAAAGGCTTGACACAAGTCACACCATAGGCGACTTGCACCAAATACTGATGCATCAGGGACCCTGCACCTGATTCTGTATCGGGCAGGGTCCCCACAGCTAAGTCCTGTGACTTGTGTCAACCCAAGCAGTGCGCCAAATAGAGGGCGCACCTGAACAATTGCCATAAGCCTGCAGCAATGCTTACTAAAAGGCACAAGCCCCCGCCCAATCCTGATAGAAATAGTAATGCAGCCCTGGTGGCTAGTGCCCCTTAGCCCCAGTCCCTGAAATAATAATATTACTGCAGCCCTGATCCCCATGATAGTAATTGTTTCTACAGCCCTGATCCCTGAAATAATAAGTGTGTCAGCAGCCCCGATCCCCTAAATAATTAATTCTGCAGTCCCGATCCCCAAAATATTAAGTAAGTCTACATTCCTGATACCCAAATAATACTTATTTCTGCCCCGGTAGGCTAGCATCCCCCTCACTCTGATCCTGATCCCTGAGGTATTTCCACGTTGAATTTTGTAAATTGATGTGTTGATTTATTAATGTTACCCTGGTGGTCTAGTGGAACCCCCCAACCCAGCAGTGCCCTACCACCCTGCTCACCCACTGCCTCTACCCAGCCGGCGACTGGCACAGCCCACCTCTTACCACTGTGGCCAGTCACTGACTGAGCTGTGTATGAGTGTGTACTGTGAACAGTACATGTCCAGTGAATGACAGCAGCTGTCATTCACTGAGCACATACTGCTTACAGTACACACTCATGCAGAGCTCAGTCAGCTGCTGGCCATGGTGGTGAGAGGTGGGCTGTGCCAGATGCTGGCTCAGTAGGGCGGGGAGAGCAGGGTGGTAGGGCACTGTTGGGGGGTTCCACTAGAGCACCAGGGCAACATTAATAAATGAACATGTCAATTTACAAAATTCAAAAGGGACATACCTCAGGGATGAGGATCAGGGTGGGGGTGTGCTAGCCCACCAGAGCACAAACAAGTATTATTTCAGGGATTGGGGATGCAGACTTACTTATTTTTGCAGGGATCGGGGCTACAGAATTAAATAGAAGGCAGTATAGTGCAGTGGTTTAAGGCTCTGAGCTGCAAACCTAGAGGCCTGAGTTTGAATCCCACAGCTCCCACTTGCATACTGTGTGACCCTGAGCAAGTCACTTAACTTCATGTGCTCCCAGGTCTCACCTGTAAACAATCTTTCAGCTTAGTGTGCCACTCCTGGTTAAACAATTTAAATATATATATATAATTAATTATTATTTTGGGGACTGGGGCTGCAGAATGTAATATTATTTCAGTGATCAGGGTCACAGAATTAATTATTATTTTGAGGACTGGGGCTGCAGATTTAATTATTATTTCAGGAATTGGTGCTGGGGGTGGGCTCACTAGCCCACCAGGGCTATATATTACTTATTATTGGGGACTGGGGCTGGGGGGTCTACATGAACCAGGCAGATGGGCTTGCAGCACATTGGCGCAACCCCCAGTGGACAGCAAAGTACACTTACACTAGCTCTTAACTGGTGTTAATGTGCTTTGATGGATGTCCTCTGGGGGTTGTTTGAGAATGCCAAATTCGGGGATGTGGCAGCCGCTCTTTGTGAATAGGGCGCTGCTGCCATAAACCCCCTTGCACCATGTCGCATCTGAGTTTGCAGCACAACAATGGCGTAAGTCCACTTTGGCACAAGCAGCCTGTGTGTTGTTGCAGGCTGCTTTTGAGAATCCCACATGGCGCAACTATTGGTGCAAAGTGCTACTTGCATCATTCATGTTGGACACGAGTCACTTTGCACCATGTTTATCTTTTTGAGAATAGGCCCCAATGTAACTAAAACAATGGTGTTAAATGTGAATTATTCCCCTTGTCTAGAAGTTTGAAATTCCTATCATTTTTAATGGAATGACCAATCCACAAACATACCTGTGAATTCACATCCCAGAGCGCTTACTAGATTTACATTGATGAAATTATCGCACTCTAAGAGATTTAATTCAAAATTACTTTAATCTCTGGATAGTACTTCCATTGTTGTTTAATAATAGAATTGAAACCATACGTATGATCATCCTCCCAGGACAACTGTATTTGTTTCAGGCCCTACCCATATGTGTTTAACCTGCAGATTTTCAAATTTGGAATAAAATGATATTGTGGTTTATTTGGGGAGGGCAAAAGGCTAGAATCTCTTACCAAAAACTGTGACTTCCTAAACAGAAAGGTGGGCAAGCTTTACCTAATTTACGTATTACTACCTGAGAGGTCAATTGAGCTGCATCTGCTCCTGGCTAGATCCCAATTACCAAGCTTACTGAAAGGAGTTGGATCTCAGAGGGCTGAAAGCACCAGTTATGAAGGCTTTATTTTCCATTCCTACCTTACCTTTGATGGATACCTCTGCCAATGTATTTACCTGAGCAGTATTAAGTCAGTGGCATACAATATGTCAATATACAAGGCACCAAATAGCATTATATCTTATGAGGGCCCCTAGCATATGATAGTGGTTTCCAATTGATGCAGATTAGATTCTAGATTTATACAATGGGAACCTCAAGGACTAATGAACCTATAGCAATTTCTGGAGGGTGTTACCTTTCTTTTGTTTGTCCAGCTATGACAAAAGTATGCTGTACCACATGCAGATTACTTTTGATTCTTACAAGCTCAGCATTTTCTTAATGGTGTCAAAGAAAGGGGGAAACTCACTGAAACCCTCCACCCCCCTGGCTGTCTTAATACAATGTTCCAAAACTATTGTGATGCCCCAACATTTCATTTTTGGGGGGATATCAAGCAGTTTTACACTCCTCCCCAATGTTAAATCAAATACTGCAAACTGGGTGGTCCAGGGAATTACAATTAAACCTTACTGACCAACAATGGAAATAATGCAGCAACGTAAAGTTTTGGCATCATAACATTTAAGCGTGTCCATGGAAAACCATAATCAGATACTTCCAAAACAGCACATATTGTGGTGAAGTATCACCATGCTCAGTTGGCTAGCTGCTGGAGAGGAACTGGGGAGGTGACAGTAACACATTCCTATATGTTTCACAAGTGCTCTAGTTTACAAACCTATTGGGAAGGAATCACACAGGAACTGACAATTGGTACTGATTTCCCCACACTATCCTAGACTTGGCCATAATTCTAAGTTTCCCTAAAAATCGCTGTAACAAACATCAGAAACATTTAATTGAAATAGCCCTGACAGTGGCCAAAAATCAATCACCAAATAGTGGTCACAGATCCAGATCCCCATGATCTTCCAATGAGATCAGATAATGAAAAATATTTATATAAAATAGATAAAATGACACAAGCTGTTAGACAACAAATGGATTTATTTAACAGTTGATGGAGATGGATCATGCATACGATGAGTATATCTTCAGATTTTGTTCCATGAAATAAGAATTTCAGAAACTCTGGAAGGCCCTGTAACACATAACAGGTAGAGTAGCAGACATTACATTAGCCTAAAGCTTAACAGTAATACAGTGTGGAGACTGAAGCATGCTTGGGCTAATAATGTCATGACATGTGACCTACAGTATATCAGCAATTTGTATAATCCTTTTTTTTATGCTTATACCTTTGCTGCATTGATGGACGTGGAAGTGTATACCTGTATTGCCTACAATAACTTTTCTTAATAAAAAGATAATAATAAAAAAAGGAATCTGAGGGACCAAGTAGTTTGCTCACAATTAAAAAAAATCAACAGAAAATAAATGCAGCCAGTTACTTTTGGGACCCCTGCAGCCATTGGTGATCCCCTGTGGAAAGTGTTCTTTTTGCAGTAATAACAGTTGTAAAAGAAATTATGCATCTACACACGGGGCAAGAATATGCAATAAGACAGCATATAGATTGTGAAATGCAGGGTGTTATAAATGTTTTACAGTGTCCATGTGACCTGCTTTATGTTGAAAAGATTAGCTGAGCTTCAGAGACTCAGATTCAAGAGCATAAGAGTGACATTCGTAGACAGGAGGACTGATCACCAGTTGCTCAACATTTTAAGGAAGCAGGACACCATGGGACAGCCCTACATTTTGGTGGGATGGAGGTGTTCTGTAAGCCCCACAGGGGTGAGAATTATATAGACATACTTGACAAAACTGAAATGACATGAATCTTTAATGTTCAAGTTTTAGATTTCACCAATTGGCATGAACATGGGCAGCAACTTGCCAGCCTGCTGGTCACCTGTCATTGGAGCATGGACATGGGCACATGCCTAAGCAAGCAGTAAAGATTTCATGAATTTGATAACCTTTTGTAATATGTACATTTAGTGAGGGTTGAGGTAGATGAGATAGCAGAAAGTATATGATACGTATGCATACTGTTAAGGTAGTCATGTGAATATTTAAAAAAAGTATGTAAAAGTGTTAGGCACTCTGTACATGCTGGCAGTACAGTAATACTAACACCAAATAGACAACAGTCCTTCTATAAAAATTATTCTACTCATTGGTAAGTCCCTAAAGGACATCTTGTAATACCAGGCATTTTCCTCCCAGAGAGAATCTGCCCCAGTTTGGCATAATTTCTGAACAAGACTTTTTTTTTGTAACAGAAACATATAAACATGCACTATGAATTAATGCTGAACCTGTCATTTTCACACTAGCAAATTCAGCATTAAAAGAAAATTGAAGTTGTTTATAAAAAGATTACATGCATAGCATTTTCTGTTTCCAGGTGTCTGTGAGACAGCCTTCATTTCATAGTCCCACTTTGCTCATATGCACTAGGAGCCCAGTGTTGTCAGTTGCCTGGTAACCAAGTGTGGGCACGCTCATGCATGTCAGCGTGATGTCAGCACATCGCGTCCAACATCAGGAGCCAGTGTAGGCTCAAGAGGGAGGGAGGGAGAGCCTGGCTGGTGTTCTGTCAGCAGCAGATGCCATGCAGGACAAATGCTTCCTGGGTGAGAGCAATTTCTAAACAAGCAGCACAGATCAAAATAAAATGTTTAAACACTCCAGCCATATAAACTAATACTTAGAGTGTGTCCTTCATTTTACACCAATTAAAAGACATCCTACAGCTATAATCTGATAAGATAAACTGTTGAGAGAGTAGATTGTAGGAAGCATAGCAGCTGACATGAGAGTACTGTAGAACAGGTTATAATTGTTGTAAAATAATTATAGTTATATTTGCTCAAGAGATGATTGCGCAAAAATAAAATGGCGCTAATTATCAAAAATTGCAGATTTTCAGTTGGTATGAATTAGGCGTTAATTGCAGAGCATGAATTAAATTTGTACAGTTGCAGCCGATTGGGGTCATGCACTAAATATAACTTGCGCAAGAATAAACAGTTCTACAGTGTTTAGTAGCATGTATAAAATACATTTAAACAAACAAGCGTATACCTGTTTTAATACTGCATGACACCTGCATTGGTGTATGAAGAATGATTCAATATTAACAGTATTTAACTTCTAAAAGAGAACTTTTAATTAAACATTTATCACACATGGCTGAGCGCACAGCTTGAATACTGAGTGGAGGGGTGTTAAACACTACAGTGGTGTTGGTTATTAAGCATGACGTTTGGAAGTGGGTTATGTGTCAGTAATTGAAACAAGTTCCAAATGCACAGGATATGTGATTTGTTTGAATTTCAATCAATCAATCCATCAATCAAATTCTTTATTTATCGAGGTGAATACCATTGAGCAAGCTCATTTACAAGGTGGACCTGCATTACACAAGTCAAATAACAATGCGTTTACATATAGACAAATAGACAGTAGATGCAAGAGTACAACAGTACAGGTAGGCCTGCAATAGACAGGATAAGTAAAAATACATTTGGGTTCAGGTAAAAGACAGTCGGTAAGGGTATATGTAACAATAGGGTAGCAAGTCAGTAAAAAATTATGCCAGATACAACATAATACATGGTTTAGTATTCCTGTAAGGTAAAGGCATTATAGTCCAGTGAAGAGATTAGTTTAAGTGGATGCTACAAGCAAAGATACATGCATAGTCAGTTTAAAAAGACCCAGGTGTAACATGGGGGAGACATGTGTCGGGAGAAGTGGGCAGCCAGTGGGGGGGGGGGTCTGGAACTGGGATAATACTAGGAGTGAAGGAATGAGATGCTGTGGGTATACAAGGAATAGGTGGGTGAGGGAGGGTGAGATTTAGGGCAGTAGATAAGTAGGTGGCTCAGGGACAAGTTATGCACTGATACAAGAAGGAAGGAGGATGGGAAAAGCAGGGTAGATGTGGAAGGGGGTGTAAGTAAGCTAGGATCATTGGAAGTAGTTGCAGGCTTCTGTAATGTATTTTGAGTATAAGGTCATAAACACAGTGAGACTAACAGGAGTCCTTAGTTTCAGTGATTTCTGTAGCACATTCCAGAGCTAGGATCATTGGAAGCAGTTGTAGGCTTCTGTAATGTATTTTAAGTATAAGGTCTTAAACACAATAATACTAACAGGAGTCCTCAGTTTCAGTGATTTCTGTAGCACATTCCAGAGTGACAGTAGAATGAATCCTATGGATTTAATTATGCCTTTTGCAGCATTTAAAAAGTAAATAAAATAATAAAGAATTGTAGTACCTGCTTAAAGCAAGCATTCATGACATTAAAGTATAGGACAGTTTGTGCGGTTTTGTGGTAAGGGCCTCAGCACCCGCACATTTCACATTTTTTAAGAACTTTGAGGAAGTCCCAATACTGTATGCAGCTGGGGGGGGGTGCTGCACTCTTGTGGTACTGTCTTTAGGGTAAGACATTTAACCAAGGTCCCATGTGCTTTTCTGTTAGTTTTTCAAGTGGATGTTAAAGATCACATGGCACCTCTCGAAAAGAGGAGAGGATTTTTTTTTGAGAAATCAAGAACTATATAACACAAATGATATATACACATTCACAAAGTCAAAATAGAAGAAAACACAATGGAAGCACCAATTCAGCATACAAAAAAAAAGAGGAAAACTCAAAAAAACAAAAGCAAGAGAAGAAAAGATCAAGAGTTGGGAAAGTTATTTTTAATTGAAATAAAAAACTATAAAGAACACAATTCAAATAAATAATATAGCTACAAACCATATGGGGCAAAAGAAAATAAAGTTATAGCATGGCTAAAAAAAGAGAACAATTAAATTAAAAATGAAAAAAAGAAAAAATATGCATCAACAAGAAAAAACAAGTCATAATAAATCAATTTTCATTTCAAAGTGAAAAGATCAATTCTAGTAACTCAGTTTGGTATGCACCTACTAGGCTTACGCAGGTGCTAAACACCCATGGTGTGATTTTCCATTGGTCTTTCAGGGTGGGTAAAGACACTTGACTAGCCTTTGGTAAAGGATGAAAGTTTGAAACGTCAGGTGGGGTTGTGTTCTCGATTTTTTACTTTATTAAATAATGGAGTTTAACTTGAACCATTGCAATGTCATTCTTATGGGTTTGTGTGTGCTTGGAACATGGTTTTCTACACTTGATCAGTCTTTGCTTAAAATATGAGCGTAATTTCTGTTTCAACCCTAGCTACCTGTAGTAACTCCTGTATCGTACAATCTTTCTGCTGCAAAGAATACTGGCACCTAACTAACCAAATGCTCCTCTTAAAACAGACATAAATCACAAATAAGGTACTCAAATTCCACCTGTTCCAGTACCATGAAAAGAAACCATGTATTAACATATCATACCTAATGTTACCAAAAACAGCTTCATTCTAGAAAGTAGCAACTTATGAGAAAAGATGTCTAATTAAAGTGCAGGTGTAAAATAAGTGGCCCATGGTCTCAAGGTGTAATCCATAAGAAGCCCTGGAGCAATTCCTTTCCTTAATGCTTTTGTGCTTTTGGTTTCCTTTGATATTCAAACCAGATTGACAACAGAGCCACAGTAAGTCCCACATTTTTCCAGGTACTCACTTATCCATTAGTTGTGCAAGGACAGAGTTTGCCACTTGACTCAGGCTATTTCCAAAAATAACAGTTTCAGAAAAAAAGTAATTATCTATAACAGAAAAATACAGGACCATGCAAACAGACATGTTTTTTCCTGTCTAAAAATAAATTTTTTACTACTACTACTACTACTACTGAAGTATCAGCTTGGATCCCTCATCTGTGCAATTTCTGAAAAGTCTTCCTAAAATGTAAAGAAGACTCATCCTGTTTCCTAACAATTTTCAGTTTACCTTCTACCCAGGCCAGTAGCCATGGGGAGCATGACAAATTTACCCACTCAGTCCAAGATTTTGTACTAAGGGAAAGTAGGGGATGACGCTTCGAATATAAATAAATACTGATGGGAAAAACAATGGGGTGAATCACTGCAAGACCTCCTTTCGCAACCGGTAAATATGTAATGTTGCATTTGACAGGGTTCACTGACTGCCCCCAAAAAACTTAAAAAAACCAAAAAAACTTAAAACAGTGGTTTCTATTGTTACCGTGACAGGAAAAACATGACTGATATTTATTTATTTTTATTTATTTATTTAAAAATTTGGTGATCGGGAGAGGCACACTGAGCCAAGGCTCAATTCCAGATGTGACCCTGGGGGAGGGGGACAAGGGAGACAATCACAATAAATATACAGGTACAGTGGGTTACAGTAACCTGGGGTAGAGCATAAGTACAGTACACGTCCAAACTAATAAGCATATCAACACAATACAAAGGTGAATAGGAGTAAAAAGTGAGGTATACATAGAAAACATGGGAGGTGCAATACAGTACATTTAACAATACCACTTACATGGGCGATTCAACTAGTAGGAGCTTGGCAAGTCTGTAGCAGCATAATAGATTTTCAAGGGATGGTAGCCTGGCTGGAAGCAAGAACAGGAGGAAGGTTGAGAATTGGAGAGAGCACATTTAAGGAGATTTAGTGAGGGAAGCAGATGGCGTGATGATGGAAGGGAGTTCCAGTAGTGAGGGAGGCAAGAAGAGAATGCAGTCTGCCCAGAGTTTGAAGATGGCCGGTGAAGGGCAAAGGTGTGAAGATCTCTGGAGCGGAGATGGTAGGGTGGGTGGGAGTTGGGAGAATGGAGGTAGGTGAGGTAAGAGGTTAGTGAGCCAGACCAGTATTTGGCTAGGATAGTGGAAGCATGGTGCTGGTGGTGGGAGGTTAATGAGGGGGTTGAGGGGGGGAGTAAAGTGTAAAGTGGTGAGTCCTTGGGGAAGCATTTATAGTGAAACAGCAAAAGGAATTGAATAGAGAGTCCAGCCTAGAGATGGTGGAGGAGGCAGACCCATAGATGACATCAGCATAGTTGGAAATTGGTAAGATTGTCTTATTGAGTAGTATGCTGTGGACTGGGAAGGAGAGGGCATCTTTGTTTCTGTAAAGAGCACTGAGCTTTGGGCTGAGCTTAGAATGAATGAAGTCAGTATGTGTCATGTAATCTAGGCAGCTGTCTAGCCAGATACCTAGATATTTGTAGGCCAAGACTGTATCCATGGTGGTGCCATCGAGGGAAGAGAAAGAGGGGTGTGTGGAAAGTTTGAAGAGTTTTCGAGGGGTGCTAAAAGTCATGGATACTGTTTTCTTGACTTAGACTTTGAGTTGGTTTACGTGGAACCACTGAAGGACATGGATGATATCATTTTGCCGCTGCTTGGTCTCCATGGAGGCAGAGGGGCCTGTGGTATAGAGAATGTTGTCATCTGCATTAAGGTGAATATGGGAGGAGGAGCAGACAGAGGGGAGATCATTTAGGAAGAGAGAGAGAAGAGGATAGGACCTAGCATAGAGCCTTGGGGTACACCTGCTAGAATTGGGGGGGGGCATCTTCAGCCAGGATGCATTCAGTGTGACCAGACAGATAGGATCTGAACCATTCAACTGGGGAGGGTGGGAAGCCAGTAAGTCCAAGTTTAGTGAGGAGGAGGGGATGGGCGACTGAATCAAAGGCCTTGGCAAGGTCAGTGAAAATGGTAGAGGTAAGGTGCCCTTGGTCCATGCATGTGAGGATGGCATCAGAGACCCAGAGAAGGGAGGAGATAAGTAACAAGTGGCAATAAAAATGTTTTAATCATGTATACTCATTTCTTTCTGTTCATTTTCCATTTCCACCTTTTCCTCTCTTTATCTATACAGTCTTGCCAATTTAATTTAGCCATATCATCTCTCCCAAAATGAAGCCCCAAAAGTTGAATGGAATCAGTTGTGAGGTTTACTCCGGCTACAGAGGAGCCACCAGCAGAAACCAATCTTCATATACCCAAACATTTCTTAACATTCAAAATGGCTTCTGAGAAAGAACTCAAAGTAGAAAATGTGAAATAGCTATTTTAACCAAAACATCATCTCTTACGAAAAGGCAGATGTCATCCGCAAATGCTAACATTTTAAGATCTATAATATCTTCTTGTGATTCTAATGGCTTAACCAGTTGATTCTGCTACATATGTTACAAAACTGGATGCAAACAAAACAAATACAGTGTATGAAAGAGAGCTCAAAGAACACCCTGCTTAACACCCCTAGCTAGCGTGCATTTTTCACCCAGTCATCCATTAATAGTAGGACGAACATAGGTGAAATTATTTAAACATTTGATCCAACAAGCAAAAGGCTTGAAAGTACCATAATGTAGTAAAACAAATTCCATATAACTGTGCTATCCTATCAAAAGCTTTTTGCTGATCGAGAGAGAGCAGGTACCCCATTACGTGCCCCCTGTTACCTCGTTCAAGCATCTCTCTAACCAGAATGAGATGGTTCTTTATAAACCTATCAGGAACAGAACAAGCCTGAGCAGACATTATCAGATGCTTAGCTAGTGGTAAAAGTCTGTTGTGCCCAGTGGTCAGCTAGCGCAGCAGTAGGGTTACCACTTGCCATCCAGACAACTGGGTTCACACCCCAAGTCCAGGATATCTGGTGCTGACCGGTGAGGCAGGGTCTGGCGTCCCTTGGATGCCTCCTGCCTCAGTGAGGGAGCATACCTCCTTCCATGGCATGATCACCCCCGGTGACACAGGGGGAGGGGTATGTAGAGTGGAAAGGGATAAATGGTCACTCTATGGTGACCTCATATTGGCACACACGCCCACTTGCCTGGCAGGTGATGCAGAGGCATCACCTGCCCAGATTGGGTCTGGCAGGGGAGCACCAAAGGTGGGGAGGAGCTCAACTACCCTTTCGGTGGCCAAAAGGTGAATTGCCAGGTCACCTCTTAGGACCATGCTTTTAGGTGGGATAAGGGGAGGATCAAGCAGGGGACAAAATATCCCAGCAGTGCCAGGCAGATGAAGCCACCCTGCCTCCTACACCACAGCAGGGTTACTTTGACTTCTACCATGCCTCACTGGCTCCTTCTCACAGGCCCAAATAATTGAGTGAAGTATCCACCTCCTGGCTTGGGGAACCAGGGGTTCCTGCCCATGGGGGATAAGCCATGGGTTACAGTTGGGGTATCCATGGAGGCAGCCGAGCAAAGGTTGGTGGTGGGCAGGACCAGTGAAGGATTCCTGCGGTGGGTATAAGGGCTTGGGGCAAGTGGAAGGAGGTCCTGATAGCTGGTGGCAAAAATGGGTGACAAAAATAGAAAGTAAAAAAAGTCTGCTATGTAACACTTTTGATAAAAAATTTTAGATCAGCATTTAAAAGACATATAGGTCTCCAGTTATCTAAACATTTAACCTCCTTGCTTAAACAAAAGGAAAATAATATTACTGTATGCATGCTGGGGGGGGGTCACTGAGCTAGAACTGAGAATATAGCTATAAACAGAGGTAAGCTCTAAAGATAAGGAAGAAAAAATTAATTTGTAAAAATTGCCCATAAGACCATCTTGGCCTGGGGCAGAAGAATAAATCAACTGTACTGCTCTTTCTGTTTCCTCTCTTTGTACAGGTGTCTGTAAGTTAGCCAAATCCACAGAAGACAGAGAAGGGATCTGAAGTGCAGAAAAGAAATCCAGCCTCTTAGAATTAGAAATTAATGCTCAGCCAAAAGGTTTAGTGGACATATTCAGTGACTGTTTTGTTAACCTTTGTTTTCTCTGAACTATGGATTCTGTCTGAGTCAAGCAGCTCATGATTCAGCTTCTTTTCAGTCCTTTTAGAGCAACTGTCAGAGAGACAGACTTGAGGGAGTTTACCCTGCTTGTCAAATTGTTGCTCTTTTCATAAAGAAAGTGTCGTTTGCAAGTGAAAATCACTCATCTTAGCCTTAATATTGTGAATTTGGGATGTATAATCAACATCAGATTGCAGTGCTAAAGATATCAGTTTTTGCAAGTGATATTGTGTGTCAGGTAATTAAAATACTCTGATCTTTTCAAGAGTCTGCCCTGTTACTGAAAATAAAGTCTGGAAGTCTGTCTTCAAGTCTTCCCACCGTAATACTGGAGTATTATATATATGTTGAAAATGGACTCATGGGCAGCAATGAGCTCTACTAAGGTAGAGAGAACAAATTTGTTTCTTAACAGAGCTGAATTTAACTTCTATTTTCTTGGGCCTAATTTCATATCAGAAAGCTCCCCTTTATAAATGCTAAAATAGTGATGGCCCAAAAACTCTAAAGGCATAAGGTGAGCTGAAACAAAAGGAAGATGAGAAGAAACAAACCAGAAATCGATACGGGTAGCAAGTGACCACTTGTGGAAGGTTCTGTCTCTTTTATCACTATGTACTAGATATGCATCTGATAATATTGCCAAATCTGTAAGGGTTTTAAGGTAAGACATATAGCCAAAGATCTTTTTAGTCTGAGTGTCAGCCCGACAGTCTAAGGCACATAAACCACAATTAACTCCCCACCCCCCGAGAAAGACAGTTTTGTAGAGGTAAGGCTGTATTAGCTTAAATAAATCAGTCCTAGTTGCCTTAGACTGTGGGGCATATACATTTATCAGTCTGATGACTGAGGTTCTTATTTTGGCATCCAGCAGTAGTACCCTCCCTGGACTGAGATCCAAAAGTTTAACTACCTCGATGTTTGGGGAGTTAAACAGCATTCCCACACCCGTACAGGGTTCTAAACCAAAAGACCAAAATGAGGGTCCCTTATACCATGCTTTTTGGGTGAGGTATACCTTAGATAAAGTGTGAACCCTGGTGTTCTGTAAAAAAAAAAATGTCACCAGTGGACTGTTCAAAAAACCGAACAAGTCCTTTACTGTCTTTCGAAATTTGTCCAACTGTTGACATTGGTAGAAGCACTATTTTTATTTATTTAGTTTTTGTTAACCGGGTAGGTGCACTAGCCATGAAATGACTGTTTTCAGGCATGACCCGGGAGAGTACAACAATCACAGACAGGTACATAGCATGAGTACAATGAAGTTACAATAGCATAGGTCAGAACAGTCAGTAGTAATGAATACATGCAGCCAGGACAATAACAATCAATTAAATTCACATAGAATTTTGAGGCATAAAAACCTACACAGTCTAGGAGGAGATACCACAACATAGCAGCAAAGAAATATTGTTCAAATTAGTCACAACAATGAAGATTCAAATAGGCAGCAAAACAATATGTGCAAACCAGAAGCCATAATGCTTAGCAGGCAGTGCAAAAGCCATCCCCAAATCATGAATCATTTCATTTCTTCTTGCTTGACCCTCTTTTAAGCTTGGTTTTCTTTTTGCTTTTGCCCAAGGCTTCAGACACTTTGCACTCTGTGTCTTAAGATGTATCTGGTTATGCAGAAACCACAGAAGAGGCATCTGTATCATCTTCAGTCTCACCCCATTCAGCAGATGCTTGCAAGGGATTATATTTATTTTACAAGGGAAAAGAGTCTTTCCTTAGTACATTTGGATTCTGCTGAGTCCAGTTCTTTCACTTCCTTGTAACCATTCTCAATTTGTCAGTTTCAGGGGTAGATGGAGAAGGTGTGTCTTCCCCTGTTTTTCCTGGCAGGGCAGATCCATCTAAGAGGATTACACCTGCATCCACATCTATTACGTGCATTTCATGGACTGTATAATCCACTGATGCAGTTGCCTGTTGTGAAACAGACTGCTCCACAAAGGGGGGGGGCAGTAGAAGAGGGTACTATTGACTGAGCCTCTGTTTTGGGGCTATATCAGTAACCATAGGCTTGGATGCCTCTGTGGGGCAAGCAATGTCGGACCGAGTCTATTCTGACAAAACGGAGGATGACTGATATTTTTCTGTATTTTTTTTTTAAATTTTTGTGCCAGGGTGGCATAAAGATTTTGCTCGAGCCCATCATCCTGCTCAGGTCTATTGTGGTCAGCCCAGGGGCAGGTGCAATAGGGGTGGCCACAACCGTTATATAAGTTACATTATATTCACATAGTGAACACTTTAACATCTCATGCTCTGCTGTGATAGATGATCTTTAGTTTGGCACTTACAGCACACTTTAGGCTGCCCTGGATAGAAAAGTACCCCTCTGCCTTTCCTAAAAAAATAACTGTTGAGGAGGTATTGGACCCCACCCTCCATTTGCTGTTGGTTGACTTGCACCCTCCAACCCCAGTCCATATCAGTTCAGAATCCAGGATGGAAGTGGGATCCCCCCAAACCCAACACCTCTGCTTCATTCAGTACACCATATCCATCATACTGACTCTCTCTTTTCGAAATAAAACTGTTTGGTTTTAAAATAAGGTTTGGACAAGAGGATTGCTAAAAAAGGAAACCACAAAGGGGATCTTTTAACTGGAGGCACTTACACCAAAACATATCCAAAGCTCTTGAATTTTTAAAACTGATGTCAAATATCAGTTCATTTGCCGCATGGATAAGGGCATACATTTCACTGGAAAAAAATCTCATAGTACCTTTCAGCAAGGTTCTTGCTATGTAAAGGCTGTCAGAGGTCTCCTTGCACCCCTCCTTTATATCTTAAGCAGACCACATTGTGTCTTTTAGCAGGCATAGTAAGGGCATGAAAAAGTTGAACAAAAGATTTAGGTTGCCCTTCATTTGTGCTGTTATATGCAGTACCAATCAGAGCTTGAGGGTCAGACAAAGAAGGCAGGCACACTTCAGGGCTGGTAGTTTGCTCTGTATTAGTAACCTGGGTATTCTCAACAGCTCCCAAGTTTGGGGGAATAGTAGATAAAGTATAGGGAACATTGGTAGACTCTAGTACAGGCTCAACAGCATTATTCAACTCAACTTCCTGAATCTTCAGAAGGGGGTATCAGTCTTAGTGGAAACTTGGACCATAGGGGCATTAGTAGCAGGTAAGACTGCAAGAACAATGTCAGGCAAAGGAGCAACTGCCAACGCTATAGGAGACTGAGGTAGGTCAGAATTCTAGTGTAGTATAGCTTTAAGAAATGTTAGGGAAGTACAGTTTTAAGAGAATATGCACTTTCTGTAAGTGTACCTGGCTTTGAGCCAGTCTCCTTTTGTATGTGCTGCTGAATGGAAGTAAAAGAGAAGGCCTGGATTTCAGTGTGGCAGGGTTTTCTTACTCATATACCCTTGTGTGTTTAAGGTACTTATTTCGGCCATCAAACACAACAAACTGGCAATGACGGATGGTGGACATTTTCATAGCTCCAGTTTACTGAATTACACCATTTTGTGACTTTCTGCATTGGAGGCAAGCAAGCAATTTGGAACTGTGCAATATCATGGCAACTTCTGCTAGCTTTGACATTTTTACAGGACCGGACTGGGATACATGGTCCTGATGGTTTGATCAGTGGTTATTACTTAATCCTGCCATACAAGCTGCTAATGATGAGCAACAGGATAAGCTTATTCGAGCTGCTTTTTGTACTTTCTTGGGGAGTGAAACCTTCAAACTTTTATGCAGTCTGTGTGCTCCGGGCCAGCTGGAGGATTTGTCATATCAAGAGATGAAGGCTAAATTGAATGCACAATACAGTTTAACAACTTTCCCAAGGGCTGAACATTATAAATTCTACAGTTACCGCCAGAAACCAGGCCAGTCATTACAATTGTATTTGGCTGAGATCAAACGCTTAGCTCTCATGTGTAAATGAAGCAGGAAGCATCTTTAATCTAATTTAGCTGATAAGTTTATGGGATTGAATAATGAACATCGTATTTAGCAATTACTTTCTGTAAGTCTCAAGAAGTCTACTGAGGAACTTTTACATTTGGCACAAATGTACAGGCTGCAGAAAATGAAGCACATGCTAAGATAGGCACTAAAATGAGATACAAGTAGCTGCAGTAAACCCCAAATTGAAACAGTTAAAACCTAAGTCTAAGCCACTGTTTTCAAAGAAAAATTCAACCACTCCACCCAAACTGCATGGTCAGTACAAATGTGCATCATGTGGGTCATCTCAGCATAGCAGGGACCAGTGCAAATTCCAGAGAAGTTCAGTGCCATGCATGTAAATGTCAGGGGCATATTGCTAAGGTTTTCAGGAGCAGGAGAACCACGGTAGTGAAATCGGAGAGCCCACACAGTGCGGTGGTTTCTATTGCACCACAAATGCAGACTAAAGATGTTCCTCCTTTCTATGTGTTACTTCAGTTGCCACAATTGAGGCATCAGTTGCATTTAATGGTAGACGCTGCTTCTCCAGTTACTTTTATTAACCATCAAACATGGTCTGATCTGGATAAGCCACCATTGTCTCCTTGTAATAAGTTGCTGCATGCATTTGAAGGGCAGCCAGTTCAGCCACTGGGCTTGTTTACCATGTTGGTATGCAGGACTGATTCTCCCAAGACTGGTGTATTTTTTTCTGGTTTCAAAAAAGGGTGTCAACATGTTGGGCAGAGACGCCTGGGTTCTTCTAAACATTCATATTGATCCAGAAAATTCTGGCCTATTTGCTGCTATCCAGGTACCACAAATCAATAATCCACCCAAGCTTGGGGAGATTTTACACATGTATCCAGAGTTGTGGAAAGGCCTGGGATGTTGCACAACAGCTAAAGCCAAGCTAGTTACAGAGCCTAATGTAGTCCCTAAATTTTGTAAACCACGTAGACTCCCTTTTGCCTTTAAACTGGTCATTGGGGCAGAATTGGACAGACTGGAAAAAGCGGATGTGCTGGAAAAGGTTTCAAGTTCAGATTGGGCCACTCCAATTGTGGTGGTATCCAAACCAGGTGGTAAGGTTCAAATATATGGAGATTTTAAGGTGACACTTAATCCAGTACTTAGCATAGATGTATTTCCTTTACCCTTTCCAGAGGAACTTTTTCATAGACTGAATGGTGGTGTGAGGTTCTCTAAACTGGACCTCGCTGATGCATACCTTCAAGCAGAGTTGGATACAGACTCTCAGAAATTGGTAGTAATTAATACACACCAAGGACTGTACAAGTACAAATGGTTATGTTTTGGCCTTAGTTCTGCACCTGCTGTTTTTCAAAAAGTGACTGAGCAAATGGTGGGTGATATAGCAGGTGTTGCTTGTTATTTGGATTACATCATTGTTACGGACAAGACAGAAGCAGAATATTCACTTAACTTACAAAAGTCTTTAGAGAGATTGCAACAGAGTGGATTCAGACTTAGGAGAGAAAAATGCCAATTTTGTTAACCAAGTGTCATACTTAGGTCACACTGTTGGCAAAGACGGAATTCATCTGAATGATGAATAGGTGGAAGCCATTGTGCACATGTCTGAATCATAGAATGTTTCAGAGTTGTGCTCATTCTTGGGTATGGTGCACTACTATGACTGTTTCATACCTGGCTTAGCCACTAAATGTGCTATCCTAAATGAACTATTACATAAGGGTACTCCGTGGAAGTGGACCAAGGGCCACAGTAAGGCAGTTCAAGCCATCAAGCTCTCTAACTGATGTGAATGACTTAACTTATTATGACCTTTACTTATCACATTGTTCTGTGATGCTAGTCCTGTGGGTATAGGAGCTGTCCTTTTCCATTCAGATCCAGAAGGAGTGGAGAAGCCGATAGCCCATGCTTCATGCAAACTCACTGCAGCTGAAAGGAACTATGCCCAGATTCAGAGAGAGGCATTTGCAATTGTGTTCGGAGTCCAGCAATTTTGCCAATACATGCTTGGTCGCAAGTTTCACCTGAAGATGGAGCACAAGCCACTAGTGCCAATTTTAGTCCAGGAAAAGCAATTCCAGAGACAGCCACTAGCAGACTTCAATGATGGACATTAATTTTGTCTGCCTATAATTTAAAGGTTACATACCAACCAGTGGACCAGCATGGAAATGCAGATACCTTGTCGAGGTTATCAATATCCGGAGAAATGGAGTTTGATGTGGGACTTAAAGAGGAGCCATCAGTATGCCAGGTGGGGCCATATAGTTTTCCAGTGCAATTCAAAGATATGGAGGAATCTATTGTTGTATGTGCAATGAAGCTACAGCAGTTAGATCAGCTTCCAGTACTAGCCAAGGACATTGCAAAGGGGCTAGTCAAGATGTAATTTTGAAACAAGTGTATCAGTATACGCTTGAGGGTTGGCCACAAGGCACTACTTGTTCAGCCGCACTACAACCCTACTATACAAAGAGACATCAGTTGTCCATTGCTGAGGGGGTGCCTTCTATGGGAATTGTGTGTCATAGTACCCCAATGTTATCACTCAAATGTGTTGACTCTTTTGCATGCAGGCCATCCAGGCATTGCTAAAATGAAATCCCTGGTCAGACTTCATGTATGGTGGCCTTACATTGACAGAGACATATACCAGGTTGTGCAAAGATGTGAAGGTTGTGCTGTGTTGATGGGAATCTGGCAAGAGCTCCAGTTCTCCATTGGGAACAACCTGAAAAACCCCTGGCAAAGGTTGCATATTGATTTTGCAGGACCCTGTTTAAATTCCATGCAGTTACTCTTAACTGATGCTTATAGTAAATGGCCAGAAATTCATCAAATGTCTTCAACAACTACTGAGAGTACCATCAAAGTGTTGAAATCTATCTTTGCTACCCATGGTTTCCCGCAAGTGATTGCTTTGGATAACGGACCACAGTTCACATCTGTTGAATTCCAAGCATTTTGCCAGCAATGTGGTATCTGCCATATTTTCTCACCTCCTTACCATCCAAGTTCAAATGGTGAAGCACAATGCCTGGTTCAGAATTTAGAAAAGAGTATGGACAAAGCTAATCCTACTACACCGACGGCAATGCAAATAGCCCTTTTGGACTTTCTTGTGACATATCGGACAACACCACATTGTGTCACGGGAATATCACCTGCAGAATTGTTGTTTGGACATCAGATTCTAACTCAGTTGGATCTTCTTCACCCTCTAAGCTATAAGTCAGTAACTGAAATGCATCCTAAGACCAGATCCTTCAAATCCAATGATCTTGTGTGGGTCAGGATGTATGCAGGCCTAAAGAGATGGATAGAAGGCATGGTGGAAAAAAAGTTTGGAAATTTTGTCTATAGTGTTCGACTGACTAACCAGAGGAGAGTGAAAAAACATGTGGACCAATTACATACTAGAACTGAGACAGAACAAAAAAGGGATACCCAGAGTTGGGGTAGTTATCCAGCATTATTTGTTCCAGAGCAAGAACAGGAAGAGACAGTGGAATCACAGCATTTGAAACAAGATGTGTCTGATGCTAATCAGATTCCAGTGCAACAGCCTTGAGCCCTACTATGTCAGTCAGGACATATAAGATGTCCACCAAAGAGAATGGACTTGTAGAGATATAGCCTAATGACATAGACTAACTAAAACAGACATTGCAGTAATAACTTTAATAGTTTCATATTACTTCTGAATTATTGATTTAAGTATTTTCTAGCTAAGTCAGGAGGGATTGTTATGTTTAGTATAGCTTTAAGCAATGTTAGAGACAGTACAGCTTTAAGAGAATGTGCACTTCCTGTAAGTGTGCCTGTTTTTGAGCCAGTCTCCTCTTGTATGTGCTGCTGAATGGAAGTAAAAGAGAAGTCCAAGATTTCAGTGTGGCATGGTTTTCTTACTCCAAACCCTTTATGTGTTTAAGGTGTTTATTTTGGCCTCCAAACACAACATCTATATGAATCATCACTTGTAAACTTTACTGTGCAGCATTAGTCTCCATAGTGACATCCCAAGGGAACTTTTGTACTCTCAGCTGGATTGGAATGAGAGTATTGTGGTCAGTAGAACCACTGGAAGAAGGGGAACAGAAACCAGTTCAAGAATGGGCATCACTTGCAGTACAAACAGCAGGGTTAGCAGAGCAAGGCCCCACCTTCTTAGGGGAAGCTGCCAGTGCCATGAGATAAGCACTGATGTCAGGGTAATCGGCCTGTAGTTTCCATACTGACCTTGCACCTTTCTTGAAGATGGGGACCACAGTGGTCACTTTCCAGTCCTCTGTACAACATCTGTCCAGACAGTCACCTAAATGTTTACTGCAAGTAGCACTGCCAGTTGTTCCTTCAGTTCCACTATGATCCCATGGTATATCACGTCTACCCCTTAGGACTTATCTGGCTTGATCTTTGCCTGTTGACCAGAGATAAGTTCCAATATATTTAGTTATATCTAGATTTTTTGCAGGAAACACCTAATTATTTCATTGGGGTTCCTTTGATACATCCAGATACAGCTAGAAATTTGCTGGGAAATACCTTTGTTGTTTTTCTTGTCCAGGTTTCCATTAGCAGATTATAAAGATCTGCTACTAGAGGAACCTTAGTTCTTTCATTTGCTCAGCCAATCAGTTTCCAGGTATTGAATCCCAGACTTTTCAATTCAATTCAGTTCAATTCAAACTTTATTTTTATAGCGCCTTTCCAAACCAAGGCGCCATACATAAAACCAAGTGCAATAGTGTACATAGCATTAAAATTGTGAAACAAATGATCAATATTTTGAGTAGGCTAAATCAAACAAATACATTTTTAACTCGGTTTTAAACCTGTCAACAGTCAGGGATTCTCAACCGACGAGGTAGAGAATTCCACAAAGATTAAGAAACAGATGTCTTCACTTGTGCCGTGGGAATCTCCAGCAATCCCTCATTGGTGGAACAGAGAGGGCAGTAGGGTACAAGGAGATCTTGCAGGTAGCTGGGTCTCTGATCATGTAGGGCTTTAAAGGTTAGCAAACAAACCTTAAAGGTAATCTGCAACTGAACAGGCAGCCAGTGCAGTTCACGGAGCACAGGCATAATGTGACTGGTCCTAGAAGTCCCTGTCAAAAGCCTGGCTGCCACATTCTGCACCAGCTGCAGGCAGCGGATATCAACCCCTGGTAGCCATAGGTAGAGGGCCAGCTTCTCCAAGCTTGCTGTGCCGCACCTTGCTCTGCCTTTCAGCCACACTGCAAGCTCTGCTGGACTGATATTTTCCTCCTGCCAACCCACCCTTGCCTTAGCAGTCTTTAAATACACTTGCTCCCTCAACTACCCAACAGTGCTGCTCTGCTATTGGCTAATCAAAGGTCAGAACTGAGCCTTAATGGAGCTACAAACTAATCCCACAGCTGTTTTTTTGACTACCTTTCAAAGTTCTCCTAGATGCAATGTATGAGCTAAAACACTCCTGCAACCCACTATTGCTATCATGCTTCCCAACTCATCATTCATTTTTCTGTACACCCTCTCCTATCTTCTCTCCTCCCCCTCCTCCCTTCACCTACCATATGGGTGCTCCTTCCCCTATCCCCCTGCTTATTCAGCTCCCCTCCTTCAGCACCACCATCTCTCTCCCTCCTTGCCTACTTCGATCCCCGTCCCACTCCATGCTTTCACTTAATCTTGCCTAGTTTCCTTCCTGCCCATATAAGTTGCAGCATCACTCTAATTCACTGCTCCAGGCATACACCCTTTGCCTTTAATACCACCAAGGGTCATAAACTGCCTGCTACTTTCTCTGTGCTCGTTTTCCTATTATTACTAGCAGGAGACATCGAAAGGAACCCTGGCCCCCATACCTCCACAACAACAACCCACCCACAAAGGCCTAAAGATCATGCACATAAACATTAGGAGTCTCCTCCCAAAACTGGACACTTTAAACTGCTGGATAGCCCAAAATACCCCTAACATCCTATGCAACTCTGAAACTTGGCTTTGTGCCAAAATGCCAGACTCATTGATCTCCATCCCTGGCTACCAAATCCTAAGGCAGGACCGAGGCAAAAGAGGAAGTTGGGTAGCCATGATTATAAGACAGCACATCTCTTATTCGGTAATTAAAATAAATCCTGCCTAGGATCCCATGAACTAATACTATCTAATTTCTCCCTTCCCCATACTCTCCGCACTTTTGTCGGGGTAGTCTATGCTTCCCCTTGGCTTGGTCAAGAGGCTGTAACAGCATGCATCTGCTCTTCCACCACTGGCTCAATCTGGTAAACTAATTCTCCTAGGAGATCACAACCTTGAATGGCTGTCTCCTTCATCTAAGTCCACAACCTCCAAATTAGAATCCCTAAACCTCACTCAGCTGATCACGGAGCCTACCCACTACAACTCCCAATCCTCTAATCACTCCCTCACAGATTGGGTCCCCTCTTCCCACCCTCATCATATATCCTCAGTGGGTGGCCACTGTATCACATATTGCATTATAAAAACACATCTTCCCAAATCTGCCCCGAAGTACATTGAAACTCACTGACTAACCTCACTTAACGTTAACTCCCTCCTATTGGACTTACACAATGCTAACTGGGCACCAGTTTCTTCATCAATCACAGCTGATACTGCCCTAACCCAGTTCATTAATATCTTAAACTGTGTCTGGAACTACCACGCCTCCCTCAAAAGAGCCAGGGTCAGAAAGCGCCACCACCCATGGATTACCACCCCTATAATTGCCATGTGCAAAGCCCAAAGCAGAGCTTGGGCTGCCTTTAAGTCCTCTCTATCTCCAAGTTCAAGACAAGTGTACAACACAGCCAGAAATGGTTGCACTAAGGCCATTCGTAAAGCTAAGGTGGATTACTTTAAACATTGCCTTAACACTGTACACCCATCTTCCTTTTGGAATATTGTACATTCCATTGTCAATCCACCTCCTCAGTCTACCATCCCTACCCTTAAACACGATAACATTGAAGTTATGGACCCCATCCAGGTTGCAAACACCCTCAACTCCTTCTTCACCACCTGTGCCTCCCCTGATCCAACTGCATCTACACACTGCCTGCCTCCAAACTTTCCCCACATCACATGCCTAGGCACAACTTCCTTCTAGCCCCTGCCTCCACCAACAAAGTACTGCTTTCCCTTCTATCCCTCAACATGTCAAACTCCAGTCCAGGTGGTCTATATCCTAGGCTCCTGCACCTTTCTGCTCCTGCTATTGCACTACTTCTTACCTTCATTATAAACAAGTCCTTCTCCATGGGTGTTATTCCAGAAGCCTGGAAATCTGCATGCATCATCTCTCTCCACAAAGGAGGTGACCCCACCTTACCTGGGAACTACCACTCAATCTCCCCTCTCCCTCCTCCCTCCACCCTACTCTAGCAAAACTCCAAGAATGTATTGTGCAATCCAGGCTGACTGAATTCTTCTCTGCCACCAACATTCTATCCCCGTCAGTCAAGTTTCAGAAAAAAACATTCCACCATATCTTCCCTTCTCCATGTCACAGGTCACATTCAGTCTGCTGCTGCTGATAAAGGCCACCTTACTGCTGCAGTCTTCATCAACCTGGCAAAACATTTGACTCAGTATCCCACCTTCTTCTCCAGGGCACTCTAGAAGATGCAGGAATTGCCCCTCCTACCATGCAGTGGTTCAAATCTTATCTCACCAACAGACACCAATCAGTAAAAATCTCAAACTCCTTCTCTCTCTCCCTCCCTATCCTAGCTGTAGTACCTCAAGGCTCAATACTCGGCCTCACCCTATTTTCTATATTTATAAACAATCTCCCATCTGCCTGTTCCTCATCTCTCATACATATGCATGTGGATGATACCATTCTGTATGCCTCCAGCCCTGATCCAGTCACTATCCACTCTGCTGCAACATGACTTCCACTCAGTTCAGTCCTGGTTCCAATCAAAACAACTCAAGCTCAACACTTCCAAAACTGTCTCTATGACTTTTGGAATGGCTCAGAGATTAGCCAAAGCTATCAATGCCCCTCCAGTCACCTCTCTTGGCAGCACCCCTCTAAAGATCATCCCTTCATACAAGTATCTAGGAGTCTGGCTGGACCCACAGTTAAATTTCACTATCCACATTGATTACATGGCCACTAAACTCTGCCCTAAGCTTAGTATATTATACCGTAACAAAGACTCTCTCACTCTCCCCGTACATAGGGAACTTCTAACAAAAATTATTATGCCAGTCTTTGATTATGCTGACATTGTTTAGTGCATCACAGCCTCTACATCACTCTCTCAACTTGATTCCCTCTACTATGCCTTCTATCATTTTGTTTCTAACTCTCCATACAGATCCCACCACTGTTCTCTACTGTCCTTTCTGAACCTCCCTCCACTCACACACGGGTGTCTCATCCACTCTACTGTATATCCTTCATTTCCAAATTCTGGTTCAATCTGCTCCCCACATACATCTTTTCCTTTCTCTCCCCTGCCCCAGCCTCAACATACTCCCTACATTCTAGGGACTCATGCTCTTTCTCACTCCCTACTTCATCATCGAACATGGGCATATCTGCTTTCTACAATCATATCCCCTCTCTATGGAACACTCAGTCTCCTCTCTTATGCAACTCTTCTCCTCACTCCTCTGTCAAATTGCTGCTGTGTCTCATACCTTTCCTTACTTGCTCCTATAACACCTCTTAGCACTTGAAATGTTTATCCCCTGTTGTAACAACACTGATTTTGAGTTACTTCATGCAATTTACAATTGTCTTACTGCACTTGAAATGTTTGCCCCTTGTTGTAACTACTCCAGTCGTTGATACTCCATTCCATTGTGCAGTTGTCTGTCTGCGTAGCCTGTTTTGCTGTATTGTATTCATTGAAGTATTTTATTATGCTTACTATTGTGTAATTTTGTACTGAATGCCTTGTACTATATACTGTGACACCCATGCTCCCTGTCCCAGGGCACACCTGGAGATGAGCCTTGGCTCAGTGTGCCTTTGCTGGATACCAAATATTTAAATAAAAAAAATGAGGACCTAGACTCAACTTAGTATGCTGCTGGTTCATTTTATTTCACACCTCAAATTCAAATAGTCTCCAGTGCATTGCTTTGGAAAGAAATCAGCTTCATCAGGGAGAATCTAATAAATATTTATGTATTTATGTAAAAAAAAAATAACCCATTTAAAACCATTTTGGTGAAAACTGAAAATAAATATACATGCGTCATCAGTATTAATCTTCTCTATATGTTTGATACTTTTTTTAATAAAAAATATTGTTTGTGCCATGGATCATTTTTATAAATGTGTTTAAAATACATACAGTTATTAATATTCAACCCACATCATATTTAACTCTTTCTTTCATTCATCTACATAGAGAAATGTTTGAGTCAGGGACACCCCTATATGAAAAAAATTAAAGGTAATATTAAATCATCTGTAGAATAATACATCTTGTAAATATTAGCCTTGAATAGATAAAGCTGCTTAAAAGTGTTTTTACGTATTAATATTTAGCGATGTATTGACTCTTGGGTCTAATATCTACTGGCAAAATTGTTAACCTTTGCAGCCATTTATTCTTTTAAAGGGGACAGGAAATTTATATGCATTCTCCTAAATTACCTATATTTAACTGTGCCTGAATAAAAAGTGATATGAAAAACCTTATTTTGCATTGTTTTGTTTTTATGATCAGCATTCTGTTACAGTTTTAATGGAACCAATATGTTGGAGTTTTTACTATGTCATGGTTTGTGTGCAGAATGCTAATTGCTCATTGTTGACCTATCAGAACTACTGTATGGTTAGAGTTCTGTGAACAAACTGAGACATAGTTAAAACTCCAACTCACTGGTTCCATGAAGAGAACTGCAAAAGAATGGTGCCCATGAAAACAAAATAATGGAAAACATGGTGTTTTGTATCACTTTTTGTTCAGGTACAGTTAAATATGGATAATTTAGGGGAATTCATATAATTTCTGAGAATAAGAACTTTATAAACAGATGCAAACTAGAAATGATTTCCTATCCTCTGTAACTGTCTTTAAGAAAATGAGTTTTGTTTTAGAAGTTTCCTACTAATGTGGTCAAAATGCATAAAGGTCATATTTAACAAATGACTAATTTGCTATTGCTTACTTTATTAGTAAGCAATTCATTTCAGCACTTTTTATTTCAGTTCAAATCTTTGCACTTTTGCCATGTTGTATTATCAGCCTGAAATAGAAACAGATGTTCCTTTAGCTTATAGTTTGTCTCTATGGCTCATTTTGCTTTAATTGACATTCAAAAAGTTAAGTTTAAAAAAACTAAGAGACTTTTCCTGACTTCTCAGGCAGCAGGCATAGCTGCTTGTTACATCTGTTTGTGACACCAAATTTCAAATCCATTTTTATATCTGATAACTGCTGATGTTATAGCATTATCAGAGGGTTCTTCTGCGATGATATCATGCATCAAGAATGTGATGTCACGTATGAGGCACCCCATATTAGCGCTCATTTTCAAATGTACTTATCCCTGTTTTATCGCATAATATGTTAATATCCTTTATTTCAGTGGCAGAAGGCCTACTCTAAGTGCACATTTTAGTTTATTTGTTTGCAAATTATAAATATGCATGATAATTCATTGTAACATGCTAGTATTCAAAATTAGATTGTGGCTCTGAATCTGGGGGAATGCTAGTATTAGATAAATCTGTTCTAAATAAGGGTTTCATTTATCTCTTATTTAATGTATTGAATCTCGGGATCCTTTGGCTACTACTGGACAAGGGTTTGTGCAATGTCTAATGACTAAACTGTGGCTACTCCAATGTTATCAGGGCTTAAAATTCCATTGTTTGTCCGCAGTGGAAATCCTCCAGGTTCTACCAAATTGGAGAATTCCTAATAAATGAGATACATTTTGTGCCTTTGACTTTCATGATACATCCATGAGTTTTGCTCACCCTGCCATTTTTCTTATGTGGGGATTACTCAAGCTGAACTTTTAATTGTGTATGAAAATTAGGGGAGATATTTAGTTGCAGCTGAAAATGAGACTGTGTGAGTGTCACAAACCTGAATGACGGAGACTAGGAATACAGTGCCTTTTTGTTCCCAGTTAATTCACTGGAAATAATTTTACATTTCCAGTTAATTTACTGGAAATAATCTTTGTTCCTAGTTAATTTACTGGAATAATTTTATGTTCCCAGTTAATTCACTGGGATGGTTGAGTGAGGCAGAAATTGGACTGAAACAAAAAAAAAAGCTTCTCCCTGTCTTGATGACACTGTTTAGATGTTCTTCTGGTCTTCATTTTCCACCACAAACTGTAGTTGCAGCTCTTTCAAAGTCAAAATGTCCACCTGTACCAAGTTCTGACATGATCATTAAGTGCTGCAGGTTTTTATTGTTCAAAGAATCTCTGAATTTCTGTTTTATTCATTTCTAAATGATGAAGCCATGTTCACATTCAACATTTGTAACTAGAATAACTACTATGTTACAATCTGATGAAGCTTCTCAAACTCTGGAAATGCACCTGAATACATTTTTTAGTAATATTTCTGCAAACTGTTGGTCTGGCAAAGATGGTAGTAATCATTTGAGACCATAATCTGTTTTAGCAAACTAAATTATCTTTTTGCAGATTCTGCAGTTAAGTTAGAAAAGTGCTGCTGTTTATGATCAAAGGCTCATGTTCATAGTATTAAAGTCTTATGCACACATCGGTTTTGCTGTTGCAACTGTCTTTGGTTGTAGAATTAAGAAGCATGACAGTAGGTTTATGGTATCCAGGGCGAAACGTCTGTTCAGTTCCTGTATCTTCTCTTTAACTTTTCAAAAGCTGGTGTTTCGGTATGAATACTGAACAGCTTATAACTTTTGCACTTGTTACTGTACCTTGCAGAGGAGTAGTAAACATTTCTTTCTCTCTCTCTCTCTCTCTCTCTTTCCCCTCTCTTTCTCTCTCTCTCTCTCTCTCAAGGACCTGGGGTTTCAAGTAAAGACCTTAGAGCCTCTACAGTACTGCCTACCATCGGTTAAATTGTGAGGAAATCCAGTTTTTCACTTTGAAAATGTTTTGATAGACAAACAGTATGTGACAAGATGTCTATCATTACATGTGAAAGAGCTACAACATTAAGATGATGCCTAGATAGTAACGGAGTCCTTTTGCTTTATTGCTATCTGGAGTATTTGATGCAGTCATGTTCTAACACATCTGTTAAAGGGGAACTGTCATCAGCAGGGTTTCTTAATGTCTGAAAGGCAATAAAAAGCTAATTTGAGTGAGCCATTGTGTTTATCTGTGAGTCATTGCAGTCTAGCATTATTCATGTGTAAATCAGTCTGTAATTAAGGGCTGGGGGCAGTCATATGTTTTAGGCTTCTGACAGGAAATGATGTCACCAAGGATCTTGGCCCTCCATTGACTGTAGGTTAAATTGGAAATTGTCTGTTTTATTAAGTGTGTTTTCAGGTGTTATTACAATACTTTCTACATTTATAATAATTGTTTTGTATGTGCATTGACATTAGCATGCTATCACCCTTACATTTCAAACTGTAAGTAAAAATAATCCATCTTTAGGATTGTTTTAACCTCTAGACTATATTGCCAGGTGATCATTAAAAAATACACATCTCAAGACGAGTTCTGTGGTGCCAACAGGTATTGGGGACCCATACTGTATCAGGATTCCTAAACCCTAAAGTGTGTGTGTGTGTGTAACCAAAATTTTACCCACACCCGAGGTGCAGGATGCTACATTAACCTCAATGGCAAAGTCCAAGTGGTTTATAAAAGTATCCCACACTGAGGGTGTGTGCAAAATTCTGTTTTTTTACACCCACCCACCTACACTGTATATTATTTTATTTAATTAATGGTGATAATATTATTCCCTTTTGGCACAGTTCAGTTAGTGCAGCACTTCTGTCAGAGATACACTCACACACACACACACTTCACACACACACACACCACACACACACTCCACACCCACACTACATGCACACATTTCACACCTCACACACACGCACACCACATACACACACTCATACCACACACACACACAGCCTGTCTCTCCCTTTGTCTTGTTTTTTTTCTTTATTCTTTTTTTTTTTTTTACTTTACAGAGGGATTGGCATTCTGGAAAGCTGCTGTCCATTGGCATAGCTGTAGAGTGTAAGACACGCTCAAAGAGTATGAGCGATAGGATCAACTAGATTGATTTTTTTCCTTTATGGTAGAAAATCCCATTCCATCCAGAGTATGTCAGTAAGAAACTGTTATACTTGTAACTTCACCAAAATAAGTAAAATACTATTTTAATAATGCATTTCAGGTTATGCATGTTTTAACTGTGTTGTCCATCTATGTGTTTTTGCAATTAATAAACAAGTAATGGTGTTCTATTTTTTCTTTTCAAGTCAAATCTGGATTGAAAGAGCATAATATTTTCAAAATCATAACACATGCTCAGATTGTTTTTACTGTCTTTGTCCAGGAAAGGCACACAGCTACAATTTGTTCCTGGGTGTGTTTTGGGAGCACAGGGAGGTTAAGTGACTTGCTCTGGTCACACAATATATAAGTAGAGCATGATGGAATCAAACCCATTAGGCTGGATAAACAACGCTTGTGCACAGCTTTTTGCTGTAACCTCTAGGCTGTACTCCAGCTGATAATCAAAAACCTCACATTTCACGGCTGGCCCTGTGATGCCAGGCCAGTAGGTATGTAGCCACATTTGCATCTTGTAGACCTGAGTTTATACCTGAAATTGTAAGAGAAAAGACTGTACGAAACAGAATATAAAAAGGCAGAAGCTAGTGCTATGCAGCTGTAGAAGTCTGTACTAACATGAACACAGACAGGGTTTAGAAATCCTGATATGGGGACCCAATACCTGTTGGCACCACAGAGCCAGCCTTGAGGTATGTGTAGTTTTTGATGATCTGCTGGCAGTATAGCCTAGAGGTTAAAGCACCCCAAAGATGGATTATTTTTACTAACAGTTTGAAATGTAAAGGTGATAACTCACTAGTTTCAATGCACATACAAAACAATTGATATAAATGTAGAAAGTGTTGTAATAATACTTTAAAACACACTTAAAAAAACAGATGATTTCCTATTTAACCTACAGTCAATGGAGGGCCACGATCCTTGGTGACATCATTTCCTGTCAGGAGCTTAAAACATATGGCTGTCCCAGCCCTTAATAATGGGCTTTTACATATGAATAACTATGGACTGCAAAGACTTACAGATAAACACAATGGCTCACTCAAATTAGCTATTTATGGTTTTTCAGACATTAAGAAACCCTATTTATGACAGTTCCCCTTTAAGGATTTTGAGTCCTTCATACAATAGGCACTGTACTGTAAATGAACAGCCACCTTACTGCATGTGGTTGGGTATACTTCAGAACTGGTTCTTCCAGCTGTCTTTGTAGTTAATGTAATTTGCTGGTTCTGATAGCTGGATTACTGAAGAAAATGAAGCTACATCTCTAGTCCTACTGCTATTTCTTTACCTGTTCTACATGTTAATAATAGTGTCATGATTCTCCAAGGGATGGGTTTCATGCGAGAAATGTGCAGATCCCCCCCTGCGTGGCTCCACGCCCACAGATGGGAGCTCAGTGGCTGGCATTCAGAATTGCTGGTCACCACATGCCTCCCAACTGTGGACTTCCCCTCCTGGCATGGTAGTGCATGGGGGCAGATCAGCAGACACAGGTGGGCAGCCAATGGGATGCCTGTACCTGGTCCATGAGTGGATCCCCAGCCTTGTATGGTGTAGGGGTTTCCAGGACTGGTGAACTGCATCCATATAAGAATACCAGGCAAGTGCCCTGGTGGCTGCTTCCAGCTGCCCCTCCAGTCCATGAACCTGGTGTGGCACAGTGGAGGGGCCAGCAATGCTTTGCCGTGGCCAGTGGCAGTACCACGGGAAGTGCAATGGCTACACTAGTTCCTCCTCCACATAATGCATGCAGCCTTCAGTGGCATGCAGTGCCAGTGAGAATGGGCATTGCATGGGTGCACCCCCTGGCATGTCCCCATCCAGGCCCTGATGCAGTGCCCCACGGCCGACTGAGGATCAAGTACACAGGATGCTAGTGTGCCCATTCATGAATGCCATGGGGGTATAGAGCACCACTTTGTGGCTTTTGGTCATGGGAATTCCTACACGCTGCTCTTGCATGATGCATAGGCATTTGAGAATAGCAACCAATAATAAATATTTTTAAAGCACCTTCAAAAGGTTTCCAAGGTGGTATACAAACACATGAGCATAATAAGGATACAAATGATCAAATACAGTTCAACTCTTAACAGAATAGGTAGGGTTTTCAGTTTTTTTTTAAATAGTTCTAGGTCCTCACATGCTTGAATTTCTAGTGGTAGTCCATTCCAAAGTCATGGACCATGGACCAAAGAGGCAGGATTACCAAAAATAGCCAGTCTTGTTGTTAGAACATTGTAGAGACAGGCATCAGAGGAGTAAAGTCGACAAGGTGGAATGTGACAATGAAGCAGCTCTGATAAATATGAAGGAGCAAGTTGGGTATGGCATTTAGAGATGTGTGATGTCCATGAAATTCACTCCGCAAGGTAATTCGCAGATTTTTCGGAGTGATTTCATGAGATTCGAAACTGTGAATTTCACGGATTACACCATGAAATGTGATATTTCACCCACAAATTTTGTACTTTGCCCATGAAGTTTGTGCTTCATGGTAAAAACTTTGAATTTCAGCAATAATGTTGCACAAATCAAAGTTCTGAAGTTTTTCCAAAACTCTGTGAATTCCGCGAATTCCACGAAGCACGAATATTCGGTGCTTCATGCAAAATTTGCAGGCAAAGTTTAACTTCACAACATCGCTAATGGCATTTGAATATAAGCAGAAAAGTTTTATAATCAATGCTGTATTCAGTTGGAAGACTGTGAAGTTTGATGAGGAAAGGTGAAACATGATTAAACTTCCTTGAGTCAGAGAGAATATGACTAGTTGTATTTTGAACAAACTGAAGGCAATGCAACGTTCATGCTTCAAAACCTGACAAGAGGGACTTACAGTAGTCTAATCATGAGAAAATAAAACAATGGACCAAGGTGGCAGAAACTTCAGGACAAATCCTGGCAATGGTGAGCAGATAGTAAAAGGTAGAGCTGGAAATCTTGTTAACATTGCATTCCAAAAGGAACATTTGATTAAAAAAGGACTCCAAGGTTGTGGACAGTTGTACTTGGGTAAATTATAGTAGAACCATAATGCAGATCAAGGTCAGAAAAATCACGTTGCTTTTTTATAGCATTTGTGTTACAGACAAGAAGTTTGGCCTTAGTGACATTTAAACCGAGAGTGTAAATGCTGGCAAAGCACATAGACATCCCAGTGAGAGGGGATTGGATGGTGTCAGCAACAGGGACATCAGTCTGGCTATTGTTGGTGTCAGGGGTGCAATCATGACTAAAACGTTGGGGGGGGGGCATGGCTCTACTGAGCCATTTGTGCCAACACCAGTGCCACTGGCTATGGAGCACAGAGATAGAAGACTCCATTATTTTTATACTTTATTTGTTGCAAGACAAAAGATAGAAGGAGAAAAGTCTTGTGAGTCACACATTTATTGTTTTCCATTTTACTAGAAAAAAATGTTGCCAGTAGCAGCATGGTGGCCCCAGTGCATGTGTGTGGGGGGGGGAGGGGGGAGTAGGGGGGCAGGCTTAGCTGGAAAAAAAAGACAGAGGTAGAAAATTAAGGAAGGGCTGAAGTGGTACATCTTCAGGTGAGTTCAGACAGGCGGTGGGCACTAAGCCTTAATTCTTAAGGACATGTTGAAACTGCCAGGGATAGCACTGTAGCATTTATGTGAGGTACAAATTAAGACTGGTAACCTGCTAGTTTTGCTCAGTGCCTTGTGAGACCCCAGTCTGTCGTCAGTTCAGAAGATGTGCCAGCCTTTAAGTTACAGGGACGCTGTCAACTCTTTTTGCATGATAGTATTTCTAGCTAAAAACCCATGTTATTGTTTCTTACCTTTTTTAAATTAATTGATGTCGCTGTTTGTTTTTTCTGCTTCCCTTCTTAGTAGAACTGAAATTCATCATAATGGTTTAATATAAACAAACATTGTTTCATTTCAAATCCTTGATCAACTCCAATTGCATACTGTATGTGCATTATGAACACCCCCAAACAGTACAGTCACTCATGATACAATAGCCTCTTCTCTTCTGACTGCATCATGAGAGTCTAAACTGAGTTGGGTGTGTTCTCATGTCCAGGGAAGATGCTGTGGAAGGTCATCAAGTAGTATAAACAAACATGTTTTGGTGTGGTAACACCAGTATAGAAGGTAGTCTGTTTTCCAGTTTAAAAAAAAAATAGAATCAGAATCAAAGTATCTGCTGCATCAACAATCTTCACAGACTGTAAGAAATCATAAAATATGTTTTTTTTTTTAACTAGGGGCACTTTGAGTCCTAAGGGGTTTGACAGTGTCCCTTTAATGTTTTTAAAACAGGAATCTTCAACAATGATTTATATCTTTATATGTACAATTTAAATGCCTCTTATTGTTATAACACTTTCTTCTAAAGTCCTTTGTGCCAGAACTGATCAGCTTCACTTCACGGTTTTCTCACCCAAAGAACAGAGAACTTGAGACCACAAGAGACACATATCTGTACATTCATTTAAACACATCGAGCAACTAGAGATGTTATGATAAGATGGGAGAGCAGCTTGTGGGACTGAGCAATTATTAGAAAAGAACAAGAAAGGTTGATGGTGCTATAAAACCAGATGTCTTTCCTTTGTAAATAAACTGGAGATAGAAATGGAGATACCCAAAACGATCAACAATTGTCACTGCCTTTACATGTGATACAAGAGTATTAACATGTTAAACTGCTTTCTTTTAAGGACTGAAACCATACAATTCTGATTAACAAATGGGAATGCATGTGCAGTTGGATCTGTGTTTCTAACCTATAACCACCCTCACTGATATCAACATCCGAAGGGGACTTTTTATATTTTGACTTGACAAACAGAGCTGCAGCCTGCAAAATTGTTTGGTGCTCTCGCCTATAGATGTCTGTATTCTAAACTGAAGGCTTCAATGCAATAAAGGTCAGATACAGCAGCTGGACTAATAAAATGCCTACTTGTTGATAATCAAGTGCACTGAACATATTGTAGGAGCCTAAACATGACAACTATACAGACTTAACAACTGCTAAGATATATTATGTACAGCTAGCGTCTCCTACAGAACCTCATTCACTTGAAATAATTTTTTTTTTAAGTACAGAAATCATTATCTCACACTGAGACAGAACAGACAGCAGCTATAGTATCTGAGAAATATGGTACAGCCACAGACAGACCCAGCTGTAAATATGACTCTCTCTGTCTGTCTTTCTCTCTCTCTCACTCTTTCGCAAATGAAGCCGCCGGTGTTTATGCTACTGTAAAAGAGCAGACAATGTGCAACCTAAAATGAAAAGTCACATTTCATCTGCTCCACATGAAGTCTAACCAAACATGTGGTAATATTCATGTTTCTCTATAAGCAATATAATTTTTTTTCTTTTTCACAGTCTGGGGAAGGGGAAGTGGTGTGACTAAATAAGCTCTAAAATATGTACTGTATCACAATGGGTGATGATCTAAGGTACCGTATGTGTCTTACCTGACTTCACCGAGTGCAGCTACAAACATTGAAGTTCCCATGGGGAGCTCTGGACATAGGCATTCCTGTCTGTCCTAGCAAAAAGAAACCAAGCTAACTGACTTTTTCAACAAGCAAAGCTCACTGTTGTCTGCTATTACTCTTGGGCTCTGTCAAACTGCTGGTATTTTTTTTATTTTTTTTTATTTTTTGTTGACCGGGTAAGTACACTAGACAAATCCTGCCTATTTTCAGGCATGACCTGGGGGAAGGGGATACAGATGAATGCCAACAGACCTTGAACCATATTAAGCTGTTGGTGGTATTTTTAGTGAATGAGGGAAATTTGGCCAGGACACCGGGGAAATTCCCCTACTCTTTTCGATAAGTGCCATGGGATCTTCAACATCGACCTGAACTACCACCAATCCAGGCAGATGGGACCTCAGTTTAACATCTCATCCGAAAGACGGCACCTCAAGAGTGCAGCACCCCTCTCATGCTGTACTACAGTGTCAGTACTGAGATATTAACCCAAGTGCCAGATGTGAGAACTAAACCCACAGCCCTCTGATCTCCCGGCCTCAGAGGTGAGTGTGCTACCTACTGAGCCACTAACATAGAAAATAATTAAAAAAAATCTGAACGAACCTCATGTGATGATAGAATAGCTTACAATGCCAACTTAGAACAGCTTCATTCACTGCAGATTGTGGTCCTGGCTTGTTTGCGGGCAAATATGTATATGAACAAAGGAGGAGCTGAACCTTACAGTCATAAATGACAATCAAGAAAGACTCAAGACTGACTTAGAAACATACCAACCAAACAAAATCACTAAACTGCAGGACATATTTTAAAGTAATAAAATGAGTAAGAGTCACATCACAGTGAAGCTATTCTCTCTGAACTCAGTTAAGGTAGGACTGAGCCACTTAATACCAAAAATAGTGTTTACATATTTTTATTAATTTTATTAATTTAGCAGTCCAGTATCCCTAGACTGCATACTGTTATTTAGAAGCTTGTTAAAAGTATTGTGTTGCTTAACCCAACAACTGTACAAATCATGGATTTTTGGAAGTGATAGGGAGTACTGGTATTTGCTAGGCTGCTAAATTAATAAAAAAATTAAACAGGATTTTTTAGTATTCAGTGGCTCAGTCCTACTGCACCTTTACTGAGTGCAGACAAAATACATTCACTGTGGTTTAGCTCTTACTCATGTTATGTATCTCACTATTTTCTGCACCAGTATATTTTTTGCTCAGTCAGAGTGTATTAGAGATTTGAGCCCAACACCATGCTTTTTACTAGATTCGTTTAAAGAAACGCCATTACCTGAGGCTTAGGGTGGTTAGTCACGGTGGAGCAATGGCTAAGGCAGCGCTGCAGAGATAAGAGAGTCAGGTCCAGGGTAGCTACCAGCAGGCAGGATGAACTGGGGCTGATGTTTAACACATACTAATATTTTATACCACTCTCCCCTTTGTTGAAGGCTGATAGTGAGGTGTGGGTGTACCAGACACATGTGCTTTTACTGATCTGTTAAGGCATCAACAATCTCACTTCAAAGCCCACTAGCCAGCACAAAAAGTTGATTCTGCAGAATTCTCTGACCTTACGGGGCAAGCAGGTTGTTAACCTGCCCAATTGTTTGTTTTCATGGCTGTTTTACTGCTCTGAGCTGAGGACATAAAAGTTAAATTTATCAAGCTCATCTCCTGATTCCACTCTGCAGTTGCACTTTAGTGAAGAGGATCTTGTCTGAGTGTGGTGAATTATGCTGTTTATGCAGCTTAAAAACCAAACCCAAAGTGTTGGGTGGGACATAATGAATGGCTGAAATAATAGGGGGGGACAGGTGCCCCCCCCGGTCCCCCCCAGTGGATGTGCCTATGGTTGGTGTGTCTGTGGTTGTGGAACACTAGCAACCACTGATTTAGTGACATGGTAGAAGAATCAAAGCAGTTAATTTAAGCTCTGCTTGTGAGGTACAGTATGAGCAGAGTCAGCTCAGGACTTTGCTTGTGATACTAAAAGTGGATTTCAGGCACATGAACAATATTTCATGACTAATAGTGCTGAAGGCAGATGAAATGTTTAACTACAGCATTCATAAAAAGTTATTTGACACTCATAAGAGGACAGTAAAACCAGACTGGCATTTAAGTTGAAAGTGATTAGGAATCAGATAATTAGTTGGTTGATGGACTACTGTTTTCTCTATCACCTTGGAGATAAATGGAAGCTGGGTAATTTGACAGTAGTTGGAGAGAATATCTTTGATAAAGAGTAATTCATAAGAGCAGTGATGAGCAGATTTAAAATATGAAACAAGCTTTTAATCAACCAAGCTGGAGCAGGATCCAAGGGAGATGACTTTGAACTGGAGTTTTTCCAAATTGTATAGATGTCGGCTTCAGCAAGGAGGTCGAAGGATGAGAAAGTTGTACAGCAAATGTTAAATGAGTCCAGAGAAACCTGGAGTTAGGGAGGAGGTAAACAGAGGGACAATACTCAGCTTTTTATCAAAGAAGTCGTATAGATTCTGAGCAGGGAAAGAAGCATTGGGTTTTGAACCGTTTGGTGTGTTAAGTGTGTTCATCTTTTGAAAGAACTTCCTTGGATTTCTTTTTTGGGTAGTAATTAGTTCTTTGTAGTGGTTCATTTTTACTTCAAGCTGAAGAAGTTTGTATTTTTTTGCAGTGTTCTTTGTTTGATTTCCAAAAAAAAACATTAAGCCGTGCTTGTGCTGTTTTCTCTCAAGTTGTCTGCGTTTCCTTTTTGTTTCCAAAAGTAGATTGCAGGAAAACCAGGGGTTATGAGGGTAAGTTGAAACTTAAACTAAAGGGGGTATGTTTGTCCAGAGCAGAAATGAATGTGTTGTTATTCTGTTCGGTCAGAATGTCTGGATAGTTAGCTAATTACATTTTAGTGAAGAGAGGAGACTGGCTCGAAAAGACAATCTGTGTGTTGTATGGTGTATACCTATCAGTTCAGGGTAATAGTTCTTTGGTTTTGTACTACACCTTGGTGACAGACAGTTATGAAAGATGTTCTGTCAGTTGTCACTTCTGTACGTGTATTACGTTCAATGCTCTTTTCATTAAGAATGTTAATGAATTATTTGAAAACAGTTTCAACTTTTCTATCAGTGACTTCCACATTACAATTAAATCAAGTTACAGGTATGTTGTTTTCTAAATATCCAACATAATCTTTTATCCTCTTGCTTTTGCCGGTATCTGGATTTATCCAATAGCACACTTACCACGAGACTGTTCTTTACAGCAGCATCATGATTTTCCACTGAGGTCTTGAAGATGGCCTCATGCAACTCAGCTAATCCTGCCACATTCATGCAAGTACAATAAGCTCCTTCTTTGCTTTAAATTCTTTTAAGAATGAGTATTGCATTTCTTTTAAAAACTGAACACATGCAGCTAAGTATTAGTTCATCTTCAGCAATAAAATATGCAATTCTGAGTAGCACTGTATGCAGTAGCTTTATCCTATTGCCTTTGTCTCTGCCTGATGGTTTGCTTAATCTCCATTTCTTAATGATCTAATATGTGCACTGCTGTTTGAATGTCTTATTAGTGTTGATGTTTTGAGGCACGTGCATTTAAAAGCAGTATTTGCATACTGAATGCAAGCATAATGGGTCATCTAAGCAGTGTCTTTTTCAAACAACAATGAAGTGTAAATCTTCAGCCACCTTTGTTGGAATTTACTGTATCTGTTCTAGACTGACAGCTCTGTGCAGTGCTTATGTCACACTCATGTTCTTTTTCTAATTCTGGAGGCTCAAGTTCTTGCTCAAGCTCAGATTCATCTTTTGTGCCTTTATTCAGGCAATTCTTCTGCGCCAACATTGTTTGAATTTCTTTTCAGCCAGGTCATTATGGATAATGGTACAGATGCCTTTATTAGATTGTCAGACTGACACCCCACTGTGGATCTAAACTTTTATTTTTTTTTATCTTGTTTCTTTGGCCACAGCCCTAGATAATGAACCTCCCCAGCACACCCTTTGTCCAATTCCCAACAAGACTTTCTGAAAAAAAATAAAATGCAGTTTCAGTTTTTTTGGTTTTTGGTGTCACTTGGGTCTCTTCCTTTAGTTTGCCCTCTCCTTATTTCAGCACATAGTCCCCTTTGCAATGGAAGCATTGCCTCTGGTTTAATCTACCTTCTTTTTTGTTTGTTTCTTGGTGCTACCGAAGTCCCTCCTTAGTTGCCCACCCCTTAAACATAGAAATTGTTGGCAGAAAAGGACCACTAGGCCCATCCAGTCTGCCCATACATGTAAACATCCACTCACCCTAAGTGGTCAATAGCTTTTCATCACTCCCTTCCTGCCCAAGGTTTACCTGTGCTTGTTCTAGGCATGTTTAAACCCCTCCACTGTGCTTGCCTCTACCACCTCTTGTGGCAGACTATTCCAAGCATTCACCACCCTCTCCATATAGAAAAACATCCTCACGTTACCTCTTAATCTCCCCCCTCCAATTTCATATCGTGCCCCCTCGTTCTGGTATCTGTTCTACATTGGAAAAGATCTCCCAAATGCACCTTGTTTATGCCCTTGATGTACTTAAACGTTTCTATCATGTTGCCCCTTTCTCTCCTCTCCTTAGTGAGTACATATTAAGGTCTCTTAGTCTCTCCTCATGTGTTTTGTGGTGTAAACCATGTACCATCTTTGTTGCCCTTCTCTGGACAGCCTCCACCATGTTTATGTCCTTACGCATGTGTGGTCTCCAGTACTGGACACAGTACTCCAGGTGAGGCCTTACTAGTGTTTTATACAATGACATCACCACTTCCTGACTCCTACTAGTAATACCTCTGCCTATGCACCCCAGCATGCCACTGGTCCCTCCCTACAGCCTTTGCACACTGCTTTGATGCCTTCAAGTAATCAGATATGATACCCCCTAAGTCCCTTTCCTGTTTGGTGATGGTCAGCACCTCCCCCCATCCTGTAGGTCTCCCCAGGGTTTCCCCTACCAATGTGCATTATCTTGCACTTTTTTGCATTGAACCTCAGTTGCCACACCTCTGACCATCTTTCAAAATTCTCCAGGTCCCTCTTCATTATGTACACCCCTTCTGGAGTATCCACCCTGTTGCAGATCTTGGTGTCATCTGAAATAGGCAGACCTTTCCTTCCAGCCCCTCTGCCATGTCACTAATGAAGACATTGAACAGGACGGGTCCCAGTACTGATCCTTGTGGCACTCTGCTGGTCACCCCTCTCTTCCCAGATTGGATCCCATTTACCACCACCCTCTGCCTTCTGTCTGTCAGCCAGTTTCCAACCAACTGTTCAAGTTCAAGTTTATTGCAGGAAAGACTCCATTGAGCAAGCTCATTCACAAGGAGGTCTTGAGGCACATACACATACAGTTCACAATTACATAGACAGGAGATATAAAATGTAGAACAACAAAGAAAAAATATATGATAGAAGAGGTATACACAGTAGAAGTTCTTATGCTATATATGCAGTACATTCCATCTTTAACCTTGCCCTAAATTATGCAACACATTTCAGCTTAATAAGTAGAGGGCCAGTTGGTACCTAGGAAGTTGACTTGACGTTGGGGGCCTATTAGCACCTACATATGTCTTTTAATTTAGAGGTAGCTAGTGTTTTCTAGGAGTTAATTGATACAATGCTGGTTAGCTTCAGCATGGCTTGTAGTTGGTTCCAAATGTTTGGGAGGGTGTATGAGACAGCTCTTTGGCCAGTTGTGGTATGTCTCCTGGGAACATCTAGTAGGATAAGTTTGGATTTCCTTAGGGAGTAGGAGCTATGCGAGATGTGTATGAGACACGTTAGATAGACAGGCAGCTTGTGGAGTAGTAATTTAAGGGTCCAAATGCCAGCATGCAGGAGGCGTCTGGTGGCAAGAGAGGTCCACCCAACTGCTGCATAAAGATCACAGTGGTGGGTCCTGTACGCAGAGCTAGTAATGAAGCAAAGAGCACGGTGATAGAGTACGTCCAGTTTAGATAGGCTCAAGGTTGGGGAGGAGATAAAGATAATGTCTCCATAGTCAAGCAAGGGAAGGAATGTTGCTTGGACAAGTCTTTTGAGGGTCACAAGAGAAAAGAGGGTCCTATTTCTAAAGAAGAAACCCAAGCATGCTTTAAGCCTCTTTGATAGATCCTCGATGTGGTTGTTGAAGGAAAGCTTGTTGTCTATCCATATACCTAGATATTTAAATTTAGGTACGACTTCCAAGGGTTCACTTAGGGAGGTAACTATGAAGTTTTTAGGTGGGGTAGGTAGGGCACTAGACAAGGCAAGTCTCGAGAAAATCATTGTCTTGTTTTTTTTGGCATTTAAGAGAAGCTTGGCATTGATAAGGTTGCTTTCTAACTGGATAAAGTCAGCTTGGAGTGCTTCCCTGACTTCAGTTAAGGATGAGCCTGATGCGTACAAAACTGTATTGTCCACAAAGAAATGTATGCTAGAGTTCTTTATGTGGGAGTCAAGGTTGTTGATGTACAGGGAAAAAAAGATTGTTCCTAGGATGGAGCCTTGCGGGACTGCTCTGGCAGTTGGAAGGGAGGCAGATAGTAGGCCATCAGCTTTGACTTTTTGTATCCTTCCCGTAAGATAACTGTTAAACCACTGTAAGGTAAGTGGAGTGGCACCTACGTAGGCAAGACAGGTGATTAGGAGGTGATGGTCTACAGTGTCGAAGGCCTTACTGAGGTCTAGAAAGACTGCACCAGTAACCTTCTTGGTGTCCATAGCATGGATCCAGTCATTAGAGACTTTAGCCAAGGCTGAGATGGAACTGTGCTTCGACCTGAAGCCAGATTGGGCTGGGTTTAGGAGTGAGTGCGCTTCAAGGTGATTTTTTAGTTGGTTGTATATAAGTTTTTCCAGCACTTTGGAGAGAACGGGCAAGATATAGATAGGATGGTAGTTGGCTAAGTCACATGGATCTCCTGATTTGAAGAGAGGAAGAACGTGGGCAGATTTCCAGCAGGATGGAACAGTGGCTATGGTAATAGAGAGGTTGAAGATGTGAAGGATGGGGGCTGTGAGCTGGGCATAGCCTAACCACAAGAAAAATAATTCAAGGCCATCATCCCCCTGCACTTTTCTTGGTGTCAAGGCTAAGAATTATGTCTTTGACTTCTTTCTAGCTAAACAGGCACAACTGGAAGGGATGAGGTGGAGTAGCATGTGTAGAATCTGGACTAGTGTTGCTATTCACTCGGCTAGCGTATGGGGAGGAGTTGAATGCCAACCCGGCAGTGGCAAAGTGAAGGTTAAGTTCTTCAAGGATTCGCAATTTATTTTCAACCATCCCGTCCTTGGCCAGAATCTTGATGGGAATGGAGGAAGCAGCAGGATGGCCTTCAATGGATCTCAGTGTCTTCCAGATTTTTTGGGAGTTCCCTTTGGCCTGCTCCAGAGTGCAGATGTAGAAATTTGTTTTAGTAGCACGTACACTTTTAACACAGGCATTTCTAGCAGTTCTAAACGCCTGCCAGTCTGCCGGGTTCTTTGTGTGCCTGGCCCTAGCCCATAGCTTGTCTCTATTGGTAAGTGCAGATTTGAGCTCTTGGGTGAACCACGGATGCAAGATTTTCCGCACCCTCAATTTAATAAGAGGAGCATGCTTGTTAATCAGAGTGGTGAGGTTGTCATTTAGGACAGAGACGGCGGCATCAGCAGATTTGGCAAGATATAGGTCTTGCCACCTGATCATAGCTAGATCAGTTAGGAAGTTTACTGAGTTGAATTTATGGAACGAGCGTTTGATTCTGAATTTAGGGTGCTGCTGGGTTTTAGATTGGAATCTTGTACATACAACGATACTGTGGTCGCTCATGTTGTTATGGAAAATTGCAGAATGTGAGATTTTAAGGGGATGCGAAGTTACATAGAAACATAGAAACATAGACTTTGACGGCAAATAAAGACGACTTGGCCCACCCAGTCTGCCCATTTCCCTACCTACTGGATAAGCTGCAGATTCTAGTTAACCAAAAGCCTACTTCCTGCCACCCCCCACTACATTTGCCTTGTGTCTGTCCCATTCATGCTTGAATTTCCCACTGTTTTAGCCCCAACAACCTCCCCAGGAAGGCAGTTCCATGCATCCACCACTCTCTCAGTGAAAAAGATTTCTCACATTACCCTGAGCCGTCCCCTCTATCTTTAAATTGTGTCCCCTTGTTCTTACACATCTCTTTTTCTGAAAGATGCTACCCTCCTGGACTTTGTTGATTCCCTTGAGGTACTTGAACATTTCTATCATGTCCCCCCATCCCTTCTTTCATCAAGGGTATACTTATTAAGCTCTCTCAGTCTCTCTTCATATCATTTCTGATGCAGACCCTGTACCATTTTAGTTGCCCTCCTCTGGACTGCTTCCATCCTGTCAATGTCCTTGCGTAGATGAGGTCTCCAAAACTGCACACAGTACTTCAGATGGGGTCTCACCAACTGTCTGTACAAAGGGATAACCACTTCCCTTTTTCTACTTATGATGCCCCTTCCTATGCATCCCAGTATCCCCCTGGCTCTCCATACTAACTTCTAAGATTGCTTACCCACCTTTAGATCATCTGATATGACTACCCCCAGGTCCCGTTCCATTTTTGTTGTTGCTAGTATCTCCCCTGCTATTGTGTACTCTTCTCCTGGGTTTTTGTTTCCCAGGTACATTACTTTGCATTTCTTTGCATTGAATTTAAGTTGCCATATGTCTGACCATTCCTCCAACCTTGCCAAGTCCCTTCTCATCCTTTCTACACCCCCTTGTGTATTAACTCTGTTACAGATCTTTGCATCATCTGCAAAGAGTCATACCTTTCCCTCCAGACCCTCTGCAATGTCACCTATAAAGATGTTAAAGAGGACTGGACCCAGTACTGAGCCCTGAGGTACTCCACTAGTGACCCCCTTTCTTCGGAATGTGTTCCACTCACTATTACCTTCTGTGTCCTGTTGTGCAGCCAGTTTGCAACCCAGGCTACCACCCTGGGACCCACTCCCAGGCTGGCTAACTTGATTATTAATCTTTTGTGGGACTCTGTCAAATGCCTTGCTAAAGTCTAGGTAGGCCATATCCACAGCCCCTCCCTGGTCTATTACTTTTGGTCACCCAGTCAAAGAAATCTATTAGATTCATCTGACATGACCTTCCTGCTGTAAATCCATGCTGCTTTGGGTCCTGTGCCCCGCTGGCCTCTAGGTATTCAACAATTCTTTCTTTCAGAAGTGATTCCATCATTTCCTACCACTAAGGTCAAACTTACAGGTCTGTAGTTTCCTGCTTCTGCCTTGCTCCCACTTTTGTGAAGGGGAATCACATCTGCCCTCCTCCAGTCCTCAGGTACCACCCCATCCTCCCATGATTTGTTAAAAAGTGTGGTCAGTGGTGTCACTAGATCCTCCCTTAGTTCTTTTAGGATTCTGGGGTGAATCCCATCAGGCCCTATTGCTTTGTCCACCTTGAGTTTTAGGAGTTCTTTCAGGACTCTTTCTTCTGTAAATGGACTGGTGTCAACCCCACCTACCCAGAGTGCTTCTATTGTCTGGTTTAGGTAACTCCTTCTCATCTTCTTTTGTGAATACTGAGCAAAAGTATTCATTCAGTATCTCTGCCTTTTCACTGTCTCCCTCTACCCACCTCCCCTCTCCCTTATTAATCTTCACTATTCTTCCCTTAACCTTTCTATGCTCCCTAATGTACCTATACAACGTTTTATCCCCCTTCTTAACTGACTTGGCTATTTTTTCCTCAGTTTGGGCTTTTGCTATTCTGACTGGCTTCCCCACTTCTTTCTGCTTTAATTGATACAGTTCCTTGTCGTGCTCCTTCTGTGATGCCTTATACTTTCTGAATGCAGCCTTTTTCTCCTTAACCTTCCCTGCCACCTCTTTTGAGAACCATAGTGTTTTTTACTCCATTTTTTTCTTTATCTGTTTCACCACAAAGGCTTGTTGCCTCTATGATGGCAGTTTTCATTTTTCTCCATTGTTCTTCCACCCCTCCTTTTTGGCCATTTGCTAATGTATTCCTTAGGTATTCACCCATTTTGCCAAAGTCAGCCCTTCTAAAGTCCAGTATGCATGTTTTTGTATGGCTTGTCTCCATGGTTGTGCTTATTGTGAAGCACACTGTGCAGTGGTCACTTGTTCCCAGATGTCTACTGACTTTTACATTTGTGATCCTCTCTCCATTTGAGAGTACCAGGTCTAGTATTGCTTCCTCCCGAGTGGGTTCCAACACTAGCTGTTTAAGGCCTGCCCCCTGCAGGGCATCGAGAATGACTCTGCTCTTGGATGTGGCTGCAGTACATGTCATCCAGTTAACATCTGGCATATTCAAGTTCCCCATCAACAGTATCTCCCCTTTTTCAGCCATTTTAAGAGTGTCCTCTATCATTTTCTTGTCCATTTCTCCCCATGAGATGGGGTCTGCTATACAACCCTGTGCGGATTGTGATGCCATTCCCTGTCTCCAAGGTGACCCAGAGTGCCTCTTGTCCTCCCCCTTTACTTTTTAGTTCTGTAGCTTTGATCCCTTCCCTTATGTATAGAGCTACTCCACCTCCTCTTTTCCCCTCCCTGTCCCTTCTGTAGACTGTGTACCCCTTATGTTGACATCCTAGTCATGGTTCCTCGTGTACCATGTTTCTGTGACTACACCAATATCCAAGTGTTCATCTTCCATCAAAGCTACTAGCTCAGGAAGCTTGTTTCCCAGACATCTAAGAGTGAGCTGGTGGCAGAGTTAGAAGCATTGATTCTTGTGGGTTCAGTTAGTATCTGTGTAAGACCCTGTATCACCTTATGCCCAATGCTCAGACTACTCATCTTCTTAACCAGCCTTCTGTGTGGGACAGTATCGAAGGCTTTGTTGAAATCCAGGTAGGCGATGTCTATAGCCCCTGCCTGATTCGCTTCCCTAGTCACCCAATCAAAAAAATCTATCAGATTTGTTGGACAAGACCTTCTTGATGTGAATCCGTGCTGCCTCAGATCCTGGGCACCAATGGATTCCAGGTGTGACACTACTCTTTCTTTCAGTAGTGTCTCCATGATCTTCCCCACCACTGAGGTGAGGCTGACTGGCCTGTAGTTCCCCGCTTCTACCCTACTGCCTCTTTTGTGCAGTGGGACTACACGTGCCCTCCTCCAGTCCTGTGGAACCATGACTGTGTTGAGTGACTCTGTGAATAGGGTGGCCAGAAGTGCTGCTAGTTTCCTCTGCAACTCCCTTGATATCCTCAGTTGTATGTCATCTGGCTCCTTGGCTTTATCCACCTTCAACTTTGTGAGTTCCTCCAGAACTCTCTTCACTGTGAATGGACTGGTGTCCATCCCCCCGGCCCCATTACCACTGCTCCCCAACTGTGGTCCTTGACCCTCTCCCTCCTCAGTGTATAGTGAACAGAAGTATTTGTTCAGTATTTCTGTCTTGTCTAGATCCCCCCCTTACACTCTCCCTCCACCCCTTTGAGCCCCACAAGCCTCCCCTCTGATTTTTCTTCTATCGCTGGTGTACCTATAGAATGTTGTGTCCCCTTTTTTCACAGACCATGTTAAATCCTCCTCTGTCTGTGCCTTGGCTTTCTTAACAGCCTTCCCTGCCTCTATGAGACATTCAAGGTACATCTCCCTGTCCTTCTCCCTTTGGGGTCCCTTATACTTCCTGAAACTTGCTGTTTTAGCCCTTATTTTGTTTCTCACCTCTTTAGAAAACCATAGTGTTTTTTTCTTCTTTTCCCTTTGGCCACTATCCTAATGCATTAGTTAGTTACCTCCAGAAGAGCTCCTTTTAGTCTCCCCCACTGTTTCTCCACCCCGCTCCATTACCTCTACCATCTTCAGGGCTGCTTTTAAACATCTACCTATTTCATTGAAATCTGCCCTCCTGAAATCTAATACATTTGCCCTTGTGTGGCTTAATTGAGTCCCTGCCTCCATGTCAAACCACACCATGTGGTGGTCACTGGATACCAGCTGCCATTCCACCTGGGTTCTTTTGACTCTGTTCCCATTGGTCCATACCAGGTCTAGAATTGATTTGTCCCTGGTTGGCTCATGCACCAGCTGTCTGAGTCCAGCTTCCTGCAGGGTTTCCAGGATGGCTGTGCTTCTGGCTGAAGCAGCTGCCTGGGTGGTCCAATCCACATCCAGCATATTGAAATCTCCCATCAAGAGGATTTTGCCTTTAGCTGCCATGTCATGAATTTTCTCCACTAGTACAATGTCCACTTCCTCCCGCTGTGCTGGAGGTCTGTAGATCACCCCTGTATGTATTGCTGTGCCATTTTTTGGTTCAAGGGTGACCCACATTGCCTAGGCCTCCCCCTGCCTTCCCCATACATCTGTAGCCTTTATGCCTTCTCTGTTGTACAAGGCCACCCCCTCCATTTTTACCTTCCCTGTCCCTTCTGAACAGTGTATAGCCTGGTACATTGATGTCCCAGCTGTGAGTAGCAGAATACCATGTCTCAGTTATTGCGGCTATGTCAAAGTCTTCATCCATCATCAAGGCTTCCAGGTCTGGAACCTTATTTCCCAGACTGCGGGGCATTTGTGAACATGACCTTCCATGTTTTACTCCCTGCCTTCCCTCTGTTCCTGTTTATTCTACTTTACCTCTTCCCACTGCCCCAGTATTCATGCTCATGTGCTCTTGCACCCCTTTATCCCACCTTATAAAAGTTTTCCCTGCCTGCCCCTCACTGCTCACTTGCATTGTTCCTGTTGTCAGTTTGTACTTTTGCATGATCTTGTGGGGGGATTCCTAAGCCACCTGTCTCTCCAGGCTCCCCCCCCCGACCAGTTTAAATGCTCTCTGCTGAAGCATTCCAACTTATCACTAAGGACTGAGGTCCCCTTTTGAGACAGATGCAGGCCATCCTCCTGATAGAAGCTCGCATCTGCCCTGATTGGGCCCCAGTTCCCTATGAAGCTAAATCCTTCCCTTCCACGTCAATCCTTCAACCAGAAGTTGAAGGTTTGGATGTGGAGTGCCCTGGCCTCCCTCACACTTTGGACAGGTAGCACCTCTGAGAATGACACAGAATGTGCTACCTGATTCTGGTCCTCTCCCAGCTTACTGAAATTCTCCTGGACTCCGGCTAACTCTACCCTTCTCCTCACCAAGTTATTGGTCCCCAGGTGGACAATGATATCCAGCTCCTCCCTCCTGGCTATCGCCCTAGCGATCCTATGGATTTTGCTTCCCATCCTTCCATTCAGTGCTTCTTGGGATGCACTTGACCTCCCTCTCCTCCCTGCTAGTTTTTCCTAATTTTACATCCTGTACAATAGAGTCCCCCACTAGAAGAAGCTTCCCCCTTCTCCAGGGTCCCTTGCCCCCCCCCTTCCTTGGGACTCTGGATTGGAGATCCCAACCATCCTCCCAGATCCCAGCTGTGGGTGCCTGTGTGGGGCAGTCCCATTCCTCCAAAACAGCATAGGGTTATTAAGCTGGACTGGTCAGGGGATGTGTCTCTGACCCCTTGGTACTCTCCCTGAGCATACTCTGGTCCAGTCATCCTTCATCCTGGGCAAACTTTGAGGTTGATGCTGTGGCCCCAGTGGTCTCTGGGTGGGGCAGATGCCACCTGTAACCTGGCCATCTCTGCACAGAGAAAGGCAACCTCCTCCCTCAGACCAAAGAGGTGCCTGCAGATAGGGCAGCATCACAGCCTCCAGAACATCTCCCTGAAGACTGCTGCTCCACAGCAACTGCACTGCACCACTCCTGTCATGTCTGATGTGACCTGGCCTGCAATATAACCTATGTCTGCCCTCTAGATGAACCCCTATGCTCCTCCCTTTCCTCGGTGTGGAACTTCCTGTGTGGTATAGGAAGATGTAACACTATGGGCCCACACCCTGTAAAAGGAGGACTAGCCGGGGGGGGGGTGGGATTACCTTCTGGCTCAGTCCAGATACAATCAGCCGAGGACCTCTTTACCCTATGCTGACACAGGACAAACCCCAATGAAAAAGAAAGAAAAAAACAACAACAACAAAACAAACAAAAAAAAAGCAGCTCCCCAAGATCCATTGAAATATGAGACCTGCCCTAAAGATGACAGACTCAAACAAGTTTAAACAGTTCCAAGCTTACTAGCAACTAAATTCTTCACTCCTGCTCCTCCACAAACTTAGTAGCAGCAGAAAGGTACATCTACCTGAGCCAAACTAAGTCTGCTTCTGCACTACTGCTGTGTGAGAGAACCTACTGGTATTTAAACCACAATTAGCTGTACATTGTTCCTAGGTGAGGGGAGAGAACAGAACCTTCCAGAAAGCTGCTGCCAATGCCTGTTGAAAAAACAAAATCTGGTCAGATCCACCACGGCTGCATAATGAAGTTGGTAAAGTTGTGTGGAATTGTTAAGGAGGTATGGAGAAACAACACAATGATTTGTTAGTAGTAAGATTTGTTTAGTTTCTATTCTAAGGAAGGCATACACATTATTAGGAAAATACATGGAGGTGTACATTTTAATGGAAGGAATAGGAAGCACTGTAGGTTTACAAAAGTACCCCAGAGCAAATGCCACTGATGTATGTGTTATCCTGGATGATGTTGGCCAGACAGCCAAATTTTAAATAAAACCAAATTACACATACCCCAATAATGCAAAGCATTATGGGAAATATATGCAAATCCCCATGATGGTACAGAAGGTGGCAGTACAAGAAAAAGTAATGGCTGACATATGTTCAGCCTTGGGATTAAACAGGGTTTTTGTCTATGAGGTGATGTAAGTTATATTTAAGCAATGTATTGATGTCAGGAAGGCAAGTGTAATGATGATGAACTGTTAGCAGAGAAAATGTGATAGTAAATTTCAGAGGGGGTCGCTTTTGATAAGGACAAGGTAGTTATGCTTGTGATAATGGGGATATTAGGAAAGTATGAGGTCTATGCAGAAGTGGAGTACAAACATGCACAGTTTCATACGTATGTGCTCAGAGAGCAGGCAAATGTGATATGCAGGTTTGTTTTAAAAATAGTGATACGTGCAATTGATAGATAGATAATTACATAGACATGCAGGCCCTGTCCACACTACACTCAAAAAAGCTGTAATGGATTCAAACCATTACAGTCTGTAAATGTTACAGTGTGTACACACTGCCAGTGAACAGTGTGGATAATGGATTGAAAACATTACAGCCTGTCCACACTGAGTGCAATAATGTGTGTGGTCTCAACCCTGTAGTAGTAGTGCACATTCCATGGTGCACTCGATGATGACAGCTGCATTTTGAGATGCCCTCCTACATGTCCTATGGAGTACTGTGCATATGGCACAGTCATATTATGTAAATAACCATATTTCACTGTTATGAGACACACTTATGTTGTGGAGGTGACAGAGAGAGGTTCAAGGGAGGGGGAGATCTGTATGCTGAAATTGGGGGCTACATCAGTGAGAGGAGGGAAGGGGAGGGAGAGAGAGAGAGAGAGAGAGAGAGAGAGAGAGAGAGAGAGAAAGGGGGGGAGACATGGCATCAGTTCTGCTAGTATTAGGGCACCTCGGCGCAACAGACGTTCATGTACTGCTGCTGTATGGCTGAAGGCAGATCCTCTACTACTGCCGTCAGTGTTCCCCACTGCTCCACTGTACACAGTGCCACACATCTATTGTCCACCATAGCAGTGCTCCATGATGAATTCAAGAGCTCCACTAATGTATGTGTTCACTACTGGCACTGCTCTGCAGGTAGTATTGCTGCCACATCACACGTGGGCAGGCAGGGTACTCCCAACACTCGGCACAGTGAGAAGAGTAATCAAGGACAGTACACGAATACCATCAGGAGGTGGTCCTCCGGGAGGCAAGTGCAGACAGAGAGGTAGGTTAGGTGGGGACATGGGGGTACACCCGGGGGGGGGGGTGCGCAGACAGCTGTCAGGTTCCAACAACATGAAGTCTTGCTGTATTCAGACATAATGCAGTTAGCCCCAGCACTTGAACTGCCATGGAGAGGAAAGAGTTAACTCTATGCAGAAGCATAGAACGTTGAGCTCAAGCTCGGTTTTCAAACCTCTGCCTGTGGTACTTCCCAGTGTAACCATCAGATTCTTTACTTCGCCTAACAGTGAAGTCACTCTAGAGATTTCCTCTCCTCGGTTTGGTAAAAGAAAACTACAGTGTTCAGTTTAAACCGCATATTTTTGTTTTTTGGATTTCCAGTCTCTGTCTATGGTACAGGTAGTATGTAGATAGGTAGTGATTGTGTTTTATTTTGCTAAAAAGAGTGGAAATTGTCTTTCTTCTGTTTCTTTCCGGTCGGTCCGGTTTGGAACCAACTTTGTAAAATTTTTCTCTCTTTCTGGGATTGGTGTAGTGTTCCGGTACCGATCAGTTTCAAAAGAACCAGACTTTTGCTGGTTCTTTTAAAAAGCCCATGGCACGGTTTGTAACTGATTAGTTGCTTTATTACCTGGCTTGAAAGCTTCTATAGGGTAATTTGCTAGGTTAGCCATGTCTGAGAAACCCAAGAAGAAAACCAGTCCCACTGGGTTTCAACACTGTACTGAGTGTGGGGAAGCCTTTGCTAAGGCCGACCCCCACCTCATCTGTGTTTATTGTGTGGGGTTTGACCACCTCAAGTCAGACTGCCAAATCTGTAAGAACTTTCCTAAAACCACTCTAGATAAAAGACTGAGTAGGCTGAAGGAAAGGGAGGCCAAGAAGTCCATAGATCCGGATGGCCAGCCTCGTTCGGTTGTGGCCGAACCTGATGAGGTGCCTACTGACCTAGGCGATACCTCCTCGGGCAAAAGGAGAGCTAACCCCGAGGGGTCGGTGCCATCAAAGAAAAAGCGCATGTCTGCCGGTTCGGATCCTGTATCCCACTCTCCAACCGTGGATGAAATAGCCAAAGCAGTTAGTATTGTCCAATTGCGTAGACTAGTTCCATCTGAACTGATACCACTGGTTCGGCGCTCGGTTCGGTCAGATCCGTCTCCTCCAGATTATGACCCAGATGCTTATTATGAGGAGTGGGAGGGAGACAAAGACTATCCCGGTGATGACGATGATGATAACGATGAAGGGGTCTGGATGTACCCATTTTACCAGACCACTCTTCAGACAAGCCCTCAGGTGTCTCTCCTCCCAGGCTTTCTGAGACCCCTTCACACTTTTTGTTCTACAAAAAGGTGGCACAAACCCTGCAGCTTCCCTTGGTTGAAGCAGCAGAGGAGGATGAAGAGCCTGATTTTGTGGAAATGATGGACATCCCAGAGTCCAAAAAGCTGTCTGTCCCTCTTCATAAATCTTTGGGAAAACAGACACACAAAATTTTACAAACCCCTAATTCAATATCTCCTGTGGATAAGAGAATAGACAGGAGGTATTCATTATCGGGCTCAGCTGCGGAGTTCCTTTATAGTCATTGCAGCCATATTGGGGTATAACAGGCTGCAGCCTGTGACAGGGCTAGCATTCCTTTGGCTTCACACCCCCCGGATAAGGACTCCAGAAAGTGGATGCCATGGCCAAAAAACAATATTTGGCATCCTCTTTGGGACTCAGGCAGGCTACTTATATGGCCTACACAGCCAGGTATCAGAAATCCAGATGGGACACGGTTCTGGAACTGGCTAAACAGGCCTCTCCCCAGCTAGCCAAGGAGCTGGAGGAGCTGGAGGTGGTAGCTGCTGATGGAAATGAGGCATCCAAAATGCAATTTCATGCTGCTGTGGACTCCAGTAATGTGGCATCTAGAGTCATGGCTACATCTGTGTCTCTTAGAAGACATGTTTGGCTTAGATGTACTAGCCTTTCACAGACTAAGGCCATGTATTTTCCTGTAGTAGGTAACTCTCTGTTTGGGGAGCAGACAGAAACTTACATGAAGAAAATGGATGAATATAGGACCACATACAGGAGTGCACAGGCCAAGGAAAGGCAGGCCACTCTGCACAAGCCGCAGTCTAGGGGAAGGGGCAGGCCCTTTCAAAGGCCTTTTTACCAAGCCCAGGCCACCTCTCCCTTCCCACAGAGGGGGCTTTTCAGAGGGAAGGGTAGGAAGGGGATGAGCAGGGCTGCTCCCTCCTCCTGTCAGTCTAAGACTCCTACCAAGCAGACACCGTGATGTGTCAGCCCGGGTCGACTCCCCATTTCCAGTAGGAGGCAGGTTGGCTTACTACTTCCAGGCCTGGAAGTCTGTGGCCTCAGACAAGTGGGTCCTGGAAGTAGTAAGCTAGGGATTGGCCCTCAACTTCAAAAAATTTCCAAAAAGAAGGGCCAAGTCTTTTCCACCTGCATCAGTCTCAGAAACCCTTGCCCTAGAGGCAGAGATTTCCTCTCTTCTAGCTCTCAGAGCTATAGAGGAGGTTCCTATTCAGCACAAGGGAAAAGGACTGTATTCCAGGTACTTCCTTACCCCAAAGAAAACAGGGGAGTGGCGACCCATCCTAGACCTAAGTTATCTGAACAAACACATTTCAAAGCCCAAATTCAAAATGGTACCTCTGGGAATAATCCTTCCCTCTCTAAGGCCATGGGATTGGCTAGCATCTCTGGACCTCAAGGATACCTACTTCCATATTCCTATCAGGTGCTCCCACAGAAAATACTTCAGGTTCGATTTGCCTTCAGGCCATTACCATTTCAGAGCCATGCAATTCGGTCTAACATCAGCTCCAAGGGTATTCACAAAGTGCTTTGCAGTAGTGGTGGCTTACCTCAGAAGACAGGGTATCACCATCTTTCCGTATCTGGACAACTGGCTATTAGTGGGTCAGTCTCATTTACAGGTCAAGTCAGCTCTTCAAACTACCCAGGACCTACTCAGCTCCTTGGGTTTTCTTCTCAATCTTCCAAAGTCTGTACTTGAACCAGTTCAACTTCTCACCTTTATAGGCATAGAGTTGGACAATGTACAAGCAAAAGCCTTCCTTCATCTGGCAAGGGTAAAGGCCCTAATGGATCTCGCTTCCTCCTTTTGACCTCAGGTCTCTCGTCCAGCAAGACAGTTTCTCTAGCTCCTGGGCCACATGGCAGCTTCCACGGCAGTGGTGCAGTGAGCAAGGTTCCAGATGAGGGACATTCAGTTTCATCTGAGGTCTTTTTGGTCTCAAAAGAAGGATTCACTTACCAAACTGATTCCAGTGTCTCAGACTCTGGTCCAAGCTCTCCAGTGGCAGCTGGACCAGGACAACCTCAGACAAGGGGTTCCATTTCTCCCTCAAGTCCCATCAGTAGTTTTAACTACGGATGCTTCTCTCCTAGGGTGGGGAGCCCACCTAGGAGCCCTGGCAGCTCAAGGGCTCTGGTCTCTACAGGAGTCTCTCTCCTTCATATCAATCTCCTGGAACTCAGGGCAGTTTTCCTAGCCCTGCAGAGCTTCTCAAATTCAGTCAAGGGCAAGGTGGTCCAAGTCAGAACGGACAACACCACCACAATGTGGTACATCAACAAGCAGGGAGGCACTTGGTCCTCAGCCTTGTGCACAGAAGCCATGGAGCTGTGGTCTCTGGCCTATTCTCTTCAGACTTCTCTGGTAGCAGTTCACCTTCCAGGGAAGGACAACATACTAGCAGATGCTCTGAGCAGAATTTCTCAGGGACACCACGAATGGTCCCTGGATCCTCACATACTGAAGGTCATCTTCTCCAGGTGGGGCACTCCAGAGATAGATCTCTTTGCACCACCAGACAATCATCAACTTCCTCAGTTTTGTTGCAGACCTCCAGTCTTGGGGATGGTTCCCCAGGATGCTATCTTTTTGGACTGGAACGGCAGGTTTCTCTATGCCTTCCTTCCCTTCCCTCTGCTGTTCAGAGTTCTGATCAAGATCAGGACTCAACCCTGCACAGTGATACTGGTGGCTTCAGATTGGGCCAGACAGCCTTGGTATCCTCTACTGCTATTCTTGTTAGTGTCACGTCCCCTGTCTCTGCCCAGGACATACAATCTCCTGTCATCCTCCCAGGGGTGGATCTCGTACCCCAGTCTCCAGTCTCTCCATCTCAAGGCCTGGCTCTTGAAGAGTTAGAATATGCAGCTCAACATCTTTCTCAGGGAGCTCTGGATATTTTGAAGGTCTCTAGCAAACCTTCCACTAGAAAAATGTACAACTCCAAATGGAAAAGGTTCAGTATTTGGTGCTCTCAGAAAGGCATCCTGCCTGATTCTGCAGACATTTCTACAACCTTAGACTATCTAGTTCATCTCAATGGTTTAGGCCTTAGGCCTGCCACTCTGAAGGTTCATCTAGCAGCTGTCTCTGCATTCCTCTTAGCAGGGAAGGGCTCCTCCCTGGCATCTCATCCTGTTTTCAGAAAGTTTTTCAAAGGTCTGGTTCCCATTAACCCTCTCTTTAGGGAGCCCACTCCACCTTGCGATCTTAATGTCTGCATAGCTCAGCTAATGCAGCCAACCTTTGAACGTCTGGCTTCAGCCGAATTGAAGTACTTGACCTGGAAAACTGTGTTCCTGGTAGCTATTACTTCTGACAGGCAGATTAGTGAGTTACAGGCTCTGTCAGTGGAACCTGACTTCATCTCCTTCCATAGGGACAAAGTAGTCCTCAGAACCAATAAGAGGTTCTTGTCCAAAGTGGTTTCAGATTTTCATCTGAACCAGTCTGTATCTTTCCCTGTGTTTTTCACTGACCATTCTTCTTCAGGTGAAAGAAGGTTACACAGTCTGGATGTTAAGAGGACTACTACATTGAGCATACTAAGGCACATAGAAATGACTGTCTTCAATTGTTTCTCACTTATGGTGACATGGGAAAGGGTAAGCCTCCACTAAGAGAACTATTGCCAGGTGGATTGTTTCTTGTATACAATTTTGTTATGACAAGTTGGGTAGGGTGCCCCCTTCAGGCCTGAAGGCTCACTCGACCAGGGGTACAGCTGCTTCTCTGTCTGCAGCCAGATATGTACCTTTGTTAGAGATCTGTAACGCAGCCACCTGGAAAACAGTACATACTTTCACCAAGCATTACTCCCTGGACATCCAGGCTAGGAGTGATGCTAGGTTTGGTACAGCAGTACTGCAGAGCCTTTTCCCAAAGTAGGTTCTGCATTCCCGCCTCCATAGGGAACTGCTTGGTAGTCTGCATTATGTCTGAATACAGCAAGACTTCATGTTGTTTGAAGAAAAAATTACTCACCATAGTAATGTTGTTTCTTCTAATATAGTCTTGCTGTATTCAGACCCTCCCCACCTTCCCTCTCAGAACCTGGTTTTGGGAAGTGGGCTGGCAGGTACAGTGTTGCACCTCAGGGGTGTACCTTGTGCCCTCCCTCTTGGGTGGGGTAGATGTTGTTATTATTGTTTTTTCTGGTGTTTTACTAAATGTTGTCACTACCTTTCCTTCTTGGATTTTCAACTTGAGTCTTTTGGGGCCCAAGAAGATATATTTTGCCCTTTGGCTATATTTGAACAATTTCCATACTTTAGTTACTAGTTAGTTAGCTCGTAAGAATCTGATGGTTACACTGGGAAGTACCACAGACAGAGGTTTGAAAACCAAGCTCAAGCACAACATTCTATGCTTCTGCATAGAGTTAACTCTTTCCTCTCTGGGGTAGTTCAAGTGCTGGGGCTAACTGCATTATGTCTGAATACAGCAAGACTCCATTAGAAGAAACAACATTACTATGGTGAGTAATTTTTTCTTACTGTGGTATGGAGGCATCCCAGTATTGCAGCCTACACCCGTGCTCCACACTGCCATCTGCATATGTCCTGGTAGCCTCTGATCTCCCTGCATGCAGTGAAACAGTGCTGCAGTGCATGCAGGTATAGTGGGAGACTGGAGGCTACATGGTGGAGCATTTAGGCACAATTGCAATTAAAAACTGATAAAGGTGTAAAGCTGTAAATAAGAGTGAAATAACCATGCTGGTATGCATACCATAAAGTGGTTCTTGGAAGGATACAGAATGGAGATGGCTCAATTAAAGGAGTAGTCCACCCAGAATTTGCATAAAACATGTGTTATGCAGAATGTTTTGATTTGTATGTAAAGTCCTAGTGTGCCCTTCCCTCTGTCTGCTATTAGGAGTTTTTCCTAAATTAGGCTGCTAGCTTTAGGGTAGTTTTATGACCTCTGGGGATCTCCATCACAAATAGATTTATTGCCTTCTGCTTCCTACAATACACCCTGTCTCATGTGACAGTGGCATAGCCAGACCCATAGATTTAGCATATGCAGTGCTTTTTAAAATCAGTTCACAATAGCAGAGCTTTGTAACTGTTCTTATCCAGTGAGCACAAATGGCAACAGTTACAGTTTAGCAGATGCCTGGGAGCTACCTAACTGGGAGTTCTGTAAGAAAACAGCTACTAAATAGCTTTAATTCACTATTTGGGTTTTTTGGGTGTGTCATGTCTAGCTAGCAGTAATATGTGTTTTCATTTTAAAATGTAATTTAATCAAACTACGCACAACAATAAGAAGCACAGAAATTGCCCCAGATCATCACTGCTATAATTAGTAAAGACTATAATAGTTTTCTCACAGAAAACTCACTCTGTTAGCTCTAAAGTATTTGCTAAACTGTAAATGTAGGTACCAGCATACTTTTATTTTTACCAGGAGAGACACGCTAAAGCTTGTTTTCAGGTGTGACCTGGGAGCACAAGGAAGTTAAGTGTTTGCTCAGAGACACACAGTATGCATGTGGAGGCTGTGGGATTCAAACCCAGGACACCAGGTTTGCAGCTCAGAGCCTTAGACCATCGCACTATACTGCCTCTTCTATTCTAGTAGGTAGAACTGTCAGTTAGTGCTGATTTTGCTCTGTGACATGATTTTCAATTTTTTGGGTTACAGATCTGACACACACAGAAAACAACAATAGTGAATTAGAGCATAATTTAGTAGGGGTTTTCTTACAGAAACCCCAGTTAGCTAGCTCTCAGGTATCTGCTAATAGGCTAATTTAGGAAAAACTCCTAATGGCAGACAGAGGGAGGGACACACTAGGACTTAACATACAATTCAAAACAATCTGCATAACATATGTTTTTGTAAATTCTGAGTGGACTGTGGACTACTCCTTTAATACTGCAAGCTCAGTAAAAAATATACACTACAGCCTCTTGCTATACTGACCTGCTTCAGCCGATGCAAAATACAGAGTAAGGTTGGTGGGGGGCAGGGTTGGAGGACAGGTCTGAATAACACCATATACCCACCAGGAGGTACTTTCCATCTCTTAAAATGTATTTGTGAAAATGTGTGACCAGGAGAGGAATGTAAGCTGAGCCAATGCTGTCTAAACAAGTGCTATATAGGGATGCAGTTTCAGGCTTTTCCTTCTGAAGCTTAAGCTCTGATGTCCCAGGCAGCTCTGACAGTCAGTTGTTCCAGCATGATAGATCCACCTCATGTCCCTCCCACATGAATCAAAAAAAAGGTGGGGTGGATCGTTAGGAGTTTCTTGGGTGGAGGTGGGAGTGGATCTTACTCCCCACAAAAAACGAATCCTGTCTCCCACTGCTTAGGTTCCAGTTCTTGTACCTCCCACTTAAGAAAGAAAATAGTGCACTGCAACCATTGACTAACATGAAAGTGTATTTATTTGAGGGAGAAAAACATTTCTTGGAGGAGGGTAAGGTGGAGGAGGCTATTTACACCTTCAGTCAGTTCCACGGACAGAAAACATGACATCACATCTTTTGTACATGCAAAACGTCTGCAGGCTCTGCCTGCTGCAGTCGTAATAAATGGATCTCCAGTTCACACTATAGAACAAACTCAGCAGTACTACCCTAAAGATAACAGACTCAAACAAGTACAAACAGTTCCAAGCTTACCAGCAACTAAATCCTTCACACCTGCCCCTCCACAAACTTAAAAGCAACAGAAAGGTAAATCTACTTGAGCCAAACTAAGTCTGCTTCTTGTTGCAGTAATTCAAGTTGCCCCTCAAACTGGAGCTATTGCCCCTTGGTTTATACCAGGATTCAAACTAGGATGAAATTAGATGCACAGAAGGCAAGGTCCATGCATGTACATCTCCCGCAAGTGGGCTATTCCCAACCTAACTGGTTGAATAGATATTGATCTAACTTACTTTTAAAAGCATCAAACAAATTTACATCCATGGTCTCCTTGGGAAGTACATTCCATAGGGGGACTATTCTTTACATGAAATAATTTTGCCTTAGATTACTCCTGGAGCAAGACAACATAAGCTGAAAAGAATTACTTCTCAAGGGAATTGGCCTTATGTTAAGATTTAGACCAAGTTCGTCCCTCAGTAAAGGATCTTTTGCAATTCTGAACATCATTAGTAGATCTCCTCTAGTTCTCCTAAGTTCTAGTGGGAAGAGCTTTAGGTCACTAAGTCTTTGTTAATAATTCTTGTTCTGGAGTCCCTCAGTCAATCTGGTTAGTCTCCTTTGTATCCCCTGCAATTTATTGGAATCCTTATGGAAGGAGGGGTTCCACTGGGGTGAACAATAATCCAGATGAGGCCTGACATAAGCCTGATATAATGGTAAGATACAAGCCCTATTTCTAGAGGTAAATGCTCTTTTTCCGCACTCAATTATCCTATCCACTTTTATTCATTATTATCCCTTATGTTTGTGGTGAGTGTGCCATTAGCCTTGGTTCCAAACACCGAACAAAAATAGTTGTTAAACTCCTGGGCCATGGTCTTTGGTTCAGTAATAATATATATGATAAAGTATGGGGAGAAGTGTGTTAAGAGAATTTAACACACACCCCAGTTGTTGGATGACACATAAATTTATAGATTTATGAATGCCATCCAACAACGAGGGTGTGTTAAATTTGAGTTTGACACACTTCTCCCCATATTTGATTTTATATAATTGAAGGGCTCAGTTTTTTCTATGGTGAGACGTATTAATTTAATTATTAAATTAATTATAACCTATGTGCAGTAGGAGAGGCTACAAGATTGAGCAGCACCATGAAGAGTGCTGTATATGGACCCGCTGACTGGCTGTGTGCTGTTCCCCCACCGTGCGAGACAGAGGGAAAGAGAGAGAGACAGAACCAACACCTTCAATTCACAATTACTGCATTTTCCATTTTCTCTTGAGTTTTCCACTCAGAATGAGCAGCACACCTGCCTGCACCAAGAGAGAGAGAGAGAGAGAGACCAATAGCAAGAGAGACACCAAAACATGTAATTCAGAATTGAGCCTAGAAGCTGCAGAGTGTGTTTACGATGGAGGTAATGCCGAGAAGTAAGTGTTTTTCTCGTCAGTTCTGTTTGAGGTAACAGGGACAGTTGGAAGCTCGTGCTCTGTTTATTTACTTGTCTCGAGTGCTTTGGTATGGAAAGGGAGCGCATGAATGCCATAACACCTACTCAGGTGTTACGGTATTTAACACACGGTTTTGTCTACGGGACAAAACGGAGACCGTTAATTATAATGCCATATATATTTAAAGGGCCAACAACTCTGGTTATACTTTTTTATTATTAACATATAAATAGAAAGATTTGTCACCATCCTAACATACTAACATACTAACATACTATTTGCCAGCAGATTAGGCCTTATGGTCTATCAAGTCTGCTCGAACCTAGATCCTTAGTTGGGTGCCGAGACCCTCCCATCCCTTGTGCTCCAGAAACCCCTATCATCCATCCCCACCCCCCCGGGACAGGCCATCATCTGATACATCCACTTTCTGTGTCTGTCCCACCCTTTCTTAAAGCTCTCCACTGTGGATCTCTGAACCAGCTCACCAGGCAGAGCATTCCAAGGGTCCACCACCTCTCAGTGAAAAACCTCCTCCTCTTTTCCCCTCACCTTCCACCTTCCAACTTCAAACCATGACCTCTGGTGATGCCTCCTGCTTTAGTCTAAGATCCCTCCATGTTTACCCTATTTATTCCCTTGAGGTACTTGAAGACCTCAATCATGTCCCCCTGTCTCCTCTCCTCCAATGAAAACAGGCAGAGCTCCTCAAGTCTCCTCGTAAGTCAAATCCCCTAGCCCTCGGATCATCTTTGTTGCCCTCCTCTGTACCCTCTCCAGGAGCTGTATGTCCCTCTTCAAGTGTGGTCTCCAGTACTGTACACAGTACTCAAGGTGTGGTCTAACCAGTCCATTGTACAGTGGCAGAATCACTTCCTTGCTCCTAGAGGTGATCCCTTGCGATGCATCCCAACATCCTGTTTGCCTTGCTAGCTGCTCTCCTGCACTGCTCAGTGTTATTCATACATGTATCCACCATGACCCCTAGGTCTTTTTCCCTGTTGAGCTTCCAGCACCTCCCTCCCAGGGTGTACCTGTGTTTAGGGTTTCCCGACCAAGATGCAACACCTTAGCACTTGGTGATATTGAAATTTAATTTCCATGTGTGAGCCCAGCTTTCCAGGGTGTCCAGGTCCCTTGCAGGGCCAACCTCCCTCTTCTTCCTCAACTACTGCTCCCATCTTGGAGTCATCCGTGAAGAGACCATTTCACCCTATACTATCCCTGATGTCTGATATGTATGCATTAAACAGGATTGGACCCAGGACCGAGCCCTGTGGTACCCCACTACCAACCTCTGTAGGGTTCGAGAGCTCCCCACAGACCACTACTCTCTGAGTGCGTCCAGCTATCCAGTTTTCAATCCATCTGACCATCAAAGGGCCTACTCCTAACCCCATCAGTTTCTCCAATATTCTCCAATCAGTTTCTTAATATAGCCCAGTCTGAACTCTGGTTTTCATTTTTCATCTGTGATAATTTGTTTTACATCTTTTGAGGGATTCCTTATATTAATATTTATTATATTCACTATTGTCCCTTTTTACTGCCCTAAAAGTTCTTTTTTTTCACTTGAATTGCTTTTTTGACTTTGGTTGTAAAACACAAGGGTACTTTACTCCTACTATTATGTAAACTCCTATTAGGTATATATTTATCACTGACTTCAACTATCTTATTCTTGATTTTTTGCCATTATTGTTCTATGTTAGCGATGCCCTGTTCCAGTCCCACTGATGTAATTCAGCCCTGGTATTATTAAAATCCACTTTTATAAAGTCCTTCACTATTGTTATACTATCTTCTCTGTCACTAATAGCATTGACAGAGAGGGTGACAGTAGTATGATCACTGTTGAAAAGGGGGTCAGTGATCTTTATATTACTAACTTTGTCACGACAGTTAGTGAAGACAAGGGCTGGAATATTTTTTCCTCGGGTAGGAGACTCAATTAACTGATGAAGGCCATTGCTAATACATAAGTCTAGTAGTGTATGTTCTTGGGTTGTTGTAGCAGTTAGTTCAGACCAATTTGTCCCAGTGGTATTAAAGTCACCTAGGATGATATTTTTTTTTAGCTTAATTTCCTCTTGATGTTATTCCATAAGTTGTTATGTTCATCAAGTCTAATGTCAGGCAGCCTATAACAAACCCCTTAAAAAAGATTATTGGCATTCCTCCTTTGAATATTATCCCAAATTATCTTGTTAGTATCATTTGTATTATCATTTTCAAATTGAGTGAAATTAATATTATTTTTAATATATAATGCAACACCCCCACCCTATCAATTCGATATTTACGGATTAAGTTATAACCAGGAATGCTTCTGTTTCAACTCGAGGTAGTTCTCCACCAAGTCTCTGTTATGGCTGCTATATCTATAGCTTCATTAATAGTAATTCAAGCTCATCCTTTCTGATGGCATGGAGGCTGCAAGCATTATTAAGAAGAATATTCAAAAATGGTTTGGGGGTCCTATGGACCTTATTCTGTAAAACTTGATCTGATAAGGTTGAATCCCTATTATTCCCCAAAGAAATTAGATTTTTTGTTCTGGCCATCTGCCATTTCTGGCATTATAGAAGATATTATCCAGCTGTTTACATAGAAACATAGACTTTGACCACAGATAAGGACCACTTGACCCACCCAGTCTGCCCATTTCCCTACCTATTGGGTAAGCTGCAGATTCTAGTTAACCAACAGCCTACTTCCTGCAACCCCCCCCCACTATAATTGCCTTATGTCTGTCCCATGCATGTTTGAATTCCCTCACTGTTTTAGACCCCACAACCTCTCCAGGAAGGCGGTTCCATGCGTCCACCACTCTCTCAGTTTAGCTCGTCTCTTGCTTAAATGTAGGCCATCTAAGTGAATAGTCATTTTCCAAAAGCTCCCATGTTCATAAACAGTTAATGTCATTTTCCAGACTCCATCTAAGCAGCCAATTATTATAATTTTAAATTTTCTTTGTCTGGTACCAACTTGCCCTTGACACTGGAGGGATCTCAGATAGAATAATCTTTTCATGATGTGCTTTTAGTGTATCAACTGCAGTCATCATGTCTTTGATAGTACTATCAAGCTCTGCTTTATTCATGTTATTAATTCTGCCATGAAGACCCACAGTTTTTGGTTTTTCTACATTTTGTAATATTCCTGGTAACATTTCTGCTATGTCCCTAATCATGCCCCCCATAGGTACAGCAAGTGATGTTTTGTTTGTTGTCTCTGGTTGAGTACCAATCCATACATCTCACTGTAGAGTCCCCTAAAATGTAAAATTGCTCATCTTGGTCAGATGTCTGACTTAATTCATCAGGTTGAGTGGTAATGGACTGAGCCCTACCCCTCTCCCCGTTGGAGGTTATATTTCGATATCATTCACAAGGGTCTCATCAATAGGAGCTAAGGAAGTGTCACCTGGTGTTATAAACTGACTAGTATCTGAGGTACTAGGAGTTCCAGACTCGACTAATTAAATTTTTTGCTGGAAGTGCTAGTCATAGTAGGAAATGGATCTGTAGCACCTAAAGTAGTTGTAAAAACTGCCTGAACTGAGCTAGGTAGGTCAGGGGGAGTTGCATCCCTTATAGAAATTCCTTAGTTTGAATTATTTGTTTTTGATGACATATGTGCTGCTTTTATGTAGATAGACCCAGATTCTATACTTTACCCCATCAAATTATCTAAGGATTCATCAGCTGCTAGTGTACATAAAGGGTCAAATTTATTGAGTAACGGAAGAACAAACATGTCAGCTCTCCTTCCTTTTTGCAATTGTATTACTTTGTATTTGATACCAGTCCTCATCACTACTGCCCTGCCCCCATCCTCTGTACTTCTGTTTCTCATAATATTATATTGCAAGCTTTTGCTAGATTGGTTAGTTGTCACAAGAGGGGTGTATCTGAGAGGAAACATTGCAGCCTAGGTTGCTAACAACATCATTGCAGCCTCCTTGTTGAGTGGAGCACGTTAATGGGATGTTACAATTAGCTGCATCCTTAACTCTGGAGGATTTTAAATGAAATTCTATCCCCTAGTCTTTTAACCATTTCCTGCTGGTTCTCTTCAGCTTTTTTAACTCTTAATCTCATGGCTGTAATTTTCTTAACTATATCCTCTTTTTTCCCACATTTATGACATTGTAAAGGAGTTTTTGGTACAGGGGGTGTTAAAACATACATGTTACATTTAATGCACTTTACCCCAATCTCTCCCTTAAGGGTCATTATTTTTTCAGCCATAGTAATTCCTGTAACAATAACAATTCACCTTGCAAAAGGCCAGTGTTCAGGGTACACCCTCACCATGTCTTCACACATGACAGGCGCATGCCCACTCCACCTGTGCTTGCTCCGCTCTCATAGAGTGCTCCTTAAGAGCCTCTGACCCAGAGGTAAGCGCACATGTCATGTAACCCACCGGCTGCTTGCACAACAAGTCCCCAATACAGTAAAAAAAAAGGTTTAAAACACCTCACAGGTGTCACTAAGGAGCTGTATAGTTAGCAATATACCCCTAACACCAAAGGAGTTACAATTAATACCCAGTTAAAAGACAGCATTGAGAAGCAGGAAGGAGTGTAGTCCCAGAGTGGCACAAAGACTACAACTCCCTAGCAGCTCCCTGTCTGAATCACAATAAGGCTCAGCAGAACAACCCAGCGCACATCTCTCTCTTAGCCCTGCCGGATCTGTCTCACACTGACAAGCAGTGTCTCACAGCAGATAGACAGGGTATAATGGAAAGACTCACAGAGCAAGCTCCTTAAGAGCCCAGGACCCAGAAGTAAGCTTGCAGGTCATGTGACCCATCAGCTGCTCGCACAACAAGCCCCCAACACAGTAAAAAAAGGTTTAAAATGCCTCACAGGTGTCATTAAGCAGCTCTATAGTTAACAATATCACCCTGACACCAAAGGAGTTACAATTAATGCCCAGTTAAAAGATAACATTGAGAGGCAGGAAGGAGTGTAGTCCCAGAGTGGCAAAAAGACTACAGCTCCCCTAGCAACTCCCTGTCCAAATCACGATAAGGCTCAGCAGAACAACCCAGCGCACATCTCTCTCAGCCCTGCCAGTTCTGTCTCACACTGACAAGCAGTGTCTCACAGCAGGTAGATAGGATTTAATTGTTTTATTATCAGTTGTTATGTTTCTTGGTGCTAACCCAGGTCCATCCTTTAAAAGAAATTTAGGCATTGCCCCTTGATCTACTTTTATTTGTGGTTTTCCTGTTCTGAGTGCTACACGGGTCCCTCTTGTAGTTTCCAATTCCTTGTTTCAGTAGTTCAGTTTGCCAATTCAGGATAGAGCAGTTGCTCCTTTAATTGTTTTATTTTAAATTTTCTTGTTTCTTGGTGCTAATCTAGGTCCATCCTTTAGGACAAAAAAATTGAGGCATTTCCCATTGGTCTTCTTTGATTCTGTTTCTTGTTTCTATACAGATCCATAAAAGAGCCATTTTCCCATAACTGTATATTTAGGCACAGAAAAGTATCACTTACTGCCTTTCTCTCTCACCTGACTATTTAGCTTAGTATTAATGTTTTCATCATTTATGTTGCTTAGTGCTATGACACTGTCATGCTACTCAGTATCTTTGTCCTGTCTGCATTGCAAACTGCACTGTCCAGACTGCTTCTTAGCTAGTTTAACAAAACAATGAACACAAGTTCTTTTTTTTTCAGGTTTATCTTTCTTTTTAGGGCTGCAGTTGAGCGGAGCCCTGCAATCCTTTTATGATCACTGAGTAAAAGTACTTGCGAATGAACAACTTGATGAGGTAACAATAGTCTCCACTGTCGCATCTCTGGAACAGTTTGTGCTCCCTTGCACTTTTTTTTTCATCTCATCATGACGTGTGTTAGCATTTATGAGGAAGGAACAGAATAAGAAACCTCTAGCTGAAGAATAAAAAGGCCAGACACCCTACAGAACAGAGCTGTACATTATTAAGTGGGTTGAAATGACCAACAACTCTGTTCCAAATTCATTCTGGCCGCAAAAGCTTTCCGAGTTCCTCTGAAGTCAGAGGGCAAAGGAAAACATTGTTTATAATTAGTTGTTTATATGTATACCTTCAGTACTCCTGTTTTGTTTCAATTCCCCGATAAAAATCTTCCCATTTAGCGAGCAAGGAGAGAGTATGGGAACAAATCTGAAACAGAAGCGCACCCCCCGGCAACCTTCTCCAGTAAACCTGAAGCAGTCAATCACCAGAGGGACAACAGCCATGACATTGAAACCCCAAAGAAATGTGTTGGACTCCCTAATATTGCTGGCAACACTGGAGTTTGTCCCATGCCACTCAACTGTACCACATTATGAAGAACGTTCCTCAATTTACTTCACAAAAGCTCCCTGTGCCACATTGTGAGGACTTGTCCCACAGTCAGTATTAACATTTTAAAGCAAAAATATGTAGTAAATTATGCAAAAAATATATTATTCAATTCATAACAGACTTTCTGAAAATAAATGCAAACATTTTAACAGTTTTCTGAGCTTCCTAGATAAAGATTTGATGAAGTGTTCCACATTTTGCTCATTTGTTCCACATTATATGTAATATGCAGTACAGTATATAAAGCCCATCATGTGGAAAGGGCTACTCAAGTGCTCTCTTTGAAGTAGAAGTGTGACTAAATGAATAACAAAGCAGATCAAGAAACTGTGAATGAAAGTCACAGTCTGGGTCACTGGTGAGCTTCTCTTAATTAACAGAGCCGCAAGACTGCACTAGATTCTTTCAAACACTCTTTTTCCTTGAATATCAGACAAATGCAGGTCCAGGCAAAATATGAGTAGCAGTTCAATGTTTTATTCTTCAAATAGCAAGGACCAATGTCCACAGAAAAGCACTCCAAGCTTTCCCCAGTGCTTTGACTCACAATGAGTCATATGGTACTCATATTTTGCCTGGATCTGCATTTGTCTGATATTCAAGGTAAAAGAGTGCATTTAACTGTTCTTTGGGTGAGTTTTTATTCAGGTCTTGCTGCCCTTATCGCCAATTTGCACCACTCTTTAATCGCCAGTCACAGATTCTGTTTGGATTTACTAGATTCTTTCATACTGATTTTATTTTACCTCAATATTTTGATCTGTACTTCTAGATCTTTTTTGAGGGGATTTTATATTTTTTGTTAAGCAATATATTATCACACAGTTCTAATTTTTTATAAAAATGTCAATATAAAATATTCAAATAATGTATTATGTATGTAAGGTCTATTACCATTGTGACAAAGCTTCATATAATTAATGGCATTTCTTTTTGTACCTGATTGCTATAAACGGAATAACAAAAAGTGTTTAATTTCTTTTTCAGTATGTATGTTAAAAAACCAAAAATTCTACCACCAACACCATCAGAGCGCAAAAATGTTACTAAGCCTGAAAGGCTTTCACCTCTTTTATGCAGGTGCTGTGCTGGATTCTTGTTTGCACAATGTTTGGTGCTTTTCAGTGTCCTCTCTGGAAGGGTACCATATTTTTGAAGTTTTAACAGCCTAACTGTAAAGTATTTTTATTGAATTTATTTAAAAAGATTAGGGGCCATATATTCAAAACTTTGCCCCTGAGCTAAGTTAACACTGCCTGGTGGGCAAACTTAGCCTGGAGCACAAAGCAAGCTATATTCAAAAGGAATAGCCCGGGGCAAACAGCTTCTGAATATAGCATGGGAATGAGGCCGTGCAAACTGGGCTGGGAATGCAGGACAAACGTAGCCCTGGAATAAAACAGCACTGAATATAACAACCAGGAAGTACAAACCACAACAACAACACAGTACACAGTGATGTGAGGGCAGGTAGAGATGAACTATGTGGCCAATGTGTATGCCAGCAAATACATGGACCCTGTACAGCTGCAGGCAGCAGCAGATGCGGAAGAACAGCAGTCCCCAAACCATTAGCGCCACGCTAACACTTTAGCATGGAGCTAAGCTGTTTGCCCGGCGCTAAGATTTGCCATATTCAAAAGTGACATGCAATTGAGCCTACTTCAGTAGTCTCTGGGCAAACAGCCAAATTAGCATCTCATTATTCCCTGATTTGCATGCAGTTTGCCCAGCGTTACTGCAGGGTCCCACAACTCCACCTGTAGGTCAGTCTGGAAGTACAGGGGCTGGCCAGGTCTGGACACAGCTCTACCTCTAGGTCAGACTGACAGTGCATGTTGGTTGCTGCAGGCTGCATGTATGCAGTACAGCATAGCATTGTGTGCCCCAGGGGACAACACAGCACAGGCACAGGCGGTGGTGGTGCTGCATGCAACCATCACACTGTAGGGCATGCTACAGTGCACAGCAGACACTACAGTAGCAAGGGGGCCGGTAGATTGAGGGACACAGCAATGCCTATGGTATGTAGGGCAGTGATGACCATTGCATTGTACACAGTGACAGGCCCAGCTTGCAGGTGATTACTGACAGTGGACAGTACTGTTTCACTGTTGTGCGCTCCACAGATGCTGCACCTCTGGCATAGGATGCTCACAGTGACATATACATGACCGGCTGTGTGTGCTGTGGCATCTGTACAGTTGTGCGGTATGTGGCTGGGGGGGGCATGTAAGATCCGACAGGCACACAGGTGGTGGGGTATTCCCACTACTGGCCCATGTGGACTGCGTGATGTGTCCCAGCCTTGTGGCCACACCTGGGCTGTGGTGAGGTCTGTCTACCCATACACCCTCCCCTCGATTGCCAAGATGACTACCGTGCTGCATGTGTGTGCTGGCATCTGTTGGTCACCACAGATGTATGGTCTGCAGGTGTGTGCTGTATGGCCACACTACCATGATGTCCCGTGTGAGTCAGATCACCCCTTACTGCCTGTGCTTGGCTAGGACTGGTGGCAGCTGTTGGCATCATTGTGGTGCCATCAGTGAGCAGCATGTGTCCTCCAAGTCTGGCATTTTGTAAGTGTCATGATCATATGTTAGGGTCACGCAAGGCGCGCTAATTCCATGCCAACACCACACAATGCACCAATGTAATGCAAAGCTGTTTGTCCAGGGTTAAGACCAGCTTTTCCTGGGTGGTAATGTGTACTGTGCTAAGGGTCACACTATGTTGCGCTAAACACCTTAATGCAGCGCTAGTCGCTGAATATCTCATAGCACCTGTATTCATGTTCACTTTGCCCCTTGCATATAATTATGATTTGCCCGAAGTTAATTTATTGATGGTCTAGGAATTACAACCCTTTGAGTCAGAGACTCATTTGCAAAGGCTCCACGTCTTACACAAATATAGGTTGGTACACAATATAACATGGAATACATAATACAGACTACTGCTCTAATACAGAAAATGACGCTAACTACAAAGGTGGAAAGAGTACATAACACACATGTTGGAACATCAGTGATGTGAAATCATGATGCATGTACAGGAGCAAATACTGCAGTAATTTTTTTTTTTAGCAAAGTTTTATCTGCAGTCGCAGTGGGAGTTGGCCATAATGTGGCTCAGTAACTCAGGTTTAAAAGGCCCTAGCCTGGGGATTGATAAGATAGAGTCAGGGATTGAGTTCTTCCAGAGTGGGGCCCTGTAGCAAAAAGACCTTTGGCTAGCAGTGGTCTTCACAAAGGGGACATGGAATGCTGCAGTGTCAGGGTGTCTAGTGGTGCAAGCCGGCAGGCTCTTTTGGAGGAGCTGGAGACAGCCGGGGGGAGCTAGGTCCAACTGGATTTTTTTGGCTAGTAAGCTGGTCTGGTTAAAAAGTCGCCCCTGGAAATTTAGCCATGATGACTGTATGTAGAGGTCACAGGTATGCGTGAGTCAATCACAGCCTGTGGCCAATCTGCAGGCTTTGTTTAGGGTGCATTTAATGCTGGTCAGTGCCGTGTCAGAGGTGGCACCATAGATGATTATGCCGCAGTCTACCAGGGAAAGGATGGAGCTAGATATAGCTAACCGTAGAGCCTCAGGAGGTAGACATGGTCTAAGCCTGTAGAGGAGACCGATTCTCCTATTTATTTCAGTGCAAGTTGATGTAATATGCTCATGATAGGTAAGGGCAGAGTCTAGGGTAACCCCTAGATATTTAAAATTGGAAACAGGTTCCAGCATGGTGCCCATCGCGTTATGTATAGATAATTTTGTCATGCTATGTTTATGTTGTGGGTGGGCAAATAGCATCACTTTCATCTTTTTTGTGTTGAGTACAAGCTTGTGTGAGGAAAACCAGGCTTCAATTTGTGTGAAGGAGCCCTGCAAGCATTTTAGGAGCTGTGTGGGGTCAGGGTGACAACTGAAAATCACAGCATCATCTGCATAAAGGAGGAGACACCCTGAGGAGGCCAGAGGTAAGGAGTTCAAGTATAGTGAGAAAAGGAGTGGACCAAGGATGTACCCTTGGGGGACACCCGACCGGACGGGAAAGTTAGTGGAGAGCTAATACAGTTTGCGTGCGCTGTTTGGCCTTTTGAATATGGCAGACCCGCGCTAATCCCATGCAAACAGTTTGCACACCATGCAAAGCCTTGAATATCTGGCCCTAGATATGCTATAAGTATGTATATATATTTAGAATTGATATTATTGATATTTGAGGGTGGGAATCCATAAGTTATCATATTGAATAGTTCTAACTTTGCAAACAGCATGCAGACAGGTATCCAGTGCACCACTGGGTAAAAGTGGTGGGTGAAATCCTTACAGGCATCGTAAGTTGTTTGTACTCTGATGGTGTTGGTGGCAGAATTGTTTCATTTTTAACATACTGAAAAAGAAATGAAATGCTTGTTGTTATTCTGTTCATAGCAACTAGCTAGAAAAAGAAATGCCATTAATTATATGATGCATTGTCACAATGGTACTAGGCTTTTCAATATTTCATATTGACATTTCAATAAAAATTAGTACTAATGTGTGATATTTTGTTCTTTAACAAAAAATATAAAATTCCCTTGAAAAAGCTGTAGAGGTACAGAGCAAAACATTGGGATAAAATAAAATCAGTATAAAAGAATCAAGTACAATCTTGTGGCTCTGTTAATTAAGAGAAGCACACCAGCTACTGTTTAATAATTCCTGAACTGGCCGTGCAATACTGTAGCAATACTGTCAGATCTCTCCCCCCCCCCCCCCACACACACAACATAACACCAGCCAGTGCTAGTTCACATGAACAGCGAGAAAATGAAATACTATGTAGACAAGGTAGGCTGAATACTGACCTGAGGTGTACACTGAACATATTTGATCACTGCTGTGCAACCCCCTTAACTCTAGATACAGCCTTGCCTAGTTGAACTTTTATTAATTGTATTTTACTGTCTGTACTTTATCTGTTCTCAGGCAACATAGTTCTCTCTCTTTAAGCCTTTTGCACATTATTGCTATTTTTCTCATCAGTAGGCTCTTGATCTTCCAAGGTGAATCTATAGCCCATCTCGGAACAGCAGCATTTGTGGGAAAGCAGGAGTGCAGGGAATAGTGGTTGTATACTACATTATCCAAATAATTTAATTCAGCTTAAATTTTATACATTTTGGATAACAAAAGCAAGATAACAATATGTTGTTATACATTTCACTGAGAGTCTTGTTAGTGAACTAGTCAGCAGTTCGTTGCTGCTTCTCATGGAAACACAGAAAAAAACAACTAAAGAGCAATGTAAATAAATAGTATGCTCTGTTGTCAGTGCGTCAAGTGTTTGCACTCCCATGCTTGCTGTCAGTTTGTTCACCAGGTAAAATAAGTGGAAAAAAAAGTGCAGCCAGAAACACAAACAGAATGATATTTGTTACCTGGGTCAAGCTCCATGTACTGAATGTGTGACAGACGCACTAAGCTTGAATGGAAAATTGGCAGTGAAGACAATATAAAATACTACAGATAGCTAAAAATAGACCGTTTTTTCCAACTCTTTTTCTTCACCTGGACAGGTTTACTTATTCCTTAGTAATTGTAATTCATGGCATTGTTGCCCACATGCTTTCTCTCACAGCTCTGTCCCTTGCATTTAGCACTGCCGATGACAGAAAGCGTAGTTTATAAAAACAAAAATCTCAAGCCGTTCGACATAAACCCCCCAGAAATATAACAACAAAAAGTCTGACAATTCTTTGAGGAATGTTATTGTTGCCTTCACTATAAAGACAAACACAATAAAATTGAATCTATCCATTATATGTCAGTTCTACACCACACACTAATGTGATGTTGATCAGCACAATGTAGCATTCAATGACTGAGCTGTCCTAACTGCACCCCTTTTTATTTTTATTTTTTTTCTATGTATTATTTACTTGGGATACCCAATCTGAGCTGAAATATGTTATTTACAGTGGGTCCTGCCCTCACAACAAGTCCTCAGCTGGATGGTCTGGAGCACTCAGATGCTAAGTGTCATACGTGACTATTTGATAAACACAAACACAAACACTGTGAATGTACAATTTTTTTTAACTTGTCCTCATCACCAATATTCTATTCAGGGTCAGCACATCTGCCACCCATTCAGCACACAGATCTTGACCTAGCACGTCATACCAGTTGTGACATCATTTTGGCAGCACTTCTTTTGTTTAGTTAAACAACATATTGTGACAGACTGACAACGAGCATTGGAGTGTAATCACTTTACAAACTTTAAACAAAGCAGTATATGAAGCCCATCGTGTGGAAAAGGCTGCTCAGATGCTCTCTTTGAAGTAGCGGTGTGACTAAATGAATACCAAAGCAGACTGAGAAACTGTGAATGAAAGTCATACTCTTTTCATTCATGTAGATAAGCCATACTATTCATTTACACTGCCACAATATGTGATAATGAACTGCTGACTAGTTCCCTAATAAGACTCTCAAGGAAATGCAAAAAAATATATAATTATCTGGCTTTTGTTACTCAAGATGTATAAAAGTTTAATCTGAATAAAATTATTTATTTACTACATTACACAACTGCTATTCCCTGCACACCATCACAGCTCACACAATCCCAAACAACATGCATGTCCTCTCACTTTGAAAGATATGCCTAATTACAGAAATATATTAGAAATTTAAGTCACGTTGTAACAAGAACTACTATATTCCCAACAACAAGGTGAATCTATAGCCCATCTTGGCACAGCAGCATTTGTGGGAATGCAGCAGTGCAGGGAATAGTGGTTGTGTACTACATTATCCAAATAATTTCATTCAGATTAAAATTGTATACATTTTGGATAACAAAAGCAAGATAACAATATGTTGTTATGCATTTCGCTTACAGTTTTATTAGTGAACTAGTTAGCAGTTCATTGCCGTTTCTCATGGAATCACTTAGGAAAAAAACCACTAAAGAGCAGTGTAAGTAAATAGTATGCCTCAAGTGATGACACTCTCATGCTTGCTGTCAATCTGCTCACCAGGTAAAATAAATGGCAAAAAAAGTGCAGCCAGAAACATAACACAACCAGTATGATATGTGCTGGGTCAAGCTCCATGTGTTGAATGTGTGGCAAATGCGCTAAGCTTGAACAGAAAATTGACAGTGAGGACAATATAAAATACTGCAAACTGCTAAAAATAGACACAACTCTTTTTCGTCACCTGGATAGATTTACTTAATCTTTTCTATTTGTAATTCAAGACATGAAGTCATACACATCACAGACTATTTCAACAGAAATTACTATATTTCTATTTTACAGTATAAGCAAAGAATTAGAAGCAACGGATACAGTCCATGGGGAAAGGTTTATGTTATCATTATGGATGAGCCAAGAAGAGTTTGATGGACCCATCAAGGGACACATTTCACAGTATGGCATTCCCAATTTGTTTTAAACCTTATCCCTTTCTAGATAACCAGGGCTAGTCCTGTGGCCACTCGCCCCCCCCCCCCCAAATTCACTTCCCTCCTTCATTACCCATTCCTTTATTTTTTTTAAACTAATCTGACCAAACTGCCAGCTCCTTGCACATGGTCAGGAGTAAACAGTATCATTTTAGAGAACCTTCCTCACTAATCCAATCCCCATTCCTCATACCTGTATGTATTAGTATGTTCCTCCTCCTCCTGACCCACAATCCCAAATTTCTTTTGGGGGGGCAGTAGTAGAAAATTCTGGTTAATACAAGCAACCCCCTTCCACATCACACAGTCTCAATAGCGTGAGGGGTTATGTAATCAGTGGGGTTGGGGTATGTGGCAGCAAGCAAAGCAACATAATCTTTAGCAAGGCCACTGTCATATGGGTCTAAAAAATGGAATTCCATTTTGGTCATACCAGATTCCAAGATTTTACCTGGGTTTTGGAGCTGAATTTTCATGGTTTGCTGGTACTATGAAATTGAATATTTTTACTCAAACTTTAATTAAGTTATCTGTAACAGTGTTTTATCATGATTTGTGCAGCTTTGATCCATTTACAATAGCAATGCTACATTTTTATCTTACATTATATGATTTAATGAAAAAAAAAAGTCCCATCAATATCTTTTGCGCTGTTACACTGTACCCCACTTGACCCTCCCACTCAGCACCCTTCACCCCGCACCACACCCCCAAAGCCCTTACATACCACTTGGGGTCCAACACTGTAATCCTCTCTGGACTTCAGACATGTCTTAACTCTTCAAAGCCGGACCACAAACTGAAGAAACAGGTGTGCGATTTAATGTATTTCAATGGGTTTTGAACTTAGTGACATACCTTGGACATTTTTTTGCATATTTGTGGCCCAGATTTTCAACATGCCCTATTTGGGACCTCACCTCTTGAACACTTGCATTGTCATTAGGTAGATCTGTCCTGAAAGGTGATTTCATGTTCCCTGTGCGAAATCACCTTTCAGACAGGAGTTGAATGTTTTCTCTGCCCGTGTTCATGAGGTGGGGTCATAAGAAGGCTATGTTGAAAATTTGGTGTAAAAAATATTGAAAAACAGCAAAGCTATGTGCCTACACTGAATTTTGCAAATGCAGTCTTGTAACTTTGGTCATTTTTAATATTTTTACCCAAAATTCACAACATAGCCATATCTTTACAGCACCTCATGATTGTGACCACTGTCATTTTCCAAATTCTGGCCAAATGTTTTTCTATCCCAAAAGGTGATGTTGAAGATAGAGGGGAGGCAACTCAGAGGTAATTTAAGGAAGTATTTTTTCACAGAGAGGGTTGTGGATGCATGGAACGGCCTTCTGGAGGAGGTTGTGGAGTCAAAAACAGTGGTGGAATTCAAGCATGCACGGGACAGTCATAAGGCAATTCTAGGGGGTGGGGGTAGGAAGAAGTAGGCTGTTGGTTAACTAGGATCTGCAGCTTATCCATTAGGTAGGGAAATGGGCAGACTGGGTGGGCCAAGTGGTCCTTATCTGCCGTCAAATTCTATGTTTCTATGTTTCTATGAGGTCCCTGTGAGAAATCACCTTTCAGGTAGGAGTAGAAATGTTTCTCTACCTTTGTTCATGAAGTAGCATCTTAAAAAGGCTTTGTTGAAAATTTGGTGTAAAAATATTACAAAACAAAAAAGTTATGAGCCTACATTGAATTCTGCAAATGCAGGCTTGTAACTTTGGTAATTTTCAATATTTCTCCCCAAAATCATAACATAGCCATATCTCTACAGGACCTTATGAATGTGACAGCTGTCATTTTTCAAATCCTGGCCTAAATGTTTTTTACATCCCAAAAGGTGCTTTCATGGTCCCTCCGTGAAACCACCTTTTGTTCAGGAGTTGAAAATTTCTTCTGCCTTTATTCATGAGGTGGGGTCATAAGAAAGCTATGTTGAAAATTTGGTGTAAAATTATAAAAAAAAAATAAAGTTATGAGCCTATGTTGAATTTTGTGAACTTAAGTTTGTAACGGTAATTTTCAATATTTTTAACCCAAATTTACAACATAACCATATCTTTACAGCACCTCATGAATGTGACAGCTGTCATTTTTTCAATTCCTGGCCAAAATGTATTTCTGCATCCTGAAAGTTGATTTTGCAGTCCCTCACCTTTAGGACAGGAGTTGAACATTACAGCTGGCCTTTTTCATGAGACTGTGTCATAACAAGGCTATGTTGACAATTTGGTGTAAAAATATTACAAAACAAACTTTCAGTGTTTTTACCCCAAATTCCTTTCCTGCAGCCCTATCGGCTCTGGCCAGATTATGTTTCAGGTTGTGGTCACTGATCTCTCACTGCCACCCTCTTGACAACTGTGGTGCATGTTAGATCTAGTGATTGTGTTCTCCTCACGCGTGGTGCAGTCCCTATCTGGAATCATGGCTGGCTCAATGCTCCCAACAGGGCTTCTCTTGCAGAGCACACAGACTGGCACATTATAAACTATGGGGGAGGGGGATGCTGCAGTATAGCATTCAGTTGCCTGTCTTGTATTTATTTTGTACATCCAATGCAAAAATAAAATAAATAAATAAATACACAGAAGCACCGACAGATTTTTGCATAAAACTGCCCCATGAGGAGAGTCAGCAAAATATTGGGAGTGTTGTAAATATAGCTAAAGTGTACTGTTCTCTCTGGCTGTCTCAGCCCCCCCCCCCCCCAACAACACACACTGTGTTTCCCATGGTACAATCCTAACATCTGCCATATACAGTAGTATAGTGGAAACTAATAGAGGGGAACACTTTACAAAGGGGATCTAAATAACCCTGATACTGCAAGACAACGGAATCTTATCAGGGAGTAGCCTGCTCCTGTGCTCAATGTCTCAAAACTCTCTACTAATCACAGGAAAGAATGTGCCACTCACTCAGGTTCTAAATTCTCATGCATGTTTTTTTTTTAATTTTCTACATAGTTTATAAATCACCTATATATCATTACCAACATTTTTGGGAGTTTCTCTTCTTCAAGGTAAATGGGCATATCTAGGAGTACAATATAATGATATTTACTGGTTGACATCATTTATCACCTGTGTCCGGACAGTGGCTGGAAAAATCCATTATTCACACGTGTGAATAGCAAACTGTGAATAACAGCATTTGCCCAAGCCCCTTCCACAATAGAAATATAGACATAGAATTTGATGGCAGATAAAGACTACTTGGCCCACCTAGTCTGCCCATTTCCCTACCTAATGGATAAGCTGCAGATCCTAGTTAACCAACAGCCAACTTCCTCCTACCCCCCACTAGAATTGCCTTATGTCTGTCCTGTGCATTCTTGAATTCCCCCACTGTTTTTGAGTCCACTACCTCCTCAGAAAGGCTGTTCCATGTATCCACGACCCTCTCCATGAAAAAATACTTCCTCACATTACCTCTGAGCCGTCCCCCCTCTATCTTCAAATTGTGTCCCCTTGTTCTTGTACATCTTTTTTTCTGACAGATGCAACCCTCTTGGACTTTGTTGATTCCCTTGAGATACTTGAAAGTTTCTATCATGTCCCCCCTCTCCCTCCTCTCCTTGAGGCTATACATATTAAGCTCCTTTAATCTCTCTTCATATGTCTTCTGGTGCAGACCCTGCACCATTTTAGTTGCCCTCCTCTGGACAGCCTCCATTCTGTCTATGTCCTTGCAGAGATGGGGTCTCCAGAACTGCACGCAGTACTCCAGATGGGGTCTCACCAACTGTCTGTACAGAGGGAAAACAACTTCCTGTTTTCTACTGGTGATGCCTCTCCCTATGCATCCCAGTATCCCACCAGCCCTCCTCACTGCCTTCTAAAATTGCTTGCCCACCTTAAGGTCATCTGATATGACTACCCCAGGTCCCTTTCCGTTTTTGTGGTTGTTAGTATCTCAGCCCCCATTGTGTACTCTTCCCCTGGGTTTTTGTTTCCCAGGTGCTTTACTTTGCACTTCTTTGCATTGAATCTAAGCTGCCACACATTTGACCATTCCTCCAACCTTGCCAAGTCCCTTTTCATCCTTTCCATCCCACCTTCTGTATCAACTGTGTTGCAGATCTTTGTGTCATCTGCAAAGAGACATACTTTTTCTTCCAGTCCCTCTGCAATATCACTTATAAGAACATTAAAGAGGACTGGTCCCAGTACTGAACCCTGTGGTACCCCGCTAGTAACCACCCTTTCTTCAGAGTGAACTCTGTTTACTATTACCCTCTACATCCTGCTGTCCAGCCTGTTTTGTTACCCAGGCTACCACTTTGAGACCCATTCCAAGTCTGGCTAACTTGTTTATTAATCTTTTGTGGGGGACTGTGTCAAATGCCTTGCTAAAGTCTAGGTAGGCCATGTCCACAGTCCCTCCCTGGTCTACTACTTTGGTCACTCAGTCAAAGAAATCTATTAGATTTGACTGACATGACCTTCCTGCTGTGAATCCATGCTGCCTAGGGTCTTGTGCCCCACTGGCCTCTAGGAACTCAACAATTCTTTCTTTCGGAAGTGATTCCATCATTTCCCTACCACTGAGGTCAAACTAACAGGTCTGTAGTTTCCTGCCTCTGTCTTGCTCCCATTTTTGTGAAGGGGAATCACATCTGCCCTCCTTCAGTACTCAGGTACTACACCATCCTCCCATGATTTGTTAAAAAGTGTAGTCAGTGGTGTCACTAGTTCTACCCTTAGTTCTTTTACAATTCTTGGGTGAATCCTGCCAGGCCCCATTGCTTTGTCCACCTTCAATTTTAAGAGTTCTTTCCGAACCTTTTCTTCTGTGAATGGACTGGTATTGACATCCCTATCCAGAGTGCTTCTATTCTTTGATTTAGTTACCTCCCCTCCTCTTCTTTTATGAATACTGAGCAGAAGTATTCATTCAGTATCCCTGCTTTTTCACTGTCCCCCTCTGCCTACCCTCCTCACAATACTTATGCCAACCCATGAGATGCCACCTAAGGAGCTTCATAGCTCCCTTCCCTCATGCTCTCACCTTTTGCCAGAGAAACCCTCAAACTCCAAAACCCTTACTTGTCAGGCACCAGATTAAGATCCTTTAAAACTAGTTTAAAAAAAAATAGAAATCTTGTCCCAAGCCACGACTTGCCACCTGAGCAGCTCTGCAGCTCCCTTCCCTCGCACTCTCTCTCCTTCCTACAGAAAACACAAACTGCTTGATTCTCAGCCACCAGAACAAAATGGCACAAAATACTTTAAATGAAAAATGCAAACCTTGTGAGAAACTCCGAGATGCAAGCTAACCAAGTCCATAACTCCCTTCCCTCATGCTCTCAGCTCGCGCTCTCCGAAACTGCCACAGAACAAATAGGTTCCTCTTCAGTAAGCACAACAAAGGGCAAAAGCTACTCAGAATAAACCAGTAAATACAAACAACTTGATTCTCAGCCACCAGAACAAAATGGCACAAGATGCTTTAAATAATAACTGCAAACCTCGTCTGAAGCTGCGAGATGCAAGTTGGCCAGCCCAGCGGCTCCCTTCCCTTGCGCTTTCAGCTCACGATGTCCAAAACCACCACATGGCAAACAGGTTCCTTGTCAGTGAACACAACAAAGGACAAAGGCTACTCAAAATAAATTCCAAGTTCCCCCCCAAAAGAAATGTTAACATCCTCTCGTTTAATGGTGGGTGCCAAATCCGACCAGCAAAAACACTGCTATGTTACTAATTACTTTATCTAAAACTCAAACCAGTGATTCTCAAAGAACCAGTAAATATAACAAATAAAACATGAGGAAGTGTGGAAAATTTGAATTTTATGCACACCCTCGGTGTGTGATGCCAGATAAACCCTGAGGGCATCACACACATCAGGTGTACATAAAATCCTCACTAACCACACTTCCCCATGCATTATTCTATATTTCTTATACCATATTTACTTTAATCATGTTATTTTTAAACAAGTTCAAAGCTCTATATTAAAACCACTTAATTTATAATCTGTCCTGCAGATGTTTAAAATTAGGCCAAAATAGATATTCTGTGGGTTATGTGGGGTAATATGATATTGGTATTTACAGCTATTAAGCTGTAGCTCTCTGGGAGTGTTTTAATTTAAAACTAAAACCCAACACTGATAATACCAGGGGGAGGGGGCATAGGTTTTGATTCAAGGAGAACAGTTTATGAAAGCGCAAAGGAGGAACATCTTTACATGGAGGGCAGTGGATTTATGAAATAGTTTCCCAGAACCACTGGTATGCAGCTGCATGGTTTGACCTTTAAGAGAAGTAGGATAATTATATAGAGTCAATGTACACAGATGGTTATAGCTGCTGAAAGGCAGAGTATGATCTGGATTGGCTATCATGGCCTACTTCCATCTTATATTCTTATGGGCCTACTTCCATCTTGTATTCTTATTCTCCTTACACCCTTCTTTACCTTCATCTTTCCATTTATGTTCTGTAAAAAGTCACTGGTGTTGTGTGAGGCTTCCGCTGCTATATTGGCTTCTAGCCCTTCCTTTGCTGTCTTAATTCTAGTTTTGCAGTCCCTCAGTACTGCTCTGTACTCCTGCCTGCCCTCTGAATAACCATTATCTTTGCAGTTGTCATATAACTTTTTTTGTGCAGTTGCCTTAGATCCTTGTTGAGACAGGGACCACTTTTTTGAATTTTTCCTTTCACCGCTTAAATAGCTACTGACACATCAAAGAAAACTTAAAAAAACTTAATAATTAGGTGTAATTCTGCTTGCATTCCAATTATATTTTATATGCAAGCCCCCATCTAGGAGTATCCAGGTGATAATGAATGGGAGAGGGGCATTTCACAAACTAAAGCAACCTCAGTCCAAAGCATTTGAAGCAAAGAAAACTCATTACCTGGGTTCTTGTATCTTAGTGACTGAGAGACACAAAAATTAGGGATGCGGGCTCCATTCTTGCTGCAGATCTCTTTACCTGTAGGGTCAATGTCCGTTAGAAAGATAGACCTACACAGTCATTTTAAGTAAATTCATTGTCCACTCCGGAATCCAAATGCAAAACGATTTAATTAAACTTGGAAAAACAGTAACAGCTACTCCATGGAGCAGGGGGTATTAAATGGTGGGTTGCTTTTCTCAGACACAGCTGGGACATCTACTGCAACAGTCTCTTGTGCTAACAGATGAACTATTTATTTCATGCAGATCTCCCTTCAGCAAGAGAGGCCAGAATTCCTGGCAGCATTTTCTAGGGCTGAAAAGGCCTCAAAAGTGAGGTAGCTTAACACTGAAATAATTCACTGACTCATTTCTAATCCCTTTCTTTCTCTCTCTCTCTCTGTCTCTGCAGCATCTACTGTACATTCCTTTCCCTTTGCTCTCTCTTCAGGGTATTCCATTCCTATACTTTCACTGTGGCTTATGACAGCACGAGACATTTCTACTGTCCCAAACCTTCTCATTCTCTTCAATTCAGTTCCGCAGCCTGATCTTATATCTTCTCCACCTGGGGGCTATTTCTTAATGGAGCATACATTTCTTTCCCTTCTAGATTTTAAGTTTCACACTTTTCAATTGATGTTCTTAAGCAAGAACTGAACCACCAGAACCTTTTCAGACATCCAATCACTGATAACTCGGCTGGTGGCTGGGCCTTATTCTGGGGTTGTGAGTGCCCCGGACCTGATCCCAGTCCTAACCAGCATGCTCCGTTCATGCAGTGATTCCACTCCGCCAGTGCCACATCAGATCACCCAATGGACTGCCACCTCGCTGGAATCCCAAACCTCACTCCCCCAAATGGACTTTCCCACCTCCATAAGTAGCTTACACAATGGGTCCGAACTCTGCGGTGGTCTCACAGCCTAGGGATTAGGGGTAACTCTGCCACTGTCATGCCCTCAATGGTAAGGCTGTCACTTCCAAGCCATGCCCCAGGCCCTACTTGCCATAGTGGGCCCACCCATAGTAAACCATTCTGACCCAACAGCTGAACTTCCCATGGGCAATCTTTCTTTCTTTTGAGCATTTAGGCCCTATTAGTGCTGACCCTACCAAGGTGCCGAAGTTCACTTGGTGGGCCTCCATTTTTCTTTCTTCTCCCCAGGCTCTGGCCCCCAAATGCACCAACAAGCCCCTTCTGTTTCACTCCATTGCTCCCCTTTGCTACTCCCAAACCGTTGCTTTCTGTTTTGTGGGTCTTCAAGGATAGAGGGCCGGGGTGGCAAGCAGACCACCCTGGCCCCACCACAGCCCTTCAGCCGAACATGCGGGCCAAACCCCGTGGCTCTTCTCTCCCCAGCTCTCTCTCCAGTCTCCCTTTGTGCAAAATTCCCTGCTATATATACCTTCTACAGAGGGGCCCCACCTGCAGTTAACAGGCAGCACCACATCCCAGACTAAGCGACACCTCTCTCTCTCTCTCTCTCTCTCTCTCTCCCCCTCTGTCTCTCTCTCTCTGTCTGTCTGCCTAGCTACCCCCTGCAACCAAAAATGTAACTAGTAAGCACCCAGAGGGTGCTTACATATATATTTCTGTTCCCCATAATTTATTACTAAAACAGTGTGTATGAATATATGACCATAGTCCCTTAGAGTTCATTTTGAGTTCTTCTGCCTCTGTGGCTTACTCCCTACTAAGTCATAATCTTCTGTTGTGACATCACAATCTGTTGCCATGGGAGTAACTATGAGGTCACAAGCAGTGCTCTATGACTTAGGGAGAAAGCAGCGGGAATAGATAAACTCTTCAGGAGCAAAGATCCTGTTTTCATGCAAATGATCTCACTACTAAATATTGGGGAGGAAGAATACAGAATTAATAGGAAAAACAAGCTGGGCAGTGCCTAAATATTATGTTTTGTTAACGTTCTTCTGAACGTGTCACCAGCTCTTTAAGGAATGCAGATCTCTGTAGCTGTTTCAAGTATCTTCAGTGAACACCACAAGTGCTGTGCATTATCAGCCTTGTGTAGCCATTTTAGATCCTTGGACACTAGGTCTTTCACTATGGGAAAGTCTGCCTTCAGTTTTTGGTCCAGGTGACTGAGGTTTAACTAGTTTTCCCTGTCACTTGGGAAAATGTTACCTAGTTGTGATACCTTTCTTCCACTGGTTCCTTGACTTTTACAGTGGAGATGAGCCCATCCTCACTGTTGAGAATAAGGTCAAGGGTGGCCTCCAACCTAGTATCTTGTTGAACATCATGGTGTATGATTTAGACCTTGAATATAAACAAGAATTTGATCTCAGCCCCAGTGTTGGCCCTTTCAGATACACCAGTTTATACGAGAGAGAGATTGAAGTATCCCAGGATATCCACTGCATCTGATGTGGCTGCTCTCATTATTTCCCCAATCAGCTTGGCATCATGCTCCACTGAGCTGTTTTGGGGCCTACAACACACCTCCTGCACTGATGTAAAAGTAAATTTCTAAGGGAATGGAAGCAGTTCACTATCCACACTTCGGCAATTTCCTGGAACAGGCTGAGTTGTCAGATGTCTTGAAGCTTAAGCTCCAGCCACCACCTGTGTGGTATATCCTCCGGCTACACCCTGTGACATCAGACCCTTCTGCAACGTCTGTGGGATATCCTTTTCAAAGTGCTTTTTAGGTGGTTCTTTGACTGAATTAAGTCTTTTACTAAAAATCCTCTTCTCCAGCTCCAGCGCTCGATGGCAATTGATGGAGGAACAGAAATAACCAGTTTTCAAATTTTGTGTCCCTTACCTGTAGAAAATGTCAGTCACTGTCCCTCCACTTTACTTGCCTGTATTGTTTAGGCACACAGCATGAATTGGTGGGTTGTGGCCTTTGCCAGACAATGATTCCAACATCCATTGAGGACCGGAAGGCAGGGCTTGCCCTCAGTTGATTTTCGGAGTTGTATCAACCTAATGGCCACAAGAAGGACTTATTGGCTGTTGGTTTTGCTTCATAGCCTGCTTTCCTTGATGAGGAGACAGCTGCAGCTGGGGTGAGTTCCTCGTTGGTCTTGGTGCTGTTCCTAGCTGCAGCCAGCATCAGAGGGTCCTTTTCCAAAGACTTTTGGAAATGTGTTGGGCCCTCCAGACCATTGAGGAGAGCACATCTCACTGGGGCAAGAAACACAGGCGCAAACACATTCCTCCCACTTCCTCTACTTCCCTGACTACTTGACTTTGGTCAGGCTCCCTTTGGTCGAAGTGCAGGTCAAGAGCTTCTCAATAACCTGACCAGGCTTGTCAACCTCAACTCCAGTTGAGCAGGCAGCTGACATATTCCTTGAGTCTGCTGAATCCTCATCAGAGGAGTTCAGTAAAGAGTCAATCACCCAGATGCTGGCACTCTTAGCCCTCACTCAGGAGGAAATATCCTAGTCGGTGTCCCTGGCTGGGTCACCATGGAACCAACTTCAGCCAGTGATCATGCCTCTGAAGCCTCTTGTTCTGAATATAGTGAGGCATGTGGTCTATCATGACCTTCAGGAGGACCCATCTCAATGCTGAACCCTGGGTCGATGGCTGAAGTGCCATTCATGCTCTCAGTTTCACTTCATCAGGAGGTGCCACCATCAATGCTTTTCGACCTTCTCATTCTAGGGTGAAGACAGGCACCATCACAAGATGCATCCATGCTATGCGAGTTCCTCTGGCAGCAGTGGACTGTTGCATGGTGGGGAAGGGCTCTGTCCTCTGGATGTTCTGTCCCGTGGCATCTGCCTGTGGTGCCCAACCCAGCATCTGCTTATCCACCACTGACGGTGAAGCCACCACCACTGCAGCCCTTGGTGGGTGCTCCTACAGTGGACTCCCATTCTGCTGCTGGCTTACAAAATACATATAATTTGCTGGCAGATAGGGACCACTTGGTCCACTCAGTCTGCTCATTTTTCCCCTACCTACAGCATCACCGCACATCCTGCTTGATTTCGAGCCCATTTTTCCTCCCCCTTCTTTTCCCTGAAGATTTCCTTATGTCTGTCCATGCAGTCTTGAACCCCACCACTGTTTTTGCCCCAACCACCTCTGCTGAAAGACTGTTCCAGGAATCCACCACTCTTTCTGTGAAGAAAGTACTTCCTCACATCTCTCCTTAATTTACTATCTCCAGCGTCATAGTATATCCCTTTGTTCCTGAGCACCTTTTTTTCTGAAAAATACTTCCTTCCCATACCCTGCTTACCCCCATGAGGTACATAAAGGTCTCTGTTGTATACCCCCATCTGTTTTTCAGGATGTACATATTTAGGTCCATTAACCTCTCCTTATAGGGTTTTTGGTGCAGACTCTGCACCATTTTAGTTGCCCTCCTCTGGATTGCCACCACTCTATGTCCTTCCAGAGATGTGGTCTCCAGAACTGGACACAGTACTCTATGTGGACATTTTTACAGAGGAAACACCACTTCCCTCTTTCTGCTAGTGATAACCTTTCCCTATGCACCTCAGTATCCTACTTGCCCTCCCAACTGCCTTGTTCCATTTCTTGGCCACCATTAGGTCATCCTATATGATAATCTTCCTCACATCTCTCCGTATGGATGGCGGGGGGATACTGGGATGTATAGGGAGAGGCATCACCAGTAGAAAACAGGAAGCTGTTATACCTTTGTACAGACAATTGGTGAGATCCCATCTGGAGTACTGCATCCAGTTCTGGAGACCCCATCTCTGCAAGGACCTAGACAGGATTGAGGCAGTTCAAATGAGGGCAACTAAAATGGTGCAGGGTCTGCACCAGAAGCCATATAAGGAGAAACTAAAGGAGCTTAATATGTATACCCTTGAGGAAAGGGGGGGGGACATGATATAAACTTTTAAGTACATCAACGGAATCAACAAAATCCAAGAGGGTAGCATCTTTCAGAAAAAGAGATGTGCAAGAACAAGGGGACACAATTTGAAGATAGAGGGGGGACGGCTCAGGGGCAATGTGAGGAAGTATTTTTTCACAGAAAGGGTGGTGGACGCATGGAATGGCCTTCCTGAGGAGGTTGTGGGGTCAAAAACAGTGGGGGAATTCAATAATGCATGGGAGACATAAGGCAATTCTTTTGGGGGGGTAGAAAGAAATAGGCTGTTGGTTAACTAGGATCTGCAGCTTATCCAGTAGGTAGGGAAATGGGCAGACTAGGTGGGCCAAACGGTCCTTATCTGCCATCAAAGTCTATGTTTCTCTCTCTCCAGTTTTCATTCCTGCTTAGTGGCCATCAGTACCACCACCCCCATTTTGTACTCTGTCTCTCGGTTTCTGTGTCCCAAGTGCATCAGTTTGCACTTTTTTGTATTGAAACCCTGCTGCCATATCCTTGACCACTCCTCAAGTTTTCTCAAGTCACTGTTCATCCTTAGCACCCCGGAGTGTCTACAGTATTGCAGAGTTTGGTGTTACTCACAAAGAGGCAGACTTTCTTTTCAGCTGTTCTGCAGTGTCACTTATAAAGACATTACGGAGGACCAGTCCCATCACTGATCCCTGAGGCACCCTGCTGGTTATCCTCCCTTCCTTAGAGTGAACTCTGTTTACTAACACTCTATACCTCCTCTCCCCTAACCAGTTTTTTACCCAGTTTACCACCCTTGGACCCACTGCTAAGCCATCCAGCTTGCTTACTAGTCTCCTATGTGGAACGGTGTCAAATGCCTCACTGAAATCTAGGTAGACTATGTCCACTGCTCTGCCCTAGTCTAGTTCCTTGGTCACCCAAACAAAGAAAACTGCCAGATTCATTTGGCATGACCCTACTCCTGTGAATTCATGCTGCTTCAAGTCTTGAAACCCACTGGATTCAAGATATTGCATAATTATTTCTTTCATCAGTGATTTCCATTAACTTTCCCCCTGTGAAGTCAAGCTGACTGGCCTATAATTGCCAGCCTCTTCCCTGCTATAACTGTAATAAAGTGGGACTACATCTGCTGTCCTCCAGTCCTCTGGGACCACTTCTGTTTCCAATGAGCTGTTAAGTAGGACAATCACAGGAGCAGCCAGTACCTCCCTGAGCTCCCTCAGTACCCTTGAGTTGACTCGTCTGGCCCCATTGCTTCATCCACTTTCAGATTTGCAAGTCCCTTCAGGACTCTGCCCTCCAAAAATGGACTAATGTCTGCCTTTCTTCCTCCAATGCTCCTGTTACATTTGTGTGGCCCCTTCCTTTCTCCTTCCTGTGTGACACTGAGCAAATGTATTTGTTCAGAATGTCTGCCTTTTACTATTGCTCCTCTGCACAGTTCCCCCCTTCCCTTTTTAAACTTACAATCCCACCCTTGGTCTTCCTCTTGTCACTTATAATACCTAAAAAAATATCATCCCCTTTTGTTACTACTTGGCTATTCTCTCTTCAGTTTGCACCTTCATGCTCCTTACTGTTCTCCCTGATTTCCTGTTTCCCCGATACACCTCCCTATCCTCCACCCTCTGTGTCACCTTGTACCATCTGCATGCTACCCTCTTAGCTTTTACCTTTTCTGCCACATCTTTTGAGAACCATAGTGGTTTCGTTTTCTCTTGCTTTTGCTGATTTTCTTAACACAGAGGCTTGCTGCCTTTCCTTATGGCCCTTTTTAGTTTCCCCCACTGTTCCTCCACCCCACCAGGTCATTTCCCTCCTGCCAGGTATTCCCTGAGGCATTCACCCATCTTTTTAAAATCTGCCTTCCTGAAGTCCGGTATCCTCGCCTTTGCGTGGTTCAATTCTGCAACCGTCCTTACATTAAACCACACAGAACTGTGATTGCTGATCCCCAGGTGGCCACCCACCTTGACATCTGCAACACTGTCTGTGTTGGTGAGTACCAGGTCCATTATTGTTACATCATGAGTAAGTTTACTGATTAGTTGCCTGAGGAGCATGCCCTGTAGGGAGTCCAGGATTTCCCTGCTAGTAGCAGAGGTCACACCTGGAAGACTCCAGTCTACATTGACAGATTAAATCCCCCCACAAGTTGCACCACCCCCTTTTTTGCCATCTTTCCAGTGGCTCCCCTCAATACCTTATCTAACTCCTCTCTTTGTGCTGAGGTCTGTAGATCACACCATTGCAAACAGAAGCTCCATACCCCATTTCTTGAGTGACCCATAGTATCTCTGCCCCCCACATATTCTCTGTATCTACATCACTTTTATGCCCTCCCACACATAAAGTACCACACCCTCTCCTTTCCTTCCCCCCCGTCCTTCCTGAACAGAGTATAGCCTGATGTGGCCATGTCCCAGTCATAGTTTTCAGTGCACCATGACTCAGTAATGGCCTCAATATCCAAATCAGCTTCTGCCATGATAGCATCTAGGTCTGGAATCTTATTTCCTAGACTTCTAGCATTCACACACATGACTTTCCAAGTTTTGTTACCACTGTTTGTTATCACTTTTTTCTTTGTGCCTTCCCTCCTTCCTCCCCTCTCGATTAAATGCTTCCATTCTCATCCTCTTCATTTCTTCCACTCTGCTTCCTATATTCATTTGCACCCTGGGGGATTCCACTCCTCTAGGGTTCTCTCTGCTCTCTACTTCAGCCTGTGGGGTGGGGAGCACTTTCTGCCTTCCCAATCTCTTCCACCCCCCCTCAGCTAGTTTAAATGTTCATCAAAGTAACACCAAAACCATCCACTGAGGACTATGATACCCCTCCTGGAAAGATGCAGGCCATCACCCCTCTATAGGTCCTTATCCCTCTAGGTGGATCCCCAGTCCCCAGTGTCACCAACTCCCCCTGTGCTGTTCCCTCAACCATGAGTTGAAGGTCCTAGTGTAGAGATCCCTCTCCTTCCCCGTCATAGACAGGCAGCACCTCAGCAAAAGCCATTGAATATATTACCTGTCTGAGACTCCTCCTCAGCTCTCTAAACTCCCCCTGCAGTATCCCAGCCCCATCCCTACCCAGGTCATTAGTCCCCAGGTGGACAATGACATCCATCTCTGCCTCCCATCCTGCTGCCCTAGGATCTGCTTCCCAACCTTCTGGGTTGTGGCACTGAATAGATACCTAACTTCAGTCTTTCCCCTCTCCTGTTCTCAACTCTAGCCCCTCACAATCAAGTACCCCAACATAAGTTGCTTTCTCCTCATCTTCAGTCCTCAGCCACCCTCCTTGGGGGTCTCCACTTTGGAGTACCCCCGCATCCTCCCTGGCCTCTACAACAGGTGTCTCATCCTGGCAGTCCCACCTCACCAATGTAGAAATAGTGTAGAGGTACTGGCTGAGAAATGTGCCTTTGACCCACCACCTCCGCCCTTCCCGAGTCCACCATACTCCAGCTGTTCCTCCAATCTGGCATCCTCTGAGACAATAGTGGCAGACATGATGGCCACTGGGTGGGGGAACAGGGAACCTACATCCCAGCCAACTTGGCCTAGAGTCTGGCAAACCTCCTCTCTTAACCTAGAGAGGTGCATACAGATGGGACAGCACTATGGTCTCCAAAGGTTCTTTCCCAAAACTGTTGTCCCCTCCACTGTTGTACTGCACCACTGCCAATATTCCCAACTTCTATTCTGTCTGCGTTACCAGGAACTACTTATGTACCGTTACCCCTGATAAGGTATTTCTATCTTTCCCTTTTTCCTTTTGTTTTTGTTGCTACTGGATTTGTGTTCTCCTGTACCTGGTTTAAATCTCTTTAAACTGTTACCCTAGATAGGGTGTTGCTCCTATTCCCAGTTTAAGCCTACCTTTTTCCACACCTGTTATCGGTGGTGAACACCCAGTCAATAGACAACAGAGTGGTCCATAATGGTAAATGGTTGAAGGCCATTTTTGAGGAGTCCACGGATGACTCTGGGATGTAATTTAAGCTTTCTTCAAGGATTCACACTTTCAACCATGGCTCAGTGGAGAAAGTGATCACCAACAATTGGCTGGAGTCATTTGGGACTTTACTCCACCTCATGTTGGAGTCCATGAGCATGCCCTTGAAGCCAGTTCAGAAGACAGTGAAATACCCCATTCACTGACGTCATAAACAGGGACAAATCCCCAGGGGTTGCCTTTCCCATGGCTGAGTCCATTTTAGGATTGGTCTTGGAGCTTTGGCAGTGTCTAGGATCCTGGTCAGCAACCTCCACCTGTATGGTCTGTAAGTATGCTTTCCCTACCGGATCTCTTGCAGGGTTCTCAGATCACCCTTTGGTTGAAGGGTTAATCTCTGACTCAGCTTTTCTGAAATCTGGTGGCCAGGGGGACATGGATAAGCCCCTGGACAAGGAGTCCAAAAAGATTGACCATGCAGCTGTAAAGGTCTACTGTGCTGTGCTGTTGGGTCTCCGTCACATGAACTATGCCTTTATGATGGCCAACTTTACTGATTTTCTGTTTGAAGTGTTGGATGATGTCCTCCTTCACATTCCTGCTGATCATCAGCTGCCCATGAACTTGGTCAGAGACCAGGATCAATTGCTGGCTAAACACAATCTGTGGACAACTCTGGACATGGGTGACTCCTGTGCCAGGACCACAGCAATCATGATGAATCACAGGGCCTGCCTGTGGCTTTCCATCTTCACAGCAGATACCCAGCACAAATTGGATGATGTTCCCTTCTTAGGCATGAACCTCTTTGGCCCTGAGGTAGAGGGACATCTCACTAGGATTGAGAAGTCCAGTGCCACACTAGGTTTTATGGCATCATCCCAGAAAGATGTAAAGGCACAAAAGACTAAGAAAGAGACCTTCCAGTACAGGTCCTTTCAGCCACATCATCCTCATTGGCAGCCTTAGCAAACACAGTACCAAAACTGGTACCTGAAGTGCAAATTTGGTGCTAGGGGCCAAAATGAGATGGGTGAAGGGGAGGTGGTGCCCATCTGGCCCCCTCCAAAGCTGCCCAGTGATGAGTCAGGGGTGTCATCCTCATGCCTGTCCAGTCCCTCACCGAACTTCCAGTGGGGGATTGGGTGTGTCACACCTAGCCACAGTGGTTCACCATTACTATGGACAAGTGGGTGTTAGAAGTTGTATGCAGAGGGTTGCCTCTGAGTTTTGAGGGTCTCCTGCCTTACTGATTCCATGTTCCTTGGTAATCCTGGATGTCACCAGACACGTCTGCACTAAGGAAGAGCATTGCTCAGCTCCTTGCAAAAGGAGCTATAATCTGTGTTCCAGGTGCTCTGGCAAGGCAATGATACATGTCCAGGTACTTTCTGGTCCTGAAATGGATGGGGGCTAGTATCCTATTCTGGAGCTACATGATCTGAACTTGTTTATGCAGAAGTGCAAGTTTCAGATGGCCACTCTGAGCCAGATTATACATCCCTAAAGGCATATTTTTGCTCCTTGGATCTCCAGGATGTGTTCTTCTACATCCTAGTTCTCCCACTTGCTGTACCATTAGTTCTTTGCATAAGGGGTTCTCTTTCAGTTCTGGATCATGCCTTTTGGCTTTCATCTGCACCCAGGGTTTTCACCACATGCATGGCAGTGGTGGAAGCTTTCCTTTGGAGTTGGGGTGTCAGGTTGTATCCCTAGCTGGGTGACTGGCCGATAGCCAGGCCATTCAAGGAGGCTGTGGAGTGGTCCAGGGATCTGGCCCTCCAGACATGCAATGACTTAGGCCTGCTGGTCAAGTTGGACTAGTCAGAACTAATAATCTCACAGATTATAAAGTTCATTGGTCAGAAATAGATACCCTGCAGGACAAGTCTGTCTCCTTGTGGACCAGGCTTAGGACCTTACCTCCTTTCCCCAATCATTTCAGGTTGGGTGCTCACACCATTCCTGGTATTTCATGTGACTACCATGGTACATGGCATCCACCACTAGCATGGTCCATTGGGCTTACTGGTGGAAGCACCACCTGCATTGAGAGCTGAGTTGCCTTTAGTCCCAGCATCTAGGTCATCTGAACCAGCAGGTCTTAGCGATCTAGCCAGTGTGGGATGCCATCCAGTGGTGGCTGGTCCCACACCATCTGGAGGAAGGAATCCCATTTGTCCGCTGAAAAACGACCATCACACTTACAACAGACATGCTTCTGTTGTGGTGGGGAGCACACCTGGGGAACCACAGAACACACAGATTCTGATTAACCAGGCAGTCCCATCACTACATCAACCTGCTGGAGCTCAGTACAGTGCGGTTGGCTCTCTCAGAATTTTCTCCTCTGGTCAGGGGTCAGCTCATGACTGTTTAGACAGGCTGTACCACAACCATGTTTTATCTAAACAGGCTGAATGGAACTTGCTCCCTTCCTTTGTGTCAGGAGGTCATCTGTACCTAGACCCTCATGCACTGCCTGGCTCCAGATCTCTGGCAATACATGTCTCAGGAGTGAACAGTGAGCTGGCAGATGCTCCCTAGTGGGTGGGAGAGATATCACATGTGTGACCCCAGCATGAGGAGGTAGTAAATCATCTGTTCTCCCAGTGGGGCACCCCTGTGGTGCACCTGTTTACCTCCTGGGAGAACAGAAAGCTGAGGCTATTCTGTGATCACCTCTCTTACAATCCAGGATGTGGATGACTTTGTGAGGTATTGGACCCCAGGCCTTGTGTACGCATTCCCTCCCTTCCCCATGATCCACAAGGTGATGGTCAAGGCCTGGAAGCACAGGACATGGATGATCATGATAGCTCCAGACTGGCCCAGACAATGTTGGTATTTGGATCTCCTTGACCTCAGTAGCAGGCCACCATGGAACTTGCCTCTTCATCCAGACCTGCTGACCAGACAACAGGGGAAAGTCCTGCACCTGGACCTTCAATCCCTTCACTTCACAGCCTGGTTCCTAAGTGGCTAGAGTTCTAGGCCTTGGGTCTTTCAGAAGATGTGGTCCACATTGTGGAGGCCTCCCAAAAAGAGTCAACTCGCAGGTGCTATGCCTATAAATGGAAGAGTTTTTTCATTTAGTGCCAGAGCAGGAGTATGATACCCTTGCCTGCCCTGTGATGAGCATGCTGGAGTACCATCGGTCTCTCTCTCAGTCAGGACTGTGAGCCATGACCCTCAAGGTGCACCTGGTATCCATCTCTACATATCGGACATTTCCCAGGAGAAATTGGTTGGGCACATTTTCAAGGGCCTTGACCACCTGTTATTTCCAGTGTATGAACCACCACCACCATGGGACCTACTGCTGATGCTGGTTATACTCATGGGCAAGCCATTTAATCCTCTGCACAGGTGTGAGATGTCACACATGTCATCAAAGACAGCCTTCTTGTTAGCCATCACATCAACCAGAAGGTTCAGTGAGCTCTAGGTGCTCTCAGTTGCATCTTCTTATCTGTCTTTCACAAGCATGAGGTCGTCCTTCACCCCAATCTGACATCCCTCCTAAAGGTCAAATTGGAGTTTCACCTTACCCAGGTGATCAACTTACTGGTTTACTTTACCAACCCAACCTTGGAGGTTGATTACAGGCTCCATACCCTGTATCTGTGGAGGGTGCTTTTCTAGTATCAGGAGCACACAACTGGAGTTGAGGGTGAGGCTCTTTGGCTGTTTGTCAGTTACACTGAAGCTGTGCCTGGTAGACCGACAGCAAAGTGGACGATTGGCAGGTAGACAACGTCTCTAATCGACCTCTGCTATAGGTTGCTTTGTAGACAGCCTCCCAGGGGGCTTAGGGCTCATTTCACCAAACATACTGTTACATCAGTGGTGGCCTCCAGAGACATCCCAATACAGGAAATCTGTACTGCTGCTACTTGGAGGAAAGCACATACCTTTATTTCCCACTACAGCATCAACCTTGAATCACATCGGGATGCTGCTTTTAGGACTTCGGTTCTCCAGTCTCTGTTGACCAAATAGAGGTGCATACCTTGCACTCTCCTCCTGGAGAACTACTAGGAGTCTGCCAGCATGTGGATAATGAACTGTATTCATACCCTTATAAACATAGGTTACTCACCTGTAACCATAGTTCTATGGGTGGTATACAGTTTACATCCACACTGCCCACCCTGCCTCACCTGACAATGTGGAACCTGGATCCCTGATTCCAGCTTTCAGAGATCTGATGACACGGGGTGGAGCTAGAGGATATATCTCCTGAGTAGTAGGAGGACCTTAGTTTAAGGATGTCCAATGAATCAGTATTTACAGTGGAACTACCAGTGTGGATGTGAACTGTATAACACCCCACCCCTAGAACTATGATTACAGGTGAGTAACCTATATTACATGCCTTGAAAGACAATGCTTAAAGTAAGATTATACAAACACTGTGTCAGGCAATCATGCAAACCCTGATGAGCATCATGCCACACATTCACAAAGAGTCTGTACTTTTTTACCCTAACATATACCCATAGTACACAAACTCTATGGTACTACACTAATTACAACTACTTACTACATCAAACAGGTAGCACATTAATTAATATACCAACCAAACTAATTACAACAATTCTCATACCAATTAATATATTCATAACAGGGCACACTCAGAAGAACCCCCGACCTACAAAAACCCTATTTGGACCAAACCAAAAATAATATTAAACTACAACTTCACGGTATCCTAAAACTTCATCCTGCCTCTCACCAAACAGCCATGTTCCTCAAAACACCAACTCTCTCTTCAGACCCCAGTCCCTCTGTGCTGCTACCATTATGTGCCTTGATGCTCTTCATTCCTTTTTTTTGTTTTATATATATAGCTTTTTACTCCCTTGGAATGCTCTTCAGCTCCTGTCTCCCCCATTCCCATGGCCAGCATCCACCTTCCCTGGACTAACCTTAGAGCATGGTGGTGCCCCCCATGATGGGGTGGTGAGGGGAAAGCTGTTCTCCCCCCAGCCCTCAAATCAGGTGAAGCTCCAGGTGTCCAGGTGGTGATATGGGTCCTTGGAGGAGCCCGAGGCTTCATCATATCTCAGGATCCCTTTTCCATTTTCTCCTATTCCCCTGTCTTGACTTCAAATCAGAAACATGTGCTTGGAGGCACACATGGCCCACAGATCTGCAGACCAACCCTTCAAGCTGCTCATTGCCTGCACTTCCACTGGGCCTCTACCCAGTGGCAGTCACAGGCTGACACAGCTGCCACCCTGTCCCTAGGAGAAGAGAGCTGTCCAAGGGATGCTCAGTCCTCTCCTACCCCACTGCCCCCCCCCCGGCAACTTGTGCTCATTCCTGAACATGTGTTGCTGGTGTTGCAGAAGGTAAGGTGTTAGAGAAGCTCTTCATTCTGAAATGCCAGGTCACCCATGCTGATGCCCACTTAACTGCAGAAGCCGTCCTGCTCACACTCGGCTCTCAGCAGAGGTCTCAGACACTCCCTTTCACCATGCCGCCACCACTCTTTTTGGCAGATGCCACAATACTCCTGACTGAAGATGCCACACTGTTCCCCAACATTGACCATGCTGAACTAAACTGTTTTTTAAGATAGGTTTATTAACCTATAAAACCCTACGTGGACTGGGCCCAGTCTAACTGGTAGAACTCCTGCTATCACACATACTTATTCACCCACTACAATCAGGTGAGGAGGGATTCCTGGTGGTTTCTAGGGTTAGGTTGAAGAACTCAGGGGATTGGGCCTGTGAGGTGGCCAGCCTGTCCCTCTGGAATTCTTTTCCCAGAAGGTTGAGGCAGATCCCCTCAGTTGAGGCTTTTAAGAGGGGTCTTAAAACTTATTTATTTCATCAGGTATGTGGATATATCTTTTAATGCATTTCTCAGCACACTGTAAAGTTTTATTGCATTTTATTGGTTTTATGCTGTTTTAGTGGATTATGGTAGTTATTTATTGTTATTTATTTGGGGTTGGAATGATCACTCTGATTGTGTTCATCCTGTTTCATTGTAATGGTGCCCTGGGCCTCCAGAGAAGGATGCCAGAAATAAATAATGACTACTCCTATTCTTACTGCTACTACTAAACGACAGACTGCTGCAGCCATGCCTTTTTTTAGTAGGAGGAACCTCTATCAGGGAAACTCAAAGTTAACAAAACACTGAAACCAGCAAACATGCTACTGTATTATGGACAGACAGGTAATATCAGAAAAGTGGAAGTGCACTATCATTAAGCTAAAAGAATATTGCTCATTTTAATGTCCAGAATGCAGAGTTAGTTACACACTTAGTTTCTTCAAAGCAATGGATAAACAGTTTGATCCAACAAAGTTCAACAAGTACAGCCCAATGTACCACAGGAAAGTGATGACCCAGCAGCCCTGTCACTTTGATGTTTCTCTACCTCTTCTTCAGGAGGCACATGTCACACTAATGGTAAGCACACTTCTTCTTTGCTGAATATCTGTATTCAGGCTAAGCTCCCTTTGGTAAGCACACTGTCTTCACTTTGTCTCCACGTGGTGCCAGTTTGCTTCTGTGGGAAGACCGGAGGGCAAAAAACTTAAATGTGAAACCCAGAAAGGATCATAAATGCAATCAAAAGATAAAAATGGCCACCCTGATATATTATATAAAATAAACAACAGATAAGTGTGTTATAGGGAGAGATACTCATGCTGGCGCCTAATGAGGTTTTAATTCCACGGGCCTGGAATTGTGGCATTATTACCTCATTAGGCCCCCTCAGTGGGCATGTTTCCTCATACAATACACTTACCTATCAATCTAGATATACTTATACAGTGGGTGTTAGTGAAAAGTTGAATTGTATCCTGTTATGATGTGGCAGATGTGGTAGCAGTAGCAGTATGTGGTGCATGGTATGCATTATATGGTACACTGTCTTGATTGTTTTTTTTTTGGCCCCAATGCTGAAATGAACCAGGTGGTACTGTTTCTGAGTCAATTTGCTTGCCAAGTGTAGTTAGGCCTGCAGGTGTTTCATAATCTGTACAGTAAATTATCTCGGTCCCTCCCTCTCTCCTCTCGCCTGATTTAAAAATAATCTCAGGCTCTCTCCTCTTGCCAGACTCAGCCCCCCCCCCCCAGTCATACTTAAAAAAAAAACTCTGATTCTCTGCCCATGCTTAAAACTTGCTGAAGCTCCTGTAACAAAATAATCTCTTGCTCTTTCCCCTCACCAGTCTAAGCCCCCTGGTCATACTTAAAAAAAAAAAAAAAAACTCTGATTCTCTGCTCTTGCTTAAAGCTTTCTGAAGTGCCTGTAACATTCACCGAGCTATTCTGATATCAGTAACTCATTCATTTTATAACAAAACCCTCATGTGTTTCTAGTTAAAAATATCCGATTACCAATACATATTTTTTTTTTACTAATTATTTTACCAGGTGAGACACACTAAACTGAAAGCTTGTTTGCAGGTGCAACCTGGGAGCACAAGGAAGTTAAGTGACTTGCTTAGGGTCACACAGTATGCACCTAGGGGGCTGTGGGATTTTTTTTTACCAATTATTTTACCAGGTGAGACACACTAAGCTGAAATCTTGTTTGCAGGTGCAACCTGGGAGCACAAGGAAGTTAAGTGACTTGCTCAGGGTCACACAGTATACACCTAGGGGGCTGTGGGATTCAAACCCAATTCTCTGGATTTGCAGCTCAGAGTCTTAACCCACTGCACCATACTGCCTCCATATGTACTTATTATTTAGTTCATATCTGACTCAAGCCAGGACAGGCGAAATTTCTACTTCAGGTTAAAAGTGAAATTATCATGGCTAAAAGTGAAATTATTAAATTACAAATAGGGACTGTAGCAAAAGTTATCTCCTGTCCTCTAGGTATGGACTAAGTAGCATATCTTTTTTGTGCCAAGCAGTTTTTTTGGACTCTATAAAGAGTACAGCTGCATTTTTGTGACTTATGAGTTTTATAGCTGAGGTTTAGCCACTCCTTACAGCAGCACCCTTCCAGGAATCACTGAAGCGTGGCTGAACTGGTGCAATCCTATGCCCCATAATAGCAGGCAACTGAGCCTCTCCCTTGACCAGGCACCCTTCACCCACACTTCTACTTACATATCTTTTTTGCATATGTAGGGGTGTCCCATACTACATCAGGAAATAATACATGTTTACAGTAGTTTGTAGTGCAGGGCACTTTGATTCATAAATGCCTCCTCCTCTGTGCCTCCACGTAAATTGGAGATGCAATCTTTCATTACATCTTGTAAGCAAGAAAACTGATCCTCAATGTCTGAATTGTATTTTCCAATCTGTGAAAAGAAAAATCCCTTGCCGATTGCAACCCTTTTTACCCAACCTCGTACTGTGCCACAACCCTCCAGACCCTTACACATACAGTCACTCACCTGAAATGGTGCCACTGTAAATATCCACTCTCCAATGGAAGACACATCTTGCTTCTGGAACTAGCGAATACTGTAAAAGAAATAAGGTAACTGTGGTATCCCACCGAAACACATTGTACCTCATTTTTCTTATTTCTCATACAGTATTAGATGATTCCTGTATTGGAGCTGTGTCTTTGATTGGATAGTGGATCTTCACATTGGTACTAGTTCTGGTAAGTGCAGGTATGTGAGGGGTGGCTAGGTGGTTTGAGGGGTGGTATGTGCACATTGGGGGGCTGGGGGGATGAAGGTACAATCGGTGGTGGACTGTTTTCTTTTTAAAGGCTGAAAAAAAATTACCAAGATTGAAGGACTGTCTTCTTAGTTACAGGTAACAATGGACATTGGGAGTGAGAGGAAGTACCACTGATCACCAATGAAAACATCGGAGGGCTGGGGGGACTGGACGCCAGTGCTTATTAAATAAATTAAAATTAATGGGGTATGGGCAACAAATTGGGTGGTGGGTACAACTGGGTAACAGATAAAACCGAGGACACAAAGGACATTGTTTGGGATGGGTGGGGGGTTGGTTACCACTTTCACACAAATAGAATTCATTATAACCACTGATAAAAAAGTCTCACTATATTTGCTGAACATTGCTGTCTGCGGGTTTTATAGAGATACCCACACTATCACTAAAAGATGCAGGAGTAATGTCCTCACTCAAAAAAAAATTCCTTTTGTAGCCCTTGCCACTGGACCAAAGACATTGCCATTAGTGTTGAAAAGTTCAAATGCACAGAGCAGTAACACCTATGAAAAAAAGTACAGACAACACAGTGACCACATGAACTAAGTAGCAGTAGTTATAGAGCAGACAGGTAGATGGGTAAACCATTTACAAGTATTCACAATCTGTGCCTATGGCATGTCAGCTCAGTAAGGACTACAGTGTGATTACAATGATATGTGTAAAGTGTGAATGAGATAGAGGGGGATTGACATTATTAGCTGCTAATTGTTTGAATTACTCAATCTCTTTTTTGTCACCAGTAATGTGAATGACAGCCCTGTGACTGACAATTATATCCCCCACTTAGTAGCAGTATTAAGTCTTGTTGCCAGATTCTTTTGTTTTATATTTTTGTGCATTTTATTTACACATTTAAATGCTGTTCCTGTGCTAAGTTTGCTTGTTAGATTATTGAATAGCTTTTCTATAGCAGAGGGAAGAACGGCTAGTGAACGGAAATGCCTGAGAGTGCTCCTCATCCCAGGGTTATAGGTGACGTCCAAGTAATTTTCCAAGTGTTGCATTATGCTTTTCTTCTGAGTTATGGAAGTATATATACTTTGCAGGACCACCAAATTCTACTGTCTTGTATCACATTTTGCTTGTTCTGCAACCTTTAAAGTATTCCAGCTGAAGCAAATCATACATTACACATAGTTTGTGAACTAGATACTGAAATCATCACCCCTCTAGGGATTTTTCAAGACTGTAATTTTTTAAAAAGTTTGTATCATAGCAATTTGGAATGTACTTGTTTGCCATTTACTGATAGTAGCTGTTTGGTACAGGGTCATATGTGTCATCAATTTTTGTAGGAACCGAAGGGCAATGAGGAAACTAGGGATAGCTTTCCATGTAGTAAATCTAAGTATGTGACTAAAACAATGGCACATTGGGTGTCAATAAAGAGGTTGTTAATTTTTCTATCATAAGAATATAATCTAGAGGTTCATGAAGTCGATAGTAACATAATCATAAAGTCACAATTTTGACCAAACAGCTTTGGAAATCAAATAGACTGTAGAAGGGGATATATAAAGATATTTTCTATGAAATTATTTTTGCATCAATAAATATTGAACTTGTTGTTTTAATAGAAAATAATTCTGGAAAAAGCAAAATAAATCATTTTTATTTCTTTTTTCAGGATTTGAGACAGCGTGGCTGGTGAGTATCCTATAGCACTAAAAGCACCTAAGTTGAGGCGGACAAGTCGGCATTCCATAGACAAGATATGAACAATTCACAACAGAAAATACAAGTGTGACATATTAATAAGACCTTTGACATTGACCAGTTGGTCCAAAATTGAAGAGGTTGCACATAGGAAACAACTGTGTGATGACCCAAATATCAGTCTTGATGACATATGCAAGAACATGCCTGTTGAACTTGATAACGTGCATCACGGGTATCAAAGACAGTGCTACCAGCCATTTGCAAATGTCAAATACCTTAGGAAAAGGAAGTGTCAAGTTGATGATGGCACAGAGGCCCAACAGCCTTCAGACTCCTAAAGGAACAGAACTGAAACACCCTCTCAAGTGTTTTTTTCCCCCTTGGAACCAGTGTATTATATGTGAACAAAGAGATAAGTGGATTTCTGAAGGAAAAAAGACAAAAACTAGGGAAAACTGATGCAGTGTGTAACAAAAACTGCAGAGATATCTATCAAAGAAGCAGCAGTGGTGAAACAAGATGATAATCTACTATGCAGTATTCAAGATGTTGATTTAATTGCAGGGATGCTCATTATCACAACTGTTTTTGCCGCAACTATACAAGGATAGATGACAGAAATGCAGTAGTGGACCAGATTGGTGAATGTGTAGAACAAATTAGAGCCCACGAAAAGGCATTTGAGTATATAACCGAATATTTTGAAAAGAATATCATCAGAGGATCACAGGTTAAACGAATGACAATGTTACATGAGAGGTACTGTTTGTTTATGCAGGCTCATTACCCAGCATTTTGTAATCCTAATTACAAAACAGACAATTTGAAAAACAAATTGATCAAACACTTTGGTCAGAGGATAACGTTCTGGCAGCCAAACTTTAAAAGTGAACTTGTTTACTCTGATGAGCTCCCAGCTGGTCAAGCTGTGGAGATTGCATTTGAATCTACTGCATCAGACAATGGTAGACTCGAAGAGGCATCGACTCTTTTGCATTGTCTCATCCTAGATTCCTTTAGAGAATCATAGGAGCTTCCCTGGCCACCTTTTTCAGGTTTCCTGCTCTCCAACACTATCTCACTCACAGATGTGCTTGTAAAATTCCTGGTCCACCTCATTTCTGGCTGATGTTCTATGAACACCTCAAGAAGAAGATAGAGGTTGGTGAATTCAATTGGTCAGGATATTTGCTATGCAGTGAGTTGTGGTCAATGGAAAATGCCAGAACAGCTCCTCCTAGGAATGACTGTAAGACACATCACTGGCAGTGCTGAAATCGTAAGTATCCTCAACCAATTCAGACACCGTATATCCTAGTATGTCATTTTGGAGCTAGAAACTGCTATGTGTGATAGCATTTTTGAGAGTGACAGCACTCTATCTCTAACCATAGACACTGACAGAAATATTGTGATGCATTTTTGCAGGACAATTTCAATCTTAATGAAGAAACCCTTTCTGGTGCTGGCACCACACATTCAATTCATGGTACTGTGATGCAGGAAAAGGCAGAGAAATGCCTACCTACATCTGTGGGAATCCAACCCAAGAGCAAAAAGAGATCTGTTAAATGCAAACCTCAACAGCTTGAACCACGCTTTGTTAAGCAACATGTTGAACCAAGCCTGACTGTAGTTCAGACTGCCATCTCTGGTTCAGAGATTGTAAACCAAGCTTGTGTATCAGACTTTATGTGGTTTTCCTGCATAGGACAGATGTATGATGGAACCCAATCTGTTCTGGGGTGGACAGGCTGGGTATGTTCCACAGGGGACCAGTCAGGATCAGTGCAAAGACAAAAAAATGTTGACTACATAGCACCAATCAATTCTTCTGTTACAGAGAACTCCACTGTTCAACATGTACTGCAGATATAACAAAATGCTACCAGAGAAGTTGGCCAACAGTACATGATTGTTACTTTTGATCTTGCTGTTGCAAAGAAGGCATATACTATCACGTGGCAGAATGCACGCCAGTTCAGTGATGTCATTGTGTAAGTTGGTATTTCCCACACAATTTGCTCATACTTAGGAGCCCTTGGGAAATTGTTACATGGTACTGGCTTTGACAACAACATCACTGAGTCAGAGGTGTGTGTCATTGGCTGTACTGAAACAGTATTGAGTGGCAAACACTACAACAGGACCATGTGGGTGCATAAGCTTGCCCTTGAGGCACTTGAATGTCTTCTTTTTCAATCATTCCAAAACACCGCTGATGTACAGACATTGGTACAAGATGTGAAAAGTCTAGTGGAAAAACTAGGGTCTGACACATTGCATGAGGTAGTTGCCAGTGACTCTTCTTACCAACTTTGCAAAAAGTACTTCAGGTTTAAAGAGAAAGTGAGGAATGGCAAACTTGGAAAGACAGCACAGTTATGGATTCAGTACGTGGACAGAATCTGATTAGTGCTTAGGTTTCTGCATGCTAAAAGGAGAACAACTTTGACCTGCACCTACTGTAGCATGTGTTGAACAACTTTGCCCTCTGCTTTTTAGCCTGGATCACCAGACCTATGCAAGGTATCTATCTGTCTATTTTCTGGCACTCCTGAACCTGGAGCACACTCATCCTGGAGCTGATGTCTTGCTGCAGAATGGTGGGTGCAGTGTGAATAGATCTGATGTGCCAGTATCCAGAAATGTTATTGATCTGACCATTGAACAAACAGTCAATTGGCATGCCAAGTCCAGTGGAGATATTGCTGGATTCAGCAGGAATTATCCAGCCTATTACCAGTGGTGTGTAGCAAGGCATGCCCAAGCAAGCTATGTGACTGCCACACTCGAAACTGCTGGAATGATAAACTTGGAGGATATCAACAAACTTTGCTGTGACATTGCAAGGCAGAAACTTCACACAGGAAGAAACCATCTATTGTCAAATTATGATGGCATTGATCTGAGTCTACTCCCTCCATGTAAGTCAACATTGAGAATGCATGTACTGAGAGTGAATTACCAAGCCCTTGTCTGGAAAAATGCCCACATGTCACACCCTAACATCCCAAGTCCTGAAACACATGGGTGGAAACTTATATAGAAACATAGAAGTTAATGTCAGATAATGACTGCAAGGCCCATCCAGTCTGCCCATTCCTTTTTCTACCTTACAAATGTGCCATCGGCCTTTGCTCTGTCAATGGCTTATCTATTTATACTCATCTGTATTGCTGCCTCATGCCTATCCCATGCCTCTTTGAAGCCCTGCACTGTATTCATATCCACCACTTCCTGAGGTAGGCTGTTTCATGCATCCACTACCCTTTCTATGAAAAAGAACTTCCTTACATTACCCCTTAATCAGCCTCCCTCTATTCTCATGCTGTATCCTCTTGTCCTGCTATTTTTCTTATATTGAAACATGTTAGACTCCTTCACCTTGTTAATGCCCTTAAGGTGTTTGAATGTTCCGATCAAATCACCTCTCTGTCCCTTCTTTGCTCTAGGGTATACATATTGAGCTCCATTAATCTGTCTGCATATGTTTTCTGATGCAGTTCCTGCACCATTTTTGGTTGCCCTTCTCTGGACTGCCTCAATTTGGTTAATGTCCTTGTGAAGGTGTGGCCTCCAGTACTGCACGCAGTACTCCAGATGGGGCCTAACAAGTGTCTTGTAAAGAGGGAGCATTACCTCCCTCTTACAACTTGTGATGCCCCTACTAATACACCCCAACATTCCTCTAGCCTTACCTACTGCATTAGTGGTCTGCTTGGATGATTTCAGGTCATCTGTGATAATGATGCCCAAGTCTCTTTCTTCCCTTGTGACTGCCAGCAACTCCCTTCCAGCCTATAGATGGCTTCAAGGTTTCTCTTCCCTATGTGCATGATCTTGCACTTCTTTGCGTTAAACCCCAGTTGCCAATCTTCTGACCATTTTGCCAGCTTATCCAGATCTCTTCTCATTCTGCCCACCCCATCTGGATCCTCTACTGTGTTGCAGATCTTGGTGTCATCTGCAAACAGACAAACCTTACCCATCAGTCCATCTGCAATGTCACTGATGAAGATATTGAAGAGGACTGGCCCCAAGACTGATCCCTGAGGTACCCCACTTGTGATTTGCATCTCTTCTGACTGTATACCATTTACCACCACTCTCTGTTTTCTGCCCCTTTAACCAGTTTGTCACCCAGTTGACCAACTTCTGACCCACCCCGAGCCTACGCAGCTTATTAATCAATCTTCTATGTGGAACAGTATCAAAAGCTTTGTTGAAGTCAAGGTAGGTGACATCAACTGCTCCCCCCTTTCTCCACCATTCTGGTTACCCAGTCAAAGAAATATATGAGATTAGTTTGACAGGACCTTCCTGTTGTAAACCCATGCTGTCTTGGATCCTGTGCTCCTATGGATTCCAGGTGTTGTGCTATCCTTGTTTTAAGGAGGGCCTCCATAATCTTGCCTACTACTGAGGTAAGACTGACTGGTCTGTAGTTTCCTGCCTCCTCCCTGCTACCACTCTTGTGGAGCAGGATCACATGAGCCCTTCTCCAGTCTTCTGGGACCTCTCCTGTGCTCAGAGAGTCACTAAACAGTTCTGATAATGACCCTGCTAGTTCCACCCTTAGCTCCTTTAGTACTCTGGGATGTATGCTATCAGGTCCCATTGCCTTGTCCACCCTGAGCTTATCGAGATCTTGTAGGACCCTTTCTTTTGTGAAGGGACTAGTGCATATCTCCCTCCCCCCTGTGTCCATAGTGCTGAGCTGTGGGCTCTTCCCTACCTTCTCTTCAGTAAATACTGAGCAGAAGTATCTATTTAGTATAGATACTTTTACATGGTCCTCCTCCTCACACGCCCCCTTATCACCTTTGATCTCAGCAATACCCCCTCTGGACTTTCTCCTTTCACTAATAGACTATGGTCTCATCATTTATGGCTTGGCTGCAACCACAACCCTTAGATGCCTCTCAACTGCCTTAAATAAGGCATGTCGGCTCATCACTGGTGCTCACCATCTCACCCACACATGTGACCTGTACACCCAGACTGGCTTGCTCCAACTATCAAACCGCATAAAGTTTTTCACCTGCTTCATGGCAAAAAAATCTACCTTGGCCTTGCACCTTCTGGGGTCTCAACTCTGTTACAACACCAAACCAATAAATGGTGCCTTCAGAGATCCACGCTGCAGCTACTGAAAGTCCCCCACTGTCACACTTCACAGGAACAACGCTCTTTTGCTTATCGAGCACCACTCTGGTTCAGTGGCCTCAGCTCCACCATCTCCTCTGCCCCAACAATTGGTATGTTTAAAACTAGGCTCCGGGACTATCTCACTACCAACAGCTCCTGTGACTGTCCAACTTAACCTTGTTTCTCCACTTCCCTGCCTGCTCTGGTGGTCCCCCCTTCCCTCTTCAGTGGATTCTACCATCACATCTTGGTATTCCCAGTGCTGCACTTCTGACCCTCTCCCCACTCTACCTACCTTCCTTTCCCCCCCCTTCTCCTCTTCCTTCTTCTGCTGAATCTGGCATTTCTTATCTCTTGTCTGTTTTCTCTGACAAATGTCACTGGCTGCCTTGCTTACAATTCTACCATTGAATTGTATTAATCTGTAATCTGTTTGCAATGTCCACATTGTTGTTATGTCTGTCTTGATGTTCCCCATAATTTGTATTTCTCTGATGTGGAATCTTTGTAAAAGAGCCTTGGCTCAAAGGTATTTGTAATCTTAAACTTGATAAATAAATAAATAAATAAACAAATAAAATAAACTAATGTATCTATAGAAAGTCTTGTCACCTTATTTTACTGTTTATGCTAGTGTTTCCTCAGTTTGGGCCTTTGTCTACCTTACTGCCTTCCCTGCTTCCCTTAGGGAAGTTAGGTATGCTTCCCTATCATCATTCCGCTGTGTTCCCTTATATTTCCTGAAGGCCAGCTTTTTGGCTCTGACCTTTTCTGCAACCGTTTTTGAGAATCAAAGTGGTTTCCTTCTTCTTTTGTACTTCATTTTCTCTCTAACACAGTGGGATGTTGCTTCAAGTATTGCATCCTTAATGCTTGCCACTTTGCCTGTACCCTCTCGTCTGTATTTCTTTTTGCCATGGCTAGCTTAACTCTGTTGGCCATCTTATCAAAGTCAGCTCCTCTTGATGAAACTGGAATCCTGGTATATGGCTGATGTGATGGTGTGATGGTGACATAATACCACAGGAACTGGGACATTTTGTCTCAGGAGGAGACCTTGAATCAGATGAGGAAGATGACAATGATGTTCTTTTCACCAGCCTGGCAGATGAGATCTTTGATGCTGAGGATGAAAACAGTGGGGATGAAGACGACAACTAAATTATAATGGCAAAGATATTACTATTACAGTGTGTCAATTTAATCCTATATTTATACAAGTATTGTTATAACACTATATTCTGATACCACCAATTTCCATAGTTTCAATGACATTGCAAAGTACTCATGTATACGTCAATATGACATCATTACTGATGTTACCATTGAGCTGAATCTTTTCTAATTATAATAAAGTCATAGATGATTATGTAGCCTTTTTATTGATACACACTGTGTCATTATTTGACTTACATATATAGACTTAAAGCAACAAAAACTACCTCTACCCCATCTTGGTTGTTTTTTCTTTTCTGCTATACACTGGTCACACGTGTTAGCCTGTAGCAAACAAAAGCTACCATTACCAGATGGCAAACAAGTACATTCTAAACTATTACAGTGTATGCTTCTAAGAAAGCAATGTCTTGAAAATTCCATGTGGGGGGGGTAGTGATGACCCACGGACACATGCTGAAGGACTTTATTTTGTTTGTGGGAGAATATTTTTGAAGCAGTGCCACAGGAGCCGTCTTTTCTTTTGATTATTTGAACCACAATAAAGTCATAATTTGAGTATATATTAGTAATAAGTATGACAGCATGATATAGTGCTATAATGAAATGTTTTGTTTCACCGAATGACTAAAGTACTTAGAGCAAAGCAACATTCAGATTTTCTTTACTTCTGAGAATTTTGCCGGAGAGTGCTCTTCACCCCAATATGCAATACTTTAGCGTTCAAACGGCCAGTTAAATACTGCCTACATTTTTTAATGTAGAAAAACAAATGTATTTTAAATTGCTATGAGAGGGCTATCCTTATCACCCAAAATATGAACACATCTTTAATTATCTTGTGCCAGTGTACATACAGGCCCAGATATTCAAAAGGGTTGCGCCATGCGCAACAGGGTTGCACCTGCGCAAGTCCGAAATTGCGCCATTCTGCATTATTCAGCAGGAGGCAGTTGCGCCACTGAAAACATGCTGAGCAACAGCGCAATGCAAATGAATGCATGCTGAACTGGAGGGGGAGGAACCATGCATAAACTGCACAGCCCGATATTTAGCCAGGCTGTGCAGAGTTGTGCAGGCGCAACCCCCAACCTGTGCCTGCACAACTTTGAGCCAAAAAAAGGTAAGTCAAGGGCCACCACAGGTGAGCTGCTGCATTGCAGGCGCAACACAGCAGCCCCTCTGGCTGGCCCTCAACCTTCTCCCTGTGCCCCCCTGCAGCCCGATTGTAGGCAAAAGTGTAAAACATCCCCCACCCCCGACTGGGCGGGTCAGCGGGCAAAATCAGAAAAGTCCCTCCCTGGCTGGCCCGATTGCGGGCATAAGCTTACATCCCCCACCAGCCCGATCATGGGCGGCAAAGTATTCCCCTCAAACATATCCCTGGTGGTCCAGTGGACCGATAAGCCCGATCACAGGCTGAAGAGTTATAACCCCCCACGAGCGTATCCCTGGTGGTCCAGTGGACTGATAAACGATCGCGGGCTGAAGAGTTATAAAACCTCCCCAATGTGTCCCTCGTGGTCTAGTGGACCGATAAGCCCGATCGCGGGCTGAAAAGTGTTAACCCGAACATATCCCTGGTGGTCCAGTGGACCGATAAGCCATCGCGGGCTGAAGGTGTTAAACCTCCCGAGCGTATCCCTGGTGGTCCAGTGGACCCAATAAGCCTGATCGCGGGCTACATAATCGCGGTGAACCCCCTGCCCCAAGACCATATCTCTGGTGATCTGAGTGTCCCCCACCCACCCGAAGCCCACCACCCGCTCCCCCGCGGCTGGCGGGTGGCAGCACCACCGCCTGCCGCCCTGCCACCCGCCGACTGGCTGCCGGTGGGTCTGCCGCCGTGGTGCAGAGCAAGAGCCAATGGGCGTGCAGCCACTATACAAGGCAGTCAGATATGTCAGATGAAGTCATTCATTCACATATACAGAACTGCATTATCTGATACATGCCGTCCATGGCTCTTGCTCTGACCAGGCGTGCAGCCTACGGGCAATCGTGATGAGTGGCGGGGTGGCAGAGTGGGTGGGATGCTGCCGCCCGCCAGCTGCGGGGGCGAAGGTAGGGGGCTTCGTGGGTGGGTGGGGTGGGGGACAGTAGATTACCAGGGATATTGTCTTGAAGCGAGGGACTACCGCCGCAGCCAGCGATCGGACATGCTCCACTGGACCTGAGAATATGACCGAGGGGCTAACACTCTTCGGCCAGCGACTCAAAACTATCTGTCACTGGACCACCAGCGATCAGGCGATAACTCTTGGCCTGCGATAAGACCATCGTCCACTGAACCAGCAGGAATATTCGAGGACACTGCTACCCGTGATCGGCCTGGTGGGGGATGATGTACTTATACCCGTGGTTGGGCCCGGTTGGGGATGGGGGGCTTTCTAACACATTTGCCCGCGATCGGGCTGCAGGGGGCGTCGGTCCCCGATGGCTGCTGCCTGGCAGGGCACCAGGCGCAAGTCCTCTGGGATCGGTGCACCTGCATGCTAATGGCATGCAAATGGAGCCATAAACAGATGCAAATGGGCCCCCCCGTGCCTTGCATGAATTATGGCCCCATTTGCATGTAACCTTTTGAATATCGGAAATTTGCACATGGTGCAATGGTACTTGTGCCACCGCAAGTTCAAATGCTCCGCTCTGACCGCTGGCGGTGGCGCGAGTTCCACTGCGCCATCACGGTAACTGTGGCGGGGGTGATATTCAAAGGAGTTGCTCAACAGCGCAACTCCTTTGAATATCGCTCCGGCCACACCCCTGCACAACTATTTTGTGCAGTGCAAGGGCTTGCGCCACAAAATAGCGCAGTTTGAATATCCGGCCCATAGTATGCAAGCAATTTTGTTTGATTAATCCCACTCACAGATCAGAAGGTAGACAAGATAGATAGATGGCGAGATAAACAGACAGACAGATAGATAGATAACTAGACAGATAACAAGATCAGTTCTGCTTTAAGACATCTGGTAAGAAACTACTCTTAGCTGCAAGCTTTTAGACTGAAAACTAATAATTGCATTATCATTCCCTACCAAACCTTTTCACAAAAGAGGTACCAATCATATTAAGTAATAAAAAAGCCAGACCAGCTGTTCATACTGATGTGTTTATTTTTACATATTTGGATGTTGGACATACAGTGTTTAAGAATACATTCCAGTGCTGTTTTCTAGCAGTGATGGGCATATACATAGGATACAGTTTCCTGTGAACTCCCCCTTCCCCCGCAACTGCCTTGTTGGTGGAACAGTATATCTGGAAATGGGGAGCTGTGGTGTTTTCTCTGGTCCAATTATCCCAGGCATCCTACTGTATACTGTGTAAAACAGCTTGTTTTCTATGATTCAGGGAAGTTCATCATCAGTATCTAACAGATGAATTACAGCAAATAGCATATTACTATCGGTTGTTTTGCCATATGGCACTGAATGCTATCTGACATAATGTAATAGGTAATTATGCTGCAGAAAAAGGTAATTAAATATAACAAGAATCCAAAAGATCACATGATCAAACACCATTCATAACTGGCTTAGTGTGACATCAACATTTGTTTGCCAGCCCCCACCCTACCACCTCCCTGTAAGAACAGGGTAGAAGCATGGACTCAAACCCCCATCCTTCCTGTGGCTTCATCACTTTGATGTCCCCCCCCCCCCTTCCTTCCTAGCTAACACGAAGTGAATTGCTCCTGTTGAATAAATCTGTATTTTAATTTGTATTGCAATAAAACATTTATTTTTTTGTGTGTGTCTCAGTATAGTACAAGCACTCAAAAATAAAGTGCAGCTTGGTTACAAATGTTGAATGGAGCTCACCAGAATGAAACTATTATTCTTTTGTTGCAAGTAGGTAAAATATGAATTTACATATTTTATATTTATCTTAAAATCATTTGCCACAGTGAACTGTTACTGATAAGAGGGCAATGACACTATGAAATGTCATCTCTAAAAGGGCAGTGACACCATGAAATGTCATCTGTACTCAATGACACATCATGAAAATACAAATTGTCTGTGGAGGGTGTGACAGAAAAAACATACAATAGGTCTCCACGTATTGATTTTTTCCAGTCATTTAAGACTGCTGCTTTATCATCATACTCTGTTGTTTATTCACAGCAAGAGCACGCCATCAACAGATGTCATAGTGCATCCTAATTCTTAATTCAGAATGTTTGTTTTCTACCCTAAAGGTAAGAAAAAAAATTAGAAATTTTTGAACTAAGAATTACACAATCACATATCTGTCAAGACGCTGCAGATGATGGGGTGAGCAGACTTACAATGCACCATAAGGACAGTGACATTCATCGATTGTGTGCTCTTGTTGTGAATAGCCACTGTACTCTGGTGGCAATGTAGCATTCTTAAATAACCAAAAAAAAAATTACTTCATGGGTAACTATGTTTTTCTGTCTCACCCTAGACAGTCAGTTCATATTCTTGTAATGAGTCACTGATTAGAGAACAGATTTCGCCCTGTCCTTTTAAAACTGCTGCTTTGGTCGGTAACTGTTCACTGTGACAAATCCTTTTAAAACAAATACTGTATAAAACCAGTTGTAAATTCACATGTTGCCTCCTTGAAACACAACAGTAATAGATTGCTTCAGCTTTTGCAACCAGGCTGAACTTTACTTCTGAGTGCCTGTACTTTAGATAGAGGTGAAGGAAAGTTAAGCTTTTGTTGAAAAACTGTACAGAAATGAACAGTGCTATGCTGTTTTACACTGTTTTAAATGTATTAAAAAGAGTTTGTCACTAGAATGATTTTTAGAGTGGGGGACTATGCCAGTTATGTTCTCTGTGCAGTTGTTGCATCACCTTTCATTATACTTTAGGTACAGTATATGTTTGACAGCTTTCTAAAACTGCTCTGTTGCTGTAAAGGAACACAGTTGGCTTTTTAAGCACCGTATTGTTTCTTCTATAAGAACTCATTCTCGGGGTGGGGTGGGGTGGTGGGGGCAACCGCCAAGCTCAAGGCATCTTTCTTATAGAGTTCTGTAGCATCAGGGTACTCACTGTAAAATTTTACTTTACAAAGTTTCCTGACTTCATCTCAAAGGGCAAATTCATGTAGAGTTTACAGTGCTGATTCAAAGGATGGCAAACTTTTTCACTCAGAGAAAATTTAAAAGCTGAAAATGGTCAGGGAAAATAAACTGGGAGTGGGTGGAGATGGAGCTTGCTGGATGCAGCATGCCCAAAGGAGCATCAGAGAATGGGCAAAGATCCCCTGGCAGCTGCCGGTGACAGTGCCCCAGCAGCCCTCCAGTGCAGCCTTGTTGAAGGTTGCTTAGAGCTTCAACAATAATGTAGATGATTTCACCTCACAGCTGAAGGTTTTGGACACTTACGGGGTTTTGTAAAGTGACAGTAAGTAATCAAAGAAGCATGACCCCAACCCCCCCATCCTCCCTGTAGCTCTGTCACTTTGATGTTTTCCTTCCCCCACCTTTCCTTCCCAGCTAACACAAAGTGAATTGCTCCTATTGAATAAAACCTGTATATTAAATGCTAGCCCACTGATGCAGCTGTAGTGCTACTGCACGCAGTGCCAGTGACCCAATTCAGGACCAGGCTTGAGTTGTCAGAGGGCTGGCTGGGGAGGAGGCATGAGTGTCCCATGGACTGCTTGTCTCCTCTGGGGAGTGGGGGAGCCTTGCCTCAGTGCAGGACCGAACTCAAGCGGTGGCTATATGTTCAGTATGCCCAAGCCACACAGAAGAGTGGAGTGGGACAGATGCTGGCTTAAGTCTAGGCATCTGCACATGCCATGTATCTGGGGGGTGTACATCTGAAAAAGCCTCAGCCCGGTGCAGCAGTGACAAGAGGGCTAGGTAGGCCCTCACCACCAGCAGGAGCAGCTCAGAGTGAGCACCCTGATGAGACTAGAAGGTATGGAATTGGGGGTAGCTTAAGGGTCCCAGCTACCCTCTCCCACTCTGTCCCCACCTGGGGGGTAAGCCACAAATCCATGGGGGGGTTCCTCCAAGCTCGCAATGTGGTGGCTGGTCGGGTGACATTGGTGGGGGATAAAATAAACATTTTGAAAAATAATCTGTATTTTAATCTGTATTGCAGAGAAACACATATTTTTTGGGATGTCTTAGTATAGTATAGGCACTCAGAAATAAAGTGTGGCTTGGTTGCAAATGTTGAATGGAGTTCACCAGAATGAAACTATTATTGTTTTGTTGCAAGTAGATAAAATATGAATTTGCAACATGGTTGTATGTATTTTAAAATGATTTGACAAAGTGAACTGTTACTGATGAGAGGGCAATGATACTGTGAAATGCCATCTGTATAGGGCAGTGACACCATGACATGCTGTCTCTACTCAGTGACACATTATGAGAATATGAATTGTCTATGGAGGGTGTGACAGAAAAAACATACAATAGGTCCCCATGTATTGATATTTTCCAGTCATTTAAGACTGTTACTTTATCCTCATACTCTATTGTTTATTCACAGCAAGAGCACACAATCGATAGACGTCATGGTGCATCCTAATTCTTAATTCAAAATGTCTCATTGTTTTCTACTTCAAAGGTAAGAAACAAATTAGACAGTTTTGAACTAAGAATTACACAATCACAAATCTGTCAGACACTGCAGATGATGGGGAAGTAGACTTATAATGCACCATAAGGACGGTGCAGTGACATTCATCGATTGTGTGCTCTTGCTGTGAATAGCCACTATACTCTGGTGACAATGTAGCATTCTTAAATTACCAAAAAAGGAAAAACATTTACTACATGGGTAACTATGTTTTTCTGTCTCACCCTAGACAGTTCATATTCTCATAATGAGTCATTAAATAGAGAACAGATTTTGCCCTGTCCTTTTAAAACTGCTGCTCTGGTCAGTAACAGTTCACTGTGACAAATCCTTTTAAAACAAATACTGTATAAAGCCAGTTGTAAATTCACATGTTGCCTTCTTGAAACACAACAGTAATAAATTCCTTCAACATTTGCAACCAGGCTGCACTTTACTTCTGAGTGCCTGTACTTTAGATAGGGGTGAAGTAAGCATTAAGCCATGATGAAGGTGGCATCTAATGCTGGATTGATGCATGGGGGGGGGGTGGCCCGAGGCCAAGGGCCACCACACCCCCCCATGCATCAATCACATTAGATGCCACTGACAGAGTGGCTTAATGCACTTGTAACATGGGCCGTGGGTCACTGGAGGCATCTGGTGGGGGCCCACTGTGTGACATGAACAATGGAAGACGGAGGCGGTGCTAACTTTGTAAAGCTTTACTTCGGTTTTAGACAATGGTCTACAACATTACATACATACAGATGTGGTCATCATCTTTTGTCCCTAGTTTAGTGCGGATGCCTGTGGCCAGCATCCCTGTTCCACTTCCGTGCACTTCGGTGTGGGTATTCTCCTCATACCCGCCGTGGGAGGTCTCCGGTGCAGGATTCGGGCGCTGCGAGGAGGATTCCAGTCGTGCTGTGCATGCCGGGGGCTTTCACTTCCTGCTGCCTCCAGGACACTGCTCCGGCGCTGCACAAGCACACCCCACTATCCTGCATTCCATCTCACGCTGGCCAGGTGATGTCTGTCGCAGATGTCTGCCGCGAGTTCTGGTCCCCCCTCCCCGTTTCCGCACTCGGCTGGCTAGTGAGGCTGCTGGTCCAGTGCTCTTTTTGCTCCTAGTCTTGCTCAGCCACAGGACCCAGTGCTGCTAGGCTGGGGGTCTGGCAGCTCATGGTACTACCTCAGCGGGCACGGCATATAAGCTGGGTTAATGCCTGCTCCGGCTAGGGTCCCGTGACGCTGTTGCACCTATCACGGCTCCCAATTTCCACTGTACGATTAATGCCATGTTACAAGGAAAGTCAAGCTTTTGTTGAAAAACTGTACAGAAATGCACAGTGCTATGCTGTTTTATACTGTTTTACATATATTAAAGAGAGTTTGTCACTAGGGTGATTTTTAGAGTGGGGGACTACGCCCGTTATGTACTCTGCAGTTGTTGTATCACCTTTCTTTATATTTCAGGCACAGTACACATTTGACAGCTTTTTAAAACTGCTCTGTTGCTTTAGAGGGACACAGACAGCTTTTTAAGCATCATATTGTTTCTTCAGTACAAACTCATTGTCGAGGTGGGGTGACCAACAACTGAGCTCAATGCACCTTTCCTACAGAGTTCTGCAAAGGGTAATTTCATGTAGAGTTTACAGAGCTCAAAGGTATCCAAACGTTTTCACTCAGATACAATTTAAAAATGGAAGATGGTCTGGGGAGATAAACTGGGAGTGGGTGGAGACAGAGTCTGCAGGATGAGACATGCCCAAAGGAGCATCGGGGCATGAGCAAAGATCTCCCAGCAGCTGCTGGTGACAGTGACACCCCAGCATACCTACATTGCAGCCTTGTTGAAGGTTGTTTAGAGCTTCAAGAATAATGTAGAAGATTTTGCCTCACAGCTGAAGGTTTTGGACACTAAGGGTTTTTTAGAAAGGGACAGTAAGCAATCAGCGAAGCATGGACCCAACCCCCATCCTCCCTGAAGCGCCATCATTTTGATGTTTTCCTTCCCTCACCTTTCCTTCCTAGCTAACATGACTGCTACATTATTTTTTTTAGTTAGTTTTTTTGTTGACCGGGTAAGTGCACTAGACAAATCCTGTCTATTTTCAGGCACGACCCAGGGGAGAGGGATACAGATGAATGCCAACTGACCTTGAACCAGATTAAGCTGTTGATCAGCAATTATCACCATACTCTATTGTTTATTCACAGCAAGAGCACACAATCAGCAGACGTCATGGTGCATCATAATTCTTAATTCAAAATGTCTAATTGTTTTCAACCTTAAAGGTAAGAAAAAAATTAGACAGTTTTTAACTATGAATTACACAATCACAGTGGTGGTATTTGCAGCTGCCCCCGACTGGTATTTGCTACTGTTGTCTCGACTGGATACTGAGCACACCACTGGGATTTGAGTTGGGATTTGTTGTCTTGGGTACTTGACCTCATGCATACTGTATGATCAGTAATCCCCAGATTAAGTAATCCAACACTGAACCCACAATACTTCAAGGAGTTCACTCACTTCACAGACCTGTTGATTGATTGTCTGTCGCCTGTCTGTCTCAGCAGCTGATCCAACCCCCCTCTCCCAATTCCAAAGACCTCAGACTCACACCTGTTTGCTATCAACCCAAAATTGTAGACATAAACAATGCTGTGCCAAGAAGTATTAACAAAAAATAAAAAAAAAACCTTAGACCTACATGATTTAAAAACTGCCATTCTAATTGTTATGAGTGCAGAGTCTTAAAATATGGCAGACATGGTATTCTTTTTTTAATAATATATCTCTTCCTTTTCTTTATATCCTGATCAAGATAATATTTCAATTCACATTAGAACTCCCAGTTTTATTATAAAATAAGGATAAGGACATTCAACAAAATGTAGCCACCAGAAAGTAAATCAGGAATCAGATGGTGGACTGGAGGATGAGTGCAGCAGCCAACAGCACCGATTAAGAATCAGTTTCTAGTAGAAATATATGTGCTTGCTGTATCTGTCAATTTTCTCTTCATCATCACACAATTTAATTTTACTAATTTAATACACAAGATATATTTAATCACTAATGCCTGAGGGTCTGATCTGAAAAATGCCACTTTGCAAGCCTTCACTTTACTGTAACCCCAGTTCCCCACATATTTTATACATTTCTCTGCCTACCTGCAGCATGTCCTCTCCCAATCTCTGCCCCCCCTCCCCACATACAACCACCATCCATGCCCAGTCGAGACAGGGAAAAGATAAATAGAAGGTGGGATAGGGAGATTGAGACTCAGGCTCGAACCTGGGCATCATAGCTTTTCCCCACTTTTGCACATCTCCCTGTTAAACCACTGCTTGAAGTTGGTGCCACTGATCTCATACAGAGATGTGTATTACAATATGCAGAACTTAACTTTGCTGATGCTGATAATCCTGAGGCATTGTGCTGACAATGACTGTGGGACTGCCATCCGGCCCGACATCCACTGCTGTTGCCGACTCAGTGACTCCCACTCCCCTGCACTGCAGCCACCACTCATTTATGTGCAGTGGAGATGGGAAGGATTAAAGGAAAATTAAAAGAAGGGAGGGACTCAGGAAGGACAGAGCCTGGCCATCATAGCTCTCCCCTCAACACTCCCTCCCCTGCTATGTGCTGTAATTGACTATGGTGCCATTCTCAACAGCTTGCTCTATTTATAAACTACAGGATGCCACCCACTGATTCACAGCCTCACAGTCAGTCAGTAAATATAATAACTGTAGTATCTCATGCTTGTGACTCAGGGGACTTTGAATGTTGGGGGACTAAATAAAGAATAGTGTATGGGTGACCATACACAACAAGGCTGTGTTTGTATCAAGGAAATATGATGACATCATACAGACCTCAAGAGTGAAGCTGAAGAGGTCTGTGTGACATTATCGCAACCCCGGGATTTAGACACAGCCTTAGTTGTGTATGGTCACCCATACATTATTTAATATACCATATGATGCAGGGGCACTACATCCACTGTTCTCTAATCCTATGGAGCCACTCCAGTCTCTAGGGAGGAATTTGTAAAATGCCTTCCAGGAGCATTGCCAATACAATAATCACCAGGTAGTTTTCTTCTGCTACCAATTTTATATGAACTATTGTACGATTTAAACATAATTACATGGTGTCTTCATAATCTCTGTCTCTGTACTCAACACCTTCTTAATATAAGGTGCCAGGCCCTGGGAAGTTCAAATGCAGTCAGTTTTGCTACTGTGTCAGCTTTTAGGCTGATACCCTGTTTCAGCTGACACCTGTTCCTGGCTGTTTCAGTCCTGTCCTCTTAATTCTATATTGAGGGTGATAGAAGGCTTGAAAAAGAAAAGGAAATAGGAGAGAACTGAAGGAGTCCAGGCATCAGCTGGAACAGAGTAAGGCATTCAGTTTGGTTGTCTGCTTGTTACCTGGTTAAGGTGTTGTGGTGTGCAAGTCCAGTGCTTATATAGAACCCTTACACAAATGTACCATGGGATTACCATAAAAAAATCCCATGGTGCTGTTTTATAATAAATTGGACAGTTCCATGGGATTTTTTAGCTCATGCTCCTAGTACCATGGGATTTTTTATGGTAGAATTTAATACAGTGTACCATGGGATTTCCATAGTACCCATGTACCATGGGATTTTTATTGTACCCCAGTACCATGGGATTTCCATTGTACCCCTGTACCATGGGATTTCCATTGTACACCTGTCCTATGGAATTTCCATTGTACCACTTACCATGGGATTTACACAGTACCCCATCCCATGGGATTTCCATAGTACCCATGTACCACGGGATTTTTATTGTAACCCAGTACCATGGGATTTCCATTGTAGCCCTGTGCCATGGAATTTCCATAGTACACCTGTACCATGGGATTTTGACAGTACCCCATCCTGTAGGATTTCCATGATACCCCATACCATGGGACTTCCACAGTACTTTGTACCATAGGATTGCTTTTTTTTTTATCATGTTATTATTTGTCACAATTGCTGTGGACCTGGCAGGGGCTATGACCCCCCCCAGAATGGTACATCCTCTGGCCCATCGAGGCAATCGTGGGTCCTGCCAGGTCCCAGTTTTTTTCCTCCATTTTCTCCCCCACGCTTACACCTGTGCAGTGGGTGCAGCAGCTGTCTCCAGCCCTGCAGAGGCAGCCAAGCTACCCTGGGCATGGGCTGAACCCCTCTTGTTGTGCTGATGCATGCAACACAAATCCCCCCACCCCAAGGAAGGAGAGCAGTCCTCCTGACGCTCAGTCCTTACCTCCCCTGCTGACCCCCGAACAACCTGATTACATACTTTATCAAACCTGCCTACTCACAAAAAAACTCTCACTAAACTTGCTTCCTCAAGGAGTTCTGTGCCTTCTATCACCACCTATACATGCCAGGCACACCAGGAACTCGACTACACAAGCATTCCATATGCCCAGGACCCGCACAACTATGGCCCAGCAATCCTTTCCTCACTGGGCCCCTCTGTGGACAAATTGTCTACCACCTGACATAGCTGGAGCCACAACCTTTGGTTCCTTTAAGCGCAAACTCCGTCAGCATGTCACCAACAATAGTACCTGTAGGTGCCACCACTGGTCTTTGCCTGTAACTGTAGTCTGCCTCAGCACATCCAACTCCTGATCTGCTAAGTTAAGTCTTTGCCCAAGCACTTGCCTCTCACCCCCTTTTGCCCTAGCACTTGCCTCCCACCCCCTACCCCTTGGCTCTTTTCTTTCCCTCTGCACTTCCTATCCCAGCTCCCACTGCCCCTCCCTACCTCACTCTAACAGTCTGCCTCTGCCTCTCTCTCTTCTGCAGGATGCTGGCATACCATGTACTATGCATTAGCACAATTTGTGTAACTGTTTGTCATTGCAACCCATGTACTGTTGAATTTTTTTTGTACTCTATGTGTAGTTTACTGTAACTATATTGTGTCTTGTGTTAATGTATCTGATGTGGAACCTCTCAACGAGCATCTGCCCACAGGTGTCATTCAAGATTTCAATAAATAAATGTAAAAAATTCCCAAACCCGGGTCACCAGCATGGCGCAAGGTGTAGTGTACAGACCCTCAACCCTCAGTGCCACTGGGCCAGTGGAATTAAAAATTACCACGTTTATGATAGGAGTTCCCAGGTATCCCTTTACCGTGGCATTTCCATGGTACCCTGTAGCATAGGGTTTCTGATACCCCCCGTCATGGGATTTCTGTGGTACCTCAGTCCATGGGGTTTTTCCATGGCACCCATCATACCACAGGATTGCCATGGCATCAGTTGTACCATGGGATTTACTTGGCACCCTGATCCCACTGGAATTGCATTATACCTTCATGCCATGGGATTTCTAGGGTTCTCCCACATCATGGGATTTCCATGGTGCCCCCATGTGCTTTAAATATGGCACCGCCTTTCCCTATGGAAACCAATGTCTTCTGGTGAGGATTTTTTTAATGTACTACAGCCATAAGAGTGGTCTCCACAGCAGTATTAATTAACAGTATATAACTATAATGAAATACCCACAGCCAAAGAACATTATATGATTGTCCAGTGGGATTTATGGGTTCTCAATGATTTGTTGATCTTATTAGATTCTTGTGGTCTTTCCATACAAGTGAAAAGAGAACAGTACCAAGAAAATCCAGTGGGAACGCCTCGGTTCATTAAGATTTCTAGTACTTGTGACAGGGTAGAATAGGACCCTATCCCATTTGTTTAGGAGACAGTATTTAAATGTAAGGATCTGTATTCTTTCCTTTTTTTGTCCCTTCTCTGTCTGGTTGTGCAACCTAATTTTCCTGTGAGGCCTTGGACTTGATCAACCCAAACAGTCTTGCAATTATTTGCCTCTCTCTGTCTCTCAGTTTTCTCTTGCTATCTGTTTTTCCTTCCTTGCATATCTATATCAGCTGATGTAAAATTATGTGCAAATCAATGAATGAAAATGTAACTGATAATGAGATCACTTTTGTTTAGAAAATATATAGTATTACAGTTGAAATGTATATATTTATATTTTGAGATGACTGCATAAACTCTAGAGGTTACTTGAGTGCAAAATAAATGTTGAGCCTTTTGCAAAAGCTGGGAGGGGGCCTCAGCAAGCACATTCTGTTCATCCTGCCTGACACCTACAAGGACAGTATGTTTGCTAAGGATGGGGGTTGAAGAGATTTATAAAAGAGCTAAAGTTGAACTGCAAAGGAGTTTTTAGAAGAATAAGGGGCACAGAGACTGAAGAAAGATTGTATTTGATTCTGCTGTACATAGTTACTCTGAACAAATTTATTGTTTTCTAAGTTACTGCTACTACAAATAAACAGTTTTGTTGAATTCTACAACTGCTCCTGCTTTTTCCTGTGCTTCCTGACCTGTGCCTTGACTACAGTACTTCCTGCACAAAGTTTTAGTGTCTTTACTCTTGTTAATATTATAGAAACAGAGAGTGCTCTGAGCTAATCAGAGTGCTTCTAACCCTTAGAATCCCACACTGGATGTTTATACATAAAGCATCATCCTCCAGTCTTACCTCAAGCCACACCAGTGACCTGGGTTCGAGAACAGACTCGGGTCATCGGGGAGCCAGCTTTGGGGGGGGGTCAGAAGAGGATTGAGCAGCCAGAAGGCAGCTCTCCTCTCTGGGGTGGTTGGTGCCTGCTCCCCCCCATAGTCCCGCTGCCACCATGTGGAGATACGTTGTTCGGTATAGGCAGCATGGGTGACACGCAGTGGGAGGACACCTCCTGACAAGGTGAGTACAGGCCTCTACATGCACCCATATGTCTGCTGAAAAGGAGTGGGCTACAGGACAAAAATACAAAAACAGTCTTAAAAAATATTTAAAAAATAGAGCTTTATGCTAATGATACAACACAGAATACAAAGTCAAACTCTGCATATGCCCTGTAGGAATGCCTTTCCAATGGCAAAACCATTACAGTGAACATGTTGATGAGGTAATGTCAAACAAATCTGATAAATTCCTTCGACTGTTGACCAGGGAATTGGATCAGGGTGTAAAGGTGGATATGGGCTACCTATAGATTTAAAAGGACTTTGACACCGTTTAACACAGAAGACTCATAAGCAGGCTGATAAGCGTAGGAGCAGTAACGGAGCTAGAGAGGGGGCTGGGTGGGTGGTCGCTCCTCCTGGCTGCCCTGGTGTGAGTAGTGGTGCCCCACTACCATCTTTATTCACTGTTTAGTGCTCATTGTGGAGCATATGATTGACTAAATAGCCCCCCCGGCTCCAAAATGTTACCAAACCTGGCTCCACCACTGTGTAGGAGTGGGTTGAAATATGGTAAACTGGGTAAGAAATTGGTTAGGATGTTTTGGATGTTTTTAATAAACATTTTGGGAATCTTGGTTCCCATAGAACTCCCATAATTCCAGATAATGGTACTATGCCTGAGGATGCTAGTTCTGATACTAGTCCAAAGTTTTATTATAAGTATGTTACTCCATCTCATGTTAAGAAATATATTCTGAAAAACAATTCGAAACTTTTTCAGGGTCATGATGGGGTAGATTATAGGATTATTAAATTAGGTATTAACTGCTTTGCATATCCTTTATCTCATATTTTCAATGTCTCACTGTGTCATAATGTTTTTCCTTCCAGTTGGAAGTTAGCTATGATAAACCTATTTTTAAGAGTGGAAGTCCATCCTCTGTCTCAAATTATCGACCACTATCCCTTTTATCACCCATTTCAAAAATTCTTGAAAAAATTGTGATGGATCAAACCCTGGCTTTTCTTGGGAAATATTATATTTTTTCTAGTAACCAACATGGGTTTAAGCCAGGTTACAATACTGAAATGGCCTTGGTGGGGTTCATGGGCAGCATACATGGCACACTTGATAGAGGACACTTGTGTGCAGCCCGGTTCTTGGACCTCACCAAGGCCTTTTTGACTGGTTGAATTTGACCTTCTTCTGGTGTTCTCTGTGAATTACAGTTCTCCGGGAGGTTACCAGGTGGTATCAGAATTTCCTATGTAATAGATATCATAGAACAATTATTGGTTCAGCTATTTCCCAGACTAATTCTTCTGTTTGTGGTATTCCCCAGGGCTCAATCCTGGGACCACTCATCTTTTCCTTTTATATGAATTTTGCCCCCAGAATTTGTACTCAAACTGAAATGATCCTTTACACGGATGACACTGTTTTATTTTGCTCCAGTCCAAGTCCTGAGCTTGCCCTTTCTAGTCTTCTGACTGATTTGGGGCATCTACAGGACTGGTTATTGATAAATCATTTGGTACTTAATCCTAAAAAACAAAGGTAATGTTTTTTTTTTCCCGTAATAAGAACATCACTTCTAACCTTCCTTCCATCATTGATAATAAGGGTAATGTTATCAAACTTGTTTCAGTTTTCAAGTATTTAGGAGTAATACTAGATAGTCAGTTTACTTTTGAGCCACATATTCAAAATTTAAGGAAAATCTTACATCAAAGGTTGGGTTCTCTTTATCAGATCAAGCAATTTCTGACTCTTGAATCTAGAAAACTTTTGGTTCATAGTTTTTTTGTTCTCAGTGTTAGATTATGGTATTCTAATATATACTTCCTCTTGTAGTAGCGCTTTAAACTGTTTCCAAGTTACATATCATTCTGCTCTGAGATTTTGGCTAAATATGCCATATTGATCTCACCGATCTGATCTATATGATCTGTCTTATTCGTTATCTTTTGATAATCGAGTTTGCTTTAAAATGGATATTTTTTTATATAAAGTAAAATTGGAACTCCTCCCGTCCTCTGTTTCCCTAATGTTTCTTAGGGTTTTAAATGCTCTCACAACCAGGTCCCAGTTTAAATTTACCTTTAAAGTACCCTTATTCAAAAAGACTATTGGGCAGAGATCTTTGTTATTTAGAGCACCAAGTTTTTTTTAACAAGATTCCTATTGAAATTGTTGAAAGTAATTCCATACTATGTTTTAAAAAAAGGTTAAAACATTGGCTTTTTACTCAAGCATGAATGTATCTGTGTTTACGTTTATTGAATTGCACTTGCACGTTTATGTGGATAGAGTTGTTAGCTCTGAATTACTGTGTCATCAATATGCATTGTATTGTTTTTCAGATATGACTTGTCACCTGTGAAAACAGGCAGTTTCTGCTCATCTGGTTTACAAGTATGAAAAATAAAAATGGAAAAATGAAATGGGGATAGGCGACAGAGGGTGGTGGTAAATAGAGTTCATGCTGGGGAAAGGAGGGTGACCAATGGGGTGCTACTGGGATAAGTACTGGGACCAGTCCTCTTTTATGTTATAGTTAGTGATATTGCAGAGGGGCTGGATGGGAAGGTCTGCCTTTCTGGGGATGACATTAAAATCCGCAATAGGGTAGATACTCCAATAAGGCTGGAAAAAATTATTAGTGATCTGAGAAAGTTAGAGTGGTCAAGGGTATGGCAGCTAAGTTTCAAAGCAAAAAAAGTGCAAAATCATGCACTCAGGACACAGAAAAACAGGGGTGGAGTACAAAATAGGGGAATGGTATCAGAGTTAACCAAATGGGAAACAGACCTGGTGATAATCGTATCTGATGACGTAAAGGTGGCCAGGCAGTTGAGAGAACTAGTGGGATGATGGGGTACATAGATAAGGGTGTCACCAGCAGAAAGAGGGAGGTGGTGTTACCACTGTATAGATCACTGGTGAGATTCACCTGGGGTAATGTGTCCAGTTCTGGAGACCTCATCTCCAGAAGGACATTGATAGAGTGGAGGTGATCCAAAGGAGAGCAACTAACATGGTGCGGAGTCTGCATAAAAAGCCCCTCGAGGAGAGACTGAAGGACCTCAATATGTGCAACCTCAAAGAAAGGAGAGAGAGGGGGTATATTATAAAAGACTATCAAATACCTCATGGGTATTAATATGGTACAAAAGTGAAGCATTTTGCAGAAAAAAAGATGCTCAAGAACAAGGGATTATGCTATGAAACTGGATGGGAAAGACTCAGGAGGGATGTGATGAAGCATTTCTTAACAGAAAGAGTGATGGATGCATGGAACAGCCTGCCAGCAGAGTTGTGGGGGAAAAAGCTGTAAAGGGGTTCATAAATGCATGGGATAGGCATAAGGGAACCTTAGTGGTAAGGTGGGGGGGTAGAGCTAGAGATTTAGTAGGGTCTATGGTAGTAGTCAGGGAAATATGGTCAGAATAGGTGGGCAAACTGTCCTAATCTACTGTTAGATTCTATGTTTCTATGTAATTTACAGCATTTAGTCAAACAGGAAGCAGGACAGTACAGAAATATTATACAGCACCACTGCATAATAAAACCCTTCCTTCAATGTGGCTGGTATTTACTGATGTACAGAGACATTGGGTGTGTTGAAGCAAAAGCTGTAGTCCAATTTCATTAATAACCCACAGGATTCGTGCATCTGAGGTTGGCCAGATACATTGAAGAGTGTTAAAGCAGCAGTACTAGATAACAAAAATACGTGCTTTTGCAAGTTTATTCCCTGTGCTCTATTGAGCATTTCCCTAGTAATATTTCTCACCGGCATTGTACTATTGCTTCGTAATTTGCTCAGTTTTCCTTTGTTTACATTTCTGTTACCCATCATGTTGAAAGCAACAGTACTAAATAGGTAGCTGCCATATTTACTGTGGCGTCACAAAACTGGAAACATAACTTCCTGATTATCAAGCACTACTACTTTCATCTGCATTATCATGAACAAAGGATTATGCTATGAAGTTGGATGGGGAAAACTTGGGAACACTCAAAGATGTGAGGAAGTACTTCTTCACAGAAAGAGTGGTGGATGCCTGGAACAGTCTGCATCTCTGAAGAGGGAACCATGGGGAGAGCTACAGGTTGGGAGGAAGGTGCTGACAATCACCAAACAGGAAAGGGACCTAGTGGTTATCATTTCTGATTACCTAAATGAGTAAAAGCAGAGCACAAAGGCTATGGGGAGAGCCAGTGGCATGCTGGGGTACATAAACCAAGTCAAATCAAACTTTATTTCTGTAGCGCATTTCAAAACCAAGGCGCTGCACATAATATTGAATACAAAACAAACATAAACATCGGATTAAAAACTGATCAATAAATAAATTACCTATAATTAGGGAAAGCTAAACCAAATAAATATGTTTTTAGCTCAATTTTAAACCTATCAATGGTCAAGCATTCTCTTAACCGATGAGGCAGAGAATTCCACAGGGTTAGAGCCAAAAAAGGAAAGGCACGGGCACCAAATGTTTTTAATCGCACCCTGGGAATCTCTACCAATCCCTCATCAATGGATCGGAGAGGACGGAGGGGGCAGTAGGGTGCCAGGAGGTCTTGCAGGTACCTGGGTCCCTGATCATGTAGGGCTTTAAAGGTTAGCAAGCCAACCTTAAGGTGATCCACCACTGAATGGGTAGCCAGTACAGCTCGAGGAGCACAGGCATAATATGACTGGACCTAGATGTCCCAGTCAAAAGCCTGGCTGCCACATTCTGCACCAGCTGCAAGTGGTGGAAATTAATCCCTGGAAGCCCTAGGTAGTGGGAATTGCAGTAATCAAGGTGGGTAGTGATAAAGGCATGGTGTAAAAAGAAGATTTGACAACAGCCAACACCTGAAATTTCAGTGTCAGACCATCGTCAAAAATAACGCCCAGGTTACGCACTCAGTCTGAAGTAGTGAGCTGTATGCCATCGATCAACAGACCTGATGCTTGTCCAGCTCTCAAATCCACCCCGGATGACCAGGGTCCACTACCAACACTTCAGTCTTTTCTGGATTCGGTGTCAGCCAGCTTCTAATCTCAGTAAGGCAGGTATTTAGCACAGAGAGTGCATCATTTTGTCCAGGCAGAAAGGACATATACAGTTGAGTATCATCTGCATAGCAGTGAAAACTCAAACTGTATCACCTGATGATATCTCCTAATGGCAGCATGTACACTGCAAACAATATGGGGCTAAAATGGAGCCTTGTGGCACCCCGCAGGCAGGGAGTGAGTGCCAGAGGAATAAATTCCAGTGGCAACTCTCTGAGACCTGTCCATGAGGAGTGAATGAAACCATTTAAGGACTGTACCAGACAGCCCACAAAAAAGCCACAGGTGCTCCAACAGCACACCATGGTCTACAGTGTTGAATGCTGCAGAGAGATCAAAAAGGACCAGAATGGTACATGCCTTTCAATCTCTGGCCATTATGAGGTCATTCAGTACTCAGACAAGAGCAGTATCCATGCTATGCTTCTTCCTAAATCAGAATTGGAGAGCATCATAGACACTGTGAGTTGTAAGGTGTTCATCCAGTTGCAGCATAACCACCGTTTCAATAACCTTATCAACAAATGGCAGATTAGAGATAGGCCGGTAGCTAGACAGTCTGGATCCAAGGAGGGTTTCTTAAGGAGAGGTCAAAAGACCACTCCCTTGAGGGAATCTGGAAAGACTCCCCTCTCCAAGGACCTTCTGGCAATTTCAGCAAGGATCGGGCAGATAACATCTACACATCCCACTAAAAGGGGTGTAGGGCCCAGATCCAAACCACAACTGGTTGGGTGCAGTGTCTGGATGATCTTCACAATGTCCATGAATTCCAGCCAGCACAAATATGACCAGAAAGACTGAGTGCATGCCATTTTCTGCTGATCTCCACAGTCCTTCATAGGAGAGGCCGGGCCAGTGCACGACCTGATGGTGGCAATCATATCTGCAAAGAATTGAACAAACTCCTCGCATTTCAGCTAAGAAACAGCTTCTCTGGGCTGGAAACAGATTGGATTGCACAATCTGTCAACAGTCTGGAAAAGCTGAGCCAGTCAATTCTGTGCAGCTGAAATCTCCCAGGACAGGAATTCTGCCTTCTTATAGATGATTTCTGACTGATAGCCATCATAATGTGCCATCAACCTAAGCCTGTCAGCATCAAGACCGGCCTTTTACCAGGCTCTCTCCATCCTTCGACCAACTCACCTCAACTCTTCCAAGGAACCATCAAACCAAGAGTTCCTTGGGCAAAGGGTGAGAGGCCAAACATGAACAGGAGCAATCTTGTCCAGGGCATTTCCCACAGCCTTGAAATAGGCCAGTATGAGATCATATGGACTCATGCATTCATCCGACAAGCCCAATAGATCCAGTACTGCTGATAGGTCACTGGGGTAACTCTCTTTAAAGGGAGGCACTGAACCATCTCCATAGAGAAAGACCTATTGTGGGGGGGACCCTGAAACTGAACCTTATGGTGTGATGGTCAGACCAGCTGACTGGTTCCACCTCCAAATTAGCTATCTCCATACCCAAAAGGAAGAGCAGGTCCAATGAGTGACCCCTATATGGGTAGAGGAGGTAACTACCTGTGTGAGGCCCAGCATTCTCATCAGCTGGAGGAGATTTTGACCAAAGTGTGAGAGTCCATAGTTGACCCAAGCATTGAAGTTCCCCAGAACTATCCATCTGGGGGACCTCAGAACCATGTCAAGTGATGATGTCCACTATCTCCTGCAGGAATTCTCCACCATCTCCTGGTGGACGGTAGATGAGGAGTATCCTGCAACCGACACCCTCTCCCAGGATATACTTGAAGGATCTGGTACTTCCCAATGGCACATCCACAAGGCCCAGCTCAGTTTTAAATATAATGACCACACCCCCGCCCCTATGATCCAACCTTGGGCGGTGTATCACCGAGAACCCAGCTGGAACTGCAGCAGCCAATACAGGGCCTACATTTCCATCCAGCCAGGTCTCGGTGATGCAAGCCAGATCAGTTGCTCCAACAAGATCAGCTATAATATCTGTCTTGTTCTTAATAGATCTGGCATTGCATAACACTGCACAGGCTGGATGAGTTGTCGGAGAAGATCTCAGCACCTGCCCGCTAATATTAGAGCCCTTGGGTATGGGGACAAGACAGGGAGAAATTCTGTCCTGACTCCATTTCACCCCAGGGTGCTTTCTGGACCCCACAACTCCTATCCACTCTCCCCTTCCCCTCCCCCACCAGGCCAAGCTCTCCCTCTTCTTATACGCTTTCTGGATATACCCAAAGCATGACACCTAAAATAGGTGCTGGAAGATAACGGGGGACATTTAAAGGGATGTAGTTCCCTGAGCCTGGTGGGGGAGTAATGCCTGACCATCGTTAAACCTCCCCAACATATAATAAAATAATGTGAAGTAGTAAAACAAAATCACAGAGCTCTGAGATCTAACGTACCACCCCAAAACAATAAAATTCAATAAATCTGATTTAATAATAATCCTATTTAATCCTAAACTATAACAAATAACCAAATTAAATAATAAATTAGAATCAGTAATGCCAAAAGCATTCCCAACTCACCCCAAATTTAAAACCCACAAAAATAGCTATCTAAAGCGATTGAACAGCTACAGCACTAGACTGTCGTTTGTTATTGTCCAATAAAAGTTTGTTTTCTAGTGTCTTTTTATATAAAACTACAAAAAATTACCTAATCCATTAAAGTTAATGTAGCAGGGGGTATCTCTCACCCAACCCTCATCCAGGTAATAAGTCCAAAAATGTGGCCCTCTCACTGCCACAGATACTGATTGAGGTAAATATTTATTTCCAACTAGGCTCTCTCACTGCCTCCAAAATGAAAAATGTGATTACAGTACCTGCCAGAGGTTTGATTGATAACAGAATGGAAAGAGCAGCAACCCTTTAGGAAGTCGAACAATTTTGCCAGACAAATGGAGAGATGACTTAGATGCAAATAATACTGGCCCTAGCACAGCTCAGAGATAGGCTCCTGGGGAGAGAGGGGCAGTCCACCCACCAGTGCTACCCAGTAAAAACTGGGAGGCCACAGTGTAGCGCAGGAGAAGGAGCTTTCCACCAGCCCTCTGACTGGTGCCCTCTATGCCCACGGGGAATCCCAAAGCCAGGTGCCCAGCAACGTAGCCAGCCAGATCAGTGTACAGACCACCGCTCTCATCCAGCAGTTCAACAGAATGGCAAGTTCCACAGTGGTTAGCTCCTCTCCTGGATTCCACTCAATTCTCCCTATGCCAGGCTCCAGGCAGTAGCATAGACAACAGCTGATAGAAGAATGTCGACCCCCCAGCAAAAACAATGCCAGGGCAAAATTGCCAATCATCTCCAAGCCAGACCCTGAGAGGCAGATCTCATCGACCAGCCAATAATTAGCCAGCCAACAGTCAAAACACCCCAAACACCAGCAGCAAAAACTACAGGGGGTTAATCCACTACCATGATCCAGGATCCAGGAAAGTAATTGATAACCAGTCCAGAGGCAGGAAAACAGTTACAAAAGTAAGACCAAAGTGAAATATCTACTCAAATGAAAGCAATGTCCAGAATGCAGCGGTCGAAAAACAAACGGCTGTCACAAGCAGGATGAAGCAACTTGTAGCTGTAGCTGTCAAGATCGGGAGATGCTCAGCAAGCAAAGCAAAAACAAACACAAATAAAAAAAAGTCAGACACTCGGGGGGGATAGCTTAGCTACTTCATTAAAACTGCTTCACTAGAGCTATAGTACCACAACAGCAGGCCCAGCATGGCTGCCACCTTCCTTAGGAGCTTAGTAGCTGCTGCGACCTCAACAGTGCAGGGTATGGGCATAGATAAAGGGGTCACTAGCAGAAGGCCGAAGGTGGTGATGCCACTGTATAAAACACTGGTAAGGTTTCACCTACAATACTGCGTGCAGTTCTGGAGGCCACACCTGCGCAAGGAAATTGACAGAGTGGAGATGGTCTAGAGAAGGGTGACCAAGATGGTACAGGGCTTGCACCACAAAACATATGAGGAGAGCTAGAGGACCTCAATATGTACTCACGGGAGGAAAGGCAGGAGCAGAAGTCATGATAGAAACTTTCAAGTACCTCAAGGGCATGAACAAGGTGCAGGAGGAGACCCTTTCCAACACGAAAGGAGTACAAGAATGAGGGGGCATGATATGAAATTGGAGGTGGGTAGATTAAGAGGAAATGTGAGATAGTTTTTATTAACAAAAATGGTGGTGGACATATAGAATGGTCTGCCACAAGAGGTGGTGGTGGGAGTGAGCACAGTGGGGATTTTTAAACATGCCTGGGACAGGCACAAGGGAACCTTGAGGTGGGAGGGTGAGTGATGAAAGACCTCTGACCAGATAGGGTCTGAGGCCGCATACAAGTGTAGGGCTTATGGGCAGACTGGATGGGCCTAGCGGTCCTTATCTGCCAACAATTTCTATGTTTCACAATAGGTATTAAATTAATTTTCAAAGTGTAAATATTCATCTAATTCTGAATTGTCTAGTCTTGCTCTGATTTATGTCAGTTGAGGCTCTCGGCCAATCAGATCAATATGATTTCTTAACTTATTTTATATGCAAATAATTGTACCATAGAAATACAACATTAGCATGAATATACTATTATTGTACCATGCTTATTCTAAGCTGTGCCATACGGATAAGTTGTTGTACCATGGTCATTTTCTGCAGTACCATGACTGTAGACTGTTGGTCCATGGTAATGTTATACAGAAAAATGACTTTAGACTGTTGTACCATGGTACTAGTTGGCAGTACTATGACTAGAAATGAACGTATCATGGTAATACTATGTAGTATCATGACTGTACATTATTGTACCAAGGTAATACTAAGCAGTAACATGACTGTACCATGGTAACACTATTCAGTAGCATGACTGTACATTATTGTACCAAGGTAATACTAAGCAGTAACATGACTGTACCATGGTAACACTATTCAGTACCATGACTGTACATTATTGTACCAAGGTAATACTAAGCAGTAACATGACTGTACCATGGTAACACTATTCAGTAGCATGACTGTACATTATTGTACCAAGGTAATACTAAGCAGTAACATGACTGTACCATGGTAACACTATTCAGTACCATGACTGTACATTATTGTACCATGGTAATGCTAAGTAGTAACATGACAGTACCATGGTAATACTATTTAGTGCCATGACTGTAAACTATTTTATCATAGTAATCCCATGCAGTACCATGAAATTACCATGCAGTACCATGGCATGCCTGTGATAATCCAGTGTTACATTTTTGTAAGGGAAGGCAAACACTGCATGCTGTCTGTATGTTTGACTCCCCGCATGATTTTGTGTCTTGAAGGCATGTACAGATTTATACCTGTATCATTAGTATGGGATGGTTTGCTATCTGAATACATTTATGTCATTTGTGTAATTATGGGTCTATATGATTGGAACGTGTGGTCATGAGTACCACCTCTTGATTTAACACATGTATTTCTGGGTTTGGAATATACTGTATTAGTGTAGTGATAATCAGTGTCAGGATGAATACATATCTGGATATACTGGGAAATATCACAGGCAATCCAACTAAAGTCAATCGGGATTTCCTGTAACACTTTGTGATATCTGCTTCAATATACTGTACTGCATCATGTCACTGGCTACCACCGTATCACTGTTAAAGAGGCTAAGACTAAAGGGAATATGTTAATATACAGAAATTGTATAAACTGTTGTAAAAATGAGCATGCCTTTGAAAATAAGGCATGTACATTTTTGGAGCTGGGTAAAGGTGTTGATAGATGTGAAATCTGTATCTGAACCAGTTTCCAATCCTTTTGATAATTCAGGTCCATGCTTTTATGCAAAATGATTGAGAGAGAATTTTAAACAACTTCCAAATGCTAGTCGTATTTTAAGAAAAGCATGTAATTAAGTTTACTTCAGAGTTCATTATTTGGATGAGCTACTGAGCATAATAAAATATGTGATAGCAATAACAGCTGAAAATGTAAGCGATGGTATGGAATAATTTGCTCCAGTGAATGGCATCAACAATAATTTGCACTTGGAAATTAGATGTAAAGATAATAATTTGGAATATTAATATAACACCCACCCCCACTTACACCATATAGAGTAATATTTAAAGCAACTGTAGGTCACTGCCTTAAACTTGTACCCAGTGCTCAAGACACGCTAAGTACTGACTGATTTTATTCCCCAATTTTTAAGTAACATTTAAACATTGTTTGATTAGTACTGGTAGTCATTCTAACACTTGGATATGAGTCATCAATGCTTCAGCAGTTTTTCTTTTCAAGCCTGAAGAACTTTTACATCAAAATTATATTTTACTCACCTAATGTTAAACATGGGGAGTATGTTACTCTAGAATGCCAAGGTTATCTGAAACACTGCTCATGCCTATACCTATTTTATATTAGATTGTCCTTTCTCTTCAACTTGTAAGATGCCCTTTTACCCCATACCTATTTGAAATCTGCTTGTTTTTTAAAGACGTGAAATAATCAAAAATCACTCCCTTAAAATGACTGTGCCCAAGTTTTCATCCATAGTCTCAGTGGTCTTTGAATACCTCTAGGTAACCCAACTTTTCTTGCAACTAAGCTAAACAAGTGGCAACAGACACTCATTGGTCATTGAGATCATGAGGGGGTGTTCAAAACAGATGAGAATATGGACGGCAGCATGAGGAAAGACATATTTTAAGGCGTAGTCTTCTGTTTAAAAATAAACTAATGTAGTCTCAAAATGGGAAATGGGCGTATTAAAATAACAGAAGAAAATGGTGATTTAAGATCAAGTTTAATGTATAGGGGAATTTGTTTACATTCTGTGCTAGGCCATATTTGGCAACTGCTTAGGCTGTGGGTATTGTGATTAATAAATGTAAACAAAAATGATTATATTAGTACAGGTGTTATTTGTATAAGAGATTAGAGTAAGTGAACACCATAAGGAGTTGTGTTGTGATATAAAATAATTTAATTTGGAGAGCAATCCAATTCTGAGATGATTCTGGTCTTCATATTTTTTGTCTGTCTGTTTTTGTACTGCACAGTGCCCTGAGCTGGCTCTGATAAAAAGTCTAGATGAATGGGCACATCCCATCAAGCATTTCTAGACTATAAGGTATAAGTAAAGATCTGGGTCAGAATTCATGCGAACAATGGATAAGTGCTGAAGTTGTTTTTAGTTAGCTATCAAACCCTACTATCATGTGCTTTTTATGACAAAAATGAACACCATGTAAACTTTATGTCATTGGGGCCTCAGTGGCAACATGATGTGTTGATTATCACATACTGCACGTTTGACAGCTTTTTAAAACTGCTCTGCTGCTTTAGAGGGAGACAGCCAGCTTTTTAATCATCATATTGTTTCTTCTGTAAAAACTCATTCTCAGGGTGTGGGGGGGCGGGTCAACCATGGAGCTCAGTGCAACAGGGTTTTACAAAGTGATGGTAAGCAGTCAACAAAAACAGCTGAAACTGACTTTGGGTTTGCAAAGTCATTTGCTGAGGTCATCTGTCCTAGTATTTAAGGCATCATGAATGTTGTAGACTTTTGATCCTAACCTGGTTGAACGTTATTGCAATTTATAATGTTTATGTATGGCTGGGTGGGGGGGTGCTGCAGTTAGGATCAACTTCTCATTAATATGACTTTGACTTTTTGAATGTGAATACATAAAGTATGCAGAATACTGAAGAAAGAGTTGCCTGATGCAGTGCTGCAGTTGGGTTAAGCTCATTTTAAGATTACTTAACTCACCAATTAGTGATTATTTGAAATGGTAAAACTGTTTTCTTTGAGCTTTGGTCTTGAAGTCTGGGTTTAACCATAGCGTCGTCCAGGGATTTTATTTATTACTCTTATCAACATATGTGCTTTCACCTACTAAACACATATTCCATTAAAATGAAAAATGTGGGATTATTTTACAGTACATTGAAACAATTATGCCACACATTACCACTTCCTAAACTGAATATATTGCAATGACCTACTTAGCCTAGCCGTTTCAGCATCCCCCCAGCCACTACAAAAAAAAGTAACAATTAATACATGACACCTACTGGTGCACCTGTACAAACAGTGAAGAAAGAAAATTTCTGGCACTTCAGGGTTTCAGCTGAGTTGTTGTCACCACCTTGTGGATTAAACATGAATTGCACTTTGAGGCTAACTATACTGCACCACAAAATTACAATACGAACATATGAATGTGCCAGCAGAAACAGACAACCCAGTCTATCTAAGTCTGCTTGACTGTGCAGCTAGCACCCCTAGTTTGCAGCTGCCCCACCCCCCCTTGTGCAGCATGTGCAGCACAATACATGTAGCATCAAGCAGTATACCAAGCAGTACAGTGCAGCACTAGTCGGTATACCACAGTATTGTGCAACTTATCTGTAATAACCACTGTATATATGTGGTAGGAAATGTTTTGCTACTGTGTGTGTGTATATATATATATTTATATAACAGGCGTGGCTGATAAACGTTGCAGATAAAAACATGTATTCTCACAGGAGTGAGATAAATGTTGCTGACATAGGAACTGTTGTAGATATTCACATTTACACACACAGTTCCTACGTCAGCAAGTGATATGCTCACTGTAGCTACGTCAGTACAACACTGTCCTTACTAGACTACCTTTCTATTTCAAAAACATAGCACTTTACAAAACATACTCCACAAAACGTTCTCACCACAACTGTAATCAGCAGAAACACATAAACCACAGAATCTCTACAAAAAAAATGCACATTCCACTCAACAAAACGTCAGCTCTCAATAAATAATAGCTGAGCTGAACCCATCATTAAACCTCTGCCACAAACTAAACACTAAAACTATATGCCACATTCCCACACTATGTATGTCTCTTGCAGGACTTTCCACAATGTACAAACTCTATTTCTTAGTACTACCACATTCCTCATTGTAGATCCATTTAGAAAATGCCGTCCGTGAAAGCGAAACTGAACCAGCCGTACCATTGATAACACGTGCAATGAACTCTGAAATAAAACCGGGACGCAGGACAGCACACAGCATACATGATCCCAGATGAACATCACAGAAGGCACAAATGAATGGTAAACCAGTAAAATAAAAAGAAATTTAAAACACACCGTCCAGAAAGACGCCAAACAAACTCCCGCCCACTCAGCGCATCCAACCAATCATACCACACACAGAAACAAAACTCAACCAGTCAGCAGCTACAACCCAAAATACCAACCAATGACAAAACAGGACTACTTTTCATTCATACTGCCAACCAATCACATACCAACAGTCACTCCCATTCACAAAACAAAGCACATTTCCACAGAACAAACCATACTAAACTGACTCCAAAGACAAATAAAACTAGCATATATGTGTGCTCTATTACATAAATGGAACACATGATGTGCAGATCATAGGATATGGAAAATATTCCCACTCCTGCATCGTGAGGCATGGATATCTCACTCGTGCCTTCAGCACTCAGTGAGATATCTGTCTCACTCTGCAAGTGGGAAATATTTCCTCTCCCTACATTCATGTCCCTATATATATATATATATATATATATATATATATATATATATAGGGGATACATGATGGGCAGAGTGAGATATGGAAAATATTCTCACTCCTGCAGAGTGAGCTGTGTATTCTCACGAGTGCCAAAGGATGAGTGAAAATACACAGCTCACAAGGCAGGAGTGAGAATATTTTCCATATGCCATTATCTGCCCATCATGTGTGTGATTTATACCACATGGGTGAGAGCTGCAGGAACATTTTTTCTGATTCTGTATGTTTCCTGCTCATTCTGTGTGTGCTATCAGTGTGTGTGTGTGTGTGTGTGTGTGTGTGTGTGTATGTGTTCTGAATGGGCTGGGAGTCAGAAACACAGGTGATTGTATTTTGCAAAGCTAATTGAGTGAGTCAGAGGCTCAGTGAGAAAGATAAACTGCTGCAGGTAGTACTGAGAAACAGAACCTGATTTGTAAAAGACTTTTATTTAGAATTCAGGTTGTTTTGAAGCTGAGATCAGCATAGTAATGGGCTAGCAATGTTGGAAACACAATGGGACATAGGTGAGAGTCTTTTGCAAAGCTAATTGAGTAAGTTGCAGCTTCAGTGAGAAAAAGAAACTTTTTCTGAAGCAGTTTCCTTTAGAATGCAAGCTGCAGTACATTTATCCTCACTCTGGTGACATCAGCAGAGTATTGATAAATGTCGATATCCTCACTCTGCTGATGTCATCAGAATTTATCCTCACTGCAGTGGAAATAACACAGGTTATCCTACTGAGAAAGCTCTCACCCCTGTGGTATAAATATATATATATACAATATATATGTGGTTTTGCTAATGTATATATATATATATATATATATATATACAGTATATATATATGTGTGTGTTATATATATATATATATATATATATATATATATATATTATAGTATGGTAGTAAAATGTTTCCTTTTCCTGCAGCATTCTTTAAGGTACCTTGAGGTAATTGGGTCAAATTGCCATTGAAGACAATAGAGTTGCTGCGGCATGATTTCCTCACTTACTGCAGCATTCTAAGGTAATGGAAAAGTTTTAAGCTGCTATCAATATATGTATATTCTTTGCAAAAAAGTCTGTTAATGCACCAGTTAGGGTAACTTAATTCCATAAAAGTAGGGAAATGTGGTGTTAGGGTTTCCAACTCTAACCCCCCCTTCCCCCAGGTAGCAAAAGGTCAAAACATTAGGGTTTTGGATCTCTGGAATCTTACTGAATCCGTGGTGAGGTCTTCCTTGGGGATGTCAACCCTAATGCTTACCCCTCCCCTCCAGTCCATAACTTCCTGTCTGAAGCACAAGGTACAGCTCCAAGCCAGTGCCTCACAGAGATACACTCTTCAAAGTTAGAGAGTTATGTCTCGCCACATGTTGCCAGCACAATTTGTTGTAGCTTTCTTCACGCAGGGCCCTGCAGGTCCTGCGTGAAGAAAGGACATCATCAGTGATGTTGTTTACTCAGGGAATGGGGTGGGCATTAGGGTTGACAACCCCAAGGAAGACCCTACCACTGATTCACCATGGCTCCAGAGACTCAGAACCTTAATATTTTTTCTTTTGCTGCCTGGGGTAGAGGGTGGGGAGATTGAAAGGTTGGAAAACCTAACATACGATTAAGTTACCTAACTAGTGACTAATGATGTTATTTGCAAAGAATATTCTTTCTTTTTGAGATAGTGAATCATATCTTCATTCATGCAGATTCCTTTGGGGCCTGTGTGAATAGATGCAGATGCCCTACACCAAGGGAAGAGTGAATCGGCCTGCAGAAGTGCATGGCCCTTGTGGGCCCTGCACTTCCATGTACTGACAGATGTAAATATTTCATGGGGCTGTCTGGTGGGCTATAGAAGTGCAAGGCCCTGTGGTCTCTGTCCTTTCATGTGGTCACAGATATAGATGCACAGGGCAAAGAGTGCATATGTCAGTCAGTGTACTGGGCCCTCTTCCACCAATGGTGGAGAGGTGTAGGGCCGTATGCCAATAGAACAGTTATCTTCACTTTATGGTAAGCAGGCCCATGTGGACAACCCTGCAGCTTTCACTCCATGGCTGGTCCATAACCCTCACCCTATCCAGCTGGGTCACTGAGCTCACCCCAGAACTCAGCACACTGGCACAGCATCACAAAGTGTACCCACTGGGGTCAAGACTGGTACTACACACAAAGTTTGTTAACAAATATATATATATATATTATATTTTCCTCAATCATTCTTGGTAAAGCTCCCTGCTGGCTGCAGTCTCTGCCTCCTCAATAGCTACCCTCTTCCCTACACATAGTGCTGCCTACTTCCTCACTGGCAAGACTGTTCTAACATAAGCCTAGATGCCACCTGGGAAGATCCCCCTTTCTTCCACCTCTCACTGATCTTCCTCATCACTACACGATGTTTCTGTTCATCCTTGGTCTCCTCCCCTTTCTCTTCACCACTACCACCCTTTCCCCTTCCACTTTTCCTTCTCCCCTCCTTCTAATCACCCCTACCTCACCCTATCTTTTCACCCAATTCCCTCCTCATCCCCTACTGTTCACTCCTTTACTACTACCTTATCCACTACCCCATCACCTGTCTCCTCTTTCACTTTCTCTCCTCTACCCCCACGCCTGCTGTTCTTGAAGCCCTCCTTGCTTTAAACCCAGCTTAAAGCAAATGTCCTGATGATCTGGATGGCAAGGTCCTTTACTTCTCAGCACCTGCTATCTACTAACCTCTAGCTGACCTCCTAAACCTATCCTTCTCTCAAGCCTCTATCCCCTCTGCTTGGAGGCATGCTGCAGTCATTCCCCTCCCAAAAGGTGGTGACCCCTCTGTTACTGGCAACTGCCACCCACCCATCTCCCTCCTTCCTATCCTTGCTAAACTACAGGAGTGAATTATGCTCACACAACTCTCTCCTTTCCTTGAATCCTCTTCATTTTCACTCCTTTCCAATCAGGCTTTTGGAAGCAGCACTGTATAACCACCTCCCTCCTCAGGCTTACTGATTGCATCCTCATAGTCATGGATCAGGATCTCAGCACTTCCGCCATCTTTGTCTACCTGGCTAAGGCATTTAACACTGTTTTCCACACCCTCCTCCTCTCAAAACTATCAGCAGCTGGACTTTCTAGAATGGCCTGCAGTTAGTTCTAGCCATACCTGGAGGGTAGAACCCAATCTGTCAAAATTGATGACACTCTCCCTGCTCCTTTCTGTTAACTTATGAGTCCCTCAAGGCTCAGTACTTGGACTGCTGCTATTTTCTATGTTTCTAAATGACCTCCCTGCAGCCTGCTCATCAGCAACCATTCACATGTTTGTGGATGATACAGTCCTGTGTGCCTCCATCCCCTCCACTGCTGATGTGGCATCCAGACTCCAGCATGACTTGAACAAACTCCAGCTCTGGCTACTCTCCAACAAGCTCTTCCTGAATGCCAAGAAGACTATTTCCATGAACTTTGGCATGAGACAGAGACTTTCCAGGCTCCCATCCTTCCCTTCTTTCCACACATTGGATGGGTTCCCACTGGACGATGTCACCTCAGTCTAGTGCCTTGGGATTTGGCTTGACCAACACCTCAGCTTCTCTGGACACATGGATGCCATACTCAAGAAGTTGCACCCCATGCTCAGTGCCATGTACAGGAACCATGACTGCATCCCTATACTGGCACGCTGTGCCATTATCCAGAAAATGATTCTTCCAGTCTTTGACTATGGTGACATGATCAACAGTGCCACCCCTGGTGCTTCCTTAGCCAGACTGTACCCACTTTTCCATTCTTTCTACCACTTTGTGCTTGACTGTCCCCCTCATACTCACCTCTGCGCTTTATATCAGTCCCTATCTCTTCCCTCTCTTGAGGACAGATGCCATGCCCACTGTGTCAACCACATAGGTAAATTCTGGTTTGGCACCCTTCCGCCTACCTCTCTGCCTCTCTTTCTTTACCTCCCCCCTCTTCTCAAGCCCTAAGGAGCTTTGACCCTTGCACTCTGGCTGCACCCTTCACTTTTAACACTGTTGATCAATCTGCTTTCAGCCAACAATTTCCCAAACTATGGAACACCTTCCCCCTCCCATTCACAATGCCTCTTCCCCTTGAGCCCTCTCTATGCTGCTCCATGATTTTACTTCCCCTTCCTGTAACTGCCCTTAATCTGTTCCCCATCCATACCCCTCCTCCCCTCTACAAGCTTACCGAAGATTAACTCTGGTATTTTGCACTTGCAATCCTTGTAAAGCTCTTACCAAGTATTGATTCTGCCTATGTGACATTGCAATTGTACTCTTGCATTTGACACCTTATTATTATTCTTGTTGTTTTGACATGTTCTGTTATTGTAATCCTGTTGTCCCCCGGATGCATCTGGAAATGAGCAGAAGCTCAATATGCTTTTCCTGGAGAAACTTTAAATAAAATAAATATATATTTTAGTTTGATCCCAAATTTTTAAGATACTTATTTTATTATTTGCCTTACAAACATGACATGCATCATTTATAGTATATTGTCTAAAATGTCATTTTGCACCAGAAGTGTGAAAAGACATCTTGTCCAGGATTATAAAAATGACATGTATCACATTTATGAGGTGGTGTGGAAAATGGCTATGTTGAATGTTTGGAGTCAAAATATTGAAAATTCATGAAGTTATAACTAAACATTAAAATAACGTGTTCACTCATAACCTGGGCATTTTACTGTATTTGTAAACCAAATTTTCAGCATAGCCGTCTCGTTACCCACTTCATGAATCCAGTAGGTGACATTTTCAAATCCCAGCTGAAGTGTCATTCCAAGCCACTGAAACATCATTCCATGTCACAGGTGTTAAAACATATTTTGGCCAGGATTTGAAAAATGAAAGCTGTCACATTCATGAGGCAGTGTGAAGAAAAATGGCTATTTTGAAAATTTGGGGTCAAAATATTTAAAATTATCAAAGTTATGAGCCAACAAACAAAAATGTCTATGTACGCAGATAACTTTGCCATTTTTACATAGTTTCACCCCAAATTTTCAACCTAACCTTCATATGACCCCACCTCATGAACTGGGGTGGTGATAATTTTCAAATCATGCCCAAAAGGTGATTTCACCAAGTGAATGCAAAATCACCTTTCAGGCCTGATTTGCATAATTCCACCACCATTGATCATGAGGTGGGGTTCCAAAAAGGCCATGTTGAAAATGTGGTATCAAAATATGCAAAAATGACAAAGTTACGCATCAAAGTTCAAAACCCCTTTGAAATACAGTTCATTGAACTGCTTACCTTAGTTTCTCAAATTGCAGTCAGTGGTTCCAGCCACAATATGTGTCTTTGATCAGAGAGTAAATCTTCACTGTAGGATATCTTCAGGTGAGTGAGGATGTATGGAGGGTGTGGGGTGGTGAGTGCTGAGTGGGAGATGGAGGTGGGAGGTAGATCGGTGAAGGACTGTTTTCATTTGTGCAGGGAAAAACAATGAGGGATAGATTTCTTCTTTTCAGTGGACAGTCTGAAACTGGGGATTGAGAACTCCAGTGCTGGGCTACTGTTTGGCAAATCACAAACCCCAAAACCACACCTTGCTGGACTGGGCTCTCACCTCTCACCCTCATAGGATAATAAGCATGGGCCTCCTACCTGACTCCATAAGCGATCATCATATGATTTTATGGTCATGAATATACACAGCCCACCTCCCCCAACCCCAAAGACAGTAATCACCTGGTCATATAACTCCCTTAACCTAGCCTCCCTCCTGTCGGACCTAAGACAAATAAATTGGTCTTTCATCTCAGTGGCACCCTCCATAGACATAGCTCTCGAGGCCTTCAAAACAATTTTCCTCAAAATTTGGGACAAACACACACCATTACACAAGAAAAGAGTCAGAGGAGCGCATCTCCCCTGGATCTCAGCCGTTATAATCAGTAAATGCAATGCCAGAGACCGTGCCTGGAAAGCCTACAAAAAGCTGGGCACTCAGGCATAACTCGATACTTACAGATCCCTTCATAACACATGTACAACCAGCATTCGCCAAGTGAAAAAAAACTACTTCCTATCGGCCTTCAATAAAAACATAAATCATCCAACTGATTTCTGGAAATCTCTTAAATCCTGCTTCCCCCCACCAACCTGCACCCCGACACTAAAAATACAGGATTCCCTCGTCTCTGACCCAGTCCTAGTAGCTGAAGCTTTTAATATTCACTTCGCCAACTGTGCTGAAAAGCTCCTTTCCTCCCTCCCACACACTCTCCCTATGGTTCCCCCCCACCGCACCTGCACCCCTCTAAATGCCTCTACAACCACTCTGTTCTCCTTCCACGCTGTATCCCAAGCAGCTGTTTTCTGTTCCCTACAGGCGTTAAACCAAAACAAAGGGAAATGCCCCACATCCATGGACGCAAAGATGCTTTACCTCTCCGCTCCAGCCATAGCCATCCCCCTAGCCAACCTTTTCAATCTATCCTTTACCCTGGGTAAGATACCAATAGCCTGGAAGCTGGCCACCATTATTCCCCTACCAAAAGAAGGTAACCTTTCCTCTACTGGAAATTACCAGCCCATCTCCCTTCTTCCTATCCTGGCTAAACTACAGGAAAGACTGGTCCTGTCCCAACTCTCTCCATACCTAGATGCCTCCTCCTTTTTCACCCCTTTCCAATCGGGCTTCTGTAAATCCCACTCAACCACCACCTCCCTGCTTCGCGTCACAGATGACATCCTCACAAGTATGGACAAAGAACATATCACATCTGCTATTTTCATTGACCTAGCCAAAGCCTTTGACACCGTCTCCCACTCCCTACTCCTTTCCAAACTCACCTGCGCAGGGTTCTCCACTCAGGCCACAAATTGGTTCCATGACTACCTTGTAGGCAGGAAACAAGTAGTCAAAATTTCCTCTCACACTTCACCCCCATTGCCTGTCCCTGCAGGGGTACCCCAAGGCTTAGTCCTGGGTCCATTACTCTTCTCCGTCTTTTTAAACGATTTCCCAGCAACATGCTCCCACTCCTCCATTCAGATGTATGCAGATGACACTGTCCTATACACATCAGGTCCCTCAGCAATCAGTGTAGCTTCCCATCTCCAAGAGGACTTTAATGCCATCTAGAACTGGTTTAGGTCCAACCAGCTGTTTCTAAACCCCCCCAAAAAATATCCCTAACTTTCGGTACTCCACAAAGACTATCCCATCAAGCCCCCAGCACCCCTTTTAAAACTCTGGATGGAACTCCCCTGGAAAATTGTACAAGCTTCAGATACCTGGGAGTATGGCTAGATCAACACCTAGATTTCTCGACCCACATCACCTCCCTACACAAGCGGCTGCTCCCTAAACTTGGCGCATTGCACCGTAACAAAAGCTGCCTCCCCACACAAACAAGACATGCCATAGTGCAAAAAATTATCCTTGCCGTAATTGACTACAGTGATATAGTTTACTCCATCACCCCTGGGTCTGCCCTGGCCAGCCTAGACACCCTATTCCACTCCTTCTGCTGCTTCATCCTTGGCTGCCCCCAATCAACACACCACTGCAACCTCTACAGTTCACTAACCCTACCATCTCTTCATGTCCACAGACAATCCAACTGCGCCAGATTCGCTGCCAAATATTGGTCCCACTCCCTTCCCCCTTACCTGTCCTCTGTTCTCTCCCAACAATCGTTACCTATTTACTCCCTTAGAAGGTCAGACCCTAAACTGTTCCATGTCCCGTTCATGCGCACATCCAAAGGTCAGGCCGCTTTTATCTACCGCATCCCTCAGTCCTGGAACGCCCTACCTGCCCTCATTAGGCACGCACCAAACACCCACCTATGCAACCAATTACTCAGGATACACTTCACCTCCAGCTGCTCCTGTTTCAACTAAGAATGTTACCAAATGTCATTCTGCTGTTAAACTAATACGTATTGTACATTACTCTACCCCAGTGTCATTATACTGTTTATGCCAATTGTATGTAAAATACCCTTGTCTGTATTTTTCTTCCATAATGAATGTATTGCATTAGCTCACTTTGTACTGTCTAAATAATTCCAATTTATGTACGTGGGTCTCAGCCCCCAGGTCGCATCTGGAATTGAGCATGTTGCTCAGTATGCTTTCCTGGTAAAACTCATAAATAAATAAATAAGTAAATGGGGGTGGGTGGGCACCCTGATCTGCTTAATACTGTACCAAAACAGATAGACGGATAGATAGACAGACAGACAAATGGACAGAAACAGACAGAGTACATGGGTGAATGGCTCCTCTCGCTAACCTGGAAACCCTGGATTTTGTGGTGCCCAGAAAGGTTTTTCTGGCCATTATTTTAAACAAAGACAAACATCAGAGTCTAGCTAAATAAGTCCCATTTAGCTAGGTCCAGGTGTTTGTTTTTTTTTTTAATTACACTATTTTATTTATTTTCCATGTTTTTTATTTTGAGGGGAAAAAGATGGTGGCACTCACTGCACAAAAAACATTTTTAGTGCTGTGAAGAGCAAGTGGTGTCTTATCAGAATATAGTGTATGGTGGAACGTCGTTCTCCACCGAAATACATAATTTTCGAAACCTTGTAGTCACACACTAGTGACGTTCGCAGTGCAACTGAATGATGTTTTCTACTGCACTGCGAACATCACACTGTGTCCTCGAGCAGCATTTGACAGTTAGGGCTCACTCCATAGACAGGACACATGGCGAAAGCAGCAATGTTGGCAGCAGTACTAATATTTAGCGTTAAAATGTTCACAATGTAAAGTTCTTAAGCAGTTAAAATGTCAAGCGTGAAAACGTTCAAAAGGTAAAGTTCTTTTTTCCTTCTAGTAACTAATTTTTTCTCCCAAAAAAACGACGTTCCAGCATACACTATAAAGAAAAGTGCATGGGGAACAGTTGACAACAAGGCATCTTTCACCTCGTTGGCACTATGACGACGGATTACCTCTCGAGCTGCGCTCTCGAGGTAATCAATCCATCGTCATAGTGCCAACTCGGTGAAAGAATAGCCCTATTGTCAACTGTTCCCCATGCACTATCCTATATGTTATCTCAAAAACTCTACTAAGCATACCTCAGAACAGAAGAAAAGAAACAAAACTTTAAATAGTTATAACTCTGGAACCATTAAATATTTTTTCACCAAACCTTCCAAAAGACTGCTTTGTCACAGCAGTTTCCATTCTGTCTAGGCTGTATGTGAGATCAAACCCAAATCCTTTGTTAAGTGTAGAAAATAAAATTAGACATTTACTGGAAAATGACATATGTAGATTTCAAAAAACACACAAACTGCCATCACAAAACTTTCCACAGATTTAGACATTGCCTCCTGGATAACACATGAAACATTTCAACTATTTTCATCAAAGAGGGCCATTATTAAGGTGCAAAGGTCGGGGTTTAACATTGAACTCCATACTTGACCCTAACTATAGGGGCACATTCGTACCCCTGTTATATACTATTTTTTCTCTCTTTCTCTGTTCTTCCCCCCAACACACACACACACACACACACACCTTTATTTTCACATGACCCCGGTATGTCCTGGACTACATTACATTAAAATAGATGAACCTGTAATGTCAGCCAACTGTCATCCTTTCATTTAACTTCACCTCTCCTCTTTTGGGATTGCGTATATTTATTGCTGAAAGTAGGAAGTCCTTTCCAGTTTATGAAGTATAAGCAATGTTTTTTTGTAAAAAAAAAAAAGGCCTTCACTTGAAGGACTGCATGTAAGTCTGAAAGCTTGTACACTGAAAATTCTATGTTGGTCCAATAAACGGCACACTATCAAATCACTAACTTCATTTGTTAGAATTTTATGGGCAGACTGGATGGACCAGTGTTCTTTTTCGGCTGTCATTGTCTATGTTTCTTTGTTTCAGTGTTTACGGGTTTTTACATTACCATTTATATCTACAAACATTTCAAATTTACCTAAAGAAATCCTTCAGCTTTTTAAGTAAACTCATCTTCAGCAAGTTTGAGTAATGCTGCATGGGCCCTAAAAAGCAAGATTGGGTAAGCTACCGATTCCCAAAGGTTCAAGACAATGTAAATTGCTATCATGAGGAAATAATAACAATCAAACAAAACTTCCACTTCCGGAGAAAAAAAATCAATGCTCCCTTGCTATGAAAGAGACAGACCGTGTGCTTTTTTCCACTGTATGCAGAGGGTTCCGTGTCACGTCTGCAAAGACATGACGTCGACTGTGAAAACAGTGAGTATTTCACGGCGACCAGAAAGAGGGTGCAGGTGTATTTGCAGGGGGCAACATCCCTTGCACCACCTTTCTACTGATACTAACTCTATGATCATAGCAACTCGGGGAAGGGAGAATATGAATATCACCCTCTTTTCCGTCACCATGAAACACTCACTGTTTCACAGTTGCTGTTTTGTCTTTGCCCACATCATGAGCTACCTGTGCAGAGCATTTTTTTAATGGTTCATGTGAAACCTTAGTTTAATGAGCACTTAGACTGAATATTTCAAGTATATGTAATGTATGGGGGGGATCTCCTGTTGAAAGAGCCTCAAGAACTAGTTGAAGATATCTGCACATGTAGTTATTATACGCTTGGGAGAAAAAAACTGAAATAGCAGTGATTTTGTTTTTGAAAGCAGGCCCTATTAGTTCAGTTGATGCCATGGGAGGTATAACCAGAGCAGCACATTTAATTAATCAATTATTTATTTGAGAATGCGTAGATAAGTTAGCTTCTTGGACAATAAATAGCAAGTTTTCAAGGAGTCCCAGTTTGCTTTTGGCAAGAAATTATTTGCTGTGAAATTATGTGGTGCCCCTTCATAAAAGTGGTCCCAAGGATGACCCAGGTAATTACAGACCAGTCAGTCTGACTTCAATCATGTGCAAACTCATGGAGATCAAACCTAAGGAAAGGTTGCTAGAATATCAAGAGGAGCATGGTCTCCAGGATGAGAAGCAGCATGGATTCATGGAGGGGAGATCATGTGAAATTAATCTGATTAACTTCTTTGACTGGAGCACTAAGACAGTAGAGAGGGGCCAATGAGTAGATATGGATTTTAGCAAGACCTTTGACTCTCTGCCCTACAAAAGGTTGATCAGGAAGTTGGGGAATCTCGGGGTTGGGGATAAGATGGCCAGATAGGTGGACAACTGGCTGAGACACAGAACCCAGAGAGTGGTTATGGGAGGAGAGTTATGTGGCAATAGAGAGGTTTCCAGTGGGGTCCCACAGGGTTCAGTGCTGGGGCTGGTGTTGTTCAATATCTCCATCAGTGACATTGGGGATGGCATTATGGGCAAAATGTGTCTATTTGTGGAGGACACAAAAATCTATGGGAGAGTGGACACAGCTGAAGGGATACAAGACCTACAGTATAATCTAGAAAAGCAGAGGAGGTGGTCTGGGATCTGGCAGCCTAACTTCAATGCCCAGAAATGCAAAGTTATGCACACTGGAGCAAAGAATCCCAGGACAGAGTACTACCTGGATGGAGTTGACTTTGCTAAGATGGCCAACAGAGTTAAGCTAGCCCTGGCAAAAAGAAATACAGGTGAGGGGTTACAGGCAAAACGGGCAAGCATTAAGGATGCAATACTTGAAGCAACATCCCACTGCGTTAGAGAGAAAAGGAAGTGCAAAAGAAGAAAGAAACCACTTTGGTTCTCAAATACAGTAGCAGAAAAGGTCAAAGCCAAAAGGCTGGCCTTCAGGAAATATAAGGGACACAGCGGGATAAAGATAGGGAGGCATACCAAACTTCCCTAAAGGAAGAAGGGAAGGCAGTAAGGCAGGCAAAGGCCTACACCGAGGAAACATTAGCATGAAGAGTGAAAGAAGGTGACAAGACTTTCTATATATACATTAGTGAAAGGAGAAAGTCCAGAGGGTGCATTGCTAAGATCAAAGGGGATAAGGGGGTGTATGAGGAGGAGGATCATGTTAAAGCATTTATCCTAAATAGATACTTCTGCTCAGTATTTACTAAAGAGAAAGTAGGACAGGGCCCACAGTTCAGCACCATGGACACAGGGGGGAGGGAGGTGTGCACTACTCCCTTCACAAAAGAAAGGGTCCTGCAAGAGCTCAATAAGATCAGGGTGGACAAGACAATGGGACCTGATGGCATACATCCCAGGGTACTAAAGGAGCTATGGGTGGAACTAGCAGAGCCATTATCAGAACTGTTTAGTGAGTCTCTGAGCACAAGAGAGGTTCTAGAAGACTGGAGAAGGGCTCATGTGATCCCACTCCACAAGAGTGGTAGCAGGGAGGAGGCAGAGAACTGTAGACCAGTCAATCTTACCTCAGTAGTGGGCAAGATTATGGAGGCACTCTTTAAGGAAAGGATAGTGCAACACTTGGAATCCATAGGAGCACAGGATTCAAGACAGCATGTGTTTACAACAGGAAGGTCCTGTCAGACTAATCTCATAGATTTTGTTGACTGGGTAGCCAGAGTGGTGGAAAAAGGGGGAGCAGTTGATGTTGCCTACCTTAACTTCAGCAAAGCTTTTGATACTGTTCCACATAGAAGATTGATTAATAAGCTGGGTAGGCTCAGGGTGGGTCAGAAGTTGGTCAACTGGGTGGCAAACTGGTTGAAGAGCAGAAAACAGAGAGTGGTGATAAATCGTATACAGTCAGAAGAGATGCAAGTTACAAGTGGGGTACCTCAAGGATCAGTCCTGGGGCCAGGCCTCTTCAATATCTTCATCAGTGACATTGCAAATGGACTGGAGGGTAAGGTTTGTCTGTTTGCAGATGACACCAAGATCTGCAACAGAGTAGATGATCCAGATGGGGTGGACAGAATGAAAAGATTTCTGGATAAACTGGCAAAATGGTCAGAAGAGTGGCAACTGGGGTTTAATACAAAGAAGTGCAAGATCATGCACATAGCGAAGAAAAACCCTGAAGCCACCTATAGGCTGGGAGGGGATTTGCTGGCAGTCACAAGGAAAGAAAAAGACTTGGGCATCATTATCACAGATGATCTGAAATCATCCAAGCAGTAGGTAAGGCTGAGATGTTGGGGTATATTAGTAGGGGTATCACAAGTCATAAGAGGGAGGTAATAATCCCTCTTTACAAGACACTGGTTAGGCCCCATCTGGAGTACTGAATGCAGTACTGCAGGCTACACCTTCACAAGAACATTAACCAAATTGAGGCAGTACAGAGAAGGGCATCCAAAATGGTGCAGGGACTGCATCAGAAAACATATGAGGACAGATTAATGGAGCTCAATATGTATACCCTAGAGCAAAGGAGGGAGAGAGATGATGTGATATGACTGAAACATTCAAACACCTTAAGGGCATTAACAAGGTGAAAGAGTCTTAACATGTTTTAATATAAGAAAAATAGCAGGACAAGAGGACACAGTATGAGGTTAGATGGAGGCTGATTAAGGGGTAATGTGAGGAAGTTCTTTTTCACAGAAAGGGTGGTGGATGCATGGAATGGCCTACCTCAGGAAGTGGTGGATATGAATACAGTGCAGGGCTTCAAACAGGCATGGGATAGGCATAAGGGAGCAATACAGATGCGTATGAATAGATAGGCCATTGACAGGGCTAAGGCTGATGGCACCTTCATAAGGTAGAAAAAGAAATGGGCAGACTGGATGGGTCTTGCAGTCCTTATCTGATGTCAGCTTCTACATTTCTATGAGTCCAGGTATCTGCATCAGAGGAGGAGAAGGACCTGGGAGTGATGATAACTAGTGACCTAAAGCACTCCATGCAGTGCAAGAAAGTAGCAGCAAGGGCAAATGAGATGCTGGGATGCATAACTAGAGGGATCAGTAGTACTGTATGAGAGAGGAGGTTATACTGCTCTTGTACAGGTCACTGGTGAGGCCACATCTAGAGGATGGAGTTCTGTACTGGTGCGCGCACCTCAAAAAGGACATTAACCTGCTGGGAGAAGGTCCAGAGGTGGGCTGCAAAGATGATAGTGGGTTAGCAGGGTAAGGCGTATGAGGAGAGGTTGAGGGCACTGATCATGTACTTCCTGGAGGACAGGAGAGAGAGAGGGGACATGATTGGGACCTTCAATTACTTGAAAAAGATAAATAAGGTGGGTAAGGAGGGTCTCTTTAAGCTGGGTGGCAACCATAACAGGAGGGGGCACAGTCTTAAGCTGGAGGTGGGGGGAGGTTTGGAGGGAAGTCAGGAAGCACTTCTTCAAGTAGAGTGCGGTGGACAATTGGAATGCACTGTCAGAAGAGGTGGTCTCATTGAAAGCAGTGAACAGCTTCAAGAAAAGCTGGGAATAGGCATAGGAGAAGATAAGTATCATGGGTAGGGAGAATGGGAGGAGTGGGGAGGGGGGCAGGGCAGTAGCTCAAGCTGTGGATCCTGCAATATGAGTAGACTAGACAGACCAAATTGCCTCCTTCTGCTGGTTTCTTCATATGTGTGTATGTCCATAAGATCAGGAGCAGGTACTGTACTACAGTATGGTTCAAACAGAACTGAATCAAGCTAGATATTTGCTCAGAACTATTTGTTTATGGGGCTACAAGAACACATGTAATTTCTACACATGTACTTTTTTGTACACAGTGTTTAGAAGGTTTACAACTTAGTGACCACCAGTCATATGCTATTACTCTTGTTGATAGGTACACTTTTCCAAAAATAAAGCTGTCACTGAACAGCATTGTGTATCTTAATCTGCAAAGTACTTTATTTTCCTAAAACAATTCAGTGGTAGTGAGCCATGGCAACTAACTTGCGGAAACAGGATCTATATTAAGAACTTCCTGCCCTGTTAAAAATAGGGCAAAGCAATTACACTGCATTTTTTCAGTGAACCAGTACCATGAGTTTAGCAACAAGAACTTCTTAGAAATAAACTCTGTAAATAAAGCAACTTGTAAACTGTGATAATATTTAAATAAAAATCCAGTTTCTCTTTTTAGTTTCCTTTTTTATTATTTTCTCCCATTTTTACCCATTCCCTCCCTGTCCCCAACCCCCACAGTATGAGTCACCACATCCGCCCTGTCCCTCCAGCCAGGAAGATGGGTAGGTAGCTGTCTTTGCAGCCAGAGTTAATGCTGCACTGTAGCGGGATGGTGGGGAGCACAAGTGCCAAGTGGCTGACCACCTGCCTCCCTTCCTATGAGCTAAGTGATTCACCTTCACAAATGAGCTCCGCCCCAAACTGGCTTCTGCATGAAGTTCAGGGATTGTACATGAATCTGAGTCTCCCAGGTAGCAGAAAAACATACTGCTCTTGACGCCATCTAAATAGGTTGGAACAAAACCCCATTTCGATGTGATGCATTGTTTTCCAGTTTCCTTCCCATTATGGCTTACCATAAAAGTGGGTCTGTATTTAAAGAAGTGCTTTCTCACTTACAAATGATTTATTCACATTTCTGGGGCACTCAGTGACATCTTAATCCTATGTTTCTGACATCAAAGTCATTTCCACTGCAGTGGATTGTGATGATACAAATATATGATTATGAAGTCACTACATGCATCAGCAGTTTGGGTAGATGGTTCATGTGGGAGAAAGCCTGTTTAAAAATTCCAGTAATTAGCAGAATGGCAAGGGAAATACATGAATGGGTAATGAGTTTTAGTTTAAAGCATTCCGCTATGCAAAGCTGCTTTATTTGGAAATTCTCTCTTTTTGTATGAAAGCACAAAACAAACAAATAAAAACAAACAATGGAGGTTAAATAGTGATAGAAAGTATAAATACCATCCAACTACAACATGGTTCACCAGTGAATGATCATTAAACTTCCTATGCATTATTAATATGCTCTGTCTCCCTCTTTCTGCTTAACAACAGCTCACATTGCCAAGGATGGTTGCACGACTATGATTTGTCCTAAAGGGGTCTGCTGTGAAAATTGTGGTCGATATGTCAACGTGAAGGTGTTCAGTGGGCGTTTCTGTGGTGAAAACTGCAAAGAGCAGTTTGAAGCACAGTAAGTCAAGTAGCAATATATTTTCCTTTGACTACATAATGGTATGCTACAGTATAAGTATACACTTTTCTATCCTGTTTTTTTGACTAGTCCCAGGATTGTTAAAAAAATACAATTGCTAGCACAAATCTTTCACTGAATAAAGTGCTCTGCATTGTACTAGCAATCTGAACAAAGTTATTTTCATGAGATGATTAATAGTCTTGTTTTAAGACTGTGAGCATTGGTTCTGATATGCTTTAATATGCTCCATTTTTTTATAGTCAACCAGTGATGCAAAGTGCTGATGCAGCAGGAAAGCTTCTTAACAGGAGGAAAAGGAAACTGAGTGTATATTCAAAGGAGCCTTCAAATGAAGATTGTTGCATGGTATGATCTCAAAATTACAACTTATTTACCCTGGGTAGCCAACTAAAATGCAGCATCTTATTTTCAGTGGTGTCCTACACTGTCCAGTTTTATAGCTGGGGGCAATGATGGGATGAAAAGGCTGCACAGTAGGCTAGTGGTCTGTGAAGGAATTTGAGCATGTGGTCCCCTGTTTCATACTTTAGGGCTCTGAATAATGAACTATGCTTCCCTTATTGGGAAGGCAGAATTAATTAAGCAATAAGGTGCACCAGGGTGTGTGCTGGAATAACATTATGCCTAGGTGTATTGTGAGGCAGAAGACCACAGTCAAGTGTCTTTAACCATCCTAGAAGTGATACTATTCCAGTGACACACACCCTGAAGTGCCATACTGCAATTATAAAATGGACGTATTTATGCATTTACATTTGTAAGTAAGCTGTTTTGTGGGAAGTAGTTTTATCTGTGAGCTTGTACTTTTATAATATCACCAGTGAAACTGGTTCTCTACCAAGCAGCTTTCAGCATTTTTTTCTCTCCATTTTATAGTTTTCTTTTTGCTGTCAAAGGTAATCAAAATTAATCCACCATAGGTAGCTGGTGCAGTGATGTCACATTGCCACCTGGGAGAGCAAGGTTCATGTACACTCACTGAAACCCCACGCTGGAGTTGACTGGGGGCCTGATGCATTGTAGGGGTGAGTCATTTGACTCATGAGGAGGGAGGACACAGGCACCCCAGGTATTTATGTGCCCCCTGCTGGCTAACCAAGAAGTGTCATTTGCTGTGAAGGCCACCACTCGCCCATCTCTTAGAAAGAGTGCCAGTTGTGGTGATTCTATCATTGGAGTGGGAGGAAAGGGGAGGGGTTAGTAGGAAAACAAATGGACTGATTCTGTACGCTGGAAACTGATTTTGAATCTGGGGTCTCCTGTTGTGCGGTTCAGTTAGTGCTCCAGCCAGTAGATAACAGTGCCTTTGCTCTTTCATAAATTATATGAGCAATGGTGAGAGAAGGGGGACCACCAAACACTAGTAACTATATGTATTATTACAGGGCTGGGGATCGGAGACCGGGGGGTACTGCAGACCACCAGGGATACCTTATCCAATATACAGAATGGCGAACAAAGACGGGGGAAACCACAGACCACCAGAAATACCTTATCCAACACATGAAATGATGACAAACAGAGGGCAGAGGGACCAGTAGACTCCAGAGACATGACTGATAACTAACAGGCCGGTGAATGGATGGTGGGGGAGGGATATCGTGCTGCACTGGGGTTCCTGTCCCTGCTTTTCCCTTTGCCAACTGCATATATTTTTTTTGTGTGTGAACTAACCCTGTTAGTGCAGGTAAAAGCACCCTTTGATTGTTGCACATGGGCACAAACCCAGGTAAACAGGGCACAGTCACTTTGCCTACCAGGCAAAGTTTTGAATATCTGCCCCTGGTGTTTTATGTTTTATATGCAGTAGTTAACAATGTAGAGCACTTTCTTCAGCTTACATAAATTATTTGGTAGCTTGTCTACCTGTATATGCCATCACAAACAACTGGTTATGAATGCATATACAGGCAGATACTCCACCAAATCATATTCATTTGTGCATGCATTGATGCATTGTGCCCAGTATTAGTAGAGCTAAATAACAGAGGTATCCTGGTAACCACAATTTGGCTGCTGATTCGGTCAGAAGTAGTTTTGGCATGGAGTATCAGTTGGATGCATTGTTGGAGCAGCACGTTTAAATGCCAGCAAAAAACACCCACACTAGTACCGCTCCTGACCAAAACAGCCTTCATTCTGCACTGCACTGGAGCCACCTATAATGCTCCCCCAGTTGTCCACACATGAATGAAAGCACTGAAGCAACTCACCTACACCACTCACAGCAGTGCAGATTAGATATAGAAGCATGCCTAAAGATCCCATGGCACTTCTTGAAATGAACAGAGGAATTTCCTATTGTCCTGTCCAAACTTCCCCAATTCAGTAAAAACACCAACTGCTTAATCTGGTTCAGATTCAGTTGGTTAGCATCTATAACTAAATATAAAAATTAACTGCCGTAACAAAATTAACAGTGCTACCTTTGGAGGTTCTCAGATGGACTTTAATAAAAGTCTGCAATTTTACCTTTAATTGTGTTTACTTTAGTTTACCAAAGAAAAGAACTTCGCAAGGTAACAGAAGCACTTTAGTGAGACTGCCCTGGAGCTGTAGTAGTATTACAGGGGCCCCATATTCATCAAGCACCATTCAGACAAACAAAGACAAAATGAGGAAAGTTTACCAAACTATTTCAAACAACATCAAGTCTTACTGTATTCGGACTATTGCAGTTAGGTCCTGCCTTTCAACTGCCCCGGAGAACAAAGAGTTAACTTTCCATGGCCAGCATGGAATGTTCAGCGAAGCTCGGTTGAAGCCCCTGTCTGCTGTTGTTTAAACTCCAACCATCAGGTTCTTTACTCCACCTCACTGAACAGTCGCTCCGAAGATTTCTCCTTTGCTCAGTTCAAAAAAGTCGGTTAAAGTGTCGTTTTTTTGCTCGGTTTCTACTGAATTTCTGCTACCGAATCTGTCGGTTTAAGTCTCTGTCTGTGGTACCGTGAGTACTAGATAGATTTTACATTTAGTTTCTGTGTGGAACTTGTAAATTTGGGACCGGTTCAGTTTGAACCGATCAGGTTTGTCTTAAAAAAGTATTGAATTTATTAGAGTGTGGTAACCAGTCCGTATCGGTTCTAAAAAAATGGATTTAATTACGTTTTTTTCCAAGACCCGTAACACGGTCAGGAACCGATAGGGGTGTCTTGCCTGGCGGATTGCCGAAAAATGGGTAAGTTTTGGATAGGGTTGGCCATGTCTGAGAAACCCAAGAAAAAAAACAGGCCCACTGCGTTTCAACATTGCAGTGTGTGTGGGGAAGCCTTTGCTAAGGCTGATCCCCACACCACCTGTGTTTAGTGTCTGGGGTTTGACCACCTCGATTCAGACTGCCAAATTTGTAAAAGTTTTCCCAAAGCTACACTGGATAAGAGAGTGGGTAGACTGAGGGAAAGGGAGGCCGAGAAGTCCGCTGACCTGGATGGCCAGCCTGGTTTGGTTCTGACCGAACTAGAAGGAGTGCCCTCTGACCAGGGCGAAACTTCTTCGGGCAAAAGGAGAGCCGATTCTGAGGAGTCGGTTCTGGTTAAAAGAAAGAGAAGAGAAGAGAAAAATCATCTGGTTTGGATCCACAAGTTCTTTCCTCGACCACTGATGAAATTGCCAAAGCGATAAGGATAGTCCAGTCGCTAACTTCAGTTCCGGTCGAACCGGCACCATCTGGCAGGGGTTCGGTTCGGTCTGTTCCAGATTATACTTTAGAAGAATTTTATGAACCGGTGGAGGAGGAGGAGGGAGAGTATGAGGATAGTGATGATGATGGTGATTATGAAAGTCTGGATGTGCCTATTGACCCGGACATCTCCCCAGACAGACCTTCAGGTGTTTTTCCTCCTAGGCTTTCTTAGTCCTCTTCCCACTTTATGTTTTACAAGAAAGTGGCTGAAACCCTCCAGCTTCCAATGGAAGAAGCAGTAGAGGATCAGGAGGAGCCTGATTTTGTTGAAATGATGGAAATCCCAGAGTCCAGGAGACTGTCTATTTCCCTCCATAAATCTTTTGGGAAACAGACATTTAAAATTCTAAAGACTCCTAACTCCATACCTTCTGTGGATAGATGAATGGACAAGAGGTATACCCTTTCAGGCTCAGACATGGAGTTCCTTTCTTAGCAATGCAGGCATGTTGGGGTAGTGCAGGCTGCTGCCTGTGATAAGGCAAATATTCCCTTGGCATCACACCCCCCAGATAACGACTCCAGAAGGATTGATGCCATGGCAAAGAAGCAGTACATGGCAGCATCTTTGGGACTATATGGCCTACACAGCTAGATACCAGAGGTCCAGGTGGGACACTGTGCTGGCTCTGGCTAAACAGACCCCTGATCAGCTTGCCAAGGAGCTGGAGCAGGTGGCTATGGATCGGATTGAGGCATCCAAGGTGCAATTTCATGCTGCTGTGGACTCCAATGATGTTTCATCTAGAGTTATGGCTACATCTGTGGCCCTTTGGAGGATGGCTTGGCTCAGATGTACTAGCCTATCACAGGATACCCAGGCTAAGGCCATGGATTTCCCTGTCATTGGTAATTCTTTGTTTGGGGAGCAGACAGAGAATTACACGAAAAAGATGGATGAGTAAAGGACCACCTACAGGAGTGCTCAAGCCAAAGTAAGGCAAGCCACTCCTCAAAGGCAGCATTCCAGGGGCAGGGGCAGGCCCTTTCAAAGGCCTTTTTACCAAGCCCAGGCCTCCTCTTCTGCTTATGCTTAGAGGGGGTTCTTCAGAGGGAGAGGCAGATGGGGAATGAGCAGGCCTGCTTCCACCCCTCAGCCTAAAGCCCCTGCCAAGCAGACACCCTGATGGGTCTGCCCGGGCCGATTCTCCAATACCTGTAGGGGGCAGGCTGGCTTACTTTGTCCAGGACTGTAAGTCTCTGATATCAGACAAGTGGGTCCTGGAAGTAGTAAGCCAGGGACTGGTTCTCAGCTTCAAAAATTTTCCCAAGATGAGAACCAGATCCTTTCCACCTGCAAATCTATCAGAGATGCTTGCCCTAGAGGCAGAGATTTCTTCCCTCCTGGCTCTCAGAGCCATATAAAGGGTTCCTACCCTACACAAGGGCAAAGGATTGTACTCCAGGTACTTCCTAACCCCAAAAACAGGAGAATGGTGGCCTATCCTGGATCTAAGATATCTGAACAAGCACATTTTAAAACCAAAGTTCAAAATGGTGACTCTGGGAATAATTTTGCCTGTCTAAGGCCAGGGGACTGGCTAGCATCCCTGGACCTCAAAGATGCCTATTTTCACATTCCCATCAGATGCTCCCACAGGAAGTACCTCAGGTTTGAGTTGCCCTCAGGCCACTATCAATTCAGAGCAATGCCCTATGGCCTAACATCAGCCCCAAGGGTGTTCACAAAGTTCCTGGCAGAAGTGGTTGCTTTCCTAAGGAGAAAAAAAGATCTCCATCTTTCCATACTTGGATGACTGGCTCATAGTGGGTCAAGTCTTCAGACCAAGTCAAGTCACATCTGCAAATAACTCAGCAAGTGCTCACTTCCTTAGGATTCCTCCTCAGCCTTCCAAAGTCAGTTCTTGAGCCAGTACAGCTCCTCACCTTTATAGGGGCGGAGCTGGATACAATAAGGGCAAGAGCCTTCCTTCCCCTGGACAGGGCAAGGACCCTTATGGAACTGGCCTCTTCTTTCACCCTTCAGGTGTCTCGACCAGCAAGGCATTTCCTGCAGCTCCTGGGCTACATGGCAGCCTCTACAGCAGTGGTCCAGGAAGCAAGATTTCAGATGAGGGACATTCAGTTCCACTTAAGAGCCTTCTGATCCCAAAGAAAGGATTCCCTTACCAAACTAGTCCCAGTGACTTGAACCCTGATCCAGGCTTCGCAATTGTGGCAGGATAAGGACAGTTTGAGACAAGGAGTTCCTTTTGTCACTCAGTCTCATTCAGTGATACTCACCACAGATGCCTCCCTGCTGGGCTGGGGAGCCCACCTGGGGGAATCTTACCACCCAAGGGCTGTGGTCACCTCAATAATCTGTGCTTCACATCAGTCTCTTGGAACTCAGAGCAGTGTTTCCGGCACTGCAAGCCTTTTCCAAATCTATACAGAACAAGGTGGTCCAGGTCAGAACAGACAATACCACCACAATGAGGTACATCAACAAGCAAGGAGGCACTCGGTCTACGGCCTTGTGCATAGAAGCAATGAAGTTGTGGTCCCTGGCATATTCCCTGCAAACCTCTCTGATGGCAGTTCACCTCCCAGGGAAGGACAATGTCCTAGCAGATGCTTTCAGCAGGATATCCCAGGGCCATCACAAATGGACCCTAGATCCCCTAGTTTTGAAAGTGATTTTCTCGAGATGGGGCACTCCACAGATAGATCTTTTTGCAGCCCCAGACAGTCACCAACTTCCTCTCTTCTGCTGCAGACCCCCAGTCTTGGGCTCAGTCCCCCTGGATGCTCTGATTCTGAATTGGGAAGGGAAATTCCTGTATACTTTCCCCCTTCCCTCTCCTGTTCAAAGTGTTAGTCAAGATCAGATCTCAACCATGCAAAGTGATTCTGATTGCTCCAGACTGGGCCAGACAGCCCTGGTACCCACTGTTGCTGTCCTTAGCAGTCCACCTTCCCCTGTCTCTTCCCAGGAATTACAAACCGCTGACATCCTCTCAGGAGGATTTGGTATCCGAACCTCAAATCTCTCAATCTCAAGGCATGGCTTTTGAAGAGTTAGAGTTTGCTGATCTGCACCTTTCTCAAGGGGTTCTGGATATCCTTAAGGCTTCTCGAAAGCCTTCCACCAGAAAGACTTACAACTCCAAATGGAGAAGGTTCACTATTTGGTGCTCTAATAAGCATATTTCTCCAGAATCTGCTGGGTTGCCTAGAGTCCTGGACTATATGGTTCATCTTAATGGCTTAGGACTTAGGCCAGCTTCACTTAAAGTGCATCTGGCAGCTGTTTCTGCCTTCTTGTCAGTAGGCAAGCCCTCTCCTCTGTCAGCCCACCCTGTGTTTTGTAAGTTCTTCAAGGGATTGCTGCACACCAATCCCCCCCCTTAGGGACCCTGCTTCTGCTTGGGACCTTAATATTTGCATTGCTCAGCTTATGCAACCACCCTTTGAGCCTTTATCCTCTGCAATGCTTAAGTACTTGACTTGGGAAACTGTGTTTTTGGTAGCCATTACCTCTGCCAGGCATATCAGTGAATTGCAAGCCCTGTCAGTGGAGCCTGATTTCATCTCTTTCCATAGATATAAAGTGGTCCTAAGAACTAACAGGAAGTTTTTGCCTAAGGTGGTTTCAGATTTCCACCTTAATCAGCCTATGTCTCTCCCTGTTTTCTTCACTGACCATTCCTCCTCTGGAGAGAGGAGGCTGCATAGCTTGGATGTTAAGAGGACCCTCAGCTACTACATAAAGTGCACCAAGGATCACAGGTTTGAGTCCCTCCAGTTGTTCCTCACATATGGAGAGGTCAGTAAGGTCAAACCTGCTAATAAGAGATCTATTGCCAGGTGGATTGTCTTTCGTATACAATTCTGCTATGAAAAGCTGAGTAGAACCCCACCCTCAGGCCTGAGGGCTCACTCTACTAGAGGTACAGCTGCTTCCTTGGCTGCTGCCAGGGATATTCCTATCTTAGAAATTTGTCAAGCAGCCACCTGGAAAACAGTCCATACATTCACCAAGCATTACTCTCTGGATATCCAGGCTAGGAGTGATGCTCGGTTTGGCACAGCAGTATTTCAGAGCCTATTCCCAAAGTAGGTTTTGTCCCTCCTCCATGGAGGTACTGCTTGGTAGTCTGCAATAGTCAGAATACAGCAAGACTTCATGTTGTTTGAAGAAAAAATTACTCACCTTAGTAATGTTGTTTCTTCTAATGGAGTCTTGCTGTATTCTGACCTCCCCTCCCCTCTCAGAACCTGGTTTTTGGGATGTGGGTGGGCAGGAGCAGTGTTGGCACCCTAGAGGTGCCCCTTTTTCACCCTCCTTTACTTTGGGTGTGTGTTGTGTTTGTTTTGTGTTTATTTTTTGGGTTTCCTGACTTGAGTCTTTGTTTTGAAACAAAAAAAAAAAACCTTTTTAATAAATTTAGTTGCCAGTTGGCTAGTGTGAGTTTTACAGTTTCCACACAGAACTTCTAGTGAGTATTGCTCATAAAGATCTGACGGTTGGAGTTTAAACAACAGCAGACAGGGGCTTCAATGGAGTTCACGCTGAACGTTCCATGCTGGCCATGGAAAGTTAACTCTTTGTTCTCCAGTGCAGTTGAAAGGCAGGACCTAACTGCAATAGTCAGAACACAGCAAGACAGCAAGACTCCATTAGAAAAAAAACATTACTAAGGTGAGTAATTTTTTCTTACAGGTTGTCTTAAGCTTTAAACAGCTCAACTTTTACGGTTACTGTTATACTATGGTAATTTATGTTTTTTTATGTTTTAAAGAACATGTAAATATATAAGTCTAGTAGCATTTGCCCTTATTACCGTATAGAGCTAGCAGTCTTAATTGATTAGTTGATAAATCACTTGCTAGATTATGAAATATAGAAGACTGCAAATGGAAATCATGTTACCTAGCATTAAGGTATTCTGCTGAACAACTACGGAAAAGGGTCATTAACTTAAAGTAAATTATGGAAACCCGGAAATGCACTTATTCAATATAATGTTAAATACAATATATGATTAGGATAGGGTTAGTACCAATCCTGTTAGGTTCCAACTGATTTTATGGTACACTAAGGGACTGATAAGACTTTTAATACTGTCTGTAAGTTTTAAAGAAATTAGGTTATTTCACATTTGTTAAGGATGGGTAGCTAGATGCAGAGGGTATTCCCCGCACCTTGAAATGTGTAATGTGAGTTTTGACCTCCTTATAATTTTGATAAAGTCTAGGAATTTCCCACTGAATCTGCAGATTTTTTAATTATTATTCAATCCTGTTTTGTAAATAGGGCAAGGTTTGATTTAGAATATAAACTTGTCTGGGCAAACAGAACAAAATTAAATGAATTATTCTTCTCCCAAACCTAGCTTTGATTCTGTTACTTGCGTTTCAAATTAATGCAAGTTGCAATGCTGACTTGAGAAGTCAAAATACAGAAATGTTATTTAGTAACCAGCATAACAAAGATAGTATATGAATATTACTGCCACTTCCAGTTTGCCTGAGTGTCCTAAAATAAGGAGAAATATATTCTTCTACCGGAGGAAACTGCTGAACTTTAAAAATAAATAGATACTGGTGAAGCACCAAGTGAAATCAATAAAAATTAGTAAAGCACTTGCATTAATTAAATTCCAGTTAGTACTTAAACTTGCCGGTGACATTGAAACAAACCCAGCACCAGGATCACCTGAGAGACCTAGTTTAAAAATGTCCCATGAGAATGTGAGAAGTCTTGTTAAAAAAATAAATGAGTTACAAATCTGGGTCTAATAGTGGGGCCTATTCATGAAGGTGAGGTGTGGGCTACATACCTTGCAACTCGGGTGCATAGCCCACTCCGCACCTGCCCGGCTCCTGCTCACATTCATGGTGCACATATGCCCTCGATTGCTGGGTCGATCATGGAGCTCTGCACGGGAGCAGGCCTGGGGGCAGTATGGGGAGAGGTGAGCCAGCACTCCATGCATTCACTGCAGTGCAGAGTGCTGTGCGTGGGGGCTGCTGGCTCAGCATTCAAAAGGCAGCCGTAAACCACTGGGGCTGGCTACGTGCCCCTGGAGAAGCTTCTGCCAGACACAGCAGACATGGCAGGGGGCAACGGCCCCCCCAACAATGCTGCCCCTGCCATCAGGGAGGTCAGGAGTTATGTGGCCAGGGTACTCCCCCACTTCAGCATGGTCGGCGCTCTGCCCACGGGCTGACAACATGGTGTCCCAAGGGTGCAAGAGATCCCACTGCAGGTCCCTGCCAGGGCAGTCAATTGGCTGCCACCCAAGTCTGCCACTCTGCACCCACCTGCCCCCCAGGGGCCTGTGTGCTGGGGGCCACATATGGGAGCTGGGTGGGGACTGGTATTCATGAATATGGCCCTGCACAGAAATCCCAGAGATGTGGAGCTGCATGCCCAGTTATGTGCCTTTAGGGCACAGTTTTGTGAATAGGGATCAGTATGAATTTGATATACTAGGGCTTTCAGAAACTTTGTTGACGTAACAGATAAATGATTCTGAGACACAACTGGACAGTTTCTCCAGTTTTAGACAGGACGGAGGCAAACAAGGAGGGGTGTACTTTTTATATACTGGGCTATAGAAGGGCTGACTTTGGCACAATGGGGAATGGACTAGCAAATGGTCAAAAAGGAGGGGTAGAAGAACAATGGAGAAAAATCAAAACTGCCATCATAGAGACAACAAGCCTTTATGTGAAACAAATAAAGAAAACAAAGCGCATAAAAAAACCCGCTATGGTTCTTAAAAGAGGTGGCAGGGAAGGTTAAGGAGAAAAAGGCTGCATTCAAAAAGTATAAGGAATCACAGAAGGAGCACAACAGGAAACTGTATCAATTAAAGCAGAAAGAAGTGGGGAAGACAGTCAGAATAGCAAAGGCCCAAACCAAGGAAAAAATAGCCCACTCGGTTAAGAAAGGGGATAAAACCTTTTACAGGTACATTAGGGAACATAGAAAGGTTAAGGGAGGAATAGTGAAGATTAATAAAGGAGAAGGGAGGTGGACAGAGGGAGACAGTGAAAAGGCAAAGATACTGAATGAATACTTTTGCTCCGTATTCACAAAATAAGTTGAAGAGGAGTTACCTAAACCAGACAATATAAGCACTCTGGGTAGGTGGGGTTGACATCAGTCCATTTACAGAAGAAAGAGTCTTGAAAGAACTCCTAAAACTCAAGGTGGACAAAGCAATGAGGCCTGATGGGATTCACCACAGATTCCTAAAAGAACTAAGGGAGGACCTAGTGACACCACTGACCACACTTTTTAACAAATCATGGGAGGATGGGGTGGTACCTGAGGACTGGAGGAGGGCAGATGTGATTCCCCTTCACAAAAGTGGGAGCAAGGCAGAAGCAGGAAACTATGGACCTGTAAGTTTGACCTCAGTGATGGGGAAAATGGTGGAATCACTTCTGAAAGAAAGAATTGCTGAGTACCTAGAGGCCCGTGGGGCACATGATCCAAAGCAGCATGGATTTACAGCAGGAAGGTCATGTCAGACGAATCTAATTGATTTCTTTGACTGGGTGACTAAAGTAATAGACCAGGGACGGGCTGTGGATATGGCCTACCTAGACTTTAGCAAGGCATTTGACACAGTCCCACAAAAATTATTAATAATCAAGTTAGCCAGCCTGGGAGTAGGTTCCAGGGTAGTAGCCTGGGTAGCAAACTGGCTGCACAACAGGACACAGAAGGTAATAGTGAATGGAACACATTCCAAAGAAAGGGGGGTTACTAGTGGAGTACCTCAGGGCTCAGTACTGGGTCCAGTCCTCTTTAACATCTTTATAGGTGACATTGCAGAGGGTCTGGAGGGAAAGGAATGCCTCTTTGCAGATGACACAAAGATCTGTACCAGAGTTGATACACAAGGGGGGATAGAAAGGATGAGAAGGGACTTGGCAAGGTTGGAGGAATGGTCAGATATATGGCAACTTAGATTCAGTGCAAAGAAGTGCAAAGTAATGCACCTGGGAAACAAAAATCCAGGAGAAGAGTTCACAATAGCAAGGGAGGTACTAACAACAACAAAAATGGAATGGGACTTGGGAGTAGTCATATCAGATGACCTAAAGGTGGGTAAGCAATGTGAGAAGTCAGTAAGGAGAGCCAGGGGATACTGAGATGCATGAAGGGGCATCATAAGTAGAAAAAGGGAAGTGGTTATCCCTCTGTACAGACATTTGGTGAGACCCCATCTGGAATACTGTGTGCAGTTTTGGAGACCCCATCTTCACAAGGACATTGACAGGATGGAAGCAGTCCAGAGGAGGGCAACTAAAATGGTACAGGGTCTGCATCAGAAACCATATGAAGAGAGACTGAGAGAGCTTAATATGTATACCCTTGATGAAAGGAGGGATGGGGGGACATGATAGAAACTTTCAAGAAAGAAATCGACACAGTCCAAGAGGGTAGCATCTTTCAGAAAAAGAGATGTGTAAGAACAAGGGGACACAATTTAAAGATAGTGGGGGGACGGCTAGGGGGTAATGTGAGGAATTTTTTTTTTCATGGAGAGAGTGGTGGTTGCATGGAACCACCTTCCTGGGGAGGTTGTTGGGTCTAAAACAGTGGGGAATTCAAACATGCATGGGACAGACATAAGGCAGTTGTAGTGGGGCGTTGCAGGAAGTAGACTGTTGGTTAACTGGAATCTGCAGCTTATCCAATAGGTAGGGAAATGGGCAGACTGGGTGGGCCAAGTGGTCCTTATCTGCTGTCAAAGTCTGTGTTTCTATGTTTCTATATATACATTCTAAATTAGGGTTTCCTGAGGTCACCTGTTCTGGGAACATGGAAGGAACTGAATGCCTATTTGACACAGCAAGGCAGTCAGAATTGTTCACTGGTGGTATATATATTCCCCCACAAGGAACAAAATTGACAGTTTTGAACTAGTGGCTCAGAAGATAGTCTCACTTGCAGCAGACAGAGACATCAACCTTGTTGGAGATTTTAATGCCCCCTTGGGTAAGCCAAGAGGCAATAAATGGGAGCAATATTTCCAGATTTTGAACATCCAACAAGTGATAGTTAAAGCCACCAGGAAAGGATGTACCCAGGGACTGGTAATATATTAGATTTTATATACTTGTCAAAAACATTCGATATAGATAATTGCTCTGTCCTCCCCCCAAATTTAGGGGACCACAATCCTACTAAGTGTATTGTTCAAGGTAAATACTATTCTAAAAACAAAACCTATACATGTAAATGTTAAAACAAGTTATGCAAATTTTGTTCCTGCAAGCTTCTGTAATGATTTAAAATACCATTGATGGGACAGGATAAATATTTTACCCGATATTGATTTGGGGGTCGAGGATTTTACAAATACTTTTTGCAAATTTGTGACAGACTTACACCATATAAAATCACAAAGATTAAGAAAAAAACATGTACCATGGATAAATGCATATATAAGAAAACTGATTCATGTCAAAGGCAGACTATGGAAAAAGCCAATAAAAAAACAAATTTGGTGTACTGAGATTGCTATAAAAAAACAGCGAAATAGATGCAAGTCATTTATAAAACAAGAAAGGAGAAAGTACTATCAGTATATAATTGCAAATTCTACTCAAAAAATTATTGGAATATTATAAAATAATTAGAAAATCCACTAAAAGCAGGCTCCAAAATTAAACTAACGGATAAAGACGGTGTTATACTTAGTTAAAAAATAAGCTGCTGATGCACTTAATTGCTATTTTATAACTTTACCAGATATTGTTATACCAAACTCTGATAACAAAGATAATAAGATTGTGGAAAGTGAAACTTTTGAGAATGTAACTCTACTGTTCTACCTAATCAAAATAAAGATGAAAGAAATAGCTTCAGAAATTAAAACGCTAAATACTAAGAAGTCCTGCAGTCCTGGCAATCTTGAGATTAAGTTTCTAAAGGATGTGAGAAACATAGTGTTACCGGTATTAACTAAATTATTCAATCAGAGCTTGATAGCAGGTGTTTTTCTCAATAGTTGGAAGCAAGCAAAAATTGTACCAATTTTGAAGGGTAGTAATTCGAACAAATTTTCAAATTATAGACCGATAGCACTATCTATTCTTTCAAAACTGCTGGAATGTATGGTATACAATCAACAATATGAATATTTAGAGAAATACTGAAAACTGACACAGTTCCAACATGGCTTTAGGGCAGGCAACCCGATGGGCACAGCACTTGTGAACTTTGTTGACAAAGAGGTGTATGTGCTAGATGCTGGGGAGTCCATCGGTGCGGTGTTCATAAACCTGTCCAAAGCCTTCGATTTGGTAGATCATGTAATACTGATTGCCAGATTTAAAAAGATTGGCTTAGCCTCACATCCTATAGGCTGGTTTGCATCATATTTAAATTGAAGGAGACAAGTGGCCATAGATGGCCAACTATCAGAAATAGGATACTTAGACAAAGGTACTCCCTAGGGCTCAATCCTGGGGCCACTATTATTCTTGATATATGTAAATGACCTGCCAAAACATATCTGCAATACACATGTTAGGCTATATGCCAATGACACGGTGATACTGACATCAGCAAAAACTAATATTAGATAACCGTCAAGCCGAATGTGACATATTCTAAAACTGGTTCTGTGAATCTAAGTGCTTAGTGCTTGAAAAATGTAAACTGCGAATTTTTTTAAATAAAAAAATGGTTCACAAGGTATGCAAGAATTTGAAATTACTACACTGGAAGGCCAAAAACAGTCAGTTACCAAGCAGCATAAATATCTAGGAGTTATGTTAGACAGCTCCTTGTCATTTGAGTCACACATTGATATTACAGTAAGAAAAGTAAACTCAAGAGTCAGCGCACTAAGAAGGTAGGCTTCAATAATAACATTCAAGATGCATAATACTATAGCCACACAGTTAATTTTACCATATCTGGAGTATGGCAGTCTAGTATATGGGTTTGCCAACCAGAAGCAGTTGGATAAAGTCAGCTTAACATATAATCAATTGGCATCATTTGTCCTGAACTGTCCTGTTATGACTCATCATTGACTGCTACATCAAAAATTAATGTGGAAAGGTTTAGCATTATGACTCAAAAAACAGTGCATATATTTGATATTTAAAGTGAAAAATGGGCTAATTAAGAGTAATTTATCTTTTGCACATGAGAAGGATGACCATAAATACCATTTATGGGATGTTGTACACAGAGGTCTAACAATTCTAAACAGACTGGTACGATGCCTAGAAGAGGAAAGCCTCCTTGATGACAACCTGCATGGGTTCACAGGTGGTAGGTCATGTCAGACCAACCTGATTGAATTCTTCAGGGGTGTTACAGAGGTGTATGATCAGGGGGGAGCAGTAGATGTCACCTATCTGGATTTCAGGAAGGCATTTGACTCTGTCCCCAACAGGAGGCTGGTAAGCAAGGTAAGCAGTTTAGGAGTGGGATGCAAGCTTACAAATTTGGTGGAAGATTGGCTGGGGGTTGGGACTCAGAGGATAGTGGTCAATGGAAAGCATTCCAGGGAATGAAGGGTGATGAGTGGGGTTCATCAGGGATCGATGTTGGGACCCATATTGTTTAACTTATACATGGAGGACGTAGCAGAGGGTCTAAATAGGAAGGTGTGTCTGTTTGCAAACAACACAAAGGTCTTTAACAGAGTGGACACTCCGGGGGCTGGAGAAAGTGGGACAAGATCTAGTCAAGCTGGAGGAGTGGGCAGAAAGGTGGCAGCTTCAATTCAACACAAAAAAATGTAAAATAATGCACATAGGCTGCACAACCACAGGGCTACATCAGTGCGTGAAAAGTATTTGCCCCTTCAGATTTCTCTATTATTGCATATTTGTCACACTGGATGTTTTCAGCTCTTTAGAGAAATGTAATATTAGATAAAGGGAACCTGAGTGAACAAATAACACTTGTTTTTTTTTTTATTTCACCTATTTAATAGAAAAAGTTAATAACACCAACAACTGGCACTGTGTGGCAAAAGTAATTGCCCCTTACACTAATAACTGGTTTACCAGCATTTAGCAACGAATGACTGCAACCAAACACTTCCTATAATTCAATATCAAATCCTTTCACACATATTGTGGAGGAATTTTAACTCACTCTTCCTTGCAGAACTGCTTTAAATTCAGTAACATTTGGTAGGTTTTTGAGCATGAACTGCTGGTTTCAAGGTTCTGCCACAGCATCTATTAGGTTTAAGTCTGGACTTTGACTAGACACTCAAAACTTTAATTTACTTCTTTTTAGCCATTCTGATGTGGACTTGCTTTTGTGTTTTTGGATCATTGTCTTGCTGATGACCCAACTATCTACTTCAGCTTCAGCTGGCCGGAAGGATGACGGACATTCTCATAGAATGCACCTGGTACAGAGCAGAATCATGGTGTCCTTTAATTTTGGCAAGCCATCCAGGTCCTTAGGCATAAAACATCCCACACACCATCACACCACCACCACCATGTTTGACTGTTGGTATAGTGCTATATACTGTGGAATGCTGTGTTTGCTTTACTGCGAGAGACATTATAGGATCCATGTCATCCAAAAGTTCCACTTTGGACTCATCTGTCCATAGAACATTTTCCCCAAAACATGGATCATCCAGGTGGCTACACTTTGGCAAGCGGTGAGCATTTATGTTCTTCTTGATTTAGCAGTGAACTTTCCGCCTTGCTACTCTCACATGACCCATTTTGCCAGTCTCTTTCTGATTGTGGAGTCATGAACACTGACCTTAGCTGAGGCAAGAGAAGCCTGCAGTTCTTTGGATGTTGTTTTAGGATCCTTTGAGACTTCCTGGATGATTTCTACGCTGCACCCTTGGAGTAATTTGGGCAGGCCGCCCACTTCTGGAAAGATTCACTACTGTTCCAAGTGTTCTCCATTTGGAATTATAGCTCTCACTGTGGTTTGATGGAGTCCCAGAGCCTTAGAAATAACTTTGTAACCCTTTCCAGACTGATGAGGGCAACCACTTTTCTGATCTTTTCAGGAACTTCTTTGATCATGGCATAATGTGCTGGTTGAATCTTTGTGCTGGCAGCGTGACTCTGATGGTAGGGTCAAAATAAGTAGGGTTTATATTGAGCAGGGCTGGCTGTAATCAAAGCCTGGCTGTGTTCAATCAGTTGACTCTAATTATCCTTTTAATTGGTTGATTTAACTAGGGGCAATTACTTTTCACACAGTGCCAGTTGGTGTTGGTTAACTTTTTCATTAAATAATAAAATAAGTAAAAAAAAAAAGTGTTATTTGTTCACTCAGGTTCCCTTTATCTAATATTATATTTTGTCTAAAGACCTGAAAACATCCAGTGTGACAAATATGCAATAATAGAGAAAATCAGGAAGGGGGCAAATACTTTTTCACGCCACTGTACTTGCTTTTGGGGGATGCACTGCTGGTCACAGAGCAGGAAAAGGACCTGAGAATTTGGATTTTGAACACCTTAAAGGTTAGGAATTAGTGTGATTGTGTGGCAGGTAAAGCTACAAGAATGTTGGCGTGCATAGGGAGGGGCTTCACAAGTAGGAAGAGGGAGGTAATCATGCCACTCTACAAAACACTGGTCAGACCCACAAGTGGAGTATGGAGTGCAATTCTGGAAGCCACACTTGCACAGTAACAAAGATAGGCTGGAGAGGGTCCAGAGAAGGGCAGCCGAGATGGTTCAAGGGATGCAGGGGAGGCTATATGGGCAGAGACTGGTGGAGCTTGGTCTGTATACACTGGAAATGAGATGGGAAATAGGAGATATGGTTGAAATCTTCAAATACCTGAAGAGAATCAATAAAATGAAGGGAGGTAGCCTCTTAAGGCTGAGTGAAAACGAAACCACCAGAGGCCATGCATTGAAGCTGAAAGGGGATAGATTTTGTGGCGACAAAAGGGAGCATTACTTCTCAGAGCGGGTTGTAGGACTATGGAACAGGTTGCCAGAATGGGGTATGAGGGTGGATACAGTGGACACGTTCAAACGAGCATGGGACAACTACATGGTGCTAAACAGAAGGGAAAGAGGGGCAGAGAGGTGAGGCGTAGAGAGGCGGGAGGGGGTGGGCTATTTTCTTGGGCAGACTAGAAGGGCCAGGTGTTTTCTGCTGGCGGGATCTGTGATTCTATGATTACACATATATATGGACAAATGACCTTCCAGTTTAATGCTGCGAGGTTGTGGAACAACATTCTTCCATCATCAAGAAACCTGCCTAAGTTAAGCTGTTTTGTTACAGTAATTAGAGCAGCCCATTCAGAAGCTTTCACTTGGATGCAAATCAATTTGTCAATATCTGAAAAGTATTTTTGTTACTATGGTAATGTGGCAAGGATATAACACAACTGTGTTTTTAGAAATTTACTTTTGTAAACTTATTGATGAGTTATTCTCTGATTCAGTAAATATATATGTACATAAGAATGATTGGATGGAATTTGTTTGTAATTGCATGTTTTTATGTTTGCACAGGACAACTTTGTATATAGGTCCTCTGGCCCTAAGGTTTATAGCCTGTCAAAAAACTAACCTTTTAACTAACTATTCAAAATTGGGCAAAATGGAGTGCAAATATTTGTGCTGCACTTTGCCCTTGTCTGGATACCCTAAAATGCTGTAGTCAGTGGAATAATGCACTGGCGCTATTCCGCTGAATATAGGGCCATTGTGACCCAGTGCTAAGCTACTTAGTGCTGGGAAGACATGGCTTCCGAAATAGGGCGTCATAATGGCTTGCACTCATGCTAAATTTCCTATATTTAAACTGACCCATGCAAATGAGCTTATTGGGCATGTAGGGCACTGAGGCCATTTGCATGCCCATTATGGACTCATTTGCATGGGTAGCCCAGCAATTTAGCACGGCACCACCCCACTTTCCCAGTCCCAGAGAGCTATCCCTGGTGGCTAGTGGTCCCTCCTCTCACCAGTCGCTGTCCTGATGTAAATCATCATCATTCCCTGGTGGCTAGTGGTCCCTTCACCTGCCAATCACCATCCTGATGTAAAATAATGTAATTTCCTGGTGGCCAGTGGTCCCTCCCCCTCGCCAATTGCCATCCCAATGTAAAATAACATAATTCCTTGGTGGCTAGTGGTTCCTCCCCCATCTGATCAGTCACTGAACCAACATATATAGTTTCCCTGATGGACAGTGGTCCCTCCCCCTACCTGATCTCTATAATAATTTTACACCATTCCCTGGTGTCTAGTAGATCCCTCTTCCTGTCCTCGATCCCCTGTAATATAATGTTACACTATTCCCTGGTGTTTATCAGATTCCCCACCCCAGCAGGTATTGCCCCACCACCTCACTCCCGCCATCCTGAACCCAAGTCAGCAAATGGCACAGCCCTCCACTCATTACCATGGCCGGCCACTAAATGAGCTGTCAATGAGCATGTATGTTATACAAAATATGCTCACTGATTGCTTTATGTCAGTTAGGGAATACTGTATATAAATACATATGTGCTAAAACCAAAGTCTGAAGTATAGACTGTATAGGTAGATATTCCATCCATCATCCTCATTTAGAACTTTTGGTTGTAGGCTGTTTAATTTGTGTTTCTTTCCAGAAAAGTTTCATTTGTAAGGTAAAAAAAAAAAAACTGATAGAAATACTCTGTTGCATTTTATAAGTGAGCACCCAAAAGACATAAAAAACAAAATATCTTATGGTCAGCTCATACATGTGAAATGCAATTGTAGTGTAAAAAAAAGTGATGGAAAAGAAATGGCAGTTACATGCCAGAGGTTCATTAATCAGGGATATGCACAAGGAATTTTGCTAAATGCTGTACAAAGAGTTGATGCTACAAACAGAGAAGACCTTCTCAAAAATAACACAAAACACACCAGAAATATAAGGCCAAATAACTTTCAGTACCTCATTTGCTAGGGTCTCCCTTAGAAATAAATGAGATTGGGAAAAAGCACTAGGACGTGCTAAGTGCTGAACCTAGCCTCACAGAGGAAGTAAGAACAGGACCCAGAATTACATACAAATGTGCTCCAAATTTAAAAAACACCCTTGTAAAAACTCTGTTCACTTTAAAACAAGTAAATTTAAAGCCAGACTTGATGCCAGAAAGACCAAAGGGGAATTACAGATGTGAAAACTGTTCACAATGCAATATTACTTACAATACAAAAACTTGTAAGCATCCAAAAATAAATAAACAATATGAAATAAAGGAATTCATAAACTGTAATACTACATAGAGGATAGTGTATGATCGATCATACACAATAAATAGGTAATGTATGGGGAACAGGTAACAACTGCATTGTATTCGCATTGAGAGGTTACCATGGTCTGTAAACCTCAAGAGCACAGCTCGAGAGGTTTGCAGTAACCATGGTAACCTCAAGATGCAAATGCAATGCGGTTGATAACTGTTACCCATACATTGTCTTATATAGTGTATGGGGGAACCAGTTAAAAAAAGACACCTTTGATAACATAGAGAAATGCATTAAATGTACAGGGCAAATTAAATGCTTACCTCGGAGTGAAGACGTGAACACGGAGGTGTCCGAGTGGCCGAAAAAAAGATTTATTAAAAACAAATGAACAGATCTTGTTCTCTTATACTTTTTACAGATTCCTGTACTAATCACATTTAAAATAGGAAAAACAATAAAAGATAAAAACAGCACTGTCCCATGTGATTTGGAAATTAAGGCTGAATCTAGGGGTCAAACGGGTCAGCGTAATCAGTGCGCCATCTGGAAGTGCCACTGGAAAAGGCCATTTGCAGAGCACTCTTCTCAAACACCAGGTAACTGATGAGTAAAGGAAATAAGAAAAGAAGTAAGCAAGTGAGGAACTCCCATTTTGGTTTGAATGATGCCGAGTGCTGTGAAAGACTGCAGTGTGCTGGTGCAATGGAATGTTTACCTCGGCAGCATTCTTTTTTTGCTATGCCATCGATGTGGCGTACCCCCAATGGGTTAACAACTTTAATTACATCACATCAATAGCATAACAACATGGGGAAAAGATGAAAATCACCACATAACAATGTTCTACCATACACTATAAGGATGTTTATCACTCAAGTGGTTTCCATGGTAACAGTAGACCCTGAGAGCACAGCTTAAGAGGTCCCATTACCACAGAAACCTTGAGAGTAAAAAAAAATCTGTGTTGTGTATGATCGATCATACATAGTCTTTTATAGTGTATGGGTGACCATAAATTGATGGATTTGTCCTTACCTTTGTGTTTTTTCTCACCACTCCTCTCTTTCGTGTCCCGCTGTCCACCGTGGCTGTTTCAGGAACAGCAAAGGATAGCAATGTGCATGCACAAAGATGTTCCCAAGTTGTGCTGCAGTAGCTACTTAGCTGCTGCAGCACAACACAAGCCATGACATAGCTACTGCAGCACAACAATGCTGTTCGAGGGATGGACTTCCATCCTCAGCAATGTTCCACCATACACTATACGTGTTATCTATATGCTTCAATACCCATGTGGACAAGTGTTCCTAGGACAAATTAAAAGGGTTCTCAAAATGAGAATAGTAGAGCACAAAATGTCTATTAGAGTGGACAATGTGAACTATGCAACTGCACATTATCTAAAATACGGACATGGGTCAGTGGCAAGCCTACATTTTAAGTATTGAAAAAGTGAATTTAACAATACGAGGGGGAGATCTGCAGAAAAGATTGCATCTATGAGAAGCCTTTTGGATACATGAATTAAATAGCCTACAAACAAAAGGTCTGAATGAGGATGATTGACTGAATAGCTACCTACTGTATAGTGTCTGTACTTTGGACTTTGGTTTTAACACTTGTTTGTATTTGTATAGAGTATTCCCTAATTGACATAAAAAATGCCATGTTTTTTACTTTGTTATATATGCACGTTTGTATGTGGGTATTTTCACATTCAAATCACTGTGAAACCAAGCTGATGCCTATTACTATTGTGGCGTCATTGAAACATGGTCACAGGGGCTCCGTAACTGAGCCACACAGTTGCCATGGAAATAATTAATATAAGAATGCAAAGGACAAATGGGTGGGTAGCACTGAAGATGGAGTAGCCAGACTCTGAAATGTAAGTAAGCACTGTTCATTGTAGCTGTCCCTAGCCAGGGGAGCGGGTGTGCATCTTTCAGCAATAAGGAAAAGTAAGAGGTGGTCCTCTGCTATGAAAAAGGCTTGCTGAAAGAACAGCAGAAAAGCGCAAAAAAGAAATATAGGCACACCAGTTCAACAAGAAATATTGGATTGGGACAGCTGAGCCAGAAGAAAGGAGATTGTTTTTGGTTCCGCACAAATCGGGGCTATGCACCTGGGACTCAGCATATAATAAGGTTTTTTCTTGCAAGTTTGCACATAACTGTTTGCAGTAAGATTGCAGTTTGTGTTTGAATTTACTGTACTGTCTCTATTTATTTTTAAATAACATTTTGAATAAAGAAAACAGGAATTAAGTGCCTTTATTCAGATAAGAGTGTGGATGACATGATCCATAGGACTGCTCATGTTATCTAAGTAATAACCCTCCATCCAGCACCTTCTGTATCTAACAGGGTAGATAGCTTAGTCCTTTGAGCTGTGCAGACTTTTAAAGTTTTTCAAAACGTATTTGAACTTTGCTAAGGAATTTGTCAAACACATTCTGTAGCTGAATTAGGTAATGCATTGCACATGTAAGGTGCCAGGTAGACAAAAGTTCATATGCCCTGTTCGAACTGGCTGTAGGAACCTTAAAAGTAAGTAATCCAGAGATCTGAAGTTATAACCTGGAGTTATTCTACTCAGAGTGCTTGTCAATAGACCCCCAAATAATTTGCCAAAAACAGACCCGTATGCCCTGAATTTCAGTTAGCAATTGGTTAGCAGATGAGAGACTTCTATGACTTGTCTGCTATTTTATTCAATTACAGTGTTTACATTGACAGATTTTCATTATCTGTGGACAAGACTAGGAATTTCAAAATTGACTTAAGTACCTTGGGGTATGTTTGTATTCTTCTGTTGTGATTTGATAAATACTAAAGGTGTCAGTTTATTGTCTGCAATTTTAGTGTAAGGTTGTGTAATGTATTAGTAGGATTATTTCTGATAAAACTGTTTTATTTTCTATTTATATAATGCTATCACTCATAAATGTCTAACTTGTTATGTAAAATGTAAATACACTGTAAATGAATGATTAATAAGATTAGATACCTTTCCTTTTTATAGTATCAACAAAGCAATGTTAAAAAATCCATGTCATTTAAAAATACTTCATTAAGTCATTACTTATAAGAGTAAAAAGCAAATTACTAGAAAGCCACAATATTATTAAGGATGCTTACTCACTCGCAGGCAATTATATTGTTTAAAGGAACACTACACCCTCATATCTTGTAAATGTTATTTGTTTCCATGTCAACAGACAATTATTTTCATGTAACTGTTACGGCTATATGTGATTGCTTTAATTTCTTTTCACTGTTCATGCTAGTCCCTGTAACTATTCTGGAGGTCTCTATTTTCTGGTTGTTGAAATATCGTTGTCTTTGAAAGCTGCATTAGCATATGAGAACATGATGTATCAGCACCCTTTAGACTCTACAGCATGCCTGTCTGCCTAATAGAATTCACCAAAACAAATTGCAGCAAGGTATGAAATACTACATTTACCTTCAGTTAGGTTTGCAAATGAAGTTGTAATGCAAATGTTTCCCTATAAACTGCATTCAGTTTGTGTGTTTCCACTGAATTTTTTTCAGGATATTTGTACTGTCAGTTTAGAGATACTGTACATGATATAAATGGGTGCTGTGACATCACATTTGCATACGCTAATGCAGCTTTCATAGACAATGAGACTTCAACAACCATAAAATGAAGACCTGCTGGATAGTTACATGGGATTAGTATTAACTGTGAACACAGACTAAAACAAACATGTATATCCACCACAGCTATAGGAAAAGAGTTGCCTGTTGACATGGAAACAAAATTTGCAAGATATGAAGGTGTAGTTTTCCTTAAAGAGTCATATAAGAGTCCAGCAAATAGAACAATAAATTTAGAATCAGTGTTTCAACGTGTAGTCAATTTTCAGGGAGCTACTACAACCCTTCCCCCAAAAAAACAAAAAACAAATCTAGAATAAAAAGTTTGTTTATGTAAAACTATTCTTTTTTTTATTCTTTTGATAACTGGGTAAGGCCGACTAGGCACAAATGCCTGTTTTCAGGGGCAAGTCAGGAGAACTGGGGAAGTTAAGTGACATGCTAAGAGTCGCACTGTATGCAGCTGGAGGTTGTGGGAACCAAACCTTGATCTGCTGGATGTACCAAGCTCATTCATAGCTCATCACTCTAACCTTTAGAATGTACAGTCAGCCAGTTCAAACAAACTATAATTCAAAATATTTTATGCTCACAGTACTTTTTACTTTGCAGACCATCCCAGAACAAAGCCTTATAGTCATGACCATGATTCTAGATGTAGTGCACACTAACTCAGTGGTGGTAAGAGCTGTGAGACTAGGGGAGCCACTGGGGAACAGTGAACATAACTCGATTTTGTTTGAACAGGCCTTGGATCTGTAAAGCCCCAATCAAGGGCTGAAGTCCTTGATTTTAGAAGGACAAACTTCAATAGGCTGAGGGAGCCGGTCAGAGAAAAGTTAATAGGGGTAAACAGCATAGGTGGGATGGCAGAGAGAGTGGGGTAAGTAAGGGGGCTATTCTTGTGGCATCTAACTTACGCTTGGAAATGATAACCAAAAAGAACAGGGGGAATCGTAAGGCTAACTGAGGGAGGCTGGGTGATAGAGGAGGATGGGCAAAAGGCTACTGTCCTCAATGATTACTTTTGCTCAGTTTTCACTAGGGATGATGGTGGGCCCTTGCCAGAGAGTGGCATCAAGGCAGCCACTAATGGTGTCCAGGAGATGAGGTGGCAAACATTTACAAGCAAAGGGTCCAGAAATGGCTGACATCCTTAAAGTTAGATAAGGCCCCAGGACCAGATGGGTTGTAGCCTAAGTTTCTCAGGGAACTGTTAGCAGAAGTGGCAAAACCCCTGGTAAGCATGTTCAACAGCTCACTGGGGATGGGAGTAGTTCCAAAAGATTGGAGAGTGGCTGACATGGTTCCACTCCAACAGAGTGGGGGTGGGGGAGGCAAGGAACAAGCGGGGAACTACAGACCTGCCAGTCTTACCTCTGTTGTAGGGAAGCTGATGGAGTCAGCGGCCAAAGAGGATCTTGATTAGACAAGACTGTTAGCTTGATCTTAATAGACAAGATAGTTAGCGTTGCACAAGCCCTGCCTCTGAGGCAGGGCTTGTGCAACGCTAACTGTCTTATCCTTTTTGACCATGAATAAATGTATTTTTTCTGCATCAGTATCATCATTTGTGGCTTACTGAATGAATAGTGAGCTGTGTGGACATATCTATTGATCCACTAAAAATACTACCAACAGCTTAATCTGGTTCAAGGTCAGTTGGTGTTCATCTGTATCCCCCTCCCCCAGGTCATGCCTGAAAATAGGCAGAATTTGTCTAGTGCACTTACCTGGTCAACAAAAACTAAAGAAAGAAAGAAAGAAAGAAAGAAAAGAAAGGAAGGAAGGAAGGAGAGAGAGATTCAGACGGTCATGGATTTCCTGCAATAAGTAAGGTAACACACTACAGTGCACAGTTCATTTGGCTTTGCTTGTTGAAGAATATGAAGGTTCTAGATCTGGCTAAGGTCACAGTAAACTAGGTAGGTAACTGGCTGAAGGGGAGACAGCAGAGGGTTGTGTTCAACAGGGTCAAATCAAAAGAGAGGAAGTTCATGAGCAGGGTACCACAGGGATCTGTCCTGGGTCCAGTCCTCTTCAGTATGTTCATCAGTGACATTGCTGAAATAATCCAGGGAAGGTTGTGTCTCTTTGCAGATGTCACTAAGCTCTGTTGAAGGGTGGATAGTAATGAGGGAATCAGGGGAATGCATAGAATGCATAGGGACTTATGAAATCTAGAGGGGTTGTCTAAGGTTTGGCAGTTTAAATTCAGTACCAAGAAGTGCAAGGTTATGCACCTAGGGAACAAGAATCCTAGGACAGAGTACTGGATGGATGGGGTGAGACTTAGCACTATGGCTATGGAACGGGATGAAGTAGTCAGTGATGCCCTAAAACAATTGAGTCACTGCAACAAGGTATTTATCAAAGAAAGTATGATGCTCGCCTGCATTGGGAAGGGTATTGATAGCAGAAAGAAAGAAAGAGATAATACTTCCCCTATATAGATCCTTAGTGAGGCCACACCTGGCGTACTGTGTCCAGTTCTAGAGTCCTCACCTCAGCAAAGCTCGGGATAGGCTGGAGACAGTGCAGCCCAGGGTGATGAAAATATTCAGGGCCAACAGAGCAGGTCCTATGAGGAGCGCCTTAAGGCACTAAACATGTACTCGCTAGAGACCAGAAGGGAGATGGGAGATATGATAGAGTCCCTCAAATTCCTTAAAGAAATTAACAGGGTGAACTGTAGGGAACTATTTAATTTGAATACTAGCTCACAGTCACATGGACATGAGTGGAAATTAACAGGAGGGAGATCAAGAGGGACATGAGGAAGTATTATTTTACAGAAAGGGTAGTGGAGTCATGGAACAGTCTATCAGATTAAGTGATAAGTGTAAAAAACCATTGGTGGTTTCAAACACGGTTGGGAAAGAATGAAGTGTATAGTGCTTGCTTGGAGTGGCTGAAACTGGGAGGAGAATCGGGGGGTTGGGGAGTGCTAGGACCCTGGAGGGACAGTAGGTCCCAGAGCTAAATAGGGAATTTGGGCAGACTGAATGTACTATGAGTCTTTTTCTGATTTCATTTTCTGTGTTTTTATCAAACACTGTTTGTAATTTTATTTTCTAATTTCAAAATGCATTTATAGGGACACAGTCAACTTCTCACTGAATGATGTTGATCTTTTTAAACTAATGTGTAGTCTAGAATAAATCAACTTAAAAAAAGAACATTTTATTGATTTAGTGGCACTAAAACAAGGGTGCCGCATTCACTTATAGTGGGCATGCTCTTGGTTTGTATAATGTAGCACAGCACACAGTTTGCCTGGTTTACTACTAGTAGCAAAGACAGTATGTGAACTTTATTTGTATGAAAATTGGTGACCAGGCTCATTGAGCCAGAGTTTGTTTTCAGGTACAACTCAGGACTACTGTGAATATGCCTAATCTCTCTTTGTAACTCTTGCCCCCATGCCTCTAATCAGCTTGGCGACTCTGTGCTAGACCAGCTCAATCTCTTCATTTCCATTTTTTCACTATGGTGACCAGAACTGGATGCAGTTCAGTCTAGCCAAGGCCTTTTACTGAAAGAGGATCACCCCTCCATTGACCTGGTCTGTATCTCCCTCCTAATGTATTTCAGTGCTGCATTTGTTCTCTTCACTGCAGCAGTATTTTTCCTGTCTAACTCAGCTTACTGTCCACATTTTTCCCAAGATCCATTATTTCAGTTGTGCTTTCCTCTGTTGCACTATGCCACTACTATACAGAGTGAATATGCGACCCAGAATCCTTGCCTCTGGGTGTAGTACCATGCAGTTTCTCACCTTAAATCTGAGCCCCTGTGTCTTTGTCCATTCTCTTTATGTGCTTTGGTCCCCCTGTAGTGCATTCCCCTGGCTGTGGCCAATTTTCTGTCCAGTTTAGTGTCTTAAACAGATTTCAGTAGCCTGCTTCTGACTCATTGGAGACTCCACTGTAAACATCCCTCTATGCTGTATGGCAACCATACACCACCAGTCTCTGCCTCCTACTGTTTCAGCCCATTTACTGTCCCTCTCCTAGACACTTTGTGAACTCCATATTATTCTACTTTCCTCATAAAGTTTCCATGCAGTATAGGGTTCAATCCACAAAGTCTTATGCCCACCGCACAAAGGGTTCAAAGGGTGACCTAGGATGTGTAGGATGATAGGATAATAGGCCAGTGATAGGACCTAGGATGCCACTCCACAGACAGTTCACAACCTGCAGATAGTGACCCCTACCTCTGCGCAGATGATTAGGCTGTCAATGTGTGTCTGCACGTATCTGTAAGTTGAAGTGTACTGATATATTTTATAAAACTGTGATCTGAACTTTATTCTTTATTTCCTGTTTTTAATATTGCTCTTATTTGTATTGTTAGGTGCCCAGAGCCACTGGGAATGGGTGCCATACAAATAAAAGTTGCCTTGCCTTGCCTTTATGAGCATCCATAGCACAATCTGCACACTACAGAGGCCTCTGGAAAAGGATGCAGTAAACACCAGGGGTATCCCTGCTATAAATCCTGTGCCCCTCTAGACACTGTACTCTGTCACACTAGCCCCAGCTGTTGCTCTCAGTCCTCTGAGTTGGCATAGAGAGCTGGAAGGCATAGGGACACCATTTGTTTTTGTTTTAAAATTTCAACTTGTTTAAAAGTTGATAACAGCAGTCCACACAGACTGACATATCCTGTGATCATTTGCACTGCTCATGGCAGGGTATCCATGTGCCAGCCAACCTGAGCATCCTGTTTGAAGACCAGTGCCCTGTCCAGCTTTGCTTCTGGACCACCAGCTATGTTGGACAATGTTTCATTCATGTGGATAGTGGTGGCAGAGGATGGAGAATCCTGCCAGCTGCAGAGCAGAACCAGGGATGCAGCTGTACAATCTAGCAAAGTCCAAATCATATATCCGCAGGCTCCACTATGGATCCAACCCACAGCATCAAAGGCAATGAGGAAAACCAGATAAAGTGCATTCACTACCTTGCTTCTATCCAGCTCCCTTTTTGTGTTTACACTGCCCAAGCTACTTCTATATTCAAGGAACAAAAGGGGAGGCAAGAGAGACAGTGCCTTGGGTGGATGGGACACATTGTGACTGGACAGATCAACACTTAAAACTTGAAAGATTGCTCTGTGACTTACAAACTCACAAGTAGATCCAAGAAATCCAACTTTATATACTAGTGGATTTTTTTTATAAGGGCATGGATTCCTACCAAGTAATCACCCCTTTCATCTGATAAGTAACCCAAAATGGAAGATGACTGCTAAGTAAGAACCATTTGTATTTGCTGTGTCTGTGCTTGAGAGGAAACTCCACTTTAAAATTTGAAATGGAGCAGTTCCTTCTATATAACAAAAAGAAATGTTAACCACAGAATTGAAAAAAAGGATAACTAGAAACAAAGGGAAAGGTTACTTTCTTCTAAAGAAAGCTCACCTCCGTCAGGCCCTCTTGATAGACATTTGGTCTGAAGAAGCTGTGGTCAAGAAGTTTGGGAGGTAGAGATGACAGTAGCATTTTCACCTGCATCAGTCTCAAAGATCATTGTTTTACCTGATGTCTGCCTGAAGCAGATAGCACTTCAAATATCACCACTGCAGTCTGCACCAGAATTCGGTAAGGTTATTAACCAGTAAAAAGCTATATGTATTAGCAACAGGCAAGACTGAATATCTTAGCTCATCAGTACAGTGGTAGGGATACTGCTCGAAAAGGGTTGTCAGAGGGTGACTGGGGGTGAGGAGAATTAGGTGTCCTAGGGAAGATTCTCCTCCTCCTGGTGGGGGGGCTGCATAAGTTTGCACCACCTCCACCTGTAGATGTATGGGTGATGGAGCACATGGGACACAAAGAGGGAGAGATGCGCCATGCTTTCATATCGTGTGAGCATGCCAGTGCATGCTCACATTGGAAGCTACATCCCAGTCCCGATGTCCCTACAGGGCTACAGGACCCATGGTACAGAAGAGAAGGGGAGACTCATAAAAATATGAAAATAAACATCTTCACCATTATTTTCATGAAGTCTGGTACATCCAGACTGAAGACAGGTAAATCTGCAAACACAGCCAGAGCAGAGGAGGCATAGAAACAGTAAAATAAAGAAAAATAAAACTGAATGTCTTAGTATACAGGCTGGATCACCCTGAAACTGATTTTGGAGCCAATTAGAAAGAAATTACAGAATTGAAAACTATGTATAAATAGTTTGAAGGGAAAGTTTCACCAATATGCACATTACCTACTGCTTAGACTGTGTTTCAGTGTGTTGAAAAATTGAAGTGACAGAACATCAGCTTTGCTGCAGTGATTTACTATTTGGAGATCTTGGATACTCAGTTTGAGCTTATCATGGACATAATGTGGAATGTGCTGTCCTTTGCTGACCATTTATCACAACGCATGTCAGGTTTCCAGTAAGTACAGAAAGCAACCATAATCAGCAGGTACTGAGCCAAAAAACAAAAAAATGGAGCATAAATTTCCTGTGAAATAACCACAGAGCAGCTTCCATTTCTTAGACTGAGATATACTATAAAGGGTGACATGAATGAGTAGGGTTATAGACTTTTTGGAACAGCAAATTTAAAATAGTTCCTGATGTATGTTTTGCAAGTCAAATCTGCTTTACAAATCTGAAGTTATCAAACCAGGTGGATTACTAGTGCTGAATGAAGATACAGTGCAAGCCATCCTAATCTTCCTGCTTAACCACAAAATGGTTTATCGCATTAGGGTTCTGTAATACAGTGCTTCCCTTTCAAAGCAGTATAATTCAAGGTATAACATAAGCAGAAGTGTTAAATTATTGTGCCTAATCAGCACACTAAGGTAACATTTCAGCTAATATGGTACTTTAAATCATACTGCTGTAAGGGGGAAATGCTGTATTGTAGTACTTTAATGTGGTAAACTATTCTGCAGCAAAATGTAAAATTAGGATGGCTGCCACAGTAGGTGAAAAAATGTGTATTTTTTTTATTTAAATTGGCCAATCATCCACCAATCTTGCCTAATCAGAAAGAAACACTACTTCATTGGAAACGTCTCACCAAATGGACTTTCAATTGTTAAAGCCCCTATAAATATCAATAATTTGGGGAACTGATGGTATTAGAATCATTGAAGATTAGTAATGTGTTCTTATTTCTTACAGTTTATTCCAACCAAGGGTACTGAGAGAAGATTTAGTAAAACTGTAATGTTTCCTTTTGAATCTCTGAACATTTCACTCAGACTCTTGGTAAAGACAGCTTAGACTAATGCAATTATTTTGTTGGTTTCTAAAGACTGTAAATTGAAGTTATTTTTTATAAACTGGTGATTTGTGTTTAAATTAACTCTTTTATATCAGGCTAACACACTTCAGTATGCTAGAGAAATATGGCCAAGAGGTGGCTGTGCATATCCTGTTTTCTGGTCTTGTCATATGTTGCAACCATTTTGCCAACAGACAAAGTCAAAGGTTGATAACCTGTTACAAGATTTTGGCACCACCACACCAACCGCTGCCTTTTTACTGTCATTTACTGACCATGTTAAAAAAAAGGATTATATTAAGCTATTGGGAATATTATTTACAGCCACAGGAAAAAAAAATCTCAAGATTATGGTTAAAGTCAAATGCCTCCAATGGGAAAATACTACAATGGATATTTACAAAGAAATAACCCATCAGGCTCTCCAAATTTCAGAACCAGTGGAATGCTGGGTTATTACATATTATGACATGAAGGCTAACTTACAGACAGGTTTTGTGCACTTGGAAGGGCAAGATAGAGTGAATGGGTGACTAGAGAGCTAAGTGAGGAAAGATTTTATAGGGTAATACTAGTGGCCCAGGTTCCTCCATTTGAACCTCACTGCTGGGAAGGGGGAGAACTGACATTGAAAATGTCCACACAAACTGTATGATGTCTTGGATAATTATTACTCATGATTTTCATCAATATTATTCATTACCTCTGTCTATAAACAAAAATTGTAATCAACTTTAACTTTTAAGTTTGAAAAGAAATCCTTTGGAGTATAACTACCTGTATTTTCGGACAAACTTTCTTTTTGTGACACATATCCAAAGGTTTCAAGTGGGCCATTCTGACAGGATGGGATTACCTCAGCTCAGTTGTCAGAGCATCAGGAAAGACTGACTCATTTTTCATTGAATGGATGATGATTTAAATTTATGAATGTATTGCCTTGTACATTTTATTGCTTGTTCTAATTTATTAGTTTATGGTATGCATATATATATATAAAGTAATGATTATTTTCACCTAGGAATTTTTCTAAGGTGAAAAAGTATGTTGATTTCATTTTTGCCTTTTCTTCTGCTGTATTACACATTTACAAAAGACAACTAAAAAATTTAAAAAAGACAAATAACTCAAGACAAAGCTGAGTACCATTTGGTTTGTGTTGTGTGTGTGTGTGTGTGAGGGGGTACTAGTCCACCCTCTTGTGTAGTTAACTATTATAAAATACAGTAAGACACTGCATATTTTTAGAAACCAACAAAGTTAGGAGCTTATTGTCATTGGTATAACTAGTTTGTGTCTCAGATTTTCTGGCCTGAGGTGGTGTGTAAGGAGCTGTTCTCCATTGATACCCATGCAGAAAATCAGCAATGTGATTTGCCATGTTTGCTCCTTTAACTTTATATGGAGCATATTGATATGCCTGTACTTGAATGGGCTAATTTCTCTTGGGCTTGCTCTGCTAAGAGCAGTCACATAAATCTGGAGGGCGGGTGATCACTGAAAAGAAGGGAAGAATGACAAAGGCATGTACAACAAGCATTTTTCAATGCTGAATGTTTGCTTGCAGTGTAACAAGGCTTTAAAGAGCCCATCTTGTTGTTGGGACAACTCTGAGAAACATAATATCTGGACACAATTTAGCTTATATGACACCTTTTTTTTTGAAATTGCAGCCTTTATTTTTTGTAATTATTATAAACATTTGCATGAAAACAGGACCTCTGTCCTATTTTCTTTGTCTGCTTGTCCACTTCTGAAGTCACAATTCTATTTAAGACATTCCAGTCTGTTGCTGTAGAGATATCTGTGATGTCACAAACAGGGCATTATGATGTCATGTGTAGGCAAGCAGCAAAGGCTAATAAAGTCCAGGGGACCATAATCTTGTTTTTATGTAACTTCCCTCATTATAAAAGAAAAATGGAAAATAGTTGCACAAAATATAGTTCTGGCTGAATGGTACAGAGGGTGAAAGCACAGAATTGCAGTACAGTGGGTTGCAGGTTCAGCCGTCTCAGGTGCCTCAAACAGTAATTGTCTAAGGAAATCTGCACTACAGAGGAAGAAAAAGAGGAGATATTGTTGATGGGGGACCTGAATATGGCAGATGTTAACTCGAGCACCTTTGCTGCAGGCACATTCAAGAGCAGTGTCATTCTTGATGCCCTACAAGGGGCATGCCTTAGACAGCTAGTGTTGGAACCCACTTGAGAGGGGGCAGTCTTAGACCTGGTACTCTCAAACAGGGATGGAGAAAGGATCTCAGATTAGAAGTGGGTAGCCATCTGGGAACAAGTGACCGCCAAACAGTGTAGTTCACAATAAACACAGCCATGGAGTCAAGCCGTACAAAAGCAAGAGTATTGGACTTTAGGAGGACTGACTTTGGGAAAATGAGAGAGTGCCTCAAAAAAGCACTAGCAGAAGGAGGGGTAGAGGAACAATGGGGAATAATCAAAACAGCCATCACAGAGGCAGCAAGTCTTTGTGTGAAGCAAATCAACAAAATAAAACTAAGGAAAAAAAACACCATGGTTCTCAAAAGAGGTAGCAGGGAACGTTAAGGAGAAAAGGATAGCATTCAGGAAATATAAACCAACACAGAAGGAGCAGGCTAAAGAACTTTATTAGTTAAAGCAGAAGGAGGCAGGGAAGGCAGTCAGAATAGCAAAGGCCCAAACTGAGGAAAAGATAGCCAACTCTGTTAAGAAGGGGATAAAACCTTTAATAAGTACATAAGGGAGCAAAGAAAGACCAAGAAAGGGATACTGAAGCTTAATAAAGGGGAGAGAATGTGGGCAGAGGGTCACAGTGAAAAAGCAGGGATACTGAACAAATATTTCTGCTCAGTATTCACAATGGATGAGGAGGGAAAGGTACCTAAATCAAACAAGAGAAACACTCTGGATAGGGGGGTCGATACCAGTCCATTCACAGAAGAAAGGGATTTGAAAGAACTCTTGAAACTGAGGGCAGACAAAGCAATAGGGCCTGATGAGATTCACCACAGAATTCTAAAAGAACTAAGGGTAGAACTAGTGACACCACTGACAACTCTCTTTAACAAATCATGGGAGGATGGTGTGGTGCCTGAGGACTGGAGGACGGCAGATGTGATTCCACTTCACAAACATGGGAGCAGGGCAGAGGCACAAAACTACAGACCAGTTAGTTTGACCTCAGTGGTAGGGAAAATGATCACTTCTGAAGGAAAGAATTGTTGAGTATTTAGAGGCCAGTGGGGCACAGGACCAAAGGCAGCATGGATTCACAGTGGGAAGGTCATGTCAGACGAATCTAATATATTTCTTTGACTGGGTGACCAAAGTAGTAGACCAGGGAGGGGCTGTGGATATGGCCTACCTAGATTTTAGCAAAGCATTTGACACAGTCCCATACAAAAGATTAATATACAAATTAACCCGCCTTGGTGTGGGACCCAAGGTGGTAGCCTGGATAAAAAATTGGCTGGACAACAGAACGCAAAGAGTAATAGTAAACAGAGTCCACAATGAAGAAAGGAGGGTAACTAGTGGGGTACCGCATGTTCATTACTAGGACCAGTCCTCTTTAATGTCTTTATAAATGACATTGGAGAGAACCTGGAAGGAAAAGTATGTCTCTTTGCAGACAACACAAAGAACTGCAACAGGGTTGATACACAAGGTGGGGTGGAAAGGATGAAAAGGGACTTAGCAAGGTTGGAGGAATGGTCAAATGTATGGCAGCTCAGATTCAGTGCAAAGAAATAAAAGATAATGCACCTGGGAAACAAAAACCCAGGGGAAGAGTACACAATGGGGGGTGAGATACTAACAACAAAAAATCAAAAGGGACCTGGGAGTAATTATATCAGGTGACCTAAAGGTGGCCAAGCAATGTGAGAAGGCAGTAAGGAGGGCTGGGGGGATACTGGGATGCACATGGAGAGGCATCAACAGTAGAAAACAGGAAACTGTTCTCACTCTGTACAGACAGTTGGTAAGACCCCATCTGGAGTACTGCATGCAGTTCTGGAGACCCCATCTCTGCAAAGATATAGACAGAGTGGAGGCTGTTCAGAGGAGGGCAACTAAAATGGTGCAGGATCAGCACCAGAAGACATACGAAGACAGACTTAAGCAGCTTAGTATGTATACCCTCAAGGAAAGGGAGAGGGACATGATATAAACTTTCAAGTACCTCAAGGGAATTAACAAAGTCCAAGAGGGTAGCATCTTTCAGAAAAAGAGATGTGCAAGAACAAGGAGGCACAATTTGAAGATGGGGGGATGGCTCAGAGGTAATGTTAGAAAGTATTTTTTCACAGAGAGGGTTGTGGATGAATGGAATAGCTTTCCTGAGGAGTTTATGGAGTCAAGAACAGTGGGAGAATTCAAGAATGCATGGGACAGACATAAATCAATTCTAGTGGGGGTTAGGAGGAAGTAAGCTGTTGGTTAACTATATTCTGCAACTTATCCATCAGGTAGGGAAATGGGCAGACTAGGTGGGCCAAGCGGTCCTTTTCTGCCATCAAATTCTATGTTTCTATGTTACAGTAAACTTGTAGCCAGGCCAATAATGTGGGCTGAGGCACTGGATGCTTCACCTCCTGCCAGATCAGTGACCTGGGTTCAGAAATGGACCAAGGTCAGTCAGAGGCTGGTGGGGGGAGATTTAGACTCCATCAATGGATCTCCTCCATCAAAATGGAGGGACTGTGTACTGCTGAATGGCTATGGAGGGTAGGTGGCATAGTAGTGTTCACCAGAATTGAAAGTCAGAGATGGGTGGTAAAAGCATGCACCATCTCCACCATCTACGTGTGTGCCATTGCATGCTGCTGGCTGTGACTCAAGAGGAGTAACAGGTTGAAAAGGACCACTGTCTGCAGGATGATGTTAAAGGCACCACACCACCACCGTCCATGTCATCCACTCATACAATGAGGTAAGAAGTAGATAGATTAAGTTCTGGAGGTGAGGTGACGGGGTAGAGGTTCAGCAGCAGAAGCTGGCTGATGGGGAGGGGCAGGAAAATAAAGTCAATATGAAAAAATAGGGTTACACAAATATTTGAATGATTGTGCCTCTCACATTTTCATAGTTTCCCAACTGGTATCTGAAGCTCTTTAAAGGGAACCTAAGTAATATGTAATTTAAATCAACTATTGCTGGTGTTTTCTGTTCATTATTGGCATGTTGTTAACATATATGAAGCTATTATATTTGCATTCTTGAACAGATGCTCAGACTGAGTGGCACTCTTGGTAAAAAAAAAATGAATGCTGACAAAAGTGTAAGAAAAAAAGGTGAATTTTATTCTAGTAGCCCGACTAAGGATGCTGAAAAACAATGCCCTGTCACTTCGACCATGTGGGTCTTCCTCAAGGGGTGCTGTGTTTTTTTTAACCAAGAGTGCCACTCAGTCGGAGCATCTGTTCAATAATTGGATTTAATGGTCTGGAGTCAGCATCAGCACAGCTTTCCAGAGCACAGGACCAGTTGCAGGTTTGCTTACATTTGTATTCTGCCTCCTGTTTTTTTTTTTCAACTCTTTAGTGTTTTCTGATAGGTGCTTCCTGTATGTAACTAGAGCGGAAACACACACATACACACACACTGTGCAGATTGATGTTTATCTTCAAAGCCTGATGATGTCTGCAAGTTGGCTAATGGGCAGAAACCAGCGTGGTGCCTGGGCTTTCTCCTTTGAATTAAAAGGAAGTTTATGCTCATCAGCCAGCTAAACACAGTCATCATCAGCCTTCTCTGCACTGGCTTTTGAGAGGTAAGGCTCCTGGATTTCTACATTCACTGGCTTATACCCTACACACCTACACAGACCCCTTACTACAGTAACAATATATTGTTGAAGCAATCATAAAAAGTAAGAAAAGTCAGAATATCTGACTCCTTTGGTCTTAAGTGTAGCAGGCTGCATGTACGGGGATCATGATGGTATCTTTGGGGAAGGAAGTTTGCTTTGTCAGGCTAGATTTTTGATACATTATATAAATAACGTACAAAAGTAAAGGAGAACATCATGCATACAAATCAGTTATAGACGAGGTACTGTATATAAACAGACTTGAGTTCAGAACCTTGAAGATATCTCAACCAGACGGTTTCTCCAGAAAAAGTTAATTAAATAGAATTACTCACATTAAGAGCTGCTTTACTATTCTTTTAAGATTGTAACTTTATAGGGGCAAACTGCACTCAGTGCAGGCCATAGCAAGATTATGAACCTAACTGAATTTGAAATGGATTTTCTTTAAAAACAAACATCGCTCTGCAAGGACTCCAGCTGCCTTTCCTTCTGTTGCAGTGTTGAAATTCCCGTTATCATTCGGATCATGGAGTTGCTGGGTTTCCTAATTTTGGTAGGCACCTAGGTGCTGCAGTAGCTCTGCCTCCAGCCCCTCACCCTCTGCATGCTGTCACCAGCTGTGTACATTTCAGCAGCTTTCTGAAGGGGCAGCAACAACAAGCATAGACTCCAGCAATGCTGCAAAGAACAATAGCATCATCTCAGAAATCACTGAAATTATGCAAATATTGATAATCCTTTGTTATCCCCTCTACACACCACACCCAATGATCAAACTCACACTCTTTCAGACCAAACAGCATGATATCTGATCACTCGATTCATTCTTAGTCATCACTCCCATCTCTACCCAGTTCTGTGAAATTCTAAGAACTTGCACTCTGCTGCGACATGTGCTGTGAATAATCACACCTCCATACTGCATTTTAGCCTTCAACTCTCACAGTCAGCAGCCACATACTGACTGAGGGGGTCAGTTACAGCAGTAACAGATGGCAGCACTGATAGGGGTGCTGGAAACTGGGGTGCAGACCACCAGTAGTGCCATGGAGCAGATTGTGGAGGCCATGGCTGCAGCACAGTCCAGTGCACAAGCACAGACAGCTGCCATCACCCACCTGGTCATGGCCATCGGGTCAGTGGCACAACAAGGAAGGTAGGCCAATGCCCTCATGGCCTTGCTGCAGGCTACACAAGCAGGTCTGCACCAACGGGCAACAGCTGATTGTGACACAGCCACACAGGTGACACTAGAGGAGCAGCCAGCAACAGACCCACAAATGGTGTCAGAAAGAGGCGCAAAGGCCACAGCACCACTGCCACTGGCAGTGCAAATGCCAGTATCGCCAACACCCCCCACCACCGCCCCCAGCAGTGCAAAGGCCAGCACCACCACCAACACCAAAGCCACCCACACCACCCCCTACAGCCGTGACACAGCAGCTGTCAGCAGCACCGCAACCCCTGGCACCAGTGCCACTGTCCATGCCACAGGCACTGCAGCCCCCTGTGTTGCCAACACCCACAACTGTGGGGCGACATCGGCCAGCACAGGCATCTGGCTGTGCACCGGTGGCAGCACGTATTGCAGGAACTACTTGCAAGAAGGCAGCAGAAACAACCTCCACCAGAGGTATGGAGCAGAAGGCACTGAGTACAGGGTGCAGGACCACTGGCTCATGACAGGAGGCAGCACAGGAAGTGGCACGGCAGAAGGCCATGGACAGCAGTGCGCCTGCGAGGAGTAACTGAGGGATGGCACCACAGGATGTGCCACCTGCACCTTAGAGATGCAGCAAGACCTGGAGGACAGTTGTGCCAGTGGCACACAGCGACAGTGGCGGCACAACAGGGGTGCAGCATGTGCAGGGTGGGACATGTGCCACAACAACGTCCACAAGGCGGAAGAGGACTGGGTGCTAGCAACAGGCACAGGACAGTCATGCACCCATGGCACGATACTGTCTGTTGTTGGCTGTGGGGGGTGGCTGACCACAGGATAGGCACATGGTGCATGTGGCAGCCATGTGTGAGGGGCATGCAAGTGTGTGTGTGTGGGCGGGGAGCACTGTGGGGGGTCATGAATGAGCATTGCATGGACACTGGGTGATGGTGATTGTGGGGGATGTCACCTGTATATAACTGTTGTGCACTGTGTCACCCATTCGTAACCCACCTGTCACCAGTAAATTTCTGCACCATACATCTGTGTGTTGTCACTCATTACCACTGCTGTGACAGGTCATATGTCACATTGCATCCTGCACAATGCATAACACCACTGCATGCATACATGTAGGTTGCATTTGAATGCAGGTCATCATGCAGGTGCACAGTCACGCAACGCAGTACACAAGTGCTGCATACCACACAGGCTGCGGTTCCCTGCAGGCATCATATGCAGCTCACAGGTGCACAGACCCATGAAGCAGGCTACAACTGTACAATTGCAACCTGCGATGCACGTGCAGTGTGTATGTGTGCCATGTGCATGTGGCAGCCATGTGGCATAGCTAGGCCACAGCACCGTCTCACGAGTTACAGGCTGGAGAGCTGGATGCAGTGCAGAGGGACAGGTGTGCCACTGGACAGGAGGAACAGGAGTAAACCAGACTGCACACTGGTAAGTACTGGGACACAGCAGTCCATGCCTCTCAACCTCCCCAATCACAGGTCAGGCCACAACAGACAGAACAGAACAGACCTTAAACTGAACATGGACAGCTGTACATACACACGGACACATCTGCTAGCATATCTGGATGTGTTCCACAACTTGTGTACCACATACTGAACAGTGTGCATGGCATGTTCTAAATGTCAGCTAGACTGCTACCCCACCTGCGTCACGTCCCCACTCTCAGTTATAGATATGCCACATCACGGAGGACTGAGGACATTCCTGGGGCATATTCAGGGACATACCTGGGATTCAGGGATGGTTGAGAGGTATGCAGCACCCACAGGCAGCAGGCCATGATCAGAATGCCAGCACTGTTCTAATCCATGTGTTATCCCACTGTAGCACGACAGAGGACACACCCAGGCAATAGGTGAGTACTGGTCACTGCACAGCATGCACAGTTCCAATGCATGTATTACACTGTCTGCCTAACATTGCTGTTTACTGCCCCCTGTGTAGGTGACAGTGCCGCCACATGGGACCAGTTAGGTGGACACTGCCACACCACTGCAGCTGCTGTAGTCACTGTTTGTACCTCTAGCTAATGTTGACCTGCACACTCTCCATCCAGGTGTGCCACCAAAGCCAGCAGTGCCACCCACACCAGATCATGCAGTGCACAGTCCAGGTAGGTGTATGTCACATGTCATACTATCAGCATTGGTGGGCCATGGGAATGCACCCTGGGCACAGGCTGATGGGTGCCGCTGGGTACTCCCCATGACAGAAGACATGTGGACATGTGGCCGGGCAGCATGCTGTGCTGCCTGACCACCACCCACACTCTACAGAGCCAGACTATGGCACACCTCTGCATGAGGCTGGAGACCTGGTGGTACATTGCTGGGGCAATGTGTGGCAGTGCGGGGCAGTGTGTGTGCATGGCACTGCACTGCCGGTCCATGCTGGCTGCAGTGCGTGTCATCAGTGGGGACAGCGCCTCCGAGGGGGGTGCATTGGCATGACCTGCGGCTGTGGCCCATCCCCATGCACAGTGTACGCAGGTGGGTGTACCACTGGGCGGAAGGGGGGTCATCAACACAGCCACCAGTCCACTGTGTATTAAAACGTGTGCTACTCCTTCCCCCTATGCAGGTCGCAACACATGCTATGGACATGTCCCGGTGATCATGCCTCAATTTGAGTGGGTGGTCTCCCAATTACACACCCCTGGAGACTGCCATGCTTGTGAACTGCGTGCAGCAGTGGAGCAGGACGCTGCTACCACAGGGGTGCAAGAGACCCGCCACCGCTGAGCGGGACCGTGTGTGGTGTACTATCGTCGCATGGCTGGAAGCAAGCACCGGACAGTCCATCAGTTGCAACACTGAGGCAGGATCTGGCACAGATGGACCCTGGGATTCTAGAGCACATGATCAGCATGGTGAGGTGCAAGGATGACGAGATGCGGTCAGGCCAGGACGCAGGTGCAGGTTTGTATGCCTACGGCGATACATACGTCAGTGCAATACTGGCACATATGCCATGGTGTGCTGTGCTGTGCTGCACACATCTCACCATTCTCCCCATCCCCACAGGTGCATTGGGCACATCCCAGGGAGAGTGGCATGGCCATGTCGGCAGCCTCAGGCAGGAGGCTCTACAGTGGAGGTCGGGTAGGTGCATGCACTGGACACCATGCAGCGTGGCCATGGTGGTCCGCTTCATGGTGGCATTTGCTGTGACCATACGTGTCCTGTGTGTGTGTGTGTGTGTGTGTGTGTGTGTGTGCCACATGGCCAGGCCCTGCACTGACTGCATCCTTTGCAACCCAACAGGTGGTCATAGCTGACTGACACAATGGCAGAGGGCACTGCTGTGGGCTATGTCAGAGCTGTAGGTGGCCGATGTGGAGGAGTACCACCAGCTCACACAACGCAGGCAGCGGAAGTCAAGGGTCCTTCCCCCCACATCATCATCCTCCTCAGAGGAGGGGGAGGCAGTGGAGCAGGGGGTGGACATTGCACAGGAGCCGGATGTGCAGGACCCCACAGATGGTGGGCAGCTGGAGCCTGATTCACAGCCGAATGCTGGGCCAGACACAGTGGTGGATGTTGCAGGGGATTTGGCCCTGGCCATGACCGCACCACCTACTGGGCCCATGGTGGTGGATGGGGCAGTGCAGTGGCTGGAGGATGCACTGCCTATGGGCACTGTGCAGTGAGAGGATGCACCAGTGATAGGGGACCCTGGGCCACAGCCTATGGACATTATCCAGAAGCAGCAGCAAAGGGACGATATGGATGTCATCGCTGGGGTGCCTGGGGATGTTCCCATCCAGGGGGGCATGCCAGGTCAACAGCGCCTAGTGACCCTGGTGTCAGCGATACTAGAAGACATTGGATGCCTGCATGGCTCCATGGGTGCCTGCTGGCAGAGCTATGCCAGACCTAGCTGCTGTGCTGGCACACTGTGTTGTTAGGTGTGGGTTTGTTATATGGAGTGAGGACTGGTGTTTCGTTGTTGGTGGGTGCGGGTGGGCATATGGGACTGTTGTGGGTTTATGCTTGGGGTGTCCTTCTGTCACATTGTTCTGTTCGTTGTTGTCCCATTTCCTGCTGTTCACACTCTTTCCCCATTGCCATTTTCCATGTGTCCCTGTTGTTCCATTTTGCACATTAAACTGTTTTTCTACATCCCTGGCTCTGTGTTTCTGTCTCAGATGTGCATGGTCATGTGTGTGTGTGTCTCACCGTGCATGTGGGGGCACACCTGTGGCAGTGCCTGCTGTCCCCAGTGTATCCTCACTGTGCATCTGGTCTGTGTGCTGGCTGTGCAGCTCACAGCCCTTGGCACACTCCAGTGGCCACGTCTGCCTGGTGTCCTGTGTGTGCAGCTCACTGTGCATGATCCGGCACCCATGCTGCCACACACTGCATGTCCCGGCTGTGTGGTGGCCATGTGCCTGTACAGCACCCTTCCGACCAGAGGGTCCAGTGTACCCTGTAGGTGGCACCAGTGGCACAGGCATTGGTGTGTCTTACTACTATATGTCTACAGGTCTGTGTCACCTGGTGCTATGTCCCTGTTGTAGTTGCACTGTTTACATTTATCAGTGGCCATGGCAGGTGCATTGTGCCTGGTGGGACCATCATCCCAGCATTGTGTCTGTGGCCTCTGTGCACCCTTTGCCTCCTGTGCCACCCATGCCATTGGCACATGCGTTGCTGCCACTTTCACTCTGTCCTGTATGTACTGGGTGCATTGGCTTGCGTGTGCCACTGTTTGCAGTGTGGGACACCTTGGGGCACTGTTGTTTGTGTGGTGTGGTGCTGTCTGTCTGGGTGGAGGGGGGAGTTTCACTGGCCTGTGTACTGTTTAGGACAGCTTTTACCTGTTCTACCTTACGTGGCCGTCATCTGCTGTATCTGTGTACACCATCTGTTTTGGAATAGCGTTTCCGTGGTGCTGGTGTGATACATTTGTCGTAGGTTGCATTATGCATTGGCATACACATTTCTGTTGTATCTGTGTCATAACTTGCGGTATTTGTAGCGGTTGCGGAGTGCATCGTAAGTGTTCTCTTGTAATTGCGCATGTCGCAAATTGGTGGAAACTTGCGATTTGCACCATCGGCACTGGTGTACTGTGTTTGCACCTGGCATAACTGTCTTGGAATCGGGCCCCTATACATCAGAAAAGGGGAGTTGGAAATAATAAACTAGAAACAGATTTATTCTCAGGATGCATAGCAAACTGTTTTTAGGCACCAAATGAAGTTTGAAGGCAGGGTCCAGACCTGGGTAAGGTGTCAGTACTGTGACTGTCAGTGCTTGCAGATCAGAGCTATGACTGTTAGGATAGGGGGTCAGTACTGTGACTGTTGGAGGTGGTGGTCAGCACTGTGACTATTTGGGAGGCAGTGTCCAGATGAGGGCTGACTGTTGGGGTGGGGCAGTACTGTAACTACTGGGAGGCAGTGCTAAGACTGTTGGGTAGAGGACAGTGTCTAGACTGGGGTGGGGGGGTCAGTGTTTTGATTGGTGGGGTGGGGACTCACTACTGTGACTAATGGTGTTTGGGGTCAGTTCTGTGACTCTCTGTTGGGGGGCAGTGCTAGGACTGTTAGGGGAGGTCAGTACGGTGGTAGGAAAGCCAGCCTGGCTGCACCACCTCACTCGCCCGCAGACTTTCCAATGAAAGCAGGTGCAGGTCTAGCCCCTAACTGGGTGCACCGCCAAATTCTCCATGGCAATGGCAGGAAAGCCACCCAGCCGCACCACCTCATTTGCCCACAGACCTTCCACCGACAGCAGGTACTCTTTCAGGCTTTACAAGGACTCCGAGCACAGATGTTGATTGGCTGTGCCTTCCAGTTCTGGCTCGCTGTTGGTTGCCACACTTTATGGCTTTGCCTGTGATTGGACCTTGCTCTGGCACCAGTGTCCTGCTCTCGGCTCACCCTGAGCGACGTTAATTCCGACTGACTCTCAGCTCTATATTTTGTCTTGGACCCTGTTTAAATTTGAAATATGGAGAATTTGTATTTTTTTGAAGCCTGTGAATTGTAAGGGAATCTGCATTGCATTTATTTTAACTAGTTCTGAGGGAAAAGTGAATTTACTGAATGGCATTTAGTTGGGGCTGTGGGAATATGCTGAGAATTTATCTAAATGTGATAGAGCCTCAGGGAACCGCTTTAATTATACTTAGCTGAACTAAGAAGTGTATTTTCCAAAACTGAATTTAGCTAGCTATGTCTGTGGGAAACTGCTGGGGATTTACTAGATTGTGTAATTTCATGTATCTACAGCTCCTGTGCTCTCTCTCACGTTCTCCCTGCCGATGTTGCTTTTCCCTTTCTATGCTGAACTCCTCTATTCTCACTCTCCTTAGCCTGTGTTAATTCCTATCCCCTTTATTCTGCTGACCTATCCCCTCACTCACCCCACCTGTTTCTATCAAACTCAGCTGAGCTCTCCTATCGCTTTCTCTGCAAGTTAATTTTCCTTGCCTTCTCCCATTTCTCTGCCTTCACAGCCCCCCCCCATTCTTTTCCTCTTACTACCCTTATCTTTTGACTGGAATCTGTTGGTGCCAGTCTACCTCCTCCCCCTCAACTGCTCTGTCTCTTTTGTTTGCTGCCCCCGCCCCTCGATATAGCTCCAATTTTGCCATCATTGTTAAGCCCTTGCCCCTAACACCTTTCTAATTCCCCTTCAGATGGAGGTCTATACCCTGACCAGGTGTTCCACCAAATTCTCTGTGGTGGCGGCAGTGGGAAAGCCAGCCCAGCCACGCCACCTTGCTTACCCGCAGGCCTTCCACCAAAAGCAGGTGCTCTTTCAGTCTTCACAGGACTCCGAGCATGGATGCCGATTGGCTCTGCCTTCCAGTTCTGACAAGCTGTTGGCTGCCACACATTACGGCATTGCCTGTGATTGGACCTTACTCTGGAAGCAATCTTCTGCTCTCAGCTCGCCCTCAGTGCTGCTAACTCCTACTGCCTCTCAGCTCTATTTTTTTCCCGCCCGCGCACCCCGACCCCAGCCTGTATTAAATATGCCTTGGCCACTCCTATCTTGCCCTCCCTCATTGCTCATTGGCTCAGAAATAGACAGCATTTTAAGCTTAAAGGCATACTTAAACCAATTACTTCTTGTTTCCTTTATGCACCAATTACCCTTCTGCTATTGCTTAGTGGATCATCTATAAGTGTCTCTCTTTTCTCTTAGGCTTTCACAAAACTCGAAGCTACTGGCAGCTGCTACTTGCAACACTATACTTCTGCCAGCTCCACTGATCTGATCCCTCTCTGTTGACTTGTATACTCGGACCTATTTAGTACCCTCGATTACGTACAATGGGCCCTATTCACATATGGGTGGGTAATACACGCCGGAGACACAGTAACTGCTCACGGAGTTCTGCACCTGTGGACAGGTGTGCATCAGTTTGTAGTCACTACCAGCTGCCACCTGTCTGTGGCCCCACCCCCTCCCAAGGGCACAGATGCGTGGGGCACATTTCTGCAGACTGGGTGGCTCGGGGCAGGAGGATGCCTGGTTGGCCTCCTCAAGCCCTCCATGATGATCCATGGGCTGGGGCGGCATGTGGCGGGGTCTGCAATGCCCCCATATTAGCACCGTTACTGGTGGCAGCATCCTGGGGGGTGCGTATCCCTTATGGCTGGGTGTTACCCAATGTAAGGTACACCCGCCGCGCCCAGTACTCTGCACGTCTGTGAATGGTGCAGAGTGTGGGCATGCCCCCACTCACCCCAGGTGCATTGCTCTCTGTGCAGCCAGGGGATAGTGCCAATGAGTTGCATGCCCTGAGTGATGAATGCTGTGCGGGGGGCACAGTGGGTGCGGAGTGGCTACGTGCCACAGATATGAGGTGCATAGCCACTCCACACAATAGTGCATAAGGCCCCCTGTGCCTACCCCTTTTCCACATTACCCCTCCTTCTAATTCATCTCTCCATTTTATCTACCCCAGCTCTACAAGCTCCCCAAACTAAAAAAAAAACTATTTCACCTTTCTCCTCCGCTCTCTTAGCTCTACCTTTATTCTTGCCATAACTCCTACACATCCTCTAATACTCTGGACTCACTTCCCTCCCCCCGCCACTTTATTCTCAGTACCTAGCCATCTTGCTTTCGTTCACCTCCTAATCATCCACTCACCTAGCCCCCATTCCCTCAAATACTCCCAAATACTCAGTCCGACACAAATGTCCCAAACTCCACTTCCTCATAATCACAGTCCTCTTACTCATATCAGGCAATGTTCATCCTAACCCTGGTCCCACTACTCCCCACCTCTGTCAGTAGCACTCCTACCAGTAATGTACTGTATTAACTTGTCACACTCCCTCTGCCCTCCCTAAGGGCCTGAAAATCCTTCATTTAAAAATCTGCAGTCTTGTCTCAGAAATTGACCTTTCGTAACCTATGGTAATCTCCCTCACACCTGACATTCTAATTTTAACCGAAACTTGGTTAAATGCTAAAATACCTGATCTCTCCAGTTAATCCCAGGCTACTCCATAATCAGGCAGGACAGGACTGGCAGAGTAGCCATGTATATCCTGTCCTCACTTCAGTACACAGCCATTCTCTCATCCTCCTTACCCACCACCTACGAAGCCCTTGTAGCAAACATTGCCTTGCCTTTCTTCTCCCCTATCTTCATAACCAGAATCTACTGTTGCCCTAGAATCAAGACCTCTGATACAATGGATCTAGTTACCTCTATAACTTCTCTCTTACATAAAGGTGAGTTATACATTTTGGGAGATATAAACCTAAACTGGATGTCTCCAGCCACTTCCAAGTCATGTAATGACATCACTGCCCTCAGTCTCTCCCAACTTATCCTGGAATCCACTTGCATAAATCATAAAACCCTTAATCACTCCCTGTTAGACTGGGCTCTCACCTCTCACTCCCACTGAGTCATTAAATCAGGCATCCTACCGGATGCCTCAGTGATCATCACCCAATCTTTGTAATCAGGAAGGTCCATAGACCAAAACTGCCACACAGAATCCTGCAGCTCTGCTGCTTCAGCTCCCTAGACCTTAATCCCCTTCTCAGTGAACTAGCCTGCTCTGATTGGTCCCCAATTGCCTCTGCCCCTTCCATTGACCAAGCCCTCACTTACTTCAAAGATAAATTTCTACCTGCCTGGAACTCTTATGCCCCATTCAAATGCACTAGAGTTTGTGGCAACCATCATTCCTGGATCACCCCATAGTTACTGACCTGCCTCAGGGAGTGAGACAAAGCTTGGAGGAAACATAAGGCCTCCCAACTTCCACCAGACTATGCTAAGTATCGCATGTTAAGAAATACCTGTACAAAAGCTACCAGGCTAGCCAAGTCTGAATATTTTAAATCAGCTTTCCTCACAAACATGAACTCCCACTCCAAATTCTGGAAAGTGGCCCATGCCCTATTCACCCCCCCTTTTGCATTCCACCACCCCCAGTGCTTAAAATAAAAATAAACAACACATTAGTGTCCGAACCATGCTTAGTGGCTCAGGAGTGTAACTCCTGTTAACACCTCCTGTGCATCAGCCCTTCTAAAGTCCCTCCTCTCAAACCTCCCCTTTCCTCATCCTCCCTCTCCCAGCACTCAACCCCTCCACGTCCTCCCCTCCTTCTACTTCTCTGCTGTCTCTCCTGAGGAAACACTAACGGCCCGTCTCTGTCTCTCAGTCCTTCCAAAGGCTCCTCCCCAGATGACCCTGAACCTAAACTTCTCTACCATTCAGCTTCTGCTATTGCCTACCCCCTCTCCTTAATCGTAAATCACTCCTTTATGTCCTCATCAGTCCCTTCATCCTTCATCCTGGAAACATGAGGTGGTCCTCCCTCTCCCAAAGAGTGGCAACCCCTCCTCCCCCCTGCCAACTATCGTTAAATAGGATCTGAAGCTAATCCTGTAGGTAGGGAAATGGGAAGACTAGGTGGGCTAAGCGGTCCTTATCTGCTGTCAAAGTCTATGTTTCTATGTTTCTATCTCCCTCCTTCCCACCCTTGCCAAGTTCCAAGAACCCCTGGTCCTCTGTCAACTAACCTCCTTTCTCGCTGACTGTTCCTTTTTTACCCCATTCCAATCTGGCTTTTGGAAGGACCACTCCACTACCACCTCCCTTCTCAGGTTCACTGATTCCATCCTCATTGGGTTGGACAATGGCCTCATCACCTCTGCCATCTTTGTCGATCTTGCCAAGGCTTTTGACACAGTCTCCCATGCCCTGCTTCTTGACTCCCTTACGGCTGCTGGTTTGTCTACTCCTGTTCATAACTGGTTTAGAGCTTACCTGTCAAGCAGAACACAATCAGTCAAATCCAGGATGCAATCTCTCCCCCCTCCCAATCTCCACAGGAGTCTCACAGGGCTCTGTGCTTGGCCCCATTCTCTTCTCTATCTTCCTTAATGACTTGCTCTCAGTTTGCTCCCCCTCCTCCTATAGCCATATGTATGTTGACAATACTGTCCTGTTCACCTCTGGCAAATGCCCCATCAATGTAGAAACCACCCTTCAGCATGACTTCCACCAGGTTCAGCTTTGGTTTGCCTCACATCAGCTATTCCTAAATACCAAAAAAGACTGTCTCCATGACTGTTGGCACTAGGAAGAGACTCTCTAGGCTACACCCCTTACCTTCTTTCCATACTCTAGATGGGATAATCCTTGAGGACACCGCCTCATTCAGATACCTTGGGGTTTGGCTGGACCAACACCTCAGCTTCTCTGGCCACATTGACACCATCCTGAAAAAACTGTGTCCCAAGCTTGGTGCCTTATTTAGGAACCGTAGTTGCATCCCTCCTACAGTACAGCATGAATTAGTCCAGAAGATGGTCCTCCCCATTTTTGACTACTGTGATATAGTCTATGGTGCTGCTCATAAATCCTCCCTAACCAGATTGGACACTCTCTTTAACTCCTTCTGTCGCTTTGCCTTTGATGCTCCATCATGCGCTCGTCATTGCAACCTCTACCATGCCTTGTCCTTTCCCCCACTTGCCCACAGGCACCTCGTTCATTGTGCCAAACTCACTTCTAAATTTTGGCTAGGCAAACTTCCCCATACCTCTCATGCTTCCTCTCCCCCCCCAACTCCCTAAGATCCACAGACACTCGTACTTTGCTGGTCCCCGGCTGAACCACTCTCATCCATCAGTCAGGTTTCACCCATCAATTCCCAAAAATCTGTAACTCCCCCCCCACAAAATACGGCACTCCTACTACTACTACTCCTCTTACTCCTACTCCTACTCCCTAGCCTCTGCCTTACATAACTTTCTCTCATCTAGCTGCTCCTGCTGTAATCCTACCTAACTAGATCTCCTATGAACCAGCTCCGCTCCATGCCACGCCATGCCCTACTTAACCTTTCTCCCCCTTTGAGCCTGTTCCCCAGTATGCTCACTTTCCCCCACCACTTACCCCCTTGCTTCTACCTCTGTCCTTCATCTTCCCCCTCCATCCTCCATTACCAACTTGCCCTTGCTTAGTTTTGCACCCGGTAGGGTTCTCAGCATCCTGGAGGGGTCTAGCACTGGGCAAGCCTATTTCTTCCCTCCTCCATCCCCGCTATCCTTTCTATCCAACCTGTCCTCACCTAATTTTGCCCTCTGACAGGGTTATCAACATTCTGGAGAGGCCTAGATTTAGGCAAACTTCTTCCTTCCCTCCTTCACTACTCCTCCCCACCTACCAAATCTATACCCTCCTTCGTAATCTGTCATTCCCCCGACTTTCCCCTGCCCTAAATCCTCTCCCCCCCTTTCCAAGTCATCACCTTGTTCTACCCCTGGCAGGGTTCTCTGCATCCTGGAGGGGCCAGCTCAAGGCACGACTCATCCTTCCCTACCCAATCTGTCACCCCCACCTCTCTCCTGTCACTCCTGTTTACCTATCTGCACTTTAATAGAAATTAGTTCACTTGAACTGATTACTTGCACTTTTTGTGGGGGAAAGTACTGCGATTTTTGAGGTGGGGGGTGTCAGTGATGTGACTGTTTGGGAGGTGAGTGCTGTGACTGTTGGGGTGGGGTTCAAGGCTGTGGCAGGGTTTTTTGGTCAGTGCTGCGAGAGTTGGGAGAGCTCAGTGCTGTGACTGTGGGTTGGGGCAATTTTGTGACTCTCTGGGGTGTGGTTCAATGCTGTGTCAGTTGGGTGTGTGGATGATCAGTGCTGTGACTGCTGGGTGGGGTTAATACTTTAACTGTTGGAGGTGGGGCATCATTGCTGTGACTGTTTGGTGTAGGTGGGTCAGTGCTGTGAATATTAGGTGTGGGGGTTAGGTGCTGTGATTTGGTTGGGAGTCAGTGCTGTGACTTTATGGGGGTGGGGCCATTTCTGTGACAATTGGGTATGGGGGGTCAATGCTGTGAATATTGGTTGTGGGGGGATTCAGTGCTGTGATTTGGCTGGGGTCAGTGCTGTGACTTGGTGATGGCTAGTGCTATGACTTAGTGAAGGGGTCAGTGCTATAACTAGGTGTAAGGTCAGTGCTGTGACTCATGAGTGGAGGGCAGTGTCTAGACTGGGCTGGGGTATCAATGCTGTAATTGTTAGAGATGGAGAGTCAGTGCTATGACTGTTAAGGGTGAGGGAGTCAGTGCTATGATTGCTCAGTGGGGGCACTATCCAGACTTGAGTAGGGGGGCTCAGTGCTCTGTCTGTTGGAAGTGGTGGTCAGTGCTATTACTGGGGTGTGGGGTCAGTACTGTGATTGTTTGGTGTGGGGGTAAGTGCTGTGACTGGGTGGTGAGTCAGCACTGTGTTTGGGTGGGAGACAGTGTACAGACTGGATTGGGGGTTAGTGCTGTGACTGTTGGGGGTGGGGAGTCAGTGCTGTGACTGTTAGGAATGGGGGTCAGTGCTGTCACTGTTTGGAGTGGGGATCAGTGCTGTGACTTAGTGGGGGGACAGTGCTGTGACTGGGGGTGGGAGTCAGTGCTATGACTTTTGGGGTGGATGGTTAGTGCTGTAGCTGTTGCATGGTGGGCAGTGCTATGACAGAGGTAGGATGTGGGTCTGTTCATGAAAAGGGGTTACCAAGGCTTCTATAACTTGTTTTTTGTGCTAATAAAAAATGAAAACCATTTTCTGTCAGCAGAATGGTACATTTAATATGTGCTAGCCTGCAGAGATAGTTAACATAATACCACTGTTGTAAAATATCCTTAAGTTAATTTTATTGCTATTATATAGCTTGATTTCTGCTGTTTTTACACTCCCAAAGTGTGACATGGAAACCCTGCTCTTCTTGGTGTGCTACTGTGACAACACTGCACTTCACAGTTGGCAAACAATGTGTTGGGATCACTCTTGACACACTAAAATATGAATCCCTTAATGTCCTGTGTCCCTTTAACAATTCCTGCTTGCACAGTGCAGCTCTCTATTTACTGTGATGGTCGTAACACATGGTGTCTTACTCTGTTACACCCATCACAGTAACCCCTAAACACAAGTGTGGTCCGTGTTCCCCTATCTTGCAGTTTCCCTGCCAAAACAACCTCAACTTCTGAATTAAATACTTCTCGTCAGCGGTAGCTGCTGTCAATGCAAATTCACACTTTGACCCCCCACCTGGCGTGGTGTCCGAGAATCACGTCTGTTTGCACGTCACAGGTGGGGGTCTATTGGCTTCTGGTTGCATGTTTCTGGGTGAGTCTCGATGGGAGGTCGCTTAGCATAATGCCCCCCATAAAAGTCGCAGTTTCGGCGTGTTCGGTGGCTCTACGGTTGCCGAATTCAACAAAGAAGGTGTCGTGTGTGTGGAATCCTGAACTGTTACGCTCATTGAAGGGTAAGCAGATTTACGCCCGTCACGGCGCTCAAACTGTTTTGGGAACTTTGGCAGCATTTAGGGTAAGACGGGGTTACCGAATAAATGTGAAGTAAATGATTTGCGACTCTCCTGCATGGTTTGCCATCCTATTGTGTTGATCAGGAGGGAGAAAGTTTAATTTTTGAACATTTGGGGTAGGGGGCTGTATAGTGAGCAGCTATTCTGTGGGAGCAAATAAACTCAGCTTTTGCCATGCTTTCTTTGTTGTTTTGAAAAAAATGTGTTTATGGCCCAGTGTAGGAATCAGCTTTGGGAGCTCCGAAGTGCTCGAAGCCTGTATAAAAAAAGATTTTGTTTGCTCGAATATTTTTGCTTTGTATTGGACCATGCGGTGTCACTTCTCGGGGGTTGGTGGTGGTGGGGTGGGTGGCTTTATGTGCTGGTCTCATTCTGGAACATGCGGCTTGTGGGTCTCTTGACTGGTTCACGTCAGGAATGCTCTGACTCTCTCGATGCCCTCAGTGCTTTTGCTTGTTTGTTTTTGCTGGGGTTCTTATGCTGGCCTGGAGTGTTGTTTCTTGGCCTGTGTGAGCATTCATGTTCGGCCATCTTGAGGACCATGCGGCTAGTTTGTCTCTTGGCTGGTTCTTTGATGGAGCAGGGCAGCTGTATGGTGCCCTGATATGACCGAACATGAATGCTCTCACTGGCTCGATGCCTGTAATGCAGCTTAAACCAAAAAAAAAAATAAAAATGATGGTAATTCGCTAGCCTGGGGCCTGGTCCTGTGTGTTTCGTGTGTGAGCATTCCCGTTCGACCATAAGGACCATGGTGTGACTTCTCGGGGAGGGTTGGCGGTGGTGGGGTGACTTTATGTGCTGGTCTCATTCTGGCCGAACAGGAATGCTCCGACTCCCTCGATGCCCTCAATGCTTTTGTTTGCTCGAGTATGTGTTGGTTTCAATATTGCTGGGGTTCTTATGCTGGCCTGGAGTGTTGTTTCTTGGCCTGTGTGAGCATTCTTGTTCAGCCATCTTGAGGACCATGCGGCTAGTGGGTCTCTTGGCTGGTTCTTTGATGCAGCAGGGCAGCTGTATGGTGCCCTGATATGACCGAACATGAATGCTCTCACTGGCTCGATGCCTGTAATGCAGCTTAAACCAAAAAATAAAATAAAAACGATGGTAATTCGCTAGCCTGGGGCCTGGTCCCCTGTGTTTCGTGTGTGAGCATTCACGTTCGGCCATGTTAAGGACCATGCGGTGTGACTTCTCGGGGGTCGGCGGTGGTGGGGTGGCTTTATGTGCTGGTCTCATTCTGGCCGAACAGGAATGCTCCGACTCCCTCGATGCCCTCAATGCTTTTGTTTGCTCGAGTATGTGTTGGTTTCAATATTGCTGGGGTTCTTATGCTGGCCTGGAGTGTTGTTTCTTGGCCTGTGTGAGCATTCATGTTCGGCCATCTTGAGGACCATGCGGCTAGTGGGTCTCTTGGCTGGTTCTTTGATGCAGCAGGGCAGCTGTATGGTGCCCTGATATGACCGAACAATGAATACTCTCACTGGCTCGATGCCTGTAATGCAGCTTAAACCAAAAAAAAAATAAAAGCGATGGTAATTAGCTGGCCTGGGGCCTGGTTCCCTGTATTTCGTGTGTGAGCATTCCGTTAAAGCCATATTAAGAGACCATGCGGTGTGACTTCTCGAAGGAGGGATTCCAGCGGTGGTGGGGTGGCTTTATGTGCTGGTCCCATTCTGGCCGAACAGGAATGCTCCAACTCCCTCGATGCCCTCAATGCTTTTGTTTGCTCGAGTATGTGTTGGTTTCAATATTGCTGGGGTTCTTATGCTGGCCTGGAGTGTTGTTTCTTGGCCTGTGGGAGCCGTTTTTTTTTTTTTCCTTCAAATTAAACTACTTGCGCCTTAAGCAATAAGGCATCACCTGGTGTTGGAATTAATATTGTTAATCACACCCTAGGTGTGTAATGTGGCACATGCCACATCAGAATGTCATATTGCCCCGACGGGGTGACTGACTAATTTCTGGGAGTGCCTTATTGTGATTTTATTCTAATTTTCAATGTTTTGCTCATTTAGATGGCGATAAGCTTTTAATATATGTTGAGTCTTTTTTCTTATGCTGCAACATACATTATTTTAACATTTAAAAATTTGCATCCCAGAAGTATGGTGCATGTTGGGTAGGTGCCCTAAAGGTGCAGTGATGCACTGCTCACTTCATTAAAGCGAGCAGTGCATCACCGCACCTTTAGAGATAATGAAGTCTCCCTATAAGAGCCATACTTTCGTTGTACATTTTAAAAGATTTTGTCTGTGACAGAGAAAAAGACTCAACACACATTAAAATCTTACCCAGAGGGTAAGTTTTGCAGGGGCAGGATATTGGATTTGGACAGCTTTCCGTTTTAAATTTCTTCCATCAACAGTTTAAGAATGCTGGTTTAAAGCATCATTCCATTCATTCAGTGGTGCTAAAGGAATAATCTGACAGCCTTCTTGCCTAACAACACCCCCATGGCGTGCATTAATGCCTCAAAACTCCCATGCTATGTCTTGGATTATTGGAATCCTAACAGCCAATCAGATTGCAGCATTTTCTAAAGCATTTTTATCCCATCTTTCTTACCGTCGAATGGTCTGGAGTGTTCTGTGCGGCTCCCTTGATTGGAAGTATCATGCGGAGTGTGCATGTTGGCTCTATCTTACCGTCGAATGGTCTGGAGTGTTCTGTGCGGCTCCCTTGATTGGAAGTATCATGCAGAGTGTGCATGTTGGCTCTTTCTTACCATCGAATGGTCTGGAGTGTTCTGTGCAGCTCCCTTGATTGGAAATATCATGCGGAGTGTGCATGTTGGCTCTTTCTTACCGTCGAATGGTCTGGAGTGTTCTGTGCGGCTCCCTTGATTGGAAGTATCATTCGGAGTGTGCATGTTGGCTCTATCTTACCGTCGAATGGTCTGGAGTGTTCTGTGCAGCTCCCTTGATTGGAAGTAACATGCGGAGTGTGCATGTTGGCTCTTTCTTACCGTCAAATGGTCTGGAGTGTTCTGTGCGGCTCCCTTGATTGGAAGTATCATGCGGAGTGTGCATGTTGGCTCTTTCTTACCGTCGAATGGTCTGGAGTGTTCTGTGCAGCTCCCTTGATTGGAAGTATCATGCGGAGTGTGCATGTTGGCTCTTTCTTACCGTCGAATGGTCTGGAGTGTTCTGTGTGGCTCCCTTGATTGGAAGTATCATGCGGAGTGTGCATGTTGGCTCTTTCTTACCGTCGAATGGTCTAGAGTGTTCTGTGCGGCTCCCTTGTGTTCAGTGTTAGCATTTCCAGTGATTTACAGCATCCCATGTAGTGTGCCTATCCTTCACTATGCAGTGTGAAGTAATCGGAACTAATTTTTTTTGCTTAAAGATTGCTGGAGAAATGGAGAATGTGAGACAAAGACTGCAAGTATCTGCTGCAGTGCTTTTGCAAGATGCACTTAAAAATGTATGCAGCCCAATATCTGGCAGGAAGCGAAGTCAACCAATACAGAGATGACCTGAAAAGAATCCTGAACGTTATGCAGAACATAAGAAAAAAACAGTATTAAGCTGCAGAAAGTACAGGGCTTCTCTGACTGACGAGAAGAAAAGAATATAAATGAGAAGTCACGACTGCGAATGCAGAAAATGAGGAATGGCGGAAGAACATAATCTCTGAGCCTGCAGGAGCCTAACAGGTGAGGGGACAACATGAATTCAAGAGAAGAAAAAGAAAAGATGGAAGAAAAGAGCGCCTGGAGGAAAGTAGAAGGAAAGACCGTGCCAATATGTCTGCACAAGAACGAAGAATAAATGAAAAGAGAGAGAAAATACAAGGAAAGAGAGAAAAAGAAAAAACAGCAGTGTAACTGTATCATTCACAACAACCAACATTGCATCTTCACCAACCCCAAGATTTCCTGAGTCCTTAACAAATGGAAGCGTTTATGAAACCCCAGTGACTGACACACGATCAAACCAAGCCATCCGAAAAGCAATACAAAAGAGCCAGAGGACTTCCAAGGTCTCTAAGACGATTTGCCACCACTGTTTCTAAACTTATTTCATGCTGCTCCCTGCAAAAGAGGCCCTATCCAAAGTGAGCGTGAGCATGCCGTCCGCACAAACCTGCACGCCAAGCTGGTGGAGGCAATGAAAGACAAACTATCGGATTTAAAGCATAAAAACTCAAAAGCTGCTTGAAATTGAAGCATGCCTTTACCAGTGCAATATTGGTACTGAAAAAGTACCGTATGCTCCGTTGTGCAAGCCAGACACTTGGAATCAGCTGGAGGCAGATGATGCGGGCATCACGCAGCCAAAGGGTGAAACCCATCAACAGGCACAAGTCAGCATTGTCTGAAGAAATGGTGCAGAAGGTAGAAAACTTCTTCGAGGCCTCATCCACGCCATTACCACATAAGAAGGCCGTTTCAAAATGAACAGGGATTGCAAAGGCTTTCCTTGACAAGCCTCTTCATATTCTGTACAATGAGTTCTGTGAGCAAAACCCGGGGCAAAAAATTGGACTAACCAAATTCCGTAGTCTGCGGCCAAAGCACATTAAACTGGCAAAGGATCAAAATCTTGAGCAGTGCTTGTGTGAGTACTGCACAAATGCCATCCTAAAGTTACAATCATTAAACAGATTTGCAGATTTGCACAGAGTCCCACACTGCAAGATTGCCAGTATATACAGTGCTGTCAACATGACCATGTGTCCAGGGTCTCAGGTGAACAGTTCTTTGCAAAGAAATGCATTGAGAAGACCTGTGGAAACTGCAGTGCAGATGGCATAGAAAAACAGCAAAGGAACTGTTGGACAGACATGGCATGGAAGAACTGAAATAGTACCAATGGGACAGTGTTACCATTACAACAAACACAGAAGGCAATGAGACAAAAAAGACAGAAAAGTACTGAAAAGAAAAAGCAGCACAGTATCAACATTTTTTGAAGTACTGAAAACGACATAACGTTTTAGGGACAGCACCTGCATATTGCATCCTGGCAACAAAGTCAGTTTAAGTCTCTAAAAACTAATGTGCCAGAAGGATGTGTGCTCATGGTACTGGACTTTGCGGAAAACTACTGCGTGTACTTTCAGGATGAAATTCAGTCTGCCCATTGGCACCAGACAGGCCACTGTTCACCCCATAGTGACATTCTACGATGTCCTACATGCGAATATTATGAAAGAGTCCTTAGTGTTTATATCGAGTGACCTGAAGCATGACCACCATGCTGTTGGGCACTTTGTCGAGACTAGGCAATGCACATCTTCAGAGCATCCGCTCACTCACGATTGAGAAAAGTGCACTTCACAGATGGCTGCGGAAGCCAATACAAATCAAAGTGGGCATTCCAGGACATTTCAGAAGCACCCGCTAAATATGGATTTACAATTGAAAGAGCTTTCTTCGGTTCCAGACATGGGAAAGGACCATCAGATGGAGAGAGTGCTGTGATCAAGTCCGGTGCCAGTCTAGCAGTGCAATCCCGTCGAGCAGTAATTGCCAATGCAAAACAGCTCTATGAGTTCTGTAAAAAGAACCTCCAAAAAGAATCTACCACTGAAGACTGCAGGCACGATCTGCGCACATTCTTCTGGGTGGGGGAGAATGCCATAAAGAGGAGTGCAAGACAACAAATCAGAGCAGTACCAGTGTATGCTCTGTGGCTTCTGGTGTGATTGTCAGACGAGAGCATAGCTGCTTTTGCACTGCATGCTTGAGTGGCACAGGACACTGTGAAAACAGTAGCCGCATAGAACCCTGGAAGGCAACAAACCTTAAAAATATTGTGGACACAAATTCTTCTGTGCCATGGACCAACAAATGTCATTCTGTCCACAAGATGGATACACCAGTCATTTATGATTCTGCACCACTGGCACCTTCTTCCTCCCAGGTCAATTGGGATGGTAACATGACAGATTTGATCAATGAACCTGAATGCTTACATCCTAAAGCTGCACAAATGCATGTTAATGTTGAAGTGCCAACTACTGTGACTACGTAACTTTAAGTAGCAAAAACACCAACCAGCTCCTTGATGCAGCCAGTTCATCAGCACCATCAAGTACAGTGGTCTCTTGCCAAAATTGGAGCACATAAAATAAACCACTTTTATGCCATTTATTATTCAAGCAACTTTTTATTGGAGAACTAACAATGATTGATGACAGGAGGTGGTTCCACTTCAGTTTCTTGAGGCATCGTGGGATGGCATCTTCACATGGCCACGCCCGAAAGGACTCTGATGCTGTAAGGAAGAAGAGCCGATTTTCCATGGACCTATTTTTTTCCATCACCAGGCACATACAATATCCAACAGGAAAAGCTGCAAAACATAATGAAAAATATGAAGAATTGCAAGACCGCTGGCATTAAAAGCGGTTCATAACCTACAATTCAATTAGGGAACTGACACTGAACATTTCCGTGGTGGACTGCACACATAGAAACACGATGCAATTGTTTGTAAATGGCTTATTTGTGGTGCTTACAACTTAGAAAAATTCTACAGCTTACAAAACTATGTGTTTATAGTGTGTTCTTTGCGTGGCTCTTGCCACCTGAATAAGGGACACAATAGTTGCTAATGGTGAAACAATGGACATCAAAGCAGGGACCCTTGAGAGGTATGCAGTGGTGTGTCTGTTACACTCATTGCAATGGAACTGCACAGTGCTTTCTGCACATGAAGTAGACAGTGAACTTGTATGTGGCCCACAAAAACAATCTCACTATTGCTGGGAATTGTTGTGCATAATAAAATATATTCTCACTCGAATGCTGATTTGCACAATTGTAGAATTGTACAGTTTAAAATAGCATAATTATAACAAGCATGTTATCACTGTTTAATGTTACGTAATGTCTTTTACTACTTTCAGTCTATAAATAAAGGTGTATTTTCCTGCATCAACAATTGTGTGGTGCCCTTTATTACACTTGTTGGGATGTGTGGTGTCTTGTTACACCCACCATGGTGTGTCTTGTTACGCACACCATGGTGTCTTGTTACACCCACCACAGTGTGTGGCGTCTTGTTACACTCACCACGGTGTGTCTTGCTACACCCACCACGGTGTGTGGTGTCTTGTTACACCACCGCGGTGTGTCTTGTTACACCCACCACGGTGTGTGGTGTCTTATTACACCCACCATGGTGTGTCTTGTTACACCCATCACACCAGACCTTATTTTTCTTGGGAAGCTTAACATTTTTTATCTTGCAACATACTGTTTTTATCACATGTAGGTCACAGTATCTTAACCTGTATTACAAAATTAATTTATGGTTGATTTTAAAATTTGACTTCCATGTCACACTTTGGTAACCCCTTTTCGTGAACAGACCCATGTAGTACTGTGACCATTGTGAGTAGGGGGTCATTACTGTGACTATTCAGGGGATAGGGATCAGTGCTGTGACTGCTGGGGGTGGTTAGTCAGTGCTGTTACTCTCAAGGACAGTGCTGTAACTGTTAGGGCTGAAGTTCAGTCCTGTGACTATCAGAGATGGGGGCAGTGCTATTACTGACAGCGGTAGGGTTCAGTGGTGTGACTATTGTGTTTGGGGGTCAGTGCTGTGACTGGTGGGTGGTGGAGGCAGTGCCCTGATTGTTGGGGTGGGTTAACAGTTCTGTGACTGTGGAGTAGATTCATTTTTCTATACTGTTTATTTTTTTTCGCTCTCATTCATGCTATATTTGTAAGTGTTTCTGTAATTTGAATTTTGAGTTGGGTATAGGCAATGTTCTCCATAACTGTGTTCACTTTTGAGGCTTCAAGTTACTAAGGCAGACCATAAATAATGGATGATATCACCACTCAGCATTCATTTTTACTTTGCAGTTTTCATACTGAAAGTTTGGTGCCGTTGATTCGTATTGTTAAGAAAAAAATAAACAGCCATTTCTCTTCAGCTCCTCCATGAACATTCCTGGTTTAGTCAATGGCATGGTGTGTACACTGAGTCTGCATGATAAGCATATTGCACTCACACAGATTTCAGCAAGTCAGAAGGCTGGATAGCTGATGCCAGTTTTACTGTATAATGCAAGTTATTATTGGTAGGAAGATTCCTTCCAACGTTTGCCTTGGAGGTGATCTTCTATTCCCTTTCAAACATAGTGAAGGGATAATCATTTATATATGCTCTTTTTATGTGCTTTTTGTACTTATCTGAAAAACCCAGACCATGAAAAAGAAACAGACATATTCATGCAACTGCAAGCACTGACTTGGCACTTTCTAGAAGTTTTTTTTTTTTCAAACAGATGTTATATTAGACCATCTCTGACTTCATGCTATTTCTTGTGTAGCTGTATAACAGGCAGATTTTTCTGAATGCAAGAAGTAAGATAAGCTTTTCAGAATTAATCTAGTTTAATTTTAACAGTTGCACCAGTACAAATAAATGTGACAAAACAGTATGTGTGTTTTGGCTACATTTATGACATTTCTTTTGGCACTGATTGACAGTGTCATTTGTAAATCTTTTTTCTGCTTCAGGATGTTTTGTTAATTCCACATAGAACAGGTATTATTTTGCAATAACGATGTAAATTGCATGGCATCTGAAAAGCCCTGTTCCCATCTAGAGTAATCATTTCCAGAGCTTCATTTATAGACTTTAAGTCAGAGTAATCTGTAAATGCCTGCTTGAGAGATGATATCCTTTATTAGACAGTCTGACACTTCATTTCATGCTGCTGTCTGAAAATGTAAAATCACATATTGAAACTGCATTGTATTGCAGGAGCAGACCCAAGAGGACAGGAAAATGAAGAGTGCAGTACAATCCAACCACCATGGTAACTATGTTGTAGTTGTCTAAAGTTAGAGTATTGATTGATGTTTTAGGGAGGTTAATCTGGGATGAACCTGCTTCCAAATTCTGAGATTGATTGATTGATAACATTTTTATTTTGGTACAGGAACAAATGATTAGGGAGAAATCCATATTTACAACAAAATGCCCTGTACAAACAAATGCAATATACTTATTACATTAAAAAAACACATCACATAAAAACTAGGGTTACACAGTGGTGGAATATTATATCTTTATCAAGTGTAGCATGTGCAGGTGTAACCCCCCTGCAAATGGGGGTTCCCAAAAGACTTCCAGGAGCTTGCTTGAATGCTCCAAGCCTGAATGGTGTTTGGCATTTAAGCCATTTATCAGTGAGTGTTTTTAGAACCTCTGGTACTGTCTCTTTAAGAGCTGTCTGCTTGCAGACATAATTAGTTTGTATGGGGGACTGTGTGCTTTCTGAGTACCTACGAGCTGCTGCCAATTCACTTCATTTTTGCAGTCACTAGGAGTGCAAAGGGAACCTATCTGAAAGATGTAACTGTTTGCCAGAAATTATTTAGAGTAATAATGAAATTACAGTTTGTCTAACCTGCTTTCTTTGCAGTCAGAACTGTGTCTCCTAGTTCCCCATTCTGGTTTTGAACTGCTGAACTGGACCAATCAGTGTGGGGTAAACTAGCTCTAAAATGATGCCTTGGACGAATCAGAACTTGGGACTCATAATCTGAGCCAGCCACAAGAGGATTGTATGGGCAGTGACTCTGGGAGATGTAGTTTAGACTTCGTGCCTTTTTGGACCAACAGCAGCAGTCTATTGTGAGTGACAGCCAATCCAGTCAAGAACTGGGAGAACTCAAAGGAAGTGCCCGGTTTTTGTCTGTTGGGAGTTTCAGTTTGAGATCTGAAAGTGAAGGAAGAAACCCTGTGCTCCTTCAGTGCACAGTTTTAGTCAAAAACGGGGTGCAAGGCCCAGAGTTCCTGGGTCTACAACTTGTGTAACTGCTTGTTAGGACTGAATCCGCCCCCAGAAAAGAATCAAAGGATTCTGAAGAGTGGAAACCAGGCTCACCCTGTAGAAGACTGAAGAAATTGTTGAATTACACTCGGTCTGTCAGGAACTGAATCTGCTGTGTGTTCTCCTGGTTATTGTGCAGTAATTGCGATGGGATACAGATGCAGCCTGCCTGGTATAGTGCTTTCTTTTTTACCATATAAATGTGTAGGAGTCTCTTGAGATCAAAAGTAGCCCTGCTGACATTGAAGGACCATATCTTCTTTGGAGGTCGTGAGTACTAATTGAGTCGCCCCTGTTGAATTGCCACATTAAATCCAAATGGAATTACTGTACTGCTGACTGTTTAATTTTCCTTTCTCTGTGTGAAAGGGCCCCTACCAGCTGCCACGGTTTGGACTAGCCACTAGGGCCTGGGTACCCAGGGACAGTAACTGGTAGGGATAGGCCTGCACCAAGCCATAGGAACCATAAATTATTAGAGTGATAAGCTAATTAACCTGATTTCCCCTGTCCTTGTTATATCCCCCTAAATAAATCAGAGCTGCTTGTTTCAGCAAAGTTATACTGCCTGAGGTATTTGTCTCATGTTAAAGTACTGTACTGTGATTGTTGCACTGTATCTCATTTCACAGGAAGTCCCAGTGCCGGAAACAGACCTGGGGGTAGTGTATACTGTGAAGGTAATTCTGATATTGTGTGGGGCTACCAGTGGGAAGAAAGGTTGCAGTGTCCCAGAGGGCTGTGTGACCAAGTTAGTTTAACTATTGCAAACCCTGACCTCTGGGTGGAGGCACCCGCCATTGGATCCAGGCCCCTCAACCTGTTAGTGGCAAATCAGTCAGGTAGTAGCCCTGGGATAGCGCCATTTAGGGTTACATCTTGGAGGCTCACCGCTGATTGTGTGTCCTAGTGGCCATATTTACAAACCACTGTTAAGAAAAAATGGGTACCCGACAGAAGTGGCTGTGCACCGCTGGTGGAGGGTGTACTGGGAGGAGATCGACCTCAAAATGCTATGCTTATCCTGGACATCCCCTGGTATCAATACGGACACTGTGCAGGGAGTACTTTCCAAGGTGGAAGGTTTACAAACCCTGTGGTGGTGGGTCGGCATGCTAATCTGCTCACCCACACTTTCCTGGCCCTAGTAGAGCTTAAGGATCCCATAGATAGCTCCCAAGTGCCACAGACCATTACCCCAGAGGGAGCCCTCACTGCTTGGAGAGTGATAACTAAGGACAGTAAAGACCTGGGGAATCAGCCCCACCACTATCTGAAACTTTTGAGGAGAAATTTGCTGAATGGTTGCTGGGAGAGGGGAAAACTGGTGGAGGACTTGAAGAAACTATTCTTGCCACCTGGGGTGTTCCTCCCCAACACCCGCTTCCTGCTCCAGTGCCCGGGAATGGTGGCTGAACCAATGCAGACTCCTATTTCTGCACCTGCCATTAGTCACGACTCCACCAGGTTGAGGATCTTCTCTGGCACCTCCCCACTCCCCAAGGAGGATGACTGGGAGACCTGATAGACTATGTTGCCCCCCAAGTGCTAGAATGGCAATGCTCGGAAGGCTAGAAGCTTAAAGAGGGTTAGTGAGAGCCTCCGAGGTCCTGCCCTGGCTACCATCCGTGCAAACGGGCCAGTAACCCTGAAGCGACTGCACAGGCCTATCTTGAGGCCTTGGAGAATGTGTATGGGAGCCCAGATTCTGATGAGGACCTATGGTGGAGAGTAAGAAATGCACAACAGTACCAAGGAGTTGTTTCGTGTATGTCTCTCGGCTGGAAAAATTGTTGCAAGAATGCCTCAGAAAGGGTAGTTTGCCAGCGATTGAACTGGACCAACCAGACTGGACAGAATCCTTAAGTCTGCCCCTTCTCGAACTGCTGTTGCTTCAGTTACGCCTGGCAAACCGACTCAGAATCCCCACCCTCCTATGATGAGTTAATGAGAGAAATCGAGGAGTTGAGAAAAGGCGACTCCGGAGGTACCTGCACCAACAGCTGTGGCTACTGACTCGAGTGATTGAGGGTGACCCATCAAGTGAAGTTCAGGGCAGAGGTTGACAGTCAATGAGTGCTCTGACAAGGAAAAGATATGCCACAATGGGGCGAACTGTTGAGAGAGATCCGGGAATTCAAAAACAGTCCCTTTATGAAGGCCACGCCTGCAGTAACGGGCCCTGGCCTATATCCGACTGCATCTGCATGGGGGTGGGGGTACCCACCCATGTATCTCCTGCTGATAATAGCCCAAACTCAATCCTTGACCATGGAAGTGGAGAAACTGGACGAGATGTCTCCAAATGCTTATCACGCTCAGCAGACAGAGATGGAACCTGTGTTTCCAGTTATATACCCCGCCCTGGCTCCCAGTGTGGCGCCCGCCAGCTCAAACTCCAGAAAGTATGTTTTGCTATAATTGTGGGAAGATGGGCACATGAAAGGGAATGCCAGTCCCCAAAAGACACTGACAAAGTTGCATATAGGCTACAAGGAGAGCTTCGAGAAGAAATCAGTGGTTAAGAGGTGCACGACATGATCCCAGTGAGGGCACCAAAATGCTAATTCACGCCCTTGTGGCAAGGTCAGTTGCCCAGGCCCCTACATCCTCTCCAGACTGGTCCAGAATAGTGGGTCCCTCCATGGAGACCACTGTAAGGTGAATGGAGTGTCTACAAGAGCTGTATTAGACAGTGGCTCCTTAAGTGACAATTATGTTCCAGGATTGGTATCATGAAGCATTTGTCAGACGTGACCTTACAACCATTAGAAGGACTGCATGTATGGGGGTTATGGAGAAGGCCACCCTATTCCGGTATATCCGAATTTGGCTGTCTTTCCCCACCTCCGTGGCTGGAGTGGCTTAACAAGTAGAGACCCTAGCCTTCAGTGTGTCCCCCACTGGACTGTATGATGGTGTCCCTTTGTTGATTGGAACAAATGCTCATATGTTCGGAAGGCTGGCACAGTTGTGTTATGAAAAACAGGGGTCAAAGACTAGTAGAGCTTTAAGAGTTCTGCTTTAATTAAGAAGGCCTATGAGGCACAGAGAGATGCTGAAAAACAGAACCAGAGGAACCGGTCCTGAATTGTATGGAAGAAGGATCCTGAGTCTCTGATCCTGGCGCCAAATACCCAGTGTACCTTACAGGGAGAGGTCCGATCAGAAAGGATGTTAAGAATAAATATTAATGTTGATGCACCAGGCGATGGAAAATTGCCAGAGGGACTGCTGGTCAAGCTTAGTATTTTGCCCGCTAGAGCCCATGCTTATGCCAGAAGGTAATGGTCCAAGTTCATAATGTGTCTGAAAGAGACATCTAGTAAACAGAGGTTGCATCCTGGCTATATGTGCATTGTGCAGACACTGCAGTGCTACCCAGCAGCAAGAGTTCAAGGAAGAATGACAGAGTAACACCTGACTTGTTTGATTTCGCGACTCCTCGCTACCAGCTGAATGGAAAGTGAGGATCAGTGAGAAGCTTGCCCAGAGAGACCAGGTGTTTTCTTTAAAGGAATGGGATGTAGGATGCGAAGGAGCTGAGCACAATATCCGCTGCATGACGAAAGACCATTTCGTGAGGTCTCGACGCCTGGCACCTGCTGACATAGATGATGTGAGACGGCATCTGCAAGAGATGTTAGCTGCTGGTGTAATACAAGAATCCAGAAGCCCTTATGCTTCCCCATTGTGGTAGTGAGGAAAAAGAATGGAACAGTAAGGATGTGTGGATTATCGCACCTTAACCGGGCGGACTATCCCTGATCAGTACACAATGCCCCGTGATTCAGGATGCTTTGGACTGCCTAAACGGGGCAAGTGGTTCTGAAATGGATCTCCGAGTGGGTACTACCAGATCCTTGGCGGCCCCAGAGGACTGCGTGAGAAGACGGCTTTATCTGTCCGCTTTGGCTTCTATGAATTCATGAGGATGCCTCAAGGGATTTCAGGTGCCCCAGCCTTTTCAACGATTGATGGAGCGTGCAGTGGGGACATGAACTTACTGAGAGTGCCTGGTATACCTAGATGATGTTATTGTGTTTGGCAGCTCACTGGAGGAACATGAGAGCAGATTATTTAAGGTATTGGATCGACTGGAGGACTTTGGCCTTAAACTGTCCATTGATAAGTGTCAATTCTTTCAAACATCAGTAAAGTATGTGGACACATAGTATCCACCGAGGAATAGGGACCGACCCCAAGTAAAGTTGAGGCCTTGACCACCTGGCCACAGCCCAAAAATCTAAAAGAACTGCAAAGATTCCTGGGATTCTGTGGTATTATCGCTTCATCAAGGACTATTCAAGAGTGATCCGCCTTTACTTAACCTTACTCAAGGGTATCCCCCAACCCACAAAAATACCAAAGTCAGCCCTCAAGACTGAAAGAGTGTATTTTCATCCGAGTGAAGTATTTGGGGCCGCTGGACTCTGATTGTGAGACTGCTTTCATGAGATCATATATCAACTTACCCATGCTCCAGTGCTGGCCTATGCCGATCCAAGAAAACCTTAGTCCTGCACACTGATGCTAGCTTGCAAGGGTTGGGGGCTGTGTTGTACCAAGAGCACGAGAATGGCCTGAGACCAGTGGCCTTTGCCAGTAAGCCTGACCCCATCCGAAAAGAACTATCCTGTACATAAGTTAGAGTTCCTAGCTTTGAAGTGGGCTATTGTTGACCAATTCCATGAGTACTTGTATGGGGCAAATACTAGTAAAAACTGACAATAATCCTTTGACCTATGTGCAGACCTCAGCTAAGTTGGATGCCACTGGCCACAGGTGGCTTTCTGCATTATCTACATATGACTATGCTCTCGAATACCGAGCAGGTCTGAACCACATAGATGCTGATGCTCTCTCCGAGGCCTGTTCCCCAGAATGATTGGGTCCGATTGGCAGAACCTGACATTCGGGCACTCTGCCGGAAGTTTGACAGGGAGGAACAAATGTCCACGGACGTGAGTGGACTGCATGGTGGATTGCTTGGGACCTCTGAGAATTGCATACTACTGCTGCTTATTGCCACTTTTTCTGCAATAGACATTGGTGCACTGCCTCAGCTGGACAATGACAGTATTCTCGTGGCTCAATCCGCGATCCTATGATCAAATCAGCTTTAGAAGCCCTCTATGCAGGAAAAGATGTGTCCAAATTACGCTCCACTGATTTGAGAACTGCACTGTTATACAAAGAAGGTCCTAAGTTGAAACTGATCAATAAACTGTTATATAGAGAAACAGTAGACAGAGGGGGACAAGTAGACAAACAACAACTGGTGCTGCCCACTGCCTTTCGAGACTCAGTATTGAGGTCCTTGCACAACCACATGGGGCACCTTGGTATAGACAGAACACTTGACTTGGTGAGATCCAGATTCTATTGGCCTAAGATGGGGGCTGATGTGGAGCAACACATACGAACTCGTAGTCGCTTGCTTACAGAGGAAAGCTTTGCCCCAGAGGGCTGCCTCTTGTTAACATCACCACCAGTGCACCCATGGAGCTGGTCTGTATTGATTTTCTGAGTTTGGAGTCAGATCAAAAGAAATATCAGTAATGTGCTGGTGGTCACTGACCATTTCACGAGATATGCCCAAGCTTTCCCCACCAAAGACCAGAAAGCATCCACTGTGGCCAGTACTTGTAGAAAACTTTTTGTTCACTATGGGCTCCACAAAGAATCCATTCTGATTGGCGGAGAGACTTTGAGAGTCGCCTGATCAAAGAGATGCTTTCTGTGGGAGTGCGAAGTCCAGAACCACTCCTTACCACCCCCAGGGGACCCACAGCCTGAACGTTTCAACCGCGACTTTGCTAGATATGCTAGGCACCCTGCATCCAAAGGACAAGCTTAGATGGAGCCAACAAATTAGCACCCTGGTACATGCTTATAACTGCACCAAAAGTGATGCCACTGGATTCTCCCCTACCGCCTGATGTTTGGAAGAGAAGCTCGACTACCAGTAGATGTGTGTTTTGGGGTCTCCTGATGGGGTTCAAGCTGACAACTATTTACAGTATGTGCAAAAGTTAAAGGCCCAGCTAACTCATGCGTACTAACTGGCTCAAACCATGGCTGCCAAAAGAAATCTGGCCAACAAAGAAAGGTATGATAAAAGGTGAAAGCACAGAACCCAGGAGGGAGATCGGGTATTGCTAAGAAATCTGGGACTGCATGGCAAGCACAAGATTGCTGACAGATGGCACCATCTCCCTCACATTGTAGTGGGCAAACTAGATGATCTGCCAGTGTACAAAAGTAAGGCCTGAGAATAATTCAAAAGATGTAAAACAATGCATAGAAATCATTTACTGCCCATTGGACAAATCTTAATTGAGTCTGAGCCCCTAGAAGATGCCCCTCTGGACCAGTGACTAGAGCTGCTGCTAGAAAAGATCAAGAAAGTCTGCACCTACAGAAGCAAAGTTAAAGTGTTCCCTCCACAAGTCCCAGTTGAGCATGACTGTCAGTCCATATCGGAAGAAAGTGAGAGTGACTTTGAATACTATCCTTCTTACGAACTGAGTCAATTGTTTCGGGCAATCCCCTAGTCAATACTGGAGACAAAGCTGGGCCTTCTGGACTGTCTAAGCCCCCAGCTTCATCCCTGAGCCAATGCTCCCAGAAAGTGAAGTGCAAAGCATCAGATCAGATGAAATGGAATCATTGTGCATGGTTGAACTGTTTGAGCTTTCAGGGAGGAAAATGATAGATTGGGGCAGACTGGTGATACAATCAACAAGAAGAGTATTTTGAGTGCCCTGACAGTCCACTGCCAGTGTCCGAAAGCTCTCCATGCGAGCCAAATGTTGTGGACTCAGAAACTGTAACTCCTGGAGCTGAAAGTGCCCCAAGTTCTAGCCTCTACCCCATGGAGACTCCTGACAAGTGAGGACAATGCTGAAAATGAGGCTCAGAGTGCAGAGACTATAACAGTTCCCTAGAAAGACTGGTCGAGCTGTAAAGCCTGTGGTGCACCTCAGTTATGATTCACTTGGGAGGCCTGTGGACTTGCCTCTCAATGTTGTCCATAAAGGAGTGTATGTGTCCCGAGCTCATTGCCCAAACTGAGCATCAGTGCTAACTCAAGTTACTTGTGTTGCCCTCTAAGTATGGTGCCCTTGCCCCATCCAGCCCGATGGGAAGGGCCCCTCTCTTCAGGTTTCATGTACAAGAGGTAATAACTTGAGTTATGGTACAATGTGTATGTAATACTGTGTAAAGAGGACGTACTGCAATGTTTCAGAAATGTGTTCTGGTAAAATGATATATTGACTGATGATTACATGTGCGAGCCTAATGCAAATGTATATGGTTGCAGTTGAAACTTATGGGTACTTTTGACGCGGACGCTGCTTTCCCAGGCCAGGGAAGGGTGTACCCCTGCAAATGGGGGTTCCTAAAAGACTTCAGGAGCTTGCTTGAATGCCCAAGCCTGAATGGTGTTTGGCATTTAAGCCATTTATCAGTGAGTGTTTTAGAACCTCTGGTACTGTCTCTTTAAGAGCTGTCTGCTTGCAGACATAATTAGTTTGTATGGGGACTGTGTGCTTCTCTGAGTACCACTCGAGCTGCTGCCAATTCACTTCATTTTGCAGTCACTAGGAGTGCAAAGGAACCTATCTGAAAGATGTAACTGTTTGCCAGAAATTATTTAGAGTAATAATGAAATTACAGTTTGTCTAACCTGCTTTCTTTGCAGTCAGAACTGTGTCTCCTAGTTCCCCATTCTGGTTTTGAACTGCTGAACTGGACCAATCAGTGTGGGTAAACTAGCTCTAAAATGATGCCTTGGACGAATCAGAACTTGGGACTCATAATCTGAGCCAGCCACAAGAGGATTGTATGGGCAGTGACTCTGGGAGATGTAGTTTAGACTTCGGTGCCTTTTGGACCAACAGCAGCAGTCTATTGTGAGTGACAGCCAATCCAGTCAAGAACTGGGAGGAACTCAAAGGAAGTGCCCGGTTTTGTCTGTTGGGAGTTTCAGTTTGAGATCTGAAAGTGAAGGGGAAAGAAACCCTGTACTCTTCAGTGCACAGTTTTGAATCAGCAAGGCCCAGAGTTCAGTCTACAACTTGTGTAACTGTTTGTTAGGACTGAATCCGTCCTGTGAAAAGAATCAAAGGATCTCTGAAGAGTGGAAACCAGGCTCACCCTGTAGAAGACTGAAGAAATTGTTGAATTACACTCGGTCTGTCAGGAACTGAATCTGCTGTGTGTTCTCCTGGTTATTGTGCAGTAATTGCGATTGGGATACAGATGCAGCCTGCCCTGGTATAGTGCTTTCTTTTTACCATATAAATGTGTGAGGAGTCTCTTGGAGATCAAAAGTAGCCCTGCTGACATTGAAGGACCATATCTTCTTTGGAGGTCGTGAGTACTAATTGGGTCGCTCCTGTTGAATTGCCACATTAAATCCAGAGTAAGATTACTGTACTGCTGACTGTTTGATTTTCCTTTTCTCCTGTGTGAAAGAGGCCCCTACCAGCTGCCACGGTTTGGACTAGCCACTAGGGCCTGGGTACCTTAGGGACAGTAACTGGTGAGGATAGGCCTGTGCACAGAGCCATAGGTAGATTATTAGAGTGATAAGCTAATTAACCTGATTTCCCTGTCCTTGTTATATCCCTAAATAAATCAGAGCTGCTTGTTTCAGCAAAGTTATACTGCCTGAGGTATTTGTCTATGTTAAAGTACTGTACTGTGATTGTTGCACTGTATCTCATTTCACAGGAGGTCCCAGTGCCGGAACCAGACCTGGGGGTGTGTATACTGTGAAGGTAATTCTGATATATTGTGTGGGCCACTAGTGGGAAGAAAGGGGGGTTGCAGTGTCCCAGAGGGCTGTGACCAAGTTAGTTTAACTATTGCAAACCCTGACCTCTGGGTGGAGGCACCCGCCATTGGATCCAGGCCCCTCAACCTGTTAGTGGCAAATCAGTCAGGGGTAGTAGCCCCTGGGATAGCGCCATTTAGGGGTTACACAAGTAGTATGTAAAGATTTCTGTAATGCAGTCTTAAATTTGTGTAAATAATGTTTTGTCTTTAGATCAGCAGGTATCATTTTCCAGGACTTGGTCATACTCATTTGTAAAGTAGCTTCTTCAAATTTATTTTGAACCCATAAATAGGGTAAATTCAGGGCATTTGACCTTAACTTATACTTTTTATCTCCCTGTAACTCTACTGTTACCAAGTGTCATAAAGGATGAGTAGCTTTAGATTTTAATAACTTATAGCACCAAGATAGCCAGTTGTATAGTTTTTTTTCTTCAGGCCCTAGCCAGTTCAGGGCTGAATAAACCTTACAAAGATGTGTACCAAATGTACTTAAATTTACAAATCTTTCCGATTTATAGGAAGAAGAATCAGCATTTATATAGTGCTTTTCATATACAGTGCATCCCAAACCCAAAGCACTTTACAAGCAATGCTAGACTGGCAGTGAAGTGACTGAATGTGTAGTGGCCGCCATTTGCACATCAGTACTCACACATAGCCTGGACAATTGCATGAACTGGTTTATGGGAAGGGGAATGCTGACCAGGGCACTGGGAATGTCCCCTACTCTTTGCGAAGAGTGCCTTGGGTTCTTTCACTTCCACCTGGACAGCACCAGGATGGGCAGAATGGACCTCAGTTTAATGTCTCATCTGAAAGATGGCACATACCAGCAGTACAGCACCCCCCTAACACTGCACTCAGATGCTAGCATTTTAGGTGCAAGTCCAATCCTGGTGTGGGACAAGAACTCATGACCTTCTAGTCCAGAGGCGGATGTGCTACCAACTGAGCCATGCTGACACCTATTACAACACACAATTTATAATAATTTTGATCTAACTTCTTTAAAGTGGTTTTTGTTGTATTTCTGTGTATTGATCCACCATATTCCAAGACTGGAATTAACAACTGCTGAGTCATTTTTAACCTAACATCTTTTATGAGGCAAATGGAGATTCTCCGTAATGCCCTGAGCTTCTGATTTGTTTTCTTAACCAATGAGTTTATATGTTCGACATATTATAACATTTTGTCAACAAGAACTCCCAAGTATTTATGAGATTCAACATTTGTCACACTGAGCCTGTTTTTGAATTTTATATTCAAAATTCTTATTCAGGTTATTGCTTAGACTGTATGAAAAATAAATACATTGTGTTTTTTTCACATTAAGCAAGAGGCCTGAACTGGTGAACCATGTTTCCATTTTGATAAATTATCCTGAAGCTTTTGCTCCAGTGAGGTGGGGTTTCCCGCAGACGCCACCAAAACAGTCTTGTCTGTGTACAGATGGACCTCGCTGTCATCCAGAATTTTGGGCAAGTTATTGACATATACATTAAAAAGCAAGGGGCCCAAAATGGAGCCCTGTGGGACTCCTCTGTTCACTTCCCTAAGTAATGATACTATGAGACCCTGAGCTACACACTGCTTTCTTACTGATAAATAGTACTTAAACCACTGTAAGGGTTCAGCATGTACACCTATCCCATACAACCTCTGTAGCAAGATCTGATGATCCACCAAGTCAAAGGCCTTACTGAGGTCCACAAACATGGCCCCCATGCACAATCTGGCATTCATAGATGTAGCTACCAGGTTGTTAAAATCCACTAGGGCCATGTCTGTGGACCTCCCCACCCACAAACCATACTGACAAGCTGTCAGAAAATCATGGTGTTCCAAATATTGATACAATTGTCTATACATAAACCTTTCCATGATCATTATTGGAAGCAAAGGGATAGGTCTATAAGAAAAAATTGCTCACCATAGTAATAGTGTTTCTTCAAAGGTGTCCTTTAGTATGCTTGACAGTAGCAGAATGCCAGCTGGGTTCAGCTGCCCTGGAGGTGAAGTCTATAGAAATGAGCCTAGGAATTGTCCAATCAGCTTTCGGCTAGAGGGCGTGCTGCCTGTAGTCAGCCTAGAGGGCACCAGAATTATTTTGAAGCTGCCAAGGGCATAAACTGAGCCCCCCTCAAAATGAGCTATCACAACAGTAATAACAATTATAACAACTATTTAAAAGGAGAGGGAGAGAGAAACCAGATCAACAGGAACTGTGAAACAGCATTGATAAAAACTGTGAAAAATTTAGTAAGATTAGAAATGCAGAGCCATCCCCAGTCAGGTTATGTAAGGGAAGAATGGGTGGGAGGTCCAGCATACTAAAGGACACCTTGGAAGAAACAATATTACTATTGTGAGTAATGTTTTCTTCTCACCCCAAGGGTCCTTTAGTATGCCTGACAATAACAGACTACAAAGCAGTGCATTTGAGAGGCGGGTACAGAACCTACTTTGTAAAAAAGGCTCTGTAGCTCTGCTGTACCAAATCTGGCATCTGATCTGGACTTTACATCAAGGCAGTAATGCTTTATGAAAGTGTGTACAGTCTTCCGTGTGGCTGCTTTGCAGACATCAAGCAAGGGGATATCCCTTGCGGCTGCCACTGTGGCAGCAGTGCCCCAGTAGAGTGGGCCCTGAGCCGCTGAGGGAGCTGCTGCCAGCCTTGCTGTAGCAGAACTGTATACAAGAGACAATCTAGCAGGATATGGTCCTCTTGGTGGCTGGCCTTCCTCCGCTTACCTCACCATAGGTGAGGAAAAGCTGAATATGAGATTCTCTGAACTGCTTGGTATGCTCTAAGTAAAAGGTCAGAGCCCATTTCACATCCAGGCTATGCAATGTGTTCACCTGGTGTGGATTTTTCTGTGAAAAAGACAGGAAGTGTGATAAATTGATGAACATGGAACTCAGAGACCACCTTAGGTATAAAACTTCTGTTTGTCCTAAGGACTACTTTGTCCCTGTGGGCAATGATGTAATTTCGGTACATAAGGACTGCAGCACTGAAATCCTCCTGGCAGAGGTGATGGCAATCAAAAAGACAGTTTTCCAAGTAACATACTTCATATCAGCAGTAGCCATAGGCTTGAAGGGTGTCTCCATGAGCTTGGCTACACAGAGGTTCAAATCCCAGGGAGAGACAGGCTCCCTTAGTGGGGGTTGAAGATGTAGCAGGCCTTTGAAAAACTTTTTGAATATAGGCTGAGATGACAGATTTGTCTTTCCCAGTAGAATGGCAAGATGAAATGGATGCTAGGTGTACTTTAAGGGATGAAGCCTTAAGACCTGCAGACTAAAAATGTACCAAATAGTCAAGAAGGGTAGGCAGATTAGCCCTAAAAGGAGTTATTCCCCTTTCCTTACATCACAGGGAAAACCTCTTCCACTTAGAAGCATAAGTCTTCTTAGTGTTAGGCTTTTTAGCCATTGGAAGGATCATTAGGACCAGGCGTTGAGGTGAAGAGATTATAGATTGGGGTATGCAACTCTGTCTGAGGAAGAGTCAGGAAACTGTGGATCACTGGTAGGTGAATGGGCTTTCTGACCGACAGGGCAAGGAGCAGTGAGTACCATGGTTGCCTTGTCCAGTCTGGAGCCACCAGGATCATGGTGGCGGGCTGATTCCTGAGTTTGAGAAGAACTCTGTGTATCAGGGAGAATGGAGGAAAGGCATTCCGAAGCCTCCCTGTCCAGTCTAAGGTTAAAGCATCTACTGGAAAAATCCCCAGAGTTGGGGGCCTGCAGCAGAATTGAGGAAACTGGTGGCTGAGGTTGGACATGAAGAGATCCACTTCTGGAACACCCCACCTTCTGAAAAGTGTAGCTAGGAGTAGGTTGTTCAGGTTCCATTCATGATGAGTCTAACTGATGTAACACAGGGCATCTTCCAAAGTGTTGTCCTTGCCCAGGAGATGAATGGCCAACAGGTTCATATCCTAGGAGTATGCCAGAGACCAAATTCTCATTGCCTCTGTGCAGTGATTGGTGGACCTTGTGCCACCCCGTTTGTTGATGTAGAACATGGCAGTGGTGTCTGTTCTGACTTGAACAGAGTGGCCTCTGTGCTGTGGGGTGAGGGCCTTGATGGCTAGGTACACAGCTCTAAGTTCAAGAAGATTGATATAGTAAGCAGACTCTTTGGGGGTCCTTGTGCCACTTATGGACTGACCCTGTAGGTGAGCTCTCCAACCTAGGAAGGAGGCATCTGTTGTAAGCACTCTGGAAGGTTGCTTTAGCTGAAAAGCAACTCCTTCCATGAGGTTTTCCTTCTCTTTCTAGTCAACAGCCTGAAGGAGTGTTCTTCTGATTGGTACTAGCTTCAAGAGACTTTTTTCTGGAACTAGTGAGCTCTGAGGTGATATTGTATGTCCCTCATCTGGAATTGACTCCTGGGACCACTGCTGTCATGGAAGCCATGTGGCCCAGAAGTCTGAGAAAATGTCTGGCTAGCCTTGGCTGGACTGGAACAAAGAGTTTACCAAGTTCAGAAAGGTTTGCACCCTGTTGACAGGGAGGAAGGCCTTCTCTTGCAGGGTATTGAGTTCTGCTCCAGTGAAGTCCAGTAGTTTTGGTTGGCTTGAAGTGGGACTTCTCTTTGTTGATGATGAAGCCTAGAGGCTCTAGTGTGTCTCTTGTCAGGCTCAGTGCTTCTGTGACCTCTTGTGGGGACTTGCCCACTATCAGCCAGTCATCCAGATATAGGAAGACATACACTTTTTGTCTTCCTAAGTGAGCTGCAACTACTGCTAGGCACTTTGTGAAGACTCTGGGAGCTGAAGTGAGTCTGAATGGCAGGACTGCAACCTGGTAATGGCCTGATGGCAACCTGAATCTGAGAAATTTTCTGTGGGACGGCATTATGGGGATATGAAAGTAGGCGTCCTTGAGATCTATGGAGACTAGTCAATCTCCTTGCTGCAGAGAATGTATTACCTGGTTTAAGGTGACCATTTTGAATTTTGGCTTCAGCATGTGCCGGTCCAGGAACCTTAGGTCAAGAACAAGTTGCCACTATCCATTTTTCTTCAGAGTGAGAAAATACCTGGAGTAGAAGCCTTTTCCCCACTGAGGGAAAGGGACTCTTTCCACTGCTTGGGCCTTTAGAAGGTGTTTCACCTCTAACTCCAACTGCAACCTTTCTGCTGCCATTAGGGGTTTTGAAAGTATGTGGCCCTGGAGAGAGGGAATCTTTTTGAAGTGTTGGGATAGGCTCTGACCCACCACCTCTAGCACCCATCTGTCTGCAGTGCTGAGTTACCATTGGTGGAGGAAGTGGGAAAGCCTGCCCCTACTGGGGAAGAGGAGGTGACCTGAAAGAAGTCAGGAGGATTGCTGTTTAGAATGGGTACTGGGAGCAGAAGTGGAGCTGGCCCTCCTCTGGCCTCTCCTTCCTTTCCCTCTGAAGTATCCTCTCATTTAGGAAAAATCCGTAGGCATTGGCATAGGATAAAATGCCACAGGAAAATATCCTCTGCCTTATTTCCCCTGCTTTGAGTCTTCTGGGAAGAGGAAGCTTTTTCCTTAGCAGCATTACTGTGATAGGTGGTCTTATACTCATCCACATGTTTCATGTAAGCATCAGTTTTGTCCCCAAAGAGTGAATTATTCTCACAGGGGAAATCCATAGCTTTGGATTGAGTGTCCTGTAAAAAGTTAGTGGTTCTCAGCCAGGTATAATGCCTAAGGGAAATTGTTTGAGCCAAGACCCTATAGGCAGTGTCATTATTGTCTACAGCCATATGAAACTGGTATTTGGTAGCTTCTAAGGCTTTCGTTACAGTTTCTGTAACATCTTGCATTGTATTTCTGCCCTGCTGAACTATAGCCAGGATAGAATTCCACAGGGCTTTTTGGTAACGAGCTACATAGACCATGTATGTGGAGAGGTGAAGCAGCAAGGAGGCTGAAGTATAAGACTTCTTGCCCATGGAGTCCAGTTTTTGTGACTCCTTGTCGGGGAGTTGAGAAGAGAGAGGCACATTAGCTTCATCACAAGCCGCAGCCTGTACTACTCCCTGATGGTCTGGATGCACATAAAGAAAATCAGCATTTGTTCCGTCCAGCTGGTATTTTTTCTCTACATTTTTGTCTACTCCAGGCACACTAGTAGGGTTTTGGAGTAGCTTTATGGTTGCTCTTCTTAGAGAATTGTGAATGGATAAAATTAACTTTCTGGAGGGAGAAAGACCCATCATTTCTAAGTAGTCTTCATCTTCTTCTTGATCAGCAGATTCCTGGATAGTAAGGTCTGGGGTGTTCACCATATGTTGAATAAATGTATAATGAGAGGAAAACTCCTCCTGACCATTAGGGGAGGTACCAAACTCTTGGTCAGGGGAAACATCAAGCTCTAAAGGTTCTCCCTCTGCATCACCATCATCATCATCATCATCATCATCACCATCTCCAAAATAAAAGCCCCGTGAAAAAACAGGGTCTGAGGTATGAGGCATATTAGGGTCAGCAGGGGCATTGAATAAATTTTCCATAGTCTGTAAAGTCTGATATATTTGACAAGCCTTTGCCATTTCTTCAGCAGAGGGTGTATCTTTTTGTGTCAGTGGCTTCTCCCTTTGCTTTTCAGTGTGGGGGGCGATATGTTTCTCTTTTATTTCTGTTTTGCAGGCACTGAATCAGGAACCTGCTAATTTTGTCTTTTTCTGGCTTGGTCAGAATTAATCAGACTTATTATCTAGGGGGTCCTTAGAGGACCTATCTTTAGATTTATATTGAGAGGAAGACTCCTACATATGAACATACGAAACTGCCAGCAGAAACAGACCAACTGGTCTATCAAAGTCTGCCCGAGTTTGCAGCTAGCATCCTAGATTACAGCTGCCCCAACCACCTTCAGCACTTTTGTTAGAGGGGGTGGCAGACTGAGAGGCCATTATTTCTAATCTTTTAGCCCTCTTTTTCAATGTTTTTGCACAAAATTTAAAGCAAATTTCACAGGTGAAGTCTGGACCCAAACAGCTTAAACAAAGATCATGGCTGTCTGCCTTAGCCACAATTTTATTGCACTTTAAACAATTTTTAAATCCTGTTTGTCCAGTCCTTTTCTTTGGTCTTTCTGACATGCCAATTTGTCAGAAAAACCTTTGAAAATGTTGTTCCAAAAAGGGTATTTAGTCAAAAATGGTTGGTTCCCTTTCTATATGAAGCTGAGATAAAACAGTTCCAAAATACTCAAAAGTAAAGTGTTTAAGCACAAAAAATGCAGTTCAGTAAAGAAAAAGGGAAGTGCTAATGTAAGAAAAGTTTTTAAGATAAAACCACAATCTTTTTACCTCAGACATGATGTATCTTACCACAGAAAAAGAGTGGGAACCACTGAGGGAACCAAGAGATAGGAGATATTTGCAGTTCCCTGAAACCAAGGAAACTACGAAAAAGCATTTAAATAAGCAAAAAAAAACGATCTCAAACCCCACTAAAGGCAGCACAAATAACAAAAAACTAACACTTGTTAAAGAAAGAAACTTTCTTCAAGTGTTGTGAGCAGAGAGCACTCCGGGATGGAGAAATAATTCTGGTGCTCTCTAGGCTTACTGTAGGCAGCACACCCTCTAGCTGAAAGCTGATCGGTCAGTTCCTAGGCTCATTTCCACTGACTTCACCTCCGGGGCAACTGAACCCAGCTGGCATTCTGCTATTGTCAAGCATACTAAAGGACCCCTGGGGTGAGAATTCATAGATACTGAAGCATCTCCTCCCTTGAAAATAGGGACTGTCTTTCCAATCTTCAAAGCCTCTGGGAAAGCGAAACAATGTTGACTCCAGTTTAATAAGTATATTACTGTAGGAGCAATAATATCATCTCCCAACTTCAAAAATCTTGCCTCTACACCATCCAATCCCCCCTTATTTACTTTTAATCATTTTAATCTTTCTCAACTTCATAAACTGTTATCTCCTTAAACCTAAACCTTGGCCTAGATACAGTTGGAATATTCTCATTCTGTTTTATATCATTTGCTGTTAGTTTGTGCAAAGAAATATCAGAAGTCCTGATCCCATGACTATCCAGTTCCAAGTCAGGCAAATCTGTAAAGTACCTATTTAATATTTCTACCACTTTTGTTTAATCTCCTATTAATGTATTATCTTCAATCAAATTTACTGGTGCTCTTGGATTTACAGGGTTCTGAAGTTGTTTTACATGTTGCCAAAATCTTTTGGGGTTCCTTCATACCTCTCAACCTCTTTACTTGTAAATCAGGGACAAAGCCTAAAAAAATCAGGGACAAAGACCCAAAATCAGGGACACAAATTAAAAATTGATACTATTCACTCAGAAAGCTGATAGAATAAGTAGATTAGTGTAAGATGCATTTTCTGAAGAAGAACAAGTCTGTAACTTTAATGTTTGGCATTATTTTGTACTTTCAGTCTCCACTGTTCTGTCACAAAAACACAAATTTTACAAGGGACAGAGGAAAATTTTGAGTCAAAATCAGGGACGTCCCTGAAAATCAGGGACAGTTGAGAGGTATGGGTTCCTTGCCTGATTTGTGTCAGTCCTATAAAAATAAGTTTTTGCTAACCTAATTGTTTTTGTACATTTATTTCTCCGTTTTTTAAATATTTTCAAATCTGTTGTTTGTTTTGTTTTTCTTGCTTTTTTTTCCGTAGTCGATTTTTAATTATGTGTGTTTTCATTTTATCATTAATCCATGGCAAGTGTTTTTTATTCATGATTTTTTGTATCCTTGGTACATGCAGATCTGTCCATTCATTCTGCAGACACATTATGGCACACAAAATTACAAGAAATAACACTCGTTATATATTTAGGTGCTACGACTATCACTAAGTGGTTACTATGGCTACATAACACCAGTCGAAACTTTGCAACCCATGAAGCTATGGTCAGTGGCAGTTGCAAGGCTTCCCTGCATGTCAGCAAAAGCTGTTGCAACAATATATTGAAGAGGTGGAGACTGGAGAGCCAGCATGTAAACACCCCAAAGGGCCATTCATGAAGTGTGATGGCCCTTGCACAGTTTCCCCACCCTATTTGCAGAACTAATACAGGCTGACTGTAAGGGGGGGAGGTCACAGTGCTAGAACTGGAAGTGTGTGCACTTATGGTTTAGACTCCAAGAGAACTGGGGTAATGCAGTCTCAGTCTGCTGTCCACCTTCCATGAAAGAACAGTAAACAAGGTAAAAAATTAAATTAAAACCAGGCATAAAAATTGTGTAAGTGTGTGGGTACCAGAAGCTGAAGGCTGAGACCTGAGGGGTTTAACTTTTCAGAGAGGATGGAATGATACAGTTCCCTTAATACATCTTGACTGGGCTAGAGCTGGGGTGTATGGGAATGGACCATGGAGGGCTCGAGACATCTGATTTGTAGGCAGGGTGACAATAAATAATAAATGTGAGAGTGAGACAAAGTTCCATTGAGGGCTGGCTGCCAAACTGAAGAACACGCATCAGCAAGTACCTTTGGGCAGTATTTAGAGCCAAGTTCATGTTATCATAATTTTAGGGGGCCTCTAGTTTTCAGGTTCTAGCAATTCAGTAGAGCTCTGGGGATGCAGCTTTGTGGCACTGATTGGGGTTTTTGGAAGGAGTCTGGATGGTGAGACTCAGGCTGCCATTCGATTGTGCTTGATATGATACAGAGCAGCAGCAGTAATACAAAGAGGGGGAAAGAGAGATAACATCTCCCGCCAAGCTTCTTTTCCCTTCTTCTCTGTATTACTGGATATGGATTTAATTGAAGGAGGAGGGTAGTTGAGCTGATCTGGATTTGGGGAGATACAGCAAGAATGACTGTGGTGCAATGTAGGACTGGAGACCACAGTGTGGAAGTGGTGAGAGTGGGTAGATTGCGGCAGAGCCAGAGCGGGAGGCAAGACCCTGGGGGGGTTAAAAATTCATCACTGCCTTCTACCCAAAAGAAGAAAAAACATCTTCAAGGGGCACAGCTGAGTGAGCCCGCTGCTTCACCCAGTGCTTCATTATGTGGAGGGAGAAGCAGAATATCAGTATGTCAGGCCAGCACAAGAATGAGATGGTGACTGCAAAGCAAAAGTATTCAGTGATGGGTCTGGGAGAAGGGGTGCATGTCATGTAAGAGTGTCCAATTGCAGCAGACACTTTTATATGAGTCCCTCCCTCAAGATGTGTCCCTGAATACATTTGCTTAGTAAGCACCTTACTGGCCCTGTGGTGCAGTGGTAGCACTACCACTTGTGATGACCTGGGTTTAGAAGTGAACCTGAGGTGTTGGAGGGGCGGCCGGAGGGAGGAGGATCAAGCATCCATGGGACCACTCTTCTCCTCTGGGGGGAGGGTGAAGAAGAGCTCAGTGTTCGACTAGCCCCTGGCAGAAGCCAGAGGAAAGGCAGCTGAACTGAAAAAGGTGGGGGAGGCATGGCAGACATCAGTGCATGCGCTTTGACATCAGCACATGCCATGTTTCCCATGGGGAGAAAAAGGAAAACTCCGGTTCATGCAGGATGACCACTGGCCTCTGCAGACCACACACCCAGTGACTCAGGCTCCATCCGGATCTGGTCCTAGCAGGTTGAGGGACTCCCCACCACCCTGACATGGAGTGCAAACTATGGGGGACTATGGGAGAGGTAATCCCTGTGGGGAAGCCAGGGTGATGAGGCAGAGAGGGAAAGCGGCAGGGAGAGCCAGCTGGGACAGGAAGTATATATAAAACAATAAATAAATAAAGCACTTTGTTACATCAAGTTTGTTCTGCTTCTCCTCCAGCTACATAACGTTCTGCTGCTCTTCCCACATAATGGAATAATGGAGAGCAGCCAGTGGACATAAGGGGAGTTGGAGGATGGCGAGCACATGCAGCTGTGCCCCGTGAAGATAATTTCCATTTTAGAAACAAGGAAGGGGAGGTTGCAGAAGCTGTATGTCAGTCTGGGCTGCCAGCCACGTGGCTGTTATTTCTGCTTCACCCCACATAATGGAGAACTGGGGGAAGCAGCCCACTATGAATCTCAGTGGTCAGTGTCAACATTTCTTGTGTGGAAAATTTAGGATGGGCAGTACACACAGCTGTGCCATATGAAGATTTAGAGCCTGGTATTCATGGTCAGGCCTTCCAGCACTTGTGAGGCTGTTCTCCCAGTCACCACAGTCACAGAGGGAAAGGGTGAGAGCACACCATGCTATGCCCCGGAAGAGACCAAAAAGATAAGCGAAAAGGAGAAAAAGATGGACCTAGGGTGGTGGTAGGGTGACTTTAAAAAAGAGTCAGGAGGTCTAAAGAAAAAAAGGAACACAACAGGCAAAGAAGTTAAGACAATTTAAATTTAGACATTTATTATGTTGGCTTGCACGCACATGCACAAACAACATCTTGCGTTAGTAGCACTGTAGTAGCACTTTCAAGGGTGTGTCAGTGTTTTGGCAAATCCAGAGGATGCTTAATCGGTGTGTCCCTCAGCCACCAACCAGTGAGCATGCTACCAATGACAGCAGTTTCAGAGAGTGCCACCAACTTGAAACAAATTCGCCGCTGCAATGAGCGACAGGCTAGTCATTGCAACAGCAGATCTGACACACCTCCATTATGTGCCATTCCTGGTGAAACATTTCACAAACACGGCTGCGGCTCTTGCAGTCCACCTCCCACAATCCCTAGAAAACCAGTTTTGGGGGTGCCCAATCCCTGTGTCGGCATACCCCCTTCCCAGTTCAATTTGTTTAGAAATGGGAGTGCCCAATCCCCGTGAACATAATGTCCTCCCAGTTTCATTTGTCTGCCGACAGGGGGTGCCCAATCCCCATCGGCATCATGCCCCCCCACCCAACACAGACACGCTTTCTTTGCCAATGGGGTGCTCAATCCCAGTTGGCTTCAGTCCCCCAAAAAGGTGGCACACTGGGAGCCCACCCTAGTGTGCCCAAATGTATTCATGAAACCTGAAAAAAAAAAACTTCCTCGATGTTTTTTTTTTGGCCCTGTAAATAAGAAAATGGTCCCTCATCATCACAGCACCCCTTCTTCCAAACACGCACTCACTCCCTGCACACCCCACCTCCCAGCACTCCCCTCACCCCATACTTACCTCCAGAGGCCCTTCGCGGCAATCTTCGGTGGAGTGGGAGACATCTGAACTCTTCAAAAGCTGACTGTGAACTGAAGAAATTCACGGTAAGCTGTATAATGGCATCAATGGGGGTTTCAATATAGGTGGATATCTCAGCCAATTTTTGGACTTTTGGGTCCAAGTTTTCAACATGGGGTTCTTGGGACCACACCTTATGAAATCAGTCACTGTCATTTCGTTATTCCATCCCGAAAGGTGATTTTCTGGTCACTGCATGGAATCACCTTTCGGGACCGACTAACAAAACAACATCAGTGCCACTGTTCATGAGGTGGGCACCCAAAAAGCCTATGTTGCAAATTTGGTGAAAAAATTCCAAAGAATGGTAAACACCAATATAGAGGTGTTGATAGGGATAAGGGCAGGGGTAAATGGAGAAAGTGACAAAGGCAAGAAGGACAGGGATGGGGCAAAAAGGAGTAAGGCCATCAGGAAATGGAGGGTAATGAGTACCAATGCCCGTAGTCTGGGCAACAAGCTCCCTGAGCTGGTGACCTTGATGGAAGAGGGATGCCTGATATCGTAGCAGTCACAGAAACATGGTACACAGAGAACCATGACTGGGATGTTAACATACCAGGGTACATAACCTACAGGAGAGACAGGCAGGGGAGAAGAGGGGAGGAGTAGCTCTCTATGTAAAGGAAGGGATAAAAGCAACTGAACAAAAGAGTAAACAGGGAGGAGAGGAGGCACTGTGGGTCACCTTGGAGACTGGAAAGGGCACCACAGTCCGCACAGGGGTTGTGTACAGACCCCAATGTCAGGGGGAGGGAATGGACAAGGTTATGATAGAAAGCATTCTTAGAATGGCAGAGAAAGGGGAGATACTGTTGATGGGAGACCTGAATATACCAGATGTTAACTGGAGCACATTTTCTGCAGCCACATCCAAGAGCAGGGCCATTCTTGATGCCCTACAGGTGGCAGGCCTCAGACAGCTAGTTTCGGAACCCACTCATGAGGCAGCAATCTTAGACCTCGTACTCTCAAACTGGGGCAGTGAGAGGATCTCAGATCTAGAAGTGGGTTGCCATCTGAGAACAAGTGACCATTAAACAGTGTGGTTCACGTTAAACTCAGCTACAGAGTCAAGCCATACAAAAGTGAGGGTACTGGACTTCAGGAGGGCTGACTTTGGCAAGATGGGAGAGTGCCTCAGAAAAGCACTAGCAAACAGGCTAGAAGGAGGTGTGCAGCAACAATGGGGAATCATCAAAACTGCCATCACAGAGGCAACAAGCAAATAAACAAATCAAAATGAAAGAAAAAGCCATTATGCTTCTCAAAAGAGGTGGCTGTGAAAGTCAGGAAGAAAAAGATAGCATTCCGGAAGTATAAAGAAACACAGAAGGAGCAGAACAGAGAGCTATACCAGTTAAGGCAGAAGGAAGCAGGGAGGGAAGTCAGAATAGCAAAAGCCCAAACTGAGAAAAGATAGCCAACTCGGTTAAGAAGGGGGATAAAACCTTTTATAGGTACATCAGCGAGCGTAAAAAGACAAAGGCAGGGATAGTGAGGCTGAATAGAATGAACGGTGGTGGGCAGAGGGGACAGTGGAAAAGCAGGAATACTGAATGAATATTTCTGCTCAGTATTTACAAAAGAGAAGGGGAAGTGCCTAATCCAATTAACAGAAGCACTCTTGATAGGGGTCGATCCAGTCCTTTCACAGAAGAAATGGTTCTGCAAGAACTCCTAAAACTGAAGGTGGACAAAGCAATGGGGCCTGTTGGAATTCACCCCAGAATTCTAAAAGAATTAAGGGGAACTAGAAACCACTGGCTACTCTTTTTAATAAATCATGGGAGGATGGTGTGGTACCCAAGGACTGGAGGAAGGCGGATGAGATTCCCCTTCACAAAAGTGGGACCAAGACAGAGGCAGGAAGCTACAGACCTGTCAGTTTGACCTCTGTGGTAGGGAAAGTGATGGAGTCACTTCTGAAGGAAAGAATAGTTGAGTACCTAGAGGCCAGTGGGGCACAGGACCCAAGGCATCACGGGTTCACAGCGGGAAGGTCATGTCAGACGAATCTAATAGATTTGTTTGACTGGGTGACCAAAGTAGTAGACCAGGGAGGGGCTGTGGACATGGCCTACCTAGACTTTAGCAAGGCATTTGACACAGTCCCACACAAAAGATTAATAGTCAAATTAACCAGCCTGGGAGGGTCCCAGGGTGGTAGCCTGGGTAAACATTGGCTGGACAACAGGACACAGAAGGTAATTGTAAATGGAGTCCACTTGAAGAAAGAGGGGTTACTAGTGGGGTACCGCAGGGTTCAGTATTGGGTCCAGTCCTTTTTAATGTATTCATAAGTGACATTGCAGAGGGACTGGAAGGAAAAGTATGCCTATTTGCAGGTGACACAAAGATCTGCAACAGGGTTGATACACAAGGAGGCATGGCAAGGATGAGAAGGGACTTTGCAAGGCTGGAGGAATGGTCAGAAGTATGGCAGTTAGGATTCAATGCAAAGAAGTACTAAATAATGCACCTGGGAAGCAAGAACCCAGGGGAAGAATACACAATGGGGGGAGGTAGTAACAACAACAAAAAAGGAAAGGGACCTGGAGGTAATCATATCAGATGACCTTAAGGTTAGCAAGCAATGTGAGAAGGCAGTAGGGAGGGCTGGGGGTATACTAGGATGCATAGGGAGAGGCATCAGCAGCAGAAAACAGGAAGTTGTTATCCCTCTGTACAGACAGTTGGTAAGACCCCATCTGGAGTACTGCATCCAGTTCTGGAGACCCCATCTCTGCAAGGACATAGACAGGATAGAGGCAGTCCAGAGGAGGGCAACCAAAATTGTGCAGGATCTGCACCAGAAGACATATAAGAAAGACTAAAGGAGCTTCATATGTATACCCTTGAGGAAGGAAGAGAGAGAGGGGACATGATAGAAACTTTCAAGTACCTCAAGGGAATCAACAAAGTCCAAGAGGGTAGCATCTTTCAGAAAAGAGACGTGCAAGAACAAGGGGACACAATTTAAAGATGGGGGGGCGGTTCAGGGCAATGTGAGAGTATTATTTCACAGAGAGGGTAGTGGATGCATGGAACAGCCTTCCTGAGGAGGTTTGGGGCCTAAAACTGTGGAGAATTCAAGAATGCATGGGACAGACATAAGGCAATCTTGTGGTGGGTAGGAAGAAATAGGCTGTTGGTTAACTACGATCTGTGGCCTATCCTGTAGGTAGGAAAAAGGGCAGACTAGATGGGTCAAGTGGTCCTTATCTGCTGCCAAAGTCTATGTTTCTATGAATGACTGTGTTACAAGCAGGCATTGTGCAGTTTCCATGCACGCTTGTAACTTCAATAATTTTTTATAGTTTCACTCCAGATTTTCAACATTGCCATTTGTTCACACCTCCTTATGAACAGTGCAGCTGTCATTTTTCATATCCTGCCCAAAATGTGTTTTTGCACGTGTGGCGCACAATGGCATTGTCGCTGTGGGAAATCAATGTCTGGGACAGATTAAGAAAATCACAGTGACAGTGTTCATGAGGAGAGGTCGCAAAAAGCCCATCTTGCAAATCTGGTGAAAAAATTCCAAAAAATGACTGCGTTACCAGCGTGTGTTGTGCAGTTTCTACGCATGCTCATAATTGCCAGTTTTTTATAATTTCCCTGCAGGTTTTCAACATTGCCATTTTTGCACACCTCCTTATGAACAGTACAGCTCTCATTTTTCATATCCCACCCAAAACATATTTTCACAACAGTGGCGCACAATGGGCGTGGTTGCTGTGCAAAATCAACTTTCAGGACACAGTAACAAAATTACAATGCAACTGTTCATGAGGAGAGGTCCCAGAATGCCCAAATTGAAAATCTGGCAAAACAATTCCCCAAAATAACCACATTACGGGCTTGCATTGTGCAGTATCTATTCATGCTGGTAAGTTTGCAAATGTTTTATATTTTCTCTCCAGATTTTCAACATTGCCATTTTTTTACACCTCCTCATGAACAGTACATCTGTCATTTTTGCTATCCTACCTGAAATGTGTTTCTGCACCTGTGGCTCCTAATGGCACAGTTGCTGTGCGAAATCACCTTTCAGGATTGAGTAACAAAATGATAGTGCCACTGTTCATGAGGTGGGTCCCAAAAAGCGAATGTTGAAAATTTGGAGTGAAAATACCAACAAACACCTGGGGCATTAAGGTTTTGAGCTATACACCCACTCTGTAGAGACTGACAGGCATCAGGGACGTAACATGAGTTTGTTGACCATAATGTTCGCATAATTCTACCCCCACCCTACAGGCATTGAGATGTGCCTTGGGTTCTGTCACCCTAACGTTCACCCCATTCTCCTATATTGCACCCATCTCAGCTTATTTCCTTATGGAATGGGGTGAGCATAAGGGCTGAAGACCCCAATGCACACCCCGAAACTTGGCGCTCTCTGCAGGGTGGGGTGAGGTGGAATGGTGGAAGCATTATGGCTGACCCAAAGCCACACTCCCAACGCCATTCAGTCTCTGGGGGTGTTGGCGTCACTTCAATACTTCACTGCCATTCCTAGTTTGCATTTCTTACTCCTGCACTACTAGTGCCAATGCCAGTAAGCCAACATTTGGCATTGACAAATGCTTGTTTAGCTAGGCGTGGCTTTGAATAACCTGCCAAGATCCCACAGTGCTTTGCCCCCCCGATGAAGTGCCAGTGAGTGAGACATGAAGCGGTGGGGATCTTGGCATGCTGTTGGAGCATTGCTTTGCAAAATAAATGTTTAAATTGTCCTTACTTCTTTGCCATGTGCACTCTATCTTACCTTTGTATAAAGATGATGCTAGAAGTAATTGGAAGTGGTAGACCAATGTTAAAGCACTTTAAAGGATTATAGTGGTGGGGAGGAGTGTCATTTTGTTCCCTCTGTATCACATTTTTGGTTCTGGTTCTGATTTTTCTGACCTAGCCAAGCATGGCAGAACCAGAAATGCCAACCAGCACACCTCTATCTGTCTGTCTATCCGTCCATCTATCTATTGACCCTGTCTGTCTATCTACTGTATCTGTCATACATGGAAGGAGATTTTCACCATAGGAGCCATTATTATGTATTTCCCAGTATACCTCACCGATTAAAGTGTCATACCCACCAATTAAAGCTGTATGCCTATCATTTATTCTGTGTGTGTGTGTGTGTGTGTGTGTGTGTGTAACTGTTTGTGAACAGGGCTCAGATAACAGGATAAAATAAGTCAGGCAGACCACTAGCTTTAGTGCATAAAAAGCACCTCTCTGGTACTTGTCATTTTATTTTCTTCTTTAAATGATTTTTCACAGAAATAAAAGTATTAATTCATACACTTCAAGTAACCAATATTCTGCCTAGCAGTGGCACACTTTCTTTTAGTCCTTTTCACACACTTAGGTGCTCTCCCAAGGTCTTATACCTCTCGCAGTCAATTCAGGACTGACTCCCCTATATACATTCTACTCCTAGTGGTAGGTTTATATACAATGTTTCTGGTGACTTCACTTCCTTGGGGTACACCCACATTATATCACTTAACCAAAAAAACATCCCTGTGAGACTCATATCCCAGCCATATCCCAGCTTGTAGAAAGGAAAAGGGATATATCTAAGCCTTGGCTCAAAAGACATTACTTTCCTCAAACATCACACAAATCTCACAGCCCTGACCAGTTTTATCTATATTTATAAACACAACAACCCTTATTAATATTAGCTCCTCCCACTGGCCAGCCTATAATGGAAACCATTTAAGTATAAATAAAGACCAATAGGGGCTGCTGTCCCTCTATAGGACCCAATCTACAGGAGTTCTCTTACAAACAGGTCAGGCCATTTTCCTCTTGTACTTCCTTGTATTTCAAAACATGTACTACAACCTTATAGTAATGTTATATGCCCACTACTTCCTTAAAAAGAATGTTTGTGTACTCCCAAGAGGGCATAGGAGTATCTGTTTAGAAACACAAGTATTTACATGTAGTCCAACAGCTGAAATTGCAGCCCATTGGCCTAACTTTTATTTTAGCCCTATTTTTACACCAGGGCCCAGATATTCAGAGCACTTGCACAAGGCGCAAATGAGTTGTGCCAGCACAAGTGTGAAGATGCGCCACAGAGCGATATTCAAAGGGAGCCACGGCACAGCGCAAATACAATTGCATCAGTGAGCAACCAAAACGTATGCAGCGCAATTCCAAGGGGGCGTTCCCATGAATAAGTGACGCAATGGGATATTCAACGGAAGAGCATGGCGAAAGTCAGGAGCAAACTCCAGGTTGCGCTAGGCAGACTTGAGCCAATAAATATAGGCCCAAACACACAGACAGCAGATGTGCAACACTGAACCCAGTGAGAGAGGAAGTGAGGAGAGAGAGAGAGAGACAGACAGCACCAGAGAGGCAGAGAGTGTGAGAGACAGACAGACAGCGAGAGGCAGTGACAGTGACCGACGGATGGACTGAACAGTGTCAGTGGCTCAGTAGGTAGCACACTCGCCTCTGAGGCCAGGAGATCAGAGGGCTGTGGGTTCAGTTCCCACATCTGGCACTTGGGTTAATATCCCAGTACTGACACTGTAGTGCAGCATGAGAGGGGTGCTGCACTTCTGAAGTGCCGTCTTTCAGATGAGACGTTAAACCGAGGTCCCATCTGCCTGGATTGGTGGCAGTTCAGGTGGATGTTAAAGATCCCATGGCACTTATCAAAAAGAGTAGGGGCATTTTTATTAAAACCATAACAAATCATAACAGAAAGCAACTATTCAAAAATCAGGCAAATCAGAAACAAATACAGAAGGCAAAAAATCGAAACATACAAAGGGAGGAAAAAAAAAAACCAGAAACCCCCAACCCCTGGTAAAACATAATACATAATATAGAAATAATAATAGACATACTCAAGGCTGTAAAGAGTTCCATTCATGAAGAATAAAAGAAGAAGGTCTGTACAGTAAGTAACAAGATCACCAAAAACCCCAATATCTTTCCCAAATGTTTCGTTTGAGAAGTTTCCTTTCCCCCTCTTTAATACGATCAATATTATGCACAATTTTGTGAAACAGATCTGTAGGGGATACATAGTGCTGTTGAAACAAAAGACTACACCTAACTTGCCAAACCCAATATAAGATAATAACAGCTATTAAATTTGGGGTACTAGGGTCATACCTATCCCAGGAAGCTGGAAATAAACCAAAAAATAAAGATCTTGAATCCCACACTTGCCACTCACGGTGCCAGTATTCATGGCGCCACAAAAAGCAAAATTGTTCAATAAAGGGGCAAGAAAAAATAAATGTACCATAGTCTCAGTTATCTCAGCACAGGAATCTCTAAAACAGTAATGATCTAACAACTGTTTATGTTTATGATTCCCCCGAACATTTATTTTGCCATGCACACCCAGCCATAAAATATCCCACATGACTAAAGGAATTCTAGTATCAGTAAGGCGATTACTAATCATAGTCTTTTCTGAAACTCTAAAATCAGGAAAGACGTCCTCCTAAAACCAAGAGTCCACTAAGACCAAATATAAACGTTTCCGAGAAAGCTCAGATACCATTTGTACCGTAATATGCCATGTCTTAAGCATGTCAAACACCACTACCCAATCAGAGGACAAAACATAACTCCGCTTATTTTTGTGCAAAAAAAATTGCCGTAAACCATTCCTGCAAAATCTCTGAAAGTGAAGTATGGACCAATGGAACCCACGAGTTAGGCATCTGAAGGACCAGAGGCCGTAAATTGGTGAAAAGGAAAATGGAATAAAATAAAACAATCGGGTGAATCATATTAACCCTCCCATGGCGGTAATCAGCATTATAAGATATTCCTTTTAACTGGGTTTAACCTACTACCCCAAAAACAAGAAAAAAAAAGACCCATAAGAGGCACAAAAAACTGTTAAGGCACTGGAAAAATGTGAGCAACATGTAAAAACAAAGGTAATAAACGAGTCCTTATCAAAAAAAAAACATTTCCTTTTTCCCCATAAACCATTTATTCCATTTACAAAGCTTTTCCTTACCTATATTCAAATGCAATTCCCAATTATACTGTGCCATATCAGACATACCAAAAAAAAGACCCAAAAGCTTATGTGGAGAGTCCACCAACCGAATACCACCTAGATGGGAACTTCCAATAGAGGGTCCCGCTAAATTGAAACATACAGTCTTTTGAAAATTCAAACGAGAACCAATACAACATAGAAAAACAGGAAGAACTTGACATAATTAACAGCCGACCAGTACGGTCGGAACCAATACACATAAATCATCAGCATAACATATTACTTTATGATTATACAAACCCAAACCTGAAATACCCGAAAGTCCAGGAGATCTTTGAAGTTAACGAATAATAGGGTCTAGTGCAAATACAAACAAAAGCAGGCTTAAGGGACAACCTTGTCTAACACCCTGATGGATGTAACAAGGAGACCAAATCCACCCATTCGCATAGGGCCTGACATAAGCCAAGGAGTAACATAAGCTAAGCCAATTGACAAATATCGGGGGGAAACCATACGCCCGGAGAGTTAACCAAATAAATTCCTGAGACACACCATCAAACGCTTTGGATAAATCAAAATTAAACAAGTAACCAGTAAGAGCTCCCCTGTGCCCTTGAGAAAACAATTCTCTTACCTGAATCAAAGTGTCTTATATGGACCTACCCGGGACCGAACAATATTGAGAGGGAGAAATCAAAAAGGGCAACAATTTTGAAATCCTATTACCCAACAATTTCGCAAATATTTTAAAATCCGTATTCAACAGTGTAATCGGGCGCCAATTACTTAAATCAGATCCATTACCCTTTTTAAAAAGAAAAAGCATCAACCCCTCATACATTTGGTCTGAAAGGCGGTCTTCAGACAAAAAAGTATTAAAGACAGACAATAACAGAGTAGGCATAATACTCCACAAAGATTTATAAATTTCGGAAGACAACCCATCCGAGCTAGGTGCCACCATATCCTTTAGAGTGGAGATAACCGCCTTCACTTCTTCCCGTGAAAAGGGGGCCAAAACAGCCTGTTGTTGAGCTAATGTCAAGGTAGGTACATCCGAGGCTTGTAACAATAAATGCATTTCATCTGATTCAGATACCGGGGATTCAAAGATGAGCTTTACAAAATCCTCAACACACTGCAAAAGTTGAGACTTCCCTTTAACAAGGTGACCTTGATGATCAATGAGCCGAAACATCTGCCTATCAAAACTCTTGTCCTTGCCAGTATCATAGTGGTTAAATTGTCTGTGTTTCCCTGAAGTCTGAAATCATTGTTCAAAAGCTAAAGACCTCTGTCTATCATACTGGACTTGTGTCAGAGACGATTTAACCTCCCTGATACGATCCCCACAATCTAATTGCAACAAATAAACCACAGAAAACAATTCATATAGCTCAGCTCGAAGGAGCCGAGATTGGCGGTGCCTACTATCCGCTTAGAGTCTAGAACGGAATTTAAAGTAGGCCTTTAAACATAGCTTAGAATCCACCCACCACTCAATCACAGAATCATAAAGAAAAAACACAGAAGTCTGATCCAAGAGGAGGTCCAAAAAACCTTTATAAAACTCCTGATCCAATAATAAAGATGTATTCGCCCTCCAAACCCCAGGCCCATGAGCAGTCACCTCACCCAAATGGATTTGTAGCCCTAACAAATTATGATCTGAAGTAGCAAACAACAAAACTACATCCTTAAAATCCCCAATATTCCATGAGCAAAGCCAGAAATCTATCCTGGAGGTCAGGTTACCTTTAGAAAAGGTGTATAACGGATTTCGGGCAAACACATCCACTAGGGCCAAGTCTGCAATAATAGCTTGTAAAGCATGCATATCACAATACACCTTCCTTGTAGAGGCAACGTCTAAATTGGAATTAAAATCCCCTCCCCCCTTCCCGCAAAACTATCCGATTTGTAAACAAATAAGGCCTGATTAACCGAAAAAGCTGTACCCGAGCAGCCTTTTGCTGTGGAGCATAGATATTAATAAACCGATAAGGCAGAGCATGCCACAAAACATCTAAAAAGCAATGCTCTCCCAGGGACCAAATCCACCAGTTTTTGAAAAATAAATCCAGAAGCAGAAAAATAAAACCCGACACCAGAACAGAGCTCCTGACCAAGAGACCAATAAGAAGACCCAAACCCCCAATCTCTAGTAGCCCAATCAACCTCCATAGTAGTATAAAGTCGTACATCCTGTAAAAAATAAACCTCATAAGATAAGGAATGTAAAGCTGAAAACATAGCAGTCCATTTATATAGTGACCTGATGCTATTAACATTCAGACTAGCTAAATGAATAGTAGGTGACATCAGAGACATTACAAAAATAACAACAAAATAAAGGAAGAAGCCCAAAAAAAGGAAACGAAATAATTTCTTCTTTCTAGTTCTGGTAGACCTTTTCTTCAGGTTAGTCCCAGGGACATCAGTCAAAGGGGCTGGAACTAAAGGAGCCTCAGGTTGAGAAGATGAAGGGAGAGACTCAGCAGGATCATCCCCATCCATTATGTCTCCCTAGCTCTGTAAAGGTTCATAGGGGTTATCCACCGAAATGGAAAACTGTTGCGCTTCCTCTACCAGTCTGGTGGAGTGAAGTCGCATACCTACAGGATGAAAGGTCTCCATAGCTGCCTCCAACCCCATACCCACTGCCTCAGGAAGGGGGGGGCCGAGTCGGTACAAGGAGAACAGAGGTAACAGGTGGAGGATGGGGTTCAAAAGGAGGGGAAGTAACCACTGGGGTCTCAGGCCTCCGAGAGGCAGCAGGGTCACCATCTGAAGCTGCCGAAGGACGAGTCGGAGGCACAAAATTAGGAACCGGGTTTGAGCCAGGGGGACGGGACTTAGTGGATGAAGCTGATTTAGTAATATAAAAGTCATGTTTCATGTAATCAGTAGTATTATGGGCAGCCCACGGGCAGGCTGCAAAAACCATGAGAATCCTCACCACACAGATTGCAAGTAGGAGGAACAGTACAAAACAATACCGAGTGATCAAGCACCCCACAGGCCACACACTTCAACTGATCACAATCAGAGCTGAGATGGGACAAAGATCTACATCTATAGCAGGAGCGAGGCTGGCCAGGATAAAACAAAATACCACGGTCCCTCCCCAAATAGAAACAATTAGGAAGATGCTGAATCCCTTCCTCAGTCATTTTGAGTTGGACATTAAACTTCCACCCTCCAGTCCAAAATCCATTGTCATCAATTAGGGCATGAGGCACCCATTAACAGTACAGCGTTGTTCCGACCAATACAGAATATCCAAAACATTCACCCCATCATTTCAAAAAAGAACAGTAATGACTTTAGCAGTAGGCCTAGTAATAGGAATAACTACAAAAGGCTTCCAAATAGGGTCCGAGAGGGCAGCACAATATGCAGCCCAGAACTTATCCAATAAAGTAGCCAAATGAAAAGAAACATCAAAGTTATGGTCCCCTGAGGTGTGGATGAAAGCATACACCTCAGTCGGCATAAGACCCAGAGAGTTAATAATTAAATGCTTGCCCACATAGTTGCGGTCCTGGGGAAGGTCCAAACCACCCCTATAATAAATACGAGCCACAAAACGCTTCCTTGCAGGTATATCAGATGGCTTAAACAAGGAAGCATAACTTGCAGGTTTATTAGAGGAAACATCCCGTTGAGCCTTAGGCACCACGTCCACAACAGGACCCAAAACTGGGCCTTACTCACGACAGGAAAGGACTGACCTCTAGAAGGAGAGCTAGGTCGCAGTTCGGAGGGCCACTGACCATCCTGAGAGGCCACTGGAGCAGGAGATGCCGGCAAACAAGGCTCCGGCTGACAGGAATCCAAACACGCAGCAGGGACTGCAAGAGCCAAATGCTCAGTATCACCACGAACCACCGGAAGTGACACAACGACCCGGTCCATCTCTGAAGTGGGAAACACTGGCTGACACGACGAAACAGAGGGTTCCAGGACCAAAGGCTACCCTTCTCTGGGCAAAGGAATGCTAGGGTCAGGTATCCAGGAGGTGGGAGCCTTGACCCACCCTGCCTTCTTGAGAGCCAACTCTGGGGACCAAGAAGAAAGCCTCACTGAAAACGGAAAAGATCCATCCTCCAATAGAGCGGCTGACTCTGTAGCCAGGTCGACCGCTAAATCCTCCATAGAATCCAGATTACTACTCTTCGCCGTCCCAGGGGGGTGCCGGTTGACAGCAGTCCGAGCGTTTATGTTTTTTTTCATCCTCCAAGGTCGGGACCGCTACCGGGTCAGATGAAACATCCATTGGAATAAGCTCAATAGCAGTACATTGCAAATCCACAGCTCCAGCAGGTAAGGAAACAGCTAAATCATCTTCAGAAGACATCATAACAGGGTCATCAGAAAGCACATTAGCAGGGTCTAAGGAGCTCTCCACCAACACATCCACACACTCAGCAGTCAGAGACATACTGAGAACAATCCAGTCGTCCCAGGTGTCCCCCTACTGCAAGAGTAGGGGAAGTTTTTATTGAGAAAAAACATAACATCACAAAGAAAAAGGGCAAACCATAAGTATGAATACAAAGAAATAATTATACATAAGAAGAACAAAAAACAATGTGTCACATACAATCCTAACAAAAATCTTCACGATATAGGAAAGTGTTTCCATAAATTTGTCATTTTTTCATTAGAAGAAAACTTCCTATCAGTCATATGTATAGCAAGCAAATCATTGTGAACAGACTCAATTATAACTGAATAAGATATCTGTTGCTGTTGTAACACGAATTTACAGCGAGCTTGCCATAAAAAATACTGTAATAAGGCAAAGAAACATTTAAAGTGCTTTTATGATAAGTTTTCAAATCCTATATATTCCCTAAAATGAGAGTATTATAGGTTAATAAATTTAAATGTGGCATCTTCCAGTAAGTGCTGCTTGAGACCAAAAGCCTTACTATCCATAATCTATAAAAAATGTTGTTGACTTTTCTTCTACATTAATGCATTGTGGTCTTAAAACAATACCTTTCATCTAGAGGTTTGTATTTCATTTTCCTCTGACGCCTAATCTTCCGTGAGCTGAAATCCAAATAATGTCCCAAGTTTTGACTGGGATTCTGTAATCTGTTAATTTATGTAATGCAAAAATCATTTTAGTGGGAGTACAATTAGGAAATAACAGTGTAATTTTCTGGACTTCATAAACAATATATGTATAAAAGATTTTCGAGACAGGAAAGCAATTTTTGTAGTGGAATCTTCCACTGATATAATTTCTTAAGGTGGGAAGTCCATACTAGGTAAAGAATCAGAGGAGATAATTTTGGAGGAAACAATGACCATTTAAAGAAATATTTATGCCTAGATTGACTGGACCCAAAACTGCCATAGTAACGAAGTTGTGTCCAAGAAACGAAAAAGAAGAAAATAAAAATTAGAATGGAAAAAAATGACAGGGTTGATCATGTGTAGACCGCCATCTTTCTTTGAAAGGTATGTGTAGTCCCTCTTAACAGGGTTAAGTCTGTTTCCCCAAAGCATCTGGAAAAAAAGACTATATAACCTAGTTTATACAGATGTAGGAGGAGGAAAAAGATGACTGATATATGTAAACTGGGGTAACAAAAATTGTTTAATAATAGCTATTCTTTTTAGTTTACTAAAAGTCCAGCTTTTCCAAAGGTTTACTTTTAATTCCCTATGCCCAATTGTCTTTCCCAATTATAGAGGGCCATATCATCAACTCGAACCATATCCCTAATATTTTTTGAGGAGGCGTGATACAGGTATATTAAAATAGTTAGAACCAGTGAGGAGTGTGTTGTAAAGGTATTATAAAGCTTTTCTCCATATTTAGAGATGCCCTGAAAACTCCCAAAAAAAGAAAAATCTCTAATGCTCGTTGTAGTGACAAAGATTTGCCAACAAAGTAACATCATCTGCAAATGCTGTAACTTTCACTTTGTCTAACCAGGAGGGAGAAAGGCCTATAATCTGATGGTCAGAAACAATACTTCTGATGACTGGATCCAAAATAAAGTATACAGAAGAGGGCTTAAAGGGCAACCTTGCCGTACACACTTTATTAATTTTAATTTCAGTACCCAGTAATCCGCTCACAATTGATATAGTAACTGACTATATAGTTTGGTTATCCAATGAACAAATGTTTTGGAATACCGTAATGAGTTAAAACAAAATACAAATAGGAATGACAAACCGTATCAAAGCTTTGGCTTGATCAAGGGCTACTATAATCCCAGGATCTAGAGAGTTTTGTGATAAAGTGGAAAAAGATCTCTTATCAAAAAAAGGTTTTGTTGAATAGTTCTAGTAGGTATAGAGCAAGTTTGTGCTGGATGAATCAGAATTTTTGCGGCCTTTATTAAGCGATTATGCAGAATCTTAGTTAAAATCTTATAATCGGTGTTTAATAAACTAATCGGTCTCCAATTAGGTACCAAACTTTTATCGCCTTTTTTGTGTAGAAAGGTCATAAGAGAAATAGACAAGGTTTTATCAGTTGAGATTGAAGTTAAAACAGAATTAAAAACTGGAGGCAAAAAGAATTCCATATATTTAGAGCAAGCTTTATAAAACTCATTAGGTATGCCATCCAGACCTGGAGCAGTTCCAGTCTTTAACTTTTTAATAACCTCTGCAACTTCATATGAGTAATAGGAAGTACTAGGGACTGTAAAGATTATCTGGAAGCTTAGGTAAAGTGGAAATCTTTGAAGCGGAAATGTTTCTATAGGCAACATGGTTGGAAGACGAGAAATATTCTTGTATATGTTGCTGAATAACAGACAACATACCTATATCGGTGGTAATCAATTCCCCCTGTGAATTAACAAGTCCTGTCATTAAGGTGTTAGTAGGCGAGTTTTACAGGCCTGGAAAGGATCAGACATAGGATTTTGTTTAATTCCATATTTAAATTCTAAATCTAAAGATTTAGCCCTATCGTATTGAAAACTTTCATTAATTTCTTTATTGTTATAATTTGGGAATGAACTAAGTAATGGTCTTTAGGAAGTGAGACATTAATTTGTACAACTGATTTCTATGTAATAAATATTGAAGATATTCTGAATTTGCCTTAATTTTGCCCCATTAATGAACAAGGATTTAATTTCACCCTTCAGTTGTACCCACCAATCGTAGGAAAGGTCAAATAGATCCATAGTAGAAAATGTGGCGGAAAAAAAAACTTCTAATTTAGAAAAAGATTGTGCGTCCTGTAAAAAGGAAGTGTTTAATCTCCACCGACAATTTACAGAGGAGAAAATAGGGGGAATATGTGTCAGTGAGAGATTGCCAATTAAGATAAAATGATCAGAAAATTCAGTAGGTGTGACTGAGCAAGATTTTGGAAAGAGATATCGAGAAACAAAAATCATATCAATACGAGTTGCAAAAGTATGTCTGAAATATGATTCACCGATGTTTATTCATATTAATGTCTAGGGAGCAGTTAAAATCTCCACCCCAAATGATATGCTTTCTAGTTAGCAAAAAGGGTTTAACGTCTTCGAAGATCTCTATCCGAGATAACTTTGTCTGGTAGCATACAAATTAATCAGGCTAAAGAGAAAATTCCCAAAGAAAAATCCAAAATTAACAACCTACCGGTCTAAGATCTATCACTTTAGATATTTTAAAAGACCTATTCCCAAATAATACCCCAAGACCATCCGCATATATCTGGACCAAGGTCCAAAGGAAGAATCCCAAATCCATTTCCTTTGCAGCTGTTTGGTTTCAAAGAGAGCGTCACCCTAGTCTCTTTTTAAAAGAATTATATCAAGTTTCAAAGACCCCAAATACATCAAAATGAGCAATTGTCTTTGAAATGTTTTTATACTACATACTGCTAGGTGATGCTAGCTTCAAGATGGTCATAGGAGCTAAGGTGTCAAGGGCTGTTTTGGCTAACTTTCCTTTCTTTTCCTTTTTTTCCTTTCTTTTCTCGCTAACTCCGTTGCTTTTGCTATCTTCGTCTTCAGTAATAAGTTCTGACACATGAGAAGTATCAGATTTAAGATCTGACTCCCTAGGGTCATCTTGTAGGGAGAAAAAAACATTTTCTGTAGGTAATGGGGTTATAGGAGGTTGTTTTATAGAGGATCTAGTGAGGCGTCTGCTTTTGACTGTTTCAAAAGGGGGGTGCATGGAAAGGCCAGAAGTCTGTTTACTGGAGGCGAGAGGTTTGGGAGTAGCGGGGCTGTCTACAGAAGTATGGGGTTCCTTAATACCAGTCCCTGTTGTCTTAGGAGTGACTAAATGATCTACAGCCTGAGGGTTGGGGCATAGAAGCAGTTTATCAAAGGTCCTTGTTTCTTTGCATGGGCTTTTTTAATAAAGTCATCCTGATCCCAACCTTCAGTACAATTTCTCCGAGCCCAAGGGCACTGATGAAAGGCATGGCCCTTCACGCAGAGGCTGGTAATTGAAAGATGTTAGTACACATATTCAGAGAAATGACCAAACCTCCACATAAGGGGCATTTCAACACGCCACAGACACTACTAATATGGGTTTTAGCTCCACACTGTAGCAAGCTCTGGGTTGACCGCCATAAAAGCAGACTCCCCTATCTTTACCCAAAAGAAACTGTTGGGAAGATGCACAACTTCAGAATTAACTAAAAAGTTTCACTTGAATTTCCAGCCCCCAGTCCATATACCTTCAGAATCTAATAAGGCCTCAAGCGGACTCAGAATGTCACATTTAGACTGTAACCAATGATAAATGTCACTTACACTGTACCCTTTCACGAACACAATAGCAATGCAACAAATTTGTGGCCTAGTAAGTGGGATAGCAAAAAGGGGTCCACAGGTGTGGTTTTGTGAATAGCGATTTATCCCAAAATTTGTCTAAGTGAATATTAGTCTGAAACTAATGTCAAACGAATCCTCACCTGAAATGTGGATTAAGGCATAAATGTCAGAAGGGAAAAGCCCATAGAAATTTTCAAAAGCTGTTTAAAAACATAATACCTATCCGGATGCTCTGGGAGACCGCCTTTATATCGTATCCGAACATGCATATAACGGGGCCTGCTCTAATTTATTTTTAAACAACTCTGACATAGGAGGTCTGGATTGGGAGGCCTTACCTCCTATAATAACATTGCAGCATTATCCCCATAAGTCCCAGTAGAATTATTAAAGGAGGTATTTGGTTTCAAAGAAGCCAAATCACTCCCACCCTCAGTAATCACAGCGCTTCCAGGTGCAATGTCTGAATGTTGTGTAGAAATACCTGGGCCCAGTGTCTCTGAATCGGTGGCATGCTTTGAAGATGAAGAGTCCGATGAAAGGTAGTCCAGGCAGAATCAGGAATCCAACGACCGGAATCAGTCTTTCGCCAGCCCGCTCCTGTAAGGAAGCTGAATCTTCAGACCAGTCCAGAGAGAAGTCCTGTGGGGCCTCATCGGTAGTCAAAGCGCCGTCGCAGTTTGTGGCCTCGAGTCCGTTCGTAAAACAGTCCCTGTAGCATCAGTTCCCGGAAAATCGTTCCGTGAGGTGCTTGCGTTCTAATGTATTTCGAGTATCGAGAGAAATGCACTGAAGCAGGGTTTAATGCTGCCGACTCCATTATCTCCTCGCCAAGCAAACTCCCACTCGCTAGAATATCTCCAGCCAACTCCTGGATACTCGTTTTCTCCTCCGGTGCTGTTTCCAGCGAGAGAATGTTCGTGGGCAAACTGGGTGAGTCCTGCAAGGCTGTACACAGAGTAGCATCAGATACCGTACTTTCACCGACCTCCATCTCCAAGTGCTGTTGCTGAAGTGCTGCCATCATGCAGCGTGACGTCAGCGAGACACCTACTGACGGCGACTAGGCAGCCAGTAGGGGAACTTCCCCGGTGTCCTGGCCAAATTTCCCTCATTCACTAAAAATACCACCAACAGCTTAATCTGGTTCAAGGTCAGTTGGCATTCATCTGTATCCCCCTCCCCCGGGTCGTGCCTGAAAATAGGCAGGATTTGTCTAGTGCACTTACCCGGTCATCAAAAAATAAATAAATAAAAGAGTGAGAGTGGCACCCAGGGATACCCAGTGACTGAGCAATGGACAGTGGCCCATTCCGGATGGACACCATAATGAGGGGAGTGAGGAGGCAGGAGGAACAGCGGCATGGCTGACAAAAGCCCCAGCAGCGGTACACCCGACACAGGTGGTACTGTGCCAGGATCATGTATGAGAACTTTAGTGACAGAGATTGTGTGCTGGTACCACCTGAACAGGGCTGTTCTGAGGCGGCTCTGTGAGCTGTGCAGTGACGAGATGCAGGCACCCACTAGACGTAGTCATGCCATGACAGATGAGACTAAGTTGACAGCTGTGATGTGCCTGCTCACCATGGGAACCTTCCAAAGACCAATGGGTGATACCACGGGCATCACCCAGTTGGCCAAGTCCCGCCTCCTCACCCAGTTCCCCAGCACACAAGCAGAGCATACAGAAAACATGCAGGAGTTCCACTGGGTGGCAGGCATGCCAGGCATGATCGGGGCACTAGACTGCACCCATGTCAGCATCCACACACCACTTGGCCCAGAGGTCGCGGTGTACATCAACCGAAAGGGATACCCACCCATCAACTGTCAGGTGGTATACGATGCCATGGGGCGTATAATCAATGTCTGTGCCACACACACACCCCGGGAGTGCACACATTGCCTTCATATGGCACAGTTCTGCACTGTGCCATAGGTTTGAGTGGGGAGACATCCCCACGGGGACCTAGGAGGTGAGTAGGACGTGTGCCAGGGTGGCCGACAGACACAGCCCTGTGGGGGCGAGGGAGGTTGGGGCGGTGGGTAATGTGCATGTGGTGGCTGGGAGGGAGCAGATAACAGCACAGCACAGGGATAACCATGTTGTCACCCACACAGGTGACAGTGCATACCGACTGAGGCCATAGCTACTCACCCCGTACCAGTGACCATTGTCCCCTGAGGAGGAACGATACAATGAGGCACATGCCAGCATGTGAAAAATTATCGAGTGTGTCTTTGGCATGCTAAAGATGCGATTCTGTTGCCTAGACAGATCAGGTGGTGTCTTACAATACAGCCCATTGAAAGCCTGTGGCATATTCCTGGCCTGCTGCATCCTGCACAACATGGCCATTGATCGTGGAATAGTAGTCGAGGCAGATGAGAGCAACAGCAGCGGGGACGATGGTGGAGGAGCGTTGGAGGGCGGTGGGCAGGTGCCACTCAGCAGGAGGGACCCCAGAATGGTGCAGAAGGCACATCGGCTCTGGGACACATTTACAAGGGAGCATTATGGACAACAAAAGTGAGTACACAGACACACAGGCATGGCCCACACAGCACAGCACACACCACAGGGGACAGGATGGGCACAGTAGTAGTAGACATGCTGGGACAGGGACGTACATCAGACAGGGCAGGGCATGAACACATGGGCATGCAGACACACACACACACACACACACACACACACACACACACACACACACAGTACACGCACAGGGTGAGGGACATGGCATGGATCAGACACATGACACCAGTGCACAGGCAGCACCGGTGCATGGCTGCCATCATCATAGCCATGCCACATGCCCCAGCAGCATGGTCCACACACACACGGGGCAAGCAGCACAGCACACATGTGCACCACCAAATGCAAGCTGCACCACCCCACATGGCTGCATGTGGCAACAGCAGTGGATGTTAGGGCAGGGCAGTGGACACATCACACCAACTGCACAGTCCCACAACCACCATGGCCACGGGGTGGCCGCGCCAGAGCCGGCCAGCAAATGCCTGCTGCGCATCAGCCAGGGGGTATTAGACACTCCCCCAGGGGTTGATGTGTGGGACCTCGACTGAGTCAATGCTGGGGTGTCCTGGCAAGCAAATAGGCCTGCCCCGGGGGTGTCTGGGATGCTAAAGTCCAGTCCTGGCATCCACCATGCTGGTGTCACCAGACGCTGGGACCGTGGGGTGGACACTGCACTGCGGGGGGTCCTCTGCATATGGCCAAGCCCAAGGACTGCTGCTGCAGCCTGCCCCGCTGTAATGGAACTGGCCATGCGGTCCATTGATGCTACAATGGTACCGGTCATGCAGTCCAAAGCTGCAGTCGTGGCCTCCTGCATCTGGGCGAGCCTGTCCATCAGCTGCGCATCACCCCTGTACCACTGCTCGGCCATCTGGCACACCGCTACCCACAGTGCGCGCACCTCACTAGCAAGCAATGCCTGGTTCACCACGGAGGCCCGCAGAAATTGGGTGTGCTCCCGCAGCCTCTCAGCCTCCCGGGCCTCATGGACCATGGTCTGGCCACTGTGCTAGAGGAGGGGTCACAGCATGCCGCTGCACAGTCTCCCACTCCGATGGATGCTGCACAGTGGGCCATACAGGGGCCACAGTGTTTCCTGGTGCAATGGCGGTGGGCACTGTGGCACACTATCCAATGTCACCTGCATCCTGCTGCTGCCACCCAACTGTCTGTTGGGCAGGGCCCCGTGCCTCCGCCGCACCCACAGCACCACCACCACCCACAGCACCACCACCACCCACACCGGACATGGCTGCGGCGACACACACACAGCTGCACCAGCTGAGATGGGGGGCAGCTGTGGGGCTGCAGGCACAGGGCTGGGACCTACTGGTGCCTGTGTGGTAGGTAGGGGTGTCTTGGCCACCACAGCCCCTATGCTCTCCAGTACCAGTGTGAGGTCATCATCAGTGTCAGGCGCCACACCGAGCTGGGTCTCTGCACACAGCACCTCCAGGCTGTCATTGTCCAGGAACCCAGCCAGGGGGTCATCCGACCCTGTGTCAGGCACAGCCACAAGGCCAGCCCCGCTGAGGCATGGCCTGTCCTGGCTCTGAATGCCCGTTGAGGTCAAGGGTTGGGCATCCGTGTCCATGGCTGCCTCCGCCCTCTCCCCTGAATGGAGGCATGCTGGTGCTGCAAAACAAGAGCAGTGTGTCAGTGGAGCAGCCAACATCATGGCCACCCCCACACACCCCCACCCTATCCCCCCAGCCCCACCCTGACCATCCTCCCATCCAGCCCCACCCATGCCACTGTTACCATCCACCACCATGCTGCACTGTGTGTTTGCATCCACACACGCACGGGGCAGTGGGCACGGCCTCAAACACACCCACATGACATACCCACGACAGGCATACTTGCTGGCTGGGCATACTCACCATGCAGTGTGGGTCTGCCACCTGTCTGGAACCCACCACCAGGCATGCCTCACTGCCGTGAGGCTGATGGTGAATGCCACTAGCTGCTCCATAGCAGTCAGAGGAGGCACGATCACCGGCCCAACAGCGGTCATCCTGCGGGATTCCCAGATGGCCACAACCTTGTCCTTGATATGCCTCCTGTCCGTGCCAACCTTCTTCTTGCACTCCTGGGTGGTGCGGTGGTGGTGCCTGTGTATGTTCACACACTGGGCCACCTCCCCCCAGGCTGCCGCATGCTCCCCTGGCGTGTCCGTTGCCCTGCTGAGTAGGCCCTCCCAATCCATATAGGCCTCAAAGAGGGCAGTGATCTCAGCAGCAGTAAAGTTTGGCTTGCGCTTGTGAGCAGGCCATTGGCTCTCCTCTCTTTCACCTCCCATCATTCTTCCACCTGTAGACATGGAAAGCAGTGAGGGTCAGTGCCTGCACCTTGCATTGTAGCGCTCAATAGCAGTGTGTGACGAGGCCTTGGACCCCCATGTTGCCGGTCACATACCTGATCGGTTGCAATACCGGTCTGTGGTCTGTGGTGTAACGCAGTGCTTTAAGGTGCAAGGTATGCAAATTCACCTGTGCACAATTGTAATGATATGCTAATGCATCCCACTGTGCCATGCATTGGCTCATGAGGTGATCTGCATGTAGCATTCGAATATCATGTGATTGCGCTATGCATAATGGAGTTGTGCCAGAGAAAGCCTGTGGCGCACTACTCGCACTAGTGCAGTGCACATGGCCACAGTGTGCATGTGCATGGCATTGGCCACACCGCTATCTTGCATCCGGCACAGCTTGTGCGATGCTATGGCACGGCGCAAGCTGCACCAGTATGCCATCGTGCATGTGTGTACTGCCTGTATCATGCACACGTGCACTGCACGAGGGGGTGCTAATCTCTGACCCATCTATTCTTGCATGACCCCATGACCCCATTAGGCCCTGGCACACTGTGCATGCCCAGGACTGTGCTATTTCCCTGCACTGCACAGTGACCGCACAGCCACGTGCTGCACAGTTGTGGCCCTGTGTACCCTATCGTGCATCCTGCACATGTGGCAGGCACATGCGCTGATACACGGCCATGTTCCTCTCTAACCTGGCAGTTCAGCATGGCGTAGAGGCACAGTATGAGGGCAGCCAACTGGTCCGTGGTTGAGTTGATCAACCTGGTGGCTGTAGTTCAGCCATTTGAGGGACAGCTGTTTGGCCAGATGCTACTGCAGAAGGCCAGGGTGGAGGTGTGGCACCATGTGGCAGAGGCACTGGAATGGCACACCAGTGTTGAAAGCTTGGATGAGCAGTGCAGGCACCGCTTTGGCGACCTGCGGAGGAGGTCACTGGACCACCTGCGGTGTCTGCAGGCACACCTTCTGTGAGGCTCAGTGCCACAGCCAGGTAGGTGTGCTCATGTTGCTGTGATGGCCAGGCATTGTACTGTGGTGTTGGCAGGGCTGCACAGCATGGCCCACAGAGGGGTAAAATGTCAGCCTGGGGTACTGCGCATCGGGCGTGGCTGCTGCGCCAGTGGCAGCCATGCTGGTGTGTGGGCCTATGGATGGATGGGGACCCACCCAGTGCATAGCGGGCTGTGTGGTGGTGGGGGACTCCTCATGCATGTCTGTGTACTGATGTCCACCTCTACATTCCCTCCACAGGGCCAGAAGACTGCAGATGGGCCAGGGTGGCGGCAGAGGCAGCCAAGGTGGCACTGACAGGTGTGCAGCAGGTGGCTCTAGCTGCACAGTGCGGGGCAGGTATATATTTCCACATTCCTTCTCAGTCACACAGTGGGGTAGTGGTGGGGATTGGGCAAAGCCATGGCCACCTCTGCCATGCACTGTGACAGCTGTGTGTATGTGTGTGTGTCACACAGTCCGTCATGCATGCCACTGCATGCCATCCCTTGGCCACGGTGTACCGGCTGTTGGTGGGGTGGGCATGCAAATGGATGCCATCAGTTGTGCTGCAGTGCTGCTGTGGCTGTGTGCCTTGTGCCTGTCACGGTGTGGTCCTGTGGCTGCTGCACATCTGCATCCACCTCTCTGCACCACCGTGGTATGCCGTGTTGTTGGCTGGCATTGTCCCCCCCCCCCCCGGTGTGCATCCATTCTGGGGTCTCCAGGGTGTGTGGTCCCACTATCCATTGCACGCTGTGGGTGGGCACATGTCACTGGGCCATTGCACTGATTGTCTGTTTTGTCCTGTGCCATAGGTGTCGGACTGCGTCCTGCTCCACATGCTAGGCAGACACATACCAGGCTCCTGAGGCAAATCCTGGTGGTTGTACGGAGGGTGCTGGTGGCTGTGGTCTCCCTGCAGTGGATGTCGGCAGCAGACCGGTGGAGGCAGAGAGGTGGCATGGCGGCGGGCTGTCGCCGCCATTGAGGAGCCCTGTTCATATCCCTCCTTTCCCTTGCTGGTCCTGTTCCCCCTCAGTCCCCTTCCCATTGTACAGCCCCTGTTACCTGTCCCCACCCTTTATTGTCCCTCCACTGTCCCTGCCCATGTTACCTTGTTTGTTTGTGCTGTTGCTGTTTTACTCTTTATAAAGCATTTTTCAGCTACATGCCTGTCTCTGTGTCTGCTTTGAAGGTGGCGTGTGGAGCCATGCTGCAGTGGACAGGTGTTGGTTGGTGGTGTCTGTGTGGGGGGGGTGCGGTGCTCCTGTGGTTCACGGCTGTGTGCAGTGGTGTGCCATGTTGTGGTGGGGACCATCTCCTGGTTTGGTGGGTGTGCTCTGGGCCTGCAGGGTCACTGTGGGGGTGTGGTCAGGGGTGGGCAATGGGTGTATGTGGGGGGTGGCACACAGTCGGGATTTCCTGCTGGACCGGTCTGCATGCTGGGGTGGGGTGTCTGCATCCCCTGCTGGGTGACCAGTCCTGTGGGGTCTAGGCCTCTGCCTGGGCCCTGGCCCCGTTTCTGCCCAGCATGTGGGCTGCCTGTGTGCATGTGGGGCATTGGTGTGTGTGGCACTGGGGACATGGGGTGGACACCCATTGCAGTGTGGCGGTGGCTACAGCCGGCTGGCTGGTGGGCTGTGGGGGGCACCATTGGTGGTCCTGCATTGCCAGTGTCCCCTCCGGTCCCCAGCTGGTCGTGCCGCCATTGTGGTCTGGGGTACAGTTCAGGGACATGCACTTGTCAACCACCGGTGGCCTGGCTCTGGTTGCTTTGGTGCACAGGACCCCTGTTGGTGGCTGTGCCCTATCGTGTGTTGGGCATTCATCCCTCGTGCTCTGTGCTTGTGTGTGCACTGGTGTGCCCATTGTCACAGGGCTTCCCCGGCCTTATCCCTGTGCTTCTTGTCTGTGCTCCATGCTTCCCAGGTTACACTAGCACATCTCTGGTTGCGCCATGGGGCAACTGTTCCATATTCAGCCATCTTGTGCTGGCGCACTTCGGCGTGCGCAATCTCTGAATATGACACCTGTTGTGCCATGGCACATTGGCATTGGATTTGCTCTGTGCCAGACCTTGGCACTAGTTTTGATGAGATTGAATATCTGCCCAGGGCTTCAGTGCACAGTTTTGCTTATGCGGCAGCTTCCCTCTTTTCTTTTGTATCACCCTCTAGTTTAACCATTCCTCTGTCTCTTTAATTAGAAAGTAGTGCAGCATAGCAGCATGTTTACAGAGTCATTATCTAACTGCTTCTGTTGCAAGCACCCTAGCCCTCCACTTTCTCTCTTGGTGACTGTGTGTTTTGCCAAAACTCTAGCTTAGCGCTTAGCCTACAAGCACTCGCTCACAGCATATAACTTTTTAACTTTTAGCTTTATATTTTAATGAGAGGGGGTTAAAGTAATAAGCGGGGCAGCTAAACAGCAACAGGAAATGCTGCCCTGCTCCAACTTCATTACCGCTCACTGCATTACACTGGGTTACGGAGCATGCCGTTGCTCCGAACACAACTCTCTAGTCCCTTTCTTTTGTTTTTAATTATACCGCATCATGCAGCATACCCTGTAGCCTCGGAGCATAACTATGCTCCGAAACAACCACAGAGCTAAGCTTGCTCTGATTAGAGGAGTCGTGCCATATTGAGCTCAGTGCGCACCTTTAGGGCTAAACACTTCTTTTTTTGTTTCAAATTTCCCTCTCTTTTTGGCAGGAAAAGCACCTTTCTTTTCTCGGACGGGCGACTGAAATCTACCCAAACACATTTGTAGTCACCGGCTTAGATGGCTGCAATTTGTAGTGAGAGAGAGCTCGAGGAGCGAGTGTGCCCCTGTTTTAAAACTATTTTCTTTCTCTCTCTCTCTCTCTTTCTCCCCCCCCCCCAAAACATGGGGGTCACCAGATTAACTATTAGACAAGTGCCACATGTGCTATTTTGTTGTTTTATTTATACACCTGGCATAAATGCTTGCTTATAGCACGTCATATGCTTTACAAATAATCGGGCATCATTTACTTTTACAAAATCAAGGTGCCAAAATCACCTATTCCAGTGACCTGTCTGTTGTAATAAGACCTACAGGGAACAGTGGGGGCAGAAAATAAAAGGGGTTGCTGTTCCTGTCCTGCATTATCTTTATTCTTTTCCAAACCTTTATTAAAGTCTTTGGGGGGGTCTGCAGAAACCCATTCATGAAAGGGGGAACCCTGTCACACTGTTCCTGCAGTATTTTACTTTATTTGTATTTTTTAACAAATGAAAACTTATAGAATAGTCTGATTAACAGTATTAACCCCATCAAATTGCTTTTGAAGTGTTTCATTGATCTGCTGAGTGATTGCTTTTCTGACATCTATGCTGCGTTGCTGTTGTATTTGATGTTATAGGCAGAGAGTATCCGCTGGAGATAGCAAGGACATATATTATAGTTGTTCTCGAACCTCAGAACTCGAGTTATTTCTACCAAACGTTAACAGATTAGTTTTGGTTGGGCTCCTCAGTAGGGGGACACAAATTTAGTGGCTAGTGGCCACCTAAAAATAGTTCATAGATGGCAAAATATTTTTTGTGGTCATGTATACCATTTGCGTACATTGCCACAACAGCTCCACGTTTGGTCACTAGAAATGTTGCCCTGGTGGCAGTTTCATCTGAAAGAGCAAAGTAGATATTTGACACTGTAGGACTCTGTTAAAATCAAGCAGTGTTTCATTTCTGCATCCTTAATCCAATTCATTTATTATTCTTTGCACATGAGCACTTGTGTTTTAATGATGTTAATGGAAATTCTCACACTTGCCCCACTGCTGTACTGAGCTAAGAAATTCAATTTCTGGCAGAAAATCCAATATATATTGCACTGTTTTGACTGGTTTAAACAACCATGTCTTACTGTAAGCTTGCAGATGTTTTAGATCTACAAGAATGCAAATGCTAAAATAGCAAGGTTAATGATGATTCATGAAACCTGCTTCTAATGTATGTGATGTTCCCCCCACTTTTCTGAAATACCAACCTTTATGTGCCTATGATTTGACTGAAGTGAAAACAAAATCAGTGATGTTCTTTCCATTTTAAGCATCTCATTTTGGTATGGCCTTTATATTAGCCAGCACAGCTCTTTGCTGAGGAAGCATAACAGAATTCAACATTTGTAGCAGTTTTGTAGCTTGTCATTTACTTCCGAAACATGTTCTAGTTATGCAGCATCATTAGCATATGTCCTTTCTGACAGCATTTTGGGCCTGTTCATATACTGCAGAGTTTTGATGAGTAAGTAGTAACTTAGAAATAATAGTCCTGCTTGCCCCCCCCCCCCCGAACATTACTTCAAAAAAACGTAAATGATCTGTTTTTAGTAATACGATTGTGGTTTTTCTTAAAACACCAACTGGGAAATAATAAGCCAGCAGAATAAAAGGTTCCTTTCCCCATAGTGCACAGTCTAAATTCAGTTTGACAGTACAGACTACCATTCTTTCAACAAACAATTTTGCTAAAAAACAACTCCACTGTTTACATTTTTATCCATATGAAAGTTTGCGGATTGTTTATCAGCAAAACACCTTCAGCATTAGGGCTTTGCTTTGTGAAGCTTGCTTAAAGGGCTAGCTGCACCAAAAATAGCTGACAGCAAATAGTATTACGTTTTAAAAATAGTCAGTTCTCACATTTTATTCTGAAGTGTTTCTCTTGAGTCATAGAAAGTTTTCCACTTGATAGTACTGTGTTAGCTTTGATGTGAAGAGCTATGTGTAACCTACCTGCAATAGGTTTGTTTCATGTAATACCTCATCAGCCTTGTGACCTCACTGTCTTTGACATCACTAGTGACCAGTCTGGTATCTGTTGAGTGGGTCTTTCTGAGCAGTGGTGATGTCACAGTGAGGTCACAGTACAGATGAGGAATGAAAAGGACTAGAACTAGATATGTGAGCCTCCTGTCAGAGTGCTGCTCTACATATCACACCTAGTAGGACAGAAAATCTGCTTAGCCAAAGGTAAAAGAAAAAGTTCCTCAGATATAAAAAGTTATAACTGACTAGTAAAAGTTAATAATTTAAGGCAGTACATTAACTCTTTAACAAGTCCTGAGCTCTGAATCCTTTAAGCACCAGGGCCTCTATTCAGCAGTGGGTGTAGTGCACACTACACATCGCATAACTGCGCTTCCGAGGGCTGTATGTGTGATTCAAGTGCATGTTATGCATCAGCAGGATGCACAGCCTAGGCAGATGGCACGCATATGCATGGCATGAACACTCCCTAAAGAAGCTCTGTGCTGGGCATGTTGGGTGGCTACACACTGCATGCGCAGTGGAATGCATATGTACAATGCAGTTAACACCAAAAAAGCACATGTGCAGGCCTTGGAACATTTACTTCATGCAGACCCTTGCCATAAACCTCGAGTTATGGCCCCCAACAGCCACTATCCCACAGGGACATACCCAAACACACACTGTGTAGCCATACTCACCCCCCTGCAATTCAAGAGGTGAAGGAATATTAGGGCTGGACCAGCATGGGCCAATGTTCCCCCTGTGATACTGCCATGTTCAACATCCCCTGCAGGCATGCCCAGAGGGGCATGGCACATAATATAGCTACAGCAGACTCTCCATACCACACAGTAGGCAGCATCCCTGATGCAGGCCATGCATCCTTAGTACTCTCCAGTATGACCATCAGTCCCATCACCTGGTCAAACCCAACCCACAGTGCCGTTAATAACAGAGTATCCATTCCCCTCTGCCCATATCCCTGTAACAGAGTGCCTCTATATGGGGCCACCAAAAGGGCCAGGCCACCTGTACCCACATAATAAAGCAGACAACACAGTAGGCTGCAGAACAGTGCAGTATTTATAAGTACTCAGATGGCACCAGCAGGGCTGTAGCAACAGCATCAAACAACACACTTGTATAAACATATTGCACAAGAGGGGAGGTGTCCTTAATGGTCCATCTAGGGGTATATCAAAAACAAATGTCCAGAATGTGGCCAGGGGTCCCCTTGTGACCATCGGTCTGCATCAAAGTGTTCTGGTAAGTCCTCCTGTGATCCAGACATCAATGATGCCATATGCTACCCCTGATGTGGTGCAGTTGTCCCCCATAGCTGGTTAAAAATAGTAACGGGGTTCCAGCTTGGTGCGTTGCTTGCCAAATGAGCACATATTGTCCACTGAGTACTCTTTTCTGTGTCACTCAATGTCCTAGAACAGTACACAGTTTTTCATTATGATTAACCCCTAACAAACAATGTCCATGAAGGACCTGACATGCATCTGGGCCTCCAGGAGATGTGACAGGGCATTGTCCTTCGCCGGCCCATGTTTGGTGTGGATCTTTTTCAGGGCCACTTCATATACTTAGTCCTCCCCATTCCTTTCGAGTTCATCTCACAGCACCTCAGGGAAGTAGAGATAGTTGTGTATAGAGTACTTAACTTTCACTCAGTGGTGAATGAACCTCTGCGCCTGGGAATACTGGATGGGGTAGGTCATTTCCTTGTTTGCATCCCCTTGGTAGTGGCCATTACTGGCAGTGGTCCTGTGGTACCATGTCCTCCTGTCCTTGATGCACCATGTTTCCTTGCCCATTGTCTACCTGATAGCCCCCCATGAGGCAGTACTACCATGACAGTCCCGGAGACCATGGGGCATGCTGTCACTGCTGAGGCTTCTGGGGTCACCCATGTGTCCTTGCTGGTTTCGTGCTGCTGTTGGCCTGGGGAGGCAGGCATGGTTGCTGCACTTTTCCATGTGCAGTAGCCACTCCTCTGGTTCCATTCTCCAGTCACCAGGGTTAATTTCCCTGACCTCTTCTGCCCCTCTGTCGGTTTCGCAAGGTGTGGATTTCCTAGGTGGTGGTGGTAGTGGGGCCACGCCCTGTGTTACAAGGAATCACCTGCTTCAGTCACCAGCCTCCAGTGCTGCATGTACCCAGATGGGATCTTCCCTGGACATGATTGCTGTCATCTGTGTTGCCCTGTGTTGCCTGGCACCCCTTGCATAGGCTTCACATGGCAACATTGGGGCCCCTGTAGCTGCACACATTACAGCAGGCATGCATCTGTGTGACAGGGTCCATGCTTGTCTCCCTCTGTAGCAGCAATTCCAGCATTGCTAGGGGTGCCATTGCTTCACACAGGTCTCCACTCCAAGCCATTATGACACTCTGAGAACAAGACACACTGATTAGTTTCCATCCTGTCACATACTGTACCCTGCCTTAACACAGCTACACAGCATCTGCCCCTATACTCTAATGTTATCTAAACAGGGCTATTACTGTAGCACATAGTCATGCATATCTGTCTGTTAGGGTATACACCCTTTCCATGTTGCAGTATACTCTGTAGCTGCCCTGTGACCACTTGTAGGGGTTATCCTATGCTCCCTGTCCTTTGGCCTCCTGTTTGTGTAATACTGGATGCGGTGTGCGCACAGGTCCCTCTGTGTCCCTTGCTGCCACCGTCTACCGTGCAACCATTTTGCTGGACATGTGCTGCAAGCACTACCTCTTACCACTCTGACCATTCATGTGATGGAAGGGGTACTCATCAACAGTTCTCCATGGCATTTACAGCTCGGTCTCACTCATCCGCAGTGGTTGTGGTATTGGGGTCACCCCAAGGTATTCTGACTGCCAACCAGAGGGGCCATTTGGATATTTTCTGTGGTGGGACAGTGGTGACTGTGATTCCTGACTCTGTGCTCCATTTAGCTCCCTCCTCACACCCAAAATGTCTGCCCAATGCCACTAGCCAGCTGGCTGCCCTTGCACATCACACCCCCTTTAAGTGGGTGGACCAATTGAAGGCTGAGACCCCGGGTGGGTGGCAGTGGTCTCTGCATGCATCTGGGGTATGGCACGTATTAGGGTATGAGTCCCATTTCCACCCAATTACAGCCGTCTCCTTTCAGAGTGATTCATGTGGAGGGGGTCATGTAACTCACATGTGGGGCAGGAACCTTGAGCCATTGTAGGCACGGCAGCAGTGATACCATGCCCTGGGCCAAGGTGCATGGATGACACATTAAACTGTACTGCACCCTGTTACCATGACATGTACATAACGTCCCTGCACACACTTACTGTGCCCATACTAGACAGGTGAAAACATTACTGCATGGATGGTCTGTGCCTCCATGACACCTATACCGACTGGCATGGGACATTAGCACGGACGTCTCATTGCCAGCTTGGCACTCCTGGCTGCAGCTATGTTATGCAGCACTGTTGCCATGTTGGCACCTTCACATGCTAGAATGTGCATACAGATCAGGGTGCTAAGCACCCATGGCATGTGAATTGTCATATGTGTTGGGGTCAGGGGATGTTCCTACCTCTGGCAGTCCCTTCTGTGCCCTACTTCTTGTGCTCCAGCATGTCTCCCCACCCACTGAGGAACCCACATCCAGCCCCGCTCCCCCCAACCCAGCGAGGCCAGTTGGCCATGGAGCCAGCGGGCAGCACATCCCTCCACACACAACCACAGCTGCCCGCCGACTGAGCTGTCAGTGAATGTGTACTGTAATCCCATTGGTCAACACTGTCTACCAATAGGCTTCCAATGCATACAGTAAGCTGTCATTCAGTGACAGCTCAGTCTGCAGGCAGCCATGGTGGTGTGTGGAGGATGTGCCTTCTGCTGGCTCCTGCCAACTGGCCTTGCTGGGTGGGGGGAGCGGGTGGTGTGGGTTCCGCATTGGGTGGGGGGCTGGGGATCTACTGGACCACCATGGATACTGGGATGTTGCGAGTTACTAAACAATAGGGTTCAAGGTTGGGAGGGGTGTTACACTAGACTTCTAGAGATATGAGATTTACAGTTTTTATATGATCAGGGATGGGGGGGAGGATACCACTAGACTACCAGGGAAATGGAAAGGAGTTATGTTTTTTATTCGGGGATTCAGGGAGGGGGGTAACACTAGATAACCAGGGAAATGGAAAGGAATTATTTTTTAAATTCAGGGATTCAGGGAGAGGTACCACTAGACTACCAGAGAAGCAGAAATAAGTTATTTTTAATATTTAGGGGATTCAGGGATGGGAGGGGGCACTAGACTACCAGGATGACAGTGTGCTGTGTTACCACAGCATTTGCAGGGTGCCCGGCACATTCTGTCAGGTGCATCCCTGCCTGAGACATGCAGATGCAGCCATAATGACATGCAAATGGTCCCATTTGTACCTTGCATGCATAATGGCCCCATTTGCATGTTTGGGTCTGAATATCTGGAATTTGTACCCTGCGTATGACCTGGATGCGCTGTGCAGTCCCATTCCCAGTCCACATTTGTGCCACCTGCATCTTTTGCTGTGTTCAGATGGGATGTGCGATTGAGCATCTTGTTTGAAAATAGCAATTTTGCACTGTGGCACAACTCAATTGCGCAGAGCATCCACTTGCACCCTTTCTGGGTGCAGTCTGAATATCTGGGCTCAGATGTCTGTTTTTTAGGATTCTTGTTTTTATTACTCATAGTGAAAGTATTGGTAACTCCCCAGAAGTACTACAAATCAGCATAAAAGCTTCACATTGTTCATTATAGAGGAAAATGCATTGGATCTGATATACAGAACTTGGTTGGGCAATAAGTTTTTGTCCGCTACAACCAACTGTCTAGTTAAAAGTGTCTGTTATAATAAGTGAAGTGCTCTGTACTCACGGTTAAAGTATTGATCACTCCCACTTAAAAGTCTTTTGGTAATAAATAATGTAGGCTCTAAATTATTGCAAGGTCCCAATTTAGTCTTTTGGAGTTGTGGAACTTTGGAAAAGTTTATTTTTTTCAATTGGGTGTGTTAGCCATTTTTCAATCTCCTTGTCCCCTTTTCTCATCTTTCATTTTTGTTTTGGTTGTTTTGTCTTTAGTCCCCCATTCCTGTTTTTTTGTTTTATTTTCATTTTAGTTTATTTTTATTCCTCTTTCTCCCCTCTCCCTTTTTTGATGCGCTTCTGGACATTTCTAGTTGTAGTGGTTTGTACTCTCTTTGCGTGTTTTGGTATTGCTGTTTTTAACAGGAAACACTAGCACTATTATAGCGTGTCACTTTTTTAACGAATTTAGCCAATGTTTGTTAGATTGTAATTTAGAATTTTTTATTGGCTGTCGTTTTATTATTAAGGGCGTGCAGGTAGTCGCGCTCATTTTTGCATTGTGCACCATTTTCTTATTACACTGTGGTGATTGATACAATTGTATTAATTAATTACTTACAGCATCTGCTGCCACACTTTTTCCCCTTCGGTAACTTTGGTCTCCTCACTCCAGGCACTTAAACTCTAAATGGCTAATGTTCAATGCCCTGAAACCGATTCTGTTGTTTGCATGTTGTGTTGTATCTTACTATTTTTTTTTCAGCTTGTGTATGTACCCTATACTGCCTATTCTTGATTACCTCTGTATTTTGTCTCTCCCTCAGAAAATATTATGTTTTTCACAGTTGTACCTCCGTCTTACCTCAACCTCTCGGGGTGTGTGAAGAATTAGTCCAGTTTCTCCGACAGGGCCCTTACCTGGCATATTAATGCTATTTACCTATTTAACTTCAAAGACGGTTTTGAACCTACTGTGCAAACCAGTGCTACCTCTGTTTTGTAATATTCTCCTAAACTCTGTACCCTATATGTTAATGGAAATCCTGATGTTATCTTACCTTGTTTTTGTACCTTTATCTGTATTTGCCACTGTCTGAAACTTCCCTGTAATTTGCTCTGTATTTCTCCCGGGTCGTGCCTGAAAATTGTCATTCCTATGGCTAATGCACTTACCTGGTAAACAAAAACTAAATAAATAAAATAAATAAATAAATTTAATGGTGATATTTTGCAGGCTAACTCTGCTTCCTGAGGAAGAATCATTGTTCTGAGTTGATACATAGGGGTGTTAGCCTAGTGTATGTGTCATCTTATTAGTTAAATAAAAAACTTCTATTTTTAATGTGTCTGGTGTGTGCCTAGTTTCCTGCTTGTGTATGTTGTCTTACTGACGGGTACATCTCTAAGGAGAGAGGTGTGCTGTCCTTATCTGAATGTTATAACAGCAGTAAGAGCAGTGGATGTGCTATTCTCCTTTCAGAACCCATGCTGCTTTTGGGCCAGTACATCATGGGAGTAAAAGTATTTGGTGATCTGGGAGGCAAAAAGCTTTTCAAGAATTTTGCTGATCACAGATAGTATTGCAGTGGGTGATAATTTCCCATAGTTTTAGGGTCTCCTTGCTTGAAAACCGAGACTACCCTAGCCACCTTCCCACACGTCTGGGATAACCATAATAAGTAGAGAGAAACAGGTGATATAGGCTATTGAGGGGGCAAGGAGAGGAGCACCTAAGCATATAATCTTGGGCTCCATGCTATTAAAGCCAACAACTGAAAATGGGAAGATTCTACCTAGGAGCCTGGCCATTTCTAATATTGATACTGTTTGCAAATAGAAGAGGCGTTGTTGGGAGGATGAAATGGAGACACAGATGGGCACTGCAGAGTGGTACTAGTGAATGGAAAAGATAGGGAAGGCAGATCAGAGAATTGCCTATTGAATGAATTGTCTATTATAAGAGGGTTATTAAAGTTTACACCTTCCAGAAGGTGTACATTTATGTACTGTGAGGCAGTACCACAAGCCACATTTTTGATGTTTCATCAAAAAATACAAGGATCCCTAGCAGATGCAAGGAGGGTGAACCTGCAGAACTCATTGTTAGCTAGCTGTATGGCTTTCTTGCAGACATTCCTAAATCACCTATATTTGAGGAAGTCAGCCATAGCATGAGTGGACTTAAATTTAGTCCAGGATTTATCACTGGAATTCACAGTGTTAGCAGGTCACTGTGCAGTCAGTCTGTGACTGTCCCCCATACTCTCCTTTTGATGAATGAGGCATGTTTGTCCTCTAGGTCAGAGAAGTCAGACAGGAAATTGGAGAGAGCAACAGACACATCAGAGGGAGATGACCTTGAGAGGAACTTTTGACAAGCTCACTTTCCATTCACAGTAGATGGAAGTGTGATTAGAAATGGCATCTAGGAAGGTCTAATGTAACCCCTATGTGACGCTATCCCAAGGGCTACTACCCCTGCCTGCTTGGCTAGTAGCAGGTTAAGGGGCCTGAGTTCCGAAACGGGTGCCTCCACCTGGAGGTCAGGGTTGGTAGTGGTCAAGCTAACCTGGGCACAGTCCTCTGGGACACTGTAACCCCCCCTCTTTCCTTACTAGTGGCCAGAACAATACACAATAATCATGTTCACAGTAACCTGATACACCACACAAGTACCCACACTGTTTGCACTTACCACCAGGGCTTTCCTCCGGCTCGACCCTGGGGACCCCCTGTAAAACAAGGTTATACACAGCAAATAACAGCAGTATAGTACTCTTGCACAAATTGGAACCACAGTCAGGATAAATGCAAAAAAGAGTTAGATCTGATTTATTTAAGGGACTTGAACAAGGGAGGGGCGTAAGCAGGTTAATTTGCTTAAAGGGTGTATCAGTCAAACAGTTATGCATGCACTTCGGGGTCCATAAACAGTCACGCACTCTGGGTACCCAGATGGAGAATGGTGGGCTAGGCAGGAACGTTGCAGATGGTTGGGGCCCCATGATGGAAGAAAACAACATGCACAACACACACTAGACTTTCTATAGATACATTAGTGAAAGGAGAAAGTCCAGAGGGGGGTATTGATAAGATCAAAGGGGATAAGGGGGCATGTGAGGTGGAGGACCATGTAAAAGCATCTATCCTAAATAGATACGTCTGCTCAGTATTTACTGAAGAGAAGGTAGGGCAGGGCCCACAGCTCTGCACCATGGACACAGGGAGGAGGGAGGTGTGCACTAGTCCCTTCACAAATGAAAGGGTCCTACAAGAGCTTGATAAGCTCAGGGTGGACAAGGTAATGGGATCTGATGGCATACATCCCAGAGTACTAAAGGAGCCAAGGGTGAAACTTGCAGAGCCATTATCATACTGTTTAGTGAGTCTCTGAGCACAGGAGAGGTCCTAGAAGACTGGAGAAGGGCTCATGTGATCCTGCTCCACAAGAGTGGTAGCAGGGTGGAGGCAGGGAACTACAGACCATTCAGTCTTACCTCAGTAGTGGGTAAGATTATGGAGACACTCCTTAAGGAAAGGATAGTGCAACACCAGGAATCCGTAGGAGCACATGATCCAAGACAGCATGAGTTTACAAAAGGAAGGTCCTGTCAAACTAATCTCATAGATTTCTTTGACTGGGTAACCAGAGTGGTGGACCAAGGGGGAGCAGTTGATATTGCCTACCCTGACTTCAGCAAAGCTTTCAATACTGTTCCACATAGAAGATTGATTAATAAGCTGGGTAGGCTCGGGGTGGGTCAGACGTTGGTCAACTGGGTGGCAAACTGGTTGACAGGCAGAAAACAGAGAGTGGTGGTAAATGGTATACAGTCAGAAGAGATGCAAGTCACAAGTGGGGTACCTCAGGGATCAGTCCTGGGGCCAGTCCTCTTCAATATCTTCATCAGTGACATTGCAGATGGACTGGAGGGTAAGGTTTGTCTGTTTGCAGATGACACCAAGATCTGCAACAGAGTAGATGATCCAGATGGTGTGGGCAGAATAAGAAGAGATTTAGATAAACTAGCAAAATGGTTGGAAGGGTGGCAACTGGGGTTTAGCAAAAGTGCAAGATCATGCATATAGGGAGAAACCTGAGCCACTTATGGCTGGAGGAGTTGCTAGCAGTCACAAAGGAAGAAAGAGACTTGGCAGTCATCATCACTGATGACCTGAAATCATCAAGCAGACCTCTAAAGCAGTAGATAAGGCTAGAGGGATGTTAGGGTGTATTAGTAGGGTATCATGTCAGAAGAGGGAGGTAGTAATCCCTCTTTACAAGACACTCGTTAGGCCCCTGCGTGCAGTATTGGAAGCCACACCTTCACAAGGACATTAACCAAATTGAGGCAGTCCAGAGAAGGGCAACCAAAATGGTGCAGGGACTGCATCAGAAAACATATCAGGACAGATTAACTGAACTCAATATGTATACCCTAGTGCAAAGGAGGGAGGGAGGTGATAGGATTGAAACATTCAAACACCTTAAGGGCATTAACAAGGTGAAAGAGTCTAACATGTTTCAATATAAGAAAAATAGCAGGACAAGAGGACACAGCATGAGGTTAGAGGGAGGCCGATTAAGGGGTAATGTGAGGAAGTTCTTTTTCACAGAAAGGGTGGTGGATGCATGGAACGGCCTACCTCAGGAAGTGGTGGATATGAATACAGTGTAGGGCTTCAAACGGCATGGGATAGGCATAAGGGAGCAATGCAGATGAGTATGAATAGATAGGCCATTGACAGAGCAAAGGCCTATGGCACATTCATAAGGTAGAAAAAGAAATGGGCAGACTGGATGGGTCTTGTGGTCCTTATCTGCCGTCAACTTCTGTGTTTCTGTTTCTATTTGTAATCCGGAGCTGGAGGGCTCAGTTCATCAAAAGAAAAACAACAAGACAATCAGATGACACACATTTAGATTAGGCTGTTGTTGCAGGGAGCTACCCTGATGATTACTCACAATACCCAGGACTGGACACAGGCTGGACGAAAATCGAGACAGCAGGTGGTTAGTCTGGAGTGCCAGGAGGAGCAGGGCCCACACAATTCACTGAGGCATTGTTCCTGTTCAAGCGTGGAGCCGGGGGCTGATCCCTAGGCAGGTCTCTTGTTGATGGCTTTCTCTGTGCAGCAGGTAGTCTGGCTGGGCTATTGTGGCAATGCCCCGGCAAAATGGAGACAAATTCAGATACAGTCCATTTTGGGCTGGATACAGCTTCCAGTAAGCGGAACACAGTTCACACAGTGGGGAACCAAATCACGACCCACTAACAACTCACAGCACATTTACATGTAAGGAAATTTTACTGTACCAGGCAAACCGCTCTCCGGTCACGATCGCAGAGTCTGTGCACAAACTGGGATTCAAAAGCAGTTGGAAATCCTGACAGGCCAATCGCATTCAGCAAAATCTTTGGTCTTCTTCAGGTATGAGCCTGGTAGAAAATCAGTGGCTTACTTCGTACTCACAAACTCGGATTTAGTCTGAAATAATTTTCTTTTCTCCCTCTCAGGGGCAGCAGGCAGACATGCAGGCCACAACTCAGGCCGTTCCACAGTTCTCCCCACGCGAAACTACTCGGGTGGCTGCTTGACTGTCTCAAGCTGTTGCTTGTTCAGCTCTCAACTTAGATCTGACTCAACTGCCAGGAAGCCTGGGACTTTCCCCAGAATCCAAAAGGTTTGGTTGGCTGATCTGTCTGTCAGTCACAACAAAGGCTCCCCCTTCAGGTGCAAAAAGGTGCCAAAAGCCCAAAACTACGATTCCTACAGATTTTGACTCCAGACAGCTCCTGTAGTCTGGCTTCATTTTATGTCCTACCAGTTCTGATTAGTCCAATTCAGCAGTCCAGGTCCAAGATAGTGGAGATAAACAAAACAGTCCCTGCTGCAAAGAAGGCAGGTTAGACAAACTACATTATCATTATCATTCTAAATGATTTTCAGCAAATAGTTGCATCTTTCAACAGAGCTTCCTCTCAGATTACTTATGACTGCAATCCAGGCAGCTCTTAAAGAGACAGTACACAGAGGCTATACAGGCAATCTCTGGCAATCACATTTAAACTGTTAAAATGCAGGACACCAGCCTGGCAGTGAGCATTTAGGCAAGCTCAAAAAAGAGTTTTCAGGACCCCCCATTTGTAGGGGGTTACACTTAGATAGGGCAATCTGCTCTTCTCTGTTTGACAGGACCTAGTCCGAGAGAGTGCTGATTTCCATTAGTGAAAAGTCTGGTAAGAGGGGAGATAAGTTGCTTAAGACCAAGCCCACTTAAGAGATTCATGATATTCAACATGGTTCCCTAGCCAATTCAGGTTTAGGTGAACCATGAATAAAGCTAATTCGAGCCAACCTTAGTCCCAACAGCCTCCAGGAGATAATTTTGCTGTTGTAGGCCCCCTGCAGGAGGGTTATAAGTACAGATCAAGTGCATTTCAGTAGTACCACCCAGCAGCAGTTATACATATAAAAGCTCACAGACTGAGGATGAGGAAAGAGCCTGCTGGATCAGAGAAACATTCCAGTGACTTCTGTAGCATCACAGAAGGCCCCCTCCATGCTTAGATTCAGGACCATCACACCTGATGAGGTTAAAGCTAGGCAGGGCACAGGCAGTATTTGGCACAGTAGGCTTGAGCCAAGTCTCAGGCCCAGTATATCAGGGCTGTAGTGTCCAACCCAGGCAATGAGCTCTGCCAAATTAGACATACCAGTAATACTGTGGACATTCAGGTGTGCTGTTTTTAGGCCAATGGCATTAGGCCAAGCCAGTAGAGCTGCATAGGAGGAGGGAGTGGCCCAGGATTGAGTCCAATATTGCCAGAAATCATACTCAACAGAGCTGGGAACCAAGATGCATATGACAGAGAAATCCAATTTAGGGTTATTAGTGGGCAGTGCAGTCTGTGTTTGACAAAATGGATCAGGAGTACCACATCTTTTTTTTTTGTTGCAGCAGATCGGTGAGATTTGGGGACCATACACTCGAAGCTTCAGACCTGAGAAACTGAAGCCCTCTGGGGCATTATAGTACATATGAGAGCTGCAAGGCTCTGGGCAAGTAAGGTAGATGGTAGTGACTTGGAGGACCAGCAGAACTGCTCCTAGGCTGACAAGATGGCACATTTTTAACAGTTTGTGTAACAAGTTGCCCCATCAGTCGGGGTAGTCTAGTTATGAGCTATGCATACAGTATATCTGAGATTAATCTATGGTTAGGTCATGATTTTAGACCAGTGAAGTAGCCAGGATTCTGAAGTCCATTTTATGAATATAAAATATGCAATTGCAAATAACATTCTACTTCAATCATTAATTTTTTCCCTCATTCACAAGCTGCAGTTCTAGATAATGCTACTCTATACCCCCTACAGCAGGTGAAGGTTCATTAAATCCACTCAGCAAACCATTTTTGTGTTCGCCATATGCACAAGTGAACATGTTGGTATGAGAGTGGCCTTTGAGGGGTGTGACACTGTCTGCCCAATGCAGAGCAGTGTTGCAAGGACGCGACAGTGCCAGACTAATCAGCACCCAGGCTGACAATGATGGAGTTTCTGGCTTGCTGGGCAGGGATGGCACCAACTTCAAAAGAAGTTTCCATCCTTTTGATCCTTGCTGCCCAGCAAGCCAGGCTAATTTGTCATGGTCAGCCTGGAATGTGTGCCTGCAACAAAGAAAACCATCCTTCGATGTCTGTTGCTGACAGCCCTAATTGTCCCCCAATCCAACCCTCCCTGTCAGCAACCCCCCCGACACACACACACACACACCCAGTAGTGACACTGGGGGTGCTCAATCCCCCAGTGTCTAAAACTGTCCCTTGTGTTTTTTCCCCCTAAAAAGAAGAAAACAGTCCAATGATGTCTGTTGTGCCCCCCCCAAACATAAGCCAGTGACATTGGGGATGCCTAATCCCCCAGTGTCCTCAACTTTTGCAATACTGTCCCCTGGTGACACTGGTGGTGCACAATCCCCCAGTGTCCTGTCCCTGAAATAAAAAAAACTATCCCTCGTTTTTTTTTTACCTGAAAAAAAGAAAACTGTCCATCACTGTGTGCTGTGCTGTTACCACCCACACCCAACCCTCCCACTCAGAACCCACCACAATACCCCACCCCACCCCATACTTACCCACGGGAGGTCTGTCCCCATAATCTTCCTTGGACCACAGAGACATCTTCACTCTTCAAAGCTCAACCATGAACTGGGTTAAGCGCTTCAACATATTTCAATGGGGTTTTCAGCTTAAAAGTATTTCAGTGGGATTTTCAACTTAGTGGCATAACTTGGCCATTGTTGTGTTGCTCACATGCAAGAAACACATTGCGTCAGGTTTTCTTCACAAGCAGGTTGTGGAGGCACAGCAGTGTTGTGCTGAATATCAGCAGCCCATTCAGGGGCTGGTCTCTGCCTCGGCCAATAGATGAGCATGCTGTCGATCACCGGCAGTTAATGAGCAGGCCACCAGATCAAAATAACTGAGCCACTGCAATCAGGGAGTGCCCCGTCACTACACAATCAGCTGTTTGTACGGCGGGGCCTTCCTGACTGCAGCAGCCAATTACACAGCTCCATTGTGCTGTGTTGCCATGGTGACGGCTTCTCCATTGGCCTTTCACAGTCCCCACAAAGCCAACAGAAAGCCACTGCCCGGCCTTCAGTGTGCCTTCCTGGTGAAACATTTCAATAAATTAAAACAAAGAAAGCTGACCAGTAGTGCCCAATCCCCCTCAGCTTTTGCCACCCCCCCGCACTTATGTGTGCTGACAGGAGTGCCCAATCCTCTATCAGCATGCCCCCAGCCTGGTAATTTGCCGGACGGGGAGCCCACCTCCGGCCAGCATAATGCCCCCAATTTTCAGGTATGCTGAGGGAGGTGCCCAATCCCTTGGTTCTTGTTTCCCCCTCCCCCGGCACTCAGTTTGTGCCGACAGGGGTGCCCAATCCCCCATCGGCTACAGCACCCCCCAAACACTCAAGTGGCATGCTTGGAGGCCTTCCCAGCGTGGCAAAATTAAATCTCCCTACAAAAAAGTAAACCTTCCCCCCAACTTGTTTTGTAAAAAAACTAGAAAACGGTCCCTCGTTGATTCCGGTGGTCCTTCTCCCAACCCATGCCCACCTTCTGTGTACCCCACCTCCCCATACCCCCCTCCACACCATACTTACCTCCGGAGCCTGGCGTGATGATCTTCAGTGGACCAGGAACACGTCTTCACTCTTCAAAGTCAACCGCGAACTGAAGAAATGCCGGTAAGCTGTATAATGGCATAAATTGTTTTTTTTTTCAACATTGGTACATATCTCGGCCATTTTGTGGAATTATTTCACCAAATTTTCAACATGGGGTTCTTGTGACCCCACCTCATGAACTTAGTCACTGTCATTTTGCTATTCAGTCCTGAAAGGTGATTTCGCGGTCACTGCATGGAACCACCTTTTGGGATTGAGTAACGAAACTACAGTGTAACAGTTCATGAGATAGGCCCCCCAAAACCCTATGTTAAAAATTTGGTGAAATAATTCCCAAAAATGACTGTCTTATGAGCGTGCATTGTGCAGTTCCACTTACAACTACCATTTTTCACATCTCACCTGAAATGCGTTTTCGAACATGTAGTGCACACAATGGCACGGTCGGTGTGCGAAATCAATGTTTAGGACAAATTAAGAATATCACAGTGATACTGTTCATGAGATAGGCCCCCAAAAACCATATGTTGAAAATGTGGTGAAAAAATTCCCCAAAATTACTTTTTCACGAGCATGCATTGTGCAGTTCCTACGCACGCTCATAACATCGAGCATTTTTAATATTTGCACTCCAGATTTTCAGCATTGTCATTTTACCACACCTCTTTATGAACAGTGCAATTGTCATTTTTCACATATCACCTGAAATGTGTTTTCCCACATGTAGCGCACAGTGGTGTGGTCGGTGTGCGAAATCAATGTTTGGGACAGATCAAGAAAATATCAGTGACACTGTTCATGTGCAGAGGTCTTAAACTGGCTATGTTGAAAATCTGGGACAAAAGTCCATAAAATGACTGTTACGAGCGTGCATTGTGCAATTCCCACGCACCCTTGTAAGTTCACAAATTTGTAATCTTTTCAATCCAGATTTTCAACATTGGCATTTTTTCCACACCTCCTTATGAACGGTACAGCTGTCATTTTTTACACCCTGGCCAAAATGTGTTTTTGCACTTCTGGCGCAGAATAGCACGGTCGCTGTGGGAAATCAGTGTTCAGGATAGATTAAGAAAATCACAGTGATACTGTTCCTGAGTGGAGGTCCAACAATGCTTATGTTGAAAATCTGCTGTAAAAAATCCCAAAACTAATTACATTACGGGTGTGCGTTGCGCAGTTTCTACGCACACTCATGACTTCACCAGTTTTATTTATATTTTCATTCCAGATTTTCAATATTGCCATTGTTTACACCTTCTCATGAACAGTACAGCTGTCATTTTTCACATCCTGTTCGAAATGTGTTTTTGCACCTGTGGCGCCAAATGGTGCAGTCGCTGTGCTAAATCACCTTTCCGCTAACAAACTGATAGTGTCACTGTTCATGTAGTGGGATCACAAAAAGCCCATTTTGAAAACTTGGAGTAAAAATACAAAGAAACGGCCAGGGTGTTAGGGTTTTCGACCATAACGCCCTACCCAGTAGGGACTGACAGGTGTCAGGGGTTTGACTTGGGATTGTCGACAGTAATGCTCATGCCATTCCACACCCACCCTCACCTTGCAGCCAGTGACAGGCATCAGGGTGCACCTTGGACTCTTTGGCCCCAGAGTTCATCCCATTCTTCTATATTGCACCCATTTCAGCATATTTCCTTATGGAATGAGGTGAGTAAAGCCCAAACACCCAAGGCACACCTCGACACTTGTCAGTGTCTGCAGGGCAGGGTGAGGTGAAATGTCGTAACCGTTATGGGCGATGACCCAAAGGCACACCCCAATGCCTGTCCATCTCTGCAGGGTGGGGGTGGGGTTAGAGTCAGTTCAATACTTCACTGCCATTCCTATTCTGCATGGGACCAATTCTCATAGGGGCCTGCATCTGGTGCAAGCTGTGGCAAACAGCAGCTTGCACCAATGCCTGGTGCACCAGGGACCTGCACCTGATTCAGGTACAGGAGGCGTCCCAGCGGCTAAGTTCCCATGCTTGCGCTGACCGGAACCCTGCGGCAAACCCCTGGCGCACCACACAGGTCCACCACAGGCCACCAGAGACTAACACAGGACCCCCGTCCCACTAGGTAATGTGCATGTGGACCCAACCTGGTGGGTCGGTGTCCCCTCACCAAGTGCGGTACAATTGGACCCTGGCCGTGGAGGTGAGTGGTGGGATGTGCTGGGTGCTGAGGAACAGTCGAGACTGGTGTACGGGAGGGGTTTGGGCACCACTTTCTGGGGCATGGATGGGCACTGTGCCACCATAAGTTGGTGCTGCGGTAGCACCGATGGGGTGGGCATCGGGGATCGGGGAAGCCACTGCCAGTATGGGCAGCATCAGGACAGGGGGGTACTGACATGGTACATAGGTGGCATCGGGGAGCTCTGAGGGGTGCCATTGGATCACTAGGATGGGGGCCACACATACGGGGCCACACTCGGGGGTGTATTGTTGGTGGAACATCACCCATGGTGTGCCGCACACAGGCACGTCACCCAGGGGAGAGTGTCTAAGTCCCCTTATGGCTGCCCTGGCTGGTCTAAGGGAACTTAGAACTTCTCCTGCCGGGTGATGTCTGTGAATCACAGGGTGCAGTTTGCATCGGCTGCAGTCCCCCTTCCGCCATGCCACAGTGCACTGCAGGGCACAGGGCAGGTGCAAGCCCTGTTTGGGGCAGGTGGACTGTGGTCGATGCAGGCCACCTTTGTGAATCTCACAGAGGGCGCTCATGGACGCAAGGTGCATGTTGCACTATATTGGTTCAGCGCAGGCACCTTGCATCTGATGCAGGGCTTTGAGAATCGGTCCCCATCTGTCTAACTCCTACACTTCCACTGCTAATGCCAGCAAGCAACCATTCGGCATTGACAAATGCTTGTGTAGTGAGCTCTGGCCCATAAGAGGCTCACAGGTGACCAGTGGGAAGCTCATGAATTAGGAACAGACTGCATCTCTCCTATCTGCAAGCTCAGCCCAGGCTGATGTACAAAGTCTTTATCACATTTCTTATGAGTCTTTCTTAAACGTGTTTTATCTGTTTACAGGAGTGGGAGTGCATCTGATTTGAGGCCAAAATCAAAAGCAAATATTTATAGTAGGAGAGCCCCCCCCCCCAACACACACACACACACTCCAGAAAAAACTGCTTAAAAGCCTGCAATTCATTCAAATCAATTCCATTGTCTTACTTAGTTGGGGTTCAATGCCAACAAGTGTAAAATCATGTACCTAGGGCATAGGAACCCCGATGCTGAGTATAGGATGGGAGAGGTACTGATACTCACTAGACATGAAAGGGTCCTTGAGGTTATTATATCAGAGGACCTCAAGGTGGCAGTACAGTGTGACAAGGCTATGGGCAGGGCAAATTGGATTCTGAGGTGCATAAGGAGTGGCATCTCCAGTAGGAGGAGGAGGAGGGATTTTGTGCTGCCATTGTATCACTCCCTGGTATACCCCCAGCTGGTGTACTGTGTCCAGTTTTAGAGTCCACACTTCAGAAAGAACATAAGGTGGAGGCTTTCTAGAGGAGGCAAGTAAAATTGTTCAGGATTTTCACAGGAATCCCTACAAGGAAAGGCTGAAGAATCTCAACATGTACACTCTGGAAGAGAGGAGGGCGAGAGGTGACATGATCAAGACCTACAAAGTACCTCACAGGGGTAAACAGGGTACAGTTGGGGAGTTTCCTTCAAATGAGGATGAGCACCCAAACCAAGGGGCATACAGTGAAGCTGGGGGGGAGTTCAGGATAGATGTGAAGAAATATTTCTTTACTGAAAGAGTGGTAGACACCTTGAACAGACTGCCAGGAGAAGCGGTGGAGGCTAAAATTGTAGGGGGCATGAAGCATGTATGGGATAAACATAGGAGTATATTAGAAAAAGGGGAAGGAGGGGGTCAATGGAGATCAATAGGGCTATGGAAGTGGAGTAGGTTCAAGTTCATTGCAGGAAAAATCCATTGAGCAAGCTCATTCACAAGGAGGTCCTGATGGATGCAGGCAGAATAAGACATACAGTAACATATACAGGCAGGAGTTAAAAGTAGGTAGAGAAAACTTGGGCAGACTGGGTGGGCTGAGTGATCCTTTTCTACTGACAAATTCTGTTTCTATGGCATCATGTGTTCATTCAGGTGCAGTGTTTATTTAAAGTTGGGCGTACCATACATCCAGATGTAAGGTACAGTAAATTACCAAATTAGATGCAGCCCACTTACAGTACACTAAACAGAACCCCAGTGCTTCGAGAAGCCTTTAGTCTTCATAAGGCTGCTTAAAGAGCTAGGGTTCTATTTGCAGTGTCCACACTGGTATGCTGATCTTAAAATCGACGCCGCATCTGAATAAGTACTTGATTCTTACTCCATTTCTTCCCCACTTTGAAAGCTGCTTGTCCTGAGTTGTGTTGGAAGATGACCAATAAGTGGCACTGAAAGACGTCAGACTTCACAGACTGTGAAGGCAACTGTTCACCCACCATCTTGGCAAAAAGAAGGCTGCAGCTGTGGCTACTGATGACTGTTGGGGTGTGGGGATGGGGACCAAAGGGGACAGACATAAGGAGATAAAATCATGATTAAAATTGTGAGACCTTCACCAGCTTTCCAAAACGCTTACCAGTAAAAGAACACTATAAAGTTTGTTCAAATGGCAGCACAATCTGGTGAGCCCTCTGTCTGCTGTCTGACACCAGGCATCAACCAGCGTAAAATTGCCTAAAGAAGGCAGTGTGGTCATGTGGTTACTGAAATACTGGAGATTATAGATTTATAAGAACAAAAGATTATCACACAGAAGCTGGCACATGTGCCTATAGCAGCTGTCTCCTGCTTCTCAGTAGTTATATTTGTACCCTTGAGGTACTTGAATGTTTCTACGATATCCCCTCTTTCCCTCCTGTCTTCCAGTGAGTACATATTGAGGTCCCTTAATTTCTCCTCATAAGTCTTGTGTTGCAAACTCTGCACTATCTCATTCACCCTTCTCTGGACCATCTCCAGTCTGTTAATATCCTTATGAAGATGCCACCTCCAGAACTGCACACAGTACTCCATGTGAGGCCTGAACATGGTTTTATATAATGGTATTACTGCCTCCCTCCTTATGCTGGTGATACCCCTGCCTGTGCACCCCCACATGTCATTGGCCCTCCCAGCTGCCTTAGCATTTTGACATTTTTGGGTCATCTGAAATAAGAACCCTCAGGTCCCTTTCCTTCTTTGTGACTGTCAGCAACTCCCCCCCTCCCCAATCCTGTAGCTTCTCCCAGGGTTTCTGTGTCCCAGGTGCCCAGTTTTGCATTTTGTTTGAATTAAACTTCAGTTGCCAGTCCTCAGACCATTTTTCAAGCTTCCCTAGGTCCCTCCTCATTATCTCCACCCCCTCTAGGGTATCCAATGTGTTACAGATCTTGGTGTCATCTACAAACAGGCAGACCTTTCCCTTTAGCCCTTATGCAATGTCACTAATGAAGACATTGAACAGGACTGGCCCCAGGACCAATCCCTGTGGCACCCCACTGGTCATCCCCTCTCCCTAGACTGCACCCCATTTACCACCACTGTCTGCCTCCTGTCTGCTAGCCAGTTTCTAACCCAGTTTACCACCCTTGCCCCCATGCCCAGCCTACCCAGCTTGTTTACCAGCCTCCTATGCTGCTGAGACAGAGAGAGTGAGAAGGCAGCTACAGCCTTTGAAACAAGGAGGTTATTTTCTAAACTACACTGAACTGAATTTTTATTTTTTGGACCTCTGCAAGTAACTAGTATTAATTCTGTTTTTGGGGTTGACTTTTCTTAGTTTTAACTTTAATTTGCCAGGGAGGAACTGTAGCTGGGAGATATTTGCAGTCATTTGTGACTAGACCCACTACTTAACCTCTGTGAAATAGGTGTCTGAAAGGAAGGAAGGCACTCCCCGGGGTGGAGGGTCACAGTTGTAGTCGACTGCCCCTTACCCCACTCGCCCCAAGTGCATAACTTCCTTTATAGCAGGGTTCTGACATCACTTCCCCAAAAATGCTAACAACATACACCTGTTCTTATCCTTAAAGGCACAGCACACTGAATAGGGGTAGAGACACTCACAAGCTTGCACACACTAAAACAAGAACAAGAAACAACAAAAGAAAAGCATCTGTAACAGGAAGGGACACAGACAAGTGGGGAGTGGTGCAATGCACTGGCTGTGGAGCAGCAGTCTACCGGGAGACATTCTGGAGACTGCGTTGCTGCCCTATTTGCAGGCACCTCTCTGGTCTGAGGGAGGAGGTTGTTCGTCTCCATGCTGACCAGGCAAGGATTCGGGAAACCTGCTCCCCCACCCAAGGACCACCCAGGCCACCGCCACTACCTCAGAGGTTGCCAAGAAAGAGGAGTGGTTGGACCACGGTGGGCTCAGGGAGGATGAGGGTGGTGGAACAGAGGTGCTTGCCTCCAGTTGTGCCTCTCCACAATTCACTCCACTCTGGCAGAGCATGGTTCCTCTCATGGAGGCACCCTGTAGGGAGACCAAGGAGGATGCTGGGACCTCCACAATGGATACCCACAGGAGGGTGGTACAGGACCTACAGGGGAAGGAAAAAACCCCTGGTGGGAAACTCAGTTGTTAGGAGGGTAGAACTGGGGGAGGGAGGGGAAAGAGAGGTAAGGTGCCTGCCTGATGCCATGGCTTGGAGGGACAGGAAAGAAATCCTCAGGATCATGGGAGCAGCTGCAAGGAGGAGGGAGCTGGATCTTATTGTCCACCTAGGGACAAATGACCTGGCTGAGAATGGGATCAGAGCAGTGCAACAGAAGTTTGGGGAGTTGGGGAGAGGCCTTAGACAAGTAGCACACATGGTAACTTTCTCGGAAGTGCTACCTGTCTATGGCATGGATGAGGCTAGGGCACTCCGCACCATGGGATTCAATGACTGATTGAAAAAATAGTGCAGAGCTCAGGGATTTGGCTTCATTTGGGACTGGGGCTCCACCTGGAAGGATGCAGGTCTATACAGGTGCGATGGTCTGCATCTGTCCAGGAGGGAAACCAGGATCCTAGGTGATAGGTTTAAATGATTCATTGGCAATCATTTAAGCTAGCCAAGGGGGGAGGCACTGAAAAGGAAAAGGGAAATCCTAGCCTCCCCAAAAAAATCAGGGTAGCTACAGAGGTAAACACCAAGATAGAGCAGTCAATAGGGAGATGGGCGGGGGTAAATGGAGAAAAAGACAAAGGCAGTAAGAACAGGGATGGGGCAAAAAGAAATAAAGCCATAAAAAATGGAGGGTATTGAGTACCAATGCCCGTAGTCTAGGTAAAAAGCTCCCCGAAATGGTGGCCTTGATGGAAGAGGGATGCCTGGATATTGTGGCAGTCACAGAAACATGGTACACAGAGAACCATGACTGGAATGTCAACATACCAGGGTACACAATCTACAGGAGGGACAGGGAGGGAAGAAGTGGTGGAGGAGTAGCTCTCTATGTAAGGGAAGGGATCAAAGCAACAGAACTAAAGGGTAAACAGGGAGGAGAGGAGGCACTGTGGGTCACCCTGAAGACTGGAAATGGCTCCACAATCTGCACAGGGGTTGTATACAGACCCCCATCTCAGGGGGAGGAAATAGACAAGGAAATGATAGAAAGCATCCTTGGGATGGCAGAGGAAGGGGAAATATTACTGTTGGGGGACCTGAATATGCCAGATGTTAACTGGAGCACCTTTGCTGCAGCCACATCCAAGAGCAGGGCCATTCTTGATGCCCTACAGGGGGCATGCCTCAGACTGCTAATTTTGGAACCCACTCAGGAGGGAGCAATCTTAGACCTGGTACTTTCAAATGGGGATGGAGAGAGGATTTCTGATCTTGAAGTGGGTAGCCATGTGGGAACAAGCGACCACCAAACAGTGTGATTCATGATAAACTTAGCTGTAGAGTCAAGCCACACATGAAAGTGAAGGTGCTGGGCTTCAGGAGGGCTGATTTTGTCAAAATGGGAGAGTGCCTCAGAAAAGCAGTAGCAAACAAGCAAGAAGGTGGGGTGGAGCAACAATGGGGAAACATCAAAACCACCATTACAGAGGCAACAAGCCTTTGTGTGAAGCAAATAAACAAATCAAAATGAAAGAAAAAAACACTATGGTTCTCAAAAGAAGTGGCGGGGAAGGTATGGGAGAAAAAGACGGCATTCAGGAAGTATAAGGAAACACAGAAGGAGCAGGGCAGAGAACTGTACCAGTTAAATCAAAAGGAAGCGGGGAAGGCAGTCAGAATAGCAAAGGCCCAAACCAAGGAAAAAATAGCCAACTCAGTTAGAAGGGGGATAAAACCTTTTATAGGTACATTAGGGAGCAAAGAAAGACTAAGGCAGGGATACCGAGGCTGAATAAAGAGGAAGGTGGTTGGGCAGAGAGCGACAGTGAAAAAGCAGGGATACTGAACGAATACTTGTGCTCAGTATTCACAATAGAAAAGTAAGGGGAGATACCTAATCCAGTCAATAGAAGCACTCTGGATAGGGGGGTTGATATTAGTCCTTTCACAGAAGAAGGGGTTCTGAAAGAACTCTTAAAACTGAAGGTGGATAATGCAATGGGGCCTGATAGGATTCACCCCAGAATTCTAAAAGAACTAAGGGAAGAACTAGTAACACCACTGACTACCTTTTTAATAAATCATGGGAGGATGGTGTGGTACCTGAGGACTGGAGGAAGGCGGATGTGATTCCCCTTCACAAAAGTGGGTGCAAGACAGAGACAGGAAACTACAGACCTGTCAGTTTGACCTCAATGGTAGGGAAAATTATGGAATCACTTCTGAAGGAAAGAATTGTTGAGTACCTAGAGGCCAGTGGGGCACAGGACCCAAGGCAGCATGGATTCACAGCAGGAAGGTCATGGTAGACAAATCTAATTGATTTCTTTGTCTGGGTGACCAAAGTAGTAGACCAGGGAGGGGCTGTGGACATGGCCTACCTAGACTTTAGCAAGGCATTTGACACAGTCCTGCACAAAAGATTAATAAACAAATTAGCCAGCCTGGGAGTGGGTCCTAGAGTGGTAGTCTGGGAAACAAAATACTGGCTGGACAACAGGACACAGTGAGTAATAGTAAATGGAGTCCACAATGAAGAAAGGAGGGTTACTAATGGGGTACCGCAGGGTTCTGTACTGGGGCTGGTCCTTTTTAATGTCTTTATAAGTGACACTGCAGAGGGACTGGAAGGAAAAGTATGTCTTTTTGCAGATGACACAAAGATCTGCAACAGGGTTGATATACATGGTGGGGTGGAAAGGATGAAAAGGGACTTGGCAAGATTGGAGGAATGGTCAAATGTATGGCAGCTTAGATTCAACACAAAGAAGTGCAAAGTAATGCACCTGGGAAATAAAAACCCTGGTGAAGAGTACACAGTGGGGGGTGAGATTCTGACAACAACAAAAATGGAAAGGGACCTGGGGGTAGTCATATCAGATGACCTAAAGGTGGGCCAGCAATGTGAGATGGCAGTAAGGAGGGCTTGGGGGATACTGGGATGCATAGGGAGAGGCATCACCAGTAGAAAACAGGAAGTTGTTGGCCCCGGATAAGGCCTCCGGGCCTGATGGTCTCTCTCTGAACTTCTATAAACTATTTGCCAAGGATTTAGTACCCGGTCTACTTTGCCTGTACCAATATTTGTTGGCTGGAAATATACAGGATCCCACGCTTCTAGAAGCCCTTATTATTCTTCTTCTTAAACCTGGTAAACCTGCGCACCTCCCCTCGAGTTATCGTCCTATTTCACTATTAAACTGCGACATTAAGATTCTAGCTAAAATCCTGGCTAAAAGAATTGAACAGGTGTGGACTCCCCTAATTAGTTCCGAACAGATTGGTTTTGTTGCCCATAGGTCCCCAGTTGATCATCACCGTAAATTACAATATCTTATTAATGTAGCCAGAACTTCCTCTCTCCGATGATTCTAGTATCCCTAAACGCAGAAAAAGCATTCGATAGGGTTGACTGGACCTTTCTTTGGGCCACATTACAAGCTATGGGGTCCCTCTGTTTATTACATGGGTGCAGGCACTGTATACCTCGCCTGAGCTAGATCAGATTGCAATGGGGTCATGTCTGACCCTTCCCACTCACATCAGGCACGCGACAAGGATGTCCCTTTCTCCCTTTTATTTAATTTATACCTTGAGCCTCTTCTCAGGTGCTTAAATTCCGCTTCATCAGGCATTCCCGTGTTAATAGTGTTGAAAATTTCAGTATTTGCTGATGATTTGCTCTTGCACCTGTCGAACCCAATTTCTTCGTTAAGAGCAGCATTAGACATAATTGAGGATTACTGTAAATATTCTAACTACAAACTCAATATCAGTAAAACTGAAATTTTCCCTCTCAACCACTGCGCTTACAGTTCAGATTTTGCTGAATTTGGGATGAAGTGGACTGCACGTTCTATTAAATATCTTGGGATCCATATTGCTCTTAACTCATCACTGACGAGGAAACTGAATTTAGATGATCTATGGCGGGATATCCAGCAAGATTTAGCTAGGTGGTCTAAACTTCCTTTATCGTTGAGGGGCAGAATTAATATTATTAAAATGAATGTGTTACCCAGGATTTTTTAACCCCTAAACATGTTAAATGTATGGGTACCTTTGTCTTATTTCAAAAGTATTCACTCTGGAATAAACTCTTTTCTCTGGAATAACAAATCCATCAGAAAGTCCTACAATAAGCTATCCCAACCTAAAGAGTTCGGGGGACTTCGTCTCCCCAATTTCCTTTATTACTATTGGGCCTCACACCTAAATAAGTGCGGGAAATGGCTATCCCTATCTGAATCTCAATCTTGTCAAGGGTATAAGCCACTGTGGCTCCAAGTTGAACAAGACCTTATGAAAACTCATAATATTGACCCAAAAGCTCTATTTTACACGCTCTAGCAAAAATATTCCTGCATCATTTCGCTTCTACCTCTTGAAATTTCTCTGAGGGTGGTATCTCAGTTATTCAGGTTTTCAAGATTTCTCAGACTAGGATTTTTCTCAACCCATTTGTTTAAACCCCAATCTCCGGATAGGTAACTTTATGATAGCTGAAAAATGGTTACCATCTCTTTCTGATGTAGCGTGAAAGACTTTACTCATCCGATCGATTATCTTGGATATGAGTGAGATCTTAGATAAATTTAAATGGCCAGCAAGGATGGCCTTTTAGGGTGTATCAGTTGAGACATCTCTTGTGCAAAAGATTTGGAGCGTCGACAAAATCTTCTATCTTACAAACTTTTTCTCTCAAGTTACCGAAATTATTAATAAACCGCATAGTGTTTCTGGGCTGTATAGTCTATTACATAGATTTCCTGAAACCCAACTGAGTGTTGGCCCTAATATCTGGAAGGACCTATATTCAGATGGAGATATTAATTGGCAGAGCATTTGGAAGATCTACATATCTACCACACTCAGGACAGGTACAGAATTACACAATATTGTATATTAAATAATCTTTATTACACTCCAGTCAGATTGGCAAAGATGAAGCGTATTGCTTCAACAATGTGTATTAGGTGTAATAAAGAGGAGGGTTCTCTGATACATGTTTTTTGGTCATGTGGGTCAGTATCCCCTCTATGGGCTCAAATAGAAACTTCCCTTGATCCGCTACTAAGGCTACAAGGTCTCTTTTCCCTAAAGCCTGCATCTTGGGTGATTACTCCAAATTCAGTTGAAGGAAAGGAGATATCATCTGCATTAATATCAATGGCAGTTAAAAATTAGTACTCAGACACTGGAAGGACCAGTCTGTGTTAACTTATATGGAATGGTTACGAGATCACCTTTGCTCTCCGTTGTTGAGAACCTGATAGCTCAGGTGAACCGGCGTTACCTTCCTTCACAAAAAATGGGGTAGTTACATGCCTTGCTTCTTAAAAGACATTAGGAAATATGATGGGCTGGGTTCCTCTGTACATATTTTCCTTTTCCTTTTCTTACTCATGTATTCAAACTAGAATATGTGTGTATTTGTGGTTCTTTCGGTTTTCTATTTACCCAGTTATTGGTATTTTACTTGGTACCAACATATGATATAAGCATTTAGCTTAATGGTATTAGTAAGGACTAATATGCACCACAGTATAGGGAAGGGGGAGGAAAAGGGGGGAAGGTTAGCCTTGTTATGTTCTGTAGTAACAATTCTTGAACAATAGATATCTATTTTTTTGTATGTGCTCTGTTATTAGCTCTTGATATATTAGGAAGTTCCAGAACAAGGTTATATATCAATATAATATTGTCATGATTAATAATTAATAAAACATGCCGAATTAAAAAAAAAAAGGAAGTTGTTGGCCCTCTGTACAGACAGTTGGTATGACCACATCTGGAGTACTGTGTACAGTTCTAGAGACCCCATCTCTGCAAAGGCATAGACAGAGTGGAGACTGTCCAGAGGAGGGAAACCAAAATGGTGCAGGGTCTGCACCAGAAGACGTATGAAGAAAGACTAAAGGAGCTTAAGATGTATAGCCTCGAGGAAGGGGGCATGATGAAACTTTCAAATACCTCAAGGGAATCAATAAAGTCCAAGAGGGTAGCATCTTTCAGAAAAAAGATGAAAGACAAAGGGCACAATTGGAAGATAGAGGGGCAGCTCAGAGTAATGTGAGAAATGTTTCTTCACAGAGAGGGTTGTAGATGCATGGAACAGCCTTCCTGAGGAGGTCATAGAGTCAAAACAGTGGGGAATTCAAGAATGTATGGGACAGACATAAGGCAATTCTAGTGGGGGTAGGAGGAAGTAGGCTGTTGGTTAACTAGGATCTGCAGCTTACCCATTAGGTAGGGAAATGGGCAGACTTGGTGGGCCACGCGGTCCTTGTCTGTCATCAAATTTTATGTTTCTATATGGGACGGTGTCAAAGGCTTTGCTGAAATCAAGGTAAGCGTTGTCCACTGCCCCACCCTGATTTACTTTCTTTGTCACCCAGCCAAAGAGATGAACCAGATTTGTCTGACATGACCTCCCCACTGTAAATCCATGTTGCCTATGGTCCTGGGCTTCGATGGCTTCTAGATTCTCCACTATCCTTTCTTTAAGCAATGTCTCCATGATTTTCCCCACTACTGAGGTGAGGCTGACCGGCCTATAGTTCCCTGCCTCCTCCCTACTGCTGGATTTGTATAGAGGGACCACATGTGCCCCCCTCCAATTCTCTGGTACCACCCCTGTGTTAAATGACTCAGTGAACATGGCTGCCAGAGGTACTGCTATCTCCCTTCACAGTTCTCTTAATATCCTTGGGTGTATGCCATCTGGTCCCATCGCTTTGTCCACCTTCAATTTAATCACCTCCTGCAGGATTCTTTTGCCTTTGCATGGACTGTTGTCCAGCTCTTCATGCCTTTGCAACTGCTGTACTGCTGTGGCCCTTGCCCCTCCCCCTCTTCTGTGAATACTGAACAGAAAGACACAGTTGATGTCTTGGGGGGGCACATGACAGTTCTTAGGCATGGTACTATCACTTCCAAATACCTAAAGAGCACATATAAGCAAGCAACACTTGACATTGACAAATGCTTATTTAATATTTTTGCCCCAAATTTTCTACATACCTTTTTTGGGACCCCACCTCATGAACAGTGCAAGTGATGTTAGGTAAATCTGTCTCGAAAGGTGATTTTGCAGTTGCTGCGTGAAATCACCTTTTGGATAGGAGCTGAAAAATGTATCCACCATTGTTCATGAGGTGTGATCATAAGATGGCTATATTGAAAATTTAGTGTAAAAATAGTAAAAAACAATGAAGTTATGAGCCTGCTTTGAAATTTGTGAATGCAGGCTCATAACTTTGGCAATTTTCAATATTTTGACCCCAAATTTCCAATATAGCCATTTTTTCAGAGCGCTTCATTAATGTGATAGCTGCCATTTTTCAGATCCTGGCCAAAATGTTTTTTGACATCTCGAAAGGTGATTTTGTAGTCGCTGCACAAAATCACCTTTTTGGCAGGAGTTGACATTTTTCTCTGCCTTTGTTCATGAGGTGAGGTCATAAGAAGGCTATGTTGAAAATCTGGGGCACAGATATTAACAAACAAGACAGTTACATTGTCCAGCATTATCACTTCTACTTTGCATTCTTTTTTTTGTACATTCTTTTTCTTCGCCGTCGCTATGGGGAACTCTCTCGGGCATCCACCGCACCCACAAGCTCTACCTCCTACCTAAAGCTCTCCTCCACCCTGCTCCAGCCCAGCAGAGCCCCCGGCTCTGCCCCCCCTCCGAGGTGGGGCCGCCCTTACTGCTCAGGGCGCTTTACCCAAATCCAGTGTGCCTGGCTGGGCAGTTGGCCTGGTGGAGAGAGAAGCCTAGAGATGGAGTGTGGCTCAGCGGGGTGAGGTGCCATCGCCTGTCCCCAAGGATGAGGATTTTTCTTGGTTTTCTCCCCTGGGAATGCAGCATGCAATGATGCCTCTGCATGGCTACCCTGCTGGCATCTGCCACACTCCACCCCTTACATTGGCTGGTGTTCCTGCAATACCCCCGACCTCCATCGGGGTCCGCAAGGACACTGAGCAACCCTGGATCCCTCACCAGGGAGAGTAGAGCTGTCCTCCAGATGTTCCACCTTCTCCCTCCCCTGCCAACCCCCGGCTCCCCTAGTCCATTCCTGAACCCGGGTTGCCGGTGTGGCGTAAGTTGTGGCATCCAGTGCCTCCAACCTCAGTGTCACCGGACCTGCTTCTACTTTGCATTCTTAACTGTTAATAAAATGATTCCCTCACTGAAGCAATTTTTAATGTCACTTTCAGTGGTATCAGCACCACACCCCCCATGACACCAGTGCACGTGGCGAACACTCAGCATTGACAAATGCTTGTTTAAGGGGCCTATGCATGAATGGGTGGGAATTACTCACCATAGGCACATATCCCGCTCGCTTAGCTCCGGACCTGGACAGGCATAGGTTGCACGGTATGCACTACCGCAAGCACCTGCGGGGCACCTGTCCTTGCTCCCCCGGTGTGCAGGACCACACAGGATGGCGGAGGGTGAAGTAGGGGACCCAGGTGGGCATCCAATCAGAAGCCCATCCTGGGTCCCAAAGTGGATCCTCAGCACATACAGGTGTGGGTCCGGGTGCGTGAATAACAAGTGCAGGCACCCGGACCTGCACAACCATGCCCAGCTGGCCAGAGGATGCCTTCCCAACCCCCAGTGGCTCTGCAGCTTCATGACGTGTGGATGAACTGACAACCATCCTATGGCCTGCATGACCTTGACTTTGGTTCAATTCCCCTGCCCCAACACTTGACATCCCTTTCCCCCATAGCGATAAGCATCCCCCGGGCCCAACATCTTGCATCTCTGCCCTCGTGTACAAGATCACCATCCTCCTCACCCCCACTGCCATGTCCCTGTCTATCCACTCCAATCCCCAATCCTGTTGCCCCCACAAATTCATTGGTGGACAGTGGCCTCCCTCCCACCTGCAGCACCAACAACCCCCCCAAACCCATACCTGCTTGATGGCACTGCGGCTCTGGAGGGCTGGCAAACAGCCCTCCTCATACCTCCGTGGCTGCCAACTGTTAAAGTGATGCTGGGAGCGTGCTGCCTATATATAGGCAGGGCATTCCAGCATCACTTGGATGGCTGGTGGCTGCAGAGGTGTGCGGAGGGCTGGGCTGGCTGATCTGGGCTGTGGCCCCCGATGAGCATGTATGATGTATGGGGGGAGAGTTTTCGGTGCCATGGGGAGTGCGAGGATCCACTGACCACCAATGCTGGGGCATTTGTGATTAGGCCCGGGGTGGGTGGGGTATAATCTGCCAGTACAGCAGGGGCTGGGGTATGGATCGGGGGTTGGGATACATTGGGCACCGGACTTGTGTGTGGGGGGCAAGGGGGCTGTACAACCCCGAGACTGGGCATCCCAGTGTGTTGGGGGGGATGTCCTCTGCGTCCCGGGTCCAATGCCCTCCTGTGTGGTTTGGGCCAGTGCAGACCGGGATGGTGCCAACATGTGGGAGGGGGTATACTGTGCTGCCCTGGGGACATTGGCAGCTATGTGTGTAGCAGGGGGCTACATGGGCATGGTGGGGCTGCGCTGTGCTGGGGGAGGGGGTGTCTGCATGCTGGTATGGGGCTTGTGCCGGCCAGAATTGTGTGTATGGGGAATGTCCACCTGCCGTAGTGGACGTGGTAGTGTCCAGTGCATGCGGGGCCAGACGTGTAGGGCACTTACATCAGGGTTTTCCCTGGTGTAACAGGTACCATCATATGCCCCCAGGTGTGCAGCACTATGCGCCTTAGTGAATGGCACGTAGTGCTGGCATGCCCCTCCGCCCGCCCCAGGCACGTTGCCGTCCACGTGGACAGGGGATCGGGTGCATAGGGGCTGTGCTCCCAGTGTTATGCATCCCACACACTATGCACTGTGGATCCGCGGCGCATAGCCTCTCCACACATTCATGCATAAGCCCCATAGAGAGGACACTTCCAGTGCATAGTTTAGAACACATGATTAACTGATTCAATATTATGTGTCCTTTGGATCAAAATGAATGTCTACCTTTATTAGAATTTAGTCTAAGACCTTAAATTCTAGTGCAGTAGCTGATGTAATTCTATGCTTACTGTTAAAATCTTGAACATTTTTTTAAGGAATTTTTTTACACATGAGTGCATACATTTCAATAAATGTAAATCCCTTGTGTTGTTTAGTGGGAATCAATTACGCTGATTAAATAAAATATAATGATGAATCCTACATATAGAATTTAGACTAAATCTGCCTATCATGTTTATTAGAATGTTAAATTTTTAATGTAGTAGCTACACTTGAGCATTTCCATAGAATGTGTCTTATTAGTCAACCACTGGTGTTGACAGATGTTAGTTTGGTGTCCTGTTTAAAGGAGATTTGGCGATTATACAAAATCCCTAGTCTGGATTATCAGTCAGCAAATGTGAAAATTGGTAACTTCCATTCAGTTTTAATTTGGATCAACACAAGCTGTGGCAAACAGCAGCTTGTGCCAAAGCCTGGTGCGGCTGGGACCCTGCACCAGATTCTGGTACAGAAGGGGTCCCGGCACTTAAATCCCCACACTTGCAGCAACCCCTCCTGTGCGACAAACACCTGCGCACTGGAGGGGTTGCTATAAACTCTTGCGGCACAAGCAAGCATCCATGCCCTCCTCTCTGGTGGACTACCAGTACCACTCCCCCACTCCTCTGATATGCCTGTCATTGTCAGTAAATATGGTTTAGTGGCCTCCCTGCCGATTCCTGATAGTGCCCGTTATTATATGTTACAGAAGTTCCTAGACCCGGTGGTCTAGTGGCCCCACTCCCTGATAGCGCCCATTATGATATGATAAATGAAGTGCCATGACCTGGTGGTCTAGTGCTCCCCCTTCCCGATGCTGATAGCACTTGCTATTAAATGATAAATCAAGTCCCCTAATCTGGTGGTATATTGGCCCCCTCCCCGATCCCTGAGAGCGACCGTTAGTAAGTTATATATTAATATGCCTGTCCTGGTGGTCTACTGGTCCCCCATCCCACCCCAGCAGGTAGTACCCACCACCCCACTCCCCCCCCAATCCTCATGAGCTCATACACTATACAGTAGCCACTCAGTGACAGTGCAGTCTGGCAGCCGGCCGTGTAGGTGTGAGGAGGGCTGGGCCAGTTGCCAGCTGTGTGTGGGGATTTGTGCGGGTTGGGTGGTGGGCACTACCCGCTGGGTTGGGATGGGGGACCACTAGACCACCAGGATGGGCATATTAATAAATAACATAATAACGGGTGCTCTCAGGGATTGGGGAGCAGGGCCACTATACCACCAGGTCAGGGGACTTAATTTATCATATAATAACAAGTGCTATCAGCATCAGGGAGGGGGGCAACTAGACCACCAGGTTGGAGGAAATATTTTATTATATCATAACGGGTGCTATCAGGAATTGGGAAGAGGGACCACTAGACCACCAGGGATATAGGATCTTAATGGGGTGGGGGACCATGGCACGTTGCCACACAGTGCTGTGCTCACCCAGAGGGTAAATTTTAAGTACCCTTAGACCAGTCCTGGCTGGTCTAAGGGTACTTTGAAATTCGCCCTCTGGGTGGGCTTTGTGAATCCTGATAGTGGATGTATGGCAGCCTGCGTCTGCAGCAAGTCCCTAGCTCCATGTCACAGCCCATTTCTGGATGCACAGGTGGTGCAAGTCCCATTTGGGGTAGGCAGCCAGTGGGTTGATGCAGGCTGCTTTTGTGAATAACTATGGGGGCAGTATTTGATGCAAGGTGCCACTTGTACCATTTATGTTATCCAGGTGTTTGTGAATCAGGACCCCTGTCTTTGGTTTGGTTTCAGCACTGGTCAAAGACACTTTGGGTCCTTGGTATGGGGTCTAGCAGGCTTAAAATAATGGTAAGAGACACTCCTTCATCACTATCACCCACTCTAGAAAATCCCAACCCTTTCCTCCATTCAGTTTTTTTAAAAAGTGTCATCACTTGGAAAGTGCCCAGAGCTGGAAATGTTTTTTTTTTGTTTTTTTTAAATGTCAGGGCAGGTGGGAGGGTGACATGTGACTCAGTTGGGAAAGACGTGCCTGTAGGACTATTCCTGGCTACCTGGGAAAGGTACAGTTTTTTTTTTTATTATTTGTCCAAAGGGTGAAGTAATCCAAAGCAACCCAAACATTCGATAAGGTTGAATCTAAGGTAAAAGTGCTGAATTTTTGCACATTCACTGAATACAAATTTGGTATTTGCTCATCCTTAAATCTCCTGGTAATCAGAGTTAATTAATAGAGTTTACAATGATCCTGTTCACAGTGGCAACATGTTACAAGTTACAAAGTATGCAAACAATAAAAACAAAAAAAATTTAATCATAGCAACAAACTATGAAGGCTAGTAAAGTACTGTACTTTATACCATTGTAATTATCCTCATCTCAAGGGGTCAGAGAAGTCCTTTAACCTTGGAATATTGGTCGCAGTTTGCAGGACCCTCAGAGTTGCAGCTTGTCTGCTGCTTGCAGCCATTTTCCATAGCAACTAAACTTCTCCCCATCTCTGCTCCTGGCATAGCATCTCCTCTGACTAACCAACTCAACCTCTCCTTCTCCTTCTCCTTCTCCTTCAGTGCTGTTCCTCAGTCTTGGAAGTTGGTCAAAGTTCATCCAATTCCAAAAGAGGAAGGACCCTTCCTCCCCCAGTAACTTCCAGCCTTTCTCCATCCACTCCTATCTTGCTAAGCTGCAAGAGAAACTTGTCTGAACCAGATTCTTATATTTGCTCCCCTCTGTCAGTGTTCTCTCTCCTTTCAAGTCTGGTTTGGGAAGAATCACTCCACCATCTCCTCTTTGGTGCATGTAACTGATTCTGTCTTCTCAGGGGTGTGTCAGAGGTACATCACGGCAGCCATCTTCATCGATCTGGCCAAAGCCTTTCATTTGGTGTCCCACCTACTCCTCATGAATAAGTTGAGATCTGCTGGCCTTTCAGCATCCACTGTCAACTTGTTCCCCTCTTACTTCATGGGTTGTCTACAGCTGGTGCATGTTCTTAGCACCCTGTAACCCCCACATGCCATCCAGACTGGGGTCCCGCAGGGCTTCATCTTGGGTAATATGCTCTTCTCCATTTTTCTTAACGACCTCCCCTCTGCCTGTGTCAACTCACATATTTACATGTATGTGGATTACATAGTCATCTACACCTCTGGCCCCTCTACTACAGCCATAGATGGTCTGCTGTAGCAAAACTTCTACACTGTCCTTTGCTGGTTTCAACTCAGCTAGTTCCAGGTCAACATACAAATATGCTGTGTCCATGACCTTTGGCACCAGCCAGAAACTGAGCAGACTCCGTACTCTGCTTAGATAGCTCCCCTGTAGAAGTGGTTTGATCCTTCAAGTACCTTGGTGTGTGGCTAGACTGCAGACTTGACTTCTCTGCTCACATTGACACCATCTGTGCCGAGCTCCACCCTAAACCTGGTGCCTTGTACTGCAATAAAGATTAATTGGCTCTGCAGCTCTGTTGAGAGCTTGTTACCAAAATGGTGTGTCTGATAAGTATGGCACAACCCCTCCACCTTCCTAGCAAAACTGGACACCCTCTGCAGCTCCTTTTGTTGCTTTGCTACCAGCCCCTCCTCTCGTACCCATCATTGCTTACTTATCCATTCACTCCTCCTAATCCATTCTCCCCCTTCACTCATGTTGGTAGCTCCACTGTGCCCATATACTGGGTTGGGTCCCTTCCCTTTTCGTTATCTCTCTCTCTCTCATCCCCTCAGTTTCCTGCTCCCTCTGCTCCAAGAATCTTGAAACTTTGGCCATTCCTCACCCCCATTCCTCTGCTGAGCAATCAGCCTTTTCCTATCATCTTCCCACATTTTGGAACCAGCTCACCACATCCCTCTACTTCGCTGTCTTTTCTGGCTCCCTCAGGTATTAGCTAAAACTCCTTCACTTTCCCCGCTCCTATTTTTCCTCTCCCTGACACTTCACCTGCTTTTGCTATCCTGTCCTGGCATAGGTGTGGCTGAGGCACTTAGTTGTTGTTTTTTGTCTAGCTTATTCATGCTGCACTTATTTATTTATTTAAAATTGGTGACTGGGAAAGGCACACTGAGCCGAGGCTCATTTCGAGGTGTGACCCGGGTACAAGTAGTACAAGGTGGGAGACGGAGAAATACGCAAATTTCAAGTAACAGACGAATAATACAATATTAGTACATTACATTTAGAATTTGGTAGTGAGGTTTCACTTTTGTTTAAAACAGCAGAGTGGAAAAAAAATAATTTCATTACATTTCTAGACCATATTACCGTAATTTACAAGTGCGTACTCTGTACTGTACCTGTACTCATCATGTTACACTGATTGCACTTTACTGTAACTGAGAACTGTGTCTGTGCAATGTATATTACATCCCTTGTCCCCTTTTCCTGGGTCACACCTAGAAATGAGTCTTGGCTCAGTGTGTCTTTTCAAATAAATAAATTGATCCTGTGTATTTGAGAAGGCACTAACCATCTTACAGTCTTTCATGAAACTTTACTTCCCTGACACAAACACACACTCGCACAAATGGCAGCATTAAGGTGGAGATGGAAAATTCAGAAAAAGTTTTACTATCTGTGATTACAACCTAATATCTGAGAGTCTCATTTCCAGTGCCAAATAAAAACTGCTCCAAGATTTGGTTCAGTTTCATATTGTTCTGGAATAGATTCCTTTCTTTTTCAAATGCAGCCATGGCAGGATGTCCACACCTTCACATTGAGTTACAAGTGCACCTATTCTTTCAGTGTCATCAAATGGGAAAAAGAATGCATGGAACTGGAATCAGTACCTAGAAGAAGAGGGCGCTATAGCAGCACCAATCAAACTATTTACAAAGGTAATTGTATGTGCTTTCATTACACCAGCATTCTGTATTTTCCCACCATTTACATGTATTGCATTAGACTCACCAGTGGAAACTTCCTGTAGTTTCTATCCACTGGCATTACTTTTTTAATACATGCTACATTCATATCAGCAAAACATCAGTGTTGATTACACAAGGGTCCATTAGAACCACAGCAGTAAAATGTTATAAATTAAGGTACACTTCTGGAGTAGTAATAATATTGGTCTAAATATGAATCATGCATATTTTTTTTAGTCTAAAAGTTTAGTTGCAGAACTAATTATAGCTGCATGGTAGTGCAGCTATAGTTAGGGCTAGCATGAGTATTTAATGTTAAAGGCTAATTTTTGCAGGGTAATAACTTTGTTCAGGTTCAACAGATCTACTTGAAATTTTGCATGCATCTTTGGAAGGAAGAGGTGTATTGATAAACCAGATTTGGTTTGAATCCGTTGTGTGGTTTCTCAGATACACAGTGTTGAAACATAAGAGATTTTTATGTTTTTTTGCTGTTTCTTCGTCAACCTGTATCTCAAAAATGGCTGTAGCTACAGGGCTGGAATTTTCAGGGTAGAAAGCTGTGGCCTCACAGATGTGCCTTTTGAAGGTTTGGTGAAAAAATATTAATCCATTACAAAGTTATGAAGTGTTATTTTTCCCAGTATTGCCTATGGATAAAAATACTGTATGTACTTCTTTATAAGCCAATTCATGTATAAGCCAACCCCTCCTAATGCAAGCAGGTAATTTTTGTAAACATGACTGACCCGCATATAAGCCAAGACAAACTTATTTATTACAAAAAGTTTTGACAAACACTACTTATTGACTGAAAACCACAACATAATTATAATTAAAAAAATCATTGCTAGTACTTGCAGTCCTGTTTTTAATTTCAAGCCATCTTTCTTGATATTTGAAAAGCCTAGCTTAACCTATTCTCAAACCAGTGCAATATCGGGTCCATCGGGGTAAAGCATGCTGTGACTGGAGACACAACTGGAGACAGCAGTGCAGAGGGAGAGAAACACTGGTCTGGAAGGACAGTTTCAAATACCTTTTACACAGGTACTGTGTTTGTTCAAGGGTTCAAGGTTCTGGTTTGCAGGAATCATGAAGATTTATTAGGAGGGGGTCAGAGCACCAGATGAACATAATTCAAGGAAGTGGGAGGTGGGGGGTGTGAGCAAAGGCTTCAGCGTGTGGCAGGAGTTTGTTTAAAAAGGGAAAAAAAGTTTGTTTATACGTTACATGTATGGCACTGTGTTAGTTGGGTACCTAGATAAATGTGCTGGAGCTGTACTAGTATTTGTGAAGTGGTGCTGATGGGGAGGGTGTACCAGTACTTAGCTGAAGTTTTGTTACGGTGAGATTGATTATCAGATTTTACCAATTGATCTGCATACAAGCAGAGATACCTGATACAGCAATGGAAAAGTGGTAAACAAAATGTGGCTTGTACGTGAGTATATACAATAGATGTCCCTGGAGGCATAGGATTCTAGTTTGATGCAGAATCCTGCATCGGCATAGGATTCTAGTTCAATGCAGAATCCTGCATCGCCATGGGATTCTAGTTTGATGCAGAATCCTGTAATGAACTGCCATGTTAGATTCAGAATGATGCTGGTTATTTTGCTCTTATATTGTCTCTTGAATGTAGTATTGTCTCTTGAATTGTCTTGCCAGCTGTTATTGTACACTGTACACTGTACGTTATATGTATTTTCCCATAATCAGTAGCCTGCTCAACATGCCTTCCTGGTAATAGGATGGAAGGAAGGAAGGAAGGAAGGAACATTTTACGATGCAGAGTTCTGCATCGAACTATCATTTTTCCAGGCATACCCCTTTGTTATTACTGTTTCCTGACATCATTTCTAACATTAGGATGCCCACCTCCCGGTGTCACATGCCCCCCACCACCACCCCCACAGCTGATTCTTATTATTCTTTGCTGACGTCAGGGTGCTCAATCCCCATGTTGGGATTTATTTATCCCTCTATTACTGTGGTACACTGGCGAGACCACCCCCAGTGTGCCAAAAACTTTTACTTTTTTTCAGTGTTGTTTCTGACACAGGGAAGACCACACCCGGTGTCGAATGCCCCCCCCCCACTCCCATTGAAATATTAATAGTGTTCGCCGACATCAGGATGCCCAATCCCTGTGTCGACATTATGAACCCCCAGCACTATGGGACACTGGGGAGCCCACTCCCAGTGTGCCAAAATAAAGTTATCCCTGCCATAAAAAAAGAAAACTATCTCCCAACGTTTTTTTTATCCTAGAAAAAAGAAAATGGTCCCTCATCATCTCCCCTGTCCCCCTCCCCATCCTAACCCTCCCACTGAGCACCCACCTCCTCACACATCCTCTCACCTGATACTTACCTCTGGAGGTTGGCAGCTGTTATCTTCTCTAGACTGGGACACATCCACACTCTTCAAAGCCCAACCGCAAACTGAGGAATCAAGGTAGGCTTGTATTATGGCTCTCAATTGGGTTTTTAACTTATGTTGATATCTCAGCCATTTTTTGGAATTTTTACCCCAAATTTTCAACACGCGGTTCTTGGGACACCACCTCATGAGCACTGTCTCTGCCATTTCATTATTCGGTCCTGAAAGGTGATTTTGTGGTTGCTATGTGGAATCTCCTTTCTGGACTGATTAATGAAATGGCAGTGCCAGTGTTTATGAGGGGAGGTCCCAAAAAGCCGATGTTGAAAATGTGGTGCCAAAATTCCCTAAAATGACTGTGTTATGAGTGTGCATTGCACAGTTTTTATGCATATTCGTAACATCGTCAATTTTTAATATTTTCACTCCAGATTTTCAACATTGAGATTTTTTTATACCTCCTCATGAGCAGTGCAGCTGTCATTTTTTACATCCTACCCAAAATGTGTTTTCACAGTTGTGGCGCAGAATGGCGCAGTCACTGTGTGAAATCAACTTTTGGGATGTACTAATGAAATCACAGTGCTACTGTTCATTAGGTGGGGTCCCAAAAAGGCCATGTTGAAAATGTGCTGCAACAATTCCCAAAAATGACTGTTATGAGTGTGTGTTGGGGAGTTTCTACGCATATTAATATTCGTAACTTCGCCCATTTTTAATATTTTCACTCCAGATTTTCAACATTAAGATTTTTTCATACCTCCTCATGAACAGTGCAGCTGTTATTTTTCATATCCTGCCCAAAATGTGTTTTTGCAGCTGTGGCACAGAATGACGCAGTCACTGTGTGAAGTCAACTTTTGGGATGTACTAATGAAATCACAGTGCCACTATTCATTAGGTGGGGTCCCAAAAAGGCCATGTTGAAAATGTGGTGCAACAATTCCCAAAAATGTCTGTTACAAGTGTGCGTTGTGCAGTTTCTACGCATATTCATAACTGCACCAGTTTTTAATATTTTCACTCCAGATTTTCAACATTGAGATTTTTTCACACCACATCTTGAACAATATACCTGTCATTTCTTGTATCCTGACCAAAATGTGTTTACATAGCAGTGGCACGAAACGGGGCAGCTACTACTCAAAATCACCTTTTGGGACTGAGTAACGAAATGAAAGTGTCAGCTTATGAGGTGGGGTCCCAAAAAGGCTGTGTTGAAAAATTTGCAGCAAAAATTCCAAAACTCCCACAAAACTGGGATACAATTATACTGGTAGGGTTGGTGGGGTGGGCAAGGGCCCATGACCCTAAGGCATACCCTGATGCCTGTTTGTGTGTGGAGGGTGGGTGTGTGTGTGGTTACAATGGTAGGGTTTGGTGGGGGAGGGGTTTAACAGTTGTAAGCCCAACATCCAATTTCCTGACTTGTAACACTTTGGTTGAAGACCTATGTCTAGAACCCTAACTTTGTTTTAAATTAAGTTTTTGTTAATTAATATCTTATGAATGAAGGGGTTATTAGTAGGCTGCAGTGAGCCATGTTGTTTTTGTTCCACTGCATACTCAAACACCATACCAAAGTGGAATGGCATTGCTGGCACAATGTAAGCAAAACAGGGACCTGGCTTGCCTCAGACTACTTGCCAAAATCATAAGTAGAGCACTGAATGGTACAAAATTAATAGAGGTACCCTGGGGAATGTTAAGATGAGGAAGACAGATATAGTTCCACAGGTGGAGGAAGTGAGGGCAAGGACATGTGGAGAACTGCAGACTGAATCTCTTAAAAGAGGCCTTATCTGGAGAGGCAGGGGTGATTGGATTGGTTGAAAAGGCAACAAATGCTAGTGACCTTCATATGGTACCACTTTAGCTAGCTGAATAATACTTGCAGTTTAGAAGGGAAGAGAAGCAAAATATCTGGAACAGGTATAGGGGCATAGTTAAGGGAGCATGGGCAAGTCCTGGAAACAGTACAAGTATGAATTGATGGTGTCAGAGGCAGTTGAAGGTGGCATGCTACCTGATCCATTGTGATCCCTAAGGCAGGATATGGTTGGTAGGGCTAGATTGGAGTGGTACAGTACTTTGATGCCTGATATGTATGACCAGTACAGGCTTATTTGAAGTGGTACATAGGGATTGATATGGCCAGAAGGTGGTGATGTAAAGGGCTGAACTAAAAGGGGTCTAAAGGCCTGATGTGGGCATTGTGGACTGAAATGATCTCAAATGGTCATGTGAACTAATCTGGCCAGGCGCACACAATATTGATCAGATATTAGTAGGCTTGCTGTGGGTGGGTAAAGGCTATACTGATCTGCTCTGGGCAGGAGGCCTCATCTGGCCATATGTTGACAAAGCTAACATGAATTGGATCCATGGGGTGACCTGTTGAAACCAGGTGATAGATTGCATGGTACAGTACTCATTTTATATTATTTATTCATTGATGAATTTGTGACCGGGAAAGGCACACCAAGCTGAGGATCTTTTTCAGGTGTGACCTGGTTGAGGTGGTCAAAGTTAGGATTTAAAAACTTGAGACAGAGTCACACTATGGTTTACACCTAACTCCACATGTTAATAATGTGTATTAGGCTTTTATGTATAATTCTTTATTAATATTACTATAACTAATTACCTAGGCATAATATAATACATGGGGCTGAATATTCAAACTGCGCCCAAAATGTGCGCAATAGCAGGAGCAAGCACAAGTCCATTGTGCACATGCGCAATAGACGCGATATTCAAAAATGGAGCAAGCCAAATTGCGCAAACAGCCAACGTCTGAATATTGCACAACCTGTGCCATAGTGCAACCAGGAAGGGGAAGCTGAGCAGATACGATGCGCTTTTAGCTGCAATAAGGGCAGCCCAGCTGAGCAGCCCAGAGGCACCATAGCTAAGCAGGAGCCCCCAGCAGCAGAGCAATGAAACTGCACAACCAGGAGGTAGGCAGAGGCCCACCACCCATGCCACAGATGGGCACAGGAACACACTGCAGAACTGACAATCGCACCCCCCAAGCACAGCACAACTGGGGAGGGACGGAATATCCACCAGCCCATGGGGACAAGCAAACAAAGCACAGCTGGGCCATGTTGCCCCAGCACACACCGCAAGCTGAGACTGTCACACAAGGGGGGGTGGACCACCCCATGGCACAGCAGCCCCCCCCGTGCACAGCACACCCTGCACCGTGACCCCAAGACACCCACCATGAGCAGTGACCATCACTGCAGGAATCCCCATGCATACCCCCCTTCCCCACTGTCACACTGCAACCTCGTGTACCACAGAACCATACAAACCAGAGCCACCATGAGCACCCAGCAGTGGGTGGCAGCACACGGCAATGCAACAATGGCAGACACAGTGCCAACATGCACAACCCCCCGAGGCACAGCTGAGAGACCGAACATGAGTCGCCATAAGAGGTACCCCACATGGGAAAGGGCATGCCCCTGACACCACTGCTATTGATACAGCACCCTGCACAGTAGACAAGTGTCACAGCGCGACCCACCATGAGCCACAGCAGCCAGCACAGACACCCACAGTGCTGCGTGGAAGCATGCAGCACACCGGATGCAACACAGTGCAGGGGCAAACACACACCCATACCCTTGGGGACACCAACACAGGGACGCAGTAGTGTGGCAACTAAGCACCAGTGTGGGCCCATGTAAACTGTGCACACACAGCCTGCATTCCACCATGGCACAGGGGTGACAGCCACCCTGTGCATGAACTGTGGCCCTGTACACCACCAGCATATGCCTGGATCACAAGTCACAGACAGTGGTGCACAGCCCCTGCAACACACACAAGCCACAGCATGGAGGTGGGACAGCAACTGTGGAGGCCACTGTGTCACCCGAGGCAAACATGCACCTCACCAGTGACAGGAGGCAACCCAGCATTGTGACGGTCACAGTGGATGACCTGCAGGGACAGCCACCACTGACAAGGCAGGAGACCTCGCAGGCCACAGACATGCAAGGGTGTCAGCTGCACAGGCCAAGGACAGTTTGACAGGGGCACAATGGACCCAGAGCAGGCACCATGGACCACTGCACACAGCAATGCAATGCACAGAGAATAACACACGCCACAGATACCGACTGATAGCCACTCCCACACCAGAGACACTTCCCCACTCACACACACACATACCCATGACTGAACCACCCCAGATGCCATGCACACCACTGCAACTGAGCGCCTATAGCCAGCTGCAAATCAGAGACCACCACAATATTCATATCAAAATCTGTATTATAAAATATACAACAACAACAACAACAACAACAACATCAACATCTATATACATATATGGGGTGGAGGTACAGGTACAAGATGGGGGTGGGTAAGGGGCAGGGGTGAACAACTGGGAGAGGGAAGGCGGGGTGTGAGAGTCAGTCAAAGGGGGGAGGTAATGTCTGATTATTAGCGTCCAGCCTGCTGCCCTGCTGCCTGGGGCCGTTCCCGGGGTCGCCGTCTCCTCCTCACCCCATGCTGCTGGAGGTCCTGCAGTATTGCCAGGGATTCGGCCGCCACACGTACCAGCTTCTGGATGGAACGCCTTTGGCGAGGGAGTATCCGCATACCCAGTACAAGGGATCAGAGTCAATGGTGTGACTGTCCATCCCCCTGCAGCCCACCCATCATGCATGGCATACAGCCATGTGCCCCGCTCCTGTGATGGTGTGCACCCACCCACAGTGACCGTGTGCACAAGACATGCCCAACCAGGCAGCAACAGCCATGTGTACCACTGCACACACACACCGCCCATGTCCAGCACAGCACAACCAAGGCCATACAGTAACGTGGCTATGCGGTGGGCAGACAGTGCCACAGCCATGTGCCCAGTACATGCATGGGACCACCATTGACGCACTCCTAGACATGCAGTGCCACTGGACAGTGCTGACTGTCACATGTTGCGTGCATGGCAGTGGTGTTCATGGATGGTGGCCATGCCCTGCTCCCCACCCTGTCACACAGCATGCAATAGCAATCATGGTGTCATGGCACTCACCCTCATCGGGCTGTCACTGGCGTTGTGGTTGTTCACCGACACGATCCGGTTCTGCAGCCACCACCCTCCGCTGCTGATCCATGGCCCTCCTCCGCTCTGCCATGCCTGTGGGAAACAAAAGGTGAGAAACACATCAGTACAATCCCAAAGCATATTTCCCCTGCCCCAATGTGTGTGCCCACCCACCCAGCCAGAACCATCCATCACATACCCTGTGAACACCGCCACAGCCTACCCTAGACCATCCCTCCCCTATGTGCTGGACACAAAAGACAGTGTTACCCATATGGACCATACAGGTGCGTAGACAGATCACCCACCTGGACGAGGCACCACGCCCCTCCTGGCACGCGACCGCAAATGTGCCAGTAGCTCCGGCCCCCTCCCTCCCTCCTTCTCAGGTCCCCATAGCAGTGCCTGCATTGCTTGGAGGTCCTCCTGCGGCCAGTGGCTGCCTCCAGGTCAGTGGCCACCTGTTGCCAGACCTGAGTCCTGGCCCTGTCCAGAGGTACCTCACCATACAGTGGGCCATAGTGTGGCTCCACAATGGCCACAAGGTTGGCCAGCTCAAGGGCACTCCATTGGGGGGCTCTCCTGCGTGCCATCTCTAGAGCTATACTAGGCAATATGGCGCTCCACAGCGCGGCAACCCCACATGGAGTTGCTGCGCAATACATCACCGCCATTCCCTATCGCTATTGTCGTGCACAGCGCCGCATTCCTTTTCGCGCTGATACCGAACAGCGCAATAGAGCTGCAGACATGCCATGCGTACAGCACCAAGGGGGCAAAGGTCGGGCACAGGGTCATGGGTCTCTGGTGCAAGGCCACGCACAGCACCATCAGATGTCTATGTATCTAGCGCGATTGGTCGCCTGTGTGCCATTGCCACAGCGAACTATTGCGCAGTTGTGCCACAGTGCCATGTAGTAACCGTCGCCATAGCGCCACTGGCACAATTGTGGCCATGCCCTGAATTGCCTACCGTGCACAGCACGTCATCAGCACGGCAGACGCCTGCGTCAGCTACCTGGGCATGCGCAGTGCGGTGTACTACGCAGTCACAGAACTGTGCCATTGGCTCAGCACATTCAACCGTATTGCGCAAAACACAACAGCGTGATATTCAGCCATCATATGCATATCATCCGATCAGCCATTCAATGACGCAGCAGCGCGATCTGCATCTCATTAAAGTTGCTCCACACCTAATTTGCATGGATTGCGCCATAAAACTGCGACACTGTTCTGCAGTGGCCATAACCGGTTACTGCAGTTTATAGGTGAGTTGCATGCTGTGTGGTGTTCTGGGCTGTGGTCTCAGGGACTTGCTTTGTACTGCACAGTCACAGGTCACCACTGTCACCCATACAGGCTGAAAAATGACCGAGCGAGGACTGGGTGAGGAGGATGATGATGGGCGGAAGAGGAGGCCCAATTTTACCAAGGCCGAGACGGATGCACTCTTCGAGGCCTACATCGATCAGGAGCCACTGCTCAGTGGACAGCGGGGCACTCCTCAGGCCCGTGCTGCTGCATGGGAGGGGGTGGCACATGCCATCAACCTGCACAGCAGCCACCAGCGCTCTGTGCAGGAGTGTAAGAAGAAGATGGTACCGACAGGAGGAGGGTGAAGGAGAAGGTGGCTGCCATCAGGGCGGCACGTGCTGCAACAGGCGGGGGCCAGCCGGAGGTGGTGCAGCTGACTCCGACAGAGGACAGGCTTGCTGCAAGCATGCAGCACAGTGCCATTAAGGGCATTCCAGGAGGTGGCTTCCATACAGGTGGTAGCCCATCACTGCATGGTACGTCATGGTCTGGGGGGGAAGGTAGATCACATGCACTAACATATCCTTACTTTCTTTTACAGATCCTGCACATCTGCAGGGGTCAGCGGTGGAGGGCCTGTCCATTGCGGACAGCCATCTAGAGTTGGAGGAGGGACCATCCACCTCCGCAGGTAGCCAGTGTGCATTGCAATAGTGGTACCGCCTGCCTGTCAACACTGATGTCATTGAGACAGGTGTGGGGGGAGGCCCTTCCTGTGTCTCAGCGGTCTGGCATCCAAGCATGCCAGCATGCTGTGGCTGTGGCTGTGGCTGTGGCTGTGGCACAGACCTGCACCATTGATGATGCAACAACCATTATGGGCAGTGACATGTGTGTGTCACAGAATGGACACACAGCAGGCCAGCACAAGCCCATGGACCTGGCTGTTTACGATGTGTGTGTCAGCATGTCAGCACAGTCCCAGGCTACACCTGTCATCACCGGTGGGGCAGCACCGGTGGCTGGTCAGGTCAGTGGCACTGTTGTGGCCACAGTGGCGGAACAGCCGATCCCTTGGGCACAGCAGGCGGAGGGGCAGCAGCAGCAGTCACCCACCGGGACTGGGGGTACAGGGCTCAGCGGTGGCATTTGTGCACCACCTGTGGACTTGCCCATACCTGGCCCTGGGTGAGCAGCGCCCACCCTCAAGGGGTGCTGAACATCAGGCCCTTCCATACCCTGAGGGACAGGTTGCCGAGGTGGCAGATGACCTGTTTGACGAGCACACCCGCCTGCTGCAGGCATCAGTACAGCAGCAGATGCGGCTTGCAATGTCTGTGGAGGCACTTTGTGTGGCCCTGGAGTGGATCGTGGAGCAACACAGCAAGGACACCGAAAGGATCTTGTCACAGATTGACCATTTGCGGGAGGATGTGACCGCTGCCATTGACAGGCTACCACAGGCGTTGGTCGCTGTCGTGGCCACGATGGGCACACAGTCAGGTGCCCATGTGTCGCTCACACCACGCAGTTCGCTATCCACTCCCCATTCCCGGCGTCGTGCGACACCCACCCTGTCGACGCCGGGTTCAGCTGTGGGCATCCCGAGCACTCCTGGTGCAGGTATGTTCGGTGCGCTGCAGACACCTGTGCAGGCACGGTCGCGTTCGCACAGTGGGACCCCTGGTGGACCATCAGTGCCACCCCATGAGGCCCGTGCTCAGTCTGCCAGTGCCGCTGGGTCTTGGTGGGGCTGCCCACGCATCCGAGGTGGACATGGCACTGTGCCACATGACTGACCTGTCACCCAGTGCGGGCCCTGTCTGGTGCTGCCCTGTGTGTTTTGGTGGGCAGTGCACCAGTGAGTGCCCAGCCCTACACGCAGACACACAGTCCACCTGCACACCCTCCCGACTGCTGTCCACGGGTGCGTGTGCATGATGATGCCTGCATTGTGCTGTACACCAGAGTGCAGTGGTGCCCAGCATCTGACACATGCACATAGACAGTCAGTGGACGTGGTGGCCTGTGGACATGTGTGTTGCTAGTGCCTGTGTTCCGGCTCTGTTGTGCACCTGACCCCTGTGCACTGTGTGCTTATTGTGTGTGCGTGTGTGTGTGTGTGTGTGTGTGTCCGTCAATGTGGCGTGTTACTGTTCACCCCTCACTGGTTGCCTGTGTGTGCTTCTGTGCTCTGCCACTTCCCTTGCCGTCAGGCACCCCTGGTGTGTTTCCATGTGTGTACGTGGGTTGTGCCCTTGCCACTGGTGGTTGCACATGGCCCCATGACTTACCTGTTTTGGCTGAAGTGCTCCTCTGTGATGGTGTCCTGGTGCAGCTGGGCCAGCCGGATCAGTCGGGGGTCCCATCGGCCAAGGGGGGGCTGCCCACCCCATCATCACCGGCATCACCATTGTCCCCATCGCTATCACCCTCTTCGACCTGTACAGCTATCCCACAGTCTTTGGCCATGTTGTGCAGGATACAACAGGCCAGGAATATTGCACAGGCCTTTGAGGGGCTATATTGTAGGGCACCGCCGGAGGTGTCTAGGCAATGGAAACGCGCCTTCAGCATCCCAAACACCTGCTCAATGATGTTGCGTGTGGCAGCATGTGCCTCATTGAAGCGTTGCTGCGATAGGGTCGTGGGCCGCCAGTAGGGTGTGAGCAGTCAGGGACGGAGTGGGTATCCACTGTCACCTGTGTGGAAATAGTGGAGGTTAGTGTCTTGTTCAGGCTCAGACTGCCCCTAACCCTGTGTGCCACACCCATGGCACCTGTGGCTTACCCCCCCTTGTCCACGATTTGTCAGTTCTACATGCATACTCACCCACTAGATGTCCTGTGGGGATGTCCCCACACTCAAATCGATGGCACAGTGCCGACTGGTACCATATGAATGAATTGTGTGCTCCCCCAAGGTGCATGGCACAGACATTGATGATGCGCCCACTGGCATCACACACCACCTGGCAGTTGACACTGGCATATCCCTTCCGATTCATATAGGCGGCCCCATCGGGGTCAGGTGGTATGCGAATGGCCACATGGGTGCAGTCTATCGCCCCTAGCACGCCAGGCATACGTGCTACCCTGTGGAACTCCTGTATGTTTGCTGTGCGCTCCACCGCGGTGCTGGGGAAATGGATGTACTCCACAGCATGTGGCAGCAGTGAGCTGAGGAATTGGGTGAGGATGCATGACGTGGCCGACTGTGTTATGCCTGTGGTGTCCCTGTTGGTCTCTGAAGGTACTCGTGGCAGCAAGCACATGCAGGCTGTTACCTTTGTCTCCACTGACAGAGCATGACTCGCCGTGTGGGTGCCTGCATCACATCACTGCACAGCTCACAGAGCCGCCTCAGTATTGCCCTGTTCAGGCGGTACCGGCCCACTATCTCAACATCTGAGTACAGCTCAAAGCTGGTGCAGGCTCGGTACTGCTGTTGGGGGCGTACCGCTGACGGGTCCTTCCACGGCCACGTTCCCCTGCAGCATGCCTTCTCACCCCCCTCATTACAGCTTCCATGTGGACGGTGGCACTGTCCATGTCCCTGGCTTGTGTTCCCCCAGCTGTTGTTGTTTGTTCCCCTGCTGTCCTGACTGCTACCTCTCTGCACTGGTACACCTACTGGCCTCTGCACTCTGTGGCCCACACACCTTCCTTGCCCTTATTCTGTCCTCTGGTTTCCTGGCCTGCCCTCTTGTCCCTCTTGCCCTGTCTCTCTCCTGCCTGATGTGGCTTCCCTGTAGCGTTCTTGTGCCTCTTCCTTGCTCCTTTTTATTTTGGCTCATTTCGCTATGGCGCAACTTCCGCCTGATCTACTGTTGCGCATTGCGCAAGTCTTTGAACATCGCACTGCGCACTTTATGCATGGTTCCACCCCCTTCAGTTGCGCATGCCTTCATTATCATTGCGCTGTTGCTCAGCATGTTTTCAGTGGCGTAACTGCCTCCTGCTGAATGTCGCAGAATGGCTCATTTTCTGACTTGCGCTGGTGCAACCCTATTGCGCTTTGCGCAACCCTTTTGAATATCCAGCCCATGGAGTTTATTTTGTATGCAGTTGTTGGAATGTGGGTCAAATGTCTTTAAAACCTAACTTTGACTTTATTTTCTGTTTGACTGTCCATGAAAACCAGTGTTGCCTTACCATAGTTTTTTTTTTAACAGACTTGCCTATATTTTTGGAAGTCACATTCTATCATTATTTGCCCCTCTTTCTCCTTCTGGTACCCTCAGTCCCCCACCCTGACTCTCAGGTTTGCCACAGCTGCGCCTTTTCTCCGGGTGAGAGAACAAGTTATTGGCTGCATTCACAGTGGACCCCAATTCCATGAGGTACACATATCTCCCTCCTTCTCTAAGACTTGTGCACCTCATCTGTGTGACACACTCAGACTCCCCCCACCCCCCAGGAGCTCCAGTGTGGAATTTTGGGGAACAATCAAGTAGCTTACGTGGCAATCCAATGTACTTGCTGAGCTCCAAATGTGTAATTCAAACTAGGAATCTAGGAGGGGGGGGACAGGGAAAGTAGCTCAAGCTGTGGACCCTGCAATATGAGCAGACTTGATAGACCAAATGGCCTTCTTCTGCTGGCTTCTTCGTATGTTCGTATGTAAACTAGTAGACAGAAGTTTGTGCTCAGGCACCACTGAGAAGCAAAAATAAACCCCCACGCTTGAGTGTCTGATTCTAAAGCCATGTTTATTGCTTAAAATACTGGTGTTGCGCTAGCACTACCAACGCCAAACATTTTCGAGCACTTCTCCCCTGCTGTTCCTCGAGGCAAGGAAGAACACAGGTGAAGTGCTCAAAAACATATGGTGTTGGCAGTGGTAGTGCAACACCAGTATTTTAAGCAATAAATGTGGCTTTAGAATCAGTCAAGCGTGGGGGGTTATTTTTGCTTATCAGTGGTGCCTGAGCACAAACATCTGTCAACTAGTTTTAGGGAACACATGTAAACCCAGATATCCCGGGGGGCAGCACGACATGCTGCCTCCACACTACTAAGCCAGTGTATAGACATTGGGGCTCCAGCCACTAGCAAAGGAATATTACAGTTGGCCTCAGCAGAACTAGGGCACACAATCAATTTCTTTATTTATTTTTATTATTTGGGACCATTCTGTGATTTATTACTCTGGACATTTACAGGAAAACAACAGCTTTGTCCCTTATGCTGCTATAGGAATTGTCAGGCCTTAAGATTAGGCTTACAGTACTGAGTGTTGTTGGTCGGCAGGACCAACAGTTGCTTATTAGCTCATTTCTCAGCATCAAGACTACTGTGCTGTATGTAGACAGCTGTCAGTCCTAACGGCAGCAATGTAAAGCACATAATGGATATTGATAGGACTGACAATTCCTTAAAATGTACAGTAGTTGCCTGATGCACTGTCAAGTGCTGGTTCACAGTTATCAGTTATTCAATGTTGGTATGACCAACAGTTGCTTATTTGCAGTTGTTGTCAATCCTGCCAACAACCCCTCAACCCAAACAATAAATACTAATTTATCTTGTTTACTAGGTTGTCTAGGAAAAAAGAAGGCTGAAGCCCATCTAGATTTTCCCCCACACAGTGTGGGTAAATTAAAACATGCAATTCTGGTTTAACCAATTATCGAGACCCTTTTTAAAGACTTCTACACTATTTGCATCGACCAGTTCCTGTGGAAGTTTGTCCCACTGTCTCGGTGCCCTGACCACAAAGAAATTTAATCTCTGGTTGGTTTTGGCTTGGGAACGATAAGTTGTCTATTATGACATCTTGGTACAGTTCGCCTAGCAGTTAAATTTAATCCACACTTATTCATAAGCTCTGGATCTTTCATCAACTTGAAAACTAAGAGTAGGTCCTCTCTAATTCTTTTTACGTTGTAAGGAATTTAGCCCAGTAATCTGAAGTCTAGTCTGATAGGGGGAATGTTGTAATCTTGGGACCATTTTGGTTGCCCATCTCTGCATCCTTTCAAGCCGGTTTATATCTCTCTTTAAAAAAGGGCTCCAGAACGGAGATCCATAATCAATGAGTGGTCTAATACATGTGCTATAGAGGGATATTAGGCATTGTTCGGTTTTTGTAACAAAAGAACTTTTAATTTGTCTAATTAAAAAATTTGATGTATTAGCTATTTTTAGACAATGATCAAAAGATGACAGTCTAGAATTAACCAGAATGCCCAAATCCCTTTCTTTATTTGATGATTTAATTAAGATATTATTAATATAATATTTAATTTGAGGGTTATGTAACCCAAAATGCAAAACCACACACTTGTTAGTGTTAAAGTCCATTTTGTTGTCTAGTGCCCATTTCTTGATGTATTGGAGATCTAGTTTAAGAGAGTCGGAATCATGAGAGTTATCCACAAAACCCCCTAGTTTGGAGTCATCAGCAAATTTGGATAACCAGTTTTTGGGACCTATTTTCATATCACTTATGTAAATGATAAACAACAGGGGTCCAAGCACTGAGCACTGAGGAATCCCTCTAGTAACTGAATCAAGGTTTGAGACACAGTCATTTATGATGACTCTCTGGGTTCTGTTTGTTAACTATGCATTTATCCAGTTTGTTAGACAAGGGAAAAACCCTAAGGATTCCATTTTTATAATTAGATTACCATGGGGGACCTTGTCAGAGGCCTTGCTGTAGTCGAATAGAATGACATCCATCTGATGTTTATTATCAAGACCCTGGCTGATGTTATTATAAAATGCTAACAGATTTGTTGTACAAGAGTGTCCAGTTCTAAACCCGTGTTGTGTACTATCACTTATATTTAGTTCCCTCATTTCCTCCATTAGAAAAGATTTTATTACTTTTTCCATAACTTTGCAGATGATAGGAGTAAGACTTATAGGGTAATAATTCTGAACAAGTGAACTGTTACTTTTCTTATGTATAGGAGTTACAGATACCATTAACCAGTCAGCTGGAATTTCAGCTGATTTCAAAGATTTGTCAAATACTATATTTAAAGGGATAGATATTGCTTCAGCTGTTTCAATAAGAAATCTAGCAGTGATTCCATCAGGTCCTGGACTAGTGTTTTTATTTAAGGATTTCAAAAAAGAAATAATATCAGACACAATTATTTTGTGGGATAAACTAGAAACAGAACATATCCTAAGATCCACCTTAGGTAGGTAAGGTACTTTGAAAAAAACAAGCAGAAATAATCATTGAAGAGATTCGCTATATCAGTATCAGACAGTATAGTAATACCATTATTATTAAGTGGACCTATCTTTTTACAGTTTCCCTTTTTATTGTTTAAGTAGGAAAAAAGTGATTTACAGCCATCTTTAGTGTGTGCCAGCTTAAATTCTAGTTTCATTTTGGCTTTTTTTAATCAAGTTCTTTAGCTTCTTTAAAGTATTTTTATCTTGTTTATTCTGCTGCTGTCTCAAAAACAAGTAAGCATCCCCTTATCCTAACCAATGCAGCACCCTGTACCACCCACCTCCCCTTCTACAGTCAGTTATATTAAAATATGGTGGATTCTACCAACTATTCCACTTCCTTTCAGTCCTTGCAGCACTCAGCACCCCCCTTGTGAAGGGGTCTGTACATTACAACCTTTGTTTGGGACCCCTCCTCCACAAAGATACTGTACTTGCAGGAGAACAGGGAGAACTGAAACCCAGTCCTGCTGATTTCTGGCCTGGCCCTTTAAATGCCATCTGTACTGGCTGCATGAAGGCCTGGAATTCTCTGCAGGACAGGGGCACAAATGAGCTTTGCCTGAGGGCCCTTAAAAGGAAAACAGAAAAAGAAAAAAAGGACAAAGGAGGATTTGGGGGCTAGAGAGAGAGAAAGAAACAGAGAGTGAATGACAGAGAGGGAGGGGGTGGGAGAGAGAGAGAGCTGGACTGCTGTGAACTGCAGAGCTGAATTATTTATTTATTTATTTACTTACTTAAAAGTTGGTAACCAGGAAATGCACACTGAGCTGAGTCTTTTTTCCAGGTGTGACATGGGAGTAGAACACATACAGGGGGAAAAAAGAGTGTGTTGAAGGTGTTCAGTACAGAAATTAATACAGTTTAGAACAAATTACAGAGCAAAGGTATATACATAGGCATCAGAATAAAACATTAATATAAGATAATACAGTAGAGCATTTCTGTGCAAAAATGTTGCAGGTATGAAGATTCAGCACATAGTCAGACAAAGACAATGGGGGAATTGCTGTTAAGAGGACTAAACATTCCAGTGGAGTCAGACCAGGGTGAAGCTAGACAAATTCAAGTGGGGGTTGGACCAGGGAGTCTGGGACTCCTTGGATTTGCAAGGATGCTGTGCCTGTGAAGGGAGAGGAGGCTGGATTGGGAGGGGGGAAGAGGATGAGGAATAGCAAGAGCATGTATTGGCAGGAACGGCTTGAAGCAGGGATTTGAGGGCAGAGAGAGTAGGGGAGTGGCAAGTGTACCAAGGAAGTTGATTCTAGAGGTGAGGGCGATGATAAGTAAATACTGCCTGGCCTGCACATGTGCAAGGGTGGGGAAGGAGAACATCTGAGCATTCCTAGAATGAAGGGAGTATGTGGGGGCAGAGTTAGTGATAAGCAGGAGTTGATGTGAGGGTGAGTGTCCCAAATCAAAATTTGCCAATGAAGGTAAAGGCTATCTATCTGGAGAGGGAGTAGTAGAAAGTACAGTGATGAGTGGGGGGGGGGAGTGAAATGCAAAATGGCAAAATGGGTTGAGTAAGGTATTGAGTCTTGCTGGGGAAGTAGCAGGAGCAAAGCCGAAGACAATGTCTGCGTAGTCTATTACAGGGAGAATGGTTTTGGCGACTAAGTCTTGGTGAGTGGACATAGGGAGGCATTCTTTGTGTCGGTTGAGGGCACTGAGTTTAGGTCGATGTTTGGTGCAAATGGAGTCTATATGGACTGAGAAATAAAGGCTTCTATCCAGCCAAACCCCTAGATATTTGAATGAAATCCTGTATCTAAGAGTGAGCCCTCCAAAGTGGGAAAAGTTGGGGGGTTAGGGGACTTGGACAGTCTTTTCCTCATACCAAAGAACATTGATACAGTTTTTTTGGAGTTAAGTCTTAGCTGGTTTTGATGGAACCATTTCTGCTCTTTGTCAAAGTCACACTGCAAGGAAGGGATTACATCTGCAGCAGAGGGACCGGAGAGGTATATCATGGTGTCGTCCGTGTACATATGGATTTTAGAGGGGGAGCAGATTGAGGAGAGGTTGCTTATGAATACTGAGAACAGAATGGGACCCAGAATAGATCCCTGGGGGACGCTGGCTAGAACAGGGAGGGGGGGACGGAGAGGTTGTTTCCTACTAGTACAGATTGCTGACTGTGTTGAAGGTATGACCTGAACCAATCAGCGGCAGCCAGAGCCAGACCAGAGGAATGGAGTTGTTGGATTAGAAGGTGGTGAGAGACAGAGTCAAAGGCCTTTGCCAAGTCCACGGAAATGGTGGCAGTGACAAGGCCTTTGTCCATTGCTGTTTGGATCGATTTGGTGACATGGAGCAGGGAGGATACAGTGTAGTGCTACTACCTGAAACCAGGCTGGAAGGGAGAGAGTCTATCAGTTGTAGAGAGATGTTCCAGGAGCCTCGAGTTGATAAGAGACTCCTGGAGTTTGGCGAGAGCAGATAGGGAGATGGGCCTATAGTTGCCAGGCGGGGTGGTATTCCCACCTTTATGGAGGAGGATCACTTTGGCCAGTTTCCAAGCCTGGGGGATGGCACTGGTAGTGAAGGGAAAGGTTAAGGAGATGAGCGGAAATAGTAGGTGCTGATATTCAAAGAATCTTGGGGTGGAGGCCGTCTGGGATTGTTTTGGTAGGGTTGAGTGACATAAGTGCCTTGTAAATCTCTTGGGAGGAGATGGGGGGAAGGAAAAGCAAGGCCCTGCAGGATCAGCAGTAGGGGTTGGAGGAGAACCTGTGAGGGAGGGAGTGGGATGAACAGGGAAGGTGCAGGTTGTAAAGAATGTGTTGAAGGTGTTGGCAATTGAAGCAGAGTCAAAAAATGTTGAATCTTCGTGTTTTAGGATTGGCGGTGCATGAGCAGAGGGAGTGTCTAGGAGGGAGCGGAGAACTTTACAAAAGTCTGAAAGAGAACTGGAACTTGCCAGCAGCTGGGACTTCAGATAAGTTGACTTGGCTTTTCTGATGGCCTTGGTTTGGGCATTTCTATGGGACCTGTAGAGTTGAAAATGCGAGGGTAAAAGGGAGGCCTTGAATTGTGCCCAGAGTTTGTCTTAGGCTCTGCAGAGGGTGAGGAGGTCTGGTGCTATCCAGGGGAGGTGGCAGCGCTTCACTCTTGCCTTTTTTAGGGGTGCATGGAAATTCCAGATTCTAGTTAAGGTATCGGTGAATCACTGGAGAGCTGTGTCAATGACATGGGCTGGGTACAATGGAGACCAATCTGCTTGAATTAAATCCTGAAGAAGGGAATTTGAGTCCAGGGTGGGTTGTGGGCATTATATTTGGGGGTTGACTGGGGAGTTGAGGCTTTTCTTACACAGAGGTTAATGCAAGGATAGCTGAGTACATCGAGGAATAATCCAGTGGCAGAAATATGGTGAGGGGTAAGAGGAAAGTACCCAGTCGAGGAGAGAGTGATTTAGGGATTTTGTGTTTAGATGACTGAAGCTAAACAGTATTTTGTTTTGTATTTGCTCGCCAAAACAAGCTGACAAGTGAACTTAAGTAAAGCAGCTTTTTTGTTTCAATAAACTTTATTTGCCTAGAGGTTTTTTCTGAGGGTTTCCCAAAAGTCTTGGCTTGTTACACAATGTAACACCCTTGCATACCATATTTCATTCTCTCTGATTGATCCTGCCCCCCTTCCCATCATTATGTCTTGTATATTCCACTACCCTTTGATTCAAAGCTTCTCTTTCACAACCCTACTTCCCATCTACACTCATCTCTGTCCCATATTTTTTTCTGTCTGGTTGATCCTGCTCATCCCCTTCATTATATGTGGTTGAATCCTACCACCCCTCTATCCCTCCCTCAATTCAATACTATAATTCAACTTTCCACAACCCCTTTAGCATCCAACATCTCCCACCTCCTCCACCCATGTGATAGTTAGCAACAAACAACAACACTGGCTCTTAGAGTCATTTGACATGGGTTTTCTTTTGCAATACAGCTACATTAGCAATGTGTAATTAAGGATAGTGCAATTCCTGATGCATTGTTGTTACCAAATTATGTTTTTGACTGACTAGCTTTTAGGAGCCCTAGAGGCAGTTGCAAGGATCTGTGGGAGCTGGTCATCAAAAAAACATTGTTTGGGAAAAGATGCATTGGACAAAGCAGGATTGTTAATCATACATAACTAATGCAGCTGTATTGCAAAAGAGGACACATAGTTGCTGACTTGGGAAGTGTGTATTTTTTGCCAGCCGCTATGAGGATGGTTCGGGAAAAAACAGATGGGATGAGGTATTGGATGTAGACAGGATCAACTAGCTAGAGTTAGAAGTAAATACTGGATGTGGGGTGGTGGTGTGTGCTGCAGAGATCAAGGGGAAAGGGGTTTATAGTTTTGAACTGGAGGTATTGGGATCAACCAGAAATAATGATTTGACACTAGTGAGGCCCCGCCTGGAGTAGACACTAGTGAGGCCCCACCTGGAGTACAGTGTACAGTTCTGGAGACCATACCTACGTAGGGACATAGACAGGGTAGAGAAGGTTCAGAGGAGGGCAACAAAGATGGTGCATGGATTGCATCACAAGTCCTATGAGGACAGGTTGAAGGAACTGAACATGTACTCCCTGGAGGAGAAGAGGGAGAGAGGGGAATTGATAGAGACATACAAGTATCTTACAGGGAGGAACAGGGTGCAGGAATATGCTATTTTAAGTGAAAAAGATGTTCCAGGACTAGAGGGCATGGGATGAGTTGGAGGGAGGACGATTCAGAGGAAACATGAGGAAGAATTTCTTCACAGAACAGGTGGTGGACAAGTGGAACACCCTGCCAGAGGAAGTGGTGGGGGCTGAAACAATCACGGGATTTAAGAATGCATGGGATAGACATAAAAGAATTCTGGAGGTCAAGGGTAAGGGGCAACAGACTTCTAGGAAAACATAAACTGAACTTACAAGCTCAAATGGGCAGACTGGGTGGGCCATAGGCCCTTATCTGCCGACACTGTCTATGTACAGTGGCGTGAAAAAGTATTTGGCCCCTTCCTGATTTTCTCTATTATTGCATATTTGTCATACTGGATGTTTTCAGTCTTTAGACAAAATATAATATTAGATAAAGGGAACCTGAGTGAACAAATAACACTTTTTTTTACTTATTTCATTTATTTAATGAAAAGTAACTAACACACAACTGGCACTGTGTGAAAAGTAATTGCCCCTAGTTAAATCAAGCCAATTAAAAGGATAATTAGAGTCAGCTGATTGAACACAGCCAGGCTTGATTACAGCCAGCCCTGCTCAATATAAACCTCACTTATTTGGCCCTTACCATCAGAGTCACGTTGCCAGCACAAAGATTCAACAAGCACATTATGCCATGATCAAAGGAAGTTCCTGAAAAGATCAGAAAAAAATTTGTTGCCCTCTATCAGTCTGGAAAGGGTTACAAAGCTATTTCTAAGGCTCTGGGACTCCATCGAACCACAGTGAGAGCCATAATCTCCAAATGGAGAACACTTGGAACAGTAGTGAACCTTCCCAGGAGTGTGTGGCCTGCCAAACTTACTCCAAGGGCACAGTGTAAAATCATCCAAGAAGTCTCAAAGGATCCTAAAACAACATCCAAAGAACTGCAGGCTTCTCTTGCCTCAGCTAAGGTCAGTGTTCATGACTCCACAATCAGAAAGAGACTGGGCAAAAATGGGCTTCATGTGAGAGTAGCAAGGCAGAAACCACTGCTAACCAAGAAGAACATAAAATACTCATCTCTCATTTGCCAAGAAGCACCTGGATGATCCACAAGCCTTTTGGGAAAATGTTCTATGGACAGATGAGTCCAAAGTGGAACTTTTGGACAACATGGATCCCATAATGTCTCACAGTAAGAAAACACAGCATTCCACAGTAAGAACACCATACCAACAGTTAAACATGGTGGTGGTAGTGTGATGGTGTGGGGATGTTGCTGCCTAAGGACCTGGATGACTTGCCATAATTAAAGGAACCATGAATTCTGCTCTGTACCAGAAAATTCTTAAGGAGAATGTCCAGTCATCCTTCCGTCAGCTGAAGCTGAAGCGTAGTTGGGTCATGCAGCAAGACAATGATCCAAAACACAAAAGCAAGTCCACATCAGAATGGCTAAAAAGAAGTAAAATTAAAGTTTTGGAGTGGCCTAGTCAAAGTCAGACTTAAACCAATAGAGATGCTGTGGCAGGACCTGAAACGAGCAGTTCATGCTCGAAACCTACCAAATGTTACCGAATTAAAGCAGTTCTGCGAGGAAGAGTGGGTTAAAATTCCTCCACAGCGATGTGAAAGACTGATATTGAATTATAGGAAGTGTTTGGTTGCAGTCATTGCAGCTAAATGTGGCATAACCAGTTATTAAGTGTAAGGGGGCAATTACTTTTTCACACAGTGCCAGTTGGTGTTGGTTAACTTTTTTTCATTAAATAAGTGAAAGTAAAAAAAAAAAACAAGTGTTATTTGTTCACTCAGGTTCCTTTTATCTAATATTACATTTTCTCTAAAGACCTGAAAACATCCAGTGTGACAAATATGCAATAATAGAGAAAATCAGGAAGGGGGCAAATACTTTTTCATGCCACTGTATCTATGTAGGGCAGGTTCAGCCAAACAGAATGAGATAGGATAGGCTGGAAGAGGAACAGGGAAGGGTTGGGTACTGCAGAGGCTGGGGTAGAGCTTGTTGCGAAAGTGGGAAAAATTGCTGATCTTCATTGAGGATATCTCCTCCATTGTGCTACACTTTGGGTACTGTCGGGACCACTTGGAAACATTTTGCAAGCCAGGGTCCATCCAAAATGATGTGAAGTGTTGCCACCTATATAATGTGGGCAGCCCCAATACTCCTCAGTTCTTCCTCCCGACGTCGCTCATCCTGGTTGGATATGCTGAGAAACAACATTGAAATAGCCATTGCTGTTTGTTATTTTTAGTTAAGTATTTTTTCATTGTCATCTCTGTATGCCGCCGAAGGACAAAGCACCCTAGTTCTGATATTGTTCCTGTGGCTACAAAATCTACAAGGATGACAATAGGCCTATTTTACAATGTGAGGGCCTGTGAGATTTGCCAGAGTTTTAACCAGGATATGAGGCAATGCTGACAGAAGGCCTTAGAAACCTTCCTCACCCAAAAAGAATAGAAAAGCCATAGAAAAAGCTGTTGATTCTGCTCCTACTGCTCCTTCCTTGTCGATCGAGAAAAGGCCATCAAAGTCAAAAGAAAAAGAAAGGTCATCATCAGAAGCCTCCTCTTCTTCTGGTTATAAGCATAAGTACATAGATAATTCTGCTTCACTGGTGAGGTCCAGGCCACTGTTAAAAATCAGGTATGTCGCCATTGGCACCTGCTATGGTCGTGTCAACTACAGCACCCCTGATCGCTGCTGAGACACCAAATTCTGGGCTGCCATTCCTACTATGGACAGTACGTTGCTGCCATTGTCGGGCTCTGACCCTTTGACACAGGCAGTCCTGGACTTCTTTCAAGATGCTATTGACTCCTAGGCTGTGCTTGCACTATTTTCAGGCATGATATGTCACCTTCTGCCATCGATACCACCAGTGGTAGTTTTACCATCAACAAGGCCATCTGAACCAGGGCATTCGTCAATGGATTCCAGAAGCATGCCAATGATTCCTCCTTCTCAGCTGCCGCCTATGTCGCTGACTCCTTCTTTGGCTCCCATTGTTGTTCCTCACAATGATGATAAGGTAGAATATAATCCTGACCTCATGGACATTGAGGAGGATATAGAGGAGTAGTTTGAAGAACGTAACCTGCCTTCTAGCTCCTCTGTGTCATTTTGCAGTGAGGACTCTGTTGTTTATACACCCAGGTCTCCCCCTGAGGATCTGTCTTTTCAGGCTATGCTTCAACAACAAATGCAGTCTATCGTGGGCATTGCTGTAGAGGAGGAAGATTCCACTGAAAGAAACCTTATGAAATTTTTGTAGGTTCCTTTTACATCTTTCATTATTCCTCCTGTATATCCTGCACTAGAAGATGCTACATTTGCTGCTTGACATAGGCCCAGTACCCTGTCTTCAGTTCCAAGGGAGACTAATAAACTGTACCCTGCTCTGCCCTATTATGTTGCACAGCCTGAAACTGGTTCAGTAGTCATTATGGCTGCTCATGATCACTCTAGGCTCTTAGGCACATGAACACCTTGCTTCCAGATAAAGAATCTAGGAGGCTGGATGTAATGGCCAAATGTACATATGTCTCAGCATGCGGATTGCTAAGTACTAGGCCCACATAATAAATTATCAGAATAGTCTATGGAAAACTGCACATACAGTACTGCAGTTACAGGCTTTACGTGATGGTTCTGCCAAGACTGACTTGCTTAAAACCATGTCAGCTAGTTTTGAAATTGGTAACATCTGCTACATTCAGCATATGATGCGTTGGATGCCTCTGCCAGGGCTGCAGCCTCTGGTATCTGTATTAGATGTTACATGTGGCTCAGAGTAGCGGGTTTTGCTACAGATGTGCAACAGGCTGTTTTGAATACTTTTTCGGGGGCTTCAAACTATTTGATAGTGATGTTAAAGATGCACTTTGTCACTTTCAGTCCTCCAAAATGACTTTAAAGTCTGTAAACTCCCTTTACCCTATGCCAGTCAGAGGATGTGGTAGGGGATCTTTTTGTAGGGCTGGTTCCAGAGGTAATCATACATACTGTCAGCAGGGCTGTGGCAGAGGTGGCAGTATCCTCCTGGGTTCCCTCACCCCTGGTGCCATGCAGAAACACCCAAAGGAATTAATTGCAGTGGCCCTGCCACTCCTGGTTCTGCCTGACAGTCTTTCCATCTCTCTATTACATCTATTACCTCCAGGGGTGAAAATGGCAGAAAGGATCTTCCTGCATCTAAAACAATGGAGGGAGATCACTACAGATGAGTGGGTCCCTGAAATACAGTAATAGGAAAGGGGCATGCTCTGGAATTGATAGAAACCACCCCAGATCATGCTTTGTCCTCTTCCTCTTCCTCTCTGGACCATGTGTCCTTTCTAAAACAGTAACTACAGACCCTGTTTCAAAATGTGCTATTGAACCCATTGCCCTACAAGACAGGAACACAGAGTTCTATTCCAGATACTTCCTAGTTCTGAAGTGGACAGGAGAGCTACATCATGTGTTAGATCTCAGAGACCTCAATCTGTACATCGAATGTAAAAAGTTTAGAATGGTGTCTCTGCAAGCCCTGATTCCCCTCTTACAAACAGGGAACTGGTTTTGTTCACTGGACATGAAGAATGCATACCTTCATATCAACATAAGACAGTGTGACAGGCAATACTCCTGCTTCATGCTGGAGGGCAGGCATTATCAGTTTCGACTGTTGCCCTTTGGCTTATCCTTGGTGTTGCATATATTTACCAAATACTTAGCAGTGGTAGTGGCAGCCATTTGCAAGAAGGGCTTTATGTCTTCCCTTATCTGGATGATTTGCTCCTGAAGGTTGACTCCAGGGAAGCTCTCCTTTGCACCCTGTTCTGAATGATACAACTGTTCAAGGCTCTAGGGATAACAGTGTGCCAAAGTCAGTGCTGACCCTATGCCAATGCCTACAGTGCATGAGTCAGTACTGGACATAGATGGGGGTGGGTCTCCCTACCATAGGACAAGGCAGACAGCCTTATTGCTCAGTGACACTTGATACACAGGAGCCATTACGTCTCTGCCAGGACAATGTTGTTTCTCTTGAGACTGATGACTGCTGCCATACTAACAATGCCATTTGCTTGGCTTCATATGCGAATCCCACAGTGGACACTCAGAGTACAATGGGTCAACTGATGGACGAATTGGAACAAATGGTTCTCATCACTTCCTCACTTCACTGAACACTACTATGGTGGATGGACCATAGCAACTAATTCAGTGATGTTCCATTTCTTGTACCAGCTCCTATACAGATCCTTATCACAGATGCTTCATGCTCTATTTGGGGTGCTCATCTCAGCTCCTTCCAGACACAAGGGTCATAAAACAGAGTGGAGGCAGAACTACTCGTGAATGTCTTGGAAATGAGAGCTGTCGTGTACAGCCTTCTGGCATTTCAGAATCATCTTTGCCCCAGTCCTCTATTAATCCAGATGGACAATGTCAGTGTCATGCACTATATAAACAAACCAGGAGGCACTAACTCCTATCCCCTATGCAGGGAAGCAAAGAGAATGTGGTATTGGGCAATGTCTGATGACCTCCACCTGTCAACTATATTTCTCCCAGGTCTCCAAACTGTCTTGGCAGTCAGACTAAGCAATTCTCAGTCCCTGGTTCATGAATGGGAACTACCGACCTCTGAGGTAAACAACCTCTTTGCAAGATGGGGTTGTCCAGTGCAGGACCTGTTTTGCGTCCCCATACAAGACAAAGCTACCACATTTTTGCTCTTCTAGAAAGGGAAATGTCTGTATGCACCCCTCCATTCCTCTCATACAGATGATTCTGCACTATCTAAGAGTGGAGAGTGCCACTCCCATTCTCATTGCTCCTCTGTGACCTAGCCAGATATCTTTTCCACTCCTACAACTTTTGGCAATAGAGCATCCTGTTCCTCTACCCCTGTTTCAGGGTCTGTTGTTACAGGACTCGAAATTTCTGGCACATCTGGACCCGAAGTCCCTCCATCTACATGCATGGCTCCTGAAAGCATAGCCAATGCACGTTTTGGAGTGTCACCTAAGATGTCAGATGTCTTGCATATGGCTAGAAAGCCCTCTACTAGACATACTTATTCCTTAAAATGGAAGTGTTTTATTTTGTGGTCTGCTTCTTGGAGTATGGACCCTTTATATGTCCTATGAATTCTGTTCTGGAATCCATACTGACATTATCTGATTCAGACCTACAGTATTCCCTTGTTATTTGGCTGCCATTTCAGCATTCCATACCTCTATTGATGGCCATATGGTTGCACAGCTAAAAGTCTCCCTTAGTTTTCTAAGAAGTATTCTTCATATAAAACCTCCTCTCTGTAAACCAGTCCACCATTTAGGTCATGAATTACATACTTGAAAAATTGACTATGGCTCCTTTTGAGACAGCCATGACTTGTAGCCTATGTTTCCTTTTATAGAAAATGTTATTTTTAGTTGCTTTTCTTGAAGAGTTTCCAAGCTTCAGGCTTTAATAAATGAGCTTCCCTATTTTATTTTTCCGAGACAGAGGGCTCTATTTTCAAAGGACCTAGATTGCCACAAGCCCCGGGTGTACCCAACACATAGTGCATTGGGCTTGCTGCAGTCCCTGGACTGCGATCGGGATTCTCAGCCCCCCAACCCTCCATGCACCAAATGCAGCGAGTTAGACCAGTTTTTTATGGTCTAACATCGACAACCTTTTCATGGGGCTTGGTGCAAGCCACCATAAAAAGGGGTGTAGTGTCACAAAAGTGCACAACCTATGAGAATTGGGCACACCATGCGACAAAACAGTTTTGGGCAACTGCACTGTTGGTGCAGGGTTTGTGTAAGCCCTGCACCAGCCTTTGAGAATAGAGGCCAGAGTCTCTCTCCTTACCCATCCTAAGTTTGTAACAAAGGTAGTATCAGAGGTTACACTGAAACAGAGATCCACCTTCCTGTTCATTACCCAGAGCATATCAATAAGGGTGAGGCATTGTTCCATGCTCTTGATGTACATAAAACACTGGGATACTATGTTACTCACACTAAGAGCTGCAGAAAAACTTCTCAGCTTTTTATTTCATTTGCCCCTGGGATGGCGTGCACATCTGTATCTTAACAGTGCCTATTCAAATGGCTGGCTAACAGTGTAATTTTTCTATTTTAGGAAATATGGTAAGGAACATCCCGGTGATGTTCATTGTCACTACTCAAGAGGAATAGCCACTTCTGTTGCTTGCTTCCAGAATGACCGTGCTGCTGACATATGTGCTGCAGCCACATGGAGCACTGTCCATACTTTCACTAAGCACTACAGTCTGGATATCATCTCTCATAGACAGTCTGGCTTTGGTCTTGCTGTACTGCAAGGCCTTCTGTCCTGATTACTTATTAGACTGTGCCATCCTCCCTGGGTGCTTTGTACTGCTTAAGAATCATTCAAATGTGTGGCCCAGTGGAAGATATCCTCAATGAAGATAGAGCAGTTACATAATAAATTAATGAGAGAATATCTTCCATTGGGCCATAGCATACCCTCCCTCCTTCCTTCCCCCTTTTTATGGTTGCATGGGCAGAGCCCTGCAGTCATTCTGGGATCACATCACTGTAGGCGAAAAGTGGAACAGATGTCTGTGTTTTCTTACAGTGATATGGTCTCTTGTCCATAGCGCTGAAGTCGCCTGTGGTGTGTGGTGTCTCCCCTTCCCCAGCCCTCCGTGGATGCATCTCCCTTCCATGGCACTCAGCCCCCCCAGTGCACTACTTTTTGCAACTGTGAAAGTGACGGCCCAACTGCAAACTGCGCATGCGCAGATCTGTCAGAGCCATCATTGTCAGCACGGCAGGCTTTGGTGTGGCAAGAGCTCAGACTGTGGTGTTACTTGCTCTTACCACACAAAAGCACCACAGTTCTGCTGGGCAGCCGTATCAGTTCTGACCAGAACTTGTCTTCTGAGGGATAAGTCAGATGCTGTGTCTAAGGCCTTTTTCCATGCATCCTGCTTCCAGTCCCATGCCTATCCTTATTTGCTTGGTACCAGTTTGGTTTCCTGGTTCCTCATGGTGAGAGGCTCTCTGAGGCTTGTCTCTGGTGGGAAAATAAGGAGTGCTGGGGCCGCCCATGTTATGTAGGTGGCAGTGCTGCATGTCATTGTGGGCGGGCCCCAGCTAGCAAAACGCTTCCAGTGGTCTGATACTGACAGCTTACAGTTCCAAATGTGTGGCCCATTGGAGCAGATTCTGTCAAAGATGCACTGTTATGGTAGGTTCATATGTAACTGTTCTTTTTCAGCCCTCCGACTCTCAAAACTTACTTGACCTAATTTTGTGAAATTCACCGTATGGTGAGATAGCATGACTGAGAACAACCCATGGACATTTTGCTGAGTTATAAGCTGGGGGGAATAGATTTTTAAAGTAGCCTACTGCACCTGTCAATCCTCTATAGGAGTATTGTCATGCTCTCATGGCTGCAGTCATAAGATCTCAGAAGATATTCATACTCTTTTGGGTGCAAAATACTGTTTTAGGTAATTTGTCAGTTTACCAGAGGCTATGCAAAAATACAGCCAATGAAACTTTTGATGATATCCAATCCAGAAGATAACCAATTCAGTAATATATAGAAGAATCATGATTTGGAACAAACCAAGCAAGTGAATTGTATGCTACATATACTGTATGTTATGGTAAAACTTAACAGAAACATTTCTATATGAAAACAAAACAGTATTCTAATAGTGTTTGTTATCTGCATTATCTGTCACATTGTGGAGTTCAAGATTCAAGTATATCTTATTCATGTGTAAAAAAGATAGCTTTGTTTTAAATGTTAGCAAACAAAGAAAAGGGTGCAGCAAACACAAGCATGAAAAAAAAATAGCTAGTATCCAGGAATCCAGAGATCAATGAGGTTTTATTCATGAATTTCACTGCAGATCAAAGCCTAGACAACAGAACTACAAAGCATTAAGGCCAGTCTACCCCATGCATTGGGTACTAGCTATTTTTGTTTTTTTCTGAGACTGTGTGTGGAACCTCTTTTTACTATGCAACAGCTGTTAAGCTATCTGTAAGAAGAGTAGAGCTAAACCAGAAAAGTCGAAATATCCTTCTGAGTTTCTGCAAGGAAATCAAAGAACATATATGAGGAAAAATTTGTCCCACACTTTGTGTGATGTGAGTCCTTTATTAGTAGCCCCATTGCAGGCCTGATAGTGCCATTGTCATGCCATGCAAAACTCCAAGTGACTCTGCTGTGATCATCCCTGGAGGGAGTGCTACTTATCTCATGTTTACCAATTCCCCATTCTGTACTGCGGTGCATGGTGTAGGATGTTGACATTGACCTGCCAGTGTCCTGGCCTTATGTCTGGAAGAAGGGCCCCAATGGCTACAGCTTCCACATGTACAATTAGAGGAGTAAGCTGGCCCAGTCTGTCCTTGATGGTGGAGCAGAACTCATTAGCTGGGCACTCAGGGCTGCATGTCGGGACCAGCTGGTTGAGGAGAAAAGTGAGAATGTGATGATGGACAGCCAGCAGCAGGTGGTGTCGCACATCCATGGCCAATCAGGCAAAGTCTGCTCTCTCATTTAAACTAAGTATCTACCACAGTGGGTCTCTTAGACCTGAAGGGCTTTTTGTAACTAACAGACCACCATGGAAGGCCTCTCAGTCTTGAAGGACTTTTTTAAACTATGCGCCTGCCATGGTGGGCCTCCCAGCTTTTTGGCATAAAACCCTCCTGTCGACAACATGGTATTCTACAGGCAAAGAATGAAACAGGCAGGCTGAGACTGTGGAGTAGTGAGTCCAGAGGAGAGACAGCACTACAGAATGAGCAGAACTAGAGCAGTACAGTCCATACAGTAGTCTGAGCAGGGAGGCAGTGACTAGCTAAGAGAGCTAAGTACCAGGTGTAAGTTAAAATGCTGTATTTGCTTGATTTGGGGTAGCCTCTGTTATTTTTTGCTGTTTACTTTTAAACCATGGCAGTCCTTCTGTGGGGGGATGGATGGGGAATTTGTTTTATATAGTGCCTCTCATGGAAGCTGTATTCAAAAGCATTGAAATATTAGGTCAGGAAAGGTTGAGGATGTTGTTGTTCAGAATGGGGTGGTGTGTTGGATTAATATAGTGCATCTCATACAAAATATCTAAAATGCAGTACAGTCTAGTCTGTTCAAGGAGGCATTGCATCCTGACTCTGAGGATGTTGCTGTGTTGGGCTTGGGAGGGGGTGGACAAAGAACTATACAATCCAGCCCAGCCAAGAAGGGTAAGGTGTCAACTCTTAAGATGTCACTGTATGGGTGCCGGGAAGGGGGGGTGAGAAGCCAAGGAGTAACGCCCTGCCTTTTTGAATGTTGCTGTATCGGGTGGGGGGAGAATGGGGGACAACAAAGCATTATTCAGTCCAGTCCAGCCATGAAAGGGTAAGACCCAACTCTTAAGATATTGCTACGCACTGGGTTGTCAGGCCTGCTACCCCACCCCCTCTTCTGCCCATGTCCAAGAAGGGTGTAGAGGGGGACGAGTCAGATCCCAACCTGATTGTCTCCGAAGGTGGTAGTGGTGACTTTTACTTCAGCCTAGAGATTTCAGACTCAGTTCCTGTGTCTGTGCCTCAGGAGGATCTCTCTTTCCAGGATTTACTCAGACATGTGCACTCATAATTTAATGTTGAGCCAGCAGCTATTGACCAGGCTAAGCACCTTCAAATTGAGTTCATAAATGTGACAAATATGCCTGTCAGTTTGGTTTCTCTGATCCCATCTGCACTGGAGGCCTTGTTTGATGCAGTTTGGCAAAGACCTGCTTCAGTGGCAGCTGTTCCCAAGCAGGTGGATAGGAAATACACTGCCCCTAAAAATAAGCCAGTGTAAATCACTCAGTTCATAGCTAGTGCTATTGTTACTCTCACTGAAAATCACAAGGTCATTGTCCCTAAAGAAGTCACTGTACACCCTGTTAATAAGAAGTCATGCAAGATTGCAAGTACTGACAATCGAGCCTGTGCTTCAGCTACCTTGTTCATGAGGATAGCTAGCTTTCAAGGGCATTTTACTAAGTATGAATATACCCTTTGGAGCAAGTTACAGTATGTGGAAGGGTCTCTGCCAGATTCTGAGGCTAAACAAGAAAGTCTGCTGACTGTTAAGCAAGGTATTGAATCTAATAGTCACCAGCTTAAAGCAGCTGTGGATGCCTTTAATGCTGAATCTCACTCTGCTGTGGCAGGCATATGCATCAGGTGGCATTTTTGGCTGTGGACTTCTGGCTTCACCCAGGATGTCTAACAAAAGGTGATGAATGTTCCTCTGATGGAACTTACCTGTTCTGACAGTAGGTTAAATAGTCTTAAGGCATCCAATAAAGTTAGAACAACTCAGAAGACCAGCCCCCTTTAATCATCAGAAGGGCAAGGCATGTGATTCATTCCATAATAAGCAGTCCTTTAGTGGCAAAGGCTGGGGAGCCCAAAACAGAAATCAGCCTCCTCAGCCTCAAAAGAAGGTGAGACCAAAAGTACAGGCACTGAAGCATCTAGTGCCACTGGCTGAAGCTCTGGCCCAGGTTCTGCCTCAGCTGCTTGAGGCAGACCTCTCTTCCCCAGTGGGGGAGTGGGGGAGGGGCCGGGCACATGACCCAATTTTACCTTCAACAGGAATCCATCATGACAGACAAGAGGGTCCTCAGGATCATCCGAGAGGGATGCTCCCCTGGATTTTACAGAACTCTATGTGAACTATCCACCTAGGAGGAAACCCCTTTGTCAACGCACATATCAGAGTTTCTGGTACAGGAGATTACAGACCTTCTGAGCAACAGAGCAGTGGAAAAAGTGCCAGTGTCAGAATGAAATGCAAGGTTCTACTCCCACTATTTCCAGTTCCAAAGACATCAGGGGGCATGCACCCCATTCTTAATCTCAAAAAGCTGAACAATTTCTTGGATTGAGAATAGTTCAAAATGATTTCTCTGGGCTCTCTGTTACCCTGCCTGAAGCCTCAGGATTGGCTAGTGACTCTATATATACAGGATGCATACCAGCACATACTCGTACACCCCAACCACCACAGATATCTTCATTTCATAGCACTGGGGCAGCATTACCAGTTCAGAGTCCTGCGCTTTGAGCATTCATTGGCCCCACAAGTATTTATAATGTGCTTTGCCATGCTTGCTGCGCATCTAAGGAAGTTAGGACTCCAAGTCTTCCCGCAACTTGTACACTTGGATAATTTGAAGCCTGTCTGTACAGGAGATGAAACAGGCAGTAACTACTGCCTTTCAGTTCCTAACCTTGAGGGGGGGATCTTGCTGAACCTCAAAAAGTCTTGGCTTCAACCATACCAGCAACTGCTTTTCATAAGTGCCCTTCTGGATACAATCCAGACTTGGGCTTCACTTCTAGAGAGCAGAATACAAGCAGTTTTGTAGATGGCATGCTACATCACAGAGTGCAAAACTGTTGACGTCTACTACATGCAGTGTATGCTGAGTCTAATAGCCTTCTCTGTCTTCACGGTACCCCTTACACATTTGCACATGAGGACAACCTAGTGGATGCTTAGTGCACAGTGGTAACAGGTATCACACCTTCACACTTGCCCCATTCAGGTGACCAAACACTTGATTCAATCTCTCATATGGTGGTCAGTGGAGGGCAACCTCATCCAGGGTTCCCCTTCTCCCAGTCCAACCAGAAACCAGAGTACACTGAGGACTAGAAAAAATAATATTCAAATGTGGAATATACAGACAAACTCCAATACACAAACAGACCAGATAACACCCCAGTGCTTTGGTCTGGGACCTTCATCAGGGGGCAGAGTTTTAGCATGATTGACACTCATTTATACAAAACATATAATGATGTCATAGTTACATCATAATCACATGGTAGAGAAACTTAGAAAACTCATTACAGGCATTGAAAAAACAACCATCATGAATATGCATTCATTCTACTGCTGTAGAAACATTTTAAATTTGGTGCTATTACATATAGTGTTTTTTTTTTTTTTTGCTATTGATGGTTGTGGATTGAAAAAAAGTCAAACAAAACTAAACTGAAAATTTAAAGAAGAACAATAACATTTTGTATTGACTCTCCCTAAAATTTCAGTTCATCCTATTGATATTACAGCAGATATGTACCCTTATAACATCCAGAAAGCAAGACTAACTGCTTGTTTGAAATTATTAGTGATGTCTGGAGGCAATGATCTCCCAAAAGGATGGTATTCCTCAAACAAGGGAATCTGTCGCAAACAGGAGCATCAATATCTGGAAATACAAAACAAGGGAGAAAAGGAATAAATGTTATTTGACTGCCTGCATGCAAATCTCAACATGAAAAGCCATGATTACATGTTAACATTTTTATGAACAGAACAAGTTAGGACCATTGGCCTTGACCTCTGTCATGAAATTACTGTGAATCTCTAAATATCTAAATATTCATAACTTTCCTTCATTAAGCTTGACCATAATTCAGTACTTATTCACAAAAGTGAACTAAATTGGGGGGCACAGACCGGAGGGATACAGGTACATATCTTAATGTAATTAATACTGAAGCTAATCCAAGAATGGTTTCAAATCCCAAGCCTCATTCAGCCCAATAGGACTTATGCTTTCAAAGTAAAAATTCAGTACATTTCCCTTTGTAGGAGGCGCTTCACCTTATCTCCTCCATGGCAACCTGTTGTGACATACTGTACTACAAAGCCATAAAATGGAAGCAATTCAAATCCCCCCCCCCCCCCGATGTACCTCCCTGAAGTGGTTGCTTACTGGTGTATAGCTGCAGGGATTTTTGATATTTTTAACATGTTCTTGAATACGTTCCCTAATAGTGTGAATAGTGCCTCCCACATAAATCTTAGTACAATCCCCCATAGCACATAAACAATAAATGTGGAACAATGTAGATAGCAAAAATGTATGCATTTCCACTTTCTTTCTAACATGTGGGAGTTCAAATACAGAAGACTGTTGGAAATATTGGCAAATATTACAGTTGCCACATTTATAAATCCCCTTGGGTCTGTGAGGCAGCCAATTGAGATATGATTGTAGTTTCTGTAGTTGTTTATACAGACTGTGTACCAGTCTGTCTCTCAAAGTCACTCCCCTTCTAAATGTCACTTTCGAAGATGGACCCATAACTGCTGCCAAATTTATACCATTCTGTACAGTTGGCCAGTATTTCTTTATAATGGCCCCAACGTTACCACTAATAGAACTAAAATAAGTGATACAATTTATGTGTGTTGTTTCATTGCCCATCTCCTTTGTCTTGGGTGTAAACAGGTTACATCTTTCAAGTGACCTTGCTTTCTGTAAAGCTTCCTAAAATAACTATTTTGAATAACCTGTCTCCACAAACCTCAAATATTGTTCTTTGGCTTCTTCCTCAAATTCTGAATCCTCTGAACAACTTCTATGGAGTCTCAGAAATTGACTGTAGGAGCTGATGAGGCCAATTTTTTGGGATGGGCACTGTCAAACCTCAAAATTGTATTAGTGACAGTACTTTTCCGATGATTATGTGTTTTAGTCTTAGCATTGTTATTGTAATCTATCCTTAAAGTAACATCCAAAATGTTTAACTCCATAGGATGTATGGTGTAAGTAAACCTGAACTTCCACTGATTAGTGTTCAAGCATGTTGTAATTTCCTCAGCCTCATTATGTGATCCATCCCACACACAGACCTCATCATCAAAAAATCGAAATCAATGTTTGAAGTGGTCTGTGTGGGGATTTGGTTCCTTATCATAGACAACAGTCTCTTCCCAGTAACCTAGGAATCAGTTGGCAAAGGTGGGAGCCATAGAAGCCCCCATTGCCATTCCACAAATTTGAAAATATTGTACATTTTATTAAGTTCAAATACACTGAGTGCTAAAATAAACCACAATGCTTCCAGAAAGAAGTCAGTGGGAATTATATCAGCAAACTTGCTCTTTCTTAGGAAGATTTCACAACTTCTAATTCTTAGAATGTGCTCTATAGAAGTATACAGTACTTCTACCTGAGTTCCAATAAAGAGAAAACCCTCCTCCCACTTGATAGTTTCTATTCTCTGGAGAAGGTCAGTAGTGTCTTAATATAGGATGACAGTGATGTAACATAGAGTTTCAGAAAAAAAATCAATTAATTTGCTCAGATTATCCATCAGGGAGACCACCCCTGAAAGTATAATAACAACAATAAACTTTATTTGTGTGGCGCCTTTCAGAAAATCAAGGTGCCTTAACAATAATTAAAATCACAATATCAACAAAGAACATCTCAACAAAAAACAAAATAATCAGGCTCATTCTCCTCGGTGGATTACGCATACATTTGTGTATTTTTGGCAGGGTATATAAAGTAGGCAGAACTGGGTTTTCCTGCCAAATAAATTGAAATTCGTTTTGGTAATAAGCCCTTGATATGTAGTTATTTGTAACAGCCCTGTTAACTCTGTCTTAAACTCTGGTATTGGATTGACACTAAGGGGCCAATTCTGAAAGGGATGTGTTCACCATAGAGAACTTACTGCACGGTGTTTAACGCAACTTGCGATTTGCATCAAATATGGTGGCAAATGCAATTCTGAAAAGTGCTTGCCACAAAAGCCCTACCACAAGTCCAGAACGCAGGATGTAGGGAGTTAGACGTTCTAATTTTGTATCCAGGATCACAGCACTTGTGCCAATCCTTTGGCAGAAGCAGCCGTAAAGTGGGGAAAATGCACCACCCCTTTGAGAATTGGACTGCTGTGTATCTGAGGGGGTTTTGGTGCATCTGTGACCCAATTTGCATCAGACGTAGAGCTTGACACAAGCCCTGCATCCCCCTTCTGGAATCCAGACCTATATTGTTTTGTAATCATGTTCATTCAATAACAGATTCATTACCTGTTGCTAATAAAACTCTGGAGACATCAGTACAGTGTTGCCCCTTTATCCACAGGCTTAATAATAAGATTTGTATTTTTACATAATTCCCTCAACGCTTCCTTCTCACTATCTGATAAATTTCTACAGCTAGGTGGCACTCTTGTACTGTTCAAATTCTCAATTTCCCCCATCACTGCCTTGTCATATTCCTGTACACTAGTATTTTTGCAAGGTGAACAAAAAGCAGAAGAGGTTTTAAAGTGGTGTTTTGAAACCACATCAAAGTATCTGCTTGTATTTTCAGATGAAAGACCATCAAAACTATAACTAGTGGAGCCTTCCTGTATTTCAACATAGTCCCCATTTTCCTGTATTAAATCTCCAAGGATATTTAGATTTCCTTGCTCCAAATCCATTCATTCTTTTGAATTACTTGAAATATTTCTTTCAGCTGATCAAAGTCTCTAATAGCAAGGCTTCTTTGGTTGCATTCGCCCCAGCAAACTGTCACTCACTATAGGTTAACCCACATTAGAAATTTCTTGATTTTTGTTGAAAAAATAATCTTTCTAATGATGTTTATGAAAAAACATATTCATTTTTAATTTAAAGATATCAGGTTTACTCATGAGGGCAAAAGACAGTCCTTTTCACAACACACTTGTTTGGGCAGGAGTCAGTGTTACTTCAGATAAATTAATTATTTTTTACTTGCTTCTCCTGCTTCCTCAGATTATACTGGCTTTCTTCTGGACTTCCTTCCCCTCCTTGTCTTCCTTTTGCGTTTTTCTTTTTGATGCTTGTTTGAGAGTAGAGATGCAATGAAGTGTTAATTTGCCGGTAAATTTCCAGCAAAGTCTCAAATTTTGCCTCTGTGGATCATTTCACAAAGTTTTCCTGCTTGATAGGAAATTCACCCCTTGTAACTTTGCCTAGCTTTTAGGTTTTTTTAAGTGCAAATTACACTTAAAAAAAAAAACAAGCAAGGTGAAGTTAAAAATGATGATGGCGACCCCCCTGCCAATCACCAGCCCGATCTTTCCCTGGTGTCTAGTTGTCTCCCCGCCTGCCTGCTGAATGCTGGCCAGACATAGAGTCAAATTCCCTGGTGTCTAGCGGTCCTCCCCCCTCGGTTGCTTGCTAGCTCGATTTAAATCATAAAGTGTTCCTGGTGTCCAGTAGTCCCTCCCTTCACCTGCACACATGCCAGATCAAAACATATTCCCTGGTGTCTAGCTGTCCCTCCTCGCACCCATGCCTGATGTTTCAAAACTTATTCCTTGGTGTCTAGCAGACCCCCCCCCACCTCAACAGGTAGTGCCCCACCACCCGTTTCCCCACCCCAACCCGAGCAGGCGACCAACACAGCCCTCCGCTCTCCACCAAGGCTGACCACCCGACTGAGCTGTCAGTGAATGAGTGCTTACTTGTACAAGCACATGTTCATTCATTTACAGAGCCAGCTTAAGCTCATTCATTCTGTCGGGCGCAGACAAGAGCAGAGGAGCTGTTCTGATGGCTGATGAGGGGGTGCAGGATAGAGATAACGTGTGAACCTGGGTCCACAATGCCGTACCCCCCATCCTGACCCCCACCAGTGATCAGAACAGCTCTCCACTCTTGTTTGCACTGCCAACAGAACGAATGAGCTCAGTGAATCAGTGTGAGCTGGCAATGAATAAATGCATACTTTTATAAGTATGTGCTCATTCATTGACAGCTCAGTTAGGTGTCCAGCTATAGTGGAGAGCAGAGGGCTGTGCCGGTCACCCACTCGGGGTCGAAGTGAGGGGGAGCAAGATGATGGGGCAGTACCTGCCGGGTTGTGGGGTCTGCTAGACACCAAGGAATATGTTTTGATCTGGCATGGCTATGGGGTGGGGAGGGACCACTGGACACCAAAGAAACTTTATGATTTACATCAGGCCAGATCAGTGGGGGGACACTAGCCACCAAAGGAAATAAATTTTACATTGGACAGTTGGCGGGTGGGGGGACCACTAGACACCAGGGAAATTAATTTTACGTCGGGCTGGAAATCAGCAGGGGAGGTCCTAGACACCAGAGAAATTAATTTTACATTTTGCCAGCAATTGGCGGGGGTGGGGGCACTAGACACTATTGAATGTAATTTTACATCAGGCTGGCATTTGGTGAGGGGGGGCCACTAAACACCAGAAAATGTAATTTTACATTGAGCCGGCGATAGGTGAGGGGGGACCACTAAACACCAGGGATGTTTATTCTATGTGGGGTGGTGATCAGCGGGGAGTGGGGGATGACTACTGACACTAGAAAAAAAACTCTGCAAAATGCAGAGTTTGAACTCCACCAGCGAGTTTGCCAAACTCCACTGGCAGAGTTAAAACTCTGCTTTTTGCTGAGTTTTTTGGGTGGGTGAAGTTGGGACTTTGCATCATAGAATAACTCCATGAAATGAGGGAAATCCATGAATTAAGCTGAGGAGCGCAGTTTCCCCTCTTTGCACATTTCTATCTGAGAGTTTGCCTTTTCTAAAAAAGCTTTACTTGTTTTTGTGTTATCATTTGTAATATTATCTTCCATTGATGCAATAGTGACAGTAATTTTCCCTTCTCCCAACTGGAGCCTCAGGTGACACTCACTACAGATGCCTTCCTGTTGGGATGGGGCCCACTGTCAAGACCTCCAAATACAGATTGTCTGGGACCGCTCAGAGACTCATCTCCACATCAGTGGATAGGAGATATAAGCTGTTTTGCAGGGTCTGAAAGCCCTAGTGGACATAATTAGCCACAGAACAAGTCTTCCTTCAGACAGGCAACAAGTCTGTCATGTACTACAGCAACTAACAAGGAGGGGCACATGCTTACCCTCTCTGTAGGGAGGTGATGAAAGTGTGGGAATAGTGCCTGAAGTAGGGGATCATAATCCAAGCAGTCTGCCTGCCAGGAGACCAGAATACTCTGGAAGATAAGATCAGTCAAAAAGGGCCAATCTTCACAAGTGGTCACTAGCTCGTCATGAGATCACTGTTTGACAAGTGGCATACTCCAGACTTAGACCTTTTTGCATCACCACTCTATGCCAAACTGCCTTAATTTTGCTCCAGAAATCCAGGACATGGTTCCTGTCAGGATGCATTCAGACTTCAATGGCAGAATCGGTTTCTGTATGCATTCACTCCAATGTTTCTTGTTCAGATGGTATAGTTCAAGTTGGTGGTGCAAGGGGGCAAGATGATACTAGTGGTTCCCTGTTGGCCTCAACAAGTATTGCTTGCTCTGATGAACAGACTTTAGTCAGCAAAATGAGGAGTCTACCTGTCAGGGTGGACTTATTTACACAGGATCAGGATCACCTGGTGCATCCCAACTTGTGTTCCCTTGACCTTCAGGCCTGGCTCCTGAAGAGACAGAAGTGAACAGGTACAAGGTATCTCAGAGGGTCTCTGAAATACTTTTGGCTGTGTGTAAGCATTCCACTATAAAGACATATATAGCCAAATGAAAAAGATTTTCCATCTGGTGCTTCAAAACCCACATGGACCCCTTCAGATGTCCACCTGACAAGATTCTGGAGTACCTTCAGGATCTTTCTGGTGCAGATCTACAGTATTCCACAGTAAAGGTCCACCTGTGTGCTATCTCAGCATACCATGACCCCATCAGTACACTCTACTTGGCACAGCTGCCACTGTTCAAGAGGTTTCTCAAAGGCATTTGTAACCCCTAGGTGGTGCTATCCCAAGGGCTACTACCCCGCCTGCTTGGCTAGTAGCAGGTTAAGGGGCCTGGGTACTGAATGGGTGCCTCCACCCAGAGGTCACGGTTATTAATGGTCAAGCTAACCTGGGCACAGCCCTCTGGGGCACTGTAACCCCCCTTCCCTTCTAGTGGCCTGAACAATATACAGTAATCACTTTCACAATGACCCTTATTCACCATGCAGTTACCCACACTGTTTACACTTACCACCAGGGATAGTTCCTCTAGCTTGACCCTGGGGACCCCCTGTAAAACAAGGTTATGCACAGCAAATAGCAACAGTACAGTACTCTTGGCACAAACTGAAACCACAGTCAGGTTAAATGCAAAAATAGTTAGATCTGATTTATTCAGGGGACTCAAACAAGGGAGGGGTGTAATCAAATTGATTGGCTTAAAAGCTAATTCAATCAGACAGTTATGTATGCACTTCAGAGTCCCTACACAATCACACGCTCTGGGTACCCAGGTAGGAAAAAGGTGGGCTAGCCAGGACCGTTGCTCGGGGTAGGCCGGTGTCGCAGCTGGTTGGGGCCCTGTGATGGAAGAAAGCAACATGCACAACACACAGTATTTGTAATCCAGAGCCAGAGGGCTCAGTTTGTGAAGGAAAAGACAACAAAGCAATCAGATGACAACACTTGAGATTTGGCTGTTGTTGCAGGGAGCTATCACATGCAGGACAAAATCGAGACTGCAGGTTGCTGAGCTGGAGTGCCAGGAGAAGCAGGGCCCACATGAATCACCAAGGCGTCGTTCCTGTTCAAGGCGTTGAGCAGGGGGCCGATCCCTAGGCAGGTCTCTCGTCGATGGCTTTCTCTGTGTAGCAGGTAGTCTGGCTGGGCCAGTGTGGCAAGGCCCAGGCCAAATGGAGATGCAAACGGATTTAGTCCGTTGGAGCTGGATGCAGCCTCCAGCAAGCAGAACACAGTTCAGCACACAGTGGGGAACCAAATCATGACCCACTAACAGCACATAGCACATTTATATGTAAGCAATTCTACTGTACCAGGCAGATTGCTATCCAGTCGCAATTACAGAGTCTCTGCACAAACCGGGAGTTCAAAGGTGGCTGGAAATCCTGACAGGCTGATCACATTCAGAAAATCTTCAGTCTTCCTCAGGTTAAAGTTTGGTCACAGTTCTGTGGCTTAAATCATCCTCACAATTTGGATTCAGTCTGAATAAACTTCAGTTTCCCTCTCAGGGACAGCAGGCAGACAGGCAGGCCAAAACTAAGCCCTTTCACAGTTCTCCTGCTCGAATCTATGCAGGATTACTATCTTGAGCTGTTACTTCTTTCACTTCCCAACTCAAACTGAAAGTAGCTGCAAGCAGCCTGGGACTTTCCCCAGGATCCAAAAGGTTCAGTTGGCTGATTTCTCTCTCAGTAACAGCAAGGCCCCCCCCCCCCGGTTCATTTAGGTGCAAAAAACCCAAAACTACAATTCCTACAGAATTTTGCTCCCAAAGCTCCTGGGGACAGGCTCCATTTTAGAGTCCCCAAGGTACTGATTGGCCCATTTCAGCAGTCCAGGACCAAGACGGTGAAGACAAACAGAAATGTCCATGCTGCAAAGAAGGCAGGTTTGACAACCTGCAATATTATTACTATTCTAATAAAGGATCAGCTAACAAGTATATCTTCTAACTGAGCTCCCTCTGCGCTAATAGCAGTGGCAGAACAGAGCGATTACTTGGCAGCCCAGGCGGAACTCAAGCATAGAAACACTCAGCCCCCTCCCAGATTAATTATGACTACAACCAAGGCAGCTCTTAAAGAGACAGTACACAGAGGCTGTACTGAAACTCTCTGGCAATACATTTAAACTGCTAAAACGCAGGACACCAGCCTGGCAGTGAGCATTTAGACAAGATCAAGGAATACTTTCTGGGAACCCCCATTTGTAGGGGGGGTTACATTTGCCACATGTTAATAGTTTTGCACCTAACAAACACTTGCAGTTATGTTACCCACGTTCTTTGTACCAGAAAAAAAATCACACCAAAATTCCACACCATCTGGGTGCAAGGTGATGAGGAACAAACTGCAAAAAGTGGTGACTTTTAACTTTTTTACCCTATCTAGATCTCAGACTCTGCACATCCAACCAGAACAAAACTTATCTTGTCAAGAGAAATATCCCACAGGACAACGCATCCGAAATTTTGTGCAAATCCTTTAATCGGTTGCAAAGTTAACAACGTGCAAAATTTGAGGTTCACCATTAAACAGACTACTCAACCCTAACTATAGGGGCATGACCGTGCCCCTATAATATATGTGGTAGCACCACTGTAGTTAGGGTTGAGTAGGGTGTTTAGTGTTAAATCCCTAACTTTGCACATTTATATATTTGGCACAGTTTGACGAAATGAGCGGAAATGTTACATGTGTTGTCTAAGTGGCAAGGTTCTGAACGTTGGAAATTTTTGTGATGGCAGCTTGTGTGGTTTCTGCGATCTGCATATGTCAGTTCCATGTAGGAGGGTAGCTTTTTCCTCCATTTAGCATGTTTTTTTTTTTGCCTTAACCTACAGCCCACATGGGATGGAGTTTTATCCCCAAACTTGCAGGGGTCATGTGTCATGTCCTAAGCCAGTGCCTTTGATAGGTCTGGTGAAAAAATACTAAATGGTTGCAGAGCTACATGGCTTTAAAGTTTTGTGTTTTGCATTTGAGCATGTGCAGTACAGTTTTTTAGTTAACATGTTGGTGCAACACAAAAAATTGAATGTTGCAGATGCCCGTTTTTGATTTCTGTCCAGCTGATTCTCCTTGTGCAAAGCATTTTATTTGCACTGTGAGACCACTATCTTCTTTTTCTCCCCAAAGTAAAAATAAAAAAAAAAAAAAAACATAAGAAATATTTCATTTTAAAAAACAATCACTTGAATCTAGTTAAGCAGTATTTGTTTACATAGAAACATAGAAGTTGACGGCAGATAAGGACCGCAAGGCCCATCCAGTCTGCCCATTTCTTTTTCTACCTTATAAATGCGCCATCGGCCTTTGCTCTGTCAGTGGCCTATCTATTCATAGTCATTTGTATTGCTCCCTTATGCCTATCCCATGCCTGTTTGAAGCCTTGCACTGTATTCATAGCCACCACTTCTTGTGGTAAGCCATTCCATGCATCCACCACCCTTTCTGTGGAAAAGAATTTCCTCATATTCCCCCTTAATCGGCCCCCCTCTAATCTCATGCTGTGTCCTCTTGTCCTGCTATTTTTCTTATATTTAAACATGTTAGACTCTTTCACCTTGTTAATGCCCTTAAGGTGTTTGAATGCCTCGATCATATCGCCTCTCTCCCTCCTTTGCTCAAGAGTATACATATTGAGCTCTGTTAATCTGTCCGCATATGTCTTCTGATGCAGTCCCTGCACCATTTTGGTTGCCCTTCTCTGGACTGCCTCAATTTGGTTAATGTCCTTGTGAGGTGTGGCTCCAATACTGCATGCAGTACTCCAGATGGGGGCTAACCAGTGTCTTGTAAAGAGGATTATTACCTCCCTCTTACAACTTGTGGATACCCTACTAATACAACTAACACCCTCCTAGTCTTACCTACTGCTTTAGTGGTCTGCTTGGGTGATTTCAGGTCATCAGTGATGATGATGCCCAAGTCTCTTTCTTCCTTCGTGACTGCTAGCAACTCCTCCTAGCCTATAGGTGGCTTCAGGGTTTCTCTTCCCTATGTGCATGATTTTGCACTTCTTTGCATTAAATCCCAGTTGCCACTCTTCTGACCATTTTCTAGTTTATCCAGATCTCTTCTCATTCTGCCCACTTATCTGGATCATCTACTCTGTTGCAGATCTTGGTGTCATCTGCAAACAGACAAGCCTTACCCTCTAGTCCATCTGCAAGGTCACTAATGAAGATGTTGAAGAGGACTGGCCCCAGAACTGATCCCTGAGATTCCCACTTGTGACTTGCATCTCTTCTGACTGTATACCATTTACCACCACTCTCTGTTTTTGCCCGTCAACCAGTTTGCCAACCAGTTGACCAACTTCTGACCCACCCCGAGCCTACCCAGCTTATTTATCAATCTTCTATATGGAACAGTGTCAAAAGCTTTGCTGAAGTCAAGGTAGGCGACATCAACTGCTCCCCTTGGTCCACCACTCTGGTTACCCAGTCAAAGAAATCTATGAGATTAGTTTGACAGGACCTTCCTTTGTAAACCCATGCTGTCTTGGATCCTGTGCCCCATGGATTCCAGGTGTTGCACTATCCTTTCCTTAAGGGAGTGCCTCCATAATCTTGCCCACCACTGAGGTAAGACTGACTGGTCTGTAGTTCCCCACCTCCTCCCTGCTACAACTCTTGTGAGGCGGGATCACATGAACCCTTCTCCAGTCTTCTGGGACCTCTCCTGTGCTCAGAGACTCACTAAACAGTTCTGCTAATGGCTCTGCTAGTTCCACCTTTAGCTCCTTAAGTACCCTGGGATGTATGCCATCAGGTCCATTGCCTTATCCAACCTGAGCTTAGCAAGCTCTTGTAGGACCCTCTTTTGAAGGGAGTAGTGCTCACCTCCTCCCCACTGTGTCCATGATGCTGAGCTGTGGGCCCTGCCCTACCTTCTCTTCAGTAAATACTGAGCAAAGTATCTATTTAGGATAGATGCCTTTACAGGGTCCTCCTCCTCACATGCTCTCTTTTCTCCATTAAGCTTAGCAATACCCCTCTGGACTTTCTCCTTTCACTAATGTATCTATAGAAAGTCTTGTCACCTTATTTTACTGTTAGGTACTAATGTTTCCTCAGTTTGGGACTTTGCCTGCCTTACTGCCTTCCCTGCTTCCTCTAGGGCAGTTTGGTATGCCTCCCTATCTTCATCCCGCTGTGTTCCCTTATATTTCCTGAAGGCCAGCCTTTTGGATCTGACCTTTTCTGCTACTGTATTTGAGAACCAAAGTGGTTTCTCTTCTTTGCACTTCCTTTTCTGTCTAACACAATGGGATGTTGCTTCAAGTATTGCATCCTTAATGCTTGCCCACTTGCCTGTACCCTCACCTGTGTTTCTTTTTGCCAGGGCTAGCTTAACTCTGTTGGCCATCATATCAAAGTCAGCTCCTCTGAAGTCCCATATTTTTGCCTTGGAATGGGATGATTTAGATGTAGTAGCCAAATTGAACCATACCATGTTATGGTCACTGGCCCTAGGTGACCTTCTACCTGGAGATCTGTGATCCTTCCTTGTTAGTCAGTACTAGATCTAGGATAGCCTTGTCTCTTGTGGGTTGCTGTACCAGTTGTTTGAGGCCCCCCCTGCAGGAATCCACTATGTGTCTAGTTCTGGCAGATGTTCCTGCTGGTATTGACCAATCTGTATCCGCATGTTGAAGTCTCCCATTATCAGAACCTCCCTTTAGCTGTCATGTTTTGTATATCTTGTAACAGTAATGTATCTATGTCCTCCCCTGGTCTGGGGGCCTGTAGACAACCCAGTTCTTATGGCTGTCCCATTTCCTGTTTCAGGGTGACCCACAGTTCTTCTGGCTCCTTATGTGTATTCTGAATTTCTGTAGCTTTGATATTTTCATTGGCGTACAGGGCCTCCTCCCCCTTTTTTGCACCTCGGTCTCTTCTGAACAATACATAGCCAGGTACTGAAGTCTCCCAAGTGTGGTTACTGGTAAACCACATCTCACTAATTGCTACTATGTCCAGTTTAGCCTCTGACATTATTGCTTGCAGGTCTGGGATCTTATTTCCAGGCTGTGAGCATTTTGTACATGATTTTCCATTGGCCAGATTTTGGTGTGTTAGTTGTTGGGTGAGGTTTGGCATTACCCTGTAAATCGTATGGGGAGACAAACCTTTTTCTTCCTGGTGATGCAAATGAACTGCAAACATGCTGAATCCCTGTTTGACCACTAGCTGAGGGGAGGGTGTTCTTCCATCCAACGATGGGGTGCTGCACCCTCTCCCATTTGCTAGTTTAAATATTCTGCAAAGACGTCAAACTTCTGCCCCAGTGCACTGACTCCCTCCTTAGTCAGATGCAGTCCATCAAATTTAAAGAACTTTCGCTCCCAGAACTATTGCCAGTTCCCTACAAATCTGTGTCCTTTTTCCTGGCACCAGCCCTTGAAGCACGTGTTTAGCTCCCCTATCTCCCCTTCTCTGACCTTCCGTCCATCTGCTCCCCTCTCCCAGACTGGCAGGGTCTCAGAGAAGGAGATGCCGGATGAAATAGATGATAGTTTGTCACCCAGCCTGGTCAGGTGTTCCTTGGTCTCCACAACTGACCGGCTGGCAAGATCATTAGTCCCTATGTGTACTAGGACATCAATGTTTTCTCCTGCTTTGTGAACAATTTTAGCAATGCGGTCAGTGTCTCTCCATGCTGATGTACCTGGGAGACATCTGACCATTACCCCTGGCTGGAGATGGTTATCAACTCCCCGAATCATGGAGTCTCCTATGATCAGACGTTTTTTGGATTTCCTTTTTGCTTTTTTTGTTTTGGTTCCTGATTTGGGTGAGTTTTGTTGTGCTAGCTCCTGTGCTGCAGTGTCCTGCTCTGCAGTGTCTTCTGCCACTTTGTTTGATTTCAGAGATAGAGGCAGATACCTATTTGTAATGTTTGTATGGTTATTGGAGGTAATATGTTGGAGAGCAGAGAGTGATAGGGCACCCGATTTGCCCCTCCTAACCACCTGCCAACCTCCTGGACCAACTACCCTCTGCGGTCGAGGTTTTTCTGTTGGATGTTGGGGAAATGATGGGTGGTTCTTATAATGTATTTCCTCTTGAATATGAAATTTGAGGCGTGCAATCTCTGCCCGTGCTGCCCGGAGCTGAGCCCTAAGATCTCCAAAGGCACAGCATGTAGGACAGTGTCCTAAATCCTGTAAGACTGTCCTTCTGAAAATTGTTCCACAGTACCTGCAGTTAATGATATCCATTCCAGATAAGTTGCTGGGTTTATAACCTAGTCAGACTAATTAGAAGGAAAAAAAAAGGGAAAAATGCAAGTAATGGTTTGATTGTGTTTTGTTTAACTTGTTATAACAAGTTAAATTACTAGTGCCCCTGTAAATGAGCTCACCTTGTGGAGGCCCCACTGATCCACCCCTTCCTGCTCTGCCACAGGAAATGTCACAACTGTGGTACCCTACAAAAGGAGTGTAGTGTGGGGTGGGTGGCTGGGCCCTTCCCCTGCCGAAAAAGAAGAACCACGGACGAAAGAACAAGGAGGTAAGAGCAGAAACAATCAGTCAACAACAAATGCAGTAACCCTGAAAGCTTATCCTAATGTTAGATAAAACTGTAAAACCTGTAAAGCACCACCTGTAATAATTTCAGAGAAGATATATGCTGTAAGAAACACTTTGCTACAGAGAAAAATAAAACAATGAAATGTTAGCAACAAACAGTAGCAATCCCTGTGAGTAAAAAATAAAAACAACACCACACAGTAAATCTGCTTAGCCAAAATAAGTCTTAATCCTTTTCCCTTGCTCTGGTAAGTTTCTCTACTCTGCCTTTCAAGCAGTCTTAGAAGGAAAGAGCTCAGATGAAGCTAGGTGCCTTGGCCAGCAAACCAAGTCTTCTACATTCTGGAGTTAGTTTTTTAAGCTGAATGCCAGAAATACATTTTCAGGGCAGCCTAGAACTCAGGCTAACCAGGTTAGGGAGATGAGCCACTGACACACATCCTCTGTATGAGAACAGCAAGACTTTCATGACTTCTGCAACCGCAGCTGGAACTCGTGCTGCAGGCTGCAGTGATAATAGTGAGCCACAATTTCCCTGGTGTCTAGTGGCACCCCCCCATTGCTGTCCCTGCATTTATGTAATGGTGCCCTGGTGTCTAGTTGAACCCCCACCCTCCAATTGATATCCTGCAATGAATTAATCTTTCTCTGGTGTCTAGTAGCACCCCCACGGCCCCACCACCCCAATCCCTATCCCTGTTGTTTATTGATCTATCCCTGGTGTCTAGTGGCACCCCCCCCCCCGATGTCTGTCCCTGTTGTTTATTTATTTTTCCCCATGTCTAATGGAATCCCCTGCCTTTCGACCATGATACCTGTAGTTTAGTAATCTTTCCCTGGTGCTAGAACACGAATACCACTCCACTTCAGCAACCTATATCAGATAAACAATTAGTAACAGTCAGAGAAAGGAATTACTGGCACCAGGTTTCGGAATCACTCAGAAAACTTAAACTTTATTCAGTGTACGAAAACATCCAGTGGTGCACGAACATCCCTTACCAGTTTTGCCTTCCTGGCCTTGTTAAAAGGATATAGAAGGTTAGCCAGCTAGGGTTTTTAAAAAGACTTGTGACTAATGATACAGAATGTGGTTCCTGCAGGTGCTGGGCATCACTTATTTACATATAATTAGCTAAGAGCTAACAAGGTAAAAGGCTCTTTCAGGGAGAATGGGCATAACTTTTGTTTTGTTTATTTAGTATGCTTTTTTCATGGACTGGCCCCCATCAGCCCTACCCCGCACCCAGCTCTCAAGGTCAAACCCCACCAGGGATACACTCTGGATCACCCTGCAGAGAAGGGCCATGGGAGGGAGCCCAACCACCCGGTGGATGATGGGATACAGCCCCGGGATGCTTCCGCCCTGGGGTTGTGCTTGGCTTACCCCCTAGGGCGGGACCTTCAGGAAAGGGCTTACCCTCCCAGCGGAAGATGGGATCCATCCCCAGTGGTGCTGTGGGCAGTGGCACCTGACCTGCAGCACGAGGTGGGTGGCATCCTGCTCGACTGGATGGTTTTCTTGGTAGTACTCCCCAGGAGGCAGGGCATGCAATGATGTCATGGCATGAATGCGTATGTCTGTCCCTGCCTCCTTAGCTAGTGTAGACACTGGTCTCTGCTACCACCGCTGGCCTCCACCAGAGGTCACTGTTTTGCTGGTCACTTGCCCCCCCCCCCCCGGAGTAGGAGAGCAATCCTTAGGATGCTCAAACCTTCCCTTGGTCAGCCCTCTCACTCCCAAGAGCATTCCCAAACTTGGGTAGCCAGCACCATGAGCAGAAACCCAACTGCTGTGTTAGCAGGCCAGTCCCCAGAATAGGCATAACGTGATCAAAGCACAACTAATAATTCAGCGTATCTAGTGATTCAGTAGCATACAATCACAAACACAAATTAAATTAATCATGCATAGTTAAAATAGCAACCAAAAGCCAGTTCCATGGCTACACTAAAATGAGACAGGTTACTTGCCACTCTCCCTATGGCAGGCTGATTTCTTCTGCTCATTAAATGTATTATGCACAGTATGCCATATGCTGAAACCTGGAAAGCAAAATCAGAGAGAAGAAGAGTTTTAAAAGCCGTCAGAATTAAAGGCATAGTGCCAAAACAGTCAAGCTCTCCTTTTTCTTTTGATCAAATACATGACATCCACCCTGTCATTTAATGCTGGTGAGTACTGGCCCCTCAATTGCACTATCTATAAAGCTTCTGTCATTAACAACAGTGCCTCAGCGTCACCACCCCATCCCCAACCCCATTTATCCATTTTCAATGCCACAGAATTTGAATTTTTGGCTCCCAGAATCAGGTTGTCTCTTAACGTGCACTGCCTTTGCATTATTTTCATCACCTTTGAGTATTGCCGTCATACTCACTATTAAGGAGTTTAAAGGTACGGGAGGTCATTCCTATATAAAACACTCCACAATTGCATGTGGCTAGATACACAACATTAACAGATTCACAATTAATGAAGCTCCTAATTTCATATGTTTTCCTAGCATTACAGTGTGTGAAATGATCTATTGTATCCATAACCATGCAGTATTTACAACGGCCACATTTATGGTTACCCTTTTGTAAACTTGGTAGTCATGTGCCAGGCTTTTCAGGACAAGACTGTAAGCTGTGTGTAAGACTACCTGCTAGGTTGTGAGCCCTCTTAAGTGTAGCCCAGGTGCCATGTGCCAGTGGGCTACTACCTTTGCCTTTGGCCCTGTAACAGGTTTATGGGCCTGGGTCCTGCTACGATGGTGTTCAGGGGTCCTATCCCAAAGATAATAAAAATAGTGTAGTGCCTCCACCCAGGGAGAATTGGAAGTGGGTTCGGTGACTAGCTAGCACAGTCCCCTGGGATGCTGCACCTATCCACCTCCCCTACCAACCACCCCACACACTGGATACCCAACAATTTAGCACTACCATAAACCATGAACAGTAATGCTTTGACAGACTCAGAGAATTCCTGCACACACAATTTCAAATGGTAAACCACAGCTTTATTTGGGGTAAGGACTAGGGAAGGGGGTACCGGAACAAAGGAAGGCTGTGGATATAAAAAAAAAAATGGTTAATGAAATAGGCAACAATAAAAAACATTGGGGCCCACAGGCCAAACCCACCCCCACTGATACCAGTGTCCCCAGATGTTCTTAGGGGTACCCATTAGGTGCAGGCCTGGTATGGTGCTATGGGTTGGCCTGCTGTTGGGGCCCTGTATATATTTGAGAAAATACTTGATTGTAAGAAAAACACCACCAATTCCCTTTGGGTTTTCTTTTCAGGAACCAGGTCCTGGATACTCACGGTTTGTTGACCTTAAAACCCTGGAGGATGGAGCTCCTGGCTCAGAGCAGCCAGGCAGACATGGGCTAGCCAGGATCCCTCTGACAGGATGGAACTTGCTCTAGGATCTTGCAACTGGTTATTTTGATTGTAGTTCTGGCCGCTTGTCACATTCAAGTCACTTCTGGCCCATTGCAGAGTACTGTGGCAGGACAACACCAACCCCAGAAGGCCCAGACCTGGGAGTGGCTCCACAACCCAGCTCCCCCGATGGGTTGCAGGTGCTCTAGCATCCCAGCAAGCACCGGTGACCTCCTGAGACAGAAAGTCCCACTTGGGAGGGGTTAGCAGGCTCCCTCCCTAGCTCTGGGTGAGGACTCCCAAATGGTGGGGTTCCTCTTGCAGTGCCTGCACTGAGTTCTAAGCAGAAAAGGTTTACAGGCAGTCACTCCAAGAAAGTCCAGTGTCAGTTGTAGTGGGTGCTAGCCTCATTTCCAAGAAGCGCAGGTGCAATCCAACAAGGGACTCCCAGAACAACAAACCCCATGCACACCAGTTCACTCTTTACAGTTAAGCAGTGTCCACAACCTTTCCTTCGGCTGCAGCTGGGCTTCAGCTCTCAGCCACCAGCCACTTTCACCAGTTCCCTCAGGACATGTACAACACCTGGCTAGCACCCTGATGTCCAGAGATGCTTTGCTTCGAATAAATTTCAATCTCAGTCCCACACAAGCAAACAACCTCTCAGCGGTAACTGTAGCACTCAGGTAATTCACACAGTCCTCTCAGCCAGTTCAACTTCTAGGCAGGGTTTCTGCAGCATTTATTTTCTCCCAACAATAAGCAAGCAGTTTTTCAATACCTGGGGAATCAGGATTACAGTTCAGTCTCTTTCTCTCTTCCCCCTCTCAATCTGATTCTGCAACACAGCAATCACTAATTGTGCAACACAGCAATCTCCACATAGGGCCTGGGTAAGCCACTGATGTCCAAAGTCCACTCTCACAGGATTCTCCTGACTTGTACAGAGCCCAAAAACAGGCTGAAAAATTCCCAGAAAGTCCACACAGTTTCAGCCAAAAATCCAGTGTTCTGATTGGATGAATGAGCCTATCAATAATCGATATACAAAGAGATCAATATTTCCTGCTTGTTTATTGGGGCATGATCTAGGTGCCAGAATTAGTCCCCTTCTTTTCCCAGGAGTCCCTTTATCACAGTTTTAGGTGCCTAGATCACTAACTGGCTGCTACATTGGGGTCAAAATGTTAGCAAGATGTCAGCCTCCAGTCTGTTTAAGTCAATGCACTACAGTTCCTCACCTTCTGAGGTCTGATGTAGCCCAACACAATATTGTATTTTCTGTCCAGCTCCTCTAACTTGTAGCCCCAACTGTCCTCTTTCAAATGAGCCCACACTTGTACACTTAGCCCCAGTACATGTTCTGTCACTGCCGCCAAAACTCAGTCCCCCCAGACAGCAGGCAGCAGCTCATTAATATTCATACAGGGCTCTTTAGTATGTATTTAGTATTTAGTACTTTATGCCCCGATTCAAAACTTTTTAGTTAAAATCTACAGGGGCCTTTTACTAACCCATCTGAGATCACTGATCCCCATTTAGCTAAGGATGAGAACCCGAGACCACCAGACACCCTCTGGAATGACTGCAAGAATGACGGTCAGTGAATCAAATGCGCCCTTTGTGCATGCGCAGTCACCTGCTGCTAAGAAGTGCCACAGAATGCAGTGGGCAGACTGTGATTACGTTTCAAACCCAGACTGGGCAAAAATAGCATACGGGGCTGCTTGGGGGAAATAGGGACACCAGAGGACTTAGGCAGCAGGCAGGAAGTGCCGGAAAAGACATGGGGATGCCAGCAGCAGATGGGAGGAAACGGGAGATAGGCAATTAAGGTAAGCCCCCAAAAGGGGATTACATAAGGATAAAACATGGTGTATTGGTGCAGAAGTTACATAAAACTGGGTCTGATGGTTACCCTTAGGTAAACTTAGTAGCCAAGTGCCAGGCTTTTCAGGACAGGACTGTAAGCTGTGTGTCAGACTACCTGCTAGGATGTGAACCCTCTTAAAGGTAAAGCGTGGTAGATTTGATTTGATTTGATAAAAAATGTATTTTTATATAGGATGCAAATTGTTGGGGTTTCATCCCCATTTACAACAATGTCCTATGGTATGACAATTATACAAAACATAATATACAATACATACAATCATACAGTACATTAAAAATGTAGCTATAACATTGACAAATCGTGTTCAAATGTTTATCCAACTGTTTTTTGAAAGCAGTCATGTTAAGAATCAATTTTAACTCATATGGAAGATTGTCCTAATAAGAAGCCAAACTATTTTGCAAAGTAAGATGACCAGATCTGTTGTGGGTTCTTTTCTGGGGGATTGGGACAGCCATTACATAAAACTGGGTCTGATTTTATTATACCCCAGTTTTTAGTAATAATACTTCTGATGGCCGAGGACTGATGACCATAGGTGCTGACAAAATTTACTGGCTATTCTACATGTGGCTGTCTATCCTTCTGTACCAGTAGCCATTTTCAGTTGATGGAACCCATCTCACTGTCTGCTGGTCCAGTAACTCGGGTCTGTACTCCCTTTGCTGGAATCTATCCCTCACAATGTTTCTTCATTCTTGATAGTCCCACTCCTCAGTGTAGTTCCTCTTGACTCTTAGATACTAGGATTAAGGGATGTTGTTAATCACATGCCTAGGGTGGCAGCTGGTCATATGCTGTAGTGTGTTCTGATCCATAGGCTTATGGTAAATAATTGTTTTAATGGTGCCATCCATTTTCTTGCTTATAGCCAAGTCTAGGAAATGCACCTCCTTCAGGTCTGCATGGATGGTGAATCTGAGGTTAGTATTTATGCTTTCCAACCAGTTCACAAATTCATCCAGCTCCACCCTACTGCCCTTCTGTACCATGAGTATATTATCTGTATAATGCCTCTAAAGGTCAATACTATGGTAAGAGGATTGACCACGGGGCTATAGACCATTTCACTCTCCCAGTAGCCAATATACAGGTTCACATAATTGGGGGCAAAGATTTCCCCCATAGTAGTACCCTTAACTTCCAGGTAGAAGAAGTCTTGAAACATGAACACATTATACTGTAGAACCACATGGTCATATTCACATAGGAAATCACCAACCCAGGCTCAAAATCAGTGCCAGCCTCCAATCAATACACAAGACCTTGAATACCCTCTCTGAGGGGTATGTTGTTGTATAAGAAGGCCTCAGTATCAAGAGAGACCAACCACCAATCCTGTTCAAGACGTAAATCATCCCAAATCCCGAAAACCTGCGTAATGTCTTTCAGATACGAGCGTAGCATTGAGACCAAACCCTTTATATGTACATCAATATACTGTGATAAGGGCTCCAAAAGACTGCCTTCCTCAGATACTATAGGGCACCCTGTGGCATCTACCAAACTTTTATGCACTTTTGGTAATGTATAAAAACAGACTCTAATAGAGTGTTCCACTGAAAAAAATCAAAAGTGGCTTTAGTAATTAAACCATTTCCCGGCGGCTAGTGGAGCCAGGCCAGGGCATGTAAAGGAGCGCTTCATCAGCAGGAGGAGCCAGAGCTGCATCAGCAGCAAGAGGGACAGAAAAGCAGGCATTCCCGGCAGTTGCAGTCAGCGGCAGACCAGGGGTTTGTCAGGGAGGAGCGGCGGACCAATCAGCAGCAAGGGCGTGACGTTTTGAAATCTCGGCTGGGCTATAAAGGTAGGCCCAGCTGCTTTAAACATACAGAGAGGAGCTGTAATTTCATCAGAGCAGGAGGATTTGGAGTGGCACCAGAGCAATTTCCCGGCAGCTAGTGGAGCCAGGCCAGGGCGTACAAAGGAGCACTTCATCGGCGGGAGGAGCCAGAGCTGCATCGGCAGCAAGAGGGGCAGAAGAGCAGGCATTCCCAGTGGCTGCAGTCGGTGGCAGGCCAGGGGTTTATCAGGGAGGAGTGGTGGTCCAATCAGCAAAGGGCATGAAGCTTTGAAATCTCAGCTGGGTTATAAGGTAGACCCAGCAAGCACTGCTTTATACAGAGGAGCTGTAATTCATCCCACCACCCACCCTGGTCCCGACCTCGTAAATGGATGGTGGAGAGGTGCCAAGGGGGAGGAGTGGCCTGACTTTTGACTTTCGAAGATTAACTACCAATGATCTCATCAGGCAAGGGTACAGGTACTAGGGCAGATCGGATCAGGGAGTGGAAACAGTGGCTCAGAGGGGCAGATCATTGGTGGGAACTGAAACCACTAAGGGAACAAGTAAATTAGGGTAGCCCTGATCAGGGTGAGGACACTGAAGTGCTGAACTTTCCAGAACTTTTGAACTTTGAGAACTGGTGTAAATTGTAGGTAACGTATTGTATGTATGAAATTGCTAGCTGAAAGTATTGAAATTTGAGTGTGGGGCTTGACCAAAAGTACATGATATGATAGGGAAGGGACCTCAAGACATGAGAGCAGGCCTGTTTGGGAGGGTGGTTGGGTGCACAGGGTGTGGGACGGCCATGGTACTGAACTGGGCTTGGGAGTTTGGGGGTTGTCCAGTGTGCCACCAGTTGGCAAAACTCAGGGAGGAGATGGAAGAAATTTGGAGACAGCTAGTGGAATGGAAAAATAGGGGGCACAGGGGGCCTGCAAAACTATGCCAGGCACTGAAACCTCTGGCACAAGGAGAGGAAATAGAAGTACTCTGGGGGAACAGGGGCATCCTGGCAGGGGGAGCCCAGAATGGGGGAGGGTCCAGAAAATCAGGCAGGGGCATGGGGTTGACAAGGGAGATCCAAGAGGGAGGGATAGTAATGGTAGGGTCAGTCTGTAGCTAGGGGGAGTGGGGGCCTTGGACGCCGCAGAAAGGCACAGAGTGGAGTTGTAAGAGTGGGACCTGGGAAGCCCGTAAACAAACCGCAAGGACAGGGAAGGGAGAAAACTGAGTGGGAACAAACCAGGCAGGAAGCAGGCATGCAGGGGATGGAGGCTTTGGCAGAAAGGGCTAAGAAAATGGGGCATGGACCAGAAAGGAAGCAGAGGGAGGGTGGCAGATCTAGGCTAAACTTCATAAAAATTGTACTGTTGAACCCTATCCTGTCTTCTTTTTCTTCCACTTTAAAACTTCTGTTGCAACAGTACCCTCTTATCTCTTCTACTTTTAAGTACTTTTTTTCTATTATCCTAGGTAGGCCACCTAGGATGAAACTGTACTATTTGCTTCTGTACTTCATTTCTATTCTCTAGCTCTGTCTAAAACTTTTACTTTTGGTTCATACAGCACTCCCCAGCCCCAACTCCTAGGTGCAAGGAGTTAGCAAAACAGATGCTGTACAGTATGAAAAGAGGATTGTGTCCTTGGACGTAATAAAGTAATGAAGACTACCAAATAAAAGTCTTCTGGTTTCTGAGTTAAAGAAAACGAATGCATAAACGTCTTCTGGGTAAATAAGGCAGGATCCTGGAGGCATGTTAGAGGCACCCCTGTCTTAAAGCAGCATGCAAACATTTAACAGAAGTAAAAGCAAAGCATGCAAAATGAACATTAGATGCATGAGGACTTGCAGAAAAAAAAGGGGTAACACTATAAAATGGAATTAAGTTAAGCTCTCTGTAATACTGTACACCCAGAATTAAAGCAGCTTGTATCTGTTTAAAGAAAAACTATTTTGTTTTAACAAGTGACTCCAGTTTAATCAGGTAGAAATGCTTACCTGGTCACTCAGGAAAATAGAAGGCCTCCTCCTTTTCTGAGTTGCTGATCTTTGAATGGGTATTCCTGAGGGATCATCGCTCTCTACTGTCCCCTTTCTATATGTTCACCTAATAAGCCCCTGTCACTCAGATGGTTACTAAGCATATTACCTTTGGGTTGCTAGGTAATTAACAGTCTAATTAACCCTGAAATAGGAATACAAGTTTTGTTTATCAGCCTGCTGTATAAATGGGAACAGTAAGAGAATGGTATTTATCTAAGTAATGGTTTTAGGTCACATTTAGATACCTAACCTATTCTAAAGCATTGTATTTGTGTTAAGTGTGTTAAGGGTCTAGTCAGGTGACCTTGTCCAGGGAGTATAAATACCTCCCATATCTGTTCTTTAGGCAGATGAGCCTCGGAAGTGAGACTGGGAGGTCTACAGTGAGAGTACTGTAAATACAGAAGTAAACAGACCATAGCTATTCTGTGGTCTTTGACTGTGTATTGGAAATTGCCAGAAACCACTGAGGGAAAAAGTGGTCATTGACATTGCAACTTATTTTTCTTTATTTTTGATTGTTTTTGGTTTTCTGACTTTTTGTAAATAAACGTTACATTCCTGTGTGTTTTTAATCTTGAAATATTGCCTTGTCTGAATTATTTCCCACACCCTGTGACAGGGGGTTAATCCAAATGAGCAAGGCACATGGGATGGTAGAACCATACAAGAGCCAGCAAACCCGGTTTTGGGGCAGAGAGATGAGCAAGATGGGGAGAGGAGGTCTCAAAAAAATTCAGAGTGGGAAGAAAGCTGCACTGAAAAACCTGTGAAGCAGAAAGGGGACCAAGAAAATGAGCAGGGAGGAGGAGGAGGGCTCAAGAAGTTTCGGGGGATAGCAAGGGTAAGGAGGGGAAAACTTGGGAAAGAGGAGGAGAATGGCAACAGTGAGAGGTGCCCAAAAGGAGAAAGGGGATAGAGTCTTAATAGTGGAGGATTCTATTATAAAAGGAGTTACATGGGGAGAAGGGGGATAAAATATAGGTGGAGTGCCTGCCAGGCATGATGGCAGCCAAAGTCGTCATTGGATCCCCTCAAGGGGGAAGGAAATAGTTGAGAAAACACATCTGATCTTCCACCTAGGCACAAATGACCTTACAAAGACTAGTGTGATGGAGGTGCAGGCAAGGTTTATGGCACTGGCTAGGTTCTGCAGCAACTTGGACTATAAATCCCTGTCTATCTCTGAGGTGCTGCCAGTACCAAGGGCCAGTAAGGAGGTGAGGCAGAATATTGTGGAGTTCAATAGTTGGCTTACAGGTTGGTGTGGTCAGCAGGGGTATGGAGTGATAGGAGATTGGGGTTCAACATGGAATGTCAAGAGCCTATATGCCCCAGATAGACTGCACCTAAATGGGGAAGGGAAAGCAGTGCTCAGATGCAAACTGGACCATTATGTTTGCGAACACTGCCAATTAAACTAAACCTGGGGGGGAGAGGGCAGGGGGAAGCCATGTTGATAAGGCAAGAGGCAACAGGGGAGCAAAAAGACATACCCACACAGCTAAAGGTTAAGGGGGCAGAATATATAGGACAGGAGGAAAGAGGGGGGTGGAAGGTCATGTGTGTAAACACCAGAAGTCTGGGCAGCAAGATCCCAGATCTAACAGCAAAAATGGTGGAAGAAGGCCTTGATATTGTGGGGGTAACAGAAACATGGTGTCACCAGGAGCAGGGATGGGAAATGGAGATATCAGGGTACAAATTGTTCAGGAGGGACAGGGTGGAAAAGAGAGGTGGGGGGGGGGGTTGCACTCTACCTAAAGGAGAGTATCAAGTCTTCAGAATTGCAGGGTAGGTGGGGAAAGGATGAAGGACTCTGGGACTCGGAGGTGGGGAAAGGGGAGACAGTGCGTATAGGGGTGGTTTACAGGCCCCCAGCACAGCAGGAATCTGTGGATAGAAGCATGGCGGATAAGTTCATGAGAATGGCAGCAAGGGGGGAAGTGGTGCTGATGGGGGACCTAAACCTACCAGATGTAGACTGGGACACCCTTTCTGCTGCTTCAAACAGCAGCAGGGAAATATTGGACTCCCTGCAAATGGCCCTCCTGAATCAACTGGTCAGGGAGCCTACCAGGGCAGGAGCAACCCTTGATCTAGTTCTGACAAATGGGGATAGGGTAGGAGGTGTATCAGTGGGGGAACATCTTGGTACGAGTGACCACAACACGGTCAGGTTTACAATCAGGAACACTGTGGCTGTTCACCTGTCTGGGTTGGGGGTGCTGGATTTCAAGAGGGCAAACTTTTGGAGAATGGGGGAAATGGTGGACAGGGCCTTGGAAGCAGGGGAGGAGTTGACAGAGGTGGAGGAAATGTGGGGGAAGATAAGAGAAGCTATTGTAAAGGCCACTGACATCTGTGCCAAGAGAGCAAGTAAAAATAAGAGGAGGAGGACGCCTCTGTGGTACAGTAGGAAGGTAGCAGAAAAGGTAAAGGCAAAAAGGAAGGCCTTCAGAAAGTTCAAGGCTACACAAGCAGAGGTGGACTGGGGAAAATACCAGGTGAGCCAGAGAGAAGCCAGGGTAGAGGTAAGGAGGGCAAAGGCACAGACAGAGGAGCGCATAGCTAGAGGGGTCAAAAGGGATAAGTCATTCTTACAGTACGTGAGTGAAAAGAGGAAGACTAGGCAGGGAATACTCCAGTTAAAAACAAACGAGGGAGAGTTGCTACAAAGGGACAGAGAGAAAGTGGACCTGCTAAATAGCTATTTTTGCTCCTGGTTCACTAGGGAGGAAGACGGTGAAGGCAGCAGGGCAGGAAAAGTAATGGCAGGGGAGGAGGAAGAGGATATGAGGTCATTCCTCGTGGAGGAGATTTTGGGAGAACTAGGCTGCATCAGGGTGGACAAGTCAATGGGGCTGGATGGGGTGCACCCAAGAGTATTAAGGGAACTAAAGGAAATAGTGGCAGTGCCATTGACTGAACTTTCCAATCAGTCCTTGCAGACTAGGGTGGTGCCGGAAGACTGGAGGCAGGCAAATGTGGTCCCACTGCATAAGGAGGGAGGGAGGGAGGGAGGAAGTGGGAAATTGCAGGCCCGTGAGCTTGACATCGGTGGTAGGCAAGCTCATAGAGAAGCTAATAAAAGGCAGGATCACCATCTACCTCAAAGAAAGCGACCTGATGGATCCAAGGCAACATGGTTTTACAAGGGGCAGATCCTGTCAAACAAATTTGATACAATTTTTTGATGGGATCACAAAGGAGCTGGATCAAGGGAGGGCGGTGGATGTGGTTTATCTGGATTTCAGGAAGGCTTTTGACTCCATGCCCCACAGGAGACTGCTGTATAAAATGTCAGGCCTGAGGCTGGGTCAGAGGGTGGTTGAATGGGTGGGAAGCTGGCTGGGGGACAGGAAGCAGAGGGTCATAATAAATGGGGTGGCATCAGAAGAGGGCAAGGTCACTAGTGGGGTCCCTCAGGGATCAGTGTTGGGGCCCCTACTATTCAATATATTTGTAGGGGACATAGTGGCGGGCCTTGAAAGGGGCGTGAGTCTGTTTGCAGATGATATTAAAATCTGCAATACGGTAGACACTCAGGATGGGGTAGAAAAAATGCAGAGAGATTTGGGGAGGCTTGAGGCATGGTCAAAGAGGTGGCAACTTTCATTCAACACAGAAAAGTGCAAGGTCATGCATCTTGGCTAAAGGAACCGGAAGGCAGGGTATTGCATGGAGGGCAGAGATCTGGAGGCCATGGAACAAAAAAGGGACCTGGGCATCACTATATCTGAGGACATGAAGGTGGAAAGGCAGTGTGGGAGAGCAGTGGCTGGGGTGGTGGAATGCTGGGATGCATCGGAAGGGGGATCACCAGTAGAAATAGAGCGGCCATAGTACTCTTGTACACCCATCTGGTTAGACCGCATTTGAAACACAGAGTCCAGTTCTGGAGGCCATACCTCAAAAAGTATGTGGGGAGGCTGGAGTGAGTTCAGAGGAGAGCAACAAAGATGGTAAAAGGGTTGAGCCACCTCTCCTATGAGGAAAGGTTGAGGGATCTGGACATGTACTCCCTGGAACAGAGGAGGGAGGTGGGGGACATGATGGAGACCTTCAGGTACCTTAAGGATATAAACAGGGTGGAAAGCATCTTCCAGATGAAGGAAAATCAGAGGATGAGGGGGCATGGCCTGCAGGTGGAGGGAGGGGCAGTTCAGGGGTAACATTAGGAAGTACTATTTTACAGAGAGAGTAGTGATTAAGTGGAACAGACTCCCGGAGGTGGTTGTTGGAGAAGAAACAGTGGAGGGATTTAAAAGGGCATGGGACAAACATAGCGGGGTGTTGAGGGTGGGGAGGGCAAGCCCAGGCAAATAGCTGGACAAATGGGCAGACTCGGTGGGCCTTGTTGGTCCTTTTCTGCCATCACACTTCTATGAAAGTGCATTAGAAAATAGATCATTTACTTGTTTTTAAAAGTCAGTGTAGGGTCAGATTTTAACAGTTTGTAGAACAGTTCATTGTTTAACTGTCTTCTGCATTCCATTTCATACTTCCGAGAGTCCATTACTACCACCATCAAGTGTGCACTGAAGTCTGCAAGGTCTAAATCCTGAAAACAAATTCCTAGATCTTGTGTGTGTGGGAAGTCCTCCAACCTGCACACGTCCAGGAGGAGAACTGAGCTCCTCAATGAAAAGTTTAAATGCTACATTGTTAGGCATTTAAACTAACCAAGCTGGGGGGCAGACTAGGACACAAGGGCAATGACTGTCCACCCCACAGACTAGCAGATGCTTCAGCAGGGACCAATTACAGAATGGGGAAAGGGAAAGAGTGGGCAGTAAGGGTCACATGGGAAGAGCGGGGGATGAGGGAGAAATACAATGACAGAGAAGGGGGCAGTAAGCTTTTGAGAGCAATGTCCACAACTACTTGAAGCTTAGGCAACAAGGTGGTAGACCTGTAGGCCACCATAGTGGAGGAGGACCTGGACATAGTGGCAATCACAGAGATCCTGGGCCAGTGAAATACCAGAACTGGGAGGCAGCAACACTAGGATATGCATTATTCAGGAGGGATAGAGTAGACATAAAAGGTGACAGAGTGGCATTTTATGTGATGGAAAATATTAAAGCCACAGGAATACAAAGGGTGGAGGGAGAAGCTGAGGTACTTTGGGTGGCACTGGAAATGAGAGAAGGGGCCACGATTTGAGCAGGGGTCATTTAAAGACCGCCTACCCAAAAAGAAGAAGTAGATAGAGAAATGATGGAAGAAATTAACAGAATGACCCGTAAGGGGGAGGCATTACTGATGGGGGATTTTAATTTACCAGATGTGTACTGGAGGATCCCAGTTGCATCAACAAGCAGAAGTAGGGAAGTTCTGGACTCATTGTAGGGGGTGTTCCTAAGGCAGCTTGTCAGTGAACCCACACAAGAGAATGCCATCCTTGACCTGGTATTGTCAAATGGAGACAATGTCATAAACGTTACAGTGGGAAGTCACCTAGGGACAGGTGATCACTGCATAGTGCAGTTTGGGATTAGAAGGGAGCGGGAAGTGTTTCACTCTAAAACAAAAGTCCTGTATTTCAGGAAGGCTGATTTCAAGAAGATGAGAGAGTGCATTGGGGAAGCACTGGCACAGTTAGGAGTGGTGGATGGGCTAGAGGAAAGGTGGACACAAATAAAAAAGACTATTGAGGAAGCAACAAACCTGTGCATAAGGCAGGTTACTAAGAACAGGAGAAGGAAAAGATCACTTTGTTTCTCCAAAAAGGTAGCATCAAAAAGGGTTGCCTTCAAGAGGTACAAAGCAAATCCAGATGGGGTACACCCAAGAATACTGAAGGAACTGAGGGCAGAAATAACTGCTCCCCTGACAGCCCTATTCAACCAGTCACTGGAAACGGCAGAGGTCCCAGGGGAATGGAGGAGGGTGGATGTAGTACTGATCCACAAGAGTGGAAATAAGGAGGAGGCAGGGAACTATAGACCAGTAAGCCTAACATCAGTGGTGGGAAAAATTATGGAAACATTAATAACAGAAAGGTTGGTGGAGTACATGACTGCAAATGGGTTGCAGGATCCGAGACAGCATGGGTTCACTAGAGGGAGATCATGTCAAACAAACCTAATAGACTTCTCTGGCTGGGTGACAAGAGTAGTGGATCGGGAGGGGCGGGGGATTGATGTAGCCTACCTGGATTTCAGAAAGGCCTTCAATACTATCCTACACAGAAAGTTAGTAAACAAGCTGAGTAGTCTAAGGGTGGGGTCAGAAGTAGTAAACTGTGTACAAAATTGGCTAAGTCAAAGGAGCCAGAGGGTAGTTATAAATGGGGCAAGTTCAGAAGAGGGAAGTAACTAGCGGGATGCCACAGGGGTCGGTTCTAGGACCATTACTCTTCAATTTCTTCATAGGTGACACTGTGGAGGGGCTGGGGGTAAGATGTGCCTGTTCGCAGACAACACAAAAATCGACAACAGAGTGGACACACCAGAGGGAGTGGACAGAATGAGGAATGACTTGAAAAAGCTATAATGGTCAAAAGTATGGCAGCTGGGCTTTAATGCTTAAAAGTGTAAAATTATGCATATACGTTACAGGAACCCGAGGGCAACACATCATCCAGAAGGAGAGATGATGGCAAAAACAAAGCAGGAAAGGGACCTCTGGGTTTGTGCATAGTAATCCTTAATTACGCATTTCACTAGTACTACCGCCCCCTCCTATAGTGCAGTAGTCCAATCACCAGGAGGGGTCAGTAGCACAGTGAAATGTGTAATTAAGGATTACTATGCGCAGCAGCCACTATTGGAGGAGGAATTATAATATAAAGAAATTCAAGTTACCTTATTTAAAGAACACTGGAACTTCAAGGATTTTGAAGAGAAACTTAAGGAAATAATTGATAAGCAGGAGGAGAAATTGAAAGCCCAGAAACTGAAGAAGTTCAAAAGGAATAAAAATGATTAACAGACTGATCAGGCTTTCAGTTGGGTAAAAAATAATCACAGGCAGAGATAGCACAGAGGCAGGAGCCCCAGACCCCAAAATCTATTTTGAAAAAAGAGAAGTCAGTCCTCCTCCTATTATAGTCTTCCACTAGTGGCTCTGAAAGTGACAAACAGGATGATTTTTTTGTACAAGGATGAGGAGTTACTGGATACCAATCCCAGCAGGAGTTAAAGAATTGCCAGCTTTCAGAGACCAGAGCAACAAGGATTAAAAGTTAAGAAGGGGTGGTAAGAACAGAAAAAGGAAACGGAGACACCGTTAACAAAGAAACAGAGAAATCAGTAGCAGACGTGAATGTAATTAATTTATCAGAAAGAACTCTCACTGACTCTGAAATTAACCTTCTGCAAAAAGGCCTCTCTTTTGTACTGACAAGTAATATTACCCAGTTTGATTTATTTTTGGACTTCAGACGTTTTACTAGGAATTTGAATCTCAAAGATTTGGTCCAAACATCGGAAAATGGAGCACACAGATGTGAACTCACAATGTGTGCAGGGAACAGAGGACCACATTTTGACTACAGGTCCAGAGGAACCATGTTTGGACACCAGGTTGGAGGACTTCCCATTCACACAAGACCTAGGAATTTGTTTTCAGGAGTTAGACCTTGCAGACTTCAGGGTACCTTCGACCTTTAACCCTACATACAATACAAGTGTACTGGCTTTTGAGAGAGTTCGTGAGGAGGAAGTTTGGAGCATTTTCAATACAGAAGGTGACCACCAAATGGTCAACAACCTTACCAAGAGGGAAAAAGAAGCCTAGGAGGTACTTAAAAAAGAGTACACTATCACCATCAAAAACGCTGATAAAAGAGGGTGGTGGTGGTAGTAATGGACTCCCGTAAGTATGAAATGGAATTCAAAAGTAGTTAAACAATTAACTGTTCTACAAACTGTTAAAAGGTGACCCAACAATGACTTAAAAAACAAGTAGATATTCTGATTTCTAATGCACTTGCAGATTGTATAATCACTAAAGTCACTTTGATTTTCTTTTAGTGGAACACTATATTAGAGCCTGTTTTTATACATTTCCAAAAGTACATGAAAGGTTGGTAGATCCCCTGGGGTGCCCAATAGTATCTGGGATAGGTAGTCTTTTGGACCCTTATCACAGTATATTGATGTACATATTAAGGGTTTGGTTTTAAAACTACGCTAGTATCAGAAAGATACTACACAGGTTTTGGGGATGTTGGATGATTTACAACTTGAACAGGATTGGTGGTTGGTCTCTCTTGATATTAAGGCCTTATACACCAACATACCCCACAGAGAGGGTATTCATGGTCTCATGTATTGGTTTGAGCTGGCACTGATTTTGAGCCTGGGTTGGTGGATTTCCTATGTGAATGTGACCATCTGGTTCTATAGTGCAATGTGTTCATGTTTCAAGACTTGTTCAGTCTGCAAGTTAAGGGTACTGCTATGGGTCAAGCTTTGCCCCCAATTATGCGAACCTGAATACTGGCTACTGGGAAAGAGAACTGGTCTATAGCCCTGAGGTCAATCCTTTTTACCATAGTGTCCTGTGAAGGCATTATAAAGATTTTATACTCATGGTATGGAAGGGCAGTAGGGTGGAGCTGGATGAATTTGTGAGCTGGTGGAGAGCACAAATTCTAATCTCAGATTCACCATCCATGCAGACCTGAAGGAGGTGCATTTCCAAGACTTGGCTACAAGAAAGAAAATGGATGACACCATTAAAACAAGTCTTTACTGTACACCTACGGATCGGAACACACTCCAGCATGCAACCAGCTGCCACCTTAGAGACGTAATTAACAACATCCCCAAATCCCAGTATCTGAGAGTCAGGAGGAACTGCAGTTAGGAGAGGGACTATCAAGAACAAAGAAACACGATGAGGGGTAGATTCCAACAAAGGGGGTACAGACCTGAGTTATTGGAACAGGTAGACAGTGAGGTGGATTCCACCAGCTGAGAAGGGCTATTGGAAAAGAAAGATAAACAGTCACAAGTAGAACAGCCAGTAAATTTTGTCAGCACCTATGGTCATCAGTCCTTGGCCATCAGAAGTATTGTTACTAAAAACTGGGGAATAATAAAATTAGACCCAGTTTTATGTAACATCTGCCCCAATCCACCACGCTTTACCTTTAACAGGGCTCACAACCAGGCAGATAGTCTAACACACAGCTTACAGTTTTGTCCTGAAAAGCTTGGCACTTGGCTACCAAGTTTACCTAAGGGTAACCATAAATACTGTATAGTTATGGATAAAATGGATCATTTCACAAGCTGTAATGCTAGGAAGACATATGAAATGTGAAGCTTCATTGATTGTGATTCTGTTAATGTTGTGTATCTAGCCACATACAGCTGCGGAGTGTTTTATATAGAAAAGACCACCTATACTTTTAAACTCCGTATTAGTGAGCATATGAGGGCAATTCTCAAAGGTGATGAAAATAATGCACTGGCAGTGCACATTAAGAGATAACCTGATTCTGAGAGCCATTAGTTCAAATTCTGAGGCATGTAAAAAGTACAAGTGGGCAAATGGGGGTGGGGGATGGTGTGGTGACCCTAAGGCACTGTTGTTAAGGAGGGAAGCTCTATGGATAGTGCAACTGGGGGGGGGGAGGCAGTACTTGCCAGGTTTAAAGGATAGGGTGAATGTCATGCATTTGATTAAAAGAAAAAGGAGAGCTTGACAATTTTGGCATTATGCCTTTAATTCTGACTGCTTTTAAAACTTTTCTTCTCTCTGTTTTTGCTTTCCAGGTTCTAACATGTAGCATACACAATACATTTAATGAGCAGAAGAAATCAGCCTGCCATAGGGAGGGCAGCAAGTAACCTGTCTCATTTTAGTGTAGCCGTGGGACTGGCTTTTTGTTGCTATTTTAACTATGCATGATTAATTTAATTTGTGTTTGTGACTGTATGCTACTAAATCACTAGATGCACTGAATTGCTAGTTGTGCTGTGATCAAGGTTTGCCTATTCTCCATAAGACAGCCTTTAAACTTGTTAGCTCTTAGCTAATTATTTGTAAATAATTGATGCCCAGCACCTGCAGGAACTACGTTCTGTGTGATTAGTCATGAATCTTTTTAAAAACACTAGCTGGCTAACCTCATGTATCCTCTTGACAAATCCAAGAGTGTGAAACCAGTCGGGGACATTTGTGTACCACTGGATGTTTTGGTACACTGAATAAAGTTTGTTTTCTGAGTGATTCTGAAACCTGGTGCTGGTAATTCCTTTCATTGACTAACCTTTCCCTGATGTCTAGTGGCACCCACCACCCTCCATTCATGATTCCCATAGTTCAGTGTTCTTTCCCTGGTATCTGGTGGCACCCGCCACCCTGCCATGATGATCCCTGTAGTTTATTGATCTTTCTCTGGTGTCTAGTGGCACCCCCCACCCTCCAATAGCCATTCTCGTAGTTTCTTCCTCTGGTGTCTAGTGGTACCGCTACCCTCAGATAGCCATCGCCATAGTTTTGTAATCGTTCCCTGGTGTCTAGTGGCATCCCCATCCCTCCCAGTGCTCACTGAATCAAAAATAAAGAAAACAGCCTGTTGATTTTTTTTTCAAACCTGCAAAAAAGAAAACGGTCCCTAGAAACACAGAAACATAGACTATCACAGCAGATAAGGACCACTTGACCCACCTAGTCTGCCCATTTCCCTACCTATTGGATAAGCTGCAGATCCTAGTTAACCAACAGCCTACTTCTTCCTACCTCCCATAAGAACCGCTTTATGTTTTTCCCATGCATTCTTGAAGTCCTCCACTGTTTTTGACCCCACAACTGCTTCAGGAAGGTTGTTCCATGCATCCACCAGCCTTTCTGTGAAAAAATGCTTCCTCACATTGCCCCCGAGCCATCCCCCCCCCATCTTCAGATTGTGTCCCCTTGTTCTTGCACATCTCTTTTTCTGAAAGATGCTACCCTCTTGGACTTTGTTGAATCCCTTGAGGTACTTGAAGGTATCTATCATGTTCCCCTCTCCCTCCTTTTCTCAAGGGTATACGTATTAAGGTCCTTTAGTTTCTCTTTGTATGGCTTCTGTTGCAGACCCTGCACCATTTTAGTTGCCCTCCTCTGGACTGCCTCCATCCAGTCTATGTCCTTGTGGAGATGGGGTCTTCAGAACTGCACACAGTACTCCAGATGGGGTCTCACCAACTGTCTGTACAGAGGGATAACAACTTCCTGTTTTTAACTGGTGATGCCTCTTCCTATATATCCTAGTATCCCCCCAGCCATCCCTACTGCCTTCTCACATTGCTTGCATACCTTTAGGTCATCTGATATGACTACCCCCAGGTCCCTCACTGATCAGACCCCCCATCCCCACCTCCCACTTAGCACCCATCACCCCACATCCCTCAGTACACCCCCACACATCTTTACTCATCTGAACAGGTCACAACGTGAAGATCCACTCTCTGATCAAGGGTACATCTTGCTGCTGGAAAGCCGACTGCAATACGAGAAACTAAGGTAAATGCTATTCAATGTATTTCAATGGGGTTTTCAACTTTGATGCATAACTTAGACATTTGTTGCATATTGTGACACCATTTTTTCAGCATAGCCTTTTGGGGACCCCACCTCATGAACAATATTGGTGGAATTATGCAAATCCTGCCCGAAAGGTGATTTTGTGGTTGCTTGTAGAAATCACCTTTCCGGTAGGATTTGAACATTTTCACCACCCTTGTTCATGAGGTGGGGTCATAGGATGGCTATGTTGCAAATTTGTGGTCAAAATATGTAAAAATCGCAAAGTTATGTACATGTATTGAAATTTTGATTCACTTACATGTAACTTTGCTAATTTTAAATATTCCAACCCCAAATTTACATGACTATTTTTTTACACTACCTCATGAATGTCACAGCTGTCATTTTTCAAATCCTGGCCAAAATGTGTTTTTGCACTTGTGGCACAGAATGAAGTTGTGGAGGTGTGGAATGACGTTTCAGTGGGGATTTGAAAATTCTAAGCACAGCATTCATGAGGTGGGTAATAGCAAGGTTATGCTGGCAGTTTGGTTAATGTTTTGGCTGATATGGAGGCACAAGGCCCTCTGAGCCCTGCACTTCCACTGCAGCATATATTTATGCACCTACAGTATGGAAGGATGGGAGTGCAGGACCCTCACAGGCAAATGCGGAATCTATTATACTATCTAAAAATTAAGGAAATTCATTGCAAAAAAAACCCTGCATTAATGCACCAGTTAAAGTAACTTAATGCCACCAAAGTAGGGAAATGTGGAGTTAGGGTTTCCCACCCACCCAAGAAGCAGAAAGAAAAAACATTAGGGTTTTGGGTCTCTGGAGTGTTGGTGAATCAGTGGGGGTTGTCAACCTTAATGCTCCCCCTCCCCCTGTGGCCCATGCATGAAGAAAGGAGATTATGTGTGATGTATGCTCATGGAATGGGGTGGGCATTAGGGTTGACAACCCACAATGAAGACCTCACCACTGATTCACCAAGTCTCCAAATACCCCAAACTCTAATGTTCTTTCCTTTTTCTTCTTGGAGGGATGGGGGCGTTAGGTTGGAAAACTCTAATGCCACAGTTCCCTATTTTTGTAGTGTTAAGTTACCCTAATGGGTGCATTAATGCAGGTTTTTTTTTGCAAAGAATGATATATATACAGTATATATATAATGTATAAATGTATACTGTGTGTATATATATATATATTGTTTAGATATAGCTAGATATATTCTTTGTAAAAAAATATGTTAATGCAGACATTAGGGTTGTAGAACACAAAGTGCACAAAGACAGGAGATGAAAAACATTAGGGATTTGGGTCTCTGGAGTATTGGTGAATCAGTGATGGGGTCTTACAAGAGCTTGTCAAACCTAATGCCCACCCTCCCCCCAGCCCGTAACCTCCTGTCCAAAGCACATGATACAGCTCCAACCTAGTGCCTCATAGTGATACAGTATGGCCAGTATTATCTGTCACAGCTTTCTTCATGCAGGGCCCTATGGGTCCTGTGTGAAAATATCACATTTGACCTCATCTGATCAGGGAAGGGGTGGGCATTGGGGTTGAAAACCCCAAGTATGACCACACCACTGGTTTGCCAATACTCCAGAGACTCAAATCCCAAATATTTTTCATTTCCCATCTTTGTGCACTTTGCATTCTACAACCCTAATGTCTGCATTAATGTATTTTTTTTGCAAAGAATTTCCCTTCTTCTTCTGATAGTTAAATTGTATCTTCATTTGCACAGGTACCTTTGAGACCTGCACAAAATGAGATGAATACAATACTGGAGACAGGTCTGAGCCAGTGCATGGGCCCAGCAGGCTCCAGCACACGTCAATATCTTGTGGTTGAGGTTCCGTGACCCACCACAGGATGTGGCATCTGTGCAAAACACTGCTCTGTCCCTACCCAGGCTGGTGCTGGTGCTGCATGCTACAGCTCCTTCCCCATCAGCCTTGTCCCATTAAACCAGCTCACTGAGTTCACACTCAAACTCAGCTCACTGGCATGGTAAGGCAGTGTGTTTCCTAGTGGTGCAATGTATATCCCTGCAAACAATGTTACTTAATACATTCTTTGTTTTTTAATATTTTGACCCCAAACTTTCAACATAGTCTTTCTATGAACCCACCTCATAAACTTCATAGGTGAAAATGTTCAGATTTGTGCTGAAATGGCATTCTGCCCCTCAGGTGTGAAAACACATTTCAGACAGGTTGAGAAAAATGACAGCTGTACTGTTCTTGATGTGGTGTGAAAAAATGGCTATGCTGAAAATTTGGACTCAAAATATTGAAAATTACCAAAGTTATGTGCGTGTGTAGAAAAATTTCAGTGAACACTCATAAAAGCCACTTTTAGGAATCTTTTCACCAAATTTTCTACATGGCCTTTTTGGGACCCCACCTCATGAACGCTGATGCTGAAATTTCATTTTTAGGTCCCAAAAGACGATTTTGCGCAGCAACTGCAAAATTACCTTTTGGGCTCCATTAATGAAATGACACTACCAGTGTTCATGAGGTAGGGTCCCAAAAGGTTATGTTGAAAATTTGGTGAAAAGAATCCTAAAAATGGCAAAGTTATGAATAAAGTTTCAAAACACCACTAAAATACATTATAAGGCATTTACCTTTATTCCTCAGTTCACGGTTTGGCTTTGAAGAGTGCAGATGTGTCTCAGTCAACAGAGGATGACAGCATACAACCCCAACAGGTAAGTATAGGGTAAGGGGGTGAGATGGTGGGTGCTCAGTGGGAGAGTTAAATGGGGGAGGGGGATGATGAAAAACAATTTCCATTTTTTCAGGTTAAAAAGGCAAAACAGACACTGTGGGGATTTTTTTTTTCTTTTGAGAGACAGAATAAAAAAAACAATTTCAGGACTCTGGGGTGGGCTTCCCAGTGTCCACACTGCTGAGGGGGTTGTGAATTCAGACACTGCCCCGATGTTGGCAGTGTTAGTAAAACAATGGGCTGGGGGGTATCCATCACCAATGGTGGGCATCCCAGTGTCGGATTATTATACATAAACACATTTAAAAAAAAACATAAATGCACTGCCACTAGGGATTGGGGTCTCTGGTATGTTTAAGACATGGCATAGTCAGGATGGCAGGACTATAATGAAAGTAGCCCCATCACTGACATGCGAGTCATGACACAGCCTGTTCCACTATATGTCACAGCTGTCATTTGTTAGTAAAAGACAGCTGTGTGGTATAATGCAACCAGCTGTTATCATACATTATATGGCACTTACCTTTATTCCTCAGTTCATGGTTTGGCTTTGAATGGTGCAGATGTGTCTCGATCCACAGAGGTTGACAGCATATGACCCCAGCAGGTAAGTATAGAGTAAGGGATGGTGGGTGCTTAGTGGGAGGGTCAGTATGGGGGGAAGGGGATGGCTGGGATGATGAGGGACAGTAATCTTTTTCTCAGGTTTAAAAGAAAGGACACTGTAGGGTGTTTTTTTTCTTTTGCAGAAACGGAGCAATAAATAAAACTATTTTGGGACACTAGGGGTGAGCTCCCCAGTGTCCACACTGCTGTGGGGATGTAAATGCTGACACAGGGATTGGGCCGCTGATGTCAGCACTGTCAGTAAAACAATGGGTCGGGGGGCATCCAACACTGGGGTGGGCATCCCGGTGTCAGATTTTTTTAAAAATTGATAAATAATAAAAATACTAAATAAAGAAATAAATAAGTATAGACACTGCCACTGAGGATTGGGGCTTCCAGTGTGCAGATAACAGTTTATTCAGTCACAGCACTGTTAAGATAGCAGTGCTATAATGATAGTAGCCCCATCCCTGACCTACAAGTCATGACAACAGCTGGTTGCACTATATGACACAGGTGTCATTTGTTAGTAAGCGACAGTTGTGTCATATAGTGCAACCAGCTGTTGTTGCAAAAATTCAGTTATGAATAGAACATTAATTGTTTGAACTGTGCATGCTCAGAAATGGAACATTTTCCTTAAATAATTTCAATTAGTCAGTCAATCTTTATTTTACCAGGTGAAACATCATTAAGAAGAACTAATTTCCAAGCTGGATCTGGACATACTAAAATTAATACAGTAGAAACATAGAATAAAATAATACAAAAATACAATAATCGAAGGATACAAACATACAATAGACATGTAAATATGTAGACAATAGTACAATTGGAGTCATCAGGTTAACATAGAATACACATGGGCATTTTCAGCTAGGGGATGATAATACATTCGGATAGAAACTGGGACGGGGCCGGAAAAGGAATGGGTTAAAGAAAGGAAGGGACAGACTGCAGAACTGAGAGGAAGTAAGGTAAGTTCTTAAGTCCTGTGGTTACAAGTTTTGGTAATGGCTCGTTTGAAGAGGATTTTGAATGTGGGCAGTTTTGGCAGGATGGCAGTTTGTTTAGTTTTCTGCAATTTGTTCCACAAGGAAGGGAGGGAATGGTTTATGGCCACTTTACCAAAGCAAGTTCTGACATTAGGAATAACAAGAGATATGTAAGAAAGGCTTTTCAATGCATAGCTTCCAGGAGAAAAAATTAGTAGACAATCAGAAATATATTGGGGTAGATTGTTTGTGATGGCTTAGAAGGTCCAGCTGGCTGCATTTCTGTGGTGCTTGTAGCTGAGTGAAGTCCAACCAACTAGTGCATATAGAGAGTAGTGATGGGTAGAATAGAGTGCTCCTGTAATAAATCTTAGGACCTGGTGATATAAGGTGTCAAGCTTTTTTAAGGCGGCGGAAGTGCTTTGACCATAAAGAATATCTGCGTAGTCCAATAAAGGGAGAAAGGTTGACTGGACAAGCCTGGTTTTTGCTTCCACTGTTAGTAAGTGCTTTATATGGAATAATATACGCAGTCTCTGCTTGAGCTTTTTTGTAAGTTCCTCGATATGATACGAAAAAGATAGTTTGCGGTCAATCCATACTCCCAGATATTTAAATTTGACCACAAATACTAGGGATTCACCAAGGATGGTGGAGATCTGGGGTGCAGCACTCAGGGATGTAGTATAAGGTGACTTGGAAGAAGAAGAGAAAAGCATAGCCTTTGCTTTTTTAGCATTTAGAAACAACTTTAGTTGCAACAGGTTTTTCTGCAGGTGGCTGAACTCGAGTTGAAGGTCTAGGCAGGTTTTCACAATGGATGAACTGAAGATATACAGAACTGTGTCATCAACGAATAGGTGATTGTATTCCAGAGTGTATATTATTTATATAAATTGTGAAGAGAAGTGGGCCTAGGATAGAGTCCTATGGTATGCCTCTTGGAAGGGTTTTTAGCAGGAAAAGGTCACCTTCAGCCTTTACCTGGTGGTAAGTGAGCTAGCAAGTAAACCACTTTAAGGCCATTTTACCCATTCCAGTGTTACGGAGGATGTCCAAGAGCAAGGCATGGTCCACTATGTTGAATGCCTTGCTCAAATCCAAGAACAGGGCACAAACATAGTGTTTGTTATCCAGGACATTCAACCAGTCATTGGTTACTTTGGTAAGTGTGGTGACCGTACTATGGTTCGATCTGAACCCAGACTGAAAAGGTGTAAGAAGATTACAAGTGTCTAGATAGTCCCTAATCTGCTGATTCACTCATTTTTCTAACAGTTTAGAAAGGATAGGAAGCAGAGAAATAGGCCTGTAGTTGTTAAGATCGCTAGGATCACCCAATTTAAAAAAAGGTATGACGTGCGGTTTTCCAAATTGTCGGAAGGGTACCCTGTGTGAGGGACAGATTAAAAAGGTGGGTAATGGGTACAGCTAGGATATGATGGCTTACTTTTAGGAAGAATGGATCAATAAGATTCACGCCTGCACTTTTTCTAGTGTCTAGTTTGAGGAGCAAGTCCTGCACCTGATTCAATGAGATTGGGGTAAATGAGAAGGCAGATTCGGTCCTAGAGGGTGCATGGAGAGAAGAGGCCTTATCCTGCCCACACAACTGGTTTTGTAAGTTGTTAGCTGCTGATGAATTGAAGGCCAGCCCTGCGATGGCAAAATGGTTATTTAGAAGATTTAAAATTTCATGCTTTTCTGTGTGAGTAGTATAACCAGTTGTAATTTTTGTGGGGAGTAAAAGGACCTACGTCTCTCAACCTCCTTGAGGGTCTTCCAAAATTGGGAAGAGCAGTTTGTAGCTGCATCTGATTTGTTAGTATAGTAACTAGCTTTTGCCATACTAGTAAGTTTTGCACACAGGTTTCTAGCTACTGTACATGAAAGACTACCCAATCGGAGGGGAGTTTGGTCTTTCAGGCCTTTTTCCAGAGGGCATCCCTATGGAGAAAAGTGGACTTAAGGCTGGCTGAGAACCACTATTAAAAAAACCACTAAACATTTGGACATATAAACAACAAAAGCACACAACTTGGACCAACCTCTATCAAACCTGACAGTTTCAGTTTTCAAAGCCTCCTATTTTTTGAGTTATCAGATGGCAAAAAAAGTCTTAACATTTTCAAAACGGAGACTTTGCAGTTTGTGTACCTCTGTAAATCTGCCCATACTGAACTGATCTACATACAATTTAAAAGATCAAGAGATCCTGGCACAGAGGCTATGCTTTCAAAATCTCATGTAAATTGGTTGAACGGAGGTGAAGTTATTAAGGTACAACAATTTGGGTTTAACATAGAAGTGCTTACTCAACCCTAATATACAGGCTTGGTTTTACATACATATATATATATATATATATATATATATATATATATATACACACATATATATATATATAGATAGATAGATAGATAGATAGATAGATAGATAGATAGATATTCATGGCAAAAAACTTTGTTAGTGCATCAGTTAGGGTTGTTCCACAGTGACAAATGCAAGGAAATTTAATGTTAGGTTGTCACCTGCATTCCGCTTCACCCGCCTCACCTACAGGACCGGGTATGCATTGGAGGACAACGGTCCTAACTCTCACCCCATTCCATTTGTAAACAAGTTGAGGTGGTGCAGTATAGAAGAATGGGGTGAGAGTTAGGACCAATGACCCCAATGCACACCCCGATGCCTTTTGGTGGGGGCGGGGTGGGTGTGGGGTGCAAGGGGTGGCAACCCTAACATCGAATTTCCTTGCTTTTGTCGCTGTGTAACAACCCTAACTGATGCATTAAACAAAGTTTTTTTGCCATGAATTTCCCTTCTTTTTGAGAATGTGCAATGTAAATAGTGGATGGAATGTGGTGGTGCGAGCGCGGTGCCCTTCGGTAACGGTAACGCACTTGGAAGCAGAAACAGTTATGGTAACAGCAAGGAGGATGCCAAAGGTAACAGTAACAGAAATGGAAGTGGAAACACAAGCATGTAAACAAATGCAAATCGTTACGTGCATGGTCACGGTAATGCAATTGGAAATGCAAACACTTACGGTAACAGCAACAATGATGCCAAAGGAAACAGAAATGCAAATGGAAGCGCATACGCAAATGCAAACGGCAGTGCACACGGTGCCGCAAAAGGAAACACAAACGCAAACAAAACCAGTAATGGAAACACAAATAGTAACAGTAACACAAATGCAGGTGCAAAGAGTAACGCACACAGTGATGTAAACGTTAATGCTAACGCAAATGGTCACAGAAAGGCAAGTGGAAATGCTAACTGTAACAGTAATGCAAACGCGCCCACTTTTTGTCCCCAAAAAGTGCATTCAGAAGCACAGTGAATACAAAGAATGTATGCATAATAATGTCCCTCGGAGCAGAAAGTGAACACTTGGAATACTAAATTGCTTATATCTCAGGGAACTGTACGACATAGAAAAAAATTTAAATCTCATATTATTTATGACTTTCCTGGCTAGTTTTTCACTTAGCCCCCTAGTGGGTGGAAGGCTAAGCATTTTTCTGATGAAAAGTCCGTATCTCGAAACGTTTTTGAGATTTGGGCCCCGAAAGGCACAGCGGACTCCGTAATGTTAGCCTATGGGGAAAATCATCAACTTCAGAGTGCCATAACTTTGCAGCCCTCGAATATTTTCTCACTAAAAGGCACATCTGTGGCATCTTGGCTTTCTTCCCACCAAATTTCAGCCCAAAAGACCAAACCGTTCTTTTGCAGGAGGGTGGCAAAGATTTCCTGTTTTTAGCATAGTGTCGCAAAGTAGTATCGTGATTTGCGACACATTCGCAAAAAAAATCACAAAAGTGTCACAAGTGCAACACTACTGTTTCAACAAATTTTAAAAACATATTTTTGGGGTGTTTAACCCCCCAAAAAAGACATGGCTAGCATCCTCAGGGCTCGACTAGGTGAACACAAAAAGAATTGTGTCCCTAAAGGGTCCCAAATTTAAATGCCAAGCATTTCTGTGACCACCAACTGAAAACAAGATGGCAGATTTGTGACTCTACAGGGGTCATTTGCGACACTAAAAACTGCATTTGCGACACTGTCGAATGTTTTGTTAACTTTTCCCATTGACTATAATGGGAAATTTGTTTTTTTTGAATAACTTTTGAACCGTTTACTATTTTTTCATGAAATCTTTGAAAGACACATTGAGGACCCTGGCTGCATGTTCCCTGAAGGTTTCGGACCGGTCACGCAGACCCTGTGATCCATCATACACTGGCAAAGTTATTAAGCTGCCAAATGTCAGAGTTTAACCTTAAATGGGGTACTCAACCCTTACTATAGTTAGCACTACCGTGCCACTATATATATATATATATATATATATATAGATGGCAAAAACTCTGTTTAATGCATCAGTTAAGGTTGTTCCACAGTGACAAAAAGGAGCGGTGTTAGGGTTGAAAGCCCCCTTGGACCCCCCAGCCCACCCTCCCAACTGGCATCGGATGCACATTGGGGTCATCTGCCCATACTCTCCCCATCATGTACGTAAAGAAGCAGAGGTATAGGAGAATGGGGTGAGAGTTAGGACCGTGACCCCAGTGCGTACCCCGATGCCGGTTGGGGGTGTGGGCTGGGGGGTCCAAGGGGGGTTTTCAACCCTAACACCAAATTTCCTCACTTTTGTTGCTGTGGAACAACCCTAACTGATACATTAAAAGGAGTTTTTTGCCTCTAATTTTCCGTCTTTTTGAGAATGAGGATGATAAATAGTGAATGGAATCAGTGGCGGGAGAGCAGAGCCTGCACTTGCACCACATTATGTCTTTTTACATAGTAACAGGAACTGTGAAGCAAACGCAAGTGGCAACAGTTATGCACATGGTAAAGCAAATGTAAATAGTAAAGCAAATGTTACTAGAAATGCAAGCGTAAAGTGACGCTGAAGCGAACAGTGATGCAAATGGACATGCAAGCGCATACGAAAATGCAACTGGTATCGCGCACAGTGATGGCACCAGTATGTTAACACAAATGTTAAGTGTTACAGCAAAAAGAACACCAAAGGTAACAGAAATAAAAACACGAACACAAACGTGTATGTAAACGCAAACCGTAACGTGCATGGTCACGTCACCGTAATTGTAAACACAAATGATAATGGTAACAGCAACAATAATGCCAAAGGAAACAGAAAAGCAAAAGGAAACGCAAGCACATATGGAACCACAAACTGTAATGCGCATGGGCACAGTAACACAATAGAAAACGCAAATGGTGACAGTTACAGCAACGAAGACGCAAAACGAAAGACAAAGGCAAATGCAAATGAAAGAGCTGTAATAAATGCAAATGGCAATGCACACAGTGATGCAAACTGAAAGTGCAAACACAAACAGTAATGGAAATGCAAATGGTAACAGTAACACAAATGCAAGCACAAATGAGAATGCAAAGGGTAACACACACAGTGGCGTAGACGGGAACGGTAATGCAAATGGGTACGTAAATGCAAGTGGAAACAGTAACTGTAATATTAACAGAAGTGCATATCCTGTTTTTCCCCAACAGCTGCATAGAGAAACACAGTATGTACAAAGAATGTATGCATAATAATGGGCCTCGGAGATGAAAATGAGGTGTTGGAATACTAAACTGCTTATATCTCAGTAACCGTATGGAAAAAAAAAAAATCACATGATTTTCCTATGCATTTCAAATTTCGACAACAATTCTGTATTTATCGTTTCCGAGATACGAGCCCTGAAAGGGGTGGCGGACGCCACCATGTTAGTCTATGGGAAAAACCACCAACTTCAGAGTACTTTAAATTGGCAGCTGTGCAGTATTCTTTCACCAAACCCCTAAAAGGCACATATGTGAGATGTTGGCTGCCTTCCCTCCAAATTTCAGCCCAAAAGACCAAACCGTTCTTTTGCAGCAGGGTGGCAAAGAACTCCTGTCATTTTGACCATAGTCTGGAAAAGTCGTGACGCAATTTGCTACAGTTTGCAAAATTTGCGTTATCCTGCAAAAGGACACTACTGTTTCCAGAATTTGAAAAACATATTTCTGGGATGTTTTACCACAAAATAAAGACATGGATAGCATCCTCAGGTTCCGACTAGGTGAACACAGAAAGAATTGTGTCCCTAGAGGGTCCCAATTTTAAATGCCAAGCATTCTTCTCATCACTAACTGAAAAAAAAATGCAGATTTGTGACACTACTAGGGCCATTTGTGACACTAAAAAGTGCATTTGTGACACTTTTGAACTTTTTGTTAACTTTTCCCATTGACTTGTAATGGGAACTTGTTTTTTGAATAACTTTTGAACCATTCAATATTTTTTCACAAAATTTTCAAAAGGCACATCAGGGACACCTGTCACACATTCTCTGAAGTTTTCAGACCAGTCACGCAAACCATGTGACCTGTAGGCGAGAGCAAAGACTTCGCAAAAAAACATAATTGCGCTTTTCGTTGTCACTTAACTCCGCAGCTGTATATCCAACCAGTATGACAGTTGGCAGATCCCAAGATCTACCATGCCCAATCGTAGATACCAAACTTCAGGCAAATCTATTGAATGGTGGCAAAGTTATTAAGGTGCAAATTTTCACCCTTTAACCTTAAAAGTGCTACTCAACCCTAACTATGGTAGCAGTACTGTGCTACCATAATATCTATATATATATATAGATAGATAGCATAGTGATGTGGTAGCAGCAGTTTGTATGTTAAACCTGAACTTTTGCACTTTAATAACTTTACAACTGTTCAACGGATTTGCACAAAATTTTGCATGCGCGGCATACTGGGTTAGATCCCCTGATGTGACAAGTTTTGTTCCAGTTGAATGTGTGGATTCTCAGATCGAGATAGTGAAAAAAACAATAAATTTGCCACTTTTTGCAGTTTTTTTCTCATCGTGCTGCACAGAGCTTGGTTGGAATTTTGATGTGAACTTTTTTATGGTATAAAGGGCTTAAGTCACAGAACAGGCCAGCATTTATGTGGTGAAAAAATATTGATCCTTTCAAAAGTTTTAGCATTTTTAAGTAACCATTATTTTCAGTGGGATTTTTATTTTTCAGGATAGCACGGTACGAACAAGGATTCTTATTCATCAGGGGCCAATCGTTGTTCGCGAGTTGCCAATCCTTGCTCGCTTGAAAAAATTCTTTATTCGTGAACCTCCACCTTGTTTTTTGATTTTGCCCCCCAAAAAAACTCTCATAACTCTGCCCAGGGGTGTCTGTTTGCCATATTTATGTATGATTTTTGCTTATTGGGAGTTGATGAGCTCTGCTTTTTGCTTTCCAATATTTGTATGCCCCTGGAAGGTTTTTTATAGTTTAAATCCTTGTTCATCACTTGCTAAATTCCTTGTTCACAAGTCTTTGTTCATCACTGGCGAACAAGGAAATTGGCTGACGAACAAGGATTCTCAGTCTAGCCATCTGGTCTGAAATTTTCACAACCAGATGGCCAGACCAGAAAATCCTTTTTCATCAACTGATTTCCTTGTTCACCAGTGATGAACAAGGATGGCAAACAAGAAATTTTCTGGTAAATAAAGATTTCAGTTTTGGCCATCTAGTCCTGCAAATGGAAATCCTTGTTCGTGAGCCAATTTCCTTGTTTGACAGTGATGAACAAGGATGACGAACAAGGACTTTTTTTGGTGAACAAGGTTTCTAGTTTTGGATATATGGTCAGGAAAAAGGATTTAGAGCCATTAAATAGAGTTACTTGGTAGGGGAAAGTATACTTTTTTTTGCCAGTAGTAATCTTTCTTTGCCAGTATAGTGTAGGATTGTTGGAAAAGTATTTTTGATGGACCCCGTGCTCTTACCATAAAATAAGGATATTATCATACTATCTCATTTGGACCCTGCACTCCTACCATAAAATAGGGCTACTGTTATACTATCTCAATGGAGAGATGGGAGCACAGGGTCCAAAGGACACTGCCCTCTAACTGTAAAATAAGGATACTGTTGTACTATCTCAAAAAATAAGGAAATAAATTGCAAAAAAACTTTGTTAATGCATCAGGGTTAAAGTGAGAAAAGTAGGGAAATGTGGTGTTAAGGTTTCCAGCACTAGTACTCCATTCCCCATCCTGCATATATCCACAGGAAGGGAGGAGGATCTATCTTGGGGCCTGTGAACCCTAACACTCACACCATTCAGCTATGCTGTACTCGTGTCGCCTAATTTTGTACTGGAATTGGGTGAGCGTTAGGATTCATGGACCCCAAGACAGACTTTCCTTCCTGCCTGTGGGTCTGTGCAGGGTTGGGAATTGGATGTTAGGGTTGGAAACCCTAATGCCACATTTCCCAACTTTTGTCACTTTAACCCTAACTGATGCATTAACAAGTTTTTTTGCAATATATATATATATATATAGAGAGAGAGAGAGAGAGAGAGAGAAGTAAAGATGTTAAATGTTCTTTGCAAAACACTACATTAATGCACTGGTTAGGGCTCAGCTTTATGCCACAAAAGTAGGGAAATGTGGCATTAGGGTTTCTGACCCCAAGTCCCCACCTCACCACCCAAGCAGCAAAAGAGCAAAACATTGGGGTTTTGGGACTCCATAGTCTTGGTTCAGTGGTGGGGTCTTCCTTGGAGTTGTCAACCCTAATGCCCGCCCCCATTACACTGAGCAAACAAGGTCAGACATGATCTCTTTTCTGCACGTGGGGACCACACGGCCCTGCATGAAGAAAGGTACAACAGATTCTGTTGGCAACATGTAGTAATACTTCTCTATGTTTGAAGAGTATCACTATGAGGCACTGATTTGGAGCTGTACTGTACCTTGTACTTCAAACAGGAGGCTACAGGTTGGAGGGCATGGGTGAGCATTAGAGTTGACAACCCCAAGGAAGACCCCACCACTGATTTGTCAAGACTCCAGAAACCCAAAACCTTAATTTATTTTTCTTTTGTTGCTTAGGGGTTGGTATGGGGAACATTTCCCTACTTTTGTGATGTAATTTGAACTCTGACTGGAACATTAATGCAGGTTTTTTTTTTCCAAAGATTTCCTTTCTTTTTGAGATAGTGAAATTGTAACCTCATTCACATAGGTCCCTTTGGGACATGCATGAACAGATGCAGATGCACAGGGCCCTCTGGGCCCTACATCAAGGAAACAGTCCATCTTTGGGGCCCTGCACTTCTGTGTGGCAATAGATGTCAAGGATTTTGGGGGCTGTCTAGCAAGCTGCAGATGGCCTGGCACTTCCAAATGGTTATAGATATAAAGACATGAAGGCAAAGAGTCCATTTGCCTGCCGAAGCACAGGACCCTCTGGCAGCCATGGATCCAGAGGTGCAGGGCCCTCTTTCTTTTCACTATATGGTACTTGGGCACATGCGGGCAACCCTGCACCTTCCCTTCTCAGGTTGTGGGGGCAGTGCCACATGATGGTATAATCCCCCCCAGCCTCATCCTATCTAGCTGGTCACCAAGATTGCCCCTGAGCTCAGCTCACCAGCATAGGATCACAATATACTACCTGCAGGGGTAAAAACAGACTCAACACACAGCATTTCTTAGTAATCTTAGTTTTAGTTCCCTTTTTTTAATTTTGATTTCAAATTTTCAAGATAGTAATTTTATGAATCCTCTTTATAGACAGGATATTTGGCATTAATTGAATACTGGCTGAAATGTCAATTTGTGCCCCAAGTACAAAAGCATATTTCAGCCAGGATGTAAAAAATGACACCTGTCACATTTATGAGGTGGTGTGAAGAAATGGCTGTGTTGAAAGTTTGGGGTCAGAATATTGAAAATGAGAGAAGTTATGAGTGGACGTTGAAATATTTAAATGTTCACTCATAATTTGGTCATTTTATCATATTTTTACACCAGATTTCAACATAGTCTTCTTATGATCCCATTTCATGAACCTGGAAGATGACAGTTTTCAAATCCCTGTGGAGATGTTATTTTCTGCCATAGGTATGAAATCATATTTTGGACAGGATTTTAAAAATGACAGCTGTCATGTTCATGAGATGGTGTGAAAAATAGCTACGTTGAAAATCTGGAGTTAAAATGTTGAAAATTAGCAAAGTTATGAGCGGGCACAGAAACATTTGGATACACGCTTATAACTTTGTTGTTTTTAAATATGTTTACCTCAAATTTTCAACATAGCCTTTTTATGCCCCCCCCCCCCCAACCATGGACCCAGTAAGTGAAAATTTTCATATACCTCCCGAAAGGTGATTTTACTCAGTGACGATGAAATCACCTTTTGGGCCAGATTTGAAAGTTCCACTGCCCTTGTTCATGAGGTGGGATCCCAAAATTCATGTTGAAAATCTGGTGTAAATATATTCAAAAATTACAAAGTTTTAAATAAAAGTTCAAACTCCATTGAAATATATTAAACCTGACATATCTTATTTTCTCATATCAGTCACTGGTTCCAGCAGCAAGATGTGTCTTTGATTGAAGAGTGGATTTACGTCATGAGACATGTTCAGATGGGTGAGGGTGTGTGGGGGGTTGAGTGGTGGATCCTGAGTGTGGGTTCTGGTGGGGGTGGTTGAGATTTGAGGGGGTCAGACTGGCAACAGACCATTGCCTTTTTTCAGGGTGAAAAAAGACTTTGAGGGATGGTTTTCTTTTTTTGCGTAAAAAGAAATAAAAACATTGAGGGACAATTTTCTTTTTTCAGGTTTTAAAAAAATAAATTACTACTGGATCCAACACTGGGGTTAGGCACCCCAGTGTTAGCTAAACTCCATGGCACTTCAGTGTCGCCACTTATTCATGGGGGGGCAAGCAGTACCAGGAGTGGGCACCCTTCTGCTTTTGTAAATAAACACTTTGGGGCAATATGAGGGTCAGCTGGCTGAGCTGGGGGAGGAGGGATAAGTGGATATTATAGATAGGTAGGTAGGTAGGTAAGTATGTAGACAGATGGATGGATGGAGGGATGGATAGATAGATAGACAGATAGAAAGACAGCTATAAAGGGGAGAGAGAGAGAGAGAGAGAGAGAGCAGAGGATTGCCAGCAACACAACTCTAGCTGCGGCTTCACAATTCAGGAAAGTTCCACTGTTCTCACAGTGAGAATATGGCTTTTTGGGTTCCCAGAACCTTACTTCCAGATATATTTAGAAAAAACTAACACCAAAATTTAGCTAACTGGGTCCTGTTTATCTAGGTCCAGGTGTTTGTTTTTTGAAAATACATGATTATTATGTATTTTCAACATTTTTTAGTTTAAAAAGATAAATCAAGGTGGTGGCAGTCATGATAGATATTTTTTTCGCATGACAAGTAAATAATTTCTCTTGACAAGTAAATCATGAAAAATAAGCCCTAATGATTGTTGTCTTTTACCGTTCATGTCAAAGAGTTATCCAAAACCAGACTTTAAATCTTTAGAACTCTGGAACCGTTTAATATTTTTTCATGAAACATTTGAAAGGCACCACCTCAGAACAGGTCACTTCTATCCTGAAGGTTAATAAAAAAAATCCATTATGTCTAGGCTGTGCAAGACAGCAAAAAAAAAAAAAAAAAAACATGTCAGTCAATGGGAAAAAAATATTCACTTTCCAAAAGTCTGCATTCCAGATCTTGGAAACCACGAAAGATGCCAGCAAGAATCTTTTCACATCTTGAGATTTTGCCACCCTGACCATGAATGGAAATATTTAGGCTTTTCCACTGAATGGCGCCAAAATTAATTTGGGGTCAGTGGGTACAGGGAGCAAAGCTACAGAGATGCAAATACACTAAAATTCACCCAAATTAAAACTTTTTTTTTTGCTCACCTGTAAATAAAAAAAAAAAAAAACATTTGTTGTTTACAGCTAAAACTTAGTTTTTTGTTTTCATTTTCTGTTTGTGCTCCTTCACGTGACAGCTGACCCCTGTCCACCAATCCCCTCAGCCCCATTACCCCAGCGTCCACCAGGGCTTACCTTGTTGACATGGAGGTGCCCAGCTGGCTGGGTACAGAGCCTGTGGTGGACCAATATCGTCCCGTTGGTCGCCACCTTTTTCCTGGTTTTCTTCCCACCCCATTGCTGGGGCATGACATGTCAGTGTCATATACTGAGGCATATGCGTGTTGAAGAGTCCTGCAGCACCCTCCCTTTCTTGGCATCTCTGACCCATTCTGCCCTCAGGCCTCCACCTGGGGGCAGTCATTCAATGGGACTGCCAGGTTGCTCAATCCTCTCCCTCCCTGGCTGACCCCCGGTGACCCTCTCACACCACGAACATGGGTCGCTATCATGGCAGGAGGTAAGGCACTGATGCCTCAGCCCTCCATGCCACTGGACCTGCACTGAAACTTACAGGTTTGATAGAGTCTGGCCCAAGGTACACTACATGCTTTGACATGTTTCAGATTTCAAACTTGCATAGATTTTAAAATATTTATTAAAAACTGTCCCATTTTCTGAGTATGCTCAGTTCAAAAAAGTGAACATTCTACAGATAGCTGGATTTTTGCTTTAATGAAATAATCAACAGTGGTTTTCTTAACAGTGCTTTTGTCGACCCCAGCTGAGGAAAGAAGTGTAAAAGAAATCACTTTCAATCACACTACAAATGCCACCTGCAGCTATCTGTAGAATGTCACCCCCGACCTCTTATACAAAACAACTTGTGGGTGCCCAATCCTGAAAGCTGGTACCCGCCTCCCAACCGGCATCTTTTAAAAACAGCCAGCAGGTCCCAATGTCACCAGCTAGTACCCCCTCACTCTCAATCCATGTCTTTTTAGAAAGAACAACTGGCAGGTTCCCAATCCCACTGGTTGGTAGTCACCCTCCCTTCAGACACTTTATGATAGTGGATGCCCAATCCTTCCACCGTGTACATCCGTTTATTTCTGACACTGGGATGCCCAACCCTCACTGCTGGCCTACAATCACCTGCCCCATTCCTCCAATTTTGAGTTGCACCAGCGGGCCCACCCCCCACTGTAGCAATACTTGACCACCCATATGTGTCCATCAGGTCCCCTTCTTGATATGTAGCAACACCAAGGTGCCAACCCCCAGTGTTCCCAGCTGACCAGTATACCTATATTAAAGAAAACAGTCACACATAATTTTTTCTTTCTTTTTTTTACCCTGAAACAAAGAACACAATCCATTGATGATTTTTGCAGTCTGATCCCCCAACCAACTTTCCCGACCACCCCCCACATCCCTCACTCACCTAAAATTGGTCCACCTTTGTAGATCCAGTTTCTGAACTAAAGATATCCTCCTCCTGGAATCACGACTGCGAACTGAGGAAGTAAGGTAAGTGTGGTTAATGTACCATATTTCTTATACATTTTCAATGTTTACTCATAACTTGGTCATTTTTTAATATTTTTTTCCCAACATTTTCAGCATGATCTTTTTGGGATCCACCTCATGAACAAGGTAGGTTAAAATTTTCAAATCCCCTGCCACCCTCCACCCCCAAAAGGTGATTTTCAGTCAGTCACAAAATCACCATTTAGGTGGATTTGAAAAATTTCCCTTACCAGGTTCAGGAGATTGGATCATAAGAAGACTATGTTCAACCTCTGGGGTCAAAATATTGAAAAACAACAAAGTAATTTTTTCAGTGCTTGCACATAACTTGTAATTTTCAATATTTTGACCCCAAATTTTCAACATAACCAGTATTTCAAACCAGCTCATGAAGATGACAGCTATGATTTTTCAAATCCTGCCTAAACAGGCTCAGACTGGATGGGCCTTGTGGTCCTTATCTGCTGACAATTTCTGTTTCTAAAACATGTGTTTACGCTTGTGGTGTGAAATGATGTTTCAGCCAGTATTTTATAAATGACACCTGCCATGTTCAGAAGAGGGGTCATAAAAAGAATATGCTGAAAACTAGGGCTTAAAAATGTCAAAAACAGAAAAAAGTTATTGATAAATCATTGTGTGTTGGGCTGGCCATTGTCCCAGCAGGTGGTGTGTGGTGTTCTCCTGCCAGCGCCTCAAGACTGGATGAGCTTAGGGAGCTGGCTTGACAGCACGAGGATGAGGGCCTGCATTGTCATGTGACTGTGCAGTGTTCTACTGCATAGATGACACCTTGTGGCAGATGAGAGAGCCTTCCCTTACAAGGGGGTTGATGTGCATGTCAAGGCCTGTCAGACCCACGCACTATGTCAGGAGAAGTGGGTTGACATGAAAAAATAGGCCATGAAATATCTCCACTATTCTCTTTATGTCATTTCCTACAGGTCCTGAAGGGCGAATCAGTAGTGGGGTCTTCCTTGGTGTTGTCAACCATAATGCTCACCCCTTCCCCTTAACAAACAAGGTCATATGTGATCTCTTTTCTTTACACAAGGTCCTGAGTGAAGAAAGCTACGTCTGATTCTTTGGCAATATGTGGCATGCCATACTTCTCTACCTCTGAAGAGAATTTCACTATCAGGCATTGGTTAGGAGCTGTACTTTTTGCTTTGGACAGGAGGCTACAGGCTGGGGAGAGGGGGTGAGTATTAGGGTTGATAACCCCAAGGAAGACCCCACCACTGATTCATTAAGGCTCTGGAGACCCCAAATCCTAATATTGGGGTCTATTCACAAAAGTCTACGTGAGGGGTATATGCATCGCATAGGCATACCTATGATTGAATGCTGCACAGCGGGGTCCAGTTGACCCCCTGCAGCATTCACTACAGGTGAGCTAGTGCCTTGCAGACTCAGTCCCCTAGCCGCCCATGCAGCTACGCACCACGGGTGGTCCAGAGATGTGCCAGGGGACATGCCCACACTCTATGCCATTCAGTAAGGTGTGGAGTGCCGGACCAGGGGGTGCAAGTTATGCAATGGGGGACCCTGCCATAACTTTTAAGTGCTCCCCAATGTGTACCCAGTGGGCACAGTGGCAACAGGAACCCCTGCACACTGTTGACTCAGCCCACTGGACTACCAGGGAGGGCTGGGGCAGCCATTCAGGTGTTCACACATTGATGTTCACTTGCTGGGATCCACACTTTCCCAGGATCCCCTGCACATGCGCAGCAGAGGATCCACTTCAGAACCCAGGATGTACAACCTATTGGAAGTTCTGCCTTCATCCCACTCCGCCCCCATGCTGTCATGAAACGCCACTGCTCAGCTGAACACTGGGGGCAGGGTATGGACAGGTGGCCAGCAATGGTGAATACCGGTTGGTGCTTGTGTCTCCCAAGGTGCTGAGCTGCACAGGCTTTGTATGCACGAATTGTGCATACATACTGCACTTTTGTGAATAGGGCCCATTGTTTCATTTCCCTACTTTGAGGGCTTTGCGTTCTTCAGCCCTAATGTCTGCATTATACTCATACAACAGGTGTGAGTCTGGATTGGCCAACATAAAACTATCATCTTATGACCAGCCTGCAAGATAGTACTACTAACTTGCAAAGCTGGTTATGTCACAGTGGAATACTAAACCAGTCAGAGAGCAGTTTTTACAATGCTGATGACATCACTGTTGCAATGTGCGGCACAAAAGCCGGCATATGTGAGATGCTTTGTAGACTTAGTTGTTTTGTACTTCGCATATCAGAGACATGTACTGTACTGATTTGTAATGTACTGATTTCCTTCTCTTGTCCTGAGCTATTCATCAGAAAGCACAGTTTACATTTTGCATTTTTTCTTTTTGTAACTTTTTATCAATTCTATCACAAAACCACTAAACACCTGTTGCACAAGTCAAATATGACATGGGTGAGAGTGAGATAGTAGAAAAATCTTCACTCATATGACATACAGTATGAATGAGCCAGCGAAGATGGCCATTTGGTCTATCAAGTCTGCTCGTATTGCAGGGTTCATATCTTGTGCTATGGTCCCTGCCCTCCCTACCCCACTCCTCCCATCCTCCCTACCCATGATCCTTACCTTCCCCTGATGTCTATCCCAGCCTCACTTTAAGCTGCCCACTGTCTTCAACAAGAAGTTCTTTTCCAGCAGTGCATTTCAAGTGTCCACCACCCTCTCTGTGAAGAAGTGCTTCCTGATGTCCCTCCTAAACCTCCCACTCTCTAGCTTAAGACTGTGCCCCCTCGTGTTATGGTTGCCACTCAGCTTAAATAGACTCTCCTTATCAACCTTATTTATCCCTTTCAAGTACTTAAAAGTCCAAATCATGTTCCCTCTTTCTCTCCTGTCTTCCAGGGAGTACATGTTCAGTGCCCTCAACCTCTCCTCATATGCTCTACCCTGCTGACTGGCTATCATCTTTGTAGCCCTCCTCTGGACCTTCTCCCACAGGTTACTGTCCTTTTTGAGGTGTGGGCACCAGTACTGAACTCCGTATTCTAGATGCAGCTTTACCAGTGACATGTACAAGGGCAGTATAACCTTCTCTCGTCTATTACTGATCCCCCTAGATATGCATCCCAGCATCTTGTTTGCCTTTGCTGCTGCTTTCTTGCACTGCATGGAGTGCTTCGGGTCACTAGTAATCATCACTCTCAGGTCCTTGTCCTCCTCTGATGCAGATACTTGGATTTCAGCCAGGTAATACTCTGTACTGGGATTCTTGGCTCCAATATGCGTAACTTTGCATTTCTTGGCATTGAAGCCAAGCTGCCAGATCCTGGACCATCTCCCCAGCTTTTCCAGATCTTCTTGTAGGTCCTGTATCCCTTAAGCTGTGTCCACTCTCCCGCGGAACTTGGTGTCATCCGCGAATAGGCACATTTTGCCCTTCATGCCATCCCCAATGTCATTGATGAAGACATTGAACAACACCGGCCCCAGCACCGAGCCCTGTGGGAACCCACTGGTTACCTTTCTGGTGCCAAATAACTCCCCCCACAACCAACCTCTGGGTTCTGTCGCTCAGCTAGAATTCCACCCATCTGACCATCTTTTCCCCAACCCTGAGATCCACCAGTTTCCTGATCAACCTTTTATGGGGCACAGAGTCAAAAGTCATGACACTAGTGAGGCCCCACCTGGAGTACAGTGTACAGTTCTGGAGACCATACCTACGTAAGGACATAGACAGGGTAGAGAAGGTTCAGAGGGCAACAAAGATGGTGCATGGATTGCATCACAAGTCCTATGAAGACAGGTTGAAGGAACTGAACATGTACTCTCTGGAGGAGAGGAGGGAGAGAGGGGATATGATAGAGACATACAAGTATCTTACAGGGAGGAACAGGGTGCAGGAAAATACTATTTTAAGCGAAAAAGATGTTCCAGGACTAGAGGGCATGGGATGAAGTTGGAGGGAAGACGTATTCAGAGGAAACATGAGAAAGATTTCTTCACAGAACAGGTGGTGGACAAGTGGAACACCTGCCAGAGGAAGTGGTGGGGGCTGAAACAATCACAGGATTTAAGAATGCATGGGATAGACATAAAGGAATTCTAGAGGTCAGGGGTAAGGTGCAACAGACTTCTAGGAAAACAAACTGAACTTACAAGCTCAAATGGGCAGACTGGGTGGGCCATAGGCCCTTATCTGCCGACACTGTCTATGTATCTATGTATCTATGCTGAAATTAAGATAGAGTATGTCTACCACTTGGCCTCTGTCTACTATCTTAGTGACACAAAGAAGTCAATCAGATTAATTTGACACAATCCCCCCATGAACCCATGCTGCCTTGCATCCTGGAGACCATGCTCTTCTAGATATTCCACCAACCTTTCCTTTAGTATGGTTTCCATGAGCTTGCCCATAATGGAGGTCAAACTGAGTGGTCTATAATTCCCTGGGTCATCCTTGGGACCGCTTTTGTGGAGGGGCACTACATGTGCAGTTCTCTAGTCCTGTGGTACCATGCATGACTCTAGTGAACTATTAAATAGGTCTGCCAGTGGCCCTGCCAGCTCCTCATCCAGTTCCTTTAGTACCCTTAGATGTACTCTGTCTGGGCCTGGTGATTTGTCCACTTTGAATGTCAGCAGCCTCCCCCTTACTCTAGCCTCCTCTATCGCTACATCTGTGTTCACCTTCCCCCTTGCTCCTCTTTTCCCTCCTGAAGGCACTGGTCCATCCTTCTCCCTGGTGAAGACAGAACAGAAGTATTAATTTAGTATCTCTGTTTTTCTCCACTCCACCCCTTTCTTAAGCCTAGAAATGCCTTCCTTCTTGTCCCTTTTCTCACTTATATAGTGAAAGGAAGCCTTCTCCCCTTCTTAATTCCTTCAGCTATCTGCAGCTCCTTCTGTGCCTTTGCTCGCTAGACTTCCTTACTTGCCTTACTAGCTGACCTTAGGTAATTTTCCCTATCCACCTCTCTCGTGGTCTTCCTGAATTTTTTATAGGCTAACCTCTTTTCCCTTACTGCCTGGGCAACCCCAGAACTGAACCAGCTGGGCGCTTTGGCCCTTGTGTTCTTCCCCTTGAGCCTAATGCACTCATCTGTGGCAACCAGTATTCCTTCCTCAATGATGGACCACCTTTGGTCCACCCCCATATCTGCTCTGATGCCCACCAGATGGCTGCTTAGCACTTTGCCTAATTTCCTGAAGTCTGCCCTCCTGAAATCCAAGATTTTGGTCTTCGTTGTGATGCTTTCCCTTCCCATATCCAACTGAAACTACACTGTGCAATGGTCACTTCCACCCAGTGGCTCCCTAATCATTATTTCCTGTACATGCTCCCCATTTCTGGGCACCAGATCAAGAATTGCCTCAGCTCTTGTTGGTTCAGTGATGCCCTGAGTCAGGAATCTGCTCTGCAGTCCTTCCAGGATCACCTGACTCCTAGCACATGTTGTGGATGGTATGCTCCAGTCTACCTTGGGTAGGTTGAAGTTCCCCACAATTACCACCTCTCCTTTCCTTGCAGCTTCCAATATTTTTAAGCTCAGTTCCCTGTCCCTCTCCTCATCCTGATTGGGTGGTCTGTAAACCACCCCCAACCTCACCTTCTTCCCTCTATTGGACCTTAACTGAACCCATAATGCCTCCACCTCCCCTTCTTCTGACTCCTCCCTCATGCAAGTTATTCCCTCTCTGATATAAACTGCCACCCCTTCCCTCTTCCTGACTACCCTGTCCCTCCTGTATAGTTTATATCCAGGGATCGCAAGGTCCCAGTCACAGTGTGATGTTGTCCAAGTCTCAGTTACTGCAGCTATGTCCACCCTCCTGTCTGCTAATAGTGCCTGCAGGTCATCTATCTTGTTTCCAAGACTCCACACATCCAGAGATACCACCCTCCACCTGGAATCTGACCTTCTTTCTCATCCCTCTATTCTTCTATTCACATTTATCCCCTCTGTGTGCACCTTTCCATGTACCCTTGTTATGTGTTCCTCACCACCTCCATCCTTTGCTAACTGTGATCTCGCCCCTTCCACCACCTCCCTCCATACCTCTTCCACAATCACTATTGTGGGGGGGGGTTACTGACCTCCTTCTCTGAGTCTGTGGGCCTGCATGCCCCCCCTCAGTAGTTTAAATTAAGTGTAGTGGTTATGTATTCCCCCAGTTTGTCCCTGAGTACCCTCAACCCTCCCTACTGTGGTGTAGTCTGTCTGGTGAAAAGAGTGCTTTGTTTGTCCAGGTCTCCTCCCAGTCCCCATTACAGATAAACATCTCCTCTCTGCATCATTTCCTCAGCCAGTCGTTAAAATCCTCTGTTCTTTTTTTCCTGGCTGTACTGGCCCTTGGTACTGGTATCACCTCTGAGAAGGACAGTGAACTTCCTTCCTCCCTGCAGATCTTCCCTATCTCCCCGAACCTACTTTGCACTACCTCAACCTCCTCCTCAGCTAGGTCGTTATACTTGACATCTTCTGACCTCACTCATAGTTTTGCCACGTGTAGGGTCAGGAGGTCAAGTATAGCTCTTGAAGATATTTCTACTGTCTCACTCTCACCCATATCCCATATATAGCTATAAAATATAATATTTATAGATATATAGATATGATATGCCATGGCCCTAATGAAAATATTACTAATATTTTTCCTGAGTGTTGTTTGACCTTATGTCATCACGAGTGGCAAAGTCATGAGTTATATCAAAAGGTCAAGCTACACATGAAATAATGTCAGTGATATTTTCACTAGGATTGTGGCATATTTTATTTATGCCATGCCTTTTAGTATGCAATGGCAAGAAAAAAATCCTGTGTCCTGATTGTTCAATGGCCAGTTTCAACAGTGATGTTATCCTAGCAAAACCACACTGTATGAAGGGGATCACAAACATGACTAGGGCTCCCTGCTCTCTTAACTGCCACTATGGACATAATATGTGGATAACTGGACCTAGAGTAAGAATAACAATGACGTTCTAATTCTAGGCCCCACAGTGGCAAAAATATCACTGATGTTTACCATTTTTATTCTCACGGTTATGGCATGAATATATGTACTCTACTACATATAGTGGTGCCCACTTATTAGACCATCAGATATAATCCCTTTTATAAGACTGCTTTTTGAATGTATTGATTTTTGCTCATTTCTTTTAATGTCAGTAAAGTCCATTTATAGGAACATTCAACCCATTTATAAGAACAGCTTTTTTCCAGAGGTAGTGGTAGATGGTCATTATCACTTCTAAGCGTATTAAACTTGGTCTGAATCATGATCTATTTTTTCCATTAACAGTCACTTTTATAGTGAATGGGTGTGGGAAAGACCCTCTATTAAGTAGGCAGCACACATTCAATTATAGATGCATAGATACATAGACACTGTCTGCAGATAAGGGCCTATGGCCCACCCAGTCTGCCCATTTGAGCTTGTAAGTTCCCTTTATGTTTTTCTAGAAGTCTGTTGCCCCTTACCCCTGACTTCCAGAATTCCCTTATGTCTGTTCCACGCATTCTTAAATCCCATGATTGTTTCAGCCCCCACCACTTCCTCTGGCAGGGTGTTACACTTGTCCACCACCCTTTCTGTGAAGAAATTCTTCCTCACATTTCCTCTGAATCACACTCCCTCCAACTTCATCCCATGCCCTGTAATCCTGGAACATCTTTTTTGCTGGAAAATAGTGTATTCCTGCACCCTGTTCCTCCTTATAAGGTACTTGTATGTGTCTCTCATATCCGCTCTCTTCCTCCTCTCCTCCAGGGAGTACATATTCAAGTCCTTCAGCCTGCCCTCATAGGAATTGTGATGCAATCCCTGTACCATCTTTGTTGCCCTCCTCTGAACCTTCTCCACCCTGTCTGTGTCCTTACATGGGCAAGGTCTCCAGAACTGTACACTGTACTCCAGGTGACGCCTCACTAGTGTCTTGTATAGTAGAATTATAACCTCTCTTTTCCTGCTGGTGATGCCCCTGCCCCTGCCTATGCATCCCAGCATCCTATTTACTTTATGTGCTGCCTTGTCGCACTGTTTCCCTACCTTGAGGTCATCAGAGATAACCCCAATGTCCCTTTCCTGCTTGGTACATGCTGTATCCTTACCCCCCAACTGTTATGTTGTTCCAGGGTCTTTGTGCCCCATAAGCAAACAGTCATTTTCTATTCATATGGTGGTTGTGGGATTCATACCCATGACTATGTGGTCATTTGCTTTGTAACCCAGTGCTCTAACCTCTACGCTACATTGCAGGCAAAGAAGGTTGTGTCAGAAGTGGGATCATTTCTAGTTAGCATAAAGGCTCTACGCAGGATTTTCAAAGGTGTGGACACAACACTTGTGTCTGTGTTTTGGACATATGATGCATCCATGCACATGCGTTCAGATGTCTGCCTACTATTCAAAGACATCTGGGTACATTTGCAACAACTCCCACAGTTTAAGTCAGTTTCTATAGCAGCTGTGAGACCCGCATCCATTTTTCAGCTGCAACTGCCGAATTCCATCCCGGGAGTTAGACCAACTTTTTGTGGCTGAACTTCTTGGGTGGAATTCTGCACTTGCATTTAAAAATGGATGCGAGTGACTGAAAATCTTGTTCTTTATGTGAGAGGATTTTTTCCTAACCTGCTTCCCCTATAAAATCTGTCTTACAGCGGTATAGGTAGGAAAGTGAAATTTGTAAGCTAGAACCCTTTGGTGTCTCTTTGTGCCCATTGTAGACATGCCCATATTTGTTACCTAGACCCCTTGTACACCGTATATTGTACTTCAGGAACTGCATAACAACAGCAAAAAAGTGCAGTAACTCTTAGTTTTGTGCATTAGCTTTCATGCAATAGGATTAACTAAAATCAGTGGTCAGGGCCCAGAATGCCCCCTTCTCTCCAGTTAGCTGGCAAACTGTGACTTACTAGGCATATGCCTTCCTACCCCACATGCTGTCCAATGCTCAACAGTTGCTTTACCCACAGAGCAGTAGCAAGCAACTTTAAATAACTATTTAAAAAAAAAAAGCTTTAAATCTTTTAATCACAGCACTTATGTGAACTATCTTTTTTAATGACCAAATGGTATTACATAAAACTCTTGAGTGTCATTTTACAGCAGGGTGTTCATTTCACTATTTTCTTCCTAAAACGGCAAGCTACCATGTGTTAAAAAGTGGTACTGTAGCAAGCCCTTTTATAGGAACAGTCTATGGACATTTTTTGTTGCAGTCAATAGGGCAGTCTTACAAACAGGATCCACTATATACTGTACGAAGAAGAAGATACAGATAGAAAAATAGACGTATGGTAAGGTGAAAAAGTTCAGTGATGTAAGTGTGACTTACTTCCTGTGAATAAATGTCATAGAGTCATCATTATTATTGTACTAAAGAAGTTCATAAAGTAATGGTTCTAACAATGTGGATACAGTTCACTAGCCACACTGTCAGTTCAACTGGAGACAGCTGAGTCATCTGACGTCTTCATAGAAACATAGAAACATAGACTTTGACTGCAGATAGGGACCACTTGGCCCACCCAGTCTGCCCATTTCCCTACCTATTGGATAAGCTGCAGATCCTAGTTAACCGACAGCCTACTTCTTCCTAACTGCCACCAGAATTGTCGTATATTTGTCCCATGCATTCTTGAATTCCCCCAGTGTTTTTTGACCACACAACCTCCTCAGGAAGGCTGTTCCATGCATCCACCACCCTCTCCATGAAAAAAAATACTTCTTCACATTGCCCCTGAGCCGTCTCCCCCTCTATCTTTAAATTGTGCCCCTTATTTTTGCACATCTCTTTTTCTGAAAGATGCTACCCTCATGGACTTTGTTGATTCCCTTGAGGTACTTGAAAGTTTCTATCATGTCCCCCCTTCCCCTCTTTTCCTCAAGGGTACACATATTAAGCTCCTTTAGTCTCTCTTCGTATAGCTTCTGGTGCAGACCTTGCACCATTTTAGTTGCCCTTCTCTGGACTGCCTCCATCCTGTCTATGTCCTTGAGGAGATGGGATCTACAGAACTGCATGCAGTACTCTAGATGGGGTCTCACCAACTGTCTGTCTATACAGAGGGATGACAACTTCCTGTTTTCTACTGGTGATGCCTCTCCCTATATGTCCCAGTATCCCCCAGCCCTCCTTACTGCCTTCTCACATTGCTTGCTTACCTTTAGGTCATCTGATATGACTACCCCCGGTCCCATTCCATTTTTGTTGTTGTTATTACCCCAATTGTGTGCTCTTCCCCTGGATTTATGTTTCCCAGGTGCATTACTTTGCACTTTTTTGCATTGACTCTAAGCTGCCATACTTTTGACCATTCCTCCAACCTTGCGAAGTCCCTTCTCATCCTTTCCACCCCCTTGGGTATCAATCCTGTTACAGATCTTTGTGTCATCTGCAAAGAGGCATACTTTTCCTTTCAGTCCTTCTACAATGTCACTTATAAAGACATTAAAAAGGACTGGTCCCATTATTGAACCCTGCGGTACCCCATTGGTAACCCCTTTTTCTTCAGGGTGGACTCCGGTTACTATTACCCTCTGTGTCCTGTTGTCTAGCCAATTTTTTACCAAGGTTACCACCCTGGGACATAGTCCCAGGCTGACTAACTTGTTTGTTAACCTTTTGTGTGGGAATGTGTCAAATGCCTTACTAAAGTTTAAGTAGGCCATGTCCACAGCCCCTTTCTGCTCTACTACTCTGGTCACCCAGTCAAAAATATCTATTAGATTTGTCTGACATGACATTCCCACTGTAAATCCATGCTGCCTTGGGTCCTGCTCCCTGCTGGCCTCTAGGTACTCAACAATTCTTTCTTTCAGAAGTGATTCCATCATTTTCCCTATCACTGAGGACAAACTAACAGGTCTGTAGTTTCCTGCCTCTGCTTTGCTCCCACTTTTGTGAAGGCAAATAACATCCACCCTCCTCTAGTCCTCAGGTAGCACATCATCCTCCCATGATTTGTTAAAAAGGGTAGTCAGTGGTGTCACTAGTTCTCCCCTTAGTTCTTTTAGAATTCTGTGGTGAATCCCAACAGGTCCCGTTGCTTTCTCTACCCTCAGTTTTAGGAGTTCTTTCAGAACCCTTTCTTCTGTGAATGGACTAGTATCGACCCCCCCTATCTAGAGTGCTTCTGTTGATTAGATTAGGTACCTCCCTTTCCTCTTCTCTTGCAAATACTGAGCAGAAGTATTTGTTCAGTACTCCTGCTTTTCACTGTCACCCTCTGCCCACCCCCCTCCCCTTTATTAAGCCTCACTATCCCTCACTTGGTCTTTCTTCACTCCCTAATGTACCTATAAAAGTTTTCATCCCCCTTCTTAACTGAGTTGACTATCTTTTCCTCGGTTTGGGCATTGGGCCTTTTCTATTCTGACTGCCTTCCTCGCTTCCTTCTGCTTTAACTGGTACAGTTCTTTGTCCTGCTCCTTCTGTGTTACCTTATGCTTTCTGAATGATATCTTTTTCTCCCTAACCTTACCCACCACCTCTTTTGAGAACCGTAGTGTTTTTTTCCTTCATTTTGATTTGTTTATATGCTTCACACAAAGGCTTGTTGCCTCTGTAATGGCAGTTTTGATGTTTCCCCATTGTTCCTCCACCCCTCCTCCTTGCCCGTTTGCTAGTGCTTTTCTGAGGCACTCTCTCATTTTGCCAAAGTCAGCCCTCCTAAAGTCCAGTACCCTCACTTTTGTATTGCTTGATTCTATGGCTGTGTTTATTGTGAACCACACTATTAGCTGGTCACTTGTTCCCAGATGGCTACCCACTTCTGAATTTGAGATCCTCTCTCCATTCCTGTTTGAGAGCACCTGGTCTAAGATTGCTCCCTCCTGAGTGGGTTCCAACAATAGCTGTCTGAGGCATGCCACCTGTAGGGCATCAAGAATGACCCTACTCTTGGATGTGGCTGCAGCAAAGATGCTCCAGTTAACATCTGGCATATTCAGGTCCCCATCAACAATATCTCCCCATTTCTGCCATCCTAAGGATGGCTCCTATCATTTCCTTGTCTGTTTCCTCCCCCTGAGATAGGGGTTTGTATACATCCCTCGTGCAGATTGTGGTGCCATTTTCCATCTCCAGGGTGACCCACGGTGCCTCCTCCCCTCCCTGTTTACCCTTTAGTTCCATTGCTTTGATCCCTTCCCTTATGTAGAGAGCTTCTCCTCCTCCTCCTCCTCTTTTTCCCTCCCTGTCCCTCCTGTAGATAGTGTACCCTGGTATGTTGACATCCCAGTCATGGTTGTCGGTGTACCATGTTTCTGTGACTGCCATGATGTCTAGGCATCCCTCTTCCATCAAGGCCACTAGTTCAGGGAGCTTGTTAAAAGGACTACAAGCACTGGTACTCATTGCCCTCCATTTTTTGATGGCCTTACCCCTTTTAGCCCCATCCCTGTCCTTAGTGCCTTTGCCTTTTTCCTCCATTTACCCCTGCCCTTCTCGCTATTGACTTCTCCGTTTTGGTATTTACCTCGCTAACTACCCTGTTTTGTGGGGGCAGCTGGGATTTTCCTGCTCCTTTTCAGTGTCTCCCACCTTGGCTAGTTTAAATGCTTGCCAATGAAGCATTTAAACTTATCAACTAGGATCCTGGTTTCCCTCCTGGACAGATGCAGACCATCACACCAGTATAGGCCTGCATCTCACCAGGTGGACTCCCAGTCCCCAGTGAAGTCAAAACCCTGAGCTCTGCACCAGTTTTTCAACCATTAGTTGAATCCCATGGTGCTAAGCACTCTAGCCTCACCCATGCCATAGACAAGCAGCACCTCTTGAGAAGCTTACCATGCATACTACTTGCCTAAGGCCCCTCCCTGACTCCACAAACTCCCCCTGCACTGCTCTGATCCCATTCCCAGCCAGGTCATTTGTCCCTAGGTGGATAATGATATCTTGCTCCCTCACCCATGCAGCTGCTCCTGCGATCCTGATGTTTTGCTTCCTGTCCCTCCAAGCCATGGCGCCAGGCAGGCACCTTACCTCCCTCTCCCCTCTCTTCCCCCAGTTATACCCCCTAATAGTTGAGTCCCCCACCAGGAGTTGTTTCCTTCCCCTGTGGAGTCCTGTGCCACCCTACTGTGGGTCTTCTTTGTGGAGGTTCCCAGCATCCTCCTTGGTCTCCACTGTGGGTGCTTCCATAGTGGAACCACGCTCTACCAGAATGGCATATGAATTGTGGAGAGGTACAGCTGGAAGGATGTGCCTCTGTTCCACCACCCTCACCCTCCCTGAGCCCACCCTCTGAGGCAACGGCAGTAGCCCTGGTGGTCCCTATGTAGGAGAGGAGGTCCCCCGAATCCTGGCCAGCTCATCCTGGAGACAAGCAACCTCCTCCCTCAGCCCAGAGAGGTGCCTGCAGATGGGACAACACCACATCCTCCAGAATGTCTCCCAGAAGACTGCCACTTCACAGCCACTGCACTGCACCACTACCATCATGTCTTATTTGTGGACCCTCGACTGTTATTTTGTATACTTACTCTTTCCTCTCTCTGTTTACTTTTTTTGTTTGTGTTTTTCTCCCTGCTTTCCTACTGCCTCTGTGCCCTTACAGCTCTTGCCCTTCCTGTTCTGGGACAGGAAGTTCCTGTATTCCTCAGTAGTCTGCTTCTTACTTGCTCAGAGACAGACCTCCAGCGGCTAGGGGGTGAGGAAGAGCTATTCTTTTCCTTCTAGGATAGTGAGTCTTTTGTGCCTCTGTGATCACTTCCTTCCTGCTTCCGAACAGGAAGTTCCTGTTAGGCAAATCCAGTGCCTATATAAGTGGAACTGGCTAAGGGTGGAGTGGAGGGAGGGCTATATAGTCCCAGTAGAGGAGTTCTAGCAGCTGCCTCCTTCCTCTTGCTGCTCTCTGCCAAAAGCTAACTAGGGAAGTTTTAAATGCAGACACCTGGCTTTCTGCTGCCTAAGTCATCATAACCCCTAATTTACAGCTCTCCTCTTCACCTAGCTAACAGCACAGTTAACAGTTCCCTTCCCTCAACTCAGACAAGCACACTAACTCTTGTTTTTGTTTTGTTTGTTTGTTTTTTACCTTAATTGAAGGTCACAGTAGTAAAGTTCAAGTTCTTTAGTCTCAGTAATATAGTAGTAGAGTTATTGAAGCTGCCTCCTTTCTCTTGCTGCTCTTCAAGCTAGGCTCCTTCCACCACCTGGGTGATATATCCTTTGACTCCTCCCTGTGATGTCAGATCATTCTTTACACTTGAAAGGACAGGTATGTTCTTTTACAGCTGCACATCACTGAGGGAATTTGAGTTGTTCAAGCACTTTTCTGGTGAATTTTTGACTGTTTCAGTCCATATCGAACATTACAGTTGCTTCACTGTTTTCTGTCTGTGTTACACAATTGCAGTCTATGATGGAGAACAAGGAACCAGAGTTTAAGTACTGCACCCGGTGCAGGCAGAAAATTTCAGCCACAGACGTGCAAAACATATGCTTGTATTGCTTGGGATATCTTCATGATGTTGAGGAATGTAGTTTGTGCCAGGCACTGTTGTTGTCATCTATCGGAGATTTAAAGGCTCAACTGGCGCTTGGTAGACCAAAAGTCCACAAGAAGGCCTCAGTGGCAGCTGGGCCAGTTGCTCAGTTTGTGGTCATGGAAGAAGAGGTGATGGCTGTGGTGAGTTCCTTGTCAGTCTAGGTACTGTTCCCGGCTGGGACCAATGTTGGAGGGTTCCTCTGAGTTCATAAATTTGTCTGGCCTTCCAAACCTTTGGGAACAGCCCTTCTCGCTGCAGCAAGAAACACAAAGAACATCAGCACAGGTCATGGGATTAGGAGTGGTGATGCTCGTCCCACTCGTATGACTCCCCCGACTGCTTGGCCTTGGCCAAGCTTCTGTCAGTTGAGGGGACTGTCGAGGGCTCCATGGTAACCTAGTTGGGTCTGTCAACCTCAACTCTAGTCAAAAAGGTGATCAAGATATTTTATAAACCTGTAGTCCAGCTGTCAAAGGACACTGATGGGGAGTTGATCTCCAGACCCACGTGCCCCCTGTTCTCACCCAGGAGGACAAGGCCCTGTCGGTACCCCCAGCTGAGTTGCACCGGGAGCAGCTTCTGCCAGTGTTGTGCCTCCAAAATCTTTTATGCTTAAGCTGCTGAGGCAGGTGGGTAAGACAACCCCCCCCAGAAAGCACCCATTGATGTCAATCTTTGGGTGAATAGTTGAGGTCGAGTTGCCTCTCATGCTCTCTATCCCACTCGATTAGGAGGCATTTTTGTTGATTCTCCTTAACCTCCTAATCCTCAGGCAAGGAAAAGCATCAATGGAAGATGTGAGAGTGCTATGAGGAGCTCCTCTGACAACAGCAAACTGTTGTTGGGAGGGGTAGGGTTCTTCCCCCCGGGATTTTGGTCTTAGGCCTTCACTGCCATTCCCATGCTAGTCCATGCTTCTCAGCAGTCCCCATGGTCTGCTTCTCCACTTAGTCATATGGAGACATCTCCACTATTGCCCTTGTTCTGTGCCCCAGCCAAGGAGTTTCACTCAGTGGCCAGCTTGCCATGCAAGCTGTTGGTGGAGATCACCCAACATGAGTATACCAGGGTGGTCCATGGTGGCAAGCCATCAGGGGCCTTCTTCAAGGAATCCTCTGACAACTCTGAAGGCAAGTCATCAATGACCTTGACCAGGACTCGTATGTTCAATGAGGAATTGGTTGAGAAGATGACCATTGGCCATGGACCAGTGTCATTTGGGGCTCTAGACTGACTTATGTCAGAGTCCATGAAGGTTCCCTTAGACCCAGTTAAGAAGCATGCCAAATACTCATTTACTGACCTACTGGACAGGGATGATTCTTCTGGGATAACCTTTCCTGTGGCTGAGGCCACCTTGTGACTGGCCCTGCAGCTTTGTCAGCATCCACCATCCTGCATGGGCCCTTTATCCATATTGTCCACAATTATGCAGTCTTAGTAGGCACCCTTTCTGTGTTCTTTGACCACACCTCTGCAGAGAGCTTGGACTTGGCTTTCACCTTCTATAAATCTGGAGGAGCCAAGGGGACATGGACAAATTTCCAGACAAAGAGTCCAAGAAGATGGAAAATGCAGCTAAAACGGTGTAGGTAGCTGTGTCACTGGATGTCCTTCAGGCCAGCCATGCTGTCATTTTGGCAATTTCCTGTCTGCAGCATTAGTGGACCTTCTCTACCACCTTCTAGCAAACAAGCAACTTCCTGTTCAGGTTATCAAAGACCATGGCAATTGCTAGCTAAACACTAGCTCCAGGAGGCTTTGGATGTAGACAACTCCTGTGCCCATGCCATGGCTATTACCATCTCATGCATTGAAGGGCCTGTCTAAGGCAATCCACCATCATGGTGGACACTCAGCATAAGCTGCCTGATATCTCTTTGGGCAACAAATTCTTCGGCACGGTGGTAAAAGGGCGTCTCATGCAAATTGAAATGCTCAGTGCCACCCTTGATTCCATGGCTTCACCCTAGAAAGACCTAAAGGTCCGAAATCCTAAGAAAAAGGACTGTTCATTTCCGGTCCTTTCAACCAAAACATCTTCAGCAGCAGCCCAAGCAGAGGCAGTTTAGGTGCTGGCATCCAAAACCCAAGTTCAGTAACCAGAGACAAAACAGAGGAGGGCAGCAGTGGTGATACCTTTCTGGCCCCTGTGGCAGGATCCCCATCCAATGCTGTGCAGTGACAAGTTGTGGGGTGTTCTCCCCCCTCCCGTCCAGTCCCTGTAGCAACTCCTGGTTGAGGGTCAGTTGTGCCATTTGTTGCCACAATAATCTGCCATTACCTCAGACAAGTGGGTTGTAGAAGTGGTAGGCAAAGGATTGCCTCTGGATTTCGAGGCTTTCCTGCTGTACCAATTCTGAGCTACTCAGGGGGCCAGGATTGCCTCTGGATTTTGACTCTGTCCCGCTGTACCAATTCTGAGCTACTCGGGAGGCCAGAGTGTTGAAGGACATGTTGTCTGTGCTTTTAGCTGACATAACTCTACTCTTAGATGCAGGATGATAACCCCTGTTCTAGACACCATGGCCATTCAGGATTATGTGGCCAGGTTCTTCCTGATTCCAAAATGGAAGAGGAGCTGGTGCACCATAGTGGGTCTGCATGATCTGAACTGGTTCATACAGAAGTTCATGTTCTATATGGTCATAAATGAACAAGATCATTCCATCTCTGGAGCAGGGCATGTGGTTCTGCTCCCTGGATTTCCATGAAGGTTTCTTCCACATCCCAGTCCATCTGTCCCATTGCCAGTACCTTTGATTTCATGAAGAGGAGATTCTGTAACAGTTCCCAGTCATGCCCTTTGGTCTCTTGTCTGCGCCAAGGGTCTTCATCAAGTGCACGGCAGTGGTGGTGGCCTTCATGTGATGCCAGGGTGTCAGGGTATATCTCTGAGTTGATGATAGGCTGATAGCCAGGTTATCCAAAGAGGCTGTTGAGAGGTCCAGGGATCTGATCTCCATGACCTGTCAGTACTTGGGCCTTCTGGTCAACCCTGTGGACCAAGGTCCATCTCCCAGTGGGCCAGGAATCGGATCTTACCTCCTTTGCCCAATCATTTCAGGTATGTGCTTTTGACCTTCCCAGGACTTCCTGCTACTGCTGGGGTACATGGTATCCTCCACCAGAATGATCCATTGGGCTTTCTGGTGGATGCCCTGCCTATAGTGAGAGTTGGGCAGCCAGTAGTCCGAGTCCCTAAGTGACTTGGACCAGGCAGTTGTAGTGACCCAGACAATGTGGGATGCTATCCAGTAGTGGCTAGACTCATAACATCTAGAAGTAGAATCTAGTTTGTCCACCCAGAACAATCTATCATGCTCACAAAGCATACATCTCTGGTGGGGTGGGGAGCACATCTGGTAGACCACAGGGCCAGCAGGTGCTGGTCACCCCCAGAGTCCTAAGGCAGCATCAGCCAGCTGGAGCTCTGTACAGTGTGCCTGGCTCTGATGGAATTTGCTCCATTGATCTAGGATCTAGTCATCCAGATCGACAATATGACCACTGTGCTGTACCTGACCAGGCAGGGCCAGACACATTCCTTTTCACTGTGTCAGGAGGCTCTTTGCACCTGGACACTCTTGTGCAGCCTTGGTGAAGATGTCTTGGTGATCCACATCATTGGGGAAATCAGGCAGCTTGCAAATGCTTTCAGCCAGGTCATAGACTCTGCACAAGTGGTCCTTGAATCAAAAGGTGGGACATATCTCTGGTGGAACCTTTTGCCTTGTGGGAGAACAGAAAACTAAAGCATGTTTGTGCCCATACCACTCAGTCCAGGACACTGTTGGGTGATGCCTTCTACAGGCCCTGGGCCTCAGGCCTCCTGCCGCCTGTATGACTTTCCTTCTTTCCTCTTAGTCCTCAATGTCAGGGTCAAGGCCCAGAAGGACAAGGCATTGATGATCCTAATAGCCCCAGACTGGCCAACACAGTTCTGGTATCTGGATCTTCTCAGCCTCAGCAATAAGTCTCCATGGAGATTGACTCTCTGTCCACATCCACTGACTAGACAGAGGGGATAGTCCTGCACTTGGACCTTTGGACCCTGCACCTCTCAGTCTCAGTCCTGAGTGGAAAGAGTTACAGGCTGTGGGTCTTTTGGAAGATGTCAGCCATGTTGTGGAGGCATCCCATAAGGAGTCAGTTCATAAATGCTATGTATTTAAGTAGAAGAGTGTCTCGATTTGGTGACAGGGTACGGAGCTTGATCCCCTTACCTGCCCCATGGCAAGCAACCTTGACTTGCCTTTGGTTCCTCTTTCAGGTGGGACTGTGAGCAACAACACTTAAGGTGCACCTGGCAGCCATCTCTGCATACTAGGTGCTGGCAGGTATGCCAACAATGGCCCAGGAGAGGGTGGTCAGGCACTTTTCCACAAGCATGGATCACTTGTCCTCTCCAGTGTGCAAATCTCTGCCTCCATGAGACCTACTGCTGGTGTTGGCAGTATTCCTGGGCAAGCCATTTGAGCCAGTGCACAGTTGTTATATGTTACATCTGTCATGGAAGACTGACTTCTTGGTAGTCATCAATATCAGCCAGAAGGATCAGTGAGCTCCGGGTGCTGTCACTGGAGTCTCTTTTCCTAGTCTTCCACAAATACAAGGTTTTTATTCACCCCTGCCTGCAGTTCCTCCTGAAAGATTGTATCAGACGTTCACCTTAACCAGGTGACTAACTTACCAGTCCAACCTCAGAAGCCTACCACAGGCTCCATACCCTGGACCTGCGGAGGACACTCTCTTATTACAAGGAGCACATGGCAAACCATTCCTGGCAGACTGGCAGCAAAGCAAAGAATTGCAAGGAGGATCATATCATGCATCAAGCCGTGCTGCAAGTTGGTTGGTAGGGAATTTCCCAAGGGGCCTAAGATTCATTCCACGAGATATACCACTGCCTTGGTGGCTGCTTCCAGGAACATCCACATTACAGTGATTAGCAGGACTGCAACCTGGAGTAAAGCACATACCTTCATCTCCCATCGACATCCCATCTCCTGTCAACATCATGTGTCATTGGGGATGCTGCTTATGGGTCCATAGTCCTGTAGTCTCTGTTCACCAAATAGGGATGTGTACCTTGCTGACTTCTCCCAGAAAACTGTTAGGAGTCTACCAGAGCATGGATAGTGAATGATAGCCACATTGTTAGATATATAGGTTACCCACCTGAAACCATAGTTCTACTAGTAATAAACAGTTCACAACACATCCACACAACTCCCCTGCCATCCCCTGGCAATGTGGTACCTCGATCCCTGCTTCCAGTGTGCAAAAGATATGATGTGACAGGGTGGAGTCAGAGAATATACAGTACCACCTGGGTAATGGGAGGAATGTGGCTTGAAGATCTCCAGTGACCCAGCTCTATCCAGCAAAACTGTCAGAGTGTGGATGTGAACAGCATACTACTAGTAGAACTATGGTTACAGGTGAGTAACCTATATTATTTGCATGCTAAGCATCCAAAACACAATGTAAAACAGATATTTTGAAACAATTGTTTGATGTGCTACTTTATTGAGTCTTGGATGATATACTCTGTCTGAAATGTTTAATCAGTGGTGTAATTAACTACTGCCAGACAGAACTGTAAAAGTATTACAAACCTAGATTGCCGGTTGGCCTGTGGGAATACTGATATATTTTAACTGAGACGATATAAACTGCACAAGCATAATTTAACTGAAACTCCAATTGTGTCTGTGTTCTTTCTGCTGACTTAATAAATGAATGTGCCCTACATTCCCATAACCCTTCACAAGGCAGCAAGGAAAAAGCAATATCGCTTCTGTTCTGGTGGTGGCAAATGGGTTGATGAAACTGGGCTTACAGTATTTTATAAAACGTGATCTGGGGAAACAACTGAGTGAAACACTTTATTTGCAAATGAATCACAACAAACAGCAGAGTATATGAGATTCAAAATGCCAAAACAATTATAAAAAAATTACTATAGTTAGTTGTAGTACTTTCATATGTATTTCATCCTCCATGATTTTATTATTGTTTTAATGCTTGTTATTTAAAATGTTGTTAATTGTACAGCGCTTTGATTTTCTGAAAAGTGCTTAAAAATACATTTTACTTACTTACTGCTTACTTAATCTAATAGAGATACAGACATATTCAAGTTGTACATTAATACAGATTAAATGGACACTGCTAGTTCCCATCAGCCAGTTTTGGCCCTTTCATTTATTTATTTGAAAATTGGTAACTGGGAAAGGTACACTAAGCCAAGGCTTGTTTCCAGATGTGACCCGGGGGAAAGGAATACAGGATACAAAATGCAAGACAGAGTTTGCAGTTATAATAAAACGCAATCAAAGAACATGCATTAATTACAGAAGTAAGTGCAACATAAGCAATCAAGGTAGAAGCAACAAAATGAGGCATTTCAGCCACCCCTACACCAGGGTAGAAAACAAATACAAGGGGAATTGTTGAGTACAGGGAAAACAGGAGTTGGGGGAAGGGAAGGAGTTTCAGCTGATACCTGAGGAAGCCAGGGGATGTGGTGAAGCTGAGGAAAAAAGGTAGTTGGTTTCAAGGTGATAGGAGATGATAGGAAAAGGCTGACTGTCCCACACAGGAGTGGGGATGAGGAATGGTGAAGGTGCGAGGATCCCTGCAGCAGAGGCTTGGAGGACGAGGGAGAGGAGTGATGAGAGGTAAGACGGAAGGGACCCAAACCAGTATTTGGAAATGAATGAGGCACAGTGGATCTTGCGATATGATGATACAGGGAGAATGGCTAAAGAGAAATAATGAGAACAAGATGGGGAGTTGTTAACAAAGCAACAGAAGGAGTTCCAGAGGGTGTCCAGTCTGGCCAAGGAGGTTGAGGGAGTGTACTATAGACCACATCTGCATGGTCAAAGACTGGGAGCATCATTTTGTTGCCAAGCTCACAGAGGACCTGTGGAGACAGATAATCTTTATTGCAGTGCAAGGCAGCAAGTTTAGGGTGGAGCTTGGCATGGATGGCATCAATGTCGGCAGAGAAGTCAGGTTTACTATCTAGCGATGCACTGAAGTACTTGAAGGACTGAACCACTTCAAGAGGGGTACCATCCAAAGTGGAGAAGATGGGCAGAGTTGGAAGTCTGGCTAATTTCTGATTGGTGCCAAAGGTCATAGATACAGTTTTGTGTTGACCTAGATTTGGTTTGTTTGGAACCAGTGCAGGACATTGTGGAAGTCATGCTGGTGCAGACCTTCCATGGCTGTGGTCGAGGGACTGGAGATGTACATGACTGTGTCATCTGCATACATGTGTATGTGTGACTTGGCACAAGCAAAGGGGAGGTCATTAAGGAAGATGGAGAACAGGATGGGCCCCAAGATGGAGCCCTGTAGGACCCTGCCTGGAGGGACAGGGTGCTACCAAACTTTACTGACTGCAGATGGACCAAGAGGTAAGAAAGGAACCATTTGGCAGCAGGAGCTGAGAGGTCAGCAGAACTCAGCTTTTCCAGGAAGAGTGGGTTGGATACCAAGTCAAAGGCCTTGGCCAGATCAAAGAAAATGGCAGCTGTGATATGCCCACAATCCATCCCCGCAAGGGTAGAATCAGTTACACAGAACAGGGAGGAGATGGTGGAGTGATGCTTCTGGAAGCCAGACTGGAACAGGGAAAGCAACTGGTGTAGAATAGGAAATAAGAATGGGAGAGTCTGATGTAGACAATCTTCTCATGCAGCTTAGCAGGATAAGGGAGGAGGGAGACTGGCTAGAAGTTATTAGGGGATGAAGGATCCCCTCTTTGTGGAGTAGAAGAACTTTTTCCAACTTCCAGGACAGAGGGACAGCACTGAGGAAGAAGAAGAGTTTGAGTAGGTACATCAGAGTATATGCTATGACAGGAGTGAAGCTATGGAATAACTTAGGGTCCACCCCATCAGGGCTGGATTTGTGCAGGTTAAAGGAGTAAGGGGTAGTCAGGGTTTCCTGGCTGATAACAGAAGGAAACCCTTAGAGGGCAGAGGAGAGGGAATGTGAGGTGGAAAACCGGATAGGGTCAGAGGCAGACATCAGGCGTTGGACTTTAGGGCAGATTAGATGGGCCTGGTGGTTCTTATCTGTAAACAAATTCTGTGTTTCTTTGTTTCTGTGGAGCAATGGAGACAGGAGGGTGAGTGGAAGGAAGCGCACAAGTGGTGAAGAACTCATTGAAGTGTGCAGCAACAGAGGAGGAATCAGACATGAGTGAACCATTTGTGAAAAGGACTGGAAGAGTGGACTGGGTTGGAGGGTCAAAGAAGGAGTTAAATACCTTCCAGAACGTTTGAGGGGCATTAAGTTTGTTTTGACATTTGGACTTGAAATATTGAGATTTCATAGCCAGGACTAATTTTTAATCTAATGTGGGGGTCCTGTGCTTGAAAGTGGCCTCTCGATGAGGTCCAGTGTAAATAAATTGTGGTGTGCCTATTAGTCCTAGGTGACACCTAAGTAGTTAGGAGTTTATATGTGTATAATACCTTCCAAAACTCAATGTGCATCACATAAAATCCAATGAAACATATACATTATACAAATGAAATAAATACAAAGCACAGATGACAAACACTGAAGGCTTGGGTGTCTGCTCTAGTGTAGGCATGTAAAGGGATTCATTTCCAGACCTCTGTCTTATACATGTAACAAGTAGTACATAAACAGGGTGGGAGTTCTGAGGATTGGGCAGCTGTGAAGAATACCCTTTCCCCTGATGCTTTTAAGTAGAGTAGGGAATATTCAGCAACTGTAGATCCCAGAATGAAGGTCTGTCCCAGGGTAATGTGAGTTGGGGAGGTCAGCAACTCTCAGAAGTAAGTGGGATCCTGACTTTTTAGGTGCACCTGTGTACTCATTTTTTCCTACCTATCTAACTATTTTTATTTCAAATTGGGAACAAAGGCACTTGTTTGGCGGGTTTGCCAATCTAATTTAACATTATCAAGGGGAAAGAGCCTTGTAAAGGGTTAACTTTTTTTTAAATTAATGATCTTTCTGTGACTCTTCCAACACAGGTACGTAAGCTTCAATCCTGGCCCAGTGGGTGGTACTACTCCTAAATCTGACCCAGTAGGTATTAATCTTGATGTTGGCTGCCTGCACTCTGGGAAACATTGATAACTCATGCAAGTGTGAGAAGTCTTCTCTAACTGAATCTGGTTAGTGACTGGGTAGGTAATAATAACTTAGGATTTTTAACTCCATCGTAAGCAAATTATTGGAAATTCTCTTTCAAGAACTCCATCATGGAGTACCTTGAGTGCATACTCTTGAAGGGGCATACAGCATAGATTTACTGTGGGCAGATAATACCTGACCCTATTTATTCATTTGTATTTGTAATGTTTAACCAGGAAAGGCATGCTGAGCTATAACAGCTGATTTCCAAGTGTGTCTGAGGGGTTAGTTTTAGGTTACAGACCAGTTTTCTAGACCGGGGCATGTTGGCCAAGATACCAGTGCTTATAATTACCATGGGGTCTTTAGCTACTTTCTGGAAGTAACCATAGATGGGCAGAATGGACCTTGGTTTAATATCTTATGTGAAGGATAGCACCTCAGCAGTGCAACACCCTCAAATTGCTGCTTTACAGTGTTAGTATTGGATATTAGTCATGTTTTTGGTGTGGGACTAGAGAGCCCACAACCTTCCAGTTTTCCTGTCCCAGACAGAGTATGTAATCAACTGAGGTATTGACTAAAGGAACTCCTGTAGAACCTGTTTGTCTAAGCCATTCAATACAGTGCCTCTGCTAAGGGTTAAGTTTTGATATTGGGAATTAAGGTACTTGTTGGAGGCTCTGAAACTTAACTAGGCACTGGCTTTCAAGAAGAAAGCAGATAAATCATTCTACTGTCTCATCCCTTCTCAGTGTTACCGATGCCATTCTTACAGGCATGGCTCAAGGCTATCTTACAGCAACTACATTCATAGACCTCGCCAAGGCCTTTGATTCTGTCTCCCACTCTCTTCTTCTCACAAATTCACTGGCCTCGCCCCTGTATCTGTCAAATGGTTCGAATCTTGTCTCTCGGGTCACTCCTAAAGTGTCCAGTCTGGTGACGTACTCTCCCCTCCTCTCCCAATTCTAACAGGCATTCCTCAAGGCTCTATTCTTGGTCCTATCCTATTCTCCATTTTTCTTAATGATCTCCCTACTGTATGTTCTTCTTCCCTAATTCACCTTTATGCTGACAATACTATCCTCTTTACGTGTGGTCCTTCTATGCCTGTGGTGACCACTCAGTTGGAAACAGATTTCACTCATGTCCCAAACTGGTTCCAAACAAACCAACTCATGGTAAATATTACTAATACAGTTGCTATGACTTTCAGCACCCACCAGAAACTAGCCAAGCTCACCACACCCTGTCTTTCTCAATTCTTGATGGCACCCCCTTGGAAACTGTTCTGTCTTATAAGTATCTAGGAATCTGGCTTGACAGCCATCTTGATTTTTCAACTCATGTCAACCACATGTATTCCAAGCTCTGCCCTAAACTTGTTGCTCTCTATAGAAAAAAAGATGCCCTCTCCCTCCCTGTTTGATGGTACTCCTTACTAAAACTATCCTACCTCTATTTGACTATGCTGACATTGTCTATTGCTCCACCTCTGCATCCACCCTCTCTAGACTGGAATCCTTTTCAACACTTTCTGTCATTTCACCTTGAACGTCCCCTCCAGGACTCATTATTGTTCCCTCTACTCTTCACTATCATTCCCCTCCCTATCCTCTCACTGAAGCCACCACACCTCCATAATCTCTACCAAATTTTGATTTGGCTGGCTTCCCCCCTATTTTGCCTCCCTGCTATCCCCCTCCCCCCATATATCCTACTGCTGCAACACTCGTGACCCTTGTTCTTTCACCCTTCCCCACCCGTACTCGAACTCTGGCAAAGCTGCTTTCTCCTTCTTCTTCCTCCATCTATGGAACTCCCTTCCCACATCTCTCCGTCTGCTATCCTTGCTAAATCTCATTAAATGGACTGTCTACTGTTCTGCCTTCCCACCTCGTGCTTGCTAACCACCTGACTCAATATCCTTGTAAAATCTGAATCTGTAAGACAGCTCTCAGTTGTCTTTAATGTTGTACCCTGTGTTCATCTTTGTATATCCTGCATTACAGTATGTTTATGTTGCAACCTGAAATTGAATTGTATTTTTTGCAACTTTTGCCAGTTGAATTTTGTTGTATTTCTGCTGCCTCCTCAGGCACCTTTGTAACCTGCCTGAGTTCTCTGCAATATTGTATTTGCCTTCTTACCCAGGCTCCTTTGTAATCTGCCTGAGTCATTGTTGTAACTGTTCTACGTATCTTGTATGTAGGTTTATATTTCTCTTGCCCCTTCCCCTGGGTTGCACCTGGAAATGAGCCTCAGCTCAGTGTGCTTCTCCTGGTTACCAACGTTTAAATAAATAAACAAATAAATCAATAAAAATGGCAAATATTGAAATTGGTGGCCAATGACCAGGGATGGTGGGGAAGGGATCCAGGACTCTGTCCTTGGGCCTACCCTATTCAATATTTCTCTTAGTTTTCTAGTCATGGGTATAAGTTGTCTGGTTTCATAATTTACAGATGACAAGGGCCAGATTAACAAGTTGTGGTGCCCTTGGCAATTTTAAGTGTGGGGCCCCAGTGAGAGAAGCAACAGTAGGCTGGGGGTTCATGACAGCCTAGGCCCCCAAAAGCTGCACAATTTTCAATGCCTTAAAATGCATTTGGAGGGTTTTCCAGCTACTCTGAATGCCATTCTTGGGGTGGAAATAGAAGGCTATTGTTTGAAGTTGGATGGCTGGAGTACATTCATGCTAAGTGTCAACACTCAAGCACAGCCATGTGTTACTGGCCCCTTCACAGCAACATTTCACTGCCCAAATAGATAGTAGCCTGCCCTGTGAGTGTGTGGTGGGCAGTCCTGACCCCAAAGTCTCCAACCTGCGGTGGGGGATGCAGACCTGTAGAGTTAGGAGTGGATAAGTTAGTGCTTTCTGCTCCCCTTTAATTGCTGGAACTGCCACTGCACTCATTGCTCCACATTACCACAAACCTGAAGCATCAATCATTCTGTTTCCCTACAGTATGTGGGAATATGTCAGAAGGATAAATATGTATTTGGGTGTTTCTAGTGTATCCTCTCCTTTCCCTCCTGTCTTCCAGAGAAAGCATACAGAAATTTTGTAGTCTGTCCCCATAAAGTGACAACAGAAGGTAGAATTGCTCCATTGAGCAGCAACAGAAGTTGGTCAAACACAAAACAATGCTGAACAAGAGAGACCTCGCATTTTGCTATACCCAGAAATCAGTCATACAGTACACATATATAGTGCATCATATAAACGCTTACTTTATAGTTAAAACAGCACAAAATATAAACACTGTTAAATATGGCAGTGTATTTACCTAATTTTTATATTTGTGCCTTTCTTGTAATAAACTATGCTTTTATGTGCTACACTACAGTATATATGCGTATGACTGCTTTCTTTGTGTAGCAGAAAGTGAGATCTGCCTTGTTCTGTCCTCAAAGAGCACACCCTGCTGTTCCTGGAACATTTTCATCACCCTTTGCTGTATACAGTAGTGTCCAGCCTATCCTTATCCTTCCTCAGATGTGGGCTCCAAAACAGCATGCAGCACTCCATATGTGGTCAAACTAGTGGCCTGTACAGTGGCAGTATTACCTCACTTCTATAGGTCCATTTATACTGCCTGATCTGCACCATTGCAACAGGCATAAATGAGTTGCATTGTTGCAAGTCAGGCAGTGTAAACTTCATGGGGAGTGTTGCAGATGGCTCCACTGTGGCCCTGGATAATCTCGGTCTAAGTGGATTCATCTAATAGTTCACATGGTTTTTTGCTAGTGTGTAATCACACTGCTCCACCTGCACTGGTACAACCCCCACCCAGCCAAACTGCCCCCCACTCCCCCACTGAAAATAGTAAAGAAGGGAAATATATAATTTTAGAGGGGCGAGACTAGAGCCCTAACAGTGTGTCTGACCATGGAGTCAGCCAAGCAGGATCCTATCACATGTTTAGAGTTAAATTTGTCCAACTCTCTAGGATTGCATTTGAAACCATCACTGTCCACTGCAGCTTGCTACACAATCTCTTAATAGCATATTACTTAGGTGACCTGCAGTAGAACAAGATTGAAGGTAGTAATGGATCTTATTCAGTCTGCATGGCTCTCCCTCCATCCTTCCAAAGAAAGGAGTTACTTGCTGCCAATGTGGTTGATTCAGGCCCAAACCATTCTACCTGACTATCTCCCACCCAGGACACCAGACTGATGCCTCCAATACATCTGATTCAGCTTCCATCAACTTTTCAATACTCCTTTCTTTCTACAAAGGACTGCAGTTTGATATTGAAATGTTGCTGAATAAGCCTCTACTGCTCTCTCCCTCTAGCCCGCATCCCACCCTGGACAACCTGCCAATTTAAATGTGTTAGCCATCCTTAGATCAGTGGGCTGGTATACCTGGTGTTGTGTTGGGCTGCAGGTAGAAGTGGATGCTGCTGTGAGGGACAAGGAAGGTAACTCACATACAAACCTACTGCAGCTACTGTTAATGTTAAACTGTTAATGTTTGCTAGGGTGAGGGGTCACAGTACTGACCACAGTCAGCAAGAGACCTGAGTAACTATGGCAGCCTTATAAAACTTCACTGACTGGTGGCATGATGACAAACAAAGCACTGGGGGAAGATTAAGAAGTGATAGAAGCTGGCTGGTGCAATGAGAGGCTGAATTTCTCCCACTCCCTGTAGTATGATCCTCTTCTCACAAGTCACATCATTTTATTGCAAATGTTTTTAAATAACAACCATTGTTAATTTTTGTTTTTTTACTTGATAAAGACAAAGTCAAAAAGATGAGGAGGCAAATAGGGCAGAACTGCCCGGTGGTGATTTGAGTCAGCTCAGCCTCTGGCCTCTCTGGTGACTGCTCGCACTCCTCGATGGCAGCTCCTACTACTCGACAGTCTCTCTGACACCTGGCAGCAGGTGCATTCTGCACTGCCAGTCTGCCTTAGCTGATAATTCATCTGTTTTCTGATCCAGACCTTGAGACAGTAACCCACCTGATGACACAACCGAGTCGACAGCCAGGCCAGACAGTGGGTCTAGGGACAGGCCGCAGGGGCTGAGGTGTGGAGTGTGGAGGGACAGTCTCTCAGACTCTTTTTCACTATCGATGACACAGGATTTGGCAGTTCTTTGAGAGGGAATGAGTCTGTTGGTGACTGGCACATGGTACTGTTTTCTAGATCTGAGTAGATGAGATTCAGTGTACTGCAGATAAAAGTAAGGTAATTGTGCTAGCACATAAAAATGAGGGTAAGCTACAAATGGCAGGACTATGGCTACTTCAGAACAAGAAAAAGACCTGAGCATGATAGCTTGTGATGACCATAAGGAGCAGTAACAATATTTCTATTTTTTATTTTTATTTAAAATTTCGTTAACTGGGTGATAAAGCACTGGGTCACATGGCCCTTTTACAGGCTTGTCCTGGATACATACAGCAAGACATTTACAGAACTTTCAGTTACCTACAGTCAACCAATGATTACACAGTTAGCATCCTTTAACAATACTAAACTTTGTTTAAATAACAGAGAATGTAATGTAGACCTACAACAAGATAAAAAACACTCCAAAAACATGTACATCTAACATCTTTCGACAGGTGTTCTTTCTAAATCACTTTGAGCAGATGGTTGTTTTTTGCCCTTCTGATGTCTAAATCAAGACCATTCCAAAAGATTCATCTTTATTAATTTTTTAACCAGAAAAAAAACCCCAAAATAAATCCATACACAGGACAGTAAAAGGCAAAATACTATAATACAAGACAGGACAATCAAAGGAACATTCATGAATAACCCCCCAACCCCCCAGGCATGACCCTTGGCAATGACCTCACAGGCAATATAACATTAGAGACTGTATATAGTGTACATAGACTCCCACCTCTCTTTGTACCGGTGCAGACAGTAACGTAGACTTGCAACCATTTTCTCTACTCATAAATTGGCAAACAATTCCTGATGCCATTCCACATAAGAAATGACAGTGGCCTCTTTCCAGTGATGAAGCACAGGGCTTTAATAGAGAGGGCAATCATTGCCATATGAAACCTACGTTGTTTGACCTTGACTCCAGTAAAGTCGCACAGTAGACAAATTTCAGGGGAAAATAAGTTCTCTAAACCTAGGAGGGGATCTACTCTCTGTTTGATGATCTCCCAGAGTACACAGTAGAAGGGCACTCCCAGAAAATATGATACAGAGTACCCTCTGCTTGACCACAATGACTACAAGTTGAAGAGGGAAGTTTGCCCATTTTGTGCAACTTTACCGGGGTCAAGTACATGTTCTGGAGGATCGAGTATTGCATGAGCTGCAGTCTGTCCTAAATGATTTAACAATGACAAGACCTCCATATTATTTCCAAATTAAGGACACTCTAAGGAAAATTATCAGATCAGAAGCGAGAGGCCCCACCTGTATGAGAAAAGACCAAGTTATAAAGAGAGGCATATATATGGGAGGCAGAGTGAGACTGCTGGGACAAAACAGCTAGAGGCTGAAAAATCTCATCTATGCCCCTACTGTCTCCCAATGAGAGCTGCTTAGAAATCAACAGATGGTGAACCTGATAAAACTTGAAAAAAAAACAGGCCTGCTGGGAACTTCAGCATTATGTCCCTTATTGAGAGATAGGAGTCGCTAGTCACCAAGTTCTGGGGACACTTCCCTTTGAGAGACGGGAGCCAAACCTCCAATAAGTGGACACCCCCAATGCGAAAATTAGGGTTCTGCAATATTGGTTGATTTGGGTCCCTAATGGGGTTGTATTTTAAGACCTTACACAACTGAAAAGGTACCTGCATTGAGGTGGTAAATGGAGAACCGTCCATGTTTTGGGTAGGTCCTTGACCCAGGCATGGAGGATGGCCTCCCAAAAGATGCCACTTGAGTCAATTAGCTCTTGTTCAATGGAGAGTCAGGATGGGACATAAGGATATGTATGTAAAGTCTCTACTGGTCGCAGCTACCTAAGGTATTTACTTAAATGACTGGCCCAATAGTACAGACCAAAATGAGGGAACCAAAGTCCCCCCTCTCCTTTGGGGTGGCGAGTTTATGATAAGAATGTCTAGCGGGTTTGCTGTGCCTTAGGAAATCCCAAAACCACCCCATGTAGCTTCCTGAACTAGGTGAGAGGCAGCCACAGGTTCAACATACTCAGGGGGCGTAAAATAAATGGGGTAAGATATTCATTTTAATCAAGCTAATCCTTCCCCAAAGAGATAGAGGCATGTCCTTCCACCGGGTTAAGTCCTGCTGTGTCTTAGAGAGCAAAGAGTCAAGATTAAGTGTCTTCAACTGGGTAGTACTTCTAGCTAGGATAATACCCAAGTACTTAAGGCTGTCTTGGGACCATTGTAAGCCGGTAAGACTGAGTGATGCCCTATGAGTCCTGTTATTCAAGGGAAAAACCTGAGTCTTGTCAGGGTTAACTTTATGGTTGGAGACCGCACTGAACTCTGAAATACTCTCCAGAGCGACCTTGATGGAGCAAGAGGGTTGGGTGAGGTGCAACAGAATGTCATCCACATAGGCCAAGACTGATAGCAAGAGGGAACCTATCTCCACCCCATGGATGTTAGAGTTATTTCTGAGTCTCCATAATAGGGGTTCTAAATGCAGATTAAATACAAGAGGTGACAGGGGACTCCCCTGCTGGGTACCAGACTTTAGAGGGAAGGAAGGTAAATCAAACCATTACAGTATATTATAGCACAGGGGCCTGAATATAAGGTTCTAATCCATTGAATATACTGATCTGGTATGCCAAACTTAGCTAATACACCAAACATAAAGTCCCAGTCTACTCTATCGAAGGTTTTATCCACATCCAGGGACACCAAGACCACCGGGTAGATGGAGTCCCTGGATGTGGAGAAAATTTGAGCCAATTTTCTTAGATGATTCTGGGACAATCTGCCTGCCATAAATCCCACTTGTTCAGAACCTATCAAGACAGGGAGCACCCAACTCAGTCTGTTGGCTAACAATTTAGCTAGAATCTTAATGTCATTGTTGATAAGGGAGATAGGTCTATGAGTCATGATGCTATTTTCAGGCTTACCGAGCTTGTGAAGGACCACTTTGAGAGCTTCTAGTAGGCAAGGGTCGGACACAGTCTCTAATAATATAGAAGTGAAAAATCTGTATAACCAAGGGACTGATTGATCCTGCAACTTCTTATAAAAATTGGGGGAGAATCCGTCTGGGTCTGGGGCCTTATCCAGAGGGAGCTCTTACCCAAAGGGCGGGCTGCAGGGCCTCTCCCATCTCCTGGATACTGTCTGTCCCAGTACAGGGGTAAACGAACTCCTTATCTTGGGGGACATTAACCTAAACTGGGATGGGGAAAACGTCAAGCAGTTTGAGGCCCTGCTTGCCACCAAATCCCTAACACAACTTGTAAGGGAGTCCACCTGTCGCAAGGCAAATGGCACTTCCTGCTCCCTCTTGGACTGGATTATGTCAAACCGTCCCGAGAGGATCTCCTCAGTAGGGGCCCCACCCGACGCCATATCGGACCACTCTCCGTTCTGTGTATATGGAATATCCTCCCTAAGGTTCCCCACAAAATCATCCAGGTTCAAACTTTGCCAGATTAAACCCGGACCTGTTCTTGGAGGAACTCAGGCTTACGGACTGGTCAATAGTCTACAGAGCACTGGATCCTCATCTGCCCGTGCCGTGTTCCACAACATCTTTGTGGATCTACAAGATAGGCATGCCCCTATCACTAGGTAGGGTCCATGGAACAGCCACCCAGTGGCTGCATGGGGAATCTCCTCTCCCACATGCGAGTGAGAGACAAGCTGGCATCAGTTAAAGCGCTCACCGCGATACTGCCCTGTTACAGCCAATAGAAAACTCATAAATGAGTGCAAGAAATGATCAGGGGCAAACTGGCGACTTCTGCAAGGCCGCCCTTCTCAGCTCTCCCAAGAAGACCCCAGACGGTTCTGGAGAACCATCCATCACTGGTCGGCGGTCGCCCTACTCCGGGGTCACTGACATGCTCATAGAAAGAGTCTCCTGCAACAATCCTCACGTGATTGCTAATGCACTAAACTCTCATTTCACTGACCTCCCTTCTGCTCTCGCTCGGGTCCTCAGCCAGAACTCAAACTGCTCTGCCTCACATCCCAGCGGAGTCTGGTCTGCCCGCCCTCCATTTTACTAAGGGGTGATCGGTGCTGTGGTGCGGCCCTCCTTCTTGGTCTCTCCCAGAATGCTAGCCCCGCCCTGATGACCTGGAGCCCAAGCTTCTCAAACTAGGAGCCCCCTATAGCCTCCCGGTGGCCCACATTTTCAACCTATCCCTACCCAGGGACTGATCCCGATATCTGAAGAGTTGCCAAGGTCGTCCCTTGTCCTAAGCAGGCGACCCCAAATCCTGGACAACCACCGTCCCATAGCTATCCTCTCTGCTGTCAGCAAGCTCCTGGAAAAGGTGGTCACCAAACAAATCTTGGAGTATATCCACTCCCATGGTCTGCTGACCCCGGCCCAACACGGTTTTTGTAGAGAGCACAGCACTACCACGGCTCTCATCTCTGTCTCTTCCAGCATCAGTGCTGCTATGGATCAGGGAAAACTCTCAGGTGTGGTATCTATTGACTTATCCAAGGCGTTCGACCTCGTTGACCACGACCTGCTTGCCTTGCAGATGAGGTCCCTTGGTTTGTCCCCTCTGCCCTAAACTGGGTCTCTGACTACCTATATGGCAGAAAACAGCTAACTAAATTCAATAAAGTCCCTCTGCCCCGCCTGTTACCTCTGGTGTCCCTCAGGGCTCTGTGCTGGGTCCCCTACTCTTTTCCCTGTTCATCAACAATCTACCTGATGTGGTCTCCAGCTGCCGTGTCATCATGTATGGATGACCTGGTTCTCCTGGCCCACTCCTGTGATACAGCTACACTAAACCGCCACTTATCTGAAGACCTCTGAACATCCAGGCATGGCTCTCCAACCATAAATTGGTCCTCAATCAAAACAAAACCCAGGCTATGCTCTTGGTTCCTCTGCAAAATCCGGGCCTCTTCGACTCCCCCTACATATCAACTATGAAGATGGCTCCCTCTCCCGTGACCTCCCTCAAATATCTTGGAGTGACGCTTGATCCCCAACTGGACCTTGGTAGTCATATCCATAATGCCTGCAGGGGTAAACTAAGTAGGGGATGGCCTACAGGGCTCTGTACAACCTCACTCCAGCTGCTCGCATAGCTCTTGCCAGGAGTACTACTTCCCTCCCTCAGCTACGCCTGCCTCATATTTGCTCATACTTCTAAGACCCTCCAAGCAAGTGGAGCACAACGCATAACAACATCTGTTTGCTTGCCCTGGCCGCCCGCCCACCTGTCACTGTGAGCTCTACGAGAAGCTTGGCTGGCTATCCCCGCTCAATCACCTTAACTTTAGCACTGGGTGCCTCGCGAGTAAAGTACTTAGCTCTGGCACCCCTCCGGAACTGGCCCGGTTTCTTGCCCCTGCTGATCTCTCCCCCTACCTGCTGAGATGCCAAGGCCCCGGCCTACTAAATGTACCTACCACCCGCACCATCATGGGGGACCAGAGTTTTGCTGTCCATGATCCCAGGCTCTGGAACTCCTTTCCTGAAAGAGTCCGTACTGTCCCCTCTCACAAGCTTTTCTGGACCTCCCTGTGGGATCATCTTAAGTTGGCCTCTCGCTGTGAATGTCCTAAGCCTCCTTAGTCACCCGGTGCCCACTGGTGCCGGCTTCTTCTCTTCTGCTCTGGCGTCACCACTTTTGCGCTATGACCTCATCCAAATCTCCTCCCTTGTTTGACTGACTCTATGATGTTCCTATGCTCATAAATCCTCACTAGCCCTGTTGGTCATTGTATTTATCTCTAATTTATACCTTGCCCCAGCATTGTATCTGGGTGTACTTTCCACGTAAATGTAATAACTGTAAAAATTGTCTTTTCTCCTGTTTCTGTATCTAAATGTATACGTCAGAACCAATTACTGTATCGATGTACCTGTTGTACCCTTTTGTACTCTCCCGGGTCGTTCCTGAAAATAGGCATAAAACTTGTCTAGTGTACTTACCTGGTAAACAAAAACTAAATGAAAAAATAAATTATTGCTCTTACCTCTGCCTCTGTGATAGGGGCTAGCAGAAGGTTTTTCTCTTCCACCCCAAAGGATGGTAAGGGAAGAGGAGCAAGATATGCCTCTATCACCTGAAGGGAGGGAGGGACTGCCCTGGGGCTATACAGTTCCCTATAGTAGAACTCAAATTCAGATATTATCTCCCTAGGGGTGGTTTTAATAGAGCCATCAATGACAGATTTTATGGCCTTTACCGATCTGGCAGATTCCTGTTGCTTTATCTGTAGGGCTAATAAATGTCTGTCTTTCTTTCCCTGGTCTTTGTAAAGTGCGTGAGACTTAAGGATGGCATATTCTGCCTTTTCTTTCAACTGTTCACTATAAGATTACCAGAGTTTTAAGAGGGAGGCTTTGGTAGATTCGTCTCCAGTCAGGGAAAGATGACTGTCTAACTGCCTAATTTGTACCGGCAAATTTGAGATTTGTTCTTCCCTTTTCCTCTTCCTATTAGAGGCTAGCTTGATCAATTCTCCCCTGAGAAAGCATTTCAGTGCACCCCATTCGATGTCTGGCTTCCCTGTAGTATTCAAATTCTCTTTTGTATACAGTTCAATGGAATGGGCTATCTTTTTAACCAGTTCAGGATCCTTCTGAAGCTGGTTGTTGAGCTTCCACAGAGTACCCTTTTGTTGGAGAGGGACCAAGGATGCCAGACACCAAACCAGGGAATGATCTGAGATGACTCCTGCTTAAATGCCACAATCCCAGACACCAGGAAGAGAACTCTTACTCATTAAGAAATAATCTAGTCTAGATGAGGATCCATGTACTGGGGAGTAGAAAATATATGCCCTAGAGAACAGGTTAAGGGTTCTCCAGGGGTCTCACAACCCCAAATGGTCCACCAAATCTTGTATGGCCCTTCGAGCTGGTGACAACCCCTGGGATCTATGGTATGTTTTGTCCAAATCCGGTGTGAATGGAAGATTCCAGTCTCTACCCAGAAACATTGGGAGGTTGGAGAAGGAAAATAGATTCTTGAGGAGCTCAGTAAAAAATAAGGGTGAGTCAATGTTTGGGCTATAAAGACATCCAGTTATCGGTTGAGTCCTATCTAGGACTCCCCAGATCACCAAATATTGGCCATTGGGGTTGCTCAGGGTCTGCAGGCAGCTGAAAGGCAGCCAACATGCTATAAGGATAGCGCTGCCCTTATTTTGCATGCTAGATCCCGCCGTAAAGGCTTGTCCAACATTTTGTCTCCGAAGGAGCCCCGCTTCAGAGGCCAATAAGAGAGTCTCTTGAAGGCATATAACATCAGCCTTAAGGTGACCTAAATGCTTCAAAATTTAGTAATGTTTTGTTTTTTTCCTGGCCCCTGTCATGTTCCATGATAAAAATGTTCTCTGATTAGCCATATTTCAAGAAAACCTGTGTTGCCTGAGTCAGTTGCCTGAATATGCGCAGATACCCATGCCACAACCCAACCAAGGTGATGCCTTTTTATTCCTTCCCCTCCCTTGACTCCCAGTAACGATTCCCTGACCCCAACCCCCTTCCCCTATACATAATCCAACACAAGATACTTGTAACACACAAATCCCCCCTCCCAACCCTTTCCGTGAGGTAATTCCAGATAGAAGGCAATTATAACACAGTAATTCCCAGAATGGAGTCCCCCCACAATGTCCTAACAAAAATCTTTCCAACCATGATGAAAAAGGCTTACCATGCCACTGACACCCCCCATTTGATTAGTATTAGATAAGAGCCAAACAAACTACGAAATGGTATATTAAGACCATGAAATTGTAACCGCATAAAAAAAAAAAAACATGCAGAGAACTTGATGAAAAGGAACTACTCCCCTCTACTGCCCTGCTTTAGTATTGCAGGATAGTTTCCCAGGCTACAAACAGAAAAACAACTCTTATGAACCTTGTGTTTGCTGCAAAAAAAAGATGTAGAACAGTGCAAACAGTGGTACCCTCAGAGGAAATACTGGGAGCAATACGGGACAACTGATTACATGTGCTTAACCATAGCTGTTCAGTTTAAATGAAAACTGCCACTGTCATAATAAAGATTGAAGTGAGTCGCTGTTCTGGCACAGCGCAATCGCACAGCAGGGAAAACAACAGGGAAAAATGCAAGAGACGAGTCCAATCACACTAAGTCCAGGTCCCAGTATTCTAACTGCTATCAGGCTGGAGAAAAAGAAACTGGTAAATACTCTGGGAGGGTCTTTCTGGAAGCGATGAAACAAACTGGGAGGGTATCAGAGTCACACACCCATTGCAGCAGTGTAAAGGTAGTGAAGGAGTATGCTCTCCTAGAGTGCTGAAAAAGATTGGCAGGCCCAGCTAATTAGGTGCACATACCTCATATCCAAGTGCCAAATAAAGGGGGAAAAAGTACACAGAAAGTAAATGTAGGCAATGTCTTTGCCAGGGGTCAGTTCAGAAGCACTTGGCACCATTGGCACTGTTAAGCTGTGTGTGTGAATGTCCATTCTCAAGGCTGATCTCCATACCTGCATGGTGACACAAGCTGGGTTCCCAATGCTGCCTTCAGTGTGGCTTAAAGAGATCAGGGAACGTAGCTGTCAAGTCGGACTCTGCCAGCGTGGGATCCTTGCAACTCTTCCATTGGTTTTGTAGGTGAACTTGTAAGCGAGCTGGGTACATCATTCTAAATTTCACCCTGGCTGGAATCAACTTGTATACTATGGGGTGAAACGCTGTGCACCATTGCCGGACCGTAGCTGGCAGATCTTGTGCCACTCGGATCTTTCCATTTCACCTCCTGGAGCTCTTTTATCTTAGTGAGAAAGTGCTGACGTTCTTGAAAATTTAAGAACTTAAAAATTAAAAGAAGAGGAGGTGCATCAGATGGAGGCATCAACCATAAAGTTCTGTGGGCTTGTGCAATGCAATAAGCAGGCCCAAAAGGGGAAGAGCCAGCCAACTTCTATTCTAACTTCTGAATAAACAGGACTGTGTTCTTCCCATCTTCCTTCTCGGGCAAACCAATGATCATGGCATTATAATGCTGACCAGTCCCTGAAGGTCTTCCACCTGTGTCTTGAGTTTGGCAGTCCTCTGCCTGGGAAGTGTAAATTCGGGGTCAGTACGATCAACCTTCCTTTCCAATGACTTAATGCGCACCTCATTATCTCCGGTGCACTTGAAGACGTCCTTGATGGCAGCGGCCATAGATTTTATTTCGGAGGTGAGTGTTTTAACTTCTTCTGGAAATGGTTGAAATTCTTCGAGAAAGCACACTACCGTGAGCAGGTTAGGGTCTGGGGTAGCACTGGCTACCTTGCCGGAGGCCATGGATTGTGGCCTGGATTTCTTGCTATGTTTCTCTGTCATAGCTGCGGGTGTGTGCTTAGGTAGTGCTAGCTGCATTTCAGCTTTTATTGCACCCTGGGCACTTGGTAAAATAGGAGCTGCACATGTTGACCAGACTGTGGGTGCCACTAAATAGAAGAAAAGTGAAGTAGAAATGCTCAAATATGTAATGTGTTAGTCATAATAGTGGGAGCTCAGCTAGAAGGCTGCTACTCAGATGACCTCATCACGTGATCATCCCTTGTAGTTTTACAAAAAGGCATTTGTACTGTAAATTAATTGGAAGACCTTAATGATTTTTCACTGGATTTAGGGATAAAAATTCCAGTTAGAAGTCCATCCTTACCTTAAAAGGAGCAGATGGGATACACCACAGGTTCAGAGTAGAACTAAGGTAAAATTTGGCATGGCTGATTGCTATAATCTTTAATGAGTCTCGCCAGACATTTGTGGTGTTGGAGGACTGGAAAATGATAAATGCGGTCCTTGTTATCAAAAATGGTCATGGTCAGACCCTTGAAACAGGCCAGTCAGCCAGCCATTGGTGCTGAGCAGGGCACTAGAATCCATTACCGAGGACTGAATGGTGGAGCACTAGGTTGAGGCAAAGGGTCACACCCTGTCTCAATGTAACTTTATGAGGGGCAGATTGTGACAAATCAGAAAGATCACCTTCTGTAAGAGGGCGATCATGGTGGTGGATGGGCTGGACCATAGGTGTAGCCTATCTTAACTTCAGTAAGGTTTTTCAGACCATAACGCATGGCAAGCGTCTAGGAAAAATACGCCAGTGTGATACACGTGTGACATTTACAAGGTGGATTGCTACCTGACTTGAGGGCAAGAAACAGAGAGTTTTGGTGGAGAGGTACTACTTAAAGTGGAGAAGGGTACTCAGTGGCATCTCTTAGGGATCTGTGCTGGGGTTACTGCTGTTAAACATTTTATCAAGGTATCTGGAAAGGTACCGGGTCAATATAGCACTGCCGAAACAGCTCATGAATAACCAAGCAACAGAAAGCAGGAAAGTTTCTACAGCAACAGTGGTAATAACTGCTACCCCTGTTGCTATAGGCTCACATGGGGGAGCATCAAGGCTGCTGCTGGTGCAGTGCCTGGTTGGGCCACTCCTGTGGTGGAGTGACTAGAGCACCAGCACCTGGTGGCGTCGGGGACCTGGGGCAGTGGTTCAGTTCCCCCCAGGTCCTATTGTGTTGCGGCTTTTTTTTTTAAAGCTTTTCCCCTCTCCTAACTTTTGCCCCATCCCCTAAGTCCACACCCCCTCGGAGGTAGTTATTGTTAGTCTGGGGGGTGTGGGGGGGTGAAGCCCCCCATGTCAGGAGGTGTGGAGGGCATTGACCCCCCTGCAAAAACAAAGATGGTGTTGTTATCCCGAATGGTGTACACTGTTTCTCTTGTGGTTGGTGTTTTGTCCTGACCTTATTTTAGCACACACCGCTTTGTCTGCAGCATTGTTATTATGCACATTTTTTGCTGCAACATTATTACCCTGTGCCATCTGTAAACTGGGGTCTATAAATAGTTACTCATGTCTGCTGATGGTACTAAGCTGGCCAAAGTGGTGGACTCCCTTGGGACTGTGGATTAAGTTCAGGAGGACCTGAACATGCTTGGCGATTGGTTGAACTCCAGGAGTCTCAGATATAGTGTAACCCCTAGATGGCGCTATCCCAGGGGCTACTACCCCTGCCTGATTTGCCACTAACAGGTTGAGGGGCCTGGATCCAATGGCGGGTGCCTCCACCCAGAGGTCAGGGTTTGCAATAGTTAAACTTACTTGGTCACAGCCCTCTGGGACACTGCAACCCCCCTTTCTTCCCACTAGTGGCCCACACAATATATCAGAATTACCTTCACAGTATACACTTACCCCCAGGGCTGGTTCAGGCACTGGGACCTCCTGTAAAATAAGATACAGTGCAACAATCACAGTACAATACTTTAACATAGACAAATACCTCCAGGCAGTATAACTTTGCTGAAACAAGCAGCTCTGATTTATTTAGGGGAATATAACCAGGACAGGGGAAATCAGGTTAATTAGCTTATACTTTACTCATCTACCTATGGCTCTGTGCAGGCCTATCCCTACCAGTTACTGTCCCTGGGTACCCAAGCCCTAGTGGCTAGTCCAAACCGTGTGGCAGCTGGTAGGGGCCCTTTCACACAGAGAAAGAAAAATTAGTTAAACAGTCAGCAGTACAGTAATTCTATTTGGATTCAATGTGGCACCAACAGGGAGCGACCCTGAATTAGTACTCACGACCTCCAAACAAGATAGGTCCTTCAATGTCAGCAGGGCTACTCTTGAGCTCCACGAGACTCCTCACACATTTATATGGCAAAAGAAAGTACTATACCAGGCAGGCTGCTTCTCTATCCCGATCGCAATTACTGCACAATACCGGGAGAACACACAGCAGATTCAGTTCCTGACAGACCGAGTGCATCCAGCAATTTCTCCAGTCTTCTACAGGGTGAGCCTGGTTTCTACTCTTCAGATATCCTTTGATTCTCTTCACAGGATGGATTCAGTCCCAACAAGCAGTTACACAAGCTGCAGACCGGAACTCTGGGCCTTACACACGTTTCCTGACTAAAACTGTACACTGAAAAAGCACAGGGCTCCTTCCTTCTTCACTGCCAGAGCTAAAAATGAAACTCCAACAGACAAAACCGGGCACTTCCTTTGAGTTCCTCCCAGTTCTTGACTGGATTGGCTGTCACTCACAATAGACTGCTCCTGTTGGTCCAAAAAGGCGCCGAAGTCTAAACTACATCTCCCAGAGTCACTGCCCATACAATCCTCTTGTGGCTGGCTCAGATTATGAGTCCAAGTTCTGATTCGTCCAAGGCACCATTTTAGAGCTAGCTATACTCCCACACTGATTGGTCCAGTTCAGCAGTTCAAACCAGAATGGGAACTAGGCAGACACAGTTCTGACTGCAAAGAAAGCAGGTTAGACTAACTGTAATTTCATTATTACTCTAAATGATTTCTGGCAAACAGTTACATCTTTCAGATAGGTTCCTTTGCACTTCTAGTGACTGCAAAATGGAGTGAATTGGCAGCAGCTCGAGTGGTACTCAAACAGAGAAGCACACAGTCCCCCATACAAACTAATTATGTCTGCAAGCAGACAGCTCTTAAAGAGACAGTACCAGAGGTTCTAAAAACACTCACTGATAAATGGCTTAAACGCCAAACACCATTCAGGCTTGGAGCATTCAAGCAAGCTCCTGGAAGTCTTTTGGGAACCCCCATTTGCAGGGGGGTTACACCCTTCCTGGCCTGGGAAAGCTTGACGTCCACGTCAAGCAAGTACCCCCATAAGTTTTAACTGCAACCATATACATTTGCATTAGGCTCGCACATGTAATCATCAGTCAATATATCATTTTACCAAGAACACATTTCTGAAACATTGCAGTACGTCACTCTTTACACAGTATTACATACACATTTGTACCATAACTCAAGTTATTGCCTCTGTATGAAACCTGAAGAGAGGGGCTCTTCCTATCAGTTACCTTGGGGCTGGACGGGCAAGGGCACCATACTTAGAGGGCAACACAAGTAACTTGAGTTAGCACTGACGCCAGTTTGGGCAATGAGCTTGGGACACATACACTCCTTTATGGACAACATTGAGAGGCAAGTCCCCAGGCCTCCCAAAGGAATCATAACTGAGGTGCACCACAGGCTTTACAGCTCGACCAGTCTTTCTAGGGGAACTGTTACAGTCTCTGCACTCTGAGCCTCATTTTCAGCATTGTCCTCACTTGTCAGGGGAGTCTCCATGGGGGTAGAGAGGCTAGAACTTGGGGCACTTTCAGCTCAGGAGTTACAGTTTCTGAGTCCACAACATTTGGCTCACATGGAGAGCTTTCAGACACTGGCAGTGGACTGTCAGGGCACTCAAAATACTCTTCTTGTTCTGGTGTATCACCAGTCTGACCCAATCCATCATTTTCCTCCCGAAAGCTCAAACAGTTCAACCATGCACAATGATTCCATTTCATCTGATCTGATGCTTTGCACTTCACTTTCTGGGAGCATTGGCTCCAGGGACGAAACTGGGGGCTTAGACAGTCCAGAAGGCCCAGCTTCATCTCAGTATTGACTAGGGATTGCCCCGAGAAACAATTGACTCAGTTAAGTAGAAGGATAGTATTCAAAGTCACTCTCACTTTCTTCCGATATGGACTGACAGTCATGCTCAACTGGGACTTGTGGAGGGAAAAGTTTAACTTTGCTTCTGTAGGTGCAGACTTTCTTGATCTTTTCTTAGCAGCAGCTCTAGTCACTGGTCCAGAGGGGGCATCTTCTGGGGGCTCAGACTCAATCAAGATTTGTCCAGTGGGCAGTAAATGATTTCTATGCATTGTTTTATATCTTTGAATTATTCTCAGGCCTTACTTTGTACACTGGCAGATCATCTAGTTTGCCCACTACAATGTGAGGGAGATGGTGCCATCTGTCAGCAATCTTGTGTTTGCCATGCAGTCCCAGATTTCTTAGCAATACCCGATCTCCCTCCTGGAGTTCCTGTGCTTTCACCTTTTATCATACCTTTCTTTGTTGGCCAGATTTCTTTTGGCAGCCATGGTTTGAGCCAGTTGGTACTGCATGAGTTAGCTGGGCCTTTAACTTTTGCACATACTGTAAATAGTTGTCAGCTTGAACCCCATCAGGAGAGACCCCCAAACACACATCTACCGTAGTCGAGCTTCTCTTCCAAACATCAGGCGGTAGGGGAGAACCAGTGGCATCACTTTTGGTGCAGTTATAAGCATGTACCAGGGTGCTAATTTGTTGGCTCCATCTAGGCTTGTCCTTTGGGTGCAGGGTGCCTAGCATATCTAGCAAAGTGCGGTTGAAACGTTCAGGCTGAGGGTCCCCTGGGGGTGGTAAGGAGTGGTTCTGGACTTTCGACTCCCCACAGAGAAAGCATCTCTTTGATCAGACCGACTCTCAAAGTCTCTCCTTGATCAGAATGGATTCTTTGTGGAGCCCCATAGTGAACAAAAGTTTTCTAAAGTGCACTTTGCCACAGTGGATGCTTTCTGGTCTTTGGTGGGAAAAGCTTGGGCATATCTCGTGAAATGGTCAGTGACCACCAGCACATTACTGATATTTCTTTGATCTGACTCCAAACTCAGAAAATCAATACAGACCAGCTCCATGGGTGCACTGGTGGTGATGTTAACAAGGGGCAGCCCTCTGGGGCAAAGCTTTCCTCTGTAAGCAGCGACTACAAGTTCGAATGTGTTGCTCCACATCAGCCCCCATCTTAGGCCAATAGAATCTGGATCTCACCAAGTCAAGTGTTCTGTCTATACCAAGGTGCCCCATGTGGTTGTGCAAGGACATCAGTACTGAGTCTCGAAAGGCAGTGGGCAGCACTAGTTGTTTGTCTACTTGTCCCCCTCTGTCTACTGTTTCTCTGTATAACAGTTTATTGATCAGTTTCAACTTAGGACCTTCTTTGTATAATAGTGCAGTTCTCAAATCCGTGGAGCGTAATTTGGACACATCTTTTCCTGCATAGAGGGCTTCTAAAGCTGCTTTGGTCATGGGATGCAGGATTGAGCCCGCGAATACTGTCATTGTCCAGCTGAGGCAGTGCACCAATGTCTATTGCAGAAAAGTGGCAACAAGGCAGGTATGCAATCTCAGAGGGTCCCAAGCAATCCACCATGCAGTCCACTGCGTCCGTGGACATTTGTTCCTACCTGTCAAACTTCCGCAGAGTGCCTGAATGTCAGGTTCTGCCAATCGGACCCAATCATTCTGGGGAACAGGCCTCCGGAGAGAGCATCAGCATCTATGTGGTTCAGACCTGCTCGTATTCAGAGCATAGTCATATGTAGATAATGCAGAAAGCCACCTATGGCCAGTGGCATCCAACTTAGCTGAGGTCTGCACATAGGTCAAAGGATTATTGTCAGTTTTACTAGTATTTTAGCCCCATACAAGTACTCATGGAATTGGTCAACAATAGCCCACTTCAAAGCTAGGAACTCTAACTTATGTACAGGATAGTCTTTTTCGGATGGGGTCAGGCTTCTACTGGCAAAGGCCACTGGTCTCAGGCCATTCTCGTGCTCTTGGTACAACACAGCCCCCAACCCTTGCAAGCTAGCATCAGTGTGCAGGACGTGAAGTTTTCTTGGATCGGCATAGGCCAGCACTGGAGCATGGGTAGTTGATATATGATCTCATGAAAAGCAGTCTCACAATCAGGAGTCCAGCGGCCCCAAATACTTCACTCGATGAAAATACACTTTTCAGTCTTGAGGGACGCTGACTTTTGGTATTTTTGTGGGTTGGGGATACCCTTGAGTAAGGTTAAGTAAAGGCGGATCACTCTTGAATAGTCCTTGATGAAACGATAATAAACCACAGAATCCCAGGAATCTTTGCAGTTCTTTAGATTTTGGGCTGTGGTAGGTGGTCAAGGCCTCAACTTTACTTGGGCGGTCTCTATTCCTCGGTGGATACTATGTGTCCACATACTTTACTGATGTTTGAAAGAATTGACACTTATCAATGGACAGTTTAAGGCCAAAGTCCTCCAGTCGGTCCAATACCTTAAATAATCTGCTCTCATGTTCCTCCAGTGAGCTGCCAAACACAATAACATCATCTAGGTATACCAGACACTCTAGTAAGTTCATGTCCCCACTGCACGCCATCAATCAATGAAAAGTGGCTGGGGCACCTGAAACCCTTGAGGCATCCTCATGAATTCATAGAAGCCAAGCGACAGATAAAGGTGTCTCTCTCACGGTCCTCCTGCAGCCATCGGGATCTGGTAGGCACCCACCATGAGATCCAGCACAGAGAACCACTTGCTCCCGCTTTAGGCAGTCCAAAGCATCCTGAATGCGGGGATTGTGTACTGATCAGGATAGTCCGCCGGTTTAAAGGCGATAATCCACACACATCCTTACTGTTCCATTCTTTTCCTCACTACCACAATGGGGAAGCATAAGGGCTTCGATTCTTGTATTACACCAGCAGCTAACATCTCTTGCAGATGCCGTCTCACATCATCTATGTCAGCAGGTGCCAGGCGTCGAGACCTCTCATGAAATAGTCTTTCGTCATGCAGCCGGATATTGTGCTCAGCTCCTTGCACGCATCCTACATCCCATTCCTTTAAAGAAAACTCCTGGTCTCTCTGGGCAAGCTTCTCACTGATCCTCACTTTCCATTCAGCTGGCAGCGGGGAGTCGCCGAAATCAAACAAGTCAGGTGTTACTCTGTCATTCTTCCTTGAACTCTTGCTGCTAGATGGCACTGCAGTGTCTGCACAATGCACATTAGCCAGGATGTAACCTCTATTTACTCGAATGTCTCTTTCAGACACATTATGAACTTGGACCATTACCCTTCTGGCATAAGCATGGGCTCTAGCGGGCAAAATACTAGGCTTGACCAGCAGTTCCTCTGGCAATTTTCCATCGCCTGGTGCATCCAACATTAATATTTTATTCTTAACATCCTTTCTGATACTGGACCTCTCCCTGTAAGGTACACTGGGCATTTGGCCCAGGATCAGAGACTCAGGATCCTTCTTCCATACAATTCGACCGGTTCCTCTGGTTCTATTTTTCAGCATCTCTGTGCCTCATAGGCCTTCTTAATTAAAGCCGAACTCTTAAAGCTCTACTAGTCTTTGACCCCTGTTTTCATAACACAACTGTGCCAGCCTTCCAACATATGAGCATTTGTTCCAATCAACAAAGGGACACCATCATACAGTCCAGTGGGGGACACACTAAGGCTAGGGTCTCTACTTGTTCGGCCACTCCAGCCACGGAGGTGGGAAAAGACAGCCAAATTCGGATATACCCGGAATAGGGGTAGGCCTTCTCACTTAACCCCCATACATGCAGTCCTTCTAATGGTTATAAGGGTACGTCTGACAAATGCTTCTGATACCAATCCTGGAACATGATTGTCACTTGGGAGCCACTGTCTAATACAGCTCTTGTAGACACTCCATTCACCTTTACAGTGGTCTCCATGGAGGGACCCACTATTCTGGACCAGTCTGGAGAGGCGGTAGTGGGGGCCTGGGCAACTGACCTTGCCACAAAAGGACGGAGTTAGCATTGTTGGTGCCCTCACTGGGATCATTTTGTGCACCTCTTAACCACTGATTTGTTCTCCAAGCCTCCTTGTAGCCTATATGCAACTTTGTCAGTGTCTTTGGGACTGGCATTTTTTTTCATGTGCCCATCTTTCCCACAATTATAGCAAAACATACTTTCTGGAGTTTGAGCTGGCCGAGGCGCCACACTGGGAGCCAGGGCGAGGTATTACTAACTGGAAACCTTGGTGCCATCTCTGTCTGTGTGATAAGCATTTGGAGACATCTCGCCAGTTTCTCCACTTCCATGGTCAAGGAACGAGTTCGAGCTGTTATCAGCAGGAGATACATGGGTGGGTACCCCACCCCCATAGCAGATGCAGTCGGATATAGGTCAGGCTCTGCATTTGCAGGCGGCTTCATAAAGGGACTGTTTTTGAATCTCTCGGATCTCTCTCAACAGTTCGCCCCATTGTGGCATATCTTTTCCTTGTCAGAGCACTCATTTACTGCCAACCTCTGCCCCTGAACTTCACTTGATGGGTCACCCTCAGTCACTCGGGTCGTAGCCGCAGCTGTTGGTGCAGGTCCCTCCCGAGGTCGCCTTTTCTCAACTCCTCGAATTTCTCTCATTAACTCATCATAGGAGGGTGGGGATTCCAGTCAATTTGCCAGGCATAACTGAAGCAACAGCAGTTCTGAGAAGGGGGCAGACTTAAGGATCCTGTCCAGCCTGGTTCGGTCCAGTTCAATCACTGGCAAACTACCCTTTCTGAGGCATTCTTGCAACAATTTTTCCAGCCGAGATACATACACAGACAACAACTCCCCTTGGTACTGTCAGGCATCTCTTACTTCCACCATAGGTCTTCATCAGAATCTGGGCTCCCTATACACATTCTCCAGGGCCTCAAGATAGGCCTGTGCAGTCACTTCAGGGTTACTGGCCCATTTAGCACGGATGGTAGCCAGGGCAGGACCCGGAGGCTCTCACTAACCCTCTTTCGCCGGGCTCCGAGCATTGCCATTCTAGCACTTGGGGTAACATAGTTCTATCCAGGTCTCCCAGTCATCCTCCCCTTGGGGGTGGGAGGGTGCCGAGAAGATCCTCAACCTCGGTAAGAGTCGGACTAATGGCAGGTGCAGAAATAGGAGTCTGCATTGGTTCAGCCACCACACGGGTACTGGAGCGGAGAGGTGTTGGGGAGGAACACCCCAGGTGGCAAGAATAGTTTCTTCAAGTCCTCCACAGTTTTCCCTTCCCCAGCAACCATTTAGTAAATTTCTCCTCAAAAGTTTCAGATAGTGGTGGGGGCCTCATTCCCCGGTCTTTACTGTCCTTAGTTATCACCTCCAAGCAGTGAGGGCCCTCTGGGGTAATGGTCAGTGGCACTTTGGAGCTATCTATGGGATCCTTAAACTCTACTAGGGCCAGGAAAGTGTGGGTGAGCAGATTAGCATGCCAACCCACCACCACAGGGTTTTGTAAACCTTCCACCTTGGAAAGTACTCCCTGCACAGTGTCCGTATTGATACCCAGGGGGATGTCCAGGATAAGCATAGCATTTTGGGGGTCGATCTCCTCCCCAGTACACCACTCCACCAGCCGGTGCACAGCAACTTCTGTCAGGGTACCCATTTATTTATTTTTTTTTCCTTAACAGTGGTTTGTACATATGGCCACTAGAGGACACACAATCCCAGCGGTGCCTCCAAGATGTAACCCCTAGATGGCGCTATCCCAGGGGCTACTACCCCTGCCTGATTTGCCACTAACAGGTTGAGGGGCCCGGATCCAATGGCGGGTGCCTCCACCCAGAGGTCAGGGTTTGCAATAGTTAAACTTACTTGGTCACAGCCCTCTGGGACACTGCAACCCCCCTTTCTTCCCACTAGTGGCCCACACAATATATCATAATTACCTTCACAGTATACACTTACCCCAGGGCTGGTTCAGGCACTGGGACCTCCTGTAAAATAAGATACAGTGCAACAATCACAGTACAATACTTTAACATAGACAAATACCTCAGGCAGTATAACTTTGCTGAAACAAGTAGCTCTGATTTATTTAGGGGAATATAACAAGGACAGGGGAAATCAGGTTAATTAGCTTATACTTTACTCATCTACCCTATGGCTCTGTGCACAGGCCTATCCCTACCAGTTACTGTCCCTGGTACCCAAGCCCTAGTGGCTAGTCCAAACCGTGGCAGCTGGTAGGCCTTTAACGCAAGAGAAAAGAAAAATTAGTTAAACAGTCAGCAGTACAGTAATTCTATTTGGATTCAATGTGGCAATTCAACAGGAGCGAATCTGAATTAGTACTCACGCACCTCCAAACAAGATAGGGTCCCAATGTCAGCAGGGCTACTCTTGAGCTCCACGAGACTCCTCACACATTTATATGGTAAAAAGAAAGTACTATACCAGGCAGGCTGCTTCTCTATCCCGATCGTAATTACTGCACAATACCCAGGAGAACACACAGCAGATTCAGTTCCTGACAGACCGAGTGCAATTCAGCAATTTCTCCAGTCTTCTACAGGGTGAGCCTGGTTTCTACTCTTCAGATATCCTTTGATTCTCTTCACAGGATGGATTCAGTCCTAACAAGCAGTTACACAAGCTGCAGACCAGAACTCTGGGCCTTACACACGTTTCCCGACTAAAACTGTACACTGAAAAAGCACAGGGCTCCTTCCTTCTTCACTGCCAGAGCTAAAATGAAACTCCAACAGACAAAACCGGCACTTCCTTTGAGTTCTTCCCAGTTCTTGACTGGATTGGCTGTCACTCACAATAGACTGCTCCTGTTGGTCCAAAAGGCGCAAGTTAAACTACATCTCCCAGAGTCACTGCCCATACAATCCTCTTGGTGGCTGGTCAGATTATGAGTCCAAGTTCTGATTCGCCCAAGGCACCATTTTAGAGCTATCTTACCCCACACTGATTGGTCCAGTTCAGCAGTTCAAAACCAGAATGGTGAACTAGGCAGACACAGTTCTGACTGCAAAGAAAGCAGGTTAGACAAACTGTAATTTCATTATTACTCTAAATGATTTCTGGCAAACAGTTACATCTTTCAGATAGGTTCCTTTGCACTCCTAGTGACTGCAAAATGGAGTGAATTGGCAGCAGCTCGAGTGGTACTCAAACAGAGAAGCACACAGTCCCCCATACAAACTAATTATGTCTGCAAGCAGACAGCTCTTAAAGAGATAGTACCAGAGGTTCTAAAAACACTCACTGATAAATGGCTTAAACGCCAAACACCATTCAGGCTTGGAGCATTCAAGCAAGCTCCTGGAAGTCTTTTGGGAACCCCCATTTGCAGGGGGGTTACATATAGTGTTGTCAAAAGCAAGGAGCTACACTAAGGTAGGACAAACAGAGGTATGATCTACACATTGTGTGGGGCTACTCTTGCTGCAGTGGAGTATGGGAAGCACCTGAGGGTAATAACACTGTAGATAAGGGAAGTAATCCTGTCACTTTAAAAGGCCCTAGTCTGCCTCACCTGGTGAACTCTGTGCAGTTAGCGACTCCTCAATACAAAAAAAAGACATTGAGACAGTAGACAGGATGCAGTACAGAGCCACCAAAATGATTAGGGGTATGGGGGACGAGATTTAGAAGGAAAGATTTGAGGCTTGCAACGTGAGCACCTTAGAGAAAAGGAGACTGAGAGTTAACATGATCACTGTCTTAGCATACTAAAGAGTCACAAAAAACTACCACAAGCTGCTGATCCCAAACAGAAAGCACAGTCCATATCAAAGAACCTTACCAAGAAAACTTGATTTGCTCTTACCTGCTGTACTTGTAGGTCAACCCTGTATTGCTTCCAGAGGTATAACATTCATTTCATGGTACTGCTGCAAATAATCCACAATACAGAGAAACTCTAGGTTTTTTCTTCAAACCAAAATCTTCTTGCAGATGTGTTTCCACCTTGCCGGTATGGGGAGGAGATGACATCACCTGACATGGCATACACAGTACCTAATGTTTCAGACACACCTTCATCAGAGTTGACTTACATGTACTGCAGGCAAAAGCACATCAAGTTTTCTGGGCAAAGTTCTTTGAAACAGACTGTGCTTTGCATTTGGGACCGCCACCACGCAGTGTCTTTTTTTTTTTTTTCACTTGTGATAACTTGCACCAAATCTGACAATTCTCCTAGCAAAGGAGGGAGTGCTGGCAGTGGTGGTGTTTGCTTGCATACTAACGTGTATCAGCAAAATTGAATAGTTGTATACTGTATGTTTGCTCTGGTGCCCCTCCAGCATAATGCAAGGCAACAGGCTGAACTGCAGTGGTGTTAAATAGCAGGGTTAATGTTAGGAGTCACTTCTTCTCTCACAGGTGGGTGTATGGATCAGCCTACCAGTGAAAACAGTGGATATGAAGACAATATAGTCCATAACTGTAAGCCTGGACAAATTTCAGATTACCAAAGGGAATTACAGGGCACCCTGAGTAGAGGAGGTGAAGGGTAGCCTTATAAACCAATACATGTTTGCACAGCATACTATTATTTCCTGCTTATAAAGCATGTTTGGGGGGGGGATGGGCAGCCCTGGTTGACCTAAAGTCCCTTCCAAACTCAAATTACTATGTTATATTGGAAGAAAACTTTAGCTCACTCCAAAACTCTGCAAACAGATTTGCAGTTTCCCATGGAACTACAAAGCCTACCTTAAAAGTAAGCATTTTCTTGGCATCATACTACAAGACACATTAGAATTAAAACATTATGGTGTGGGCTTCAGGCAGGCCATGTAGCTCTGTTGCAAGAGTATTTGTTGAACCATTTCCAGCAGTTTCACACAATTTAGCATTTTGTTGTAATCAAGTGGATTTATCAGTAAAGGAACTTCAGTGTATCAGGGTTGGCATTTTCATGGGGAAACAACTGTACCACAGTAAATTGTGAGCATAATTCATTTGCTTTTGTTGCTGCCTGTGTTGGGGAGACCATCTTTCAATCACAATACAAATATTTCTTCTAATAGTGTTGGGAAAACAAAAATAAAAGAATGAAAAAAGGTGAAGAAATAAACAATATTCATAAAAAATAACTATAATGGCCTCTAAAGTCACAGAAACCGCCTTTATATATTTGTATCCTTATTAGTTGCATCTTTAGATCTGGCCAGTTGTGTTGGACAGTAGCTATCAAGGCTGTTATGTCACTTGGGTACACCAGAAGAAGAAATTCTCTAGTATGAGCAGATGAATCATTCTATCACTGCATACGACCTGAGTTAGGCCTCATCTGGAGTACTGCATCTTGGTCTCCCCATTATGCCAGTGATACAAAGAACATAGAAGAGGTACAGAGGAAGGCTACTAAGGTGATCAAAGCTTCAGCGGGAATGAGCTTGGCAGGTTCACACATGAAAGAAGGCGTAGAGGGGGTCATTATATCAGTTTATTGAATTATTAATGACATGATCAAATGCAATAAGGGTGATTTGTTCAAATCATTTAAAATAAGCACATCAGAGGGTACACTCAAACACTTAGACATGATGAATTCAAAAGGGACATGAGAAAATGTTACTTTTCACAAAAGGGGAGTTCAATCTTGTTCAGTACTGTCATGTATTGAGATTATCCTGGATACATTCAAGACTTAAAATTTCTGACTACATCTGTTATGCTGGTATGCTCAATGGGCCCAATGCACATAGGGCAGGAAGTACATGCTGGAGGCATGAACCTGCCATCAGTTACCGCACCTGGTGACAGGTGCACCCGGGGTATGTATAACCGTGCAAGACCTGTCCATGGCCTCGCCCCATGGCATGTGGAAGCGCGGAGAACAGATACGTGAACTGGGCGGGCATCCAAGAGGATACCTGACCCAGTCCACTGGTTGATCCCTCGTGCCCACAGGTGCGGAGAAATGGCTGCCGTTGCACCATGCGTGGCAACCAAGAAGCTGGCTGGTGCCCAGTCAGCCATCCCCAGACCACCAGTGATTGTCTGAGGTCTGTGGTGGCAAGGTGTGAGGAAAGACATGCCCCACCTGACATTCGTCAAACAGGGGGGTGGCAACCCGGTGGGGCGCACTGACTTTATGGCAGGGATTCCCCCTGCATATTGTGCACCCCCCGCACCCAGCGCTCTGTGACTCTTTGTGAATGTCACGGAGTGTGGGCACATCCCCTGCCCACCCCGACCATGTTGCCCTCCATGCGATCTGGTGAAGGAGGCTGCATGCCCCATAGATGAATGCCGCAGCCAGCAGCATGGGGGTTGCAGTGAGTGTGGAGTGGCTACGCACCACAGATACATGGCGTGTAGCCATCAGCACCATAGTACATAGGGGCCAGTGGGCGCTATGCACTAAGGGATGGGAATTATGTGCCAGAGGCATGTATCCTGCCCACATAGCTCCATGGCCCCGGACAGGCACAAGTTGTGAGGTATGTACTACCGCAGGCACCCGTCTGCGGCCCCACCCACCCCCGGTGCACAGGACCATGCAGGGTGGCAGGGGGCGATGTAGTGGACCCAGGTGAGCATCCACTGGGATGGCCATCCCGGGTCTCATTGCAGATGCCTTGAGCTGCAAGATGTGGGTCCAGGTGCGTGAATGCCTACCGCAGGCATCTGGACCCATGGGGGGTGGCTCCATCATCCAGTGTTCCCCCCAGCCCAGCCCTTGGTACAAAGTACCCTCCCAGTACACAGAAGGAACCCCAGCAGTAGGACCCTGCCCCACAGTCCATCCTCCATTACACATATGTGCCCTGACCCCAATGTGGTCATACTCCCTGAGACCCCCGTGACCAATCCCTGATGGAGTAACCCCCAAAACAGGAGCTCCATCATGAATGCCTAGCCAGGTACATAATACACAGAATACCCCCTAATCTCCAATCCCGATGCCCCCATACCCCCATTGGTGGTCAGTGTCTCCCCCCCAGCACCGACAACACCACCCTCCTCCCTTGTACCTGTCATTCAATGCTGGGCACTGGATGGCCAGAGCCATCCTCCTCCATTACCTTCCTCACACTGGCTGTCCTAGTGTTGCTAGAGAACACTTCCAAATGTAGGGGCATGCCCAGCATCACTTGGACAGCCAGCGCCGAGGAGGTGTGAGGAGAGCTGTGCTGGCCATCTGGGTGGCGGCACTGATGAGCAGGTACGGGGGAGGGGGGAGTGTTGTCAGTGCCACGGGGTGTGGGGGACACTGAACACCAATGAGGGGGATGGTGTGGCGGGTTTGGGGATCGGTTGTTTTGGGCTTACAGACATATTCGACTAGGTTCTACACATGTGGGGACCAGGTTGGGCACACCGAGCTACCATGGACTGGGTGGGGGTGGGGAGGCCATTGCCCACCATTTTTGTTGCTGGGGGTACCGGGGCCAGGGGTTGGGGCTGTTGGATTACTGTGTGTGTGTGTGTGTTTGTGTGGGGTGACATGCACAGCCTACCAGGGCTTGGGCCCACATGTGTGTGCTGGGGGAGGGGGGAGGCTGTCTTCGAACTGGGGACTGGGCCTAGAGATGTGTGGTGGGGCTGTCTTCCAAACCGGGATGGGCACACATATGAGTGGTGGGGGGGCTGTCTTCTGAACCAGGGATGGGCACCCACATGTGGGGTGGGCTGTTTTCTGAACTGGGACCGCCCACAAGTGTATGGTGGGGGGCTATCTTCTTAACTGGGGATGGGCATGCATATGTGTGTGGGGCGTTGCCCCTACTGCATGGGCCAGGCACATGTGTTGGGGGTGGGACTGCTTCCACACAACTGGGTCAGCGATGCCATGTGTGGGGAGGGGGGATCCATCACTGCAGGGGTCCCATGGCTGCCATGTGATGGGGGGCAGGGAGGTGGCCATGTGGCCCATTCAGTGACTGGGTAGATGGCCAACCGTCTGTGGTGCGGGACCGCACCACAGGGCACTGCTGCCATGCTGTATGGGTACTTGCCCGTTCAGTTACCCCAGCCCTGCTCCATTTGCATAGTGGGCTGGGACAGCACGGGGGGCCATATCCCGATTCCATTTCACTCGGTGAGTCATGTCCATGGGGGTGCACAGGGAGTTACAGCAGGGTCCCAGCTGCCATGACCTGCTCCGACATCTGCCCCCCTGTGGAAAGCACTACACATGGTAGTGAATGGTGTGTAGCGCTGGCCCACCCCCACCACTCCCCCCACACGTTTCTGTCCACACAGGTGGGGAATCGGGCGCATAACTGTCTTGCACCCAGTTTCTGAATGCCGCAAGGGGTTCATGGGTCCCTGCTCCATAGCTTTCACACATATCGATGCCAACACACCTGGTTTCCATGGCGTGTTGGCATTGTGCGTAGGGCCCAGTGACCCTAATAGGCCGTATGACTGTTATGTGTGTAAAAGACACATGTATGTTTATGTTTGGAGCTTATGTACAGCAGTGATCTGCCACTTAATGCTGCAGCAGCAACACTGCATGTGTTAAACAGTACTAAGAAGTTCCTCCCTCTGACCCCCTGGTAACATTTGTGCAAGAAGTGACTCTTATGCATGGTCTTTAGAAACCTAGCAGTATACTGTTGTTCTGTAATATCAACTCTTGACACTCAAGGGTAGCACAGGGTTTCAAACCTATTGCCACAGAGTGAAGTGGCAGTTACAGTGCTGGTTCCTTTGAGCTAAATTTAAAACATCAGTGACATATGAAGAAATCTTGCAACTGAACTGAGGTTGGAGGGGTTAAACATTACTTTGAAGCTTAGTTGTTTCATAGATTCATGGAAATTAAATTATAGTTGCATACCATACATGTTTGTGCATAGCACAGTAGTCTCTGATGTTGTCTGATGAGCAGTTACAGTGTGAATTTACCAACTAAAGATGTTGCAGTGGTGAGTGAAATATTGCAAAGCAAGAATCAAAGAGAAAGAGAGATGCCTGTTTTCATGTAGCTGTTTGGTTTCTGATCTGCCACCTGTTCCTACTGTCAAGGGCACCCCCCCCCCCGGACCTTCCTGCCCCATTTGCCTCTCCTCCCACTTTCAAGGCCAGCAGGAATCCCTAAAGAGCCAGTGTTTTCAGACAGGCAGATTGATGGTCATGCTGTCATTTCTTTATTTACACCCCCAGCCCCATGGACTCGCTCTCCTCACCTGGCACCGAATCAGCATCTAGCAGCCATGCATACCACAGTTCACACTGGGCATGTGCCAACCCTAGGGAAGGAGGAAGCTCCCTGGCCCACTGCAAGGGACCACTGCAGTGTTGGAAGTTGGGCATCTGCCTTCCTGTGCTTTTTTTTTGATTCACTGCACTTTAGTCACTGATCTGCCCCTTATCCCCCAGCTCTATCACCCTGCTATCTCTGGGACTTATCTTCACTGACCAACAGTGCCACATGGCTCCCTGCCATGGTGGAGCCTCCGGTGACCCCTCAGCTATCCCAGGAGGTGTTTAGGTCGTATGCTGGTCAGGGAGCTTGGAAGGTGTGTTCTGGGCCTGCTAGAATAAGCGGTGTTATCCAGGCAGTCTGGGGATACATTTTTTCAATTAAGTCCCTCCCTCGATGCTCTGAGGGGATAGCAGGTTGACACAGGCACATCAGAAGACATGCCTCTATCATCCAACAGGTGCATCCCCACCCACAATCACTGCTGCAAACTGGCACTGCTGGTACTAACTCGACAGGCCATCAGTGATGGAGCATTCCACCACCCCCCGAGATGAGGAGAGCAATGACAGGATGCTCAGTTTCCTCACCATGGCCGGACCATGAGCAGCCCAGGCTTGTTACCAAACCCAGGTCACTAGCGTGATGTCAGGTGAGGCAAAGTGCCTCAGCCCTCCATGCCACGGGGCTGGCCCATCTCCCTTCCAGTGCTGGCTTGCACTGTACTTGACAACACTTTCCAGCTCAGGACTGCTCCGATCCTAGCTCCCAATGCTTACTTCCAAATTGGGGTCACTGGAACTGAAGCGTCACACATTTCCAGTGAGCCACTTAGTAGTCCTCAGAGGGATACCTTTATTTTATTTTCAAGGCCTTTCTCTCCAGATGTACAGCTCTTCCAATGTTACTGTTTAGAGCTAGATGCAGTTGTCTGCTGGGATATTGGAATCAGTGACCTACATGCATTTATGCTGCAACAAAAGGATCTGAGAAATGGTATTACATAAGAACTGTTTCCCTTAAAAGATTTTTGATCCTGTAAAACACAAGTCTGTTTTCTTCCAGGGAATTTATTTAGTGGAGCAAGTTATACTGAAAGCAATTTCTGTAAATGTGTGTATCATATTGTATTTTCTTTGTTATACCTGAAAGGCACAGCTTGTTTTAGTACACATTGTGGAACGATTTTACATTACTAACCAGAACACTTTCCCATGCTTTCCAATTTTTAGTACTGACTCCCCCAGCTTGCTCCTCACCAGCCTAATTGTTCTCTCTCTCTCTCTCTTATCCCCCTGTCTTATCAACACTAGGCCCGTCCATCCCCTTATTCTTCCTTTCCCAACCTCGGATAGGAGCTCACTACCCTGGGTTGTGACATCCTACCATGCCCCGTACTTTATAGCATTCAATCCTGGGGCTCAAACATACTCCTTTTCTCCATCCACCTCCTCTACATCCTGTTTTACCAACTCCTTTCTGTGCACCGTGCCCTCCTAGCCTTTATACCCCGACCTCCCTCCTTTCCCCCCTACCTTCACCTCTACCTGGTGTATATTTTTATTTTTTTTTATAATTTTTTTTCTTCCGTTACTTCCTCCTGCAACCTTAGATAATCTGCTTTATCTTCCTATAGACACTTCTATGTATGTAAATACTGTGTAATCTGTACAATATCTGTATAATTCTATGTAAATATGAACTTCTTTTTCTTCCTCTCTGTAAAGAGTATTATCTGTATTGCCTTGTAAATACCTGTGTTGACCTGTATATACAATTGTTCATGCTCTACCCAGGTCCATCTTGCAAATGAGCTTCTGCTCAATGATGAACGCCTGGTTAAATAAAGACTTGATTGACTGATTGATTGATTGATACCAGTATTATCTTTTTTTCTTCATGGAGATTATCCACCTTGCCCAGACACCATCCATAGGCTCTTATTGGTGACTTGTCAACCCCAACACCCTCTTACCTGCTCCTGAATTCCCCTATCATGGTGTAGACAGGGGACAGCCACTGCTCCTCTCCCTGGAGCATAATCTGCAGTGGAGCAGTGGCAAGCATGTGGTACAATAGTGTTTGTGCCTGCCATCCTGCTGTTTGATGCCATTTTCTACCTAGTTGACCCCCAACCCTTGACTCTCCCCCTCCACCCCAGCACCATTCACAGTCCTTAAATGGCCTCTTACTTATACAGCAACCCCCTTCCCTAGAGGGGAAGCACACTCCTTAGCCCTCCACCAGGGGGTCACTGTCAGGGTTTTAAATAGTCAGTATTTCATCACATTTTGAGATGCAAACTGGCAGCTCAAGCAAATTCATTTGCTTATTTATTTCAAAACTTTCACCAGGAAAGACTTTCTGAGCTGGCAACAGCTCGTTTCCAAATGCGTCTTGGGGGAAGGAGAGGTGAAACATCATAGAAAGCATTTACAATGTTTGGAGAGAGAATACAGCACAATTTTTTAAATGACAGAATAGTAAAACTATAAATACAAATCAGTGTAAGATATGGACAAGTAAGGGAGGGCAAATGTCCAGGGCATTCTAGTGAGGAGACAAAGGAAAAGTGTTAAGGACAGTTGCAAGACAGAGTGAAAAAAGTCATGAATGAGAGACTTTAGGGAGAAAGCAGAAGTAGTAGAGCAAGTAGACAAGGGAAGGGAGGACCAACGTTTAGGAAAACAATAAGAGAAAGCTGATGGACCAGCTGTAGATTTCCTAGAAGGAGTAATGCGAGACAGGGAAGCAGTATTATGTAAAGGATAGTAGGAAGTTGAGATGGAGAATAAGAGGGAGGTAAGGGAGGAAGAGAGAGAACTAAACCAGAATTTAGATATAAAGGAAACACAGTGGGACAGGCATCTGGCATTAAGAAAGGGGAATCAAAGAGCAGAACAGAGTGAAGAGTAGTGATTATGTAAGGAACAATCTAAGGCAAAAGGACAAAAAGAGTTGGAAAGAGGGTCCAGTCTGACAAGGGTGGATTTGGGAGCACCACTGTTGACTAAATCACCATAATCAAAGGTGGGGAGAATCATCTTTAAAATAATCTCGCAGCAGACAGGAAGCAGGATGCTCGCCTTGTTCCTATGAAACACACCAAGCTTGAGGTGAAGCTTTTGGTGAATGGTGTCAGTATAAACTGAGAAATGAAGGTGACAGTCAAGTCAGACACAAAGGTACTTAACAGAGGAAACATCCTCAATAGTAACACCATCAAGGGTGTGAAGAGAGGGGAAAGAGACAAGTCTAGAAAGCATCTGATAGGTACCAGAAGTCACGGAGACAGTTTTTTTGGCATTAAGGGATATTTGGTTTGTAATTTTCATCACCAAAATTATAATCCATTTACTTACATTTTCTTTTGAAAAGTAAAACCTTCCCCCTCCCATCTGAGCCCCACCATACTCCATACTCAGTCCTTCAGATTTATCTTTGACTCCCTCACTAGTATGCTATCTTAAATTAACTTTTAAAAGTCACTCATTTCTGTGCACTGTTCCTCATCCTGTCATTCTCACTGCCAGGCCTAAATGCCAGCAAACTCCTCCAGCAGTGCTTTGGGCTAGGGCTGTGCACTGTGATTATTTTTGGTATTTGTATTTGCATCTGTGGTATTTGTATTTGTTTAGAAATTCGATAGGAAAAATCCCAGTCTTTAGTTGGCTGAGCCTCTTAACTAGGTGTGACTTTATGTGCCAACAGAAACCAGATAAACAGAAGTTGACAACCCTTCTCTCTTCTGTTGGGATGTGCTCCACTTGAGCAGGAGAGGTAGTTCCATCTTAGGCAGGAGAATTCTCTCACACATTAGCAGCTGTTTAAACTGACATCAAGGAGGGAGTTTGGGGTGACACCCAAGACTCTAGCAAATAAGCCTCCAACATTTAAGGTTTGCAAAATATTATCTCTTAATGCAAGGTCCTTAAACTTGTTAAAAATCTCCGAGCTTGAAACCAAAATTCACTTGCAGGATATTGACATCATTTTAGTAACAGAGACATAACAGTTAATAATGCTCAGGTGTATAACTACCACAACGCCAACTTTGAGGCAATAAACAACAGCCTAAAAAATAACCCTTGGGAAACAATTTTATCACCTTTAACCCTGGAAGACTCTTGGGTATTTGTTAAAAACAAGATAATAGACCTAGAAAAAGCTTATATTCCAGCCCAGATAAAATATAACAGTAAAGGTAAAATTCCTTTGTGATTAAATAATGATATTCCTAGGAAAATCAAACAGAATAAAAAACTATTTATTCATTTAAAAAAATACACAACAGACACAAAAGAACTCATACTGGGACAATACAGAACTGCCGTTAAAGAACTAAAAAGGGCTATCAGGGAGGCACAACGCAACCTCGAATTCCACATAGCCCATTCCAAAGATAATCACAAATCCCTATTTTCTTATATCAATAGTAAAAAAGGCAGTAACAGACAAATTGGGCCATTGACTAATGGCACAAACACCATTACATCTGATAGAAAAACAGCCGACACATTTAACACCTATTTTGCATCAGTATTCTCAAATCATACAGTCATAATTGATACAAATACTATCATATCAAGTTCCACTGAAAATAACCACACCATAACTATTTCTGAAGTAGTTTCCTTGTTAAAAATTTTTAAACCAAATACTAGCTGTAGAACAGACTTAATTAATCCTAGATTTTTGGTTGAAACAGTTGAAAATATTGCCACACCACTTTCCATTATTTTTAATAAATCATCAACTGAAAGATCTATTCCACCCGATTGGATAACTGCTACATTTGTGCCTATACTTAAAAAGGGTAACCATTCCATAGTGAGTAATTACCGCCCCATCAGCCTTACTTCCATTCCATGTAATGTAATGGAAAAAATTATTAAAGGCATATTAGAGGCAGAAATGCAAATTCTAGGCATTATCGACCACTCACAACATGGGTTCATGCAAGGCTTTTCTTGCACTACCAATTTAATAGCCTTTTACAATACTGTCAACCAAGAACTAGACAATATGATTCCCATGGATGTCATCCTCCTGGATTATAGCAAAGCATTTGATAAGGCTACTCACAATAGTCTCCTAGCTGAGCTATAAGACCTTGGTTTTTCTTGTAACATAATAAAATGGATCAATTGCTCGTTAACCAACAGGACCCAGCATGTTAGGATCAATGGTGCCTATTCCAGTAATATTGGTGTGACCAGTAGTGTGCCACAGGGATCAGTTCTAGGCCCAGTGTTATTCAATATTTTCATCTCAGACATGCAGATTAGCTCCAGGAACATGCTTTTGAAATCTGCAGACAATACAAAATTAGGTGTTAGGGTGGATTCTGACTATAATATGGACTTATTAGTAAATGACCTCTCAGCATTAGAGCATTGGGCACAGAAAAACAAAATGACATTCAATACAGACAAATGTTCTGTTCTCCATTTAGGTTACAATAATCCCAAACAAACTTATACACTATACAATATTATCATTAAATCTTCAATATGTGAAAGAGACTTGGGCATCCTGATAGATGACAGATTATCCTCCTCCAGTCATTGTAATCATGTAGCTAAAACCGCTAATTCACTACTTAGGCACATTAACCGTACGTTTATATCTAAGACAGAGGAATGTATTATTCCATTGTTTAAAGCATACACCAGACCATATACAGATTATGGGTCACCAGTGTGGAGTCCATACATGGTCAGGAACATTCAAGTGATTGAAAGAGTTCAGAGAAGGGCAACAAAAATGGTGCCCCATTTAGCATCATTACCATATCCAGAGAGGCTTCAAAAAACAGGCCTACATTCACTGGAGTTTAGGCGCTCCGGAGGTGATCTTCTATTCTTAAATAAAATTCTCAAATCTCCCTCTCTGATGGACAAATGTAGTATTGTTAAAACACAAAGAAAAATAGTACCTAGACTTCACAATCAACAACTAATGGTGTGTAAAGCAAAAACAAATAGGAGGCTTCATTTCTTCTCGGTAAGAACACCGAGGTTCTGGAACCAGCCACCACAAGAGCTAGTAGACTGTAATACCTTTGAATCCTTTAAAAAGGGCATAGATCATTGGCTCTCCTAAAACTACAACAAAGTGTAATTTCCCACAAATGTGGGGGACAATCAAGATAGGCTTCATAGCTTCCTTTTGTCCTCACTTACCTAGTAAACCTAGTAAGTTCCTTTTCCAACCTGCCTCAGCACTAACTAAATCACTAGGCACCACAGATTATTTAAAAAAAAAGTTAAAATCAGCCATTTCTGGTTATTGGCTTTGCAAGTGACTGACCTTTCCTGCCAACAAATCTACAGTCCCTATATTCAACTGACAAAAACTGTTCCATTTTTAATTAAATTATTCCCCCCACCACACAAAAAACTTCTTTCTTTTTTTTTTTTGTAACCTGGTAGCGCTAGCACAGATGCATGCTTACATCTCAGGGCTACACACTCAGAGGCATCTTTCCAGTCACCTGATCCCCACCTGACTCCTCCTCCCATTTGGTAAAAAAATGAAATCAGCATTAGCATTTGCTGTGTAGCTGCTGGGCAGAGTTTATGTGTGCCCTGAGAATATGTTCTATGACAATGGGACTTGGTGTACACAGATAGGGACACTGTCGGCTTTTGGCTGACATTTATATCCCAATTTCAGATAAGTGCCTGCAGCTGTCTATATGCTCAGGATGGCATATATGCTGGCAGAAGACCATAGTATGCGATACAGTAACCAATTTTCATAGTTTTTAGAGGTAAAGTTTTTCTGCTGATCCACACTTATCCCCAGCTGCCCAGTGTTGATGTGTTTTCACATGTCAGTGTGGCACCAAAGTGCCGGTAAACTCATCCTTGAACAAGTTTGGCAAAACTCCCAACAATGTGAGATAAATAGATTTTCTTAAACCGCATAAGATACACAAAATAGGTAATTAGCTATCTTTTATTGGACCAACAGAGATGTACAAAATATCCTTAAGTCATTCCTTCTGAGGAAGAACTATGTGAGTTTGAAAGCTTAAGAATATTTAGTAAATCTATCTCTGTTGGTCCTTGTTTGTGCTGGTTATAGAAGCCCTGGCTAGTGCTCTGAGGGAACATCCAAATATTAAAGGCACACAGGTAGCCCCCGATTCATATCACGCACTGTTATATGCTGAAGATTGTCAGTCTAACGGACGATTTTCATACCAGCACTGAATACATTGTGAATTTATTGCAATCCTTTGCAAGCATTTCAGGCCTCAGGATTAATCAAGGTAAAACAAAAGTCCTCCCCCTAAATAAGCAGCTTTCATCTGAGGATATCTCAACAGTGGGCTTAGTGCTAAGGCGGGTATTAAGTATCTAGGCATTAGGGTAACTGCCAATGTGTCTTCCCTACCGGAGACTAACTTTTCTCCCTTAATTGATAGCCTTAAGGTAGAAACTCAAAGGTGGAAACCGTTGAACCTCTCTCTCTTCCCAGGAAAGTGGCGGCAATTAAAATGATGATTGCTCCGAGGGTGTTCTACATACTATCCCACCTACCATTTGAGATCCCAAAGAAATGCTTTCAATTACTCGACATTCTACTATGGACCTTTCTGTTGGACAATAAAACCCTGAGGTATAGTAGAGCCGAACTCCGAGCCCCGTGGAACAAGGGTGGGTGGTGCCTTCCGCATTTCCAACACTACGCATATGCGTTCTCAGCAGCAGCCACATGTAAACTGCTTCAGAGAACTACCTCCGAATTACCAGCCTGGGAGTCAATAGAGAGGAATGCCCTGCATGGGACCCATCTGGTTGGGTACATAGGTAACCCCTCTTCCCCTCCAAATTTCATTTTTGGCTCACAATAAAAGCAGCTCACAAGGCCTGGCAACAAGTGAGGGCCATAAGTAAGACCTGTTTGAACCTGGGGAAACACCTCCTTCTATGGAATAACCCTGGCTGGACCATTGACCATAAACCCTTTTACTGGGAGGGCTGGAAGGGGAAGCAGATAAATACATTACAAGATATACTAATGGGAGATGGCCACACCCGAGATAGTTTTACTTTCTTGAAAGGGAAATATAACCTGGGCCCTAGTGATTTTTGGAGATATCTTCAAATGAGACATGTTTATTCATCCTGGCTTAAAAGAGGGTGTACGTGTGTGATATGCCAATATGATGGCAAAGCCAAGCAAAATAAATTGCCTTTAGACAGCTGGCTACAATCACAGAAAGGCCTGGCCGGTCATATTTATTAGTTCATGAGGGATCCTTACCAGATCCATCCCTACCCGCCAAAGCAAGATGGTAGCGTATGCTGAATCTTCCTTTTAGTGAGGATGCCTGGCAGTAGCTGGTTATAAGCAAAAAAAGCCTATGGAGACCCCAGAACTTTGGTACCACACCCCAGCAGTACTAAAGAAAATGAATTTACTTACGAACGATGTGTGTTGGAGATGTAATGTGGCAGGAGCAGACTTACTTCATATATTGTGGCAATGTGGCCCCAGTCGTCCTTTCTGGTTTGAAATATTTACATGTTGCTCCCATATCTTGGGACAAAAGGTCCCTACCTCCCCTAGCTTTTGGATCCTGGGGCTTCCGCCTACTGAATACAGACCACTGAGCCCCCATTTGGCATGGCTTGTACAAGCCTCAGTGGAAGCCAAATGGTTACTTTTGCGTAGATGGAGGACTACAGAAGTACCCTCACTCATGGCTTGGCTAGTAGCCATGGCTAATCTGGCTAACTTTTCTAAGCTGACTCATTTGGCTACGGCATCTATGCGAGCCTTCTCAGACAAATGGGCTCCATTCATGCATTACTTTCAGTACTCAACCCCCAATTCCGTAAACCCTTTGGGTAAGGATATGTTAAAACCACCTTGATGGATGACCAGGCCTCATATCCTTCCACCCCCTGCTGGTAACAGCATATGGCTTATGGGATCTCCCCCCAGTACCCCTCCTTGTAAGTAACCAACCCAGTCCCACATCAATTCTGTGGTTTCTTTCATTTCCTTCTGAGTATTGTGAATTAACTGTGAATACCTCACTATGTTACAATATGTAAAGTCTGAATGGAGTGTAATGCTCATATATGTGTTGAGATATATGCCTTGTCTCTATAACACAATAAACAATCTAGCTGCAAAAAAAAAAATCTCTGTTGGTCCAATAAAAGGTATCAAATTACTTATTTTGTGCATCTTGTTGTACAAGGGCCAATACAGCAACAAACAATTTTTTGACAAACAATTCTTAAACTACACAGTGAGCTGAACTTAAACTAACTTACTTGCAGAAATAAGCATTATATCACAGTGAAATATGGCTTTGAAAAGACAAGCTGTCACAGTGGGCATGTGCATCATTGTCAATGGCAGAATAACTTATTACCACGAACAACTATTAAAATTGGTTATTGTATGGCATACTATGACATTCTGTCAGCATATTGTATATGCCTTGACTTGGCATATAGATGGCTGCAGGCTCTTATACAGTAGCTATAAAAGTCAGCCAAAAGCTGACAGTGCCCCAAACTGGTGTCTGGCGTGTTCCCCAAGAAGCAGTCCAGTTCACTACACTGTCGCAGTGTGCCAGTGTAAAAGCAGAGCAGTGGAAACAAAAGCACGAGACAGGGTTTCAAACACAGGAATTAGGAGTTACATAAGAAAATCTTGCAGCTTGAATTTTCCAGCATTGTGACTAGGCAAGAACTCCAAAGGGGCAAAGAGGAGAAAGGTGGAGAGTGGGCAGAATTAGTGAGGAGAGTCGGTATTCTTTTTTTTCCCCATCAAGGCTGTGTGCCTTTTTTGGTCTGAGAGGCACCTGTTCACCCGTGTCCCTGCTGTCCTGAACCTGCACCTGCCTGCCCACTACTCTCCTGTGATCATGCTTTTCCACCATGAATTCCTTCCTCATGGTGGGAATGAAGGGCCCAGTAAAGAAAAACAGAATGGTCTTCCAGCAAGGACTGGTAATGGTGCACACCCTGGACCAGAAGGCAGGGCTTCATTAAACCCCTTGACCACCATTTTCCATATTTTCTCTCTCCTGGCAGCAGTGACTCATGATATGCATGTTCCTGGAGGTGCATATACATCCCAGAACTGCATCTCCCCCACCCCTGATGGTAGTCAGCCACTCATGCATCAGCATTACCACTAGTCCTCCACCTCATGACACCCAAGAGCCGAGCCGACTTGCCATCCCAATTTAGGAGTGGAGAGCTGCTAGGCAGCCACTTGCACCATTCCTAGCCCTCCCCTGCTGACCCAAGCTTGTTCCCGAACTTTGGTTGCCAGTGTGCTGAGAGGTAAGGCACTAGGTACTTGTGCCCTCTGTGACACTGGACTGGCTTAGAGTCAGCATTCTGAAGCTGCGATAGGTGGAGGAGGGACACACCCCAAAAAGCCCTATCACGAAAGACTGATACCAGTATGTTTGCATGCCTTGCACGCAAACGTAATAAGTAGTGTACCAAAATCAGCTCTTTATTTTACAAAAGAAGTTACCTTATTGCAGTCACAGAGATACATTACAGCTGTTCTGCCCAGCTGCATGCACTACAGTCTGTGGGTATGTACTCTTGTGTCAGTCATCCTGCCCCATCGTGCTACAGTCCTGACTCCATTCTCAACTGTACTTACTTTTCTCCTGTGATCAAGCAACCGTGCTTAGGAGAAAACCTTAAAATGGACCAAAAAAGAAAGTAAAAACAAGTTAAAAAAAAAAGTCTGTCACTCAGACACTACTGCTAGCAGCAGTCCCTCTGCTGGCAGTTCCACCAGTGGAGAGACTAGTTCACCAAAAAAAGAATGTGTCTGTTGAAATGATTTTCTACATTTTTTAGAACTTTTTAGACTTTTGTATTTTAATACACAGTACATATACTCATTTTCTAAGCACAGTAATACACTCCAATGTGAGCAGTATGGGCTATATCTGCCCTTCCAGATCTATAAGACCTTCCACCTGTGGCATCAGGCCTCATTATGCCCCTGGGTGGGGGTGGGTGGGTATAGCCCAGTACTACCCATCTTGTTGTGTATTATTGCTTACTTGAATTTCTCTTGGATTTTTAGGAGCAGCAGGAGGCACATAGTCCATAATTGCTGCCGTTCCACATTAGTGGTAATAGTCCTTCATCCCAGCCCTTGTCATGTAATCACCCAGTTTTGTTTTAAATGCACTAAAGTTTTCACACTGTGCAATATCACCATGCAGGTTGTTCCAAAGACCAACAATTCTCTAGGTGTAGTATTACATCTGTGTTTGTATTTATTTGTATGGTCATGTTTAGGAACAATATGTATTACATTCCAGCCTTGTTTCTGATGTTACTGTTGGTCAGACCAAGGGTTTGATAGTTATATTAATAAATTATGTATATTTATCAATAAAAAATGTGTGTCTGAGCCTCAGCATAGGTCTAAAGCTACTTTATGTTGTGTACCACAAATATTAATATTTAAAAGTGGGATCTGTAAAAGGTGCCGTATCTGTATTTGTCCAGAACAGTATTTGTATTGCATAGCCTAATTTGTGTGGTTGCATTCAGGAGAGTTTAGTGCATTTGTGCCTTGGCATTGAAATTGATAGCATTAGGACGGTCACGCAGTGGTGCATGTTTTTAAAAAAGTAAAATATGGTAACACACTGATGAGGGGGACAAAGGGAGTGCTACAGGACTGAGTGGGTAGAGTGGTGGGGCTCATATGCACAGAGGGAGGGTTCTACTTGATAAAAAGTGACTGCCAAAGGGAGATTTCTAAGGACTGAGTGTGGGGGGTGCAGGGTCTTGGGGAGGGTTTTACTTAGAAAAAAGTGCTTGCAAAAGGGACTACTAAGGCCTGGGTGGGGATAGTGGGTTACTCAGATGAGCTGGGTTAGAGTTTTACTTTTTATTAAAAAAAAAAAAGTAATTAGCAAAAGCGTATACTAAAGAGTGGGCACAGAGTGCGGTAGGGCTCAGATTGGTTGTTACTGATTGGTTACTGCACTTAATGGAACTGGAAGCTGTTACAGTGTAGTGCCTCACTATAAATTGTTGGTAGTGGGGTACAGGAAGCATGCTGCTCCTTTGCAGAAAATTGAGTGAGTGAGTGAGCGAGTAAGTGAGTGTGTGTGTGTGTTCGCGCGTGTGGAGGAGTGATATTGGAAGAACTGAAACACAGTGGATTTTAATATTGGGCTTTGTTCAGGTTAAAACCTTCAACACTTTTAAAAAATCAGCAATGTTTTGACATTTTTTAATTTTGCTAATCAATTTGAGCCAAATGGCATGCATCTTCACAGTTGCCCAGTATTTCCATATGGTATCCAGTGAATAAGGCAATCAAAATTGGGTGCCTACAAAAATGGTAACTCAATTACAGTGCCTGTGTTCACAGCTACCAAGCAGGGGAGTGACTGGATAGTGGAGTGGGCAAAATACCATGTCGGGAACTATGCGGGTATATGCATACATGCACACGCATGGGGGAGAGGCAGCGAGGGATGGTATGTGGGAGGGGGTGTAGCAGGCAGCTGCCAAGCTGGCCTGCTAGCATGGTGGGGAGGGTGGTTGGCTAAGAGGTGCAGGTTTTTTTTTTTTTTGCCGGCAGGCAGCTTTAAATTTTTTCACCCCCCTCCAACTTGGACCCCCTGGAGTTGAGAATCCATAAGTAGGGGGCATGGGGGCAAAGCCCCCCACATTAAAAATAAGACCCATAGGTCTCAGGTGCCGTTTTTGTCCTCGCTGTGAGTGTGCTTCGCCGAAATTCATTTTCAGTGATGTACGCCCGTCATAATGGCATTCACTATTCCATGATCACCGTTATGACATGGAACCCTTTCATACTTTAAACCGCTAAGCAGTTTTCCCCACTTACTTAATACCCTGACTGTGCTGGTGCTGCTATAAGCAGGACTCTTCCCAGCCAGCTACACAACTGACAGCATGCTAGGTCTGCTCCTGAATCTGGGTTGCATGATGTGCTATTATTGGGCCATAGAGCAGCCCAAATACTCTCCTCTTCAACCCATCACTTAGCTGTTCCCCATAAATGAGAAAACTTGTAAAATGCATATGACTTTTATGATATGTAAAGGTTGTCTAAAACCAGAGGCAGCTTTGTGGCACCATGGACAGAAGTAGGTTTTGGCTCATGAAGCAAAGAGTTTGCCACAAAAACATTTTTTTCCTGCATATGCCTTACCCTTCAGAACGAATGGCTTTTAATGCAACATTATCTCTTGTGGGATTTATTTATTTATTTATTGAAAACTTCAGCTATTACCTTTGAGCACAAGTGCTCATTTACAAAGGTTCCATGTCAAACACATAGTCATAAAAAGAAAATAAAAAAACATTACAAGTACAATAAGCAGTTCCAGGGGAAATGCAACCAAGTAAGGCTCAATGCCTTAGGACAGAACAATTACATACAGTTTTGAAAAAATCCATACAGATTGTGGTATAAAAAGTCATAGGTTATATACAGAGAGAAACCGAATAAAACAGTTTAATGGTTACACAGCTGCACTGAACTGCAAAGGCAGAACGCAAAGATCTCCTGAACTGATTAAACTTGGGGAGATTCTGCAGTGTATCAGGCAACTTGTTTAACCAGTTAGTGGCCCTGACAGCAAATGATTGTTTATGCAGCTGAGTACACCAAACTGGACACTTAAGGGCATTCCAGACCTTTTTCCTGGTGTTGTATTGGTTGGAAACAGTGTAGAAGCAATTTGTTAATGCAGGGGGTATTAGACCCAGGAATGCCTTTTTGGCTTGGAAACATGTTTGTGCTTTTTTCTGCTGGGTAAAGGTGGCCAGTTAGTGAGTATGTGAAGGGTACAACTACGAGTGTGGTTATCTGCACAACGTTCAAAGCAGTATGCCTTATTACAGATCAGCTTCACTTTGTTTAGCATTGTGTCACAGGCAACTGCGTAGACCGGGAGGCCATAATATATAAGTGACAGAATGGAACTTGCCACAACAAGGGGTCTAGTATCCCCAGTGAGATTGTTCCAGTTACAGTACAGGGCACCCAGTCTTCTGTAACTGTGGCCACCAGATTGTCAACATGGGGGTCAAAAGATAATGTATCATGCAGAGTTACACTAAGGTATTTGAAGAGCTCCACCTTTTCAAGGTTTTACGATTGGCCATTTCTGATGACAAAGGGTGGAATTTCCATCTTATGTGGAAGGCTAGAGAAGAGCATGGGCTTTGTTTTTTGCTAATTGAGGATAAATATGTTGTTGGAAAACCAGCTTTCTAGTGACCTAAAGTTACTTTGGAGAGCAGCAGTTAGGCTGTCAAGGTCAGGGCTTATGGAATTAATGACTGTATCACTGGCATAGAGGAGTACTTTGGCTGTCTGATAGGCATCAGGCAGTTAGTTTATGAAGAAGCCAAATAGGAGTGGGCCCAAGATGGAGCCTTGGGGGACACCAATATAGCTACTCCCCTAGTGTCTGTCAAAGATTTATCATTCTTCACATGCTGAGAGCAATTGGTGAGATAGCTTGTGGAACCAGTCAACTGTGTTCTGTGACAATACAGGCAAAAGAGGATTATTCATTACTTTCATTTCTTTTAGCAAGGTATTTAATTATTTTGCTGTTGCCAGCAAAAATTTGATGACATTTTTACACATCTCATTTCAATGTATAGCCTGTGGTTAAACATTTCCTAAAAGTGCAAAACCCCCCAATGAGTCTGTAATAACTGCTGTGACAGGGTTTCTATGGCAACATTAAGTTGTAGATGGAAGAGACGCTGAAGAAATACTAAATAAAACTCTAGGGCACAAAAACATTTTGATTTAATGTAAATTGTGTTTGTTTTAGAAACACTGAAGGCATGAAACTGTGGTAAAAGACTTCACTAGTAGACAGTTTTAGTATAGCAAGTACAAAGGCAGGAATTGAAAAGGACAATTAAAGAGATTACTTCTGGTTAAAAGCATGTTTTTCTGCAAATAAAGAAAAATGCTGGTAATTAGTGTTGCAAAAGCATTTAAAAACATACTGATATTAAAAGATAATTTATGCATGTGCTTCTTTTCAGGTGAAAATTTTAAACAAATGCTCAAAGGAGTCTGAGTTAATGCAATTTTTAGGGCAGAAGAATGTTAAGCATATGTTTTCCCTTGGTGCCTCCTTTAATGAATTAACATGAGTAATGTGGTTGTTTGTGGTTTAAAAGTTTTTCAGAGAATTAACGCTTTCATCGACTCATGGAAAAAATGAATAACTTTAGTCTGGGGTAATGTGCGATGTTACTCAGCTTGGCTATTAAATCAATCAGTTAATCACTCAGGCAGAAAATGTTGTACAGTAGGTGTGTTTTGGGATAGTTATCCGTTCTTCAAGTGTGAAGGCCAGGGAGACCCCATTTACCAAGTGGAACTGTTAGCCAACTTTTAGTCATTTATCATACATGTATAGCTACTGCTGGCTATCTCTGTAAGTCACTTTACAGTAGTGGCAAATAGATTTTGGTCTGAGGAATTAATACTTCTCATTCTCTTTCTCTGTCTTTTTTGAAGACCACCACAGGTGTCAACAAATCCTTGGTGGCTACTGTCATTCAGTCTCCTTCAGTAACTTATCTGACAGCATTTTCCTTAACAGGGCCAGTCCTTTCCGGATAACAAAAATGGTTTTGGAGTAGGCATGAAGTTAGAGGGAACTGACCCCCACCATCCATCGATGTTTTGTGTGCTGTCTGTGGCTGAGGTAAGGTCAAACCATTTGTGATCATATTGTGTTCTGCATAAAAGACACTATATTAATATCACCACATGACATACATTCTACAAACCGTAATGACCCTGGGAAAGAGTAATAAGATGAGATGTTCTATCTGCTTTGAAGATACAGCACTAATCTTAGAGCATCAAGCTTTTGGTAGAACTAAGCAATTTTGCACCTTTTCTATTAAATCTGTTTCTCTTTTTCCTCAGGTGTGTGGATATCGTCTTAGGCTTAATTTTGATGGTTATTCAGATTGTTTTGACTTCTGGATAAATGCAAATTCTTCTGCTATTCATCCTGTGGGATGGTGTGAGGAGACAGGACATAAACTACAACCTCCAAAAGGTAATGCATCTCTGACTGTTAATGTTTTCCAGTAAAATCCAATAAACAGATTTGGAAGAATAGGGCATCAACTAAATAGTGAGTGAATTTTGTAATCGTACTGGCTGGGGCTGTTGATTTAATTCTAGATCCTGCCCCTGCTAATTTTCTCAGAAACTCTACCGCTCCCGCTGAGGCTGTTTCATCTGCCCTAAACACCCCTTCCCACAGATTCGAGCTTGTCCCTCCCCTGCCTTTTGTCCCCTTTGTCTCTTAGCTACCTCCCCTTTCTGGGGACGGCTTGTAAATTCTCTCTTTGTCCCTCTCTCCTCAGGGAACCACTGGGTGCAAGGCTCCACAGGACCCTTGCTTGTCTGGCACTGCACCAGCTCTGATCCCTGGCAACTCATGTATGGCACTCTGGGAACATTTTGAATTTTGGTGCCTTCCTGTTTTGATTTCAGCTACAAGCATAGCAACCTAGCTGAAATGGGGATTAGCAGGTTTCCAAGACTTTTGCCTTGGCTGCCCCTACCTGCATCTTCTCTGGGCAAAAATTCACACCCACCCACCTCACCTCCTCCTCCTCCAGCCTTTATTAAATGCTCTAACGTCTAACCTACCCTGTCTCATCCCCCAAAACACACAATCTGGGCAAGCCCGCCTCTTAAAGAGGCATGTAGTTTTTAATGGCTTAAAGCTACACCAGTTACTTTCTTTGTCACACTGGTTATGAGGCTCCTGTGATCTCTTCCTTCCTCCTTACATGGTGGTATTCCTCCAGACCACTGAGAGTCTTTCATTTCCCCCAGTCCAATGAGAGTGTCTTCCCACCCCAAGGTGAAACAACATAGCATCATTTGTATATTGTTACTGTTTCTACTGCTAGCCATAGGCACTGATGAACAGCTAAATTTCCCTCCACCCACTGGTTCTGTAATACCAAGCCCAGACTCAGGTGGACCGTTGAAGGTGCAAGCCATTACCTCCTCATCAGGATGCTGCCTTAATATGCATGCTCCACTGATGCCATCTACACTCATCAAGCAAGCATCCACCCTGGGCAAAGTTCCCCTCTACCTGTCCCCTAGCATTAGGCTGACTACACTCTTCCCCAGCATGGCCAGGCACAGGCTCAAGAAGGTAACAACCTCACTGGCTATAAGAATAACTATGAGAAAAGTTATCTTGATGCTGCTATTCCTGACTGGTAATGTCCACCTGAATCCTGGACCTCAAGCCTCCAAAAGTGCAAGTGGCACCAAGACCAGCCTAAAAATTGCATCCTTGAATATTTGCAGCCTTTTCCTAAACCAGCTGAACTCCAGGCCTGGGTGGCCCTTTACAGCCCAGACTTCATTGTCTCACTGAGATCTGGCTATCCTCCTGCATGAAGGACATTGAACTTGCTATACCTTGTTATCTTGCTTTTAGGAGTGATAGAAAAACCAAAAGGGGTGGGGGTTGCCTTATTTACATTAAGGATACATTGCAAGGGGTCATCCTCCCCATATCAGGCTGCGCTGGTGACTATGAACTAAATGGGGTTAAACTTCTTTTTGGTCCCAACCACAAATCCCAGGTCATTGCAACAGTGTATCTGCCACCAAGAAAGGCTACAGTGGGACTTACTAAAGTCCTTGAGACAATAGCCAGCATTAAAAAGAATTGTGAGCTCATTATCACTGGGTACTTTAACATAAACTGGCTCAGTAGGGAGGCAACCCCTCAAAAGGACATAGTGGCCAGCTCATACTTAACACAACTAGTAACGGAACCTACCAGGTGGAACCACAAAATGGGAAACCACACACTGATTGACTGGCTCCTCTCCAGCTCACCAGGTAGGATATCTCAGGTTAGTGTGCTAGCTGATACCCTGAGTGACCACTCCTCTGTCACCTGCTGGTGGTCCAACAAATTTAGGAAAGCCCCCCCATTATTGTTCAAAGCCGAGTCCTAAAAAAGGGACAGCTCAACTGTGTCAGAGAAGCACTTGCCCAAATTGACTGGTCATCCATTGATGCCATGTTAGATATTGACCAAGCACTAAAATTCTTCACAGACAAATTTAACACTGTCTGTGATATATTTGCCCCACTAAGGAAATGGAAGATCCGAGACAACAAAACTGAGTGGTTAACTAGCAATCTTATGGACCTCATGAGAGAAAGGGACAATCTCTGGAGTAGGCAAGCTCCACAGGGGTTAAAAATGACTATCAGAACTTTAGGACTGCCAGAAACAGATGCACTCGACCCATTAGGATGGCTAAGGCTAACTACTTTAGGAAGCAAATGGAAATAAACTGGGATGATGGAAGTCGTTTTTGGGAAAACATCAAGGATCTTCTCAGGAAGGGTGACCGGAAACCACCCTCCTTGCTCAACGTCAATGGTACCAATTCCATGGATTCCCAGAGGATAGCTGAGTCATTCAACAGTGCCTTCACTGATCTAAGCTCATTCCTCCCCCCAGACTACCTCAAGAAGTGTAAGGAGAATGAGGGGAACCAGGGCTATAAAACCAGGGAGCAGGTGCACCCCAACTTCTACTTCTAACGTGTCACAATTAAGGAGACTATGGCTCATGTCAAAAAAGTTCTGGGGAAAACCAGGATAGGAAGTGACAACATTGATATGAGACTGGGGGGCCATGCCTTAGATGTACTAATCTTCCCCATCACCAAAATCTTCAATAAATTGCTCACTTTGGCTACCTTCCCCAGTATCTGGAAACAAGCCCTGATGACACCTGTCCATAAGAGTGGAGATAGGACCTGTGCTGCGAACTAACAGCCCATTTCTATCCTTTCACCGCTATTCAAAACACTGGAGAGGATAGTCACTGACCAAATCGCAAACTACCTACAAAAATACCAATTGCAGTGTCACCAACAGCATAGATTTTGCAGAAATCACAGCATGGCCTCTGCCCTGGTAGACTTCACTGAATACATACACAGAACACTGGATGATGGGGAGATGGTGGGTTTGGTCTTCATTGACCTAACAAAGACCTATGATACGGTCAACCATCCACTCCTCCTGAAAGAACTACAGTTCCTGGGAATGGCCAATAATACTGTTCACTGGTTCACAAACTACCTCTCCAACAGATCTCAAAAGGTTAAAGTAGGTCCAGTTATCTCTGACTCCAAACAAATCACTCTAGGAGTACCCCAGGGTTCAATACTTGGACCGCTACTGTTCAGCCTGTTCTTGAATGATCTGCCTGAGGCCTGCAACAGTAAACTCATCCTCTATGCAGATGATGTTGTTATCCTCAGTAGCAACTCTTGTATCCAGCGCTATAAGATGACCTGCAGTCCACATTCCATCAGATGGTTCAGCTCACAAAAACTCTTGCTTAACTACAAAAAAACTAAAGTAATGCTTCTCTCTAGCCAGCAACTTAAGAGGAGATACCCCACTTTAATGATCACAAATGATAAGTTGGTTCTGCTCAAGCAGGTACACTCATTTAAGTACCTTGGGGTCACAATAGATGATACCCTCTCATATGCCCAGCACATAGACTCAGTTGTGAAGGCAGTCAACACAAAGCTTGGGGTTCTGTATAGGCACAGGAACAGCCTCACACCCACCTCTCTCCGACTTTCAGTCTCCAGCTCAATACTATCCATACTTGATTATGGGCTGGTTGTTTATGAAGGTGCCACAGACATGGGACTCAAAAGGGTTGTACTAGCCCTAAATAAGGCATGCGGGCTCATCCTTGGTGCTGACATCTCGTGCACACTTGTTCAATCTACGAGCAAACAAATTGGCTTACCCTCCAAAACAGAATTAAGTTCCAAACCTGCCTCCTTGGCAAGAAGGCACTGCTTGGACATACTCCCCCTTGCATTTCAGATATGTTATCCTCTGCCGAAAACAAGTATAACACTAGAATTGCATTGCAGTGCTCACTTAGAGTCTCATTTTGCAGAAGAGCACTTGGGCAACATTCGTTCACCTACAGAGCCCCACTTTGGCTCAGTCAAGTCCCATTAGCATCGTCCAATACTATGAACTTGTTTGCCTTCAAAATGGAACTAAAGCAGCACCTTGTTAGAATGAACAAGTGCGAGTGTCATTAAGGATCCAGATGAGCAGAGCAGACTCCCTATCCCCTTGCACTGTGATATTGTGCCTCCATCACGTGCCAGTTTCTCCACAGATTCACTGTGATTCCATGGAACTATAGAGGTCCACCAAGCCGTTCTTTCCTCACCCTCTTTAACTATCTGGTCCTTTACAGCCAATTTCACTAGACTCTCACTTAAGTTCTTGTTGTCAGCCCACCACAACCTTTCCTTCACTCCATTGTACTGCCCCTCCTTCTGGATTCAACAGCAGACTTTCCTGCTGGAATAGCACCCACAGCAAGAAGGCGGCACCTACACCCATCACCGCGGCTGCCGCCCAACTCAACTGCCATCCCTGCCTGCCCTCCTGGTTCTCCAGCCTGGATTCAACAGCAGACTTTTGCGCCTGAATGGCACCCGCAGCAACAAGGTGGCACCTACGGCCATCACCGCGGCCACCTCCTGACTTGACTGCCATCCCTGCCTGCCCTCCTGGTTCTCCAGCCCAGATTCAACAGCGTAGGTACAGCCGCTAGAGCCTCTCACTCTGGCTCCTTTCCGATTGGTGCAGCTCTTGACTAACTGGACCATGATTGGTCTGTACTACAACCCCGAGCCATCCGATTGGAGCGCTTTTGACTGTGTTAAAAATAGCTGTTTCTGCTCCTTTTTAATGGTGAAATCTCGCTCCTTTTGTTCTTCTATTTCTGCCTCTATCTTAACTTAAAAAAAAAAGGAATTTCTGTCTAAAATACCTGCTTTTATACCTAAGAACTGCATGTATTCTGAATTTGACTATGCTTGATGTACTGCATTAATTTAGTGTTTGCTTAGTTAGTCTGCTTACACCAGCCGTAGGGGTTGTACTCTTGAAACTGTGCCCTATTATTTGAATTTTGCTTGTTCTTTCCTTCTCTGCCTACCCTCCCCCTGTCTATTTTCCACCAGACTATCCCCTGGATATAATATCTCTCCCTGCCTGCCTTCCCCATTAAGTCCCTTGCTCCTCAGCTAGCTCCTGTCTCCATTCCTAATTACCCAGTCTGTCCCCATAGCAACCCCCCCAAACACCCCATACTCATGTCTCATTTATCTACCTTGGGGCTTTGACCTCATCTTTTGTCTTCCCTGATATCTCCACCCCTCTCTATCTCTTTTCTTTACACCTCTTGACTAATCCTCATCACCTCTCCCCCTGCTGACGGTCTGCTGCCAGTCTTCCGCCCCTTCCTGCTCTTATTTATTTATTTTATTTATTTATTTAAGTCTAGGATTACAAGTACCTTTGAGCCAAGGCTCTTTTACAAAGGTTCCACCTCAGTTTGAAGACACTACTACAAAATTAGAACAATGCAACATTATACAGCAATATACAGGAATTAAAGGCAGTATAAACAGGATAAAGCAAGTTACAATCAATTCCCAGAGGAAGACGCATACAATATTGGCAACACAGGTCAAGGGCAAATGAGGGTGTGCAACAGCATTACAAGACAAGGGTAGGACGTGGGGAGGGATATGAGCTGCCAGGGGCATTGTTGCAGAACATAGAGAAGTGCAGGAGACAGGGTTAGAAGGGGGTGATGAGGGGTGGGGGTGGGGAGGTGAAGGGACGTGGGGAGGAAGAAGTCCAAGGGTAAGGGCTGTAAAGTGCTAGCTAGGATATTGAGGCAGCATTGAGAGGGTTGCTAAGGTTGCTGGCTAGATGTGGCAGTCGCAGGTACTGGAGGCAGAGAGTGGGAGGCGGAGCTTAGATTTGAAAGGGCCAAGCTGGGGAATGGAGGAGATTTCACTATTGAGATTATTTAGCCAGCTTGGTGCTCTGTAGGCAAATGAGCATTGACCCATTGATGGTCTGCAGTGAGGGGTCAGCAGGAGTTGATAATCAGATCCCTTGGTATGTTGGGGATTTCTATTCGGGCTGAGGAGGGCTTGGACACCAGGGGCAGCAAGTCCCAAGGTTATCCTCTTTGCCATGATGCAGGTTTGGTATTTTAGATGGTTTAATAGTTGCAGCCAGCCAGCTTGGGTGTAGAGGTCACAGGTATGGGTAAGGCAGTGGGCGCCAGTTAAAAGTTGACAGGCTTTGTTTAGGGCAGATGAGATGCATCTGAGGGCTGTTGAAGTGGCAGAGCCATATATTATGAGGCCATAATCGTTAACGGAGACTACAGAGCTTTGGACAGTGACCCTTAGTGCTTCAGGGGTAAGGTGCATCCTATGCCTGTAGAGGAGGCCAAGTCACATGTTAGCCTCCTTAGCTACACTGCCAATGTGGGCTCCATAGGCCAGGTTATTGTCCAGAGTGATCCCCAAATATTTAAATGAGTGTACCTCTTCAATGGCCACTCCAAGGTGGTTTGTAATGGTTAGTGAATGTTGCCTGCTCTTGTTGTGCGAGTTATAGAAGAGCATAGATTTGTTTTTTTTATAGTTAAGGATGAGTCTGTGCTTGCTAAACCAGTTTTCTGCGGAGGTGAAACTGAGCTGGAGTTTGTTCTGTAGGGATAGTGGGTCATTGTTTTGGTTTTTGTCGTGGACTCAGGTTGTCAGATAGAGGGGTCATGTGTTGGTACGTCCTCTAGAATTTTCCTTGGTGGCATTTCACTTCTGACCTCTGAACGGGTGCATAACCTGGGGTTATCTTGGATGACAGACTGACACTACAGTCACAAGTGTCAGCTGTTGTCAAGACTTCCTTTTACCATTTTAGGAATATCGCCAGAGTTAAGTACCTTGTTCCATCTGACACCCTACCAGCGCTGGTCCACGCCTTTGTGTCCTCGCATCTGGACTACTGCAACTCCCTGGACTTTGGGCTTTCTGGGGTTGAAATCTGTTGCCTACAGCTGGTGCAGAATGCTGCAGCCTGGGTTTTGACTGGGATAAGTAAGTCCTGTCATTATTACCCTGGTGCTGTGCAAACTGCACTGGATACCTATACGGTGGCGGATCACCTTTAAAGTCAGTTTACTGACTTTCAAAGCCCTTCATGATCAGGGTCCAGCCTATCTGAAAGAACTTCTGATGCCCTATTGCCCGGGCCGATCACTCCGCATGGCTGATATGGGGTTGCTAGAGTTTCCAAGAGTGAGTCTTAAATCTTCAGGTTGTAGAGCATTCTCTTATGCTGCACCTACTCTTTGGAATTCTCTACCCCGCCAGTTACGGGAGTGCACCTCCGTGGAGGAGTTTAAGAGTAATCTGAAAACTAATTTTTTGGCAAATGGCCTTTTTGGACAGCTGATTATATTGTAATTGGTGATTGTGTTGTGGTTTTATTTTTTACTTTGAATTTTAATGTTTGACGCTATTGTGTTATGATTTTATTTGTGTGTGTGTTACTGGATTTTAATGTTTGATGTTATTGTTTGAATATGTTCAGTGCCTTGGAAAATGAAAGGTGCTTTATAAATAAATGTATTATTATTATTATCATTATCGGTGGCATGGATAATGGCATCATCAGCGTAGAGGATGAGATGTTCCGGGCACGACTTGGGGAGGTTATTTAGAAATAGACTAAAAAGAAAGGTCCCAGAATGGAACCCTGGGGGACTCCAGAGTGGACAGGTTGTGCTTCAGAGAGGACACCTGCAATTTTTACTCTTTGTGATCTGTTCTCCAGGTAACATTTAAACCAGGCTGAGCAGTCTGGGGAGAGCCCTGCGTTTATGAGTTGTTCCAGAAGTAGACGTGGTGAACGTTATCAAAGGCTTTAGTTAGGTCTATAAAGACCAACCCAGCTAGGTGCCCATTATCCAGAGAGCTGTGGATGGCTCTGGTGAATTCTAATTCTGTTGTAGTGCTGTGTCCTTTCCTGAAGCTATGTTGCTGTGAGCATAGGATGTTGTGTTTGTCCAGGTGATCAGTGAGCTGGTCAACAACTATGCATTCGATGGCATTGGATAGTGGCGGCAGTATGGAGATTTTTCGGTAGTTTCCAGGGTTGGTCCGATCACCTGATTTATGGACTGGAGTAACGGTGGCAGATTTCCATTTGTCTGGGAACTGGCTGAGGCTGAGGGAGAGGTTGAAGATCTTGGTAAGTGGGTTAATCACCTCATCAAGAGTAAGGGACAGCAGCTTTAGGTCAAGAGTATCCCCACTATGTCTTGTTTTAGTGATTGCATTTGCAATGTATTTACGAGCTTCATGCATTTTGATAGCTTTGAAGTAGAAGGGAGGGTGAGTAGGGGTGGGTGTAGTGGTAGTAGGCTGAGTGGGGGAGCAAGCTTCATCGAAGAAGTCTGGGGGGGAGAACGTTACTGAGGTCTATGAAGGCCGTGTTGAATGTATTGGCAGGAGTAGCAGGGTCGAGGGTAATAGTCCCATCCATGAATAACATAGTTGCAGAGGTTTTTGGTTGTTTTTTGGTTGGTTGTTACTTCTTTAATATTATTCCAGAATGCTTTCCCTTTTCCCCATGTGCTGGTGAGCACTTCTTTGTAGTAGGTGCTTTTGTGAAGCCGGATTGATCGTGTACAGGCATTACGGGCACGTTTGTAGTTCTGAATGTTGGTTTGTGTGCCGTCTCCTGAGCCAGGAGTCAGAGGCGGTCCCTTACTGTTAGTCGTGTGATTAGGTCAGCAGTGAGCCAAGGATTGAAGAGGGCTTTGACTTTACACTTTTTTAAGGGGGCGTATAAGTCACTGGCTGCATTGAAGGTGGAGATGAAGAAATCCAGGGCTGAGTTAACATCAGATGCATTGTTAATAGGAGACCAATCTTGTCGCCCGACGAGAGATTTGAGTAGTTTCAGTTTTCCTCAGGAAAGGATTCTGCTGGTGATGACTGATGGCGGTGGTTTGCAGAATTTATTTGACCATTCACAGATGACTGGGAATGGTCGCTAAGAGAATCAGGGAGGACAGACATATTGGAGATCTGGGTGGGGTGGCTGGTTAAGACCCAGTCCAGGAGGGAGCCGGTTCCTGTTTTGTAGTTGTGATGGGTTGGGGTGATGATCAGTTGTGTAAGGTTTACAGAGGTGAGGGCATCCTTGTAGCTCCCAGTGTCAGGGGCGAGCCAGTTAATGTTGAAGTCACCAAGTATGACTAGCTCAGAACCCGGGGGTTGTGTATGTGTGAAGTCCAGGATGGCATTTAGGCCTTTTACTTGCTCTTTTGGTGGGATGTACACTGCAGCAACTGTGAGGACTTTTCCGTGGGCTCCTAAGATGATACGAATGGGAAGGATCTGAGCAGATGTGTCTGAGAGAGGGGTGTTTAGGGGGTAACCCATGAGTGTCTCTCTGAGGTAGATTGCACATCCCCTTCCTCTTTTTGCCTTTCGATCTAGTCAGAAAACATTGTAACCAGGTAGGGTGATTGCAAAGTCAGGGACTTTTGGCGATAGCCAACTTTCAACTACAGCAATGACGTCCGGTTTGTACTGGCACAAGAAGATTTGCAGGGCATCAAGCTTCGGGAGAAGGCTGCAGATATTGAGAGAGACTAGGGAGAGTGTCCAAGAGTGTTTAACTCGATTGTTCGATCCTTGAGTTATTGTGCCAGGGTTAGGGTGGATGTTGCCAGACAGGAGTAGTAGGAAGAGCAGTAGCTTCAGGGTACACAAGTGCTGGTTCCTGACGGTGAGTTTATAGGAACGTTTCGTACCGGTGGGTGGAGAGAGAGCTGATGGCATTGATCCCAGAGGGATGTCACATGTAGCACGAGAGGGATGGGAGATGACAGTGGCCCTCAGTTATGGGTATCTATGATTAGCCATTCAAATTTTGTGGGAGGTGAAGAGGGGTAGTGTGGCATAGAGTGTAGAGTACATGTGTGGTAGTGGACAAAATCAAATTGAAAACTTAGTTGAGGGAAGGAGTAACAAGCTCCAAGAGGATAGCAAAGGGGAATAGATGCCAGGAGGATAAGTACAATTAAGGTGGGGTAGGACGTACTTCCAGCAGTCAAGGCTGGCAGAGCAGGGTGGGCAGCAGAAGGGGGGCACAGGAGAAAAGACAGTCAACAGAAAACGGTGCAAGAGGGAAGGGTAGAGGGAGGAGTTAGATAGTTGTGTAGTGCTGGAGTGAGAAGGAGGGCACGTTGAGAGAGTAAGGGCTAGACAGTGGGAGATACTTACGAGAGGTCCAAAAGGTGTCTAAGCAAGGAGGTGACACAGCCAGGGGAGGGTTTACAACTATTTAATATAGATCGGAGGGTGTGTGGGGATGGAAAACTGCAACTTTTCCAAAGCCGTTCTATGGGCACAGAGGCCCCTGGAAGCACAGAACAGAGAGTGAAAGGCCGGATTAATCAGTGGCAGAAGTGTAAGGTGCCAGTCCAATCAGTGGCAGCAGCAGAGAGTGCTGGCCAAACGGAGCTTCTGTCGGTTCACTGGTCGGGGCTGTGGTCTTACCCAGCTATCGGAGCTCCTGGGTGGCTGCAGGGATGGAGTGGGCGGGCGGCTGGCTTCTCGAGCCGCGGCTGCTCTGGCAGCACAGTCAAGCCTGGATTTGGGGCTGGAGATATGAAGGAGAGAGAGAGAGAGAGAGAGAGAGAGAGGAGTGACTAAATGGGCAGTCGGAACCAGGAGAATGACGCAAGTGTAGAGTCGGGGGCCGGGGGAGACTGCAGGGGGTCGGAGACAGAGAGCAATTTAACACAAAACAAAGAAAGAGCTGGAATAAAGAAAAGGGGGGGGGGGCAGAATAATCAGCCCTGGCACCAGAGGAGAGCAGGTGATAGAGGTGTCTGGAAGGGAGTGCACAGAGGGAGGGAGTTATAAATAACTTTAAAGGAGGCTAGCGAAAGGAAAAACAGCAGGTGGGCCAGGGGTGAGAGAATTGAGAATACAGTGCAGTCAAACTTTAGGCAGTACAATCAGGAATCTAAACAAATAACAGCAAAGTTCAGGCTAAGGCAGTAAAAACTGCAAAACTATGGCTTTTCCAAAGCAGTTCTATGGGCGCAGAAGCCCCGGAAAGCACAGAACAGAGAGTGAAAGGCCAGACCAATCAGTGGCAGAAGCGTAAGGTGCCAGTCCAGTCCGTGGCAGCAGCAGACAGCGCTGGCCAATCAGAGCTTCTGTCGGTTCACCAGTCAGGGCTGTGGTCTTACCCAGCTATCGGAGCTCCTGGGCAGCTGCAGTGATGGAGTGGGCGGGTGACTGGCTTCTAGAGCCGCAGCCACTCTGGTGGCACAGTCAAGCCCAGATTTGGGGCTGGAGATATGGTTATTGGAACTCCTGGATGGCTGCAGGGATGGAATGGGTGGGTGGCTGGCTTCTCGAGCCATAGCCGCTCCGGTGGCACAGTCAAGCCCGGATTTGGGGCTGGAGATCCGGCTATCAGAGCTCCTGGGCAGCTGCAGGGATGGAGTGGGCAGGCGGCTGGCTTCTTGAGCTGTGGCCACTCTGGTGGTGCAGTCAAACCTGGATTTGGGGCTGGAGATCTTATATTTAATCTCCCTCTTGCTTGCTCCCCCAGGGACATTCGTGCCTGAATGGCACCAGCAGCAACAAGGCAGCACCTACAGCCATCACCACAGCCACTGCCCGACTCGACTGCCATCCCTGCCTGCCCTCCTGGTTCTCCAGCCCAGATTCAACAGCGTAGATCCGGCCGCTAGAGTCTCTCACTCCAGCTCCTTTCTGACTGGTGCAGCGCTTGGCTAACCAGACCGTGATTGGTCTGTACTACAACCCTGAGTTATCCAATTGGAGCGCTTTTGACTGTATTAAAAATAGCTGTTTCTGTGCCTTTTTTTGGTGAAAACTCACTCTTTTTTGTCTCCCCCTACCCCCTCTTAGGCCTCCTTTAAATACACTTCTTGCCCCTCCTCTCTCGTACATCTGCAATATCATTGGCATAATTTTACCCTGCCTATCACCTGTCTTCCTGTTAAGGCTTAAGTATAAAGTGCTTGATCTGTGCTAACTGCTCTACTCCTCATTGTTCCAGTCTGCTCCTCTACTACCTACTGCTCTGTCCCTCTCCTTCCCTGCCTGCTCTTCTCAAACCTAAACTGAACCTGAACAGTCAGCCTGATTTCTCTCATTTCCCACCCACAAGAGAAGCAGTTCATAAGGGACAATTCTAAGGCAAATGATTACTACTCCTATTGTCTGTGCTGCAGAGCTAGACTGACATCCGACAGCATAGCTGATGTCTCCTAACTGGTAGATCATACTAATTTTTCTCCACCCACCTGCCCTAAGCTTGACTGCTATTAATCACACCTTGGCCCTCTGCACATTTAATCAGGTGGAAAAGCTACAGGGATAACCAAATCACCCTATAACCACTGAATACCCCAGAATGTCAGATCCAAGGCACATAATGAGAGGGCTCCTGCCTGTCCTGCTGCTTCTGGTCCCACTGGTGGGCATAAGCTTCACCATTCTAGGACCTGACCAGTAATCTCCCACAACATTAGCAATCCAGGAGCAGAACTTGTCCCTAATAATAGTGATGACCACAGGTAGTGGTGGACTGCTTGACCTCCCTCAAGCACTATGTACACTCCTAGAGGCTAAAATCTATTCCTACCCTATAGCAGCACTACTGTGTGGCTGACCAGGCTACATAAGCTCAATTACTCTAGTACAACAAGGGCCTAGGCATCCAGATGCTAGAAGAATACCCTGGACTTGCCAAAGCCGCAAGCTCATACTCTTTCTCTTGCTGCTATCTGGGAATGTCCACTCTAACTCAGGGCCACCCCTCTGCAGTCTACGACAGGGAAGCACACATCCCAATGCTGGGACCACCTCCATGCAGTCCATGTTAAAAGAAGCACTGAGAATCATCTCATATAATATAAACAGCCTCTGTCCTAAGCTCCCTGAGATCCAAGCATGGTGGTACATCTAAAACCGGACATTACTGCCTTCACTGAGACCTGACTATCCCCTAAGATTACAGACAAGTCTGTATCACTGGAAGGTTACAACTCTTTCCGCCAGGACAGGCTCTCCAAATGGTGTCGCGGCTGCCTAGTCTACATCCAAAATGACATTAAAGTGCAGATGATAGACTACAGCCTGCACACTAGTGAGGCGCAAATCCTCCACCTCAAACTCACCATTGGACAGCAAAACAAAGTACTGTTGCTAACAACAGTCTACATATCCCCAGTGAAGCAGGCTGCTGGGCTCAAACTCTTTGAGGAGAATCTGCAGCTACTGGGGAAAAAATAGGAACATGTAATTATTGGGGATTTCAACGTAAACTGGCACTCAAATAAGGAAACCATAGCCAGAGACCTAATAGCTGGCTTCTACCTTATGCAGATGGTTACCCTTCCCACAAGACAATACTACAAAACAGGCACCAGGAGACTCATTGACTGGCTACTCTGCTCCAATCCTGATCACATATCAGATGTTATGGTTTTTCCCAATAGCCTCAGCGACCACTCACCAGTCATGTGCACTTGGACAAACAAGTTCACAAAAAGCCCGCTGAAGGTCACAACTAATCATGTGCTGAGACCTGGGCTACTAAATGCCTTCAAAAACCACTTATCCTTGATCGACTGGTCACTGCTGGACCATGCAACTGATGGCAACCTCGTCCTAGAGTTCTTCTGAAACTCTTTTACCCAGGCTTGCGATATCTTCACCCCCCCTAAAACCAAAAAGTCAAAGGAACCCATACCCCTTGGCTCAATACCACACTCCTAGATCAAATGCATGATAGAGACAACCGGTGGCACCAAGCTAAGGCCTCAGGAAAGCTGCATGATGTATCTGCATACAAAGCTGCCAGGAACTCCTGTACTAGGCTAATTCATTCAGCGAAAGCAAGCTATTTCAAGGATCACCTTAAATAAAAACTGGGCTCCTCAAAAGGGTTTTGGAACATACTAAAATCACTAACTGGAAGGACTTCCAGGGCATCACCTGACCTGATTACCACTGGCGAAGGGTCTATCCAGGAACCCCTACTGACTGCCAATGAGTTCAATGCCACGTTCTGTGATCTCTCAGGAGTGCTTCCCAGAGAGTTCTTAAACCCCTGAATAACCAGCTGCATGACAACACCGTACCCTCTTCAGCAAGAGATGGGCTGCCGACTTTCTATTTTAAGCAAGTTACAATTTCTGAGGCCATCAAGCATGTAAAGAGGTTCCTTGAAAAGACCAGAATGGGGAGTGATCTAATTGATATGAAGTTAGTTGCCCTAACTCTTGATGAGCTAGCAGCCCCCATTACCAAGGTTTTTAATGCCTCTCTAAGATTGGGCATGTTCCCAGATGCATGAAATTCCAGGCTGGTTACACCAGTTTTCAAATCTGGGGATAAAACACTCACTGCCAATTATCTATAGGCCAATCTCCATCCTCCCACCCCTCTCCAAAGCACTCGAGAGAATAGTCCCTGAACAGCTCACTGACTTCCTCGACAGACACAAATTACTCTGCAGCTATCAGCATGGTTTTCACAAAAAACACTCTACCATCACCGCATTGGTGGATTACACCATCCAGCTCTACCATGCCCTTGACCAAGGGATGGCGGTGGGGTCAGTTTTCACTGACCTCACGAAAGCTTTTAACTCAGTTAACCACCAGCTATTACTAAATGCTCTGCTCTCTATGGGATTGGCCCCACATACAGCCACCTGGTTTCGCAGCTATCTGTCGCAAAGAACTCGAGTTAGAATCAACGACTCACTCTCAGACCCTGAGGTAGTGGCCTTTGGAATACCTCAAGGGTCTATACTTGGACCACTCCTTTTCAGCCTGTTCATTAATCGCCTCCCTGAAGCCTGCATGGCAAGCGTCATATCATATGCAGATGATGCTGTTATATCAGTCCCAGCAGGGACCACTCGACCATCAAGGAAGGCCTACTCAATAGCTTCCACAAACTCGAAACCTGGTTCTGCCAACACAAACTGCTGTTAAACCATAAAAAAAAACAGAAGTATGCTGTTCACAGTCTTTCACAACAAAAGGAATTTCTGCCTACTTTGAATTCAGAACCTTAAAGGTGACACACTAGAACAAGTCTTCTCATTTAAATATCTGGGTGTTTACCTTGACGACACTCTCAATTTCTCCCATCACGTTGATCAAGTTGTCAAAAACTGCCAACATGAAACTGGGCATCCTCCACAGGAACAAGCACTTGATGACACCTGCAGCCCTCAAATTAGCCACAGGCAGCGCTGTATTGTCATCCATTGACTATGGATTGCCAATATACTAGCAGGGTCAGACACTGCCCTAAGCAGGATGCAAACACTCGTTAACAGGGCTTGTCATCTGGCACTTGGGGCAGATCGCTGGACTCACACCTGTGTCCTCTACTCTGAGACTGGCTGGCTCCCTCTGCACTTAAGAGCCCAATACCAAACCTGCTTGATCGTAAAAAAAGTGCTACTAGGCCTCATGCCGGAATCCCTAAGTAGTCTGTTCAAGAAGGCAATGCATACAAAGCAAACCAGAAGTGCGACAAAATGAGGACTCCAAGTCCCTTTCAAGCGCATGGCTTTGGCCCAGAAATCCATTACTTTTAAGGGTCCCAAATGGTTTAATGAGCTACCCGACATGCTGACAGGAGGCACAACGCTGAGTCAGTTCAAAAGAGGGCTGCGGTCCCATCTTAAGAGTGTATCTACCTGTAACTGCGTAAACAAATGATCTACCGATCCCCTTGATTTTATTCTCCTTTCTCTCCTACCCCTCTTCCCCCCAATCCTCCCTTAAATCGACTTACACCCTCCACCACCACTTTACCCCTCCTCATTTTCTCCCTACCCACACCTTCTCCGTTTCTTATACCACTCTGGTTGCTTACCCCCCTCCCCTATCATCCCCCTGACATAACATTGCCATATTGCTGACATGTTATTTCCTACCGGGTTAGCCCTACCCTGCAACAAATGATGTAATGCACTTTATCTATTGTTAAGGTGTACCTGAAACTAACAAGTCTTGAACCTCATGTGTCACTGTATTGATTTCATGATGCCTACCCTGTGATCTCTGCTATCTGTACTGTATTGTATATATTGTATTGTACTGTTTTGTCCTTGACTTGGAACCTTTGAAAATGAGTCTCTGACTCAAAGGTATTAATCCTAATCGAAATTAATAAATAAATAAATAAAATATTGCAAACTCTCTCAGTCTTTATTCTCCTCCCAAGCAGCCTGGGGCCCAGCCCCCCCAGTCCTGCCCCCCATTGCAAACTGTCTCAGTAGGTATTCCTCTCATATGCAGCCTAGGGCCAAGCCCCCACTGCCCCTTCCCATTCAGAGGTGTTCTGCTCACATAACTACCCTCCCTTTAACTTGACAAAGCCTGCACATGGCTGCAACCTTTAGCACCATATATGGGAAATCCCAGGCAGTCTTCCGTTCAGTATGTAATCTGCAACATGAAGGAACAATTTCAGTTTGCTGTACTAACTTACTTTTCCCACCTGTATGAACTGTAGATATGTTACTACTTGTTCCTCTTGTTATATGTCTGTATTGTGTCATAAGACATGGAAACTCTGTAAACGAGCTTTTGCTCAAAGGTTTTCCGAGAATAATAAACTTACTTACTTACATATTTAAGAAAGATCTGTAAATGTTTTATACTATTTCTTTATGTGGTCGGTATGTCTATGAAGAAGACAACTGAAATTGTGATTTCAAGAAAAATACAAATATCACTGCTTGTTTTTTATAAGAAATACAAATCCTTAGAAAGTCCTAAATAATTCTTAAAAATGCGTATGCCTTGTTCCTGTTAAATATTTAAAAGAAAGGCACTGCTGTTCTTGCTTGCTGGTGTTTGAGAAGTATGTTGTCCAGAAAGTCATTTCAAATGATGCAGTAATCTGCAGTGTTCAGATCTATAACTGTTGATATTAATTATTTAAAAATGCAACAGTTCCCAAGCAAGACCTGAAAGTTAATCTTAAATATATGAAAGTAATGTCATTGCCACTGTTTGTCTCAGCCATGCTTGTTTTACCATTTTATTAGGCTTTTCAGAAGATAAGTTTAACTGGACCGAGTACTTGAAGGCCTCTAGAGCTCAGGCTGCACCAAAGTATTTATTTAAAAGTACACACACTGTAAGTATCGGGAGTCTTTTTAACACACAGAATGAAATTTTCATGAGCATGCATCTGTTCTACTTGTATGTGAATGAGCAGCATATACAGTAAATTGTAGTTTTTTAAATATGGTAAAGAAACAGTTTTGCAGAAATGGCAGATGGCAGAGTATAGAATTAAAACTGAAATAATTTGGTAAAAATAGATACTTGATACTCAGTCTACTCTTCTAGTCTGACTTTGATATGAAGAACAACATAGCATTTCTGTAATCTTTGTTTAATACAAACCAGTTTTTTTTTCCTGCAAGTCTATGTCGCCATCTGGATTTCAAGTTGGTATGAAGCTAGAAGCAGTTGATAAGAAGAATCCTTCCTTGGTCTGTGTTGCCACAGTAGCCGACATGGTGGACAGTCACTTCCTGGTACATTTTGATGACTGGAATGATACATATGACTACTGGTGAGACATCAAATACTGATCTTTGATTATTGTTAGTACATTTTTCAGTCATGTACATTACAAAATTGATTTTTTAAATCAAAGTTTTGCCTAATAATTATGATATACAGTACACTATGTGCAGTTAGCCCTATTCCTACCCCTACCTGATGTGCTTACTTGTACCTTTGAGGCCAGGGGCAGGATTCACAAAATTTTTGCCTGGGCACAAACCCCATTTACCTGGGGCAAACTGGGCTTTGTGAATAATTGCTATTCACAAAGTCCAGTTTGCCCCAGCAAACTGTGTTTGCACTTGGGCAAAGAAGTGAGGAGGGCCATAATGCAAATGAGTGGGAGAGGACCTGCATAGTAGCCCCACAATCCCATTCACAAACATTAGCTTCATGCAATGGCCATTCACAAAGGCCATTGCCTGAAGCAAATTACTGCCATGAAACCCCTGGCAGTACTCCCTGCAAACCCTTCAGGGTTGCCGAGGTACTGCAGTCCCCCCTCCCCAGTCCTGCTCCCCCTCATAATAAAAATGTAATCCCATTTTCCACAGTATAGTGGTCCCTCCCCCGCCTGTCCCGATCCTCATCAGAATAAACATTAATCACAGTTTCTGTAGTAGTGGTCCCACCCTTCCTGGCCCCAATCTCCATCATAATACAAAACCAACCTCTTCCATAGTATAGTGGTCCCACCTCCCTCCCCAGTCCCTGATTGCCCTCATAATAAAATAAATCCCAGTTCCTAGTATATTGACCCACCCCTCACGGTCCCAATCTCCCACCCATACTGTACATAAACATTTTCCATGAGTGGGTGCTCCCCCAGCCCCCACCCACTCTGGTAAGGCATGCCCCCCCGCTCCCCCTGCTCCATCATGGTCACTGATCAGTGAGCAGCACAGCCCTCCACAAACCTCCGTGGCTGCCTGCCATCTGAATTGTGAATGACAACTTACAGTATACACTGCAAGTCCATTGGTTGACACTGTCAATCAATGGGTTTGCAGTGTATACTATAAGCTGTCATTCACATTTCAGTCAGCCATGGAGGTGTGTGGAGTGCTGTGCTGCTGCATGACCGTGACTCTTGATGGGGGGAGGGTGGGATGTTCTTACTGGAGTGGGTGGGTTGGGACCACTAACCATGACAGTCTTTTTATGTGGCATATTGCGTGCAATCGAGCACCGGGGGCGCTGTATAGTGGAATTTTTTATATATGGTGGGTGATCGCACGTGGGGGTGTACAATTGGGAATTTTTACTTACAAGTGGCATAGGGCAACGGGGAGTGGCTGTACAGTTGGAATATGATTTTTTGTTATATATGGATGGGCGATCGGGCAACAGGGAAGGGCTGCACAGTTGGGATATGTTTTTTATATATGGGTGGGCAATCGGGCAATGGGGAGGGGCTGTACAGTTGGGATATGTTTTTTATATATGGGTGGGCAATCTGGCAATGGGGGGTACACTACACTATGGAAGATGTAATGGTGGGGTATCAGGTGAACGGGGACGGAGTGGTGTCACTACAATACAGACTTGGCTTTTTTTTTCCATTGGGTCCATGATTGGAGTGGGGGTACCACCTGACTATGGGGGAATGCAGTAGTGTGGGGCTTGGGCTGGTTTTGGGGGCATGCACTGCCACATTAATGGCGTGCAAATGAGCCCATAATGGGCATGCTAATGGTCACTAGTACCTTGCATATCCAATGGGCTTATTTGCACACCTCCCTTTGTGAATGGCACACTAGTACCTGAGCACTATTGCCAGCAGTTCATTCACCTGGCTAGCTGTCGGTGGCAGTGCTACTGACATTCTCAGGGCTTTCCCTGGGTTAGCACTGCCCTGCCTGCAGCTATTCAGTTGGATAGCATGGTGGGCTCTCTCATTGTGAATAGCACTTCTTTCCCCCTGAGCAATGGCAAAGTACAGTGCAAACATTTGAGCTGCTCTTTGCCCTTTTTTGTGAATCTAGCCCCAGAACTGCTCAGTTTCACTGTATGGGATCCCAACTAAACTGTTACTAGGTTGATATTCAAGTGCTAGGAAAAATAATCAGCTTTTAACAACGCAGAATAACTTGTGACTACAGGTATTTATTTATCTTTTATGTCACGGGAAAGTGATCTAGAAAATTTTCACTGTTTTTCAGTCAGGTCCCTGGTAAGAATCTAAGTGTAGGATAAGGCAAACAAACATAGCTTACATTTATAGTCATACATAAACAGAGATTGTTTTATTTTCCCATTGAGATCCCTATTCTCCATAGTTTCTTGTCAGCGGTGCATGATGATGCTCGCTTATGACTCAGTGAATGTGGCACTGCCAAGATATTGGTCACGCTGGCACTCTACTTATGCCACTGTAAAAAAAAGTAAGTGTAAGAATCAGCTCAGAGGTGCTTAGGTCGCTCACAGTTGCTGCCTTTTTCATCAGAACTCTGATTTAAAGGGAAGAAATGCAATTTTTCTGGCCATGCTTAAAGTGCTGGTCTTGCTTCTTTGTCTTTCATCACCTAAAGAGCTAGTGTACTGCCTAAAACTAACAATTAATCAATTATTATCTTTTTTTACTGCCTAAAACTAATAAACAGTCAAACTATTATCTTTTATTACTGCTTAAAACTAATAAACAGTCAACTATTACCTTTTATACCTGATGTACTTCCCCCCCTTTGATTAAATAGGTTTTTTATCTGATGTTAGTAGGTAAGATGTGTGAAACTACACTCTACCTCGCAGCTGATATACAGTATCTAGCTCTGTTTCTCCCATTATATCATCAGCATTGTGACTAGTATCTGTCACATCAGTCACCTATGATGTCACTGTCAGTGAGGTCACAGTGCTAATGATGTAGTGGAAGGAATAGAATTGGATGCATCAGCTGTCAGACAGAGTGCTACTCCACACATCAAGCATAAAGCTTTCACATAGAAAGCTTTCTAATCAGCAAAAGAAAAAAGAAAAATACTTCAGAAAAAAAGTTACAACTATTTCTTAAAATGTGTAATATTTTTCTGTCTGCTATTTTTGATTCTACTAGCTCTTTAAAGGAAGTGGGTGATGTGGCACTTTGAGCTTCATAGCCTGCTACCCCTGGGGTGGCAATAGCCCCTCTGTGTAAAAATAAAAATTTTGTACTCACTGAATAAAGTTTGGGAAGGGATTGTAATGTTTCCAAACCGTGAGCTAGCCAATCCCTTCCCCCTTCCTAGACTGCCTCCACCACCCTCGCGTCCCCAGTTTTGTGACGTGATACCACAGAGAGCGCAGGGATGTCCCCTATACAAGTCTATGGGACTTATTTTCAGAACTTTTTTTTAAACTAACTTTTGATAAAAATGAAAGTCACCACTCAACTAATAGGGTCCCTTATACAACACACAATGGTGAGTCTGTCTAGGTAGATTTGTTATAAACTAACAGATGCTGTTGTAAGTGACCCTTAACTTGAACACAATTCCTTTGTTAGTTGCAGTGCAGACCATTAGCCCATAGTCCACTACAGAAAATAGTAAGTTAAGGGCCAACAGGATGTGGGACTCAGGCACCAGAGAATTATGAATTCTGAATAAGAGTCCCAGCCATTGATGTATTACCCCAGTTAGGTGCTTGACATGTAGCTCAAAAGGGAGATTACAATCTATGATTGACCATAACTATTTGACATTATCAACAGTCTCTATATATTCTCCTCTTAGATCTGTCACTACGTGGCAGGCTTTTTGTTCTTTCCTGGTCCTTGAAAATATCATTAACTTTGTTTTTTTTTGTTTTGTTTTTTGTGTTAAAAATCATTTTTTTTACACCAACTATTTTTAGAAAAACAAAAAATCATCCGGAAGACCTTTCAAAGCATTGTTCAAAACTGGGCCCTTCACTAGTATAACCACATCATCTGTGTACATCATGGTTTCAGAATTCTTACAAGATCAAGTAGCCAAGTTTAGAAAAAGTAAGAAAAGTAAAGGACCCAAAATTGTTCCCTGTGAGACCCAACAAGGAATTGAACATGATTGAGATAAACAACCAGCAACTGTGTTTTTTGGGGCCAGTTAAATAACTGAAGAACCATTTTGCAACATCTGAAGAAAAGTGACAGTTAAGCAAGGAATCCAATAACAAATCAAGATCAACAAGATCGAAGGCCTTGGTGAGGTCCACAAACACAGCTGCAGCACAGAGCCCTTTATCAATGGCATTGTGCATGTAGTTGGTGAACCTCACCAAGGCTGTCTCTGTATTATGTTTGGATGATCAAAATCCATGTTGAGCTTTTGTCAAAATCTTGTATTGGTCTAGATAAGTCATAACCCAATCATAAACCATTCACTCAAGAATTTTTGATAGTGGAGCCAAGAACAAAATGAGACAGTAGTTTGAAAATGTCTCCCTATTCCCATTTTTACAAACAGGTCAAATTACAGTATGTCCAGTTTCCATAGCTTGGGAAAAACCCATGGCACAGTGAATAATTAAATTAGCCAAAGGTCATGCGAATTCAGAAATTGCAAGTTTCAGAATTTTGTAATCAGTATTGTCTGAACCAATGTTAAGATGGGGTTGTAGTTTGTAACATAATCTTGGACCAATTCTGGTGTGACACAGTGGAAATAAAATTTGGTAAAATTTTCAGGGGAGGATCCAGGATGGCCAACGCCATGCTGTGACAGAATCTGGAGCTGTCAGGGTACTCTTGTTCAAGCTTCATTTAGGTGCCTAACCAGATACTTTTTGTCCAACTTGGTCAATATTTAACTACACCACAATGCCTTAAAAAATCAAATGAGCTAAGGACATTGCAGAACTCCTCCAGCTGTAAAAAAACAATTGTAAGGAGACCTACTAGTCTTAATGCCAAACACCTACTGAATACTCCAGAGTTACGAGCTGTAAACTCCTCCAGTGATGATAAAGCTGTATCATCTGCTGCCCAGCTAGTCCCCACAAATAACTCTGGAGAAATGAAAGCTAAAAATAGAAACTTAGAATTACTTGTGCTGGCTGTTGGGATCCCCATGAAGGCTGTGGCTGCATCCCCCACCCATATAGAGAACCTAGTGGAGTTTTTGGCCTGGGGTCAGTCAGAGTTTCAATGGGACAATTTGTGTCTGTTAAATCCCGAGGCTTCTGGTGAACTTTTAAATTCCACTAATAGCCCTGAGGACCCCAAAATAATGAGCAATATTCCAGCATTGCAACTAGTTTCATGGACAGCTGAGACGCAGCCCTACAGTGACCATGACAAGACCCAATTCACGATCAGCTGAGTGTTGCTGTATCCCGGCAAATGACAGCTCATGTGTACTTGAGGGGTTTGGAAGCTTCACACTCCACTCAAACATATAATCAATATTTTTTGGAAAACTTATTTTCTGATACAAATTGTGAGTCCCCTGGTACTACAGTTCTCCTGCAGTGATCCTTGGTTGTCTTTAGCAAAAATAAACATAATGAATAAGTCAGTCAGGCCCAAGAGGCAGCCGGCCATTAATAGCACCCTTGAACTACAGAACTCCTCTGTTCTGTCTCATGTGAACACTATTTCTGGTCCCGAGGAACAGGTTAAAGGTGTATGTAAGGATGCAAGATTCAATTCAATTTATTTACTGGGTAGCAACACTGGGCCACAGCCCTTTTTCAGGGTCGATGCGGAGCTTCATACAAAAGTAGAAGCTAAGGTGGCATACAAACAATACAGACAAGTATACAAAATATGAAACAGTACAAATATAAATACAGATACCATTAATTAAAAACACTGTGAGAGATTGCAAATAACAATACAACTTTTTTTTTTAATATTGCATGTGTAGGGGTATTCATGTAATTAATTGGTAGAGTGTTCCATAGATTTGAGCATTGTATAGAAAAAGCTCTCTCTCCCATACAGGATGAAAACCTAGGAGTAGACAACTGTAGTACACTGGATGAACGTGGCAATCTGGTTTCATTCCTGATTTTTGATCAACTAAACAAAGGGGATTTACAACCTTGAACTAGTGCAGCATTAGTCAAACAACCCACATTTTAAAGATGAACCAACCTGGGAGGCAGCCAACCAATATCAGTATATAAAACACAGTGATGTTTTTTTAAATGGTTTAGCCAAGACAAATCTGCAGATAGAATTAAAAGTTCTGCTAACCAAATCAAGATCCGTTTTAGCTAACTTTGTTAACAGAAAAAAGTTATAATATAACTTGGTCAATAACACACTTTTAGATATTGTCTCTCTTACTTCTCTTGTTAGGCAATCTTTGAAACGCTATAAAGTACCAATTTTTTGATTCACAGACTTTACTGTCTTCCTAATATGTGCCAAATAGGTAAGATGAGGATCAAGTAATATTCCTAAATATTTGGTTTCTGAGACCTGTTGTTTCATATCCCCTGCTGAATCGTAACTTAATAGAGGTTCAGCATTATGTAATTTAGGTATAGAACCAAATAAGATACATTGTGTTTTTTAGAATTTAGTATTAGGCAATGTTTCAACAACCATTTATATTTAAACCTGTAAAATCTTGATTTACAGAAGCATTTAGTTCACCCACTTTTGGAGAACTTGTAAGCAGAATTATGTTGTCTGCGTAAAGCAATATTCTGAAAGCATCAGATACCTTAATAATAGGATTAATGAATAAGAAGAACAACAGGGGTCCCATTATGGACCCCTGTGGGACTCCATGTTGAAGCTCACTTATCAGTGAGTCAGTGCCTCCAAGATTTACTTTTATAGGATGGTTGGTTAAGTAGCTCTGAAACCATCCACAAGACTTATCTGTCAGGTCAAGGCCCTTCAGTCACCAGAGCAGCATGGCATGATTAACCAAATCAAAATCTTTCAATAAGTCAATAAATACTGCACCTGTCAACATTCCCATAACCACTGATCTTAAAGTATGGTCTGTAAAATGTGTCAGTGCTGTACCAGTACTGTGAAGCTTTCAAAAGCCATGCTGCTCCAGAGAGCGAAGTCCTTAAGCCCCCAAATGCTCCACCAGGTGACCGTTAACTATTTTTTCAAAAATCTTACTTAAAGGAGAAAGAATAGAAATTGGATGGTAATTATCCAAATCATAAGACTTGCCAGATTTAGGTATAGGCTTAATAATAATTTGCTTCCAGACCTCAGGAAATACCCCAGTAATCAAAGATAAATTATAGATTTGTGTCAATGGTCTTTATATAAAATTAGAAATAAGCCTTAAGAACTGAGGTTCAGTACCATCGGACCCTGCACTTTTATTAATGGACATTTGTCTTAGCAATTTATGTACTTGCTGCGGTCGAATAATACGAAAATGAAAAGAACATATAGAATCAAAATGATCTAGTACTGGGCCACTCAAAGTACAAAATGATTCAAAACCAGTTAAGTAACTGGAGAAGTCAGTAAACTTTTCCAAAAAGAGATCACAGATTTATTTAGTATCAGTTATAGCAACCCCATTTGAATTAATGGTCCCTATACCTATATTTGTTTTTGGTTCTGTAAGCTTTTTTATTGATCCCCAAATTTTTTTAGAATCATCTAGAGAATTAATTTGTTGCCTTTGAAAATAATCAGAATTTTTTACGCGCAAGCAATTTACATTTATTTCTAAATGTACAATAACTGTGTAAAACCTTATTTTTATGAGTAGTCTTATACATTTTCCATTGCTTATCACTCTCCTTCATTAATTTAAACAATTCAGGTGTTATCCATTTACTATTTTTACCTTTTATCCTTCTTTTAATTAAGGGAAAGTATTTATCCTGTATATCTGACAATGTGTTAAGAAAAAAATCCACAGCTGCATTAGGATCAGGGATGACATCCAGAAATGAGTAATATATCGTATGTAATTCTAAGTTTAAGGCATCATAATCAATGTTGTTATAATTATTATAAGTAATAGTTTTAGATGGAATTTTTAATTTGGAACATTTCCAGATGCAATAGATAGGCATATGATCACTAATACTATCGGAGAGTGTTCCACTTTCTATTATTTTTTCTGCTGTCTTTGTTACTATCCAGTCAATCAAGGAATGTTGATTGCTACGATAATTCATCTGAGTGAAACATGAAACCAGTTGAGTAAGCCCTGCATTAGAAACCATCAAGTTCATCATAAGCATCCCCCCACCCAGTTCAAATTAAAATCACCCAGTACCACAATATAATTGCTGAAAATAATTTAGAAACTCAGGCCCTTTATACCAGCCTTCGGAGTTGGGTGGGATTGTACACTGTGCAAAGCCCTAATTTAATATAAGTGGTTAATTGCAGTTCTAGATGTAACCATTCACAAAGGGTAGAATGCTAGAAAGAGACATCTATGGACACTACTTCAAACTTTTCTTTGACAAAAACCATTATCCCCCCTTCTTATTACCCTTCCTATCTTTCCTAAATACATTATTACCCTCTGCTAAACATACTCCATTAGTAATAGTGGGCCTTAACCAAGTCACAGTTATACTAAGTACATCTGGCTTATGGAGTCCAATCTAGGCCTTCACTTCAGCTCTTTTATTAGAGAGAAGCTCCTGATATTAATATGAACAAGTCACAGCCCATCAGAATTCCTGTTATTAACATTTTCAGGTACAAAATCAGCAAGACCAGGATTGGAGTCCACATCCCAGGATATAAAAAGTAGAATTTTAACAATCATAGGAGAAAATATTACCTGTTTCATGATGCCCTGTATCAGAGTATTTGTTCTTTTAATGTAATATACACTGCCCATATCAAATACAGCTTGTTATGGTAAACAACCCAGAATAGTAAAACAATTATCAGTTGGATAATGGGACTTAACCAAGAAGTTGGAAAATCTAAATGACTCAGTTGATCCATCTTGTGTATGTGTCACAATTAGAGATAAAATTAATTTTAAATCCGCCGGCTAAGTGGACGCAAAGTGGCCACTTTGCATTGGCAGAGTGCAGCGTGAAGTGGCCACTGTAAAGTGCTCACTTCAACTTCTCATTATGACTTCATGGTGTCATTTCGCCTTAATGCAAAGTAAGGCGAAGTGACAACAATATAGGCAGCCCCCACACATCACATGGCTTACAGTACTGTAAGTCACATGCTTTAGCCAGGCAGGAAGGAAGTGAGTCAGAAAAGCAGTTACTTTCACTTTCTCTTTTGTAGTTGAAGAAGGAGGAGGAAGCCTCTTTCGTGAGAGAGGAGAGTTTGTTTCCTAGTTGCATCATTGTGATTTTGAGCACAAAAAAAATGCTTTTTTAAAAGCTACATCTTTTTTTTGTACTGTGTTCATCACTGTTTTTTTGCTACTGAATTTTTTTTATAAGTTTTATTTTGTGTGTGTGTGACGGTGTGTGTGCATGTCTGAGAGTGTGAGACTGTGAGTGCGGGTGAAGGTCATAGTATTGAGGCATCTAAGATAGTCAGGGACTTGTGCGCGATGGACCCGGGACAAGGAGAGTCTGTGGCCTGTGGGTGTGGGCAGAGGAGAGGAGTGCGCACACGTGGGGGTGGTCGGGTGTTACTGGACTGCTTTTGACTCTTGGGTGTTGCGTCCCACCCCCCATGGAAGCAGCAGCACCAGTGCCACCAGTGGCTGCGCATCCACCTAGTCCGCCACTACCACCACCACCAGTAGCAGTTGCAGAGGCTCCAGCAGCACCCCCTTCACCACCTCCACAGCTGTAGGTGGAGCCCCAGGTAAATGTAGGTGGTTCCAGCAGTATATCTGGTTCCCCCACAGCTCCCCAGTGTGGCAGTTTTTTAACTGTGTGGGGGGAGACATCACCATTGTGGTTTGCCATCTGTGTGGTGTGTTGGTGTGCCGTGGTCCCTGGGGGACACATTTTGGGACTGGTGGCCAGCGCACGCACATGGCAAACCACCACAAGTTAGAGTGGCAGGCTGCCACTGAAGGGGCCAGGCATCCACCTGCTGCCCTTCTGTGGCAGTGGCAGAGGGTGCTGGGGTAAAGTTGTGCCTCACTTCCGCAGCAGGAGAAGGAGGGCAACTGCAGCAGATGCTCCACCACCACCACCACCATAGCCACCACAGCCACCAGCACCACCCTCTCCACCACCACCACTACCTGGCTTTCCAGCTGCAGTGGACCCCACCACAGTGCCTGCAACACAGGCCGACATTGCACTAGTGTGGGCAACTCTCGAGGAAAGCAATGAGAGGGTGGGTGCTGTGCAGCAGCAGGTGGATCAAATCCAGCAACAGCAGCTGCAAATACTGACAATGCTCCACCTGCTGCTCAAATACCGTGGAATCCTCCATTAAGGGATTTTTTTCTGGACCCCTCCCCCCCACTACTGTGCTGTACTGTTTTTGTGTGTGTTTTTTTGTTGTTTAATAAAAGACATTTGCCCTTCTGTTGTTGTAGTGCCTCAATAATGTTGACTTTCTGTTGTGGAGTGCTTGTGGATAAGCTGTTATGAGCAGTGCAAGTATGATGTGCTAAATTGCATGTGTGCAGTCAATGTTGTTTCCTGTGTGTGTGTGTGTGTGTGTGTGTGTGTGTGTGTGTGTGTGTGTGAGACATCAGACATTGTACAGCATGTTGCAGACATATATTGCTGTTGCTGACTTGTTGCAGTGTTTATGCTATAAAGAATAACAAGCAGAATAACATATATTTTATTGTCACCATCATCATCAATGGACTAAGTGATACAATACTTTTTCAGAGATGTCTGGCCAGAGTGCACCTTAGTCACATACTGCACACATAACTTTTAGGAGAGCATGTGTTTTTTGTGCTATGATCTCCGCAAAGTCATGTGTGCACTGTGAGTGACTGAGGTGCTCAGTGACCCTATACCTCTGAAAAAATTACATATCACTTAGTCCGCTGGTGCTGATGGTACCAATAAAATATACATCAGGTATACTTTGTTATCTTTATTCTTGATACTGCAACAAGTCTTACCATATATATGTTTGCATGAAGCTGGACAATGTATGCACACACAGGAAAGAACACTGACGACACACATGCAGTTTAGCACAACATACTTGCATTGCTCAGTCTTCATGCTGTTTGTGAAACACTTAAAATCTGATTCATGAGTCCCGACACAAAGTAAACATTACGGAGGCTCTATAACTATTTTGTTTGTGAAACAGACATGAAAGAGATTCACCAACTTACAGCATTGCACCCGATATATGGGTTTCTTACTTCTAGGGGAATCCTTCTTGCTCCACATGTCCTTACATAGTGCAATACATTTCTTTGAAAACCACCCGTAATTTTAATAATGTGTGTCACATCAAGGAGAATTCCCATTCAGAAAAGCCACCCATATTTTGACCCCTTTCAGCAACATAGACTGTGATGCCAGGGAGAAGCCAAGAGGCACGTGGCCCACCATAGTGAATGTCCTACTGTCCATCAATGCTTTCTATTATGTTATATTAAAGAAGTTTGTGGTGAAATGTGGCAAGTTTCATTATCAAGAGCCTTGTTATGGAAATGTGCCACATTTCACCACAAACTGAACATTATAACATAAAGAAACATTCAGATAGCTGCCAGACATTCACTATAGTGGAGCACACACCCACGCTTCCCCTGGCATCACATCCTAACGTTGTTGAGAAAGGGGGGCAGAATTTCGGCAGCTTTTCTGAATGGGAATTCCTCCATGACATGACACACTTTAATGAAATTATGGGCAGTTTTCACAGAAATGTATTGCACTATGTAAGGACATATGGAGCAAGAAAGATTCCCCTGGAAGTAAGGCACCCACATTTTAGGTGCAACACCATAACTATGTAACGTGGTGAATCTCTGTAAAGCAGCAGTGCAACAATCTGTTGAGAACTCTGACCTATATTTTTTAGTGCTATGTTACAACTTCCTTTACTTACATCCTGACTTGTATAATACTATAATTTCTAGTATTTGAGTCTGCCGTACTACCTTTTTTCATGTGTGAAACAATGAAAGGAGCATTCCTTTTAATATGGTGCTGACCAGGTCTTTGTCAGTATTTTCTGCTGCTTTTCTCCATCACATCAGTTAGTTGTTATATATCACTTTTGTTGTAAATTAACAGTAATGCAGCAGGCAGTGTTTTATAACCTCACAGAACAGTATTTATTGAAAAGCAGCTGCAAATAAATACAAACCTGGTCATAACAATATTGAAAGGTGTGCTCATTCTTTTTTCATACATGACAAAAAGTAGTCAACTAAGTAAAGCGGACAGAAATTGTGAAAAGAAGTGTATCATTCAAGTCATGACTCAGAGGTAACTAGTGGCTGGCAATGTAAAATAGCATAAACAAGTACAGTTCAAAATTGTCACCACATTCTTGCAATGCTGCTTTAATTGATAATGTCACTATGACATCATGAGCTCACAATCACACAACACACAAAATGTATCTGCCTTGTGTCCAGAAAATTGACAAGTGGTAACAAAGTGAAATGGGATTGTTTCAGCACGTACAAAGTCCCCATGAATTAATGGTGAACTCAGTCATGCACGCAGTGGCTGCACAGAGCCCCCAGATTTGTTATGCATGCCCAAAATGCATCTGCCTTGTGTCCAGAAAATTGACAAGTGGTAACAAAGTGAAATGGGAGCGTTTCAGCACATACAAAGTCCCCCAGAATTAATGGCGCACTCAGTCATCCATGCAGTGGTGGCACAGAGTCCCCAGATTATTTCTACATGTCCAAAATGCATCTGCCTTGCATACAGAAAATTGACAAGTGGTAACAAAGTGAATTGGGAGTGTTTCAGCACATACAAAGTCCCCCAGAATTAATTGCGCATTCAGCATCCATGCAGTGGTGGCACAGAGTTCCCAGATTTTTTCTACGTGTCCAAAATGCATCTGCCTTGTGTCCAGAAAATTGACAAGTGGTAACAAAGTGAAATGGGAGCGTCTCAGCACATACAAAGTCCCCCAGAATTAATGGTGCACTCAATCATGCGCACAGTGGTGGCACAGAGTCCCCAGATTTTTTCTGCATGCCCAAAATGCATCTGCCTTGTGTCCAGAAAATTGACAAGTGGTAATAAAGTGAAATGGGATCATTTCAGCACATACAAAGTCCCAGAGAATTAATGGTGCACTCAATCATGTGTGCAGTGGTGGCACAGAGTCCCCAGGTTTTTTTCTGCATGCCAAAAATGCATCTCCCTTGTGTCCAGAAAATTGACAAGTGGTAACAAAGTGAAATGGGATTGTTTCAACACATACAAAGTCCCAGTGAATTAATGGCGCACTCAGTCATGCGTGCAATGGTGGCACAGATTCCCCAGATTTTTTCCTGCATGCCCAAAATACATCTGCCTTGTGACAAGTGGTAACAAAGTGAAATGGGAGTGTTATAGCACATACAAAGTCACCCAGAATAAAATGATGACCATGAGCGAACTGTTGCTGGTCCAATGTGTGCTGCGATTTCAGCAAATGCAATGTGATCATCTCAACTGGATGGAAGGGTGTCCTTTGTCTGTACACTAATAGCCTTGGTAAGTTGATATATATAGATATATATATGTGTATTTTGTAGGAGAGGGGGATTGACATGGACATGTACTCATGGTATTGTTCTGTATCACAGGTCACAGATACTGTTGGTGTGCACATTCCAGTGCTCGATGAGAACTTTTTGCTTAGAAATTTGAAATGAATAACTCTCAAGCAAATGAAGGTAAGTATTTTTTTTTGGGGTGGGGGGAAGCATATTTGCAGGTTTGTCTCTAATGGTTTCTTATTTGGTTACTTCTTCACAGATTCCATCTGCATCCTTCTTGAGTCTGGTTGTTAATGCTGGTCATGGTCATCAAATGAAATGACTTCTGCGTGTTGCATGTGTGCCCCAGCCCGGGGTGGGGGGGGGGCTGATGTTGAAGAACTTCTTTGGATAAGGCCACTTTGACACAACAACAAAGCATCTGGAAGTTTCCTAAAAAAAGAAATGAATGACTTCTTCCAACTTGATTATAATTTATTCCTGGTTCTCAATCTCAAGTCAAGTTACATTTCAAAACCACATCTTGTCAAGCAACACAACCTGTGTGCAACTTTTTCAACACTGTCACGGCTGCACAGCTGCAAGTTCAGAATACAGTGCATGAATGATATCTGACAGAAATAGTTTTGGTGACGTACACATCACCTAGTCCATGAATCATACTCAATCGCATTTGATGCAGTCTTTCCAAAAAAATGAAATGGATGAAATAAGATCTTCATTTTTACCAGAATGGATTTCAAATGGATATTCCATAGGTTCCTCTTTATGGTACAGCTGCAGTACCATTCCTACTGAGTTTCAGTAGAGGACAGTTTTTTTGTTAACCTGTAAAAAAAGCAAAATAAGTGTACCGTATGTGTTTGACCATTGCGGCTCTGAAAAGCTACAGAAAACAAAACATACAACTAAAGGAAGTTAAATAGCATAACAAACATTAGTACACATACTCACTTTATAGTATAAATATTAAGAAGTTTTGTGCCTGTGGCTGATGGATGTGGTTTCCTGTTCGACTCCCTCTGCCTTGGCATGGTAAACGTAAATGTAATGGGGAAATATTGTCTGAATGACATTGGTGGTGGGTGCTGGTGGTGATAGCTGTGGCACATGATGGCATTCTCTGTTATATCTTCCTGCATCTGGTGGTGGTGGCAGTGGATAACATCAAGTCTCGGTGATGGTGGTCTGGGGGGCGGACAGACTCATGTTCAGTGGTGGCAGTGACTAACATCGGTCCCAGTGGTGGTGGTCTGGGGGACGGACAGACTCATGCTCAGTGGTGGCAGTGGCTAACATTGGTCCCAGTGGTGGTGGTCCATGGGGCGGACAGACTCATGCTTAGTGGTTGCAGTGGCTAACATTGGTCCCGGTGGTGGTGGTGGTCTGGGTGGCAGACAGACCCATGCTTAGTGGTGGCAGTGGCTAACCTCAGTCCCGGTGGTGGTGGTCTGGGGGTGGACAGACTCATGCTCAGTGGTGGCAGTGGCTAACATTGATCCTGGTTGTGGTGGTCCAGGGGGCAGACAGACTCATGCTCAGTGGTGGCAGTGGTTAACATCGGTCCCGGTGGTGGTAGTCCGGGGGGCAGACAGACTTATGCTCAGTGGTGGCAGTGGCTAACATCGATCCCGGTGGTGGTGGTGATCTTGGGGGGGGAGCACACCGCCTTTTAACAACTTCAGTTAAAACCTGCCAACATTAACCACATCATCATCCTCATAAAGAAAGATGCCCTCGCAGTCATCTATGTCTGAAGTCTGACCACTGGGAAATTCTTTCTCCATTGTGTCATCATCTACGTCAGTGGTGGGCCATTTCATGCTGCCACTGCTAGTGCCACCAGGATGGTCCATTTCCACATCACCAAAACCACCATGACTAGGCCGGGGTATGAATACTGAGGATGCAGTCTGTGCTGGTATGTGCCTCTCATTCATTTTAATGAATGTTAGCAAACTAACATTTGCAGGAGACAGGTTTGTCCAACGATCCCTGACTATTGCACCTGCTGAGCTGAATACCCTCTCAACACTTACACTAGAGGGTGGGCATGTGAGGTACTTCAGTGCCACTGCAGTCAGCTCTGGCCATTCACTGACCTTTCCACTCCAGTACAAAAGAGGATCATCAGTTATTGTCAGATGCCTGTTTTCAGACAAATATGACTCAACCATTCTCTGTGCCGCACTAAGTCCAGTGGTTGATGCATCATCCTGTTCTCTGGAATCATTTATTTCACAAATCCCCACTTGGGACAAAGCCTCCCAAAGCAGCCACTTTGGATGATAGACCACCTGGAACTGCAGTCCCCTTCCCCTTGCAGGATATGCTTGATGGTCCTCCAGATACACCTTCAGCTGGATTATGCTGCTGAGGTTTGCTGACCTTGGCACATGACTTCTGTGCCCCATAAACCAAGCGTACCAGTTGACCACTGATATTTTTTACCTGTTCAGGCCCTCCCTCTAGTACTGATGCAATTCCACGTTTGTATTGTGGGTCCAGCATATTTGCTATGGCAAAGTTGTCACTGTGCTGAATGCTCACAACATGACGATTCTGGTCGAATACTGTTAGCATGTGTTGCAGCAACATACTGCTAGCACTGTCTTTGGCAACATCAAGGCCATGCTATACATTCACCAATGTCTGCCTCAGCACCCGCAGCAGTAGAATTGATTGGCTAATGGAGGCAGACTCGCCACTCACTGCCTGTGTGGCATGTTCAAAAAGCCACAAAATTGTTATTACAAAGTCCATGAGGTGCCACTGTTCAGTCGTCATAGACATGGAGGCCCCGGAACTGTCACAGCTAGTGTGCATCACAAAATATTCTGAGATGGCTTTGCATTGTTCATACAACCTCTCTGCCATGTATAAAATTTAGTCCCATCAGGTGACAACTTCCAGCTTCGAGCGGTGCTGAGGCAGGCTGTTTTGCATCTGCAACTGCAGCAGTCGGTCACGGGCCTTTCCAGATCGTGAAAAGTGAGAGCAGATATGGCGTGCAACGGTCAGCATTTCCTTTACATCAGGGTGCTGCAGAAACTCCTGCACCACAAGATTTAAACAATGGGTCTTGCATGGAACACGAAAAAAAAAACACCATTCGTGATGCATTTCACCACATTTGACCCACTGTCAGTTGCTATGAACCCAGCTCTCAGGGACAGGGGGTTCAGCCACTTGTCAGTTTCAGTCAGTATCACGTCCAACATGTTTTCACCAGTGTGTGAACAGGTCACATTGTGCAAAGCAATTGTTGCATGCTGTATAATTCCTGGAAGATTGCTACCATGACAATCCACCTTACTGCACTGATTATTCACACTACCAACATCACAAACACCCCCCGGCACCTGCGCCCAGTGTGCAGTTATACACAAATATGAACTCCCCGCTGTTTTGCCACTTGTCCACATATCCATACTTAAATGGATGAATGGAGTGGAGGAATGTTGAAGGGCATGTCTTACTGAGTCGGACAGTACAGAACAACTCAGGGACAGCATGGGTAGAAAAGTATGTCTTGGATGGGACTTTGCATTTTGGACAGGCACCAGAACCCAGAATTCTCCACAAAGGAGAAGGGCAAAAGATTAATTGGCAGCATTTCAGCTACAGCAGCATTAACTTCACGTTTTACGGGAGGGATTACTGGAAACAGATTTAGACACAGCCACCTTAAATTTCTTTTTCTCCGGTTCTCACCTGGGGTCAATTACGTCATCATCATATTCATCCACATCACACACATCCACATCTTCTGCTTGGATGCTGGCATGTGGACTGCATGTTGCAACTACAGCAACGTCATCATCATCATCACATTCATCATCACCTACACCATATCAGCTGATATTTTTTTTATCACACTGTGAATCACTGCATGGAAAATGCGTGACATGAACCACCACGGTAGATGAAATATCACATTGTATGCTATGGTTAACATGATTATCAGAATCCTCAGGTTCAGTTACTGGGATGTTACTGGGAAGTATGACATCATCTACACTGCGACTCACTTGCACTGCTTCACACTCCACTATATTTTTGGATACAGTACACCACTGGTCAGAATTCGAACTTGAGGCAGCAATACTCATACTACCACTACCGCTAACACCACTAACACTAACACCACCGGCTGGGAAAACATCATCTCCTCCAACTAAGAGTGAAGCTACTGATTGGACTGTAAAAAACATTGCAGAAGAAATACCTTTCCTCGCATCAGCAATGCACTTCTGTGTCTGCATGCTACCACGCCCACAGACTATCTTACTGGCAACAGTGCCATAGCAAGAACCAGCTTTTTTTGCATGTCTCTTTGCGGGCATTTTGGGAGATCAACAACAATATTATAAACAAATTTAGATTTCGGTACATTCACTCTCTGATCGGGGGGACGCTGGATGCGAAAAGCCAAGAAAACAACTGTGGCTTCAGCAACGGATAGAGACGGTCACGCAATGAAAACACCTTCAGTAACCAGTGGTGCTGAGGTCACAAACAATCCAATCTGGTAAAAAATTCCTTTTGCTGGTGGGGGTTGGGGGAAGCATTGACTGCAGATTTTTCTGGCAGTACAAGCAGCAAAACAAAGAACAGATACCACAATCACAGTATAAAATCAGGCAGCTACAGTGGATAGCTGGTTCACACTGCTGCACCTGCAATTACACTGTGGCACAATAAAAGGTGCATTATTTGCTGTCAGGCAACACCGCACACACACTCACACCCACGCACAACAGTTTGTCTACAATGGTGAACGAGTAATGCGTACCAAATTGTAAAGTTCAGTAATATGCCAAGTATTGTAATGTAAACAACCTGAAATTATGAACTGCTGCACCAGATCCACACAACACACAATCAGCAAGAAAATTTCAACAATTACTGACAGTATTATTGTGTGTACATTAACACAGTCAGTTATATAACAAAAATGTAACCAAAAAACAAAGAAATCATTATTTCTCCAACTTAAATCTGCCTACACCACAGACACGCCTCTTCCCCAAAGCACAGTTTCACTGTCTTTTACTACACACACTCAGTGTTGTACATTAACATTCAAAATCCACACACAACAAAAAGGCTCGATGAGATAAGCACAGGAGGGTTTCCTACAATCGATGAACTCAAGTCTGAGCCCCCCAAAAATGCAAAAATGCTTTTTTTAACAGCTTTTAGAAGGTTTCAATCACAGACAGCTCTCTGAGCACACTGTCTCCTACAGCTTCCTACACACACTACCCTGAACTGAGGCTGTGCAGATCAATATAGAGCCCATGTGACCTGAAATCCCATGAATCACTGCAAAATTCACCTTCAGAGCTTAAAAACAAGGTGAAGTGAGGCAAAGTGCATTGCTTTCAATGCACTTCACTTTAAGATTTGGTGGAGTAGTGGTCTGGGAAGGTGGAGTAATGCAAAGTCATTGTTCTCAATGGACTTCGCGTTACACATTATAATGTGAAGTACAACGCTTTGCATTACAGAGCACTCCACGAATCTGCCTTTGCTCCACGAATCACTTCCTGGAGCAGATTGAGCCCACTTTGCCCACCACTAGTCACAATAGGAACAAAAAAGACTCCTGCATCCGAAAGAATTAGCCCCATAAAGATTAACAGGCTACCATGCACTTTTTCCATGATAATTTTCCAAGCCAAGCAAATTGAGAGTAAAAAATAAAATAACCTAATCTAAAATATCTGAAGGCTATATGTACCCACAGAGATATATCAAAGCAGAAAGAACATATCCAGCTTAAAAATTAAATATAATCTAATTACTATATGAAATAAAATTTGCGTGACGTAGAGGAACAAGACAGACTTTTCCAAGGTTTGATATAAACTTAATAACTATTAAGGAAAAACAATGTCTGACTCACCAGTACACCAGGCAGACATAAAATTCAAACACTTTAGCTGCAGATTTCTCCTAGGAGTGGCACTCATGCCACTCATGCTTGCACTTGGCAAGTGGCGTAAGCTTTTAACTGAACACTGCCCCACCTCTAGCGTGATGTCGCCGCGGCTTCTTACTCCCCTTTACAAACAGATGGTTCTTCATGCAAAGCTGGCACAGCAGATGAATGAGATAGCTAGGTAACAGTATATAAGAGTCTGTTTAAGTAGACCTTGCCTGTTGTGGCACAGATCCCATGCGCTGTGTGCAGTAGTGAAGAAATGCTAGTGTTCAGCTTGGTGAGCGGCACAAGCTTTTAACTGAACACTGCTCCACCTCTAGCATGATGTCACCATGACTCCTGACTCCACTTCACAAACAGATAGTTCTTCATGCAAAACTAGCACAGCAGATGAATGAGATAGCTAGTTAACAGTACATAAGAGTGTATTTAAGTAGATCTTCTTGCCTGTTGTGGCACAGATCCCATGTGTTGTATGCAGCAGTGAAGAGATACTAGCTTAGATTACAATAACCCCTCTAGTACCTCAGATTTACAACAACTGGCAGGTGATTCAGCAAGCACTAATACTAATGATAAGATGGGACACATACAGTTGCAGGCAGCAAATCAATGTCTGACTGATGATTTTGCATTAAGCATCACTATTATTGAAGGGGGTACTGAGGAAATAATACTGTGCAGTGGACTCATCTAATATCGGATTATCTAAACTGATCTCCCCCATGCCATCTACTCCTAAAACCAATATTACTTTGGCAAATAAAGAACATGTACATGTTATGTGTACTAGCCAATTATCTGAAGCATATCAACCATGAACTCAATTACTCAAGAAGACTGTTCTTCACTCTCAGTTCCTAGAAAACCTCTTATAGCTTGTGCATGTAGATCCACTAATGGAGCGCCTTTAAGCATAAATGAAGTAGCAATGGAAAAAAATACTGCTTTTGACAAGCTAAAGGATAAAGATGCAATCCCCACATGGGCACAGACACTACATAATGATATTCTTTCTTTTCGATCTGATATGCAAATGGGCTTGTCTGCTACTAATAATTCAGTGGTAAATTGTTTTTGAAATTCAACATCTTTATTTCTTTTTGTCATAAAGAACAGCCAACATTACATACAGGTATCTTGCAAGGAATATAATTCAGTGGTAAATTTAACCCATGCAATAACAAACTTAAATAAAATAACATGGAGCTCTCTGAACTCGCACTTCAGAACTTGAAGAGAGCATAAATCTCATGGAAATACACTGGCATCCTTAGCAGACACCATAGCCACACATAATATTCAACTTAAATTTCTAATGAGTAAAATACAAGACAAAGAAGACCTGTCTAGAAAGGGCAATTTAAAATCAGCCAAGATACCAGAAGGATTGGAAGGGACAGGGGACCCACATCTATTCTTTGAAAAAATAATAACAGTAGCCATGAGCCACAAATGTCTGGAAGAGCTTACTTCACTGGGCAGAGCACATCGAGCTGTGCCAAATAAATGTCTTCCAGCACAAACGGCTCAATTCAACCCTCCAAGAATTGTATACATTAAACTGTATAAATTTCAAGATAAGCAATTCAAAAAAAGACAAGAATGCAGGGAGGATTAACATGTGATGGACTCACATTCCATGCCTACCCCAATTTTAGTCACATCCCTATGCTTCAGCATAAATCCTTTGATCAGGTTTTGGGAACCTTAAGAAATAAGGGACTTCAGTATGTATTGTTCCCTCCAATGAAACTTCACTTCTGTCTCAATGGCAATCAGATATTTCACCTCACTTGATACTGTGAATGCGCTGAAAATAGCAGATATTCCCTAGCCGGAGCCGTGTTCCTTGACCTATCAAAGGCCTTCGACATGGTCTCACACCCCCTCCTGCTGGATGCCTTCTGTCTCTCTGGCTTTGCCACTGGACCACTTGCCTGGTGCTCCAGCTACCTATCCGCACGCTCCCAACGTGTCAATATTGGTGGGACACTTTCCAATCCACATCCTATCCTCTCTGGGTTCCACAGGGCTCCATCCTGGGACCCTACTCTTATATACCATTCTGCCCAGTGCATGCACTGGGAAAATTACATGCAGATGACGCTATCTTCGCCACTGACCGTAACTCTCAACTCCTTCCAGGTTTCCTGCAACGCTCCTATAATGACACTGAAACCTGGTTTAAGAGCATAGACTGGTCTTAAATCTTAAAAATCTAAAACCATGCTCTTGCCCACCCTCAAACAAAGCTACAACTCCCCTCCGTATCCTCTCCTACTCCAAACAGCAACTGAACAAGTCCACTCCTATAAGTACCTAGGGTCTCCTTTGACTCAACCCTCACCTACCACACCCACATGAAGCACTTGCCTCTGCTACCAATATACGGTTTGGTATCTTGTACCGCTACAAAACTGTCTTCCCCGATGCCCTCCGACTTGAGTTACATCCTCTATATTATCCCTAGTTGACTATGGGCTACCTGTCTGGTGCTGCCAACACGACTGCCTAAACAAAATCCACCTCGCTCCCAAATAAGTCTTGCAGGCTAATCATAGGCCCTTAGACACATACGTGCCAGCTTTTATGACATGGCAACAGTGCTAAACCTTGACGTAATGGCTGCAATACTAAACTTGCCTTATAGCTAAAAAATACCTAAGTAGGACTTTCTCCACCCGGCTGACATCCTCCCTTCTCCTAGCCCAACCTCTAGTCAGCACTTGGACCTCCTGCAAGGCCACCTTCCTGGTTCCTCAATCTAGGACCTCACATGGACAGAGGTCCTTCCGGCCAGAAAGCCCCTTCCTGAGTACAACACACTCCCTCTCTCCATCTCAGAAATCCCACTATCTCCAAATTCAAACCGCGCTCAAAGCGAGCGCTATCTGCTGCACCAGCATAATGGTGTGCATACTTCCTTTGCCTCTGACAATGCCTACTGGGCTGCACCCTCCGCATCACTTTATTCCTACCACCCACATTACTGCCATATCCTACCGCCCACCTTCTCAACTGTCAAGAACGTACCATGTATGATAGAGTCTTAATATACTGCTTGCTAAATTGTCCTACTAGTATGCACTACTGTTACCAAATCAAACTACCTACCTACTGTGTTGTCCTTGTCACATGTTTTGCTAACTCTGTAACTAATACCATGTAACTTGATTGACTGTTTCGTTTTTGCAGATGTCATACATTTATGCAGCTAAACCCTGTAACCAACCCTTTTGTCTACAATACCTGAATCTGCACCTTATAATACTATCAATGTAACCTGTACCCTGGATCCATGTATGCCTGCATCTTTCTGCGCTTGTTCTCTTATATTATGTATTTTTACTTGTACTATCTTCTCTTCTCCTGACGAGGTACCTTTGGAAATGAGCCTCTGGCTCAAAGGTTGTAAACTGATTGCAATATAAAATAAATAAATAAATATTCCCCCTCAAGACTTGAAGGCACAAGCATTTCATAAAGGTGTGGATCAAAGTCAACCTGTATAGGCAGACAAGGCTGTATCTTCATCTGTGCCCATGCAAAAGGATTAATCTGGCAGCAATAGATTTGTGATCCTAGCTACTGATAAGTCTGGCAACAAAATGGATGTGACAGTCCATGAGCAAGCTACAGGTGAATTGTGCCTGCCTAATGAAACCCAAGTTGTCCATCTGATCCTAATCCAAAAAAAAATTGGCCTCTGGACAAACTGCAATGCTACATACAAGCTTTTTAAGACACTTCTATGAGTAAATTTATGTACATGTGCTGAATAAAAAGCGATGGAGGAAATATATATTTTCTTCTTTTTCTTTTTTCCTTGTGGGTATGGGCCTCCTATTTTGGCTTTATCTTTTTTTTTTTCTCCTTCCAATTGTTCATAGCCAATATATAAATTTATCACCTTTTTTTTCTCTTCATGAAGATAATTATAAGCACTGGTAATATAATTTAGTTAGACAACCCTGTTACCATGGCGGCTGCTTTGCTTTGAACACAGGTAAGTAAATGAGTTTTTCCTATTTCTTTGTGTTATCTTTGTTAGTATGGGGAGGGCTTGCACAGGGTGGACAGTGGGTGTTAAAGTATATGGGGAGATGGGAGCGGGTGATGGGTTATTAAGGGGATGTACACAAGTACAGTACTATTTGTTTTGGTTTACTCTTTGCATTGTGTTTTGGATGTTAGCACAGGGTGGAGGATATGGAGGAAAGGATGGGTTTCTCAGAAAGGGATAAATAAGATAATGAGACTGTGTACGAGTCTGACATGTATGATTTGTAAAAGTAGGGGCACAAACTCTGAATAAGGAATTTTAAATGGCTGAGTAAAATAATCTCAACATGGAATGTCAAAGATCTGATGAGTAGAATCAAGCTGGGTAAAGTTTTGGATAATGCTAATAGGAGTTATGTTTATATATTACTGCTTCAAGAGACACATTTTTCACATAAAGAGCTTACTTTTTCTTCTAAAAAATGGGGGTTGGGCATGCGGTCATTCTATCGAGCACACTCTCTTGAGGGATTACAACTTTCATTAAGAAAATTCTTTAGCAAAATTTGGAAGATCATTGGTCAATCCTAATGGTAGGTTTTTGATAAATGAAGTTGGTCTACAGGGTTCTAGATTCATGGTAGTGAACGTGTAAGAGCCTAACGAGAATGATCTGCAATTTTTTGTAAATCTGTTTTTAGAATTGATTTATTTTCCCTCACCATATTTAATTGAGGGGGATTTCATTCTTACCCTTGAAAATATATTGGACGGAACACCACCACCTGGTAATACAGAAAGAAGTGCATGCAGGATGCTGAGAAGCTTGATGAAAGATTTCATGCTGGTGGACTGTTGGTGACATTGTAACCTGATTACTATGACACAGTCATACTATTTGCCAGTATATAATAGCTGTCTAGGATGATTTTTATTTTCTAATATCAGAGTCTTTACCATATACTGTATCAGATACTATATACCATAATATTTTAATTCTAGGGACATGGATATGTTGTTCATCCACACTTATTGGCAGGTATCCTTGCCGCTTTAAATCTTGCCGGAAGGTCTTCAAGCTGGCTCCTCCCACCCACCCGGGTGGTATAACTCTCGGCTCCGCCCCATGGCGCCAGATCTTCCTTACCGGCAGAGCTCAGGTTTCCTCCTTAACGCCTCGTTTGCGACTGTTCCTATTTCTTCCGTTTTGCGAATTTGAAAGTTTTTGCTAAAGACTTGGTCTTGATCCTCATGGCTGCGATGGACAAATCGACTCGGTTTCGGAGATGCCCTCGTGGGCAGAGGATGTCTCGGACGGATCCACACCCACGTGTGTCTCACTGTTTAGGCCTTGAGCACGCACCCGCAGGACTCGCGACCTGTGCTCTTCCTTCTCGGCCTACGCCTCGAAGACCGTGTGCCCGACTGCACTGGGCCGTCCCCGGAAGCGCTTCTCCGGTGAAGCTCCAAGGAGGCCCGGTCGGCGGTGTCCGCGGCGGCGGGCTCGGCGGATCAGCTCGAGCAGATGATCGCCCTCGAAGAGGAGGCGGCGCTGGCCGTATCTTCCTCGGCCGCGGCATTTATCCCGCTCTCTCGGGGTTCTTCCTACACAGCTTCATTTAAGGAGCTTTGTCTGTCCCTCTCCACTAGGGGAGAAGGGCCAACGTCTGCTGGACCTTTTTCTCGGTCCAAAAAGAGGGACAAAGGTAAATCCCTCCGTCGACGCTCTTGGGAGCGGGAAAGGTCCTCTCCCGGAAGTCGCCGATCGACGACTTCGGTCGACCGCCGCTTCGCCACTGGCCTCACGGTGCCCCGCCAGGTCAGTTGACTGAGGCTCCTGTCGCACTTAAGCCGAGATTTTCTCGACTCGCTGGACGGCTGTCGCCATAGAAGCCGAGATTCTCTCCCTTCCCCCGCGGGGAGTTGAGGATCCCGTGGGCTTGCCTGTGCCTCCGGTTCCGGAGCCCTCGGATGAACCCTCCGAGCCGAAGGGAGTGCCGGTTCCTGCCGACACTTCCCCGCACCGACCTCGGGAGAGCCGAGGCTCTCGGTCTCGGACTTCTTCGCGGTCCAGCCGATCCCGCCGTCATAGGCGGTCTCGGTCTCGGCACCACGGTAAGCGGCGTCGCCGCTCGTCCTCGTCCTCCTCCTCGGACGAGGGGAGGCTTCGGCGTAAGTTACGTCGACGGTACGAGGACCTCATGTGGCAACAGCTCCTCCTGACCGGGAGTAAGCCGACGCAGTCGCCTTCCCCGGCCATTAAGTGGCTGTCACCGGAGCGGCCGACACAACCCCTCGACTTACCCGAGGAGCCTGTACCCAGGCTGGTTGTTCGGCCAAAACCAGCTGCTCCACCGATTCCGGTGGAACCTCCGCCTCCACAGCCACTATTTGGGGCTCCGACCAGGGATTCTCGGTCGGCTAAGGGTCTACCCCATCGGCTGTCGGTTACCCTCACTCCCGACCGACCTCGGCAGGTAGAGGGTGGCTCAGGCCATAGGCAGCTCTTGAGGACTCTGTCGAGTCCGAGGATAATTCCTCCTTTTTCTCCAAGCGACTGGACTTGGAGTCCTCAGGAGGACAGTCAATGGACGATAGCCCGTCGTCCTTCCTAGGACTGCTTCGGCTCATCTCGGAGTCCACCGGGATGAAGCTCGAACCCGTTTCCAAACGGGCCAGATATCCCCTCACGGAGATTCTGGACCGAGGGGATTCTCCAACGGAGGCCTTTCCGGTAGCCGAGGCCATAGTGGGTCCGGCCCTGGAGCTTTGGCAGCGCCCTGCTTCCTGTCCTGCGCCTTCGGCCAGGATGGCCAGGAAGTATGCGGTCCCTACCGGTTCCCTGTCCGGTTTTTCGGAGCACCCCTCTGCTGAGGGGTTGGTTACCGACAAGCGTTTTCCTGCTGGCACGCAGCGCCAGGGATGTGGACAAACCTCCGACAAGGAATCCAAGAAATTGGATTATGTCGGGGTGAAAAGTCTTGCTGCGTCCTCTTCGGCCTCCAGGCCAGTTCGGCCGCCCTCATGGCACATTTTTCTCATGCCCTGTTGGGCTCCCTGGATGAGGTCATTCTCATCTCCCGCGGATCTGCAGACTACGGTCAAGCAGGTGCGGGACCAGGGCAGGGCAGTGGCCAAACAGCAGCTCCAGACTGCTTTGGATATTGGGGACTCATGTGCCAGGTCAGTGGCGGCCGCAGTGGCTATACGGTCATGGCTTGGATGAGGCTATCCACCTTTACTGGATACCCAGCACAAGTTGGCGGATGTTCCCTTTTAGGACTGACCTCTTCGCCCTGGGGTGGAAGGTCACCTGCAGAGGATCGAGAAGTCCAATGCTACCTTGGACTCGGTCTCTTCCGCTCAGAAGGACAAAGGCCGCAAACCACAGCCTAAGCCCTTTCGTCCTTCTCGCCTCGGCGCGCCTGCCCAGCAATGTCAGGGCAGGCAGGCTCGCCTTGGCATCCCAAACCCAAGCCACCGGCTTCCTCTAACAGGAGGCAGGGAGGAAGGGCCAGGAGGTCCTCGGCTGGTCCCTCCTCCAAGCCTGCCAATGACGGGCTGAGGGGTGTCGCCCATCCCGCTACCTACCCCTGGTCCCCCTGGGAGGACGGCTCCAGCACTTCCATTCGCCTGGTCCGCTGTTACCACGGACAGGTGGGTTTTGGAGGTGATGGAAGGCCTGCCTCTAGAATTCGAGCAGGCACCGCCCTTCAGAGCCGTCGCCCCTCGGGGGGCTTCGGGGTCCCCAGCCTCGCTGGCAGCTCGTCGAGCCGACATCGCTCTCCTCCTCCAGAAGGAGGTGATAAGAGAGGTGGAGGACCCTCCTTCAGACCCAGGGTTTGTGTCCAGGTACTTCCTGGTTCCGAAACGGACGGGGGGCTGGCGCCCCATTCTCGACCTACACGACCTAAACAAGTTCCTAAGGTCTCGAACCTTCAGGATGGTCACTCTGGCTCAGATAATACCATCCTTGGAACGCGGCGTGTGGTTCTGCTCTCTGGATTTGCAGGACGCGTTTTTTCACGTCCCTATCCGTCCGTCTCACCAGAGATTCCTTCGCTTCCGAGCGGAAGGATCCCTCTTCGAGTTCCAAGCCATGCCCTTCGGCTTGTCTCCAGCTCCCAGGGTCTTCACCAAATGCATGGCAGTGGTGACAGCATTCCTGCGGCGCTGAGGGGTCCGGGTGTACCCTTACCTGGATGACTGGCTGATAGAAGCTCCCTCCAGGCAGGAGGTGGAGTGGTCCAGAGATCTGGCCCTCCAGGTCTGCTCTCAACTAGGCCTCCTTATCAAGGAGGCCAAGTCAGAACTCGAGCCGAAGCAGGTGATTCTGTTCATCGGGGCGCAGCTCGACTCTCTTCGAGCCAGAGCGCGGCTCTCCCGGCGGACAGGGCCGAGGTTCTTTCCTCCTTTGCCCAATCATTTCTGGTTGGGCAATTGCGCCCTGCCCGGGACTTCCTGCGCCTCCTGGGTCTCATGGCGGCCTGCACCAGCGTGGTCCGTTGGGCCCGCTGGAACATGCGTCCCCTTCAATGGGGACTGGCCAGCCAGTGGTCACAACGCTGCGATCCTTTGGACCAGCTTGTGTCGGTGACACAGGGGATGTGGAACGCTCTCCAGTGGTGGATCATTCCAGGTCATTTGCAGGAGGGCATCCCGTTCGTCCGCCCCGAGCCGACGGTCTCTCTATCGACCGATGCCTCTCTGATGGGTTGGGGTGCCCATCTGGGGGAACACCGGGCCCACGGCCTCTGGTCCCCGTGGGAGTCCCGATGCCACATCAACCTGCTGGAGCTCCGAGCGGTCCGCCTAGCTCTCACCGCCTTTGCTCCATTCCTCCGGGGTCAAGTGGTCCGTGTCCAGACGGACAACACCACGACCATGTACTATCTAAACCGCCAGAGGCGGGACACACGCCCATGCTTCTATGCAAGAAGCCCAAGATTTGGTCACTGTATGCGCAGCCTGGAGGCGGATCTCCTAGCCATTCATGTGGCAGGAGCCTCCAACACCCTGGCCAATGCCCTGAGCCGGATAGGGGCTGCATCCCACGAGTGGTCTCTCCTGCCGGAGGTAGTACAGCATCTGTTCTCCCATTGGGGCACACCTCAGGTGGACCTGTTTGCCTCCAGGGAGAACGCGAAGCTGAGACTGTTCCATGCCCGCCCCCCTCAGCAGGGCTCGCTGCAGGGGGATGCCTTCTCGAGGCAGTGGACCCCGGGCCTCTTCTACGCCTTTCCCCCATTTCCCTTGATCCACAAGGTGCTTCTCAAGGCGAGGAGGGACAAGGCGCAGGTGATTCTGATAGCCCCAGACTGGCCTCGCCAGTTCTGGTACCCAGATCTCCTCAGTCTCAGCTCCAGGACTCCGCGGCAGCTTCCAGCTCGCCCGGACCTGCTCTCAGTCAATCAGGGGAAGGTGTTCCATCCGGACCTTCAATCCCTGCACCTGACGGCCTGGTTCCTGAGCGGCTAGAGTTCCAGGCCTTGGGTCTTTCCGACGAGGTCCTCAATGTAGTTGAGGCGTCCTGTAAGGAGTCGACCAGAAAATGCTATGCCTTCAAATGGAAAAGGTTTTCCATTTGGTGTCAGGGCAAGGGCTTGGACCCTTCCTCCTGTTCCTTGGCAAGCATCTTGGACTATTTATGGTCCCTTTCTAATCAAGGGCTTAGGTCGGCGACCTAAGGGTGCACCTGGCAGCCATCTCTGCTTACGAGGCGCGGGCGGGAAGCAGTCGGTGATCAGGAGAAGGTGGTCTGGCGCTTTTTCAAAGGCCTTGATCACATTTCCCCTCAGTCGAGAACCTCCACCTCTGTGGGATCTACTGCTGGTACTAGCAAAGCTCATGGGCAAGCCATTCGAACCTATGCACAGGTGTGTTTCTCACCTGTCGTGGAAGACCGCCTTCTTGGTGGCTATCATGTCAGCCAGAAGGATGGGAGAGCTCCAGGCACTTTCCATCGAGTCTCCTTATCTGGTCTTCCACAGGGACAAGAGTTGTCCTGCCCCACCCAAATTCCTTCCGAAGGTGGTGTCGGAGTTTCACCTTAACCAGGTGTTGACTGTGCAGTGTTCTACCCCAATCACACCTCGGAGGCCGAATATAGGCTCCATACTTTGGACCCTAGAAGAACCACTATTACAAAGAGCGCACGGCTGAAATTGGGAGAGGTTCGCCAGCTGTTTGTCACCCACGCTGAAGCTGCATCTGGCAGACCTGCAGCCAAGCGGACGATAAGCAGGTGGGTCACCTCCTGCATAGATCTCTGCTATAAGTTGACGGGCATGGAGCCTCCCAGAGGGATAAGAGCTCATTCTACCCCATACTGCTGCATCGGTGGCTGCTTCCAGGGACGCCCTATCCAGGAAATCTGCAGGGCTGCTACCTGAAGTCAGCAAACACCTTCATTACCCATTACCACATCGACCTTGAGTCACGCCAGGATGCTGGTTTTGGGGCCTCGTTCTCCAGTCTCTCTTCCCAAGTAAGTATTGGGGTGTGCGTCTTGCCTCCCTCCTCCCGGAGAACTGCTAGAGTCTGCCAATAAGTGTGGATGAACAACATATCCATATCCCTAGAAATACAGGTTACTCACCTGTAACAGGAGTTCTAGGAATGGTATATATTGTTCATCTACATTCCTCCGACCTCGGCTTCGACGCACAACCTGAGCTTCCAGCGGGCCAGATCTGGCGCCAGGGGGGTGGAGCCGAGAGTTATACCACCCGGGTGGGTGGGAGGAGCCAGCTTGAAGACCTTCCGGCAAGATTTAAAGCGGCAAGGATACCTGCCAATAAGTGTGGATGAACAACATATACCATTCCTAGAACTCCTGTTACAGGTGAGTAACCTGTATTTTCTGACCATGCCCCTGTTACTATTATAACTAAATTACCATATCAAAAATACGTTAGACCTTGGCATATGACAAGAATTTTTATACTAAAATTGTTGATGAGATTAATTCTCTTTTGGCAATAATTCACATCAATCAGTGTCAGCCCAAATGCTTTGAGATTGTTTTAAAGCATATTTTAAGGGTTCCTGTATAGCCTATTCAGCTTTCATATATAAAAATATCGACAAGAAACTAAGTAACTTAGAAAAAACTATTACAAATCTTGAACTGCTATCATGTATCAGCCTGCTGATAATAAGAAACTTCTCAAAGTAAATTGGAATATAATAACTTATTAATGTTATAGGTAGAAAACACTATTTTGAAAATTAGATCCACATATTACTTAGTGATAAACCAGATAAGTTTATGGCCTTCCAGTTAAAACAAGAAGAAATATGGTGAAGCATAAACAGTATTAGAAAAATTACAGGAGAGCTAACAAATATACCAGAAGAAATAAATCCAGTCTTTTTTCAATTTTATACAGATTTGTACACTTCTGAATGGGACAAATTCCCAAACACTGCTGAAAATGTTTTGAATATGATAGCTGTCCCCCGTATTTCCACAGAATTAGTTACAGACTTAGAAAGAGATAGTTCAATGAATGAAATACTGTTGGCAATTGATAGTTTGTCTGTTAAGAAGGCCACAGGTCCAGATGGAATTCCCATGGACTTCTGTAAGAGGTGGAAAAATCAAATTAGTACATATTTTATTGAGTATGTTAACTCAGGCATTAAATAAAGATAAACTACCTGACTCATTTTTAGAAGCCAATAGCCTCATGTTTCTTAAAAAAAGATAAAACTCTTGAGCTTTGTTCATCATATAGACCTATTTCTCTGTTGAATGCTGATTATAAAATTTTATTAAAAATACTGGCAACTCACTTAGAGACTATTTTACCAACCTTTATTCATCCCGAACCCAACAGGATTCTTTAAAGGTAGATTGCTTAGTACCAACTTAAGGTGTGCAATTAATTATATGGATACAGTATTATGAAAAATACAAACTCAGTGTTACTTACACTTGATGCTGAGAAGGCATTTGATAGAGTTGAATGGGATTATGTTCATAGTTTGTTAAAGAAAATAGGACTTGGACAGAAATTTAAGAAATAGATTTATATGATTTATCATTCCCCCGTGCTTGTATTAAAACAAATTTTGACACATCTCCAATTATGCATCTGCATAGAGGTACTCATCAAGGTTATTTGTGATCCCCAATACCTTTTGCTCTTTTAACCCTTGCAGAGCCACAGACTGGTATATCAGTTCAGAGTTCCTATACATTCTAATTCTGTCGGCAGCCTATGGGTTAATAGAACCTCTTGCAATTATGATTAGACAGCTGTCACTATTTAGGTTAGACTTTATACAGATTACATACTATTAATGTTATCCGATCTAGCTGAATCCCTGCCAGTTCTCCATAAATTAATTGATAACCTTGTTGCAGTTTGTGGATATAAAAATCAGTTGGCAAAAGGCAAAAATGCTACCCCTTGGAGTATTGCCCAAACTACCTTCTCAGTATTTAAATACAGTTCAAATTGTTAATGAAATCAAATATCTAATGGTAACTCTCCCCAAAGGTAACCAACGGATTATGGAGATAAATTTAATTCCTCTTCTGAACAGCATTACACTGGATTTAATAAAATGGACCCCACTTTCATGGGCGTTGGTTAGGAGAGTACATTTAATTAAAATGGTTGCCTTGCCCATAATACTCTGTTTAGTTCAGTCCCTCCCCACTATAATACCAGAGATATATATTTTTTTTACTCTGAATAAAGAAATTACTAGATTTCTCTGAAAAAGTAAAATCCTAGACTGGCTCTGAAAATTAACACTTCCAAAATTTCAGGGAGGCCTTTACATCCCAAACTTTACATTGTATTACTATATGGGTCAACTAAGTCAGTTTCAAAGCAGGTTTAAGAATGAAGTCTTAGACTGTCGTCAGTTAGAACTCCTTAAAATTCCTTGTCCTTCACTACCACATATGTTGTTTGCAACCTTTCCATACAATAAAAATATAGCTATTTTACCATCTACAGATTCATCAATTCAAATATGATTAAAATCTCCTAAACGTATGAAATGGAAAAATAGCTCTTGCTGTATTTCCCTATTATGGATAACTATAATTTTTCCCCATCGGTGAATTCGGCACTATTTAAGTGGTGGCAAAAAACTGGGGCTAACTCACTTTGCATGCTGTTATCAACATGGAGCATTTATGACCTTTCAATGGCTCCAGAGTAAATTTAAAATACTGAACAATATTTCTTGTAGTTATTTACAGCTTAGATTTTTTGGTCCGATATTCAGAAAGGCACAAATGTTTGTGCTGTGCTTAGCTGTTGCCCACAGGTCTGAGGATGCTATATTCAGTCAGGCACTACCTGACTGAATGTAGGGCCATGTTGGTGCAGTGCTAAGTCAGGTAGTGGCACACCGACATGACTCACAAAGTTGGGCTCAGGATTTGGTAGTGCCAGAGCACTGTTAGCAATTTTTAAAGGTACCTATGCAAATGAGCCTATTAGGCATGTAAGATGCCAAAGGGCTATTTGCATGCCCATTATGGGCCCATTTGCATGGGTAATGGAGGCAGGTAGTGTGACAACACCCCCTCTACCATCATCCATGCTAGCTAAGCTATCCCTGGTGCTAGGTGTCCCCTCCCAATCCCCAGCCCCATATTCAAAAGTAACCTCCCTGGTGCTCGTGGTCCCCTTCTGATCCCCAGCCCCATATTCAAAAGTAGCATCCCTGATGCCAGTTATTCCCGATCTTCAGCCCCATATTCAAAGTAACATCCCTGCTGCTGGTGCCCCCCCCGATCCCCAGCCAAAATTAACATCCCTAAACCAGTGGTCCTCCCCCTCCAATCACCAGTCCCATAGTAAAAATACAAGTTCCTGGTGCTAGTGGTCCTCCCCACCCTCCAGTCCCCAGCCCAGAAGTGACATATATAATCCCTGGTTGTCATGATCTCCCACCCTCCCCCCAATCACCAGCCCAGAATTAAAACAAAAAACCTTCCCTGACATCCAGTGGCCCCCTGTGGCACTGGGCACTCCCCCACTCATCATATACTTATTGGCAGTGCTGCGGGTGCATACAGGAACTGGCACAACCCTCCTCACGCCTCATCAGCTGGCCACTGTATGTCCAGGTAGTGAGCGTGCCTCTTATTTATAGAACAGGGCATTTCACCCTGCCCTATAAATAAGAGGTGCACTCTCTGCCTGGACACATGGTGGCCAGCTGTGGAGGTGTGAGGAGGGCTGTGCCAGTCACCATATGCACCTGTGGCACCACCAGTAAGGATATGGTGAGTGGGTGGTGCCCAGTGCCACGGGGAACAACTCAATGCCAGGGAGTTTTTTTTTTAAATTCCAGGCTGACTATTGGAGTGGAATCACTACCACCAGTGATTATATATGTTACTTCAGGGCTGGAGATCAGAGGGTGGGAAGACCACTATCACCAGGGACTTGTATTTTTACTACAGGGCTGGTGATTGAGGGGAGGACCACTGGCACCAGGGATGTTACTTTGAACAGGCTGGGGTGGAGGAGGGCTCAGCACCAGGGATGTTTCTTTTGAATACAGGACTGGTGATTGGAATGGGAGGACCACTAGCACCAGGGATGTTACTTTTGAATATGGGACTGGGGTTCTGAGTGATGGGGTACCACTAGTACCAAGGATGTTAATTGTGAATATGGGGCTGGGGATTGGAAGGAGAGGGGGGACCACTGTACACCAGAGAGTTTTTTTTTTGTTTTAATTCTGGGCTGATGATTGGAGAGGGGGAAATCATTACCACCAGGGATTATATATGTCACTTTGGAGATGGGGATTAAAGGGTTGGGGGACCACTAGTAACAGGGATGTTACTTTTGAATACAGGGCTGGTGATCAGAAGGGGGGTACTAGCTGCAGGGATGTTACTTTTGACTACAGGGCTGGGGATTGGAGGGAGGGGGGACCACTAGTACCAGGAATGTTAATTGTGAATACAGGGCTGGGGATTAGAGGGAGAAGAGGGATCACTGGCACCAGGGATGTTACTTCTGAATACAGGGCTGGGGATCTGGGGGGGGGCACTCACACCAGCGATGTTACTTTTGAATACAAGGCTCAGGATCAGAGGGAGTGGGGACCACTGGCACCAAGGAATTTTATGTTAATGTCAGGGCTGGTGGCTGGGGGTGTGCAATGGACCACAGGTGCAGGTACTTTATGTTCTCCAGTGGCCAACCTGCTGGTTGGGTACATTACATCTGGCAGCTGCTAGGGTTGTGTAGAATAAGAGGAAATTTTCTTCTGTGGTATTTGCACAGTGCAAAAGGACCACGCAGACCCTCTTGCATTGTGGAAATATGTTGCATATCAGCTTGTGCTGATATTCTTGTCCCTGCCCTTCTATTTGCATACCCCTCCCCCCATTTGGTTTGCCTGGGAGCTATCCCTGTTTGCTGATGCAACAGAGCCCTTTGAATAATGTGCTGCAGCACAAAACCTAGTTTGTGTGGTAAAACACCAGATAGCACCCATGCAAACTTCAGAATATTGAGCCCTTTATCTTTGAAACTAATAACGCTTATGATTTACCTGCTAATTATCCTATTATGGAACATTAGTTCCTGGTTCACCCACTAAAAAACTGATTTCTAGAATTGATTGTATCTTAATAGTGTTATCAGGGAAAAAAATAAATTTAAGGTTGAAGTGGGAACAAGATTTTGTCATATCTTTTTCAGATGAAATTTAGCAAGACATTATAAATACACCTTTTAAATGTTTAGTATGTACTAATTACAACAAATACAATATAATATTCTGCATCCTACTTATTATACTCCTATGAAGCTTTATAGAATGAATTTGAACATCTCTCCTGCTTGTCTGAGATGTAATAATATCCCAGTAACTCTTATACATGTGTTTGTTAGCTGTACCAGAATTCAATAATTCTGGCAAGAAATGTTTAAGATAATCTCAAACGTTTACGGGAGTTCATCCTACAATAAATTCTAAATTAATTCTTTTTGTTCATTATATTACCAGTTTTATTCCCACGTAAGTTCAAAAATGTATTCACTTAGATATGATCATGGCCAATAAACCTATTCTACTGAAATGGAAATGTATAGATCCTCCAGATCCACAGCATTGGATAAATCTGATGATAGATTTGACTAAATTAAAAAAAATAAAATCAGAATGTGAAAAAAATATGCACTCAGTAATCTATAACCTATGGGTACTAGCTTTTTTATATTTATGATAAAGAACTCTTGATTTGCATAGATATATATACAACTATGTCTGTTTTCATAGCTACTATGTGATATTTGTTTGCATTTGCCTGCCTCTTGCATCATATCTTTTTTGATTGAATTGTTTGGTTTTCCTTTGTGTATTATGTGTTTTGTTTCTTATTTTAATTTGAAATAAAGTCTCATTATAAAGAAAATGGGGACTATTTTCAGTACCATTAGATTCATCAGCATCCCAGGGAGAAGACCCTTGAAATTGGTCCCTGAACCTCTCAAGGTGTTGGAAATGTTCATTACATAGCTTTGCCACCTTTTGGGGATCATCAAGACATGACTCATTCTTAACTTCCCTACCCAACATAGCATTAAAAGTCAGCCATGTTTTCCTGGAATTACCCAGGTCACCAAATTGTTTGGATTAAATATATGTATATATATATATATATATATATATATATATATTAGTGGTTCTAACTGCCAATTTGCACTTATTGCACAATTTTCTTATAATCCTGTAGTGCCACAGGGTCACTAGTGTCCCTAAAATTATTCCACAGTTTGTCGCTTCTTTTCATTAATTTTAGTAGTTCTGCTCATTTCTGTTTTTGAGCCTTTATTCATATTCTTCTCTTCAGGGCAATTCTGTCACAGGCTTCAACAAACAACTTACAAGGCCTGTCTATATTTATTTTTATTTATTTAAACATTTGTTAACCAGGGAAATGTAATGAGCCAAGGCCCTTTTTCACACATTATTTATTTAGTTTTTGTTTACCAGGTAAGTGCACTAAACAGAAACTGTCTATTTTCAGGCATGACTCAGGAGAAATGCAAGAACGTCAGATAACATAGGACAGTGCAGCACAACAGGATGGTAGAACACAACATAACTTCAAAAGAAGATACAACAGCATCAGGTTACAAGGAATAGTGTAGTGTATACAGTCAGTTGGACACTACGTAATTACCATAAGACATTTTAAGGGTAAGCAGTGTTGTAGTAGGAAGCAGTTGATTAGGCAGCCTTATAGCTAAAGCAAGTGACTAAGTGCTAAGGTTTAAGTGGATGGGTTGCCTAAAAGTATAAGGGGGACTCGGGACAACCCAGGGCTTATACAAATAGCCAAAGATGTCGCAATTTAAATTTAAATAAATACATGTAAGACAAAGATATCACACTTACAACTATAAAAACATTTACAAATAAGTTGTGCACAATAATATTTCCTAAGACACAATTTAAAGGTAGCATGACTAACACCTTTGTATAAATAATTAGGTAGAGAATTTCAATTTCTATCAGCACACACTATAAAAGCTTGCTTACTTATACTACTTAAAATTCTAGGGACAACTAAAGAAACACTTCTGTTGGACCTTAAAGTTCTAACCTCCTTTTTAAGTTCGAATAAGGTAAAGAGAGGAGAGTCTGTTCCCAAATGAAGTATCTTGTCATTTAAATAATTTAAATTATATTCATAACTGAGTTTAAGTGGTAACCATCCCAGGGGTGAGTTCGATATGGGGACATTAACACAAACCTACATATTGCATTAAAGGTGGTGTTTAAAAGAGAAATCTGCTTTTGTTACTTTCATAAACAGAAAAGTGTTGTAATTTAGTGTTGACAAAAGAACACTTTTGCCAAGTGCAGTCCTAGCAGGCAAGGTTAACGTAGCTTTATCTGTTTCCATGATTGAGTCCAAGAAGGACCAATCAACCTCCCTAAGTGCATTTCCTTATGCTTCTGAACTAAATTTTTTTGAATTCGAATGTAAATATATTGGGGAGACCTATTTGGACTCTTACCTGTCCATTCACAATAAATTGATCAGTAGTCACTAATGGAATTGCAAAACATTCCATAATTTGCAACCTCTTTGGAGTGGGTGACCATTATCCAAACTAGTCATACCAGATCCTGATTTGTAATTATGTCTGGTGGTATCCATGACAAGTTGCTATACCCCTAACTCAAGGAAGAGTTCTTTGGCTTCACTAGCTTGTTCCTGCTCCTAGTTTAAATTAAGCTGTCCAAGGAGGATCCACTCTCTATTTTTAGGTAGGTCACACTTAATGTCAGCTATCAACACGAGACCCTTTTCACTTAACCTTGGTGGAATATACACTGACCTAATAGTGATATGTTTTTCAGTCCCCAGAAGAATATCAACAGTAACTGAATCACAACCATTAGAAATAGAGTGCTGGTGAATTTAGATGCTACATAAATTAAGGAACCTCCACCCCTTTGCCCAAGTCTAACTTTCCTAAATGTTGAAAATCCCTTAAACATTATTTTATTGTCCATTACCTTGTCATTTAGCTATGTCTCTGAAAGTGCAGTTATGTCAAACTTGTGAGACTCCACCCAGGCCTCAAGAGTCCAATTTTGCAAGAAGGCTCTGGATATTCAAATGAGCTTTTCTTAATGCTGGAGAAGCAGGGGAATTTGCTGTAGAACTAACATTAGCATTATTTAGTCGTCCATTTAGTCCATCAGTGGTACCAGGATGTGAATGTACTGTGCCTGAAATTAATACTAGTAAAACTAACAATCTTCTAACTCTAACCATATTAATGTAGTCCCTGTGATCTTAAGTATTAAATTTGAAAACAGAAACTCTGATTTTATCTCCTGCGCTAACACAAAAACTTTTATTGCTGATGTAACAAAGAAATAATCTACATAAAAAGCTGTTCCACCTATCATATGCTAAAGGAAATGACATAGGGGTATATAATCCTGACTGTCATACCCCGAACCCATTTCTCTCCCAGTAATATTGTACATCCCCATGTCCCAGGTATTATTAGAATTGTTTGGGTTGGGCCCCTATTACATTGTGCTACACAAAATTACAAGAAAGCTAAATATAGCAAACTGATAAGACATTCTAGGTCATAAGTTAACACGTGTAATAAAAGAACAAAATTAATCAGTTTAATCAGAAAAAAAGGAAAAAAAAATACTTCTCCCTCCAGAAATTCCTCAGTATTCTTGCCATATGCAGGTTCACTCCACTGATAAAGCTGCCCCAGAGACAGAATGTATGCAAATGATGGCCCGGCCCTGGCCAATCAGCATGGTAAGAGAATATTGCCTGTAGGTGTAGCTGTTAGCTCAGTCAGATTCATCTCTCCACCTGACTGAACCAGTTGCCCTGGAGTTCTCTCTTCAGTCATCATTTTTTTAGTTATTTTATTTTCATTTTCCTTTTCAATGTTTAGTTTCTGCTGCCTTACAGTGTGTTTTTATTCATTTTTTCCAAGTTTTGTCAGTTCCCACAGGCTCCCAAGAAACAAGAAAAGTATCCCCACTTCAGTTTTTGGTGCTTCCCACGCTTCTGTTCTTCTCAGAATCACCCTTCTGTGGTACTTTTTGGGCTAAATATTTATGTGTACACCTCTTTCTGCGGTTCCTCTTTCTCCAACCACATTATACATTTTCCTCACTTTTGGAGCCGGTACTTGTGGCTTCAGTGCTTTGGGAAACTGACTGCATTTCTTCCTTTTTTCCCTTTTGGAACTGTTTTTCTTTTCAGTCTGTCTGATGAACTGGAAGGTCAGGTTTACCTAAAGTGACTGGTCCCATAAGTTTCAAGAATTGATAAAAGTGTGGATAGTGGCCTAGGTGGACAGCCACTATCTTTGTTTTGCAGCTGGATCCCAATCAAATTTTTACCTTTGTGAGCTCCAACTGTGTAAAAATATTTTTTTTAAAAAGGCTGGAAATGATGGTCCCTCTTGCCTCTCCTAAGGGCTAAAGATCTTAAACTAAGTCCTTCTGGGACCCCTCTGATATTAAGACTCCTTTTAGGAAGTGTACACCTAGCCAAGCAAAAAAAAATGAGAGAGGTAGACATACTGAACAGGTTCCAGTTCAGGTCCTGCTTAAAAAGAAAAAAAGAAAACATGGCACTGTCCCTCCTGCTGAAAAGCAAAGGAAGACATCAGTGTTTGATGCTACAATGCCCTCTCTAGATGACATACTTTACACTTGGCAGTTATACCAGTTTTTCAGCTATGCACAGTTTTATAGGGGGTGCCAGCTGACTCTTCCTTCCCTGCCCCAGCCCCTTCTTACCAGGGACATGGATTTTTTCTTGTAAAGGATGACAAGGAGAATGATAAGGGGGAACCTTTGGAGCCTGATGCTCCCTTGTGCAAGTCTTCTGTTCCCACTCCCCATGACCTGCAGGATTTCTCCTGTCACTATGCTGTCCAGCAGAGGATGGACCCCCTGGAGTCTGTCACCTCCAAAGAGATTCCTTCTACCGCTTCATAACTCCCTTATGAAAGATGCTTCTAGACTACTTCAGAATTCCACCCCAGTACACGGTGTGGATAAGAAAGTAAATAACAAGTACCAGTTGGATGTACCTAATGCCAAGTATCCTCTGGCCATCAGAGGGGTAGCCCAGGCTGTAGCCTGTAATGTGACTAACATTCCTTTATCCTCTCAGCCCCCAGACAAGGGATCAAAGAAATGGAACAATATGGGCAAGAAATTCTATATAATGGCCTCCCTTCCTTTTTTTTTTTAACCAGGACAGACACACTAAGCTGAAAGCTTGTTTACAGGTGCAACCTGGGAGCTCAAGGAAGTTAAGTGACTTGCTTAAGGTCACACAATATTCCCTCTGTCTTGACATATTCAGCCCAGTTCCATAAGGTTCTGTGGAACTCTGTCCCGGCTATTAGTGACAAAGCCCAGAATAACTTGACCCTAGACTTGGCTGGCACAGCTAAAACTGCCTTAGATGCCAATGTTACAGCTTCCAGAGCCATGGCCCAGGCCACCTTCCTTCGGCCATTCACCTCTTCCAGAATACTCAGACAAAGCTATGGATTTTCCTTACAGGAATAATTCTCTGTTTTGGATTAGAGAGAGGCTTCCATAAAGCAGGTGGAAGAATACAAAGCCACCTACAAAATCAACACTGCAAAGACATGGCTTCTACCTCCTACAAGACCCCGGGGAGGAGGATGCAGTGGTTACCACACCAGAGCCTTTTACCCTATACCCATGCCCTTTCATTACTCTCAGATGAGAGGATACTTCAGGAGGGGCAGAAGAGCTTCCAAGCAGAGCCTACCACCATATCAAAGGCTCAGCAAAAATAAAATGAAAAAAAAAAAACCTCTCATGCACCTTCCCAATGATGGCTGAGGAAAATGATCACCCAGTACCCCCAGCAGTGGCAAAACATCATCACAGACTAGTGGGTGCTAGGCATAAGGGTCAACATGTCATCCTGCAGTTCAAAATGTTCTCCACATAGCAGGCCCACTGGTGTTTCAAGCATCCCACTCCCACTGAAAGGTGACTGCCAGAGTTAGAAGTTAAATAGGTACTCTTGGCAATCACAGTACAGGGAGTGCCCCTCCGTAGTGGGGAAAGGGGCTTTTTTTTTTAGATTCTTCCTTACTCAAAAGGAAAATGGGGACTGGTGACCCATTCTGGACCTCAAATACCTAAATAGATATCAGCACTATCCCAAACTCAGAATGACCCCCCTGTCAGTGGTGACCCTTTCCTTGCAAAAGGGAGACTGGCTAGCCTCCAAATATCTTACATTTCCTGTTTCCACATTCCTATCAGACCTTCCCATGGGAAGTACCCCAAGTCCAGGCTATCTTTCAACCATTATAAGTTCATGACACTCACTTTCAGACTCTCTTCAGCCACCAGGGTCTTCACAAAGTGTCTTACAGTGGTGGCAGTCCACCTTAGAACTCAGGAGGTAGAAGACTTCCCTTACCCTGATGACTAACTAGTAACAGGTAGGTCTCCTCAACAAACCAGCGACCCCCTTCAGCTCACATAGCTGACAATGAAATCACTGGGCTTTCCCATCAACACAAAAAGTCCTAGTTAGAGCCAGTTCAGCTTCTGAAATTCATAGGAGCAGAGCTAAACACTCACCAGGGACAAGTTCTGCTACCTTCAGTCATAGTACAAAACCTCCTGGATCTAGGAAAATCTTTCCTCCTCAAACACCCAAGGCTGGCTTAGCACATTCAGAGGCTCTTAGGTCTCATGACCTAAACCACTGCTGTGGTCCCAGGGGCCAAATTCCAGACGTGAGACATTAAGTACCTCTTCAGGGCATTCTGCCCCAGAGAAGGGATCTCTCTGAGTCAATACCAGTCCCTGAATTGGAGACACCCCTCATTGGTATTCACAACAGATGTCACTCAGTAAACTAGGGGATGCACCTAGCAGATCAGTCCATCAGTAGAGTGTGGTCCCTTCAAGAGTCCACACAACACATCAGTCTCCTAGAGCTTAGGGCTGTCTGTCTTTCCATCCAGACTGCCGCCCACAACTATAGGTCCACTCTGATCAAGTCAGGACAGACAACTCCATCGCCATGTCCTATATGACAAATAAGGGAGCATCAGATCCTCAAAACTCTGCACACAGGCCATGAAGATGTGGTCTCTGGCCTATTCTCTGGACATGCACCTAAGTGCTGTCCATCCCCCCAGGTAAGGATAACACCTTACCAGACTCTCTCAGCCAAGTCAGCTTGGGCCATCACAAGTGGACTCTGAACAAGTGCTCAATACAATCATCAAGAGATGGGACACCTCATAGATAGATCTCGTCACCTCTAAAAAGAACCTTCAGCTTCCCCTTTACTGCTGCAGATCCCCGGCACTGGGCTCAGTTCCAGTGGATCCCATGATTCTGGCCTGGCCGGGGGGGTCTTCTATGCCTCTCTTCCTTTCCGCCTAGTACTCTTGAGTACTCCTGAATCTGAGGAGCCAACTGGTTACAGTGATCCTGTGTCTCCAGGCTGGGCAAGGTAGCCATGGCACTCCCCTGCTACTAACCCTGTCAGCTGAACAGCCTATTGGCATTCCCTTGAGCCACAATCACCTGATCATGCATCATGCAAAGATAGTCTGCCCCTATCTCAAGTCTCTTCACCTCAACACCAGCTTTTTGAGGAGCTAGACTTCCCAGATTCCCTCTTTTAGAGACGGTCTTTAGGGTTCTCATGGTGACTAAGTTTATAACACACAAAAAAAAAAAAAATAAAAAAACAAAGGGAAGAGACTCTATTTGGTGAAAAGACAAACAGATTAGCCCTTACAGGACAGTCTGCCTTCTATTCTGGATTACCTGGTTCATCTCCAAGCACCAGGTCTCAAGATTGCTTCCTTCAGAGCTACCTGGTGAACTTTTCCACTTACATGTCAGCAGGCAAAGTGAAAACAGTGATTGACCACCTCACTTTCAAGAAACTCTTCAAGGCTTTTCTGGAAACAAGTGACCACCAAACAGTGTGGTTCATGATAAACACAGCCATACAAAAGCAAGAGTATTGGACTTTAGGAGGGCTGACTTTGGGAAAATGAGAGAGTATCTCAGAAAAGCACTAGCAAACAGGCAAGAAGGAGGGGTGGAGGGACAATGGGGAGTAATCAAAACAGCCATCACAGAGGCAACAAGCTTTTGTGTAAAGCAAATCAACAAAACACAACGAAGGAAAAAAAACACTATGGTTCCTCAAAAGAGGTGGCAGGGAAGGTTAAGGAGAAAAGGATAGCATTCAGGAAATATAAGGAAACACAGAAGGAGCAGGACAGAGAACTTTATCAGTTAAAGCAGAAAGAGGCAGGGGAGGCAGTCAGAATAGCAAAGGCCCACACTGAGGAAAGGATAGCCAGTTCTGTTAAGAAGGGGGATAAGACCTTTTATATGTACATTAGGGAGTGAAGAAAGACCAAAGGAGGGATATTGAGGCTTAATAAAGGGGAAGGAATGTGGGTAGAGGGTGACAGTGAAAAAGCAGGGATACTGATTGAATATTTCTGCTCAGTATTCACAAAGGAAGAAGAGGGGGAGGTACCTAAACCAAACAAGAGAAACACACCAAAGACGGGGGTCGATACCAGTCCATTTACAGAAGAAAGGGTTCTAAAAGAACTAATACAATTGAAGGTGGACAAAGCAATGGGGCCTGATGGGATTCACCCAAGAATTCTAAAAGAACTAAGGGTAGAACTAGTGACACCGCTGATTACTCTCTTTAACAAATCATGGGAGGGTGGGGTTGTACCTGAGGACTGGAGGAGGGTAGATGTGATTCCTCTTCACAAAAGTGGGAGCAGGACAGAGGCTGGAAACTACAGACCAGTTAGTTTGACCTCAGTGGTAGAGAAAATGATGGACTCACTTCTGAAGGAAAGAATTGTTGAGTACCTAGAGGCCAGTGGGGCACAGGACCAAAGGCAGCATGGATTCATGATGAGAAGGTCATGTCAGACTAATCTAATAGATTTCTTTGACTGGGTGACCAAAGTAGTAGACCAGGGAGGGGCTATGGATATGGCGTACCTAGATTTTAGCAAGGCATTTGATACAGTCCCACACAAAAAATTAATACACAAGTTAGCCAGCCTTGGAGTGGGTCCCAAGGTGGTAGCTTGGATAAAAAATTGGCTAGACAACAGGACAAAAAAGATAGTAGTAAACGGAGTCCACAGTGAAGAAAGGAGGGTTACTGTTGGGGTACCGCAGGATTCAGTACTGGGACCGGTCCTTTTTAATGTCTTTATAAGTAACATTGAAGAGGAACTGGAAGGAAAAGCATTTCTCTTTGCAGATGACACAAAGATCTGCAACAGGGTTGATACATGAGATGGAGTGGAAAGGATGAGAAGGGACTTGGCAAGGTTGGAAGAATGGTCAAATGTATGGCAGCTCAGATTCAATGCAAAGAACTGCAAGGTAATGCACCTAGGAAACAAAAAACCAGGGGAAGAGTACACAATGGGGGGTGGTGAGATACTGACAACAGAAACATTGGAAAGGGACCTGGGGGTAATTATATCAGATGACCTAAAGGTGGGCAAGCAATGTGAGAAGGCAGTGAGGAAGGCTGGGGGGATACTGGGATGCATAGGGAGAGGCTTCAATAGTAGAAATCAGGAAGTTGTTATCCCTCTGTACAGACAGTTGGTGATACCCCATCTGGAGTACTGTGTGCAGTTCTGGAGACCCCATCTCCGCAAAGACATAGACAGAGTGGAGGCTGTCCAGAGGAGGGCAAGCAGAATGGTGCAGGGTCTGCACCAGAAGACATACGAAAAAAGACTAAAGGAGCTTAATATGTATACCTTTGAGGAAAGAAGGGAGAGAGGAGATATGATAGAAACTTTCAAGTACTTCAAGGGAATCAACAAAGTCCAAGAGGGTAGCACCTTTCAGAAAAAGAAATGTGCAAGAACAAGGGGGCACAATTTGAAGATAGAGGGGGGACAGCTGAGAGGTAATGTGAGGAAAGTATTTTTTCACAGAGAGGGTTGTGGATGTGTGGAACAGCCTCCCTGAGGAGGTTGTGGAGTCAAGTGCAGTGGGGGAATTCAAGAATGTATGGGACAGACATAAGGCAGTCCTAGTGGGGGGGTAGGAGGAAGTAAGCTGTTGGTTAACTGGGATCTGCAGCTTATCTGTTAGGTAGGAAAATGGGCAGACTAGGTGGGCCAAGTGGTCCTTATCTGCCATCAAATTCTGTGTTTCAATGTTTCTATGTTTCTAAGGCTCTGCTTCACCTGCACCCTTCTTTCAGGGATCCAGGCCCTCCTAGGGATTTAAATCTCTGTATAGCCAAGTTAATGGACCTTGTTAGTTGAGCAGTGGCATCACTTGTCAAAATCGGCACTCAAATGTATTTAAAAACAAGTTTTAAAAATGGCCCCATTATAATCTATGGAGCGCGCCCCCATGCTCTTCATGAACTGTCATCACAAAACGTGCTGTTTTGCTGGTGGACTTAAAACTATGATTTTACGAGTATTAAAACTTTTGAAATATGAATAAAAAAATGTTCTTTTGGAACCAGCCTGGCTGTACACTGGTAAACTATCATCTATGTTTTTTTGGGGGGAGGGAACGGTACAGAGTAAATACCTGATCTTTAAGGCTCAGGACTGGCTAGCATGCCTGGACATGCAGGATGCTTACCAGCAGATACTTGTACACCCCACCCACAACAGGTGCCTCCATTTCATAGTGCTGAGGCAGCATTACCAGTTCAGAGTACTCAGTGCTCATCGTGTGCCTGAGGAAATTAGGACTTCAAGTCTTCCCAGGCTTGAGTGACTGGCTATCTCAAACCCATCCAGGCAGCAGACTGAATAGGCAGTAACCACTGACTGTCAGTTCTTAACTTATATGGGGTCTTACTGAACCTCGAGAAGTTTCAGCTTCAACCCTCACAGCAACTGCTGTTCATAGGAGCTCCTCTACACAACCTGGGCTTCGGCTTTCCTTTCAGAGAGCAGACTACAAGCAGTTATGCAGATAGCATGATAAATCAAGGAGCACAAGACTGTCCAAGCCCATTCCATGCAACACATGCTGGATCTGGTAGCCTCTTCATTGTTCACAGTGCCCCTGGGAAATTTGCACATTAGGACAACTCAGTAGATGCTTAGTGCGCAGTGGTCACAAGCCCACTCCATACAACACATGCTAGATCTGGTAGCCTCCTCATTGTTTACAGTGCCCCTGGCACATTTACACATTAGAACAACTCAGCTGATACACACCCTCAGACTTACCGAATTCAGGTGACTAATCCTTTGGTTTAGTCTCTCACATGGTGTTCAGTGGAGGACAGTCTACTCCAGGGCTTCCCCTTCTTCCAACTAGATTCTCAGCTGACTTTCACCACAGATGCCTCCATGTTGTGGTAGGGGGCCCACTGTCAAGGCCTGCAAATACAAGGTATCTGGGACCCATCAGAGACTCATCTCTACATCAGTGTGTTGGAGATATGAGCGGCTTTGTACCCTAGTGGACCTAGTCAACCACAAAACAGTTCTCTTCTAGACACATAAATCTGTCATGTATTACATCAACAAACAAGGAGCAGCACACTCTTACCCTGCCTCAGTGAGACAATGAAAGTGTGGGAATAGTGCCTGGAGCAAGAGATTCTGCTTCAAGCAACCTATCTGCCAGGAGTCCATAACACTCTGGCAGATGAGCTTAGTCAAACATACACCAATAATCATGAGTGGTCACTAGCTCTAGACCTCGTGAGAACACTATTCAACAAGTGGGGTACCCCACATATGGACTTTTTTTTGTATCACCACACAGTGCCAAACTGCTTTTATTCTGCTCCAGAGATCCAAGACATTGTGTTTTCTGTCAGGAAGCATTCAGACTACAATGGCAAAATCTGTTTCTGTATGAATTCACTGTAGTCTCTCTCAGGCAAAGGATACATTCAAATTGGAGGCACAAGGTGGCAAAATGATGCTAGTGACCCCCTGCTGACTTTGACAGACATTGTTTCCTCTGTTGAACAGACTTTCAGTCAGCAAACCGAAGATTCTACCACTCAGGACAGACTTATTGACACAGTGTCACCTGTTTCATCCCAGCCTGCACTTCCTTCACCTTCAAGCCTGTCTCCTAAGAGTTAGACATGAACAGGTACAAGATACCTCAGAGGGTCTCTGAAATACTTTTGTCTGTGTCTAAACCTTCCTCTAGGAATAAGTTCATAGTCACATGAGAAAGATTTTCCATTTGGTGCTCCAAAACCCACATTGACCCTTTTTGGTGCATACCTGACAAGGTTCTGGACTACCTTCTGGACCTTTTTGATGCTAGTCTTCAATATTTCACAGTAAAGTCCACTTGTGTGCTATTTCCACATACTACGAGCCCATCTGTATGTTCTATATGGCACAATTGCTACTGTTCAAGAGATTCCTCCAAGGAATTTTGCACACAGGTCCTACCATCAGGAAGCCAGTAACTGCCTGGGATGTCAACCTTGTGTTAGATATGCTTACTTGTAAGCCCTTTGAACCCCTTGAGACATGTGAAGTTTTTTTACTCAAAAAGCAACATTTCTTGTGGCCATTGCTTCTACTTGCAGAGTGTCTCAGATCCATGCTTTGGTCACAGATCCTCTATATACTGTTTCCTATAAAGACAAGGTAGTTCTTCTCATACACCCCAAGGTATTACTGAAAGTGGTGCTGGAGTTCCATCTTAAGCAGTCCTAAGTCCTGCCTACCTACTTTGCCAACTTCCAGAATGAGGAGAACGGACTCTTCACTCACTGGATGTTAAGATGGTCTTGTTATAATCAAGTGCATTTGTGCCTGGATTGTGAATTGCCTGCACAACTGCTATGCCATGGCTCAGGCAAAATTAGAGGGTCAGGTACATGCCCACTCCATCGGAGTGATTGCCATGTCCTGGGTAGAGATTCACTCTGCCTATTGGAAAATTTGTAGAGCTGCAACCTGGAGCATAGTGCACATGTTTAGTAAGCACTATGCCCTGGATGTCCATGCCAGGCAGCATGTCACCTTTGGCAGGACAGTCCTGAATGGATTGCTATCCTGAGTGAGCTCTTAGCTCCTACCACCCTAGTTTGGGGGACTTTGCCTAAGTTTGGTACTCTGACTCAATTAGAAACATAGGAACTGATGGCAGATAAAGGCCATTTGGCCCACCCAGCCTACCTATTTTTCCCCTACCTACATTCCCACTGCAGACCTACTTGTGGGAATCAATGGTGAAGATTGATTCTTGGAAGATATTAAAATTACTCACTGAAATTCCTGATCTTTTAAGAAAATCTTTACCATTGATTCACACTTCTGCCCGCCATCTCCCAGAGCCACTCCAGTATAGTTGTGTTGAACTTCAGACCTTTTGCTTGGTTTGGGCCATGAAGACATTGTGTTAGTGGATCTGGTGGCCCTTCTTACATGGCCCACCAGAGCTATCTTATGCCCTTAGGTTAAGTGCATATTTGGTTGTTTAGGTTATGTTGCACCTTCTCAGTAAAAAAGGTACTGAGGCAATTGGGGGTGGGTGCCTACATAAACAGACTGCCACATGCACTCACTGTCAGAGCTGCAAATGTGCACTGCTTACCTTGGTGCCAGCCCTCTGAAAAGTTCTGGCTCCCATGGGGCCCTAGTGTTTCTGGATCATACCCACTAGTGGGAAGGAATGGTTCAGATAATCTTAGAAGATCAAGAATTTTCAGTGAGTTCATAATTTTAATTTCTCGGTTCCTGCCACAGTGCCAAGCCCAGAACAGCTGCTTTTGATGGGATTCCTATTGCTGGTTCCTCCTCATTTGGCTCCTTATCACATCGGCCCGCAGCTGATGGCAGTCGATGTTGACGATGAACTGGAGTGTAATCCAGAATACATGGAGGAGGGAAAGAGACTGCAGGGTGGCCCATAATAAATGTGACAGTCCCAGAAATCCCAAATATTTTTTTTCCTGGCTTCAGTGTGGCTGTGTGTACAATCCAATCATGAATAACGATCATCATCACCTACATTCAATCTTGTTTTATGTATTAAAAAAAATACTGTTCAAACAACGTACACATTCATGCGCCTGCCCTGTGCTGCTGGTTGTGGGTGGCCCAGGGGATAACCTGACTATGAGTTGTAGCAGGCTGAGTGTTTACAGTACAACATAAGTGAAGAACAAGCACTACACACAAGTGTCATCATCACTCATTCCCCATTATTCCTTATTATCAATAGTTTCATAGTATATCGCATTACAAACTTACATTACATATAAGCATTAACCAACCCCTAGTGTGGGACTGTGCTGCATGCGGCTAATACACCAGATGTGTCTGCATCTCCAATTCAAATTCTGAGGCACACTGAACAGTTGCTGAATTTGGTCACTTTCACTTAACAGTAAGTATTATAGGAGCTAGTCCAGCAATCTTGGAAGGAAGTGGTGGTGGACTGCTGTGCTGTCAGTGTGCTGTGTACAGTCATGAGTCATGACAGTAAATTTGTCCTTGATCTGTGTGGGTGGGAGTCAGCAGAAGGACATCATGTTTCATGTTAGAGGGATCTTTTGTTCCAAAATGGATCAAAGAGTTGATGAGGCACTTTCTAGTTCTCAGGCAGTGGCATTGCAAAAGACAGGAAGCAGCCTGAAAAGGGAAAACAAAATCAAACCCCAAAAATGGATTTTTTCACATCTAATAAAGTTTCATCTCCCAGGCGAATGCTTGAATCCAAAAAAGATGAATGTCTCAGATCATTAGTCCCAAATAAACAAAAAAAAATATATAGTTAAAAAAACAAAAGACATGGTGGGTACCACCTGTAGAGGCACCCAACGGTATGGAACACTTGAATTGCATACTATGCTACTGCCAGTCCCTCATCTGATTCTTCTGAGGTTGAACCCAACAAGAGTAATACTGATGATATTAAAGAAGATGAAGAGAATGCTCAGGCAGCAGAAGGTTTACCGGAGGGGATGGAAATTGGAGACGAAGAAGGAACAGGCAGAAATGTTTTGGTTGTGGAGGAGGGGGTGTTGGGAATAAACCAGAATAGAAACAGGATCAGGACCAGAACAAATCCGGAGGGAGGGACCCTGAAAAGATATCCGAGGTGTCATGCCTTCCTGGAAAAAAAAATATCATCTTTTGTTTGGTCATACTTCTCCATTAGTGCTTCAAATGAGTTGATAGCAACATGTGCTATTTGTAAATGGCCAATCAGCAGGGGTGAAAAGAAAGGAGCTTTCAGAACTTCAAAATGGAAAAGGCACCTAGACAGATGTGAAAACATTTGTGAAACTCAGAAAGTTAGTTGTAAGTCTTGAAGAGAAAGTGATAGTGATAGCTCACTGCACTTGGGGGGGGGGGCACCCATAGATGAAAGCAGTGGAAGCCCCCGCAGCACTACACCTCAATCACCACTTGTTGCCATTCAAAGGACTCCGCTGAATGTTACTGAAACTGACCATGTATTCAGAAACTCTTCTCCTTCAAGGAGACAGCTTACCATCTCAGAAACATATGAGCATAAGGCCAAATATGCCTCGACTCACCCTGTTGCTGTTACAATAACCAAACAATTTCCGAAATGATAGCTGTAGATTTGCTACCATGTAACGTGGTTAAACATTTAGGATTCAGGCAGCTGCCTGAGTTCCTCGAACCTCAATATACTATACCATCATGGAAATACTTCTCGGCAACAGGGATTCCCAATGTTTATGATGTCGTATGTAAAAATTAAGACATGTCTCATGCGGTGCTGTTAGGAGGGTGGTGCATCTCACAGCAGATATCTGGACAAGCTGTCAGCCTGAACCTTTCATGCCTGTCATGGCCATTGGGCATGTTTTGATAATTCACATGGGAGTGGGGACAGTGAAGCATCACAGTTTGCTGTTCTAAGAATGTTTTATTTTCTGTCTGTACATACCTCATACAACATCAATGAAGAGCTCCAAAAACCAATACAGCAATGGCTCACTGCACAGGGACTGTCAGTTGACTTTATAGTTGCAGATAAAAGGTCTAACATCAGGAAGGCCTTGGCAGAGGGGGGCTTCGTTCACATCTGCTGCTTTGCGCATTGCTTAAACTTAATAGTTTACAGTTTTTTCAATGACGAAAGGGAGATTAAGGCTCTCGATAGCACTGGTAAAAGAATAGCAGGAGTACAGTTTACATTTGCACAGACTGCTCCAAGACATTTCTACTCATTGGAATTTGACCTTTTGCATGTTCCAAAGACTGCTGGAACAAAAGAAAGCTGTCAGGCTGTACACCTTAGAAAATAAAATTGGTGATGCAGACGTCTATATCACTCCACCACAGTGGGCCACGCTGGAGTTTCTCATTGTACTGCGCCAGCCATTTGAGAAACTCACCATGGAGGTTAGTGCAAACAGAGCAGCTCTCAGCCAGGTGATACCCCTAATGAAAATGTTAAAATTCAGAGTGAATCTGATTAGGGAAAAGTTAGAGAAGCAAGACAGTTCCATGATCACACAAGTTGCTAGTGGCACTGACACATGCAGGTTGCCCTCTAGAATATAATAAGATCTAATGAGACGTATGGTCAAAAAAGTTGAAGAAGATAAACTATGTAAAATGCTTCATTCTAATTACTACATTAAAGCAACTATCTTGGACCCACAATACAAATTGAAGCAACTATTGAATGATGATGTTGACACTTATTAAGAGAGAAACAAACATGAAATAATTGATGAGGTGCCTGCTGTCATGGAACAGAGTACAACAGCAACATCACATTCAGAATCTTCTTCATGAAACAGCAGCACAACTTCAGGTGGCCCATCCTCTACTGTTGCGGCATTTTTCTCCCTCTTCCTCCTTAGCCACTGCAGCCAAATCTTCTTCTTCACCACCAGCCAAGCATGATAGCACTGTCCCACAGTCACTTGGTTCAGCTTCATGTCTCTGGAGTCACCTAGAAAATGTTATTGTAACATCTTCATCTGCATCTTGTAACACAACCTCAGCACAAACCATTGTTGAAATGTACCTGGCAGAGCCTAATATCTGCTGGAATGTTGGTCCTTTGAAATACTGGAAATCCAAACAAAATATGTGGCCTGCTTTAGTGAACATTGCAGTGAAGTACATGAACTGCCCTCCGATTTAGTGTCTGTTCAGAATAATTATTCAGTTCAGCTGGTAATGTTATTACTGACACATGATCCCATTTGACATAAGAAAATGCTGATCGCCTCACGTTTCTCAAAGTTGACAGTACTCACTTTTATTTCAAATATGATACCTGAATAAAACATACAGCAACTGCTCCGAGCAGGCCCTATGCACAAAACACTTTCAAGAATTTGTGCTTGTGGTGAAAATCTTTTGTGAATAGGGTCTACTACATGATGCTGCAATTAATTGCAACAAGTCAGGTCAGGACAGGTTTGGCCTGGCCACTATGATCATGTGAGCAGCACAGAATAGAAAAAACAATAATAAAATCAGTGGATTAAGAGTCCAAATACAGCAAGCAATTGCATTTCATGTCACAAACTTACTTGGAGGTACCAGGTACCACTATCTAATCTGTAAGGTAGGGTACTGCTGTCTACTACTACTACTATCACTGTTTGTCATCACGAGTCACGGTTACGAGTCACGACAACTACTTGTCACTTTTTGTCCTTACTCCAGTCCTCCTTACTACTGTTACTCGTCACTTTTTTTGCCCTCAAAGTGCTCCTGACTGAACTGTTTTAACTTTCATATAGTGCATGCATGGCTTAGCAGATGCCTGAAAGTTCAAAAACTGAGTACTCTTTGTGTATTTCTCACATCCCCCAGTATCTGGCTATAAATGACAAAATTGACAAAAATGCTACTAAATTGAAAATTCATCTAATTTCTTTATTGTTTCTGTGTCTGCATGGTATGCTAGCCTGGTTACATCTTTCTTACAGGAACTAGGATGAGATTATTATATTACTATATTTTATTTGTGATACTTAAATTACTTGGCAGTGGCTGGCAGCAAGCAATTGTGGAACTAGGAAAGATGTTGTTGTGTTGTGTGTCATCAGGTCTTTAGGTGGCAGTGGCAAACTATTTTATGACTGCACTGCACTTGGCCAATGCGATGTGTGACTGGCTACCTGCCTGTGTGGTGAAAATGATGTACTTTGTTTTTCTTCTTTATAGATTCAGCATCCATTTCTCAGCATGTTGATCAGATTCAGTAGAAGTACTTGTAGTAATAGAAAACATTACCACCTCTTGGACCATGTAGTGTACTAGATACCGCAGTACACTGGAGCATGCAAATAGTTGCATCATTCACATGGGTAGGGTGGGTGGGCTCTTGGTGCTGCTCATTTGATCATTCATATCCATTTCTTTGGCTTGTTTGGCTCTAACTGGAACATCCATCAAAAATATACCCACACAGCACCATTAATGAAAAAAGAAATCTTAGCTGCCTGGTAGTGCCTGCAGTACTTGGTAGTGCTATGATATACTGTAGGTATTTGCATCTGTCTGTCTGTCTCTCTCTCTGTCCATCTTTCCCAGCACACTCATGTCATGGGCCTGAGCATGATATGCCACCATTATAGGCCAGCCATGAAAGGGCTAGTAGTGACAGATTGTTTTTTTATTTAGCAGTTTTACTTTAATTTTTATACAAATAATCCATTAAATTATTTATTTTTGGCCTCTGTGTCAAATGTGAGTGACTTTGGCCACTTTTATGCATTTTTTCACATTTTTTTTAAATAGTGGTCAATAAATCAGAACTAATCAGGATAAATCAGGACTGCACCGTGTTCTGGCTCTTATTTAATAAGGGTTAGAACTTCATTTAGTTCTCCCAGCTCTAGTTTACATATGCTGGATGTCTGCAGGGATTGTAGAAAATCCTCTCAACTGTGTATTGCTTTTTTTTGATAACTGGGTGTGGTCCACTAGGCACAAGTGCCTGTTTTCAGGGGTGATCCGGGAGCACTGGGAAGGTTAAGTGACTTGTTCAGAGTCACACAACATGTAGGCAGAGGTTATGGGAATCAAACCCTGGTCTGCTGGATGTATCAAGCTCATTCACAAGTTGTTACTCTAACCTCTATGCTATACTGCCAGCCATAGTGGACTCCCTAATTTCTAAACAGGGCCTGTCCAAATAGCTGGCCATTCTGTTCACATTCTTTTACCAGAAGCACGGTAAACAGCTTCCTGATCCTATTCACGCTCAGACTGTCTGCAGAACCATGAGAAAAAGCAGGGATTGTCCTGCACCTGGGGAGAACTGTAAATAGTTGCTTTCAAGCATTTGCCAAGTTCAGTGATGAAACCTAATTGCTGCAAAACATTTAGGTTTTACCTGGCTAAAATAAAGTATCAAACTCCTCACAATAGCTAACAGATGCACAGAAAAGTTAACAGTTGATTTAAGCCAAGCATGCCAACACTGGCCAATCAGCTGCATTGTATAGTCCTGCAACAGTTAATATTGGGTACCTAGAGGTAGGATTGCGGGGTCCTTACCTAGACTGGGGACTGGTACCAGCTGGGGGTTTGGGTAATAATAACAATATAAGCAGTTAGTTAATCAGAGGGCTGAGTCTGGTCCAACAAAGGGTTGGTGGGTGACTTGCACTAAAAAGATATTTTGAATTAAAAATGCAAAAATGATTATTTACTATTTGCTGATGCCTATTACTAAATGCCAATTGCCAGATACAATTGTTTAACCTCTGCCTCCACTTTCCCATTCTTAACCCTCCACTGGCGTATAAAGTGTTGATTAATCGCTTTTACAAATTTTAACTCATGAGCGTATTATTTGTACCCAGTGTGAGCATATTATTAGTGTAAGTCAAAAATTACACGTTACTGAAATTGTGATTCCTGGTATATGGTAATCCATGTGTGGGGTGACTGTATGGGGAGGTGGGTTGGTACAGCATCCCAGGGGGTTGTAGTGCGAAAAATCAGACCTACTTGTAATTTTACTCTGGGTGAGGCACCATGCTATGTTATTGTTATCTTTAGGAAAGAACCCGTGTAATATCAGAAATAGGACCCAGGCCCCTCAACCTTGTTCCAAGCCTACAAGGCAGGGGTAGTAGCCTGGGGTTACATATGGGTGAAGCAGATGTGTGCAGTCAGGGGGACAGTGAAAAGGGAGTTGGAAATGCAACAAATATTAACAAGATTCATCGAGCTGGATAGATACTCTGAGTTACTTCTGCCTCAGACAGATGCAGAGTTTCTCAGATGAAAAATATTGGAGCTTTTCTGGTTTGCACAATTAAATGAGGGAGGCCGATTGATACCCTTTGCACAAATCAAAGGGGAGTTTCTACTCAGAAACATACTTTTTTTTCAGATATCTACAGGTAACCTCTTTTCTCAGGGTTAACAATACATTTGTGTCCATAACGATAGACCCATACCTTGTACTAACATATATAGAAATGGCAGAGAAAGAAATCATTAAAAAAACAGTTTAAACATAATATCCATTTATACTACGTGGTGAGAGGGGATGCAATATGCTTGGGAAGCTAAGGCCAGTTTATACCTGGAAAAGTGAATAGGATGACAGCTGGTTGGGGGTATTTTGTACATCTGCCTCAAATAACTGGAAGGAAATCAGGTGGAAGGTTATGACATATTTTTGACATTCACCAGGACAAAACTTTAACCCCTGATCATAGTGACCTGTGTTGGAGGAACTATGGAAATAGTGCACTCCCTAGCACATATTTTGGGACTGTTCCATTCTCTAACTTTTTCAGCACTTGGTGCAACTTAGGTTTCAGGAAGTGGTGGGGAATTGATCATCTACCCGGCTTCAAACAACTGGTTCTGAGACAACTACCCCCTAAGATTAGATCTAATAGGTGCAAATCATTTGTGGGATTCTGATATCTGCAGCCTGTAAAATGATTACAAAAATCTGGTTAACATCCATATTCCAACAACTCATAGAATTAGTGTCAGTGGCTAAATCCATTCATCAAATGCAAAAAATGAAAGTGGATTTAGGCAACAAAGGGACGTATTTCAGCATTTTTCACGCTAATAGAGGAGCTGGAAGAAAGATCAGTTCTCTCCCAATTGGCAGAGGGCTTATGAAAATACCACCAGGGGCTTAAACACTGAAGAGGGGTTGCTGAGGCTGGGAACTCTACTTGCTACTCGTTATCTGTAACATATGAAGAAGCCAGCAGAAGAATGCCAATTGGTCTATCTAGTCTGCTCATATTCCAGGGTCCTCCACTTCAGCTACTGACCCCACCCCCTACCCACTCCTCCCATCCTTTCAGTCCTGTTCCTATTGTGTTCCTGTTACTGTTTGTTAGTTTAAAAGTTAATGAAAATAACTCATAAGATACTTTGCCATGAACAGAATGTTTTATTATGAATATGAAACAAGGATAAGACACTCTTGTGCTACAACTGGACTGCAAACATGCTCTTTTCCAGGTAACATGGACTGTTATAAAGCATTTGTGAATTAGGAGGTGCATGTTGAAAGAACTATGCTTGCTTATTACTGACAACTGAATGTAACATACAAATGCTAACTTGTAGATGATGGAATTCTGAATAAAGAGTTCAAACAAATTGTTCTCATAATTGAATGCTTATTTCCAAAAGCTTATTTCCAAGCTATTAGGGCCATATAATAATATTTAGGGTCTGGGCAACCAAATTCTCCTTTATCTCTTAATAATACCATAACTTACCAAACTATTCTTGGTTTACCTCCTCTCCCAATGCAATTTCTTAAATGTCCTTTCTAGGTGTCAACATTAAGGCTGTTAACACCTCTTGTGGTCATGCATACTCTTTTGTGCATTTAGTCAAGTATAAGGTTACATTCAGTGTGAGTGATTCGGCTGCATGATATCACTGATGATGTCAGTGATAGGGCTTTTAGGTCTATGCTTAGGGTTTCAGAGCTACACAAGCCTGTGTTTGAGCCCTGTATTGCTCATTTGTTTTTCTTGCTACAACTTTTTGTTTTATGAGACAAATCATTAGATGTCATTGCTGATGCAGTGAAGGGTTTCAGTAGAGCTAAACAGCAGACTTTCAGATCACTGAACTTAGTTCTACAGTATGTTATAGTCAATTAAAGTAGTCCCAGCTGAGGCCTATCTAGGTTTGAATGCAATTTGAGTCACCTGTTTTGCAGGTTGTGGCATAACCTCTCCACCTTAGGAACTACAGCTCACTCACCTATAGCTCAGCAGCACACTGAATATGTGTTTGTTTAGCAGGTAATGGATTGTGGTTCAAATCTTGGTAGGAACTTGAACTTTTTTTTTAAAGATGGAAACTTACTTGAGTGGCAATTCATAGAGGTGTGGAGCTGGAATAATAAATTATATGAGAAGTAATTTTAGCTTAGAATATGTGTATGAAGGTTGGTCGCCTGCTGGTATTAGATCCCCAGTTGCCTGTTTTACTGGTAGTGACATAACCTCTGCACCATCGGAAATGCATCTCCCTTACCTGCAGCTCAGTGGCACACTAAATGTGTGTTCACTTTGCAGGCAAAGGATCAATGGTTTAAATTCAGGTAGACATAGCTTAAATCCTGGAAGGACCTTAACATTTTTTTAAACTTTTTTGCTAAATGGAAACTCACTTGAGTAGCATTCATGGTGGTGTGGAGTGGAATAGTAAATTATATGAGAAATACATTTAGCTAAGAACAACAATCTGTGAAGGTAAAATACCTGCTGAGATTAGATTCCCAGTCTTTTATTTTGCAGGTGTGACATCACCTTTGCATCATTGGAAGTACAAATCATTAACCTGCAATTCAGTGGCACACTGAATGTGTGTTCTCTTAGTAGGTAAAGGATCAGTGTCTCTCATCTGAGCAGGGACTTAAGCAATTCTTTTCAATTTTGTATTTTTTTGTGTGTAAAATGGAAACTCACTTGAGTAGGGCGTGATTCATGGTCCTGTGGACTTGGATTTTTTTGTTGTTGTTGTTATTTTTTGGTAACTTGGTAAGACCCACTAGTTACAAGTGCTTGTTTTCAGGAGTGACCAAGGAGCACTTATGGACTACTCACTTGCACTGGGTGACACAGTATACAAGTTGAGGTTGTAGGAATCAAACCCAGTTCTGTTGGATGTACCCGGCTCATTCATAGTTTGTTACTGTAACCTCTAGGCTATACTGCCAGCCCCATAGTAAATAGAATAAATAAATAAAATAGAAAATAGTAAATTATGTAAGTACATTCAGCTAAAAACAACAGTTTGTAAATGCAAATCAGCTGCTGGGATTAGATCCCCAGTTGCCTGTTTTGCAGGTTGTGACATAACTGCAACATTATAGGAACTGCAACTCCCTTACCAGTAGCTCAGATGCATACTGAATGTGTGTTTGCTTAGCAGACAAGGGATCAATGGTTCAAATTTTGGCAGAAATACAAACTTTTTTTTTGTAATATGGAAACTTACTTGAGTGGCAGTTCGTGGTGGCATGGCGTTACAATAGCAAATTATATCATTACATTCAGCCACAGGTGCTGGAAAGAGGGGGGACATTATGGCCATACTCCTACTGCTTTCATAAGTGGTAGGAACTTACCCTATCAGTTTTTGCAGTCATATTAATTTATTACTAGGAAGGGCTGTGCCTTTAAAATTCAGTGTGTGTAGTAAACAGTGTTATTTACTAATCACCCCCTTTGTGGCTTGCAGGAAGTCAACAGAATTTTGGAAAGTGAAGGCCTTCAAAGTGATGGTGAGGTAGGCTAGGGTCATGGCCTACTGAGTTAAGGCAGTGTGGTCAGACTTTAAAACTGAAAATGAAGGGCCAGTCCTTTGGTGGGGGGGCATCATGAAACTAGGCACAGTGTGATGCTGTCAGTTGGTGGGTTGGGGTTGTTACTCCACATATTACAAATTTGATTGAGAATAAAATAAAGGTGTGGGTCAGCCCACTAAACTGTAGGTGGGGGGAATTTACTGCTTACATCCTTGGGCCTACCACTTTTCAGACCCTTCTGCCACCTGTGCATTCAGCTAAGTGCAGCAATTTGTAAAGGTAAATTGTCTGCTGGTATTAGCTCTCAAGTTGCTAGTTTTGCAAGTTGTGACATAACCTCTACATCATAAGGACTGTAGCTTCCTTACCAGCAGCTCTGTGGCATACTGAATGTGTGTTTGCTTAGTAGGCAAGGGATCAATGGTTCAGATCCTGGCAGGAACATAAACTTTTTTTTTTGTAAGATAGAAAGGAGTGGTGGTTCATGATGGTGTGGAGTTGGAATAGTAAATTATATGAGAAGCAAATTTAGCTAAGAACAGCCATTTATGAAAGTAAGTCGCTGCTAAGATTACATCCCCAGTTACCTGTTTTGCAAGTTGGACATAACCTCTGTACTATAGGAAATGCAGATCACTTAGCTACAGTTCAGTGGCACACTGGACATGTGTTGCTTAACAGTCACAGAATTGGTGGACTAGACACAGTTTTAATCCTGTCCAGGACTTAAACATTTTTTTCAACTTTTTTTGTAAGCTAGAAACTCAGTTGAGTAGCAATTCATGGTGATGAGGAGTGGAATAGTAAATTACATGAGAAGTAAATTTAGCTAAGAACAGTGATTTGTGAAGGGAATCTTCTGTTGGGATTAGATCCCCAGTCACCAGTTTTGTAGGTTTGACATAACCTCTTTATGATAGGAATTGCAAGTCGCATGCTTGCAGTTCAGTGGAACACTGAATGTATGTTTGCGTAGCAGGCAAAGGATCAGTGACTCAGATCTGAGCATTGACTTATGATTTTTTTTTTAATTTTTTAGATGGAAACTCACTTTAGTAGTGATTCATAGTGGAGTGGAATGGAATAGTAAATTATATGAGAAGTAAATTTAGCTAAGAACAACAATTGTTGAAGGTAAATCATCTGCTAGGATTAGGGACAGGATTCGCAGTGCCCCCAAAATCTCTGCTGCTGTGGGAAAAACCCAGCACAAGTGGATTGCCACTTGCAGAGCTGCAATTTTTTTCTGCAACTGTAGTATTCACAAAAGTAGAGCTGGTTTATGACTGGCTCCACAATTTATGACAACTTGAACATGTCCCCCCCAAGCTGTGGCATATAGTTATGCCCAGTGGGATGAGGTGTGACATCTCAGGATGCTGCAGCGGACTGAAAATATAAATCTCTGCAGCTGCAGAGAATTTGGTACACAGCTGGAGTTGTAGAGTGGGACTTAGTCTGATGTCATTTGTGAATCCAGTCCTATATCCCCAGTCACCTGTTTTGCAGGTTGTGACATAACCACCACACCATTGGAAATGCGACTCACTTATCTTTAGCTCAGTGGCACATGAACTGTGTGTTTACATAACAGGCAAAGAACCAGTGGTTTAAATTCAGGTAGACATTGTTTGAATTCTGGCAGGGACTTAAACATTTTTTCACTTTTTTGTGTGATGGAAACTCAGTTGAGTAGCAATTCATGGTGATGTGGTGTGATATTGTAAATTAAATGAGATGTAAGTTTAGCTAAGAACAGCAATTTGCGAAGGTAAATGTTCTGCCTGTTGGGATTAGATCCCCAGCCATCTGTTTTACAGGTGTGACATTACCTCTGTATCATAGGAACTGCAATTTACCTACCTGTAGCTCAGTGGCACACTGAATGTGTGTGTTTGTTTAACAGGCAAAGGATTAGTGGTTCATATTTGTGCAGGGACTTAAATATTTTTTTCAGATTTTTTTGTAAGATGAAAACTCACTTGAGTGGTAATTGCTGATGGTGTGGGGTTGGAATAGTAAATTATATGATAAGTAAATTTAGCTAAGAAAAACAATTTGTAAAGGTAAATTGTCTGCTGGGATTTCATCCAGAGTTCCTAGTTTTGCAGGATGTCATAATCTCCACATCATACGAACTGCAACTCACTTATCTGCAGTTCAGTGGAACAGTGAATGTGTGTTTACTTAGCAAGTAAAGGATAAGTGACTCAGATCTTTGCTGGGACTTAAGCATTGCTCAGATCTTGCCAGGGACTTAAGCATTTGTTTACTGATTTATTTATTTATTTATTGTAAGATGGAACCTCATTTGCGTGACAGTTCATGGTGGTGTGGAGTTGAAATAGTAAATTACATAAGAAGTAAATTTAGTTAAGAACAACAATTTGTGAAGGTAAAATTGCCTCCTATGATTAGGTCCCCAGTTGCCTGTTTTGCATGTTGTGACATACGTTTTATACCCTAGGACCTGCAACCTGCTTTCCTGCAGCTCAGTGGCATACTGAATCTGTGCTCACTGCATGGGCAAAGGATCAGCAGTTCAAATCTTGTCAGGGACTTAAACATTTTTTTCAGTAGTTCTTTGTAAATGGAAAGTCACTTGAGTGGCAATTCATGGTTAGGTGGAGCTGGAATAATAAATTATATGAGAAGTACATTTAGCTAAGAACAACAGTTTGTAAAGGTATATTACCTGCTGGGATTAGATCCCCAGTTGCCTGTTTTTCAGGTTGTGACATACCTCTACACTATAGGAACTGTAGCTCACTTATCTGCAGCACAGTGGCATACTGACTGCATGTTTTCTAATTAGCAGACAAAAGATCAGCAGTTTATATTCTGGCAGGGACTAACATTTTTTTCAAATTTTTATTCATAACATGGAAACTCACTTTAGTAGTGAGTCATGGTGGTTTGGAGTGCAATAGTACATAATATGTGAATAAAATTTAGCTAAGAACAGCAGTTTGTGAATATAAATCACCTGCTGGGATTAGAGCCACATTCACCTGTTTTGCAGGTTGTGAGTTAACATCTACACTATGGGAACTGCAGTTACCTTAGCTGTTGCTTATTTGCACAGTGAATGTGTGTTCACTAAGCAAACAAAGGATAAGTGATTTGAATCCTGGCACGTAATATATTGTATTTTAATATGTAATTATTTCACACTTCACAGACCTTATTTGGCACCTTTAATACCATTGCAGGGTTTTAAATAATTGATTAGCAGTTTTTTTCTTGGGACAATACTAACTGTACAGAAAGTATTTATATAGGTTTTCTGGAAGTGTTATGTTTGTTAAACACAGTGAGGTAAGTACTATGCATTTTCACAATGTTTTAGCACTTTTATGAGCAAAACACTAATCAATTTTTGGAGTTAAATAAATCCCTGCATTGGTATTTTGATTAATCTATGCTACCAATGTTCCAATATAGCACATTTTAATGCCTCCATGCAAAACATTATCTTGGGTAGAGCCATCAGTATAATTGCATCCCCCCCCCCCAAAGTCATTGGTACTTTCCCCCGTATTTCTAGGCACCATTCAGTTTGTTCTTCCAATAAAGGAATCATATTTATTTCAGTTTATTAATATCGACAACAAATGGTGAACTTACTGCCCCTAAATATTTAATTGAATCTTTAATTTTAGTATCTCCCAAATCATAATTTCTGGTTTTTGTTAATTCTGTTTGTGGTATTGCCATAGTCTTTGATTTGTTCAATTTATATTTGGAGAGGAGGAATAATTCATTGGTCTCTTTCATTCTTTGTGGAAGAGAGAAATATGGATCCTGAAACAGTATTAGTGTATTGTTTGCAGATTTGTACTATCATTTAATTTAATGTTCTGTATCCGCTTATTTTCACTTATTCTAGTTAGCACATAGAATATAGTATTTGTTGACAGAAAAGGACTGCTTGGCCCACCCAGTCTGTCCAGATGGTCCCTGCCTAGACTGTCTGCATAGACCCTAACTGGTCTCTGACAACACCCCCCCTCTTCCCTGCCAGTTTAACTATTACTCCCTTATGTGTATCCCATGCATGCTTGAGGCCCCATACTGTTATCGTCTCCACCATGTCTGCTGGCAGTCTGCTCCAGGCATCCACAACTCTTTCAGTAAAGTAATACTTCCTTGCCCCCCCTCGTAACACCCCCCAAGCTTCATTGCATGCCCTCTTGTCTTGATGCTCTTTCTCATTTGCAGCAGACACCCCTCTTGCACCCTGTTTGGTATATATAGGTCTCTATCATGTCCTGTCTCACACACCTCTCTTCTAGGGTGTACATGTTGAGATCCCTCTGTCACTTCTCTTAGGGCTTTTGGTGCATTCCTGCACAATTTAGTTGCTCTCTAGTTAACTTTCTTCACCCTATGTTCTTTCTGAGGTGTGGTCTCCAGAACTGGGCACAGTACTCCAGGTGTGGTCTCAACAATAAGCATTACAGTATCAATACCACCTCCCTCCTTCAGCTGAAAATACCTCCCAAGCATCCCAGCATCCCCCCTGGCCCTACCAACCACTTTGTCACACTGCCCTGCCACTATGAGGTCATCAGATTTCATAATCCCAAGGTCCCTTTCCTGCTTAGTGACTGTCATTACTGCCCCCATCCTATACTCAGCTCCTGGGTTCCTATGCCCTAGGTTCATGATTTTGTACTTTTTGGTATTCATTCCCAACTGTCATGCTCTTTAGCACTCCTCAGGTTTTCCAACATCCCTATGCATTTTCTCCACCCCCCTCCTGAGTTTACCCTGTTACAGAATTTACTGTCATCTGCAAAAAGGCATACTTTCCCTTCCAGTTCTTCTGCAGTGTCACTATGAAGACATTGAAGAGAACGGGTCCCAGTACTAAACCCTTCAGCACCCCGCTGGTCACTTTTCTATCATTAGAGTGAGTACTGTTAACCACCACAATCTGTCTACTATCCATTAACCAGTGCCTAGTGCAATTCTTCACTTTGGATCCCACCTCTAGGCTGCTTAGTGTCTTTATCAGTCTCCTGTGCAACACAGTGTTGAAGGCTTTGCTAAAGTCCAGATAGGCCACGTCCACTGCCATCCCCTGGTTTATTTTCCTGGTCACCCAGTCAAAGAAATCAGTCAGATTCGATTGGCACCCCCCCCACAAACCAGTGCTGCCTGTGGTGTTGCAGCCCATTGGTTTCAAGATACTCTATCAACTTTTCTTGTAACAGGGCTTCCAGTAGTTTCTTCACCACTGAGGTGAGACTGACCAGCCTATAGTTACTAGCCTCCTTTCTGCTGCTACTCTTATTTAGAGGGATCACAACTGATCTCTGCCAGTCCTCCAGACAGTGCCTCTTACCAGAGAGGTGTTGAGTAAGGCCATCATTAGGGCAGCTAGCACCTCCCTGAGTTAAAAACATTGAGACATAGAATTTGCCAGCAAATGATTGCTTGGCCCACACAGTCAGCCCATTTTGCCCTTCCCTATACTGTCACTGCAGACCCTATCTGATCTCTGTCTACTTCCCCATTTCCTACAAGGATTCCTTTGTGCCTATTCCATGAATGCTTGAAGCCCACCACTGTATTCTCCCCTACTACCTCTATTGGGAGACTGTTTCAAGTGTCCACCACTCTTTCAGTGAAGAAGTACTTCCTCATATCCCTCATAATTTCCCTCCTTCCAGCTTCATTGTATGCCCCCTTGTTCATGCGCACCTTCTCTTCTGAAAAATACCCCTCTCTGCACCTTATTCACCCTGTGAGGTACTTATAGGTCTCTATCACATCACCCCTCATCCTCCTGTCTTCCAGGGTGTAAATATTGAGATCCCTCAGTCTCTCCACATAGGGCTTATGATGTAGCCCATGTGCCATATTAGTTGCCCTCCTCTGGACTGCCTCTACATTGTCTGTCTTTCCTGATATGTGGTCTCCAGAATTGGACACAGTACTCCAGGTGAGGTCTCACCAATGATCAATACAGTGGTAACACCACCTCTCTCCTTCTGCTGGTGATTCTCCTCCCTGTGCACCCCAGTATCCCACTGGCCCAGTCTACTGCCTTGTCACCCTACCTTGCCACCTTGAGGTCATCAGCTATGATAACCCCAAGGTCCCTTTCCTGTTTGGTGAATGTCAATCTCTCTTCCCCCATTTTACATACTGCTCCTGGGTTTCTGTACCCTAGGTGCATGATTTTAGACTTTTTTGCATTGAAACCCAGGTACCATATCCTTCACTGCTCCTCAGGTTTTCTCAGGTCTCTACTCATTCTCTCCTCCCCCTCTGGAGTATCTACTCTATTGCAGATGTTGGTGTCATCTGCAGAGGCATACCTTCCCTTCCAGCTGTTCTGCAATGTCACTTATAAAGACTCTAAAGAGAACTGGTCCCAGTACTGAGCCCTGAGGTACCCTGCTGGTCACTCTCACAACATTAGAGTGAGTGCCATTTAACACCATCCTCTGTCACTTATCCATCAACTATTTCCATACCCAGTTCACCACCATGGGTCCAACCCCCAAGCTGGCAAGTTTCCTCATAAGTCTCCAATGTCTACACTGTTGAAAGTTTTGCTGAAGACTGAGTAGGCCATTTCCACTGCCCCACCCTGATCTGTTTCCTTGGTCACTCAGTCAAATACATCAATCAGATTCATCTAAGAAGACCTCTCCCCCATGAATCCCTGCTACCTCAGATTTTTGTAACTCGCTGGATTCAAGATAGTTCACTGGCCTTTCTTTTAAATGTGTCTCCATTGACTTCTCCACCACTGATGTTAGACCAACCGAGCTGTAGCTGCCAACTTCCTCTCTGCTGCCACTTTTATGAAGCAGGACTACAACTGCCCATCCTCTAGTGCTCTGGAACCACTCCTGTTTCTGGTGATTTGTTGAATAGGGCTGTCGGAGGTGCAGTCAGTATCTCCCTGCACTCCGTCAGCACCCTTGGGTGTACCCCATCCTGCAGGGTGGGACAAATCAGTTTGAAGCTGGTGGTCAGTTAGGGCACTAGCTTATAAAATCTGGTAGCCAAATCAATATTTGTAGTGGCTATCCTTTTTAAGGGATCAAAATTCGATTGTGGACAAAAAGCCAGTTGGCCAGTTACTTTCAAAATTTTGTAACCAAACCAGTTTTTCTAGTGGCCATTGGCTACTTGGCTACCCAATTTGTCCCACCCTGCCATCCAGCCCCACAGTCTTAGCCATTTTCATATTCTCAAGTCCTCTCAGGACTCTTTCCTCTGTGAATGGACTTTTGCCTACTAACCTCCCTTCCCCTAGTGTTCCTGCTGTTTCTGTGTGGTCCGTCTTCCTCTCCCTCCACTGTAAAGACTGAGAAGTGTCTGTTCAAGATATCTGCTTTTTTTTATCCCTCTCTGCACAGTCTCCCCCCTGTCCTTCTTAACCTGAGAATCCCTCCTCTTCTTTCTTTGGCTATCTTCACTTATGTATCTACAAAAAGGTTGTGTCCCCTTTTGTTACCTCTTTGGCTATACTTTCCTGTATTTGCACCTTTGCACCCCTCACTACCATCCCTACTTCCCTCTGCATTCCCTGGTACACCTCCCTATCCTCTTCCCTCTGCATCCCCTTGTACCTCCTACATGCCATTCTTTTAGACTTTACCTTCACAGCCACTTTCCTCGAGAACCATAGTGGCCTCTTTTCTCTCCTGTTTTTGCTCACTTCTTTTGCACAGAGGTTTGTTGCCTTTGCTGTGCCATCACTTAATTTGGCCCACTGTTCCTCCACCCCACCCAGGCAACCCCCTGTTAGGTAATCTGTGAGGCATTCACCCATTTTTTTAAAAATCTGCCCTCCTGAAGTTTAGGACTCTTGTCCTTGTGTGTTTTTTCTCTGCCACCATCTTTATGTTAAACCACACTCACTGTATGGTGATTGCTGGTCCCTAGGTGGCATCCTATCTTTTCATCTGCATTACTGTTCCTGTCTGTGGTCCAGTATTGCCTCATCTCGACTGGGCTCTCTGACTAGTTGCCTGAGAAATATCCCCAGTAGAGAGTCTAGGATGGCCCTGTTTCTAGCAGAGACTGTAGATGAGAGGCTCCAGTCTACATCTGACAGACTGAAGTCCACCACTAGCAGTACCTCCCCCTTATCTGCCATAATGCTGATGGCTTACCTTCCCCAGTGCCTTATCCAGTTCTTACCCTTGTGTTGTAGGTCTTTATATACCCTCAATGTAAATAGTGGCTCCTGTCTCGAGGGTGACCCACAGCACCCCCATGTCATCCTTTACCCCTAGGTTCCCTTGCATTTATATCACTCTGATACCCTCCCTCACATACTGCACATCCCTCCACCCTTCCTTCCTTCCTTCCCTGTCCTCTCTGAACTAAGTGTAGCCTTGTATGACCATGTCCCAGTCCTGACACTCTGTGCACAATGAATCAGTAATGACCACAAGATCCAGGTCTGCCTCTGCCATGATGGCCTCCAGGTCTGGAATTTTATTTCCAAGACTCCTTGCGTTGGCACACGTGGTTCTCCACTCTTTGCTCCAAGTCTTCCAGCAACCACCCCTCCTTTCTGCCTTTGTTGCCACTTGAAACTTCCCTTTCTCTTCCTTCCCCCTCACTATCCTAATCATGCCTTTCTGTTCTTGTCCCCCTTGTCTGCTGAAGTGAGCCAGAAGTTGGTAAAAAAAAAAAATTAGTAGGAAATAGAAGAGGTGGGAATATTTGGAATGAATGAGAATCATGTAACTCTGTGATGCCAAGTGAAGTGTGCAAAAGGCTATGACTAACAGGCTATTCCAATACACCCACCCAAGTGGTAAGGCAGTTCTTTTCCTATTTGGCTATGTGATGTAATTCTTCACCAAAATGGAGAGGCAAGAGGCACGAGTGGAGAAAAGGAACTAATTTTTTGGCAACTGAATATCAGGTGGGATCGCAAGAGAGAGAGAGAGAATCATACATATACACAAGCTACTACTTTACTATAGGCAAGAGGAATGATCAGCTGTAACAGCTACACTGTAAGAGTGTCATTTCTATTTTCCCACCTCCCTATAAGAGGGAGAACTCTACAGCATAGAAATACCAGAATAGATCAATCGACTGTAACAGCTACGCTGTAAGAGCGTCTTATTTATCTTCAGATATCTACTTCTAAACCCTGAGGTGCACCTCTCCCTAAAACTTAGGTTTCAAAGCTACAACCACTTCTATACTACAAGAAGAGTCTATGCAATAGAAGATCTTCAGCTGGTGCATGTGACTTTCTCTGTCGGCGAAAGAAAATGTGAAACACTGCACTGGTGGGAAGAATTAAGGATGCAGAGAGGGTTTAACAGACCATGGGTCCTCGGCTAAACCCCACCTCTCTAGGGTTGCTGGAAAGGAATACAAGTTCCGGCTGCAGTCTGCTTCTAGACTGCCCAGAAAGAACAGGCGATGCAAGCCACTTGGCCACAATCTGCTTCTGGATTGCCAAGTGAAAAGGATCAAGAAGAAGAAGAAGAACCAACCAACAGTCTGCTTCTGGATTGAAGATATACTCTAAGCCGAAGAAAACACTGGATCGGGAGAATCAGAACCTCTGGACCACTTTTGGACTCCAGGCAGGCACTCCCTCTGGAATGAAGACACACACTGGTGGATGCTTCCAATGGATCAGGACCTCTGGACCACTCTTGGACTACAGGCAACCACTCCCTCTGGGCATCAAAGTGCGTTGGTCTTCTGAGTTCCAAGGCCAGACGAGCCAAGGCACTCGCCAAAACAATAAAACGTACATCGAACTGCAACCAACTAGGAGTCCATGGCCGGACGAGCCGGGGCACTCTAAAACAATAAACCGAACATCACTCAGAGAACTGACACTGACGAGTTGAACGGTACTCTGCTGTGGACTTGAAAACAAGAAAACGGATGGCAGACTTCTGCACTGGGCCAAGCCGTACTGGGAAACCGTAAGAGGAAAATAACAAACGTGACGTTGCAACTGTGAGGTGACTGCAGTATGGCTCTTCTTGGATCGACTGTTGTCGGCTTCAGGATGCACTTTTGGATGATCCTTAGATGATAGGTGAAGACTGACGTGATCACACAGGGGTGAAGTGACTCCAAAGACTGTCAGAAGATTGATTCTGATGGCTATACAGCACCAGGGTGCTGCCACAAAGCAATGCAATACAATCCTGGCAATCAATAATGTTCGTAGGATGACTGATAAAGCAAGATAATGCAGAAGAGTCTTGGTTCCTACTATAGTGGTCAATAACTATATAGTCTTAGTGTCTGGACCACAGTAGATATACAGGCAAATTATCATACAGACTTTAACCCTAGCTCTGGTGGACTTAACCTTAATGGGGTCACTTCTAGCTAAATCGGGTTCTCTTGTTACTGTGAACACACACTATAGTGGGGAATAGGCTTTTGGGAAGGTTCTACCAAAGACAGGTGACCGGGCCCCTTTTTAACCCAGAAAGATTCATGTGGCTAGCTAGGCTCAGATTATCTCTGGGGTCGCTCCTATCGCTGGGCCCCTGACACAGCTGCAGGCCTATATAGCTATCTACATGAACGAGGTCCTGTGATGCCCTTACTTAAATACTAGACCTGGTTGCCTTCATTTGGCTGGGCCTCGTGCACTTACTACTACTGGGTTGGCTTGCTGTACCTTGCTAGGCCTGGGTAGCCCCTTACTACTGCTGGGCTGGCTTGCCCTAACGCTCTAGGCTGGGGTATCCCTTTACTACTGCTGGGCTGGCTTGCCCTAACTCACTAGGCCAGGGTAACCCTTTACTACTGCTGGGCTGGCTTGCCCTAACTCACTAGGCCAGGGTAACCCTTTAGTACTGCTGGGCTGGCTTGCCCTAACTTGCTGAGCCAGGGTAGCCCTTTACTACTGCTGGGCTGGCTTGCCCTGATTCACTAGGCCTGGCTCCTCCTTACTGCTAGGGCCTGGTGCCCTCATTACCACTGGGCCTGATGCCCTCTCTAACTATGGGCCTGGTGCCCCTCTTTAACCTGGGCCTGGTGTCCTCTAGCTGCTGGGCCTGGTGCCCTTTTTACTAGGCCTGGTGCCCTTTTTACTGGGCCTGGGCCCTTCTTACATGTGGGCTTGGTGCCCTTCTTCAATCTGGGCCTAGTGCCCTCTTAAATCTGGACCTGGTGCCCTCTAGCTGCTGGGCCTGGTGCCCTTCTCTTAACTGTGGGCCTGGATTGCCCCTTTAATTTGTTGGAGGCGGGGACCCTTTAATTTTTATGTAGCTCTCTGAGAGCTGTCACTCATGTGGCAGGCTGCCTTTCCCTAATCCCGCCCCTTCATTAATATTGATAGGCCTTCTGGACTGGCCTTAATGTGCTGGCCCCTCCCTGTGGGTGTTACTACACCCGCCACTCCTGCATATTAATTTGGGTCCTTGGACCCGGTCCTCAGCGCCAGCCACTTCTCTTTACTGCGCAAAGCACAAATAAATAAAAAAAAAATAGTCTTTTGCTTTTTTAGGCGGACAGCACAATGCAGGTGCTGCTGCCAACTCACCACACCAGCAGGGGATGCATAAAGGCTGGATCGGGAGGTGGGAGGTGTGTAGCCAGTGGGAAGGCGTTTGCAGGCAGTGTGGTGGATGTCTGATGGGCCTGAGACGGCCAACAAGCAGGACAACGATGCGGCACTTGCAAACCGCCGACAGGGGACCAGAATTACTTTTAAATTAAGTGGGGGGGGGGCCAAAATAAATAAACAAACGAGGCTCACAGCCCAACGACCTCACCAGACACACTTTTCTTCTTGTGGTGCCCCGATGGCACCACCGACCACATCGCACTTCTTCTAGGGCAGTCTTCAGGTGCTGGAGGCAGAGCAGGAGCACAGGCAAGTTCCCGGGGATGGCTTCAACAACCAGCAAGCCTCATTCCTTTCTCCTAGACTTGCTGTGTCCTCCCTCCTCAACAGCTACCCAGGAATCACACCAGGGAAAAAAACTGTAAAACTTTAAAAAACAGAGCTTCTGGTTCCAGAATGGTTAGGGTGGAATGCTGTGCATGAGCTGTTCAGCACAGCGTTCCATCCAAGTGATTGTTACTGCAGGCTTGCGTAAATCTATTGTTTACTTTATGTACAGGGTGCATAGGGCACCTACAGTGTCTACTGGGGAAACTGGGGAATACTGGGGACCCTCTGACTTTGGCATATTACATCTGCTACAATGCTTCTGTTTCCTTTAACTTGTGCCCTTGGGGAGTTTCCTCCCCTCTGGCCCGTTCGTCTGTTCCTTTAGTACCCTTGTCCACGTTCAGAGCTCAGGTTCCTTCTGGACTGTTTCCTCTGAAAATTTACTTTTTGTCCCCCACTGGTTCCTGCTATTCTCCGGTGATCCATCCCCTTCCCTCCACTGTGAAGACTAAGTAGAAGTACCTCTTTAGGATATCTGCCTTTTCTTGGTCCTCTTCTGCATGGTCCCTCCACCACTGCTCTCCCTATCCTCACTATCCCTCCCCTTGCCTTTATCTTCCCACTTATGTACAAGAAGAAAGTCTTATCTCCTTTCACTACACCTTAGGCTATCCTTTCCACTGTCTGCACCTTTGCTCCACCTTTCCTGCTTCCCTTTGTTTTACTTGGAATACTTCCCTGTCTTCCTCCTTCTTTGTTTCCTTATATTGCCTAAATGACAATGTTGTTTCCTTTACCAGCTTAGCTACTTCTTCAGAGAACCATAATGGTCTCTTTTTTCCTTCTGCATTTACTCACTTCCTTTTATAGAGGCTGGTTGCCTTAATTATGCCCTCCTTTATTTTTACTCAGTGTATCCATACTCCTTCCTGGCACCCTCCCCTCCATAGGGCAGGTTCTGAGGCACTTTCCTATTTCTTTAAAATCCACCCTCCCAATGTCCAGGAAGCTCATCCTATTTTGGTTTGCCTCTGTTCCCATCTTAATGTTAAAGCACACTGTATGGTGATCACTGGCACCTCCCTTCCCCCTTTCTCCTGAACAGAGAGTAGCCTTGAATGCCATATCTCTGTTGTGGCTAACAGAGCCCCATGACTCCATTATTGTCACCAAATTTAGGCTAGCCTCAGCTAACTTGGATTCCTGGTCTAGAATGTTATATTCTGGACTCCATGCATTGGCTTGCATGGCTGTCCATACCTGGTGCAGGGTGTACTTTCCTCTCCCCGGCCATATGCAGATAACACCTTGGCAAAGCCACTGTGTGTGCCACCTGCTTGAGGCCCCTCCCTACCTCTCTGAATTTTCCAAGCACTACCTCTACTCTTTTTCTTGCCAGGTCATTTGTCTCCAGGTGGTCAATGACATCTAGCATCCTTCCATCTCTTGCTCCCCCAACGATCCTCTAGCTCCACCCTCTATCCTCCAAGCTGAAGCATCTCTCAGGCACTTCACCTCTCACTCCCTTCCTTGCCCCGCTCCCAAGTTTGTCCCCCAAGTAATAGAGTCCCCCACCAGCAGCTGCTTCCTCCACAGCTGGGGGCCTCTTCCTCTCTCCTTGGGGCCTCCCCTTCTAAGGAACCCATCTTCTTCCCTTCCTACTGCAATGGGTGACACATTCTGTTCCCATCACCCCACTTTTCCAGAGCCCACCATAGTCCAGCCATTCTGCTTTTGTGAAGGAATCCTCTGGGGGAATGGTAGCAGACTTTATGGCCTGTAGGTGTGGCAGAAGGTCTCTGCACCCTTGCCAGATTGCCCAGAATCCAGGAACCTTTGCTCTCAAGCCAGGGAGGTGAGTACAAATGGGGTAGCACCTCAAGCTCCAGAAAGTATCCTGAAAGACTGCAGCTTCACACCCATTGCTTCGCATCACTCTCATGCTTGTTCCTTCTTTTACCTTAGTACCTGTCAAAACTTTTCTGTACCTTACTGCCTCCTATCTATGCCTGTTGAATTCCTACCTCTTCTTGTCCTTGTTTGAAATATATTTGGTATCCTACCCTAGACAAGGTATCCCTTGTTTTTTCTTTTGTTACCCACAGCCAGTGGGGCCAGCCACAGTGAATTGCAGTAACTTGCAGTAAATAACATGTCACAAAATATTGCATGACAAAGGGGCTTAACTGCCATTGAATTATATTGTTTCCTGCAGTGTACTGTAGGATTTTGTGATATACTGCGGCACTGCTGTGTTGCATTTTGGTTGGTGCTGTCTGCACTGGCGCAAGTGGCTGTCCATACCTTACTCCTCCCTGACTGCTTTTGTGCTTCCCCCTTCCTACCTGTGCTGTTGCCTGATGCTTCCCCTGACCCACTTTATCCCCTTGTTACCTTCCACATTACCAGTCTCTTTTACTCCTTCCCTCTTGCATCTCTGATATATATTTTCCTTGTCCTCTTCCTTGTTTCAATCCGCTGTCTTCTTGTGTCCCTGCCCCAGGGGAGTTTACTCCACTCTGACCCTCCCTTCCTGCTGCTTCATCACCTGGGGGGCACTTGTTGCCTCCCTCAGTTCTACAACCTCTAGCTCTGGCTAGTTTAAATTCTTATTCAAATAGCATTTAAACTTCCCACTGAGGACTGTGGTCCCATTCCGGGAAGGATGCAAGTCATCTCCCCTATAGAGGCCCATATTTCCCCGGTTCACCCCAGTCCTCAATGCAGCTGAAGCCCTCCTCCATGCACCATACCTTCCACTAATTAAGAGTCCTGGTGCAAGGTGTCCTTTCCTCTCCCTAGCCATATACAGATAACACCTTGGCAAAGCCACTGTGTGTGCCACATGCTTGAGGCCCCTCCCCACTTCTCTGAATTTTCCAAGCACTACCTCTACTCTTTTTCTTGCCAGGTCATTTGTCTCCAGGTGGACAATGACATCTAGCATCCTCCCATCTCTTGCTCCCCTAGCAATCCTCTGGATCCACTCTCCATCCTCCAAGCTGAAGCACCTCTCAGGCACTTCACCTCTCACTTCCTTCCTTGCCCTGCTCCCATATTTGTCCCCCAATTAATAGAGTCCCCCACCAGCAACTGCTTCCTCCTCAGCTTGGGGTCTCTTCCTCTCTCCTTGGGGCCTCCCCTTCTGAGGAACCCATCTTCTTCCCTTCCCATTGCAAATGGGTGCCACCTTCTATTCCCGCCACCCCACTCTCCCAGAGCCCACCATAGTCCAGCCATTCTGCTTCTGTGAAGGCATCCTCTTGGAGAATGGTAGCAGACTTTGTGGACTGTAGGTGTGGCAGAAGGTCTCTGCACCCTTGCCAGATTGCCCAGAATCCAGGAACCTTTGCTGTCAAGCCAGGGAGGTGAGTACAAATGGGACAGCACCTCAAGCTCCAGAAAGCATCCTGAAAGACTGTAGCTCCATACCCATTGCTTTGCATCACTCTCATGCTTGTTCCTTCTTTTACCTTAGTACCTGTCGAAACTTTTCTGTACTTTACTGCCTCCTTTCTATGCCTGTTGAATTCCTACCTTTTCTTGTGCTTGTTTGAAATATATTTGGTATCCTACCCTAAATAGGGTATCCCATGTTTTCCCTTTTGTTACCCACAGACAGTGGAGCCAGCCACAGTGAATTGCAGTAACTTGCAGTAAATGACATGTCACAAAATATTGCATGACAAAAGGGCTTAACTGCCATTGAATTATACTGTTTCCTGCAGTATACTGCAGCATTTTGTGATATACTGTGGCACTGCTGTGTTGGGTTTTAGCTGGTGCTGTCATACCTGTGCCTAACTTGCTCTGGCTATCTATTACTTCTTACCCTTTGCCTGAATCTTATTTGTTACCCTACCCTAGATAGGGTTTCTCCTAATTTCCCTTTTCAACCCTACTACCTGTCACTAGCTTAACCTGGTTTCCACTACTCGTTATCCACTAGATTTTAACACACTGCCTGTATCATCCCACTCTGAAGCTACAGTGAAGCCCTCCAGTATGTAACGCAGTGTGACAGGTTTACTGCATGACAAAAGGGATTAACTCCCATTGAAACTGCATTGTTTGCTGCAGTAACTCTACTGCAGAATTCTGTGATACTGCACTTCATCCTGGCGGGTTTCACTGTAACTTTCAGTATATCAGAACACTGTAGTGTGCAGCATCTTACCTTGGCTTGGTAGAGTCTGCCTGCAGATGCCTAAGGCAGATTACCCACTACTGCACTGTTCCAGTCTGGGACACTAGCATGTACTGGTTTCACCCCTAATATAATAAAATCTGGTCAGATCAACCACAGCTGCATAATGAAGTGAGTTAAGTTGTGTGGAATTGTTAAGGAGGTATGGAGAAACAACACAATGATTTGTAAGTAGTAAGATTTGTTTTAGTTTCTGTTCTAAGGAAGGCATACACGTTATTAGGAAAATACATGGAGGTGTACATTTTAATGGAAGGAATAGGACGCAGTGTAGGTTTACAAAAGAACCCCAGAGCAAATGCCACTGATGTATGTGTTATCCCGGATGATATTGGCTGGACAGCCAAATTTGAAAGAAAACACAATTGCACATACCCCAATAATGCAAAGCATTATGGGAAACATATGCAAATCCCCATGATGGCACAGAAGGTGGCAGTACATGAAAAAGTAATGGCTGGCATATGTTCAGCCTTGGGATTATTTACACAGGTTTTTTTTTTTTTTTTTAGAGAAACAGGGTTTTTGTCCATGAAGTGATGTAAGTTATATTTAAGCAATGTGTTGATGTCAGGAAGTCAGGTGTAATGATGATGGACTGTTACCAGAGAATATGTGATAGTAACTTTCAGAGGAGGTCACTTTTGATAAGGGCAAGGTAGTTATGCTTGTCATAATGGGAATATTAGGAAAGTATGAGGTCTATGCAGAAGTGGAGTACACATGTGCACAGTTTCATAAGTATGTGCTCAGAGTGCAGGCAAATATGATATACAGGTTCATTTTAGAAACAGGTAAAAACAGTGATACATGCAATTGATAGAAAGACAGATGATTACATAGACATTCAGGCCCAGTCCACACTACACTCGAAAAAGCTATAATGGATTCAAGCCATTACAGTCTGTAAATGTTACAGTGTGTCCACTCTGCCAGTGAACGGTGTGGATAACGGTTTGAAAACATTACAGTCTGTCCACTCTGAGTGTGATAGTGTGTGTAGTCTCAACCCTGTAGTAGCATTGCACATCCCATGCTGCACTCAGTAATGACAGCTGTATTTTGAGATGCCTGCCTACATGTCCTATGGACTACTGTGTATATGGCACAGTCATATTGTGTAAATAACTATATTTCACTGTTATGAGACCCACTTACGTTGTGGAGGTGACAGAGAGAGGTTCGGGAGGGGGGGAGATCTGTATGTTAGAATTGGGGGCTATGACAGTGAGTGGGAGAGAGAGAGAGGGAGGGGGGAGACATGGCATCTGTTCTGCCAGTATTAGGGCACCTGGGCACAACAGACATTCATGTACTACTGCTGTATGGCTGAAGGAAAATCCTCTACTACTGCCTTCAGTGTTCCCCACTGCTCCACTGTACACAGTGCCACACATCTATTGTCCACCACAGCAGTGCTCCATGATGCATTCAGGAGCTCCACTAATGTATGTGTTCACTGCTAGCACTGCTCTGCAGGTAGTATTGCTGCTACATCACACATGGGCAGGCAGGGTACTCCCAGCACTGGGCACAGTGAGAAGAGTAGTCAAGAACAGTGCGTGGATACCATCAGGAGGTGGCCCTCGGGGAGGTAAGTGCAGACAGAGAGGTGGGTTAGGTGGGGACATGAGGGTACACCCGGGGGGGGGTGCATACAGCTGTCAGGTTACTGTGGTATAGCGGCATCCCAGTATTACAGCCTACACCTGTGCTCCACACTGCCATCTGCATATGTCCTGGTAGCCTCCAATCTCCCTGCATGCAGTGAAACAGTGCTGCAATGTGTGCAGGTATAGTGGGAAACTGGAGGCTACATGGTGGAGCATTTAGACACAATTGCAATTAAAAACTGATAAAGGTATAAAGCTGTAAATAAGAGTGAAATGCACACCACAAAGTGGTTCTTGGAAGGATACAGATTGGGGATGGCTCAATTAAAGGAGTAGTCCACCCAGATTTTGCAAAAACATATGTCATGCAAAGTGTTTTGATTTGTGTGTAAAGTCCTAGTGTGTCCTTCCCTCTGTCTGCTATTAGGAGTTTTTCCTAAATTAGGCTGCTAGGTTTAGAGTAGTTTTATGACCCCTGGGGATCTCCATCACAAATAGGTTTATTGCCTTTTGCCTCCTACAATGCACCCTGTCTCATGTGACCATGACATAGCCAGGCCCATAGATTTAGCATATGCAGTGCTTTTTAAAATCAGTTCACAACAGCAGAGCTTTGTAACTGTTCTTATTCAGTGAGCACAAATGGCAACAGTTACAATTTAGCAGATGTCTGAGAGCTACCTAATTGGGGTTTCTGTAAGAAAACAGCTACTAAATAACTCTAATTCACTATTTGTGTTTTTTTGGGTGTTTCATGTCTAGCTAGCAGTAATATGTGTTTTCATTTTAAAATTTAATTTCATCAAACTATGCATAACAATAAAAAGCACAGAAATTGCCCCGATCATCACTGCTATGATTAATAAAGACTATAGCAGTTTTCTTACAGAAAACTCACTTAGTTAGCTCTAAAGTATTTGCTAAACTGTACATGTAGGTACCAGCATTCTTTTTTTTTTTTTTTTAGGAGAGAGCCACTAAAGCTTGTTTACAGGTGTGACCTGGGAGCACAAGGAAGTTAAGTAATTTGCTCAGGGACACACAGTACACAAGTGGAGGCTGTGGGATTCAAACCCAGGACACCAGGTTTGCAGCTCAGAGCCTTAGACCACCACACTATACTGCCTCCTTTATTCTAATAGGTAGAACTTAGTGCTGATTTTGCTCTGTGACATGATTTTCAATTGTTTTTTTGGTTACAAATGTAAAGTATCTTTTTAATAAAGTATAAAAATATGTATATGCGAGTTATTTAGGTTGGCGAATATTTGTTTTATTATTTGAAAAAGTGGGATACACTAACTGTGTAGTGCAATGGACCATTGTAAAATGGGATCAAATGTGTAGCTAAAATAGTCACTGTCATCCATCCTATTGTTTTCGAGCTCTACCACACACAGGAGAAAGTGACTTTAAAATATTTTGCAGTTTCTAGGCTGCAGTTTCATACCATACACTTCATTTGTAAAAAAAAAAAAATCATGTCACAGACCAAAATCCATACTAAATGCTAGTTCTACCTAATAGAAAGCTGGCACCTACATTTATAGTTTAGCTGATACATGAAATCTAACTGAGTGGGTTTTCTGTAAGAAAACAGCTGGAGTCTTAACTAATTATAGCACTAATGATCTGGGCAATTTCTGTGCTTTTTTGGTTGTGTATAGTTTGATGAAATTAAAAGTGTTAAAATTAAAACATTCCTGCAGGCTAGACCTGACACACATAGAAAATAATAATAGTGAATTAGAGCTTAATTTAGGCCCCGTCCACACTACACTGCTCAGGCCCGGTAATGGATGTAAACTGTTACGGCCGGGGAGTGGTGCAGTGTGTCCACACTGCGGCGGTGTCCTTTATGGGACTGGTACCACCTGTCCACACTGCGGGAGCCAGGCAACCATTATGATGGTATCCGATCCCACAATGCAGCTCGCGGTACGCTAGGGGACCGGTACTACGTGTCCACACTACGGCCGGTAACGTTACCGAGGCATAACCGGTTTCATAACCGTTGTTGAAACCACCTCATATGTAGTTTCAACAACGGTTATGAAAATGCCTTCTGTAACGTTACAGGTATAAACACAAACTGTTGCGGTAATGGTTTGGGCCCCCTGTAATGTTACAGAGGCGTAGTGTGGACAGGGCCTAAGTAGCAGTTATCTTAAAAAAACCCAGTTAGCTAGCTCTCAGGTGTTTGCTAATAGGCTAATTTAGGAAAAACTCCTAATAGCAGACAGAGGGAAGGACACACTAGGACTTAACATACAAATCAAAACACTCTGCATAACATATGTTTTTGCAAATTCTGAGTGGACTGTGGACTACTCCTTTAAAACTGCAAGCTCAGCACAAAATATACATACACTGCAGCCTCTTGCTGTACTGACCTGCTTCAGCTGATGCAAAATACAGAGTAAGGTGGGGGCAGGGTTGGAGGACAGGTCTGAATAACACCATATACCCACCAGGAGGAACTTTCCATCTCTTGGAATGTATTTGTGAAAATGTGTGACCAGGAGAGGAATGTAAGCTGAGCCAATGCTGTTTAAACAAGTGCTGTATAGGGATGCAGTTTCAGGTTTTTCCTTCTGAAGCTTAAGCTCTGATGCCCCAGGCAGCTCTGATAGACAATTGTTCCAGTATGATAGATCCATCTCATGTCCCTCCCACATGAACCAAAAATAGGTGGAGTGGATCTTTAGGAGCTTCTTGGGTGGAGGTGGGGGTGGATCTTACTCCCCCCAAAAAACTAATGCTGCCTCTCACTAATCAGGTTCCAGTTCTTGTACCTCCCACTTAAGAAAGAAAATAGTGCGCTGCAACCATTGACTAACATGAAACTGTATTTATTTGAGGGTGGAAACCATTCCTTGGAGGAGGGAAAGGCGGAGGAGACTATTTACACCTTCAGTCAGTTCCACGGACAGAAAATATGACATCACTCCTTTTGTACATGCAAAACATCTGCAGACTCCACCTACTGCAGCTGTAAAAAGCAGGAGTGTATAGGACAGCCATGTCTTATGCCATTATTTTACATTATCTGCTCTGACAAGTTGAAATGAATCATCTCCCTGTTTCTTCTGGTTATTCAAATAGTTATAGTACCAGTGCTCCCTCCCCAAAACTGCATGAAAGCCTGCCATACATTTAAGTTAATTTAGTTGTCTGACTTTGTCTTCATTCCATCATTTTAACATTTTAAAGTGGATCTTGGTCTCATCATTCAACCAAATCATAATTAGCTTGACCACTGCTGACAACTGACACCCCCCCCCCCATCAGTTAGGTAACTGCACTTTAAATTTTAACATGCCAGTATGAGCTGTGGTCCCACTGCTTTCTCTCTTTCTTATGAGGAAACCACTTTCTGACTTCATATTGTATACAGTGAGCTCTGGCCCATAACAGGCTCACAGATGACCATTAGGGAAGCTCACTAATAAGGAAAAGGCAGTTTGTGTTTACACCTGTAACGTTACAGAAGGCATTTTCATAACCGTTGTTGAAACCACATATGAGGTGGTTTCAACAACGGTTTTAAATGCAATGATAAAGGTTTGCCGCTGAGTAGCCACTAGGCTGAGCGTGCTGCTGCTACATGTGTTTCTGCTGCGATTTTATTTTAAGGCATTTTTAAGTTATTTTATTTAGTTTTTATTCGGTTTACTTGTTTTTGCTTTTGGCGTTTTGTGTTACTCGTTTTTGCCTGATTCTGATTTCGAACGAGCGCAGAGTGAATACGGAATAAATTGGTTCTGTGCTTGGAAATGCTGAAGGTCGCTGTTCTATGGGAGCTACTAGTGCCAGAGATCTGTGTTCAATCAGAACTGTTTGAACTGCGTGAACTACTCCTGGTGCTTTGGATTTTTTATCTGGATGATTTGCCGCTTTCCCATTTGTTTTGCAGCCAGTGAAGAATGCGTCGAGTCCAATAACATTATTGGGGTGTCGGGATGTCACTGGAACACCCCTGAAATAAACGCTGGGGTTGTTTCACTGACCCTGAAAAAGAAAGGAGCCATTACTTGTGGAGCCCATGGAAAGGAGTGTAAAGAGCAGGCTGGGAGTGCGGAGAGCAGGGCGTGGAGTATTGGTGGAGTGAGTAGTGATTTGGACTGCTTGATTTGGAGGTAAACGTTGGTGGACTATGGAGAGGAGCTCCTTCCTGACCCCTGACTTCGACCTGGTGGTGTGCCATGGTGCTGCTGCCATTGGGCTGCCGTATCCGTGGCACTTCCGCTTCTGCCGCTCAGTAGCTGGAGGGCAGCTGTGGCAGGGAGCAGGTCTGGGAAGAGGTTCTTGGGGTCTGGTTGGATCTTTCCAGGATTCTTTGAGAATCAGCTGGAATCCTGACATCTTTTGCACCTAAAGCGCTGTTTTAGCCCTGCTATCGGCTGACGTAAGGAATCCGGTGGAGTGGTGAAGTTGGATCATGATTCCTTGGCGCCCTTACTAGTTTTCTCTGCTCTCTGACCTGGATCTCACAATGAGCTTTTGTTTTCAGCTGCAAACTATATGTACTTTTCCTGGGATTTAAGATCATTGTTTGGGGCTTGGTTGACTCTCAAGTGGAATGAGAGCCTATGAGGGAGTTTGAACAGTGCTACCTTTCTCTGGAGGTGAGAGCTCCAGGGTACATTCCATGACTAGTAAAGAGGCCTGTCATTTACAATCTGTTGATTTGTTTTTTTCACCCATGAGAGGGGTGAATTACCTTTTGGCCCACCTTGCACTTCAATTAACCTGTGACTCTCAGTTTTTTGCTCTGTATTTCTCATTGGGAACTGGCAGTTTTTGGGCTCTTTCTGTGCACTGGACTTGGATCTATGAAAGATTCTCTGTTATATTCTGCTGTTGAATTGTTATATAGGGTGTTGTATTTGTTTAATTTTTGTGGATGCTTGTTAGAGTACTTGAGTATTGTTTGTTTGGGTGTGGGTTAATTCTGTATTTTGGGGTTATTTATTTATTGGTATTTGCTTAGTGCGGTAAATATGTGTTGGGAAGGTATAAGAACAGTCGGGTATTATTCCTCCTCCAGGCTCAGGGACCTCTGTCCTTTTTTTTGTCCTCCCCTATCGCCAGAGGTGTACAGATGGTGTAGGGCTCTGGGGATTGCTAGAAAGAGGAGGAGGAGGAGGATGAGGGTTGGGCCTGGAGAGGGAATGAAAAGGAGTGGGCGGATAGGGATAGTGGCGACAAAGAGACACCATGGGGCAAAATGGGTCCAGGAAGGGGTCCGCCCTGTCTGGTTCCCATACCCAAGGGTTCTGCTTGTAGTCGGCAGGTAGCACGGTCTTCCTCGGATTCTCATCCTACTTGGGTGGTGTTATGCAACACCAGGTCTATTAAAAACAAAACCGCTATTATAGCGGATTTTGTTGGATCATCTGACATGGCGTGCATCACCGAGACCTGGCTGGATGAGAATGCTGGCCCAGTTTTGGCATCAGCAATTCCAGCCGGGTACTTGGTGATACACCACCCTAGGATGGATCGTAGGGGTGGGGGTGTTGCTATCTGTTTTAGACCGGAACTGGCCTAGTAGAGGTACCAGTGGGAACTACCAACTCCTTTGAATGTATCATGGGCGAGGGTGTGGGGTACAGGATGCTTCTTGTTTACCATCCACCAGGTGATGGGAATGTTTTCCTGTGGGAAGTCACAGACTTCATTGTTGACCTGACATTGGGATCCCCCAGATGGTTAATTCTGGGGGATTTCAATGCCTGGGTCAACGATGAACTCGCGCAGTTTGGTCAGGACTTCCGCCAGTTAATGATTTCACTGGGCTTCACACAGGTTATTTCCTCTTCAACCCATATTGGTGGTCATTCATTGGACTTGGTGTTCTTACTGGGGATGGAGATATCTGATTTGGTAGTGGAACCAGTTGGGTGGTCTGACCATCATACTATTGGGTTCAGTTTTGAGGCCACCCCTAGTAGGCCAGCCCCTATGGAGATGGTCCGGTACTGCCCTTTGAGGGGTGTCTCCCCAGATGGCCTGATGGCGGTACTGGACCTATCGGGTTTACCGGGTGATTGCATGGATCCAGGGGACTTGGTACTCGCCTATAATAAGGCTGTAGTAGGGGCCCTGGATTCCATTGCTCCTGTTCATGTTCGTCCCCTCACTCTGCACCCCAGGTCTCCTTGGTTTGATGAGACTCTGAGAGAGTTGAGGAGATCTGGATGAAGGTTAGAGAGGTGCTGGTGGAAATTGGGCCGGGATTGTGACAAACTTAGTTTGGTAGACCATTATGTGGTCTATCAATCAGCAATCTCTCATAAGAAAGCAGAATTCCTGTCCAGAGAGATGGCTGCTGCACAGAATCGACCAGCTCATCTTTTCTGGACTGTGGACAGATTGTGCAATCCAATCTGTCTTCAGCACAGAAGAGCCTTTTCTCAAGAATGGTGTGAGGAGTTTGCTCAATTCTTTTCAGATAAGGTTGCCATGGTTAGGACTGTCGTCCACTTGACCCTCTCTAATGGGAGCTGTGATGGTCAGCAGGAGATGTCGGACACCCAGTTTGCGTGGTCTGACTTCAGCCTTCCCACAATCAATGACATTGTGATGGTCATCCAGTCATTGTGTCTGACCAACTGTGGTTTGGACCCGTGCCCCACACGTCTCTTAGTGGGATGTGTGGATAAAATTGGTCCAGTCCTTGCTGATATAGTCTGGAGGTCTTTGGAGATGGGGATTTTTCCAAATCCTCTGAAGGAGATTGTGGCTCAGCCCCTTTTTAAAAAATCCTCCTTGGATCTGGATTGTCTGGCCATCTACAGGCCTGTCTCTAACCTGCCCTTTGTGGGTAAGGTTATTGAGAACGTGGTCACATCGCAGCTGGATGATCATTTGACTAGCCACAATGTCTATGATTCTCTCCAGTCTGGATTTAGGAAGAGACATAGTACCGAGACAGCTCTTGTCCATGTACTAAATGACCTCCTAATAGCGAGAGATTGAAATACCCGTCCCATCTTGGTCCTTCTTGATCTCTCTGCAACATTTGACACCATGGACCATGGTGTGCTATTGGAGCATTTGCGGTTTATCTGTGGGCTGTCCAGTGTAGTCCTCATTTGGTTTCGATCTTTCCTCGAGGGTATCACTCAGAGGGTGGTGTCTGGGATTTTTTCCTTGACATCATTCCCCCATCCTGTGGGGTGTCACATGGCTCCATTTTGGCTCCCATGTTGTTTGCAGTGTATATGCTGCCGTTGGGAGCGATTATTAGGCAGTACGGTTTGAGTTTTCACTGCTATGCAGATGATACTCAACTGTACATATCCTTTGTGCCCGGCCAAGATGCTGCCATTTCTGTCTTTAACAACTGTCTAGCCAAAATCCAGGACTGGATGAATGTGAGTTGACCGTGGTTGAATCCAGAGAAAACTGAGGTGTTGTTTGTGGACCCAGGTTGTCGGAAGGTGGGTTTGTTGGCGGGATCACCCTCGGGTTTATGGCTTGGGGGTGTTCAGCTAACTACCTCAGACCGGGTGCTGAACCTAGGCATTGTGTTTGATGACTGTTTGACACTTAAATCTCAGGTGTTGGTAGTTGTCAAAGCCTTTTTTTACCATCTGAGGAACATGACCTGGGTGAAGCACCTGGTTCCTCCTGATGATCTTCCTACTTTGGTCCACGCCTTTATTACCTCCTGCCTTGACTACTGCAACACCCTTTATCTTGGGCTACCGGGAGTTGATATTCGCCACCTGCAGCTAGTGCAGGATGTGGCAGACAGGCTATTGACTGCTTCTTCTAGGGCCAGTCATATATTGCAGCTTCGTAGGACTGCACCTGGCTGCCAGCACGCTTAGCGATCACCTTCAAGGTCAGTTTGCTGACCTATATGGCCCTACAATCAGGGACCTGGTTACTCAGAAGATCTCCTTTGTCCCTACTGTCCTCCCACTTTCCCGATCCACTGACGAGGGATTGCTGGAGATTCCCAGGGTTCGCTTAAAGACATCTGGGGCCAGATCTTTTAGTTTTATGGCCCCAACCCTGTGGAATTCTCTACCTCATCAGGTGTAAGATTGCCCTACTGTCCAAAGTTTTAAGGGGGTGTTAAAAACATTTCTTTTTAGCCATGCATATAATGATTTTTAATGTTGCCATTTTGGATACATTTTTAACATTGTTTAATTATTTAGTGATTATTATTATGTTATGTACAGGCTCCTTGGTTTTGGAAAGGCGCCTTTTACAAATAAAGTTTGATTTGATGATTTAGTAAGCTCAGCCCTGGCTAATACTACACAGAATTTTGTCTCATTTCTTATACACTTTTCCTAAATTTTTGCAAGGGTGCTCGTGGTGTGTGGCCAAAATAGTATTACTGGCTATTCCCCATCTTATGAAACCTATTATTGCGTTTGCTTTTTCAGCTTCCTTGTTGCAGTGTCCTGGATGTTAGGCTGTTTAATATGATCATCCCCAAATCCCCTTCCTCTTCAGAGCTTTCTAGAACTACTCCCCTTCCCAATCAGGTACTACGTTTTTATATGTTTCGATGCCGATGTGCATTACCTTGCATTTTTGGCATAAACATTCAGCTGCCATATCTTGGACCATTTTTCCTACCTATCCAGATCATCCTTTAGTGCCCCAATCCCATACTCACTGTCTACCCTTCTGCAGATTTTGGTGTCACCTGTGAAGATGCAGATCTTGCCCTGAACACCCATCCCTATGTTGCAGATGAATATGTTAAACTGACACTTTCAGCTTTTTTTTTTTTTGGCATCATATTATTGCTAAATGAAACCCCAGATTTTATGATTGTTTGCCTTCTCTAATATGTATTGATGCTGTTAGTTATTTTATCTGCTTCCTTTCTTAGTGGAACTGAAATGCGTGCTAATGGTATAATTATACTCAGCCTTGTCTTGTGTCAGATCCTCAATCAACCCTTACTGCGTACTTCCAGAATATTAGGAACATCCTCAAACAGTGTAACCACTCAGGATGCAATAGTATCCTCTCCGCACACTGCATCATGAGTGGCTAGACTGTGTTTAAAGGTGGTCCCAAGTCCAGGGTAAATGTAGTGGGAGTTGAGAAAGGACTGTAAATAAATATGCTTTTAAGTGGTAACGCCAGTATGGTGGGGAGTCTGGCTTTCATGTTTAATAAGGAAAAAAGAATCAAACAACTGGCTACATTAGCAATCTGTTTAGAATGTGACCAATCATAAAATGTATTTTCTAAACAATGAACTATTTGAAGCTAAAAGGGGGTAGACAGTGTGCTCCTTTAAAGAAGATGGGTCCCAGGACTGAGCCCTGCAGTGCTCCACCAGTTATCTCTTTAACTTCTGAGTATTACCCGTTCACCAGCACTCTCTGCATCCTCCCCATCAACCAGCTTTCCACCCAAATTGCTGTTCTTTCTTTCAGCTCTGTATCCCCTAGTTTCTTGACTGAACCAAAGACCGTACCAAATTTCAGATGCAGTATGTCAGTTGCCTGTCTTTTTTTCAGCTGCTCTTGTCAAATTCTCTGAGAACTCTATCAGATTCATCTGGCATGACCTTTCCATTGTGAACCTATGCTGTTTGTCATCGTGCAGCCCTATTGCTTCTAGAAAGTCCATCAGACACTCTCACTATGACCCCTAAACCCTTCCCTGACTGATCTGTAGTTACTTGGTTTGTCCTTCCTGCCATTTTTGTGCAAAGGTGCCACAATGGCAGTTCTTCAGTACATAGGGACCACCCCTGCATTTAGTGAGCAATTGTAAATTTCTGCCAGTGGTGCTGTTTACACCTCTGTGATTTCCTTAGCCCGCTGATCAGCCCCTCCTGCATCCTTTCTGCCACGATGGGGGTGGATACCATTAGTATAATCCCCTTTCCCCTTTGTATCCTTATCCCACAATTCATCAGAGGCCACCCTCCCTGTTTGGTGAATACTGAATCTTTTCATTCCCCACCACTGTCCAACCACCAGCTGTTGTTTGAATGGAACTTTGTTGTGCCTGCAGCAGCATCCTATGTAGTCCAGTGGCTGTAGGCCTAAAGTGGCACATGTCAGCCCTTGCTGCCTCCAGCTCCACCCTCTTGACCAGGAGGCCTCCTACAATTCAGGCAGTGACTGAACCTCCAGAGGTCCCTCAAGGTCACTACTGTCCCACACCTCCTGCACTCCTCTCACATACATACACAGTGTCTCCCTCCCCTTCCCCCACTTCTGTGTAGTGGCATAATTACAAGTTACTTAGCACATCCTAAACTGTTGCACCTCTTCGTGGATATAATCAGCTCCTCTGGTACTTTTGTGTGTTACCCCAGGTTGGATTTTGCCATTGACATCACAAAATGAGCTACCTTTACCAGACTTGTAACTGCACTTCACACTGCCCAAGTCTTATGCACAATGGCTACTTTCCACCACTTGGATATATTTTGCTCCTGCAGCGTACCCATTCCTCTTGCTGATACTGCCACACACTACTTGTCCTACCTGACTGCTGGGGTTTCTTTCTTCCTATAGACTCCTTATCTCCCTCTTCATATGGTCATATTTCCCTGTGGACCTGTGGTTATTCTTGCAGACACCCTGCTCATGTCACACTAAGATGCCACTCATCTGCTCTGTAGCACTCACACTGCAATGCTCATGCAATGGGCCCCTTGATTGTCTCTTCTGAACACCCCTCACAGATTTACTGCCTTGTCTGGTTTGTCACGGCTGTCATGTGACTTGTCCTACCTCCTGAACTGATGCCAACTTCCTGTAGCTGGTTCTTAAACTTTGACCTGTGGGAAGGACCTAAAAAACAACAACCAAAAAAAATTCTTCAGTAGTTGTCTTGCCCAGACTCACAAAGTAAAGATACTTCTGATCAGCACTGCTTGTGCTGCCTCTGCAGTCTAAATGCATGACAAAATCTGTTTGTTCTCTGCTATTTAGTCCCATTCAAAATTTCCTGTTTTTGTTTGATAAGTTATGATCATCTGCCACTGACTTCCTGTATCTGGCTCTCATCCTCCAACCTGTGGAGGGGCTTACAGTAAAGAACAACAAAATACACCTCAACAGTTAAATCTTGCCTATAATCTTTGCAACCCAAACATATGCTGAAATCCCTTTGTGCTCTGCTATATAGCCCCTCATTGACTTCCTGCCCTTGTCTAGCTGGTCATGGCCATCACACGACCTGTCCTCCATCTTACTAACTGTGCCAACCTCCTGTAGCCACAGTCTACAAGCTGACTTCAACAGAATCCAGTCATGGCTAGCCCACCATGACGTGGTACTTAATAAAAGGGAAGCAAATGCTTTGCTGTTCCCATGTCATGCTGGAAAATAATGAAGTCTCTGTAGTCATTCTCTATATGGAGATACAGCCAAGATGGTAACTATTTTTAAGTATCTAAAAGCATGGCTAGATATTGGCCTCATCTTTGATATATACTGTACACTGACAACATTTTTAAAACTACACCATAAGCTATTCATTGCTTTTTCTTTGAAACCAGGAAACTACTTATGCTATCATTACTTCTGCCAACTCTTGGATATGCTGATATTATTTATAGGTCAGCAAATTCTAGCTTGCTTTGAAAGTTGGTGGTATCCTATAACAGCCTCTTCCAGTTTGTCTTCATCTACAATATACTTGCACATCATTGACATGAATGAGAGCCTGGGATTTCTCCCCTTGGCTAGCAGAAGACAATGCCACTGGGCAGTCACTACGTTCAAATTATGCAGAGCCACTGCCCAGAGTATCTAAGCAACCTCCTAACCAAAATTGTTTGTATATATAGCCTTACATCTCACATTAAAGATATTTATCACATCCCCAAATGTAAGGGATCTGTTGGGGAAGAGACACCAAGTAGCTAGAACTTATTGTTACTTGAACACATCGAAGAATCACAGTCATTATCAACTGAAAGGTGCTCTGTTCAGCTACCCCCTCTCACCATGCACCTTTTTCCAATAAGTTGTGATATACCTTGCATTACTTAAATCAGCATTGCAACAAAATTTTTTTTTTGCTTTTTTGGTACCTCCTATACTGTGCACCATAAGTGATCTTTTTTATTTTCTTGATCTCGGTCCTTACCATGTGTACAATGGTACTTCTAAGCCATGTGTGGTGAACATCTCTTTTTGCTTAAAAAGACTAAATTAAAACATTTATAAAATACTAAAATGTTGGTAGAACTAGAAAATCTTACCACCAGATAAAACTGGAAGATGCCTGGAATCTTTTAGTGACAAAAATGTAGTGTCAGTTTTGTTGCACTGCTGTTTAACTTTGATTTTACTTACTATAGTGTGCAGTAGTGATGTATTTAAGCAATAATGTATGATAGGGTGTGTGTTGTGCTGGGATAATGTCACACCTCAGGTGGTTGGGCATGAGGCTGCAGGTCAGGTGCATTGAACACCTGAGACGTGTGTTGTCCCAGTACGAAGCAGACCCTGGGTACAATTAATACTATTATACAATGGCTTGTTTGTAAGGAAAGGAAAAATAAAAAAATGCATAAAAAGAATCTTTTAATTTTTTTTTTTTTTAACTGGGGTAGGTATACGTGTAAAAAAATATGTCTCACTGTGCGGGCAGTAGGTAGTGCTGGTGGATAGTGCTATAGTGTTGTGTGGCTGTCCCCACCCTCGCTGGTAGCAAGTGCCTGCTTTTCACCCCCCCCCCCCAAACACATACACATAATGAAAGGAAGTAGTATTTCTGGGAGAATATTTATAAATATATATGTAATTTGTTCCCTTTATGATTTTCAAAGCTCATTATGAAGAGCCCTAGTTACTGTGATTGGGAGAGATGCAGAGCATATAAAATGTCATGTACATGCACTGTGGTTCTGTTGTGAGCTATGGGTTAGGAGGGAATGAGAGTGAACTGGTTAATGGAGGGGGGCCTGTTAGGAGGTGAAAATATGTATTTATGAAGTCTTGCAGTATATGTGTAATAAGAAAGCAGACTGTTTTACTATGAAAAGAAACTGCCATTGCTTGTGGCTTTTCTGAGAAACAGGTGGCTGAGCGCATGCCCTCAGAATTGTGAAGTTAAAGCTGAAACTGCTCGCAGCAATGGTTTGAAATAATTGTGTGGTTTCTGTTATTGGGGTTCTGCTGTTATTTAGGCAAGTGGTACTTGAAATGCCCATACAATTCATGGATACCCTGGGTACATCTGACAATGTGGGGGTTGGGGGTTGTGTGCAGTTTATTTGGGGGGTAGGAGTTGGGGAGGCTGCATGATTTATCATTGAAGTGAAGTGAATTATTGTGGCTAGTGCATGGGGATTTGTGTGAAATGGGTGCAGTGATATCATGTAAATTAGTCATGTGTGTGCTGGGACTAGATCTGTGATGTTCTGCAAGGATGATATATTGGGTCTAGCCCCAGACTGACCAGTTAGATTCCAGAATTATTTCTTGCCATTGTGCAATGGCATTGCAACTGGGGGACTGATGGAAGATCAGTTCTGGTTCTAGGGGGACTGATTTGCTGTTTGTGTGATGTGGCTGCTAATAAATCCTGTCAGGTTTAGGACCAGAATGACTGTGCATGATCCTCTAATAAGGCAGGGTCATGTGACTGGTTTTACTCAAATAAAGGTTCTTTGATTTTTAGGCCCATTTTCTAATTATATTTATGCAATACTTGTGGGACATTTTTTGGCACTTATCTGTGATATTTTTGCTTTCTGTCCATCTAGAGTGAGAATATCAAAATATTCTCACTCTAGATCCCCATAAGCAAAAGTATCCTCACTATAACTCCTCATTGGTTGAAGCTGGCAGCACGAGCATCTCAGTCAGAACACAGCTGCTCACTTGCATGCCAGCTCCTTGTGCTCTGCAGTTTCAAATCAGTCTAACCTTGCACCAGTTACCTTCACTTCCCCGCAATTCAGTCCTACAAACAAATGGGTATTAATAACAAAAATGCCCCAATCAAATAATTGTTTGCCCTATTCAGTTCTCTTGCCTGCCAAAACAGTCCATTCACAGTGTAATAGCCTTTCCTCCTTCCCCATCCTGATAGTCTTCCAACCCATCTCTGACCGACTCTGTTGCAGACTCCACACCAGCTACAGCAGCTCATTCACCTTGATCTACTGGAACCACCTCCATTTTCCCCACTTCAGCTTCAACATCCCCCACTTACATCGCATAATGAAGCATGAAGCACACCATAGAGTTAAGTGTGTCAAACCACTCCGTCATTCTGAACTGCTGCTTGGTCATCCAAAACTGAAAATGAAACAACAAGAATACAACAATGAAACAATACTGTGTTAAACTAAAACACACAGAGTGTTGCATAAATGAAATATGCCACAGCCCTAACAAAACTATCCATGCTATTTTCCCTTTGTGCGTTTTGACCATTGACATCACAGGTGGCTTCACTACTCATGATGTCATAAGGTCAACCTACTCTCAGGAAAAATATCAGGGATATTTCTGTTAGGGTCATGACATATCATTTACAGATATATAGACTCAATTTTGCTGTTCACTGTCTCTTGTTTTTAAATTAGGACGCATCTGGAAATGAGCTATTACCAGCCCAGTATGTTTTCCTGGTAAAACCTTTGAAACAAAATAAATGAAATGATGAGAACATTTATTCTTTATTACCCATTCCTTTTTGTTAATGTCCACTGCATTTACTATACCTGCAACTGTAACTTGTAATTGAATGGACTGCACTTGTAACCTTTCCTGTTGACTGCCTCCTAGGATCCCCCTGTAAACCAAATATTACAGATAAACTAGGCCATCACAGTGTAAGCATTTCAAATAAAATAAAACAAGATATCTTATCAGCCTGAAAGGAACTTCTAAAAGAAAGCAATTTTCACGATGTACATGCAGGTCTTGATTAAAAATAAAACCTGCTTGATTGAAGATTATAAATAGAATAATATGGAAAGGAAATCATCATTAAGAAGGCTGCAAGCAATTCGATCAAGGGATTCTGGTGACATCGTAAACCATGAGAACAAGGCTCAAGTGGTTTATAATGTCACCAGAATCCCCAAAATGAAATGACAAGCCAACTTACTGCTGGCTTCCTCTGTTATTCTGTGTAATAAATGGATCACTTCAAACATTCCACCTCTTAATAGCACTAATCTGATGTCAGAATGGTAGTATGACTTTCTGATATCAGAGCAATGGTATTATGAGTGTATAATGTCACTGATTCCCTGAAAAAGAGGACACTGATACATTACATGAAACTAATGTGTGCAGTTTCTGTTCTTTGAATGCTTGCTTTAGAAAGACAGTATATAGTAACAGTTATTTAAGGTCATAAGAGACAGTGGGTGCATCATGTCCTCCCCCCCTTCACTTCATGAACAAGAATGCATAAATATTCTGTGCAAATGTACTAATCTGTAGGGATTTCCTGAAACCAACAGCATTGCTCAGTCTTGATCATTTGCCAGAAAAGCGACAATTCAGGAGTTGCAGTACCATGAACACAAGGCGACATGAACCAACCAAACCTACCTAACCAACTAACCTACTTACATACGATGTAACCTATGGCAAGCCGTTAGGGACATAATTCATATTCTCTGGCTGTATAGTACAACACATACACTACATAGCGAAATACATGTGTCACATAGTGAAATATATACATCATATAGTGAAATGCATACACAATGTAGTGAACCACATACACTATCTACAGAAATATATACATCATATAGTGAAGTACATATACTGTATACTGAAATGCATAAATCATATAGTGAAACACATACATTATATAGTGAAATACATACACTATCTACTGTGAAATCCACAAACTGAGTACTGAAAATCCTCATACACTATATACTGAAACAAATGTACCATGTACTGAAATATATACACTACCTTTTGAGATACATACACTGCAGACTGAAACATCCACATAAATTATCTACTGAAACAAATACTCTATACATTGTAACACATACACTATATATAGTGAAAAAAATCTGCATACACTATATACTGAAACAAATACACTATATAATGAAATACATTCACTATCTATTGAAATGCATACACTACACACTGAAAAAAGCACATACACTATATACTGAAACAATACACTACATATTAAAACATTTACACTTATCTGCATGCACTATATAATGAAACAAATACACTATATATTTAAAACACCCTCTCTATTGAAAAATGTTGCATCCTCTATATACTGAAAGAAATATATTACATATTGAAATACATACACAGTATATTTAAAAAAAACACATACACTATATTTATTTATTTATTTATTTCTAAGAATCAGTTTACAACCTTTGAGCCAGAGGCTCGTTTCCAAAGGTACTTCGTCACATAAAGACATACATTGTGTTTTTGGTTACATAGCATAGATTTGCAAAACAATAGGTGTTCAACAGAGGCGCCACGTCACACTGTGGTCAGACAAATACAATTAGGTTACAGGGTACATGTAATTGATAACAGGTGTTACACAAGTTGATATCAAGTGAGCAATCTAGTTGGTAAACACAAACAGCTGGCACTGGCCAGGTTAAACATAGGCATGGTGTACAGGGAAGTGGTGGTGGATGGCTAGGTGGAGAGCTGCCCAGGCGTTGTGAGAAAAGCAGAGGTGGAGGCTATGTTCAGAGACAGGAGCAGTTACGAGAAGCTGATGATGTGGTTCAAAGGGTGGTTTTGAACTTGGAGATGGTGGTGGCATTGGTGATGGGGCAGGGAGAGTTAAACCAGGTTGGGGCTCTATAGCAGAAGGACCTCTGGCAATGGCTGGTCCTTGATCTGGGGACCTTTAGAGTGGTCTTGTAGGAAGACCGTGTTGCAATAGTGGGAGGGCTCTGGTGGATGGATGCCGTTACCCCAGGGGGGAGAGCCCGAGTAGGGTTTTTTTTGTGAGGAGACAGGTTTGGTATTGGAGCCGTTCATCCAGGGTAAGCAGGTTAGCCTCGACATACAGCTGACAGGTGTGTGTGAGCCTGGGGCACCAGTAATCAATCTGCAGGCTTTATTCAGGGTTAAGTGAATTTTGTTGGAGTGCAGTGGTGTCGGCAGCACCATATACTGGTAGACCATAGTCCACAAGGACAGAACGGATGATGGGGCGAGCGGAGAGCATTTGGGGGAAGGCAGGTTCTATGGTGGAAGAGGATGCCAAGCCGTGTGTTATGTGGCGGATGTTAGGGCATATGTGGTTATGAAATGTGAGGGCTGAGTCAAGGTAACCCAAGGTATTTGTAGGAGCAGACTTGTTCCAGTGGCTGATTGGTACTGGAAGGATATAGAGTGGGTGGTTGCTAGCTTTGTTTTGGGGGTGGGAAAAGAGCATAGCTTTGGTTTTATTAAGATTGATGACGAGTCTGCGCTCCTTAAACCAAGCCTTGGCACTGTTGAAAGACTGCTGTAGGGAGTCCTGTAGGGAGATGGGATTGCAGTGGGTGGCAAAAAGGACAGCGTCGTCTGCATACAGTAGAATTTTGCCAGGGCATGCACTGGGCAGGGTGTTCAGATAGAGCGAGAAGAGAAGGGGGCCCAGGATGGAGCCTTGGGGATCCCAGAGAGAATGGGACGGTATCGAGAGTGTGCTATTAATTTTACACACTGAGATCGAGTGTCAAAATAGCTAGCGCACCATGCTAGGGGCCAGCTGGAGAGACCAGTGTGGCAGAGTGCATTCAGCAGAAGTGGATGGGAGACGGTGTCGAAAGCCTTGAGAGGTCGATGAACACTGCACCAGCTAGGAGCTGGTATCCAAGGAGGAGTGTAGAAAGTTGGAGAATTAATAAGGGCAGTGCTGGTACTGTGACCAGCACGGAAGCCATGTTGCTCTGGGCATAAAATGTTATGCTTAGCCAGATAATCAGTGATTTGAATGGCCACCACTTTCTCCAGGGCATTGGGGAGGATGGAGATTGGCGGTGTTGTTGGTCATGACCTGTCCCCCTTTATGAATAGGTGTGATAATGGCTGTTTTCCAAGCTGTGGGAAATTGTCCCAGGCAGAGTGACTGGTTAATTAGGCTGGTGAGTGGGGCAAGGACTTCATCTAGCACCAGCCTGAGGATGCTGGGGTCCAGTGAGTCACTGCCGGGATTGTTGCCATTGAGAGCTTTGATTAGGATGGGTCTGGCTTCCCGGGTGGAAATCTTTCGCAGGTGGAAGCTGGGGTGCTGGAGGACAGGGGGAGGTTGGTTGGGGGGAGGGTCAAAGAAATTACTAGGGAGGACTGAGCTAAGGTCAGTGAAAGTGGTGTTGAACCAGTTAGCTATGGTGGCAGGCTCGGTGGAGGTAGTGCCATTTCTAGTGAGCTGGGATGGGGCAGGGGAGCAAGCTTTACCATTAAGTTGCTTAATATTATCCCAGAAAGTCTGGGCTGAGCCCCAGGAGGAGGTAAGGAGGCCTGGTAATGGCCTGCCTTGGCTCTCGATGGACCATGAGCACTTATTCCGGGCTGCATTGTAGGCTTGCCTATCAGACAGACGACCTGTTTCAGTGGCAAGGTGCCAGAGGTTATCCCGGTTTCTAAGTAATTGTAGGAGGGCTGGGCTAACCCAGGGTGCGTTCTGTTTTTTGGACCGGATTTTGGTGAAGGGTGCAAAGAGATCACAGGCCATGTTGAAGGTGTGAGTGAAGAAGGCGAGGGCAGTGTCAGTGTTGGTTGCATGCTGAATGGGGGACCAGTTTATCTGGGTGAGGAGTGCTTTAAGTTTTTTCAGCCCACCAGGGTGGGAGCGCTCATGGGAGGGTGGTCTGGGCTTTGGGTTTGGGATTGGGACTGCCCAATGAAATAGGATAGGGAGTGGTCACTTAGGGAGTCTGGGAGGACCTGGATGTTTTGGATTTATGGGGTCGGTTAGTTATAATAACATCCAGAAGGTGCTGGTGTACCACTCTTAGGGTTAAATCTCGTGGGCTGGGTGACGAGTTACGTCAGATGCGGGCGGCAAATGAGTCTCTGATTGCGGATGAGGAGGTGCTGAGCTAATTTACATTAAGGTCCCCACTAGGATTTGTTCTGCCTTATGGTGGAGGGTGGCTAGGTAGTCCAAAGATACTAGGGTCGGTGCTGCTCCTTGGGGAATGAGCTGTGGTGAGATAGAGAGGGCTCCTAGAGGGTCTGGGGTGAGTTTGAGGGTAGAGCCTGGGCCCCATTTATAAGGGCAGGGGTGGGGAGTGCGTGTCCAGGTATTGTGTCCCTGGTGTGATTGCAGCCTCCCTGCTTGTTTACCTCGGGTCCTCCGGCATAAGGTATAGCCTGGGAGGGAGACAAATGAGTCAGGGGTGGATTTGGATAGCCAGGTTTCAACCAGGGCTATGATGTCTGGTTGATGAGCCAAGGCCCAGCACTGTAGGGCGCCAAATTTCTTCAACAGGCTGCATATGTTCATGGGAGGCTACTTGAAGACCAGTGGGCTGGGTGGGTGGGTGGAGGGGGCAGGGCCTGGGTTGGGATGTATGTTCCTGTTGGGAGCAGAAGGAGGAGAAGTGCTCTGGTCAGAGGGAGGCAGATGGAGAGTTTCGCGGGAGGCGATAGAATGAGGAAGGGGTTTAGTTGCACAAGGGTGGGTAGGGCAGCACAGGCAGAGAAGGCCTGAGTGATCAGAGCGCAAGGGAGCTGGGGGAGGAAAGGTAATGTCTGGAAGGGGTGAGGTGGAAGAGCATATGGGATGTGTGGAGGAGGAGGGAGGGAGGGCAGTGGTAAAGGAGGAGGGGAGGACAGGAGGGTAGGTAGGAACACTGGAGTAATGAGGCTGAGGATTAATAGGGACACTAGGGTTGGTGGAAGGCAAAGGAAGGAGGAGGAGAAGAGATAGGCTGGTGAGCAGGGGATGCATATGCATAGTTGGAAAGGGTGGGGGAGCTGAAGTGAGGAAAGAATGGGGGTACTAGGATGATAGAGGGGAGATAGTAGCGAGAGGTCACCTCTGAGCCTAGTTGCTGCTATGGTGTAGTGGCAGTGCACGTGCCTGAGGTGCACAGAGTACCAGGTTCAAGTCTTGACCAGGGTAGCAGGAAAGAGCCTGACCAGTGGCTGTAGCAGCAGGGAGTTGGGTTCAAGGTCTGCAGAAGCACTTAGATAACACTTTAGTTGTGTCAGAGGGTTAGTGCGTTTTTAGAGTTTTTAAATCCTGCAGTAAAAATAGGCAGGTGTGCTAGCTGAGTGATGGAACTGTGGACTTTGGAAGCAAGGGTGCAGGGTTCAAATCCTGCAAGAGAGAAGAGGCAAACTTATATTTTGGCAGGTGGGGGGGGTAAGTGTGACTAAAAGGCTTAGAAAGTAGGAATAAAATATACTGAAACAAATACATTACATGGTGAAACATATACACTATGTATTGAAATACATACACCGTAGACTGAAAAATTCACATACACTATATACTGAAACAAATAAACTATATACTGAAATGGACTACATTCTGAAACTACCCATCCCCCTGCCCCTCCTCCTTGAATGGCCTGCAGCTGCACTTCTTGTCTGTTGCATTCAGTTAGCTGCTGGCTTGAGGAGAGGATGTTTACCCTTTGAGAACTGAATATGTGTGAACGTATATAGATTCTGGACATATATATACATCCACAGTCTTCTAAGGGTTAAAACTGCAGAGCATGAGGTAAACAAAATGGAGCTATCTCTTATTCTACTTCTTTATGGGGTTTTACATCTTGTTTTGCTTGCTCACCTTTAATCACATTTCAGAATATTGTGAAGTGACAAGAAACTTTTAGAACTAATTTAAAATGCTGTAGTTTATTCTTTTTAGTAAGTGCTGCCTTCATTTACTGTTAGACAACACATTTGTATAGGAAGCTAATACAGGATATTCCTACTATACCTGTATACATAGGGGGCTGCATGCATTTTCCCAAGTTAAATTTTTTATTAGATTTATGTGTAATTAATTACTGTGTTAGTCCAGCAACTTATCTGAGCTGAATGCTTGGTAAGCACTTCAGGAGTTGTGAAAATGTAAGCCAAAAACTTTGCTAGTTTGTACTCTGTTGACTATGTTTTGATTAGGTTTTTGTTTTTACTTTAATGTTTTGTTTAATAAACATTTCTTGGTTAAGAAACAAAAATATATATTTTTGCTGCAATCCCTCAGCATACAATTCTCATCAGGAGTTTAGCTGGCATATGCATATAATTTGCATTGTTTTACTAATAAATTTACTGTAATACCTCACTGGAGGCATGCAGTGTCTGTTTTGGGGTTTTGGCATCTCAAACTGTGTTTTATTTATTTATTTTTTTTAAATAGAGCTTTTTATCTCCTTAGTCACCCTGCGACCCCTTTGCCCACTGACATCTCCAGCCCAATCACCCACCATCCCCAGGACATACTTGTTCTGAGACCCCCCACACACACACACATCGCCCGTGTTGGGGCCAGGAGGGGGAGGGCCAGGGCCACTGACAAGAAGACACATATTCAGGCAGGAGCAGAGCCTGACTAGCAGTGCAGAATCTATGGCAGGTTGTTGGGTTATTCTGCCATTGAGGGGTTTCTACCTTTTTTTCATCCCCTAGGCAGCCAAGCATGCAATGGTGCAATTGCACATCAAGGCATATGCTTGCTTTGTGCCTGACTGAGCTCTCCCACTTATGCAACTCCACTGCCCTGCCAGCCCTCCTCAGCTAGGTGGATGTTGAAGAGTGGGTGCCAGACTTCCCTCGCTGAGAGGAGAGCAGTCCCCAAGATGCTCTCGTCATATCTCCCTCCAGCTAACCCCTGTGCATCCCAGGTCCACCCCCAAAACTGGGCCACTGGCACAGAAGGCAGTGCAATCACCACCAAGCTGCTAGGCCAGCCCACCAGACTGAGTTTTTATAAGTAAATAAAGGCAGCATATAGGTAAAAGAAAAAAAAAAAACGTATTTTAACTAGTTTGTTATAAACATTTTAAGTCACATCACAATGTTCTGAAATTGGATAAAGGTTTTGCAAGCAAATACGATAAAACAATACATAAAGAGATAGATAAGATAACCCTTTTATGTTTACCTTCTGCATCTTAAGAGGCATTGGCCAGGAGTTTTAGTCAATAAGGGCCCCATTTTCAGAAGGTTAGCGTGCAGAGCTAAGCATTATACTGTGGGAACAGCATGGTTGGATCGGTGTCGTATTCAGCATCACCTGATGCTACCCTGATCATGTGCATGTGCATATATACTACTACGACCATGCAAATGAGTAATCCTCTCCTGCATACAGAGCACAGTGCTATACAAAAGGTTTCCTTAGTGACCATAAGTACCTCCTACTACATTTTACACTCCTTCTAGGCTTCTATTTCCTAGATGCTTGATTTTGCACTTTTTGAAAGCTGCCATGTCCCATAGCACTCTTTCAGTTTTCTAACGTCCCTACTCATTCTCTCCATCTGCACCTATCAATGCTATTACAGATTGTGGTGTCATCTGCAAAAAGGCACAACTTCCCTTCCAGTTCTTCTGTTATGCCACTTATAAAGACACTGAAGAGGACGTGTCCCATTACTGAGCCCTCCGGCACCCTACTGGTCATTCTCTCCTCATTGGAGTGAGTGCCATTTACCACCACCTTCTGTGGCTGTGCACTATCTCAGGTGGAGCACTTAGGAGTGCACAACATTAATCTGAAAATGGGGGCCCACGTACCACTGTAACAGAATTAGCAATGCATTGAGGTAAGTGTGCTTGGTACTATTTTAAAAAGCATTCTTCTGTGCAGTGCTAACCTGTTAACGAGGCACTATTTTTTTTGCACAGGATTACTAATTGCAACCAGGTGCTCATACAACTGGGGGTTACTCTAATGCATATAAGGTGTACAGGTATATTAAATGCTTTCTTGAAGTGCTAACACACTGTGTGGTTAGTGCTAGTTAATGATTCTGGGAATCCTGTTTTAACTGCACACACGTAGCCTGCCAGCAACCCCACACACACACACATATACAAACACTGTCAGTTCTGGACACAATGAAAAAATAATAATTCTTTGGTAGTCTGGTGGTCCCTACACACCTAATTCAGGTAGAGCTAGAACATTTATTCCTCATTCTTGATGCTATTATACTACACATATTTCTTAGCCTGTGTGGTGCTGGGGGAAACAAATTTCAGTGTTAACGACTGGCTGGAAAATAACTAAGAATGCTAAATTTTGTGTTGGGCCATCAGAGGGAAGAGGCTGCTAAAGAGTAGAACTTCAATCAGTCAATCAATCAATCACTTTATTTAACCAGGCATAAACACCATTGAGCAAGCTCATTTTCAAGGTGGTCCTGGGCATTAATACAATACAGTACACTTCATAAGATTACAATTACGGTGGACAATGGTGCAAAAAAAAAAAAAAAAGGAAAAACATTGTGAAGGTGCCGGTCAATATGGGCCTGTACATACCGGTCAACGTAATTAACATGCAAAGGTACATAATGATAAGCTTTACTGAAATGAGAAGAGACAAGAATCCCATATAGTCTCCGCTGTGTAAGAGCTCAGACCTAAATGATAACAAATAAGGAGGTATTAAGGAATAGGGTAGAAATTGGGGTGAAAAGTAGGCAGCCAAAGGGGCCAGAATAGGTAAGGTAGAGAGAATAGGCAGTGCCATCTTGGATTAAAGGAACTAGGCATAAGTCCTAGGTTTCTGTTAAGGAATGGGGTGGATGAGATACTTAGGCATAGGATTTGAGAGTGGCACCCGGGGGCTTAGGGGTCATCGGCATCTGAAACAGTTGCATGATTCCTTCAGATAATCCGTTAATAGAGCTTTGAATGTGAAAATGCTTGGAAGTGAGGATAATTTTAATAAGTCTTGCATAGTGTTCCAGAGTGATGGAAGTGAGAAGTTGATTGCTGCTGAGCCAAGGGTAGTTTCCATTCTAGGAATCTGGAAGCAGATTAAGGAGAAGCGTCTCAGGCCATAGGAACCTTTAGCCCATTTGAAGATGTTCAAGATGTATGCAGGGAGGTTATCAGATAATGCCCTAAAAAACTAGAGGAGAGCATTCCTTTTTCTTCTAGTTGAGAGTGAGGTCCATCCCAAAACCTGGTTTAGACGACAGTGATGTGTACTACGGGGTAGATTTAAGATAAATCTTAAAGCCTGGTGGTAAAGGGTGTCCCGTTTGTTTAGCATCGTTGATGGGCAATGACTGTAAAGGAAGTCAGCATAGTCCAGTATAGGTAGGAATGTAGCTTGTACTAGTCTCATTCTGGCGTCTAATGAGAGTAGGTGTTTAATGTGATAGAATAAACCTACTTGCTGTCTTAGTTTTTTCGAGATTTTATTTAAGTGGCACAGAAAGTTGAGCTTGTTATCCAGCCAGAACCCTAGGTATTTAAAGGTATCAACTACTTCAAGTGGTTCATCTAAGAGTGTTCGGATCTGTGTGATATGTGGACATCCAGAAGTAGACTTTGGTGAGAGAATCATTGCTTTAGTCTTTTTGGCATTGAGGAGGAGCTTATGAGTGAGAAGGTTGTATTGGAGGGTGATGAAGTCTTTCTGTAAGTAGTCATGTGCCAGATCCAAGGATGAATTTGTGGTATAGAGTACAGTATCATTTGCGAATAAGTGCACATTTGCTGTGGCCAGCTGCAAGTCCAGATTATTGATGTATATTGCAAAGAGGATAGGGCCCAGGATGGAGCCTTGTGGGACTCCTCATAACAAGGATTTTTGTGGGGATAGATCTCCCATGGCTTTGACTTGTTGCAACCTATTGGTTAGGTAGTTGGTGAACCATTTAATGGCAGAACTATCAAGTCCGATGTTACTCAGTGCAGTCAGCATTATGGTATGATCCACAGTATCGAAGGCCTTAGTTAGATCAAGGAAGAGGGCAAATACATGCTTCTTAGAGTCCAAGGCCATTTGCCAGTCTGTAGTTACTTTGGCAAGAGCCGATACTGTACTGTGTTTGGCTCTGAAGCCGGACTGAGCCGGGTTTAGCAACTTTTGTGAATCCAAATGTTCTCTAAGTTGGATGCTGACAATTTTTTCAAGTAATTTAGAGAGGACGGATAGTATAGAAATAGGCCGGTAATTGTTCAGATCACTCAGATCCCCAGTCTTGAATAATGGTAGAATGTGGGCAGTTTTCCACAAGACAGGTAGCTCACCTTGAATCAGAGAGGTGTTGAATAAGTGTGTAATGGGGGCGGCCAGATAGGTATGGCCAAGTTTTAGGAAGTAAGGTTCAATATTATCTGCACCGACTCTTTTGTATCCAGAGAAAGGAGGAGGTCCTCCACTTGCTTGAAAGTAATTGTGAGGAAGCTGAAGGGGTGGGATGTGATTGGTTATGGTTGTGATTATCAGTGAAGCCAACAGTGTAGTCTCTTGCCGGGCTAAGTTTGCTGATAGGTGAGGTGTCAAAGGCAAGCCCTGCAGTGGCAAAGTGATCATTAAGCTTTTCTAGTATATCAGCTTTGTTCGTATAGGTGGTACCATCAGACACAATTTTGTTTGGAAGGGGTGTTGCAGTGGACTGACCTTCGTCATCTTTGAGGATGTTCCAAAATTTGGCAGAGTTGTTTTTATTGTCTTCTAGTTCTTTTTGGAAGTACCTAGCTGTTTCTGACCTAATTAGCTTGGTACAAGCATTCCTAGTGGTATGGAATGCTAACCAATCAGCATCCAGGTGGGATTCCTCGCTTTTTTCCGCCAGTAGTCCCTATCCCTAAGTGCTTTCTTCAGGATGGGAGAGAACCAGCCAGGAGTTTTATTTTTTGATTTGATCAGTCTTAGTGGGGCATGTTTGTCTATTAGCCCCAGTAAGAGGCTGTGAAAGATGTTAAATGCCTCGTTAAAGGTGGGGGCTAGGTAGAAATCCTGCCAAAGAATGTTGCTTAGATCTTTCAGGAAAGTGTACTGGCAGAACTTTTTCAGGCATCTTTTCAGTTTGAATTTGGAGGCCGTTTTTATTTGGGAAGGATGTCTGATGCAGGCAGTAGCGCAATGGTCGCTTATATTGTTGAAGAATACTCCAGTATATGAGATAGTGTGAGGTTTGTTTACTAGCATAAGATCCAGGAGGGTGCTGCGCTCAGGGTTTTTTCTGTTAGGTCTGGTTATAGCAGTCACCATTTGTAACAGACCATTGACATCGCATAGATCCTTCAATTTCTTAGAGCTGTCATCATTCCAATTTAGATTGAAATCCCCATTAGAATACACTCAGTATTAGCAGAGTCAAGAAGGTTTTGAAGGTGTGGCAGAAGTGCCCAGCCACCAGATGGTGGTCGGTAGCATGCTGCCATAAGGAGGGATTTCTCACTGAAAAGTGATAATTTTAGAGCAAGGCATTCAAATTCCTTAGCTTTTGAGGTACAGTCAAAGACTGTGACTGTGAATTTGCTTTTGGCATATATTGTAACCCCTTCCCCTCTAGTCAGTCTATCACAGCGGTAGATGATATATCCGGGTACGTTGATAGATTTGTCCAGGATCGAGGGTGTGAGCCAGGATTCAGTTATCATGAAGAAATCAGGAGACGCATGTAGATCCCAGGTCTGTATAGAGTCAATCTTCTTTAGCAAACTACAGACATTGATATGGAGAAAGCTAATCCCTTTATATTGAGGGAGGTCTACAGGGGTGTCCAGAGAAATAGGTGGACCTGGGTTTAATTCAACATTTCCTGAACAGAGTAGGAGAAGCAGTAGTAGTTTTTTTAAGGTGGTGTCTTAGCCTGCTAAATATTCTTTTATTACTCCTTCTAGCGTAATTGGTTTAAGCGGTGGCTGTGTTAAGAGCAGGATTGCTGTTGCTAGGGATAGAACATAGAGAACTGATAGAGCCGACACCATTCTTGGGAATTGCACATGTTCTATAGTTATGGCCTGGTGGGAGGAGGCATGACCATAGAGAGACGCCCTGATGTAGGATGCCATGGTCTAATGGGAGGCTATATCTTGGTAGATGATAGAGGAGGAAACTGGCCTTTGTCCGAGTTGAAAACCGAAATTTTGGGTAGAGTATAACAAAGTAATATAAGGCAACTATAGAGAAGGATAGGTGCAGATGGCATTCTTAACGTGGAGATATTTCCTTTTACCAGTAATAAACACATGATTTGCAACAGTTCCTCAAGAGGGCCAAGAAAACAAGTGGATCTTGTGGGAGGATGGGGTACCAATGAAAAATTTAGGCCTAGATAACTAATGAGACGTGGCTGGCAATAGCCAGTAGGAGATAGCTAGAAGGCCAGGGCGGGGTTTTATGTATTTAATCAGGACCAAGGAAGGGTGGAGGGCGGGCGAAAAATTGGCAGCTAGGGCTCCCTTCCTGGTGATAATCAGTCCCTGAGGGCAAGTCCGTACCTACATTTCTGTGAGGGGCTGGTGGCTTCAGACCTGGACTGCGGGTGGCAGTCTGGCAGGTCGGGTTCATCAGAGAACCACGGCTGTGGCTCTCAGACTACCTGGAAGGAGAAGGCAGAGGAAAATTAAATAAGAAAGTCAGAGGGGGTGGGGCTGCTCATGGAGCTAAAAGGAAATGCAGACTGGCTTAAACAGGGTTTTTTTTGCAGACCAAAATGTTAGGCAAGGTGCCTCCAAGTCTGAGTGGGCCATAACACGGCTATTTAAAACACAATACTAGCGTAAAAAGGTGAAGGGGGGTCAAAGGCCTGAGCTGAGATTGCTACTGGTCTTATGAGGAACACAATACAGGCATTTACGTTAAATCAGAAAACTTCAGCTATAAAATACAAACAAGACAGTTTTAGCAGAAAACATAATCTAGCACAATATAATCAAACATTAACAGTGCAGAGCTATATGGAGCCAATCAGAGTGCTCCTGGGGCTGACTGCAGCCAGTTGGCCACAGCAGTAAAAGACTCTGGATTTAAACCCAGAGACAACTGTCTTCATGTAAAGAAAGCAAAAAAAAAAATTGGCAGCTAGGGCTCCCTTCCTGGTGGTAATCAGTCCCTGAGGGCAAGTCCATACCTGCGTTTCTGTGAGGGGCTGGTGGCTTCAGACCTGGACTGCGGGTGGCAGTCTGGCAGATCAGGTTCATCAGAGAACCACGGCTGTGGCTCTCAGACTACCTTCATTTCTGTGAGGGGCTGGTGGCTTCAGACCTGGACTGCGGGTGGCAGTCTGGCAGGTTGGGTTCATCAGAGAACCACGGCTGTGGCTCTTCAGTGAAGACTCTTGGGGAAAAATACCAGGGACAGTCTGTGCACCATTTTCAGCAACCAGTGAGGTCTTGCAGGAACCTTGTACATGTTAATTTTGGTTGACAGTTGCTCCTGCCAATGGAAAGCTGCCAGAAAGCTCCCAAGGGGAAAGAACTTTGGTTTTAAAGTACAGTTTGGTGGGAGCCCCTCCACAGGGAAGGGATCTCCAGCTCCTAGGGAGAAGGTGGGGTTGTGGGGCTATGAGGGGGGCTTCCAGCCATCTGTCCCCCAGAGCTGGTTGTGCCTTTCTCCATCTAGAGAGAAAAGAGAGGATTTTGCGAGCAGCTATGCAGAGAGGAAGATCTGCAGTATTCTCTTGCTGCCAGATAAATTGCACCACAGCAGTGAAATTGTTCAGAGTAAAGGTTAAATGGATTGAGAAAAAGGATTAAGAAAATGGATTTGCGTCAAGAAGATGGGGAGAAAGCCTCTTCAGTTTTATCTGCGCCGCATCAGTGAGACACAGATGATTAAACATTTTTGAAGAGAGAAATAAGAAAAAGTGTAAAAGGTTCTGCAATGACAAGACGTCAACAGGAAAAGGGAAAGACAAGGTTAAAGGACTGTATAGTACTGTATGGTCTGCATGCCCATTGGTCCACGCAGTGGATCAATAGGCGTACAGACTGTACTGTATGCTGTCAGTTGGCAGGCGGCTGGGAGGCATGCGGGCAGGGTGCTGCCGCCTGCCACTGACTTGGGGGGGTGCTGGGTGTCAGAGACCTCAGTTGGCGGGTAGGGAGGGAGTACCACTGGGCCACCAGGATTTCTTTTGCCACATCCGCTTGTGATTGGGCGCTGGGGGGGGTTTCACTGGACCACCAGGGATGGTTTAAACATATGCCCACAATCGGGCTATGGAGTGCGGTCCACTGGACCACCAGGGATATTCTACACATATGTCCGCGATCAGGTGATGGAGAGTGGTCCACTGGACCACCAGGGATATTCTACACATATGCCTCTGATCGGGTGATGGGGGAGCAGTCCACTGGATCACCAGGAATAATTTAAACATATGCCCATGATTGGGCATACAGGAGCAGGGTTCGACAAGGGACTGCAGGGCATTGGTCCCCGACGGCTGCAGCCTGGCAGGGCGCCAGGCGCAAGTAGCAGGGGATCGGTGCACCACATGCAAATGGTGCCATAATGACATGCAAATAGTTCCATTTGGACCTTGCATGCATAATGACCTCATTTGCATGCTCAGTGCTGAATATCACAGTTGATGCACCTAGCGCAACCGCACTTGCGCTGGTGCATCCCCTTGCTCCCCTTCTGCAATTTGTGCTGGCACAGTGCCACTGCACCGTGCACAGTGCGTGCGCCTTCAGTGCCATATTCAATGGTACTGAGCCATGATGCAGCACAGTTGAATATCACCTTGTCCCTGCCCTGGCGCAGCCCAGTTGCACTACGCCCCTGCCTTGTGCAGTCTGAATATTCAGCCCTTATTCTTTACTGCCTGCTGCTTTTTGTTAATGTCCACTGCATTTACTATACCTGCACCTGCAACTGTAACTTGTAATTGAATGGACTGAACTTGTAACCTTTGCTGTTGACTGTCTCCTGGGATCCTCCTGTAAACTAAATGTTAATGATAAATAAGGCTATCACAGTGTTAACATTTCAAATAAAATAAAACAAGATAGTTTATCAGCCTAAAAGGGACTTCTACAAGAAGGCAATTTTCACGATGTACATGCAGGTCTTGATTAAAAATAAAACCTGCTTGATTGAAGATTATAAATAGAATAATATGGAAAGGAAATCATCATTAAGAAGGCTGCAAGCAATTCGATCAATGGATTCTGGTGACATCGTGAAACCATGAGACCAAGGCTCAAGTGGTTTATAATGTCACCAGAATCCCGAAATGAAATGACAAGCCAACTTACTGCTGGCTTCCTCTGTTATTCTGTGTAATAAATGGAACACTCCAAACATTCCACCTCTTAATAGCACTAATCTGATGTCAGAATGGTAGTATGACTTTCTGATGTCACAGCAATGGTATTATGAGTGTTTAATGTCACTGATTTCCCGGAAAAGAGGATACCAATATATTACTTGAAACTAATGTGTGCAGTTTCTGTTCTTTAAATGCCTGCTTCAGAAAGACAGTATATAGTAACAGTTATTGAAGGTCATAAGAGACAGTGGGTGCTGTCCCCCCCCGCTTCATGAGCAAGAATGCATAAATATTCTGTGCAAACATACTAATCTGTAGGGATTTCCTGAAACCAACAGCACTGCTCAGTCTTGATCATTTGCCAGAAAAACCAACAAATCAGGAGTTGCAGTACCATGAACACAAGGCGACATGAACCGACCTAACCTACCTCACCAACTAACCTACTTACATACTGTATGACCCTGAGCAAGTCCTTAACTTCCTTATGCTCCCAGTTGGCACCTGAAAACAATGTGTGCCTTTCCTGGTCAATGTCCCCAATTTAATGAGCCAGCTATGAAGATCCTTTAGGTAAAGTTTCTGCTACCATTGCAGGATCTTTAATACCCTTTACACCATGGATGTACGAACAGCAACACAGTAGTGGAGTCAATGCTTACTGTATGACGCAAGAATTTGTGTGGAGCTAACTGCTCTGACTGCAGTGGTATCTGTATGGTAGCTGGTACTGTACTTAAACTTCAGATGAACTGCTCTGTTCTTAAGACTAATTTCCCATGGCTCTGGCAGATTGCAATAACAAGCATTCTAACCATACTTGCAGACAGTGATCTATAAGAAGGGGATGAGGTGTATTAGAACTACTGTTTGAGCCAGATGATCTCAGTTTGTAAAAAAAATATTATGATCGCTTCAGCACTAAAATGTTTTCTTCTTTGTTATCGTATTCTAGACCTTCACTGCAGTAGTGTTAGATTTTGGAGTATATATAGATATATATATCTATATATATTATTTTTTTTTTGCAGTACTGTGACTGCTGTGTATGGGAAAGTAATTTCCTCATGTAAGACCCATACCTCTCAGCTGTCCCTGATCTTTAAGGGATGTCCCTGATTTTGCGTCAACATTTTCATCTGTGCCTCCTACATTTGGCACAACTGTCACTGAGGAGTAGGGAATTTGAAGCATGAAATACTGTCAGACATTAATTCTACAGTCTAGTTTTGCTCTAGAAAATGCTTTTCTCACTAAGGCCAGAATATTTTATGCTTCTTGAGGCAATGTTTCCATTTTTTAAGAAGTGTCCCAGATTTTTGTCATTTGACCCTGTTTTGTTACACCCTGTCCCTGATTGTCAAGGCAAGAAGCCGAGAGAAATAAGACTAACCATGGCTCTGAAAAGGTAGAACAATTTAGTCTGTTTTTTCTTCTAGTGTTTATTATAAGCTTCTGTATTAAAGCATTTTCTAATGTTCAGCTATGATTTCTGCATCTTTCCCTGTTCTCAAAAATGTACAGCAGTTATGTCTTAAATTTATTGGAGTAAATAAGCTCCACCACATTAATGTTTTTCCTCAGTATTCTTAATTCAGAGGTACCGTGCTGACAAAATCAGAACTGAGGCGTTGTATTGCAGTATGACAAGACCCATTCTGAGTCTATTAATTATATGGGACACTGAGGATATTGGCACTAACACCTGCCCACAGTATCTGTTCTACCACAGCTGTTGTAAAATAAAATGAAATGCAGTACCATATAAATACATTAGGAGATTATATAGAATGTTAGGGATCAGAATTGGAGAGGGGATAGAAAGAAATGCATTATGAAATTAAAACTCTTTTTAATACGGACTGCTGTTTTGCACACACACACACACACTTGGGATCTGAGGTTATTGCACAGTTTTAATGAAAAATATGCATTAAAATTAGTGTTGTGATCTGCTTTATGGGAGTCTAGAACAGTTTATACTGCTAAAGTTTCAGTGTGTTGAAAGTTTAGTAATTTTCTCTCTTGAGTTTATTTATACTGCAAAAGCAGCACATGATGTTGCTTCAGAAAGGTAATTTAACTTTTTTTTTTTTTTTTAGCTTTATCTTGCCTAATTAACAGTGTGTACAAATAATTTATAAGGTTACTTTCAGTTTTACTGTCAAAGTACTGGCAAGCTAAGCTATATGTTTACCACAGTGTGCAGCATTCATTACACAAATTCTTTTGTCAGCAATCAGTTAGACATTGATTATAACCACAGTCTTGTCTACCTGAATTTTATAAAAGCAGACTTCCAAGAATCAGTCTTCACTATTGATTCCCACTAGTGGGTCAGTGACAGAGTTGCCAGGACCCAGCAGGAGCCAAAACTTTTCAGAGTGTTGGCGAAGAGATGGGCACCGCAAGTGTGCCATCATGCGACAGTGCATGCACCCACAAGTATACTGCAGCTCCTGCCACCAATAGCCTCAGTTCATTTTTTTCCCCACCATTGAGTGTGCATAAATAATGATGTTGCTCACCCTCCAGGAGTAAGAATTTCACTGTCTATAAGACAATAGCATTCAGTTTTTCAATTTTAGTGTTTGATTTAGAGTTTGTTATTTTTGTGCCAGTTTAAAATAATTTAACTCTAGTTTTACAGTTTCTCTGTCAGCAGTATCATGTAGAAATGGTCAATGGCCATGGATGATAGGGAGACTGAAGAGGCTGGCTGCTCTGGTAGCAGGGATGTTTCCCATCCACCATCTCCTCCGGAGAGGATCTCAGATGATGGATGGTCCAATACTCAGGAGGAAATACAGTCTTCTCATAAGTACTAAAAGAAGAAGTACAGATCATGCACAGGCTCAGCATTGTGGTCCAGGCATCACTTGACCTTGACCTGTTCCTTTTATTATGAGAAAGGAAATAAATGGCACCAGTCAAGGATGCCCTCTGTGAGGTCTGCCATCAGACATTCAACTTCTATAGGTCAGAGGTCCCCATCATCATCGCTGATGACACTGGGGACTTCTAGGCCTACAAGGTCAGTGTGTCATGCCCAGAGTCCCCCTCTTGGATTTAATGATGTTTTCAGTGGGCAGTTCCACCACTGGGCAGCTCTTATGGAGCAGTGGGTGCAGCATCTGACCCATAAGGCACCAATGGTGGAACCTCAGGGTCAGCTGGGCCAGCATCGACAGTGGTGCCACTGGGCCCAGTAGTGTCTTTGCCTAGGGCAATAGACTTTGAGTCCTTGCTGTGAGTGACACTGCAGATATCTGTCAAACCTGCACTGTCACCTCCATCCTATCAGAGACAGGGACAGCCATGGTTCCATTGCCGGTTATGCTAGATTGTCGACACTGGCTCCAGTGTCATGTCCGGTGCCAGCTTTGTGCCCTTCGGGGCTTATCCCAGTGTTGGGTTTGGTGTCACCTGGGCTCACATGCTGGGATCCCTCCCAGTGCTACCCACAGCGTCAGTTCCAGTGCCACCCCTGGCACTGGTCCCTTGGCCCCTGGGGTCATGACCGGTGTCACAGGTGTTGCCACAGCTGAGCACTGTGCTGTCAGCTCTGTGACCCTACTCTCTCTTGTATCATCCTTGCAAGGAGGGTTTGGGGGGTGAGTCAGTCCTGCCCTGATTATTTCTGAAGGTGAGAATGATGACTCTTATTATGGTCAGGAGGCATCAGACCCAGTTCCTGTGTCTATCCCTCAGGAAGAGCTATCTTTCTAGACTCTGCTCAGAAATATGCACTTATCATTGGATTTCGAGCCATCAGTTATTGACCAGGCTAGGCACCGCCAGCTGGAGTTTCTAAACTAACCTAATATACTGGTCAATTTAATCTCTGCTTCTTAACCCACTCTTGAAACCTTGTCTGATGCAGTTTGGTATAGGCCTGCTACTGTGGCAGCTATCCCCAAGCAGGTGGACAGGATATACGCTGCTCTTAAGAATAAACCAGTGTAATTCATTCCGCCCGTAGCTGATGCTGTTGTTATTCACACTGAGAATGACAAGGCCATTCTGTCCAAGGAGGTCACTGCTCACCCTGCTAATAAGGAGTCACATAAGTTTGACACAATGAGCAAACAGGCTTATGCCTCAGCTACCCTGGGTATGAGGATAGCTAACTGCTAGGGACAATTCTCTAAATATGAGTATACCCGCTGGAGCAAGCTAACATCTACCAGATTCAGAAGCTAAACAAAATATGCTGCTGACTGTTAAGTAAGATATTGAATCCAACAGTCTCCAGCTGAAAGCCTCTATGGATGTCTTTGATGCAGCATAGGGCTTTGCAGCTGCCAACATTTACATCAGGTGGCATTCCAGGCTGCAGACTGCTGGCTTCACAAGGATATCCAACAAAAGGTAATAAACATCATCCTTTTTTTTTTTTTTTTTGACAGTTAGTCTCTTTTTGCCACCTTTGTCCTGGGCAACATTCCTTTCTAGCCAGTCCCCCAGCCCTGTCTCCTGCTCGCAGCTTACCTCTGGCTTACCTCCACGGCTTGTCCCCCCATGGCAGGGCAGTGGGGACCCCTTGACCAGCTGATATGGATCCAGTGCCAGGGTTACTGCTTGTTTGCAGAGCGGCGCCTGTGGGGACCGACTGTCATCCAGCCACACCCAGAACATTTTTCTTGCTCCATTTTTCTCCCTCTGGAGAGGAGGTGTGTAGTGACACCCATGGAAGCAGCACACACGCATCCACATGCACTCCCTTCAGGCGCCTGCCTCCTCTCCTCACTATCTGTAGAGCATCAGTGTTCTGCCCCCAGACAACGCTAGGGGCCAGTCAGACACTGACTGCTGATGACCCCCCCTCCCATAGAAGGAGAGCAGTCTATCAGATGTCGATCCTTCTCCTCCTGCCTACCCCGTGACCCATGCTGATTCCCGACACGGGTTGCCAGCGTGGTGTGAGGTAGGTGTCCAGTGCCTCAGCCCTCAGCACCTCCAGGAGCAAGGAACATCTTCTTTGATAACACATACCTGTTTGAACAACAGATGGAGTAGTCTCTTAGGTGCCTAATAAAACTGGAATGAGTCTTAAGACCCCAGGCCAGTCTTCCTCAGCTCCCAGAGAGGTAAGGGCATGGGTCTCTTCACAATAAGCAGTCCTATCATGGCATGAATAGGGGAGCCCAGAAATAACACAAAACAACCCCCTCCCAATCTCAGAAGTAAACTCAGCCAAAGGCACAGGCACCAAAAGTACTTAGTGCCACTGTCTGAAGCTCCAACCCTGGTCCTGTCTCAGATGTCCGAGGCAGACCTATTCTCCACAATGGTGGGTCCCTGACCCAATTTTACCATCAACAGGAGTCCCTCACAGCAGACAAGTGTGTCCTTATAATTATCCGATAGGGGTCCATTCATTCATTCCATTCATTCTATTGGATAGCAAAATTGAGAAGAACATTCTCATTTACAATTGTGTCCAAACAATAAAAAACAAGACACATTATTACAAAACATACAATTTCTGTTGTTCTAAAAGTACATACATTTTAAATCATTAAAAGTTCATGTAAATTTAAGCAAAACTTATTTATCCAAAACAGTTACAGTGTCTGTTAAATATACTTCCTAAAGAGGCTCTAAAACATGCCAATGTAGTTAATGCATGCATTTCTATTCTTTTTTGAATGATTGTCCAGGTTCATGGTACTGCAATAGCTAACATCTTATCCCCATATCTTGATCTACTCCTTGGGGTATGAAATGAGTACCGTGAAGTTGATCACAAGGTATATTTTGAGATATTTTTGGCTTGCAATTTGCATAATAGAAACAGGGTAAAACCCCTAAAATGAATTTATACACAAACACATACAGTACCAGAGTGAGTCCCTTCATTCAACTAAAAAGGTCCAACCTACCTCACTGTACAGGATGCATCGGTGGGTCCTATATGGTAATTTTAATACAAACCTTATTGCACTATTATATAACAGAGCTAATGCACTGAAGTGTGCTAGATGTTTCATTATAAAGTCTCCATAATCTAGAACTGGCAAAACAATGAAGTTACCAATTGTTTTCTTAAAGGAAATTAAGTCCCTGGATTTCATCACCCCCCTTCCCAGATTAGCCACCCAGAAGGCAAGTCCCTTTATGAAAAATAGAATTTGTTGTTAGATCAGGACCGCTTGTTCAACCTAGTCTGCCCATTTCCCTAGAACGTAGAAACATAGAATTTGACGGCAGATAAGGACCGCTTGGCCCACCTAGTCTGCCCATTTCCCTACCTAACAGATAAGCTGCACATCCTAGTTAACCAACAGCCTACTTCCTCCTACCCCCCCCACTAGAATAGCCTTATGTCTGTCCCATGCATTCTTGAATTCCCCCACTGTTTTTGACTCTATGACCTCCTCAGGAAGGCTGTTCCATGTATCCACAGCCATCTCCGTGAAGAAATACTTCCTCACATTACCTCTGAGCCGTCCCCATTATCTTCAAATTGTGCCCCTAGTTTTGCACATCTTTTCTCAAAGATGCTACCCTCTTGACTTTGTTGATTTCCTTGAGGTATTTGAAAGTTTCTATCATGTCCCCCCTTCTTTCCTCGAGGCTATACATCTTTAGTTTCTTTAGTCTCTTCATATGTCTTCTGATGCAGACCCTGCATCATTTTGATTGCCTTCCCTGGACAGCCTCACTCTGTCTATGTCTTTGTGGAGATGGGGCCTCCAGAACTGTACACAGTACTCCAGATGTGGTCTTACCAACTGTCTGTACAGAGGGCCAGCAACTTCCTGCTTTCTACTGGTGATGCCTCTCCCTATGCATCCCAGTATCCCCCCAGCCCTCCTTACTGCCTTCTCACACTGCTAGCCCACCTTTAGGTCATCTGATATGACTACCCCCAGGTCCCTTTCCATTTTTGTTGTTGTCAGTATCTCACCCCCTATTGTGTACTCTTCCCTTGGCTTTTTGTTTCCCAGGTGCATTACTTTGTGATTCTTTGCATTAAATCTAAGCTGCCATACATTTGACCATTCCTCCAACCTTACCAAGTCCCTTTTCATCCTTTCCACCCCACCTTGTATATCAACCCTGTTGCCGATCTTTGTGTCATCTGCAAAGAGACATACTTTCCCTTCCAGTCCCTCTGCAATGTCACTTATAAAGACATTAAAAAGGACCGGCCCCAGTACAGAACCCTGCGGTACCCCACTAGTAATGCTGCTTTCTTCACTGTGGACTCCATTTACTATTATCCACTGTGTCCTGTTGTTCAACCAGTGTTTTACCCAGGCTACCACCCTGGGACCCACTCCCAGGCTGGCTAATTTGTTTATTAATCTCTTGTGCGGGACTATGTCAAATGCCTTGCTAAAGTCTAGGTAGGCCATGTCCACAGCCCCTCCCTGGTCTACTGCTTTGGTCACCCAGTCAAAGAAATTAATTAGATTTGTCTGACATGACCTTCCTGCTGTGAATCCATGCTGCCTTGGGTCCTGTGCCCCACTAGCCTCTAGGTACTCAACAATTCTTTTCTTCAAAAGTGATTCCATCATTTTCCCTACCACTGAGGTCAAACTGACAGGGCTGTAGTTTCCTGCCTCTGTCTTGCTCCCACTTTTGTGAAGGGGAATCACATCCATCCTCCTCTAGTCCTCAGGTACCACACAATCCTCCCATGATTTATTAAAAAGGGTAGTCAGTGGTGTTACTAGTTCTTCCCTTAGTTCTTTTAGAATTCTGGGGTGAATCCCATCAGGCCCCATTGCTTTATCCATCTTCAGTTTTAAGAGTTTTTCAGAACCCTTTCTTCTGTGAAAGGACTAATATCAACCCCCCCATCCAGAGTGCTTCTATTGACCAGATTAGGTATTTTCCCCTGCTTTTCTATTGTGAATACTGAGCAGAAGTATTCGTTCAGTATCCCTGCTTTATCACTGTCGCTCTCTGTCCAACCACCTTCCTCTTTGTTCAGCCTCAGTATCCCTGCCTTAGTCTTTCTTTGCTCCCTAATGTACCTATAAAAGGTTTTATCCCCCTTCTTAATCGAGTTGGCTATCTTTTCCTCGGTTTGGGCCCTTGCTATTCTGACTGCCTTACCCACTTCCTTCTGCCTTAACTGGTACAGTTCTCTGTCCTGCTCCTTCTGTGTTTCCTAATTCTTCCTGAATGCTATATTTTTCTCCCTAACCTTCCCCGCCACTTCTTTTGAGAACCATAGTGGTTTCTTCTTTCATTTTAATTTATTTGCTTCACACAAAGGCTTGCTGCCTCTGTGATGGCAGTTTTGATGTTTCCCCATTGTTGCTCCACCCCACCTGTTTGCCAGTGCTTTTCTGAGGCACTCTCCCATTTTGACAAAATCAGCCCTCCTGAAGTCCAGTACCTTCACTTTTGTGTGGCTCGACTCTACAGCTAAGTTTATCGTGAACCACACTGTTTGGTGGTCACTCGTTCCCAGATGGCTACCCACTTCAAGATCAGAGATCCTCTCTCCATCCCCATTTGAGAGTACCAGGTCTAAGATTGCTCTCTCCCGAGTGGGTTCCAAAACTAGCTTTTTTATTTATTTATTTATTTTTTATTTTAGTCTTTGGTAACTGGGTAGGCTCACTAGGCACAAGTGCCTGTTTTCAGGGCGACCTGGGAGCACTGGGTGGTTAAGGACTTGCTCAGAGTCACACGGCATGCAAGTGGAGGTTGTGAGAATCAAACTCAGATCTGGTCTGCTGGATGTATCAAGCTTGTTCACACCTCATTCCTCTAACCTCTCAGCTATACTGCCAGTCCAATAACTGTCTGAGGTATGCCCCCTCTAGGGCATCAAGAATGGCCCTGCTCTTGGATGCGGCTGCAGCAAAGGTGCTCCAGTCAACATCTGGCATATTCAGGTCCCCCATCAGCAATATCTCCCCTTTCTCTGCCATCCCAAGGATGCCTTCTATCATTTCCTTGTCCATTTCCTCCCCCTGAGATGGGGGTCTGTATACAATCCCTGTGAGGATTGTGGAGCCATTTCCAGTCTCCAGGGTGACCCACAGTGCCTCCTCTCCTCCCTGTTTACCCTTTAGTTCTGTTGCTTTGATCCCTTCCCTTACATAGAGAGCTACTCCTCCTCCTCTTCTTCCCTCCCTGTCCCTCCTGTAGATTGTGTACCCTGGTATGTTGACATCCCAGTCATGGTTCTCTGTGTACCATGTTTCTGTGACTGCCACAATATCCAGGCATCCCTCTTCTGTCAAGGCCACCATTTCAGGGAGCTTTTGACCTAGACTATGGGCATTGGTACTCATTACCCTCCATTTTTTTTTATGGCTCTCTACAGTACTGTATCACCGCAGATCCTACTTGATCTCTTGCCTTTCTCCCTCCCATCATTCCTTTCCACTAAGATTCCCTTATGCCTGTCCCATGTATTCTTGAAATCCACCACTTCTTTTGCCCCAACCACTCAGTTGGTAAACTGTTCAAGGAATCCCCCACTCTGTCTGTGAAAAAAATACTGTTTCACATCCTTTCTGAATCAACCTCCTCCAGCTTCATATAATTTCCCCTTGTTCTTGAGCACATTGTTTTCTGAAAAACAATTTCCTCCTGTATGTGGTGTACCCCATTTAGGTATTTAATGATCTCTGTCATATCCCCCTCTCCCTCCTCTCTTCAAGGGCGTACATGTTGAGTTCCTCTAGTCTCTCCTCATAGCACTTTTGATGTAAACCCTACAACATTTTAGTCACCCTCCTCTGGACTGCCTTCCCTCAGTCTATGTCCTTCCTGAGATGAGGTATCCAGAATTGTACACAGTATTCCATATGAGGTCTCAACAGTGACCTATACAGAGGCAACACCACCCCTCTTCCTTCTGCTAGAGAATGCTCTCCCTTTGTACCCCAGCATCCTGCCACCCTTCCCAGAAATGATTACACCCAGGTCTCTTTCTTGTTTGGTGGTTGTCAATACCACTTCCCCTCGTTGTACTCTGCCCCTGGGTTTCTGTTACCCAAGTGCATTATTTTGCACTTTTTTGCATTGAAACTCGGCTGCCATACCCTTGACCACTCCTTGAGTTTTCTCAGGCCTCTGTTCATCTTTTCCACACACACATCCAGAGTGCCCACCCTATTGCACATTTTGGTATCATCTGCAAAAGGGCAGACCTTCCCCTCCAGCTCCTCTTCAATGTCACTTATAAATACATTAAAGAGGACCGGTCCCATCACTGATTCCTGAGGCACTCCACTAGTCTCCCTTCCCTCATCAGAGTAAACTCCATTTACCACCACTCTCTGTCTCCTATTCCCAACCAATTTCTTACCCAGTTCACCATTCCTGGACCCACCCTAAGCTCCCCATAGAAACATACAATTTGAGGGCAGATAAGGACCACTTGGCCCACCCAGTCTGCCCATTGTCCCTACCTACGGTAACACTGCAGACCCTACTTGATCTCCATCTCCCGACCTTTACCACCAAGGTTCCCTTATGCCTATCCCATACCTTCTTGAATTCTGCTACAGTTTTTTCCCCCACCGCCTCCACAGGGAGGCTGTTCCAGGCATCCACCACTTTTTCTGTGAAGAAGTACTTCCTTACATCTCCCCTGAGCCAGCCCACCTCCAGCTTCATAGCATGATCTCTTGTTCTTGAACATCTTTTTCTCAGAAAAAGGCTACCCTCTTGAACCTTATTTATACCCATAGGATATTTGGAAGTCTCTATTATATCACCCCCTTTTCGCCAGGGTATACATACTGAGGTCTTTCAGTCTCTCCTCATAGGGCTTCTCCTCTGGAGATGTGGTGTTTCCAGAACTGGACACAGTACTCTAGATGAGGTCTCACACAAGCGATTTATGCAGTGGTATCCCCAGCTTGTTTAATAGCCTCTTGTGTTGAACAGTGTCAGATGCCTTACTGAAATCTAGGTATGCTTCATCCACTGCTCCACCTTGGTCCAATACCTTAGTCACCCAGTCAAAGAACTCTATCAGATTCATTTGACGTGACTTCCTTCCTGTGAATCCATGCTGTGCCGGGTCTTGTAACCTATTTGATTCAAGATATTCCTCTATCCTCTCCTTTAACAGGGATTTCATTAACTTTCTCACTACTGATGCCAGGCTGACTGGCCTATAATTGTCAGCTACCTCCCTGCTACCACTTATATGAAGAGGTACTACATCTGCACTCTTCCAGTCCTCAGAACCCCAACTGTTTCTAGTGAGCTATTAAATAGAACTGTCACAGGTGCAGCCAATACCTCCATGATCTCTTTCAGTACCTGAGGATGAATGCTGTCTGGTCCTATTTCTTTGTATACTTTTAGATTTGCGAGCCCTTTTAGGACTCTTTCCTCTGAAAATGGACTAATGTCCATCTCTCTCCCATGAGAGCTCCTATTACTTTTTGTGGCACCTCTCCTTCTCCTTCCATTGTGAACACTGATCAAAAGTATTTGTTCAGTATGTCTGCCTTTTCCTGGTCTCGACCTGCACAATCAACCCATCCCTTTTTAACCTTACAATCCCTCCCCAGTCCTCCTCTTTTCACTTACATATCTAAAAAATGTCTCATCCCATTTTGTTACTTCTTGGGCTATCTTCAGTTTGTGCCTTTGTGATCCTTACTGCTTTCCCTGATTCCCTCTGTTTCTCCTGATACACCTTGCTATCCTCCTCCTCCTTCTGCATCTCCTTATATCGCCTGAATGCTACCCTTTTAGCCTTTTCCTTTTCAGCCACATCTTTGAGAACCACAGTGGTCTCTATTTCCTCTTACTTTACTCACTTGCTTGATGCACAGGTTGGTAGCCTCAGTATGGCCCCTTTAGCGTCACCCACTATTCCTCTACCCCACCTAGGTCAACTTCCACTGCTAGCTCATCCCTGTGGCATTAACCCATCTTTATAAAATCAGCCCTCTTGAAGTGAAGGACTCTTGCCCTAGTGTGGTTCAGCTCTGTAGCAGTCCTTATATTGAACCACACAGGTAAATGCAACCTGCTCTCGTCAGTTCACGCCCGCTAATTCCGTGCCTGACAACTCGCTCCCATGCAAATTCGCTCCTGTATTACCAGCTCCCATCATACCCACTCCTGTCATTATGCTCCTGCAGTGTGAATTACATGTGGGTGAAAAGAAACATATCTGTCTGGTCATGGGGATTGCATATGCTGTAGTATGAATTGACATCGTTTATGTTTTGTTTTGACTGGCAGTCTGGTTTGGAAACCCCATAAGGGCGAGGCTAATCCAGTTGAAATGCAATAATGCTGGCCCTGTGTACTACAGTAATTTTTGCCTGCAGGTGTAGGGTAGGATACAAAGAGTGTAAGCACAGTCCCAAATTAAAAGCCTTGAAAAGGGTCTGTAAAATTCTTGGTCCAGTTCAGTGCACTATCCAGAATTCCCCATAAAGTCAAAGCATTCAGTCAGCGAAGAAATCAGATTCCTAGTCTGGCTTCCTTTAGCGTCACCTTAGAGGAAAAAGAAAAGTGCAAGATTGATTCTGTGTCCCAAGACACCACAGAGTAAATATAAATGTAAATTCCAGCTAATGAAGTAGTGCAGATACAGATTTAGTTTGGCTCAGGTAGATTTACCTTTCTGTTCCTGCTAAGTTTGTGGAGGGCCAGTAGTGAAGGATTTAGTTGCTGGTAAGCTTGGAACTGTTTGTGTTTGCTTGAGTCTGTTACCTTTAGGGCAGGTCTCATATTTCAACGGATTTTGGGGGGGTCTGTTTTTTTTCGTGTTTTGTTGTTATTTCTTTCTTTTTTCTTTTCTAGTTGGGGCTTGTCCTCTGTGAATATAGGGTAAATGGGTCCTCGCTGATTGTTTCTTGACTCAGCCAGAAGGTAATCCCACCCAACCCTGGGCTAGTGCTCTTTTTATAGGATGTGGGCCCATAGTGTTACACCTTCCAACACCACACAGGATGTTCCACACTGAGGAAAGGGAGGAGCATAGGAGTTCATCTAGGGGGCATACCTAGGTTATATTACAGGCCAGGTCACATCAGACATGACAGGAGTGGTGCAATGCAGTGGCTATGCAGCAGCAGTCTTCAGGGAGATCTTCTGGAGGCTGTGATGCTGTCCTATCTGCAGGCACCTCTCTGGGCTGAGGGAGGAGGTTACCTGTCTCCGTGCAGAGGTGGGCAGGTTACAGGTGGCATCCATCCCCACCCAGAGACCACTGGGTCCACAGCATCAACCTCAAAGGTTGCCCAGAAAGAAGGATGGCTGGACCACAGTGGGCTTGGGGAGAGTGGGGTGGGGTCAGAGACACATCACCCCAACCAATTCAGCTTAATAACTCCTAAGCTGTTTTGGAGGAATGGGACTGCCCCACACAGTAACCCTCAACTGGGACCAGGGAGGATGATCGGGGCCTCCAATCCAGAATCCCAGGGAAGGGGGGCAAGGACCCCAGAGGAGGGGAAGTTTCTCCAGTGGGGACTCTGTTGTATGGGGTGTGAAATTAGGACAACTACAGGGGGAGAGGGAGGTCAAGTGCCTCCCAGAAAGCACTGCATGGAGGGATGGGAAGTGAATCCATAGGATCGCTAGGGCAATAGCCAGGAGGGAGGTGCTGGATGTCATTGTCAACCTGGGGACCAATGACTTGGTGAGGAGAAGGGTATAGTTAGCCAGAGTCCAGGAGGATTTCAGTAAGCAGGGCGAGGACCTGAAATGGGTAGCACATTCTGTGTCATTCTCGGTGGTACTACTTGTCCAAGACATGAGGGAGGCCAGGGCACTCCACATCCAAACCTTCAACTCCTGGTTGAAGGATTGGTGTGGAAGGGAAGGATTTGACTTCATAGGGGACTGGGGCCCAACATGGGCAGATGTGAGCTTGTATCAGGATGGCCTGCATCTGTCTGGAAAGGGGACCTCAGTCCTTAGTGAGAAGAAGTTGGAATGCTTCAGCAGAGAGCATTTAAACTGACCAAGGGGGGAGAGCCGGGTGGTTAGAGCCCCCGGGCAAGAACATGCAAAAGTACAAATTGACAACAGGAACAACTCAAGTGAGCAGTGAGGGCAGGCAGGAAAACTTTATAAGGGGGGATGGGGTAAGAGCACATGAGCATGAATACCGGGAGGGGGAAGAGACAAACTACAGAAAACAGGAACAGAGGGAAGACAGGGAGTAAAACATGGATGGTCATGTTCACAAATGCCTGCAGTCTGGGAAATAAGGTTCCAGACCTGGAAGCCTTGATGATGGATGCAGACCTTGACATAGCAGCAATAACAGAGACATGGTATTCTGCTACTTACAGCTGGGGTGTCAACGCATTCAGGCTGTACACTGTTCAGAAGGGACAGGGAAGGTAAAAGGGATGGGGTGGTGGTCCTGTATGTCAGAGAAGGCATAAAGGCTACAGAAGCACAGGGAAGGCAGGGAGAGGTTGGAGGCAATGTGGATCACCCTTAACCCAGGAAATGGCACAGCACTACATACAGGGTGATCTACAGCCTCGCACAGAGGCAGGATGTGGATATGGTACTAGTGGAGGAAATTCATGACATGGCAGCTAAAGGTGAAATCCTTTTGATGGGAGATTTCAGTGTGCTGGACATGGATTGGACCACCCAGGCAGCTGCTTCAGCCAGAAGCACGGCCATCCTGGAATCCCGGCAGGGAGCTGGACTCAGACAGCGGGTGCATGAGCCAACCATGGACAAATCTATTCTAGACCTGGTATGGACGAATGGGAACAGAGTCAAAAGAATCCAGGTGGAAGGGCAGCTGGGATGCAGTGACCATCACATGGTGTGGTTTGACATGAAGATAGGGACTCAATCAAGCCACACAAGGGCAAAAGTATTAGATTTCAGGAGAGTAGATTTCAGTGAAATGGGTAGATGTTTAAAAGCAGCCATGCAGAAGGTAGAGGTAATGGAGGGTGGAGGAACAGTGGGGTAGACTAAAAGGAGCCATTCTGGAGGTAACTAACTAATTCATTAGGATAGTGGCCAAAGAGAAAAGAATAAAGAAACCACTATGGTTTCTAAAGAGGTGGGAGACGAAGTAAGGGCTACAAGAGCAAGTTTCAGGAAGCATAAGGGGGTATACCATACTGTCAGTGACATTTCGACAGTGCGGTCCCCTACAGCGACAACAGCACCATGTCACTGTAGGGAACCCACTGGAACCCGGCACTGTCTGTTGGGTGTCCTGCACCCCCCAAATCAGCTCCAACTCAGAGCTGACAATCCTAAGTTGGGGGGAGCGAAGCCACCCAAAGAAAACACATGTTTTCAAATGAAACCGGCAGCCGACTGCAAAATGCGATTGACTTGCTGATTTCACTGTCTGGTTGTTCGACAAAAATTTTGTCGATGACCAGTGTAGATCCATATAAGGGGACCCAAAGGGAGGAGGACAGGGAGGTGTACCTTGAATGTCTCAGAGAAGAAGGGAAGGCTGTTAGGAAAGCTAAGGCACAGACAGAGGAAGGTTTAGCGTGGTCTGTGAAAAAGGGAGAAGACATTCTATAGGTACATCAGCGATGGAAGAAAATGGGGGGTGAGGCTCAAAGGGGAGCAGGGAGAGGTAAGGAGGGGATCTAGACAAGGAAGAAATACTGAGCAAATACTTCTGTTCAGTATTCACTGAGGAGGGAGAGGGTCAAGGACCACAGTTGGGGAGCAGAGGCAATCGGGGTGGTGAGAAATGGACACCAGTCCATTCACAGTGGAGAGAGTTCTGGAGGGACTCACAAAGCTGAAGGTGGATAAAGCCAAGGGGCCAAATGACATACACCTGAGGATATTAAGAGAGCTGTGGAGGGAACTAACAGCACCTCTGGCCACCCTGTTCACAGAGTCACCAACATAGGCATGGTTCCAGAGGACTGGGGAGGCACATGTAGTCTCACTACACAAAAGCGGCAGTAGGGTGGGAAGCGGAACTACAGGCCAGTCAGCCTCACCTCAGTGGTGGGGAAGATCATGGAGACGCTGCTGAAAGAAAGGATAGTGGCACACCTGGAATCCACAGATTCACATCAGGAAGGTCTTGTCAAACAAATCTGATAGATTATTTTGATTGGGTGACTATGGAAGTGAGTCAGGGAGGGGCTGTAGACATCACCAAGCTGGATTTCAGCAAAGCCTTCAATACTGTCCCACTCAGAAGGCTGGTTAACAAGATGAGTAGTCTGGGCATGGGGCCTAAGGTGATACAGTGGGTTAGAAACTGGCTGACAGACAGAAGGCAGAGGGTGGTGGTAAATGGGATCCAATGTGGTGAGAGAGATGTAACCAGTGGAGTGCCACAAGGATCAGTACTGGGACTAGTCCTGTTCAATGTCTTCATTAGTGACATTGCAGAGGGACTGAAGGAAAGGTCTGCCTGTTTGCAGATGACACCAAGATCTGTAACAGGGTGGATACTACAGAAGGGGTGCAGATAATGAAGAGGATCTGGAGAAGCTTGAAAGATGGTTGAGTGTGGGAACTGAGGTTCAATGCAAAAAGTGCAAGATAAGATAAAGCAAATAGGATGCTGGGATGTATAGGCAGGGGCATCACCAGCAGGAAAAGGGAGGTCATAATTCCACTATACAAGACACTAGTGAGGCCCCACCTGGAGTACAGTGTACAGTTCTGGAGACCATACCCACGTAAGGACATAGACAGGGTAGAGAAGGTTCAGAGGAGGGCAAAGATGGTGCATGGATTGCATCACAAGTCCTATGAAGACAGGTTGAAGGAACTGAACATGTACTCCTGGAGGAGAGGAGGAGAGAGGGATATGATAGAGACATACAAGTATCTTACAGGGAGGAACAGGGTGCAGGAAACACTATTTTTAAGCGAAAAAGATGTTCCAGGACTAGAGGGCATGGGATGAAGTTGGAGGGAGGACAATTCAGAGAAAACATGAGAAAGAATTTCTTCACAGAATGGGTGGTGGACAAGTGGAACACCCTGCCAGAGGAAGTGGTGGGGCTGAAACAATCACTGGATTTAAGAATGCATGGATAGACATAAAGGAATTCTGGAGGTCAGGGGTAAGGTGCAACAGACTTCTAGGAAAACAAACTGAACTTACATCGCAAATGGGCAGACTGGGTGGGCCATAGGCCCTTATCTGCCGACACTGTCTATGTATCTATGTATAATGCACCTGGGTAGAGGGAACCCTGGGGAGACCTACAGGATAGGGGGAAGGTGTTGACCATCACCAAAGAGGAGAGGGACCTAGGGGTTATCATATCTGATGACCTGAAGGTATCAAAGTAGTGTGCAAAGGCTGCAGGGAGAGCCAGTGGCATGCTGGGGTGCACCGGCAGAGGTATTACTAGTAGGAGGCAGGAAGTTCATACTAAGGTTTATACTACTAAGGTGTTGAAGGAGCTAGAGAGTCAAGGGCCCATAAGTCCTCCCATGCTACTCAATAATCATAATATCTTGGGTATATTCCAGTTAGTAAGTAAGCATCCAAACAAGCTTTAAATTCTGTTTTGCTACTGCTAATAATAATATTAAGTGGTAGCTTATTCCATGGACTGGTGACCCTCAATGTGAAGAAAAAGTTCCTCATCTGATAATTAAAAGATTATCCAGTTAATTGAAGTGGGTGCCTCTGGTATCATATTTGTTATTCTTAAATTGTAATCCTAGTTCAGTCATTAGAATGGGGTCTTGGATAATGTCATACAGAAATAGTAAATCCCTGAGGCGCGTGTGTCTCAAGTGATAGGAGGTTCAGACTTTGTAATCGAGTTGTATAAGACAAATTATACTTTCCTTTTAAAAGTTTAGTATAATTCCTCTGAACTCTTCTTTTTATCATTTAAGATTTTATTGAATTTTATATTTGAGACTAAATATCCAAAATATCAACAAGACACAGTACAAAGATGGGCGCCAGGCAAAGCAAGAGACAGACTGTAGGTTTCAAATCAATTCACAGATCTATGTCAAGTCATCAGCCAGGAGCAGCCATATATTAATCAATAGAGTCCATCTCGAAGACACATATCTGCAGCTAAACGTGCTATAGAAAATCCAAAGGGTATGAATACCAAACAGAAGAAAAGTACGGGGATGTAACCAGCCTGTAGCCATCAGTGCATCATCTGTGTTTCCCTTGCACCTATCATCCAAAGAAAAGGGGTGTGAGACGAAGGCCAGGAAGGTAGGGGGAGGCGGAAAAAGGGGAGTACCAGTCAATTAGGGTAGTATCAATGTAGCCAGTAAGGACGCAAGAGAGAAAAGAGGACAAAAGCGGTGATTGGGGAGTCTAAGCCAGAGGTTGGTTCCTGGATGGGGTGGGGTGGGTGGGATAGAGTAGATGGAGAGTGGAGGCATACATCCCATTTCTTGTAGTATCTGGGAAGTTGTCCTTGTCCTACAGCAGTAAGACGTTCAAAATGGCTAGCCTAGCCAGGGCCACACGCCATGACAGAATAGAGGGAGGGTAGGGTGCCTCCATCTTGTCAAGATAGCCCTTTTCGCTTCCATCAGCACAGCGAGGACCCAGGTTTTGTGCAGAGTGGCCAAGGTTTTGAAGGAAGAGACATCCCCCAGCAGCAGAGAAACCTGCATATGAGAGATTCTTTTCCCTACAATTTTGGAGCAATCATCCAATACAGCCAGCCAGAACTTCTTAAAGGTGCAGCAGGTCCACAGATCATGTAGTAGATGACCTGGGGATTCATGGCATTGAGAAAAAAAAAATCGTGGCTGAGCAGCTTAAGTTGGCAGAGCAGGGCTGGAGTCCTGTACCTGCGCAGAAGGATCTTCAGCTGTATCAGTTGACTCTTGGCATCCACAAAAGCACAATGCGCTGCCCTCAAAAGGGTAGACCAGTGCTCCGGGGGAAGAGGGTGATGGAGTTCAGACTCCCATGCTAACCTGCTTTTAGAAGTGGTGTCTGGTTGCGAATCCCTCAGGATTTTATAAATGGTTCCCACAAGACCTTGTCTCTGTCTGGGATTGTGGAGTTTAGCTAGGCAACTCCAGTGCCATTCATCACCCCGCAGTGACAAAAGGGGGCGGATTGTACTTCTAATTTGGTGATATCTCCAGAAGTCCTGAGTTTCCAGACCATAACGGTCCTTCAGTTGCTCAAAAGACATCAAGGTTGTGGTGTCAGGGAGAAGGAGATCTCTCGCTGTTCTTATCCCTTTTGCTAACTACCAGGGCCAAGAGAGAGGTTGATTGTCCACCATGAACAAACTGTTATGCCAAAGGGGAGCGTATAATATTGGAGGAGAATGGGCCGAAGTGGGGGTGTCCGAGAGTGCCATGGCCCACCACCAGGCTCTACAGACTTCAGCCATAATCAGGGTGATCTGGTCCATAGGGGCCTTCCCCCCTGATAACAAGGAAAAAAGGGAGTCATGCAGGAAAAGAGCGGACTCCAGGGTGACCCGCTGAGGGGGACAAGATGGGCTCGGGACAAACCATGCAGTTGCCTGCACCACACGATAAGCCAGATGATAGCCAGTGAACCAAAGGAAACCCAGACTACCCCTGGACCAGTGAGCCCTCAGCTTGGAGTGGCCCCAGTGGGCTGCTTTCCCTTCCCCCAGGAAAGAACTTATTCATTTGTCCAGAGAGGAAAACAGGGCAGGGGACAAAGGGATTAGGAAATTGGACAGAAGATAAGAGACTCTCAGGAGCAAAAACATCCGCACGGCCTCGATTTTGCCTTTCAGGGACAGCTGCAGTGTGCCAATGCTGAACCTCAACTGTGAGGGCAGAAAGAAGGGGGAGATGTTGGTCTTCTCCAGGTCCCTCCATGTTGTGTGGATGAAGATGCCTAGGTATGAAAAACCCTGTGGGGCCCAGGCAATGTCCGTACATGCCAGGCAGCTCCTGGCGCAACTGAGATTCAGTGGGGAAAGAATTGTTTTCTTTTGGTTAAGAAGTAACCCAGAAAGAAGGGCAAAGTCCTGTAGGACCGACAGTACCACCGGGAGGGAAAGATTCGGGTCGGATAGTGTGAGGAGCATATCATCTGCATATGCATTAACGAGGAACTTACAGCCATTGACAGGGGTCCTTTGATCCCGGGTTACACAGAAGTCTTCTAACCAAGATATCTAAGGCTATAAGAAATAGGAGAGGGAGAGGGAGAGGGGAAACCCTGCCTGGTGCCCCTCTGTGGAGAAAAGGGAGACAAAATAGTCCAATTAGTGAGGATTCTAGCTGTGGGCCGGTGGTAAAGGGTGGTTATCCAGGAACAAAAGTGAGTACCAAAGCCATAGAGTTGGAGAACACTATGGAGCTACTCCCACTCTAGGGAGTCAAAAGCCTTTGAAAATCAATGGCAGGGGCAGACATAGGGCTGGAAGACTGAAGAGGCAGCCACTATAGGTTAAGGAGCAGACTCAAATTATCCGCAGCAGACTTGCCCTTTGAAATGTCAGACTGCTAGGGATGTATCATGGTGGGAAGGATGCGAAGCAACCTATTAGCCAGGACTTTCGCCACTAGTTTGGTATCCACTGATAGCAATGAGATGGTCTGGAAACTGGAACAGTCCAGAGCGTCAGAAGATTTCTTGGGGAGTAGCGTGATAAGTGCTTCCCACATGGTGGTGGGAGTGAGCCCTTGCAGTGCACCTCTTGGAGGGCCCGCTGGGGGTGGGGGGTAATTTCAGACTTGAGAAGTTGATAAAGTTCCATGGTCATTCCATCTGGCCCTGGGGTTTTTCCCTTGGCCATCTGAGAGAGGGCAGTCTCGAGTTCCTTTACATCAATGGGGGCATCTAGGCTGGTGCAGTCCACCTCCGAGAGTTTGGGGAGGGGAATTCCATGACAGAATTCTGAGAGCCTCTTGGAGATCTCCTCAGGCGTGAATTTGGCAAGTGTCTGATATAGAGCCTGGCAATAAAGACGCAACGTCTTGTTGATGTCTTTGGGTGCTGAAACTACTTTCCCAGCGTTGTTTCTGAGTGCATGGATTCTGGAAGCAGCTTGCTGCTTAACGCAGGTGAAAAGCTATCAGTCTGCCCCCCTGGTCACCCCCCTTTCATGATTTATGCTTGGAGTGGAGGAGCTGCCATTCCGCTTTCTTGTTCAAGAGACTGTTAATGTGATAGTTCAGGCCTACAATGGCGGGAAGAAGGGAGGCATTAGCCATCTGCGGTATTGAGGCTTTAAATTATGACTTCAGGGAGGTGAGTTCTGTCTGCAAGCTGCAGACCACAGCTGCCCGGGCCTTGTTCTTCGCTGCTGAATAGGAGATTATCCTGTCCGATATGATCTCCTTGAAGGCTTCCCAGATAGTGGTGGCCGAGACTTCGTCCGAGGCATTCAGTGAGAAATAAGTACGAGCTTCATCCTTTATGAAGGCCTGAAACTCTTTGTCCTGCAGCAGCAGGGGGTTGCACCTCCACCTCGTGGAGGGGCCCCTTGGCCAGGTGGACAGAACAAAAGAGATACTGGTGCATGATCAGAAATAATAATATTCCCTATTCTGACCTCTGAGACTCCAGGCGCGGCTGCCTGATTAGCCAACCAAAAGTCCAGCCTACTATGAGTATTATGAACTGCTGAGAAAAAAAGAGTAGTCCCAATCCTGCGGGTTATCCCTCCTCCAAAGGTCACACATACTCCATTCTGACATCAAATTAGTGAGCCCAGCCAGGTCTTTAGGGTGTGACTGTGGTGTAGGATGGAATTTATCAAGAATAATATCCAAAAGTAAGTTGAAATCTCCCGCATAAGTATTGGTATGTCTGCAAATCTGTCTGTTAAGGTAGAGAGGGGCTGACTAATACCTGGGAAGAACTCCCCTGAATCACTGTGTGGCCATATACATTGGTGATAAGCACCTTCCCCAGGATAAGAGAGCCTGGCCATCACCCACCATCCCTGGGAGTCCGTTTGAGTGTCCTCTGCCACTCTGGGGGACATCTTATGCAGAAGGATAACAACCCCCCGGATCTGCTCGAAGCACAGCTGGCTATCACTGACCCTACCCACATCACAGTTCTGGCAGTGAGATGCATCTCTTGGAGCAGGGCCACATCAGCACCCAGAGATTTCAAAAATTGCAACATCTTAGTATGCTTGGTGGGGAGATTAAGCCCTTTTATGTTCCAGGAGATGCACCTCCAGCCCTGAGGTGTAGGGGACTTACCAGCCATAAACGTCTGCCAGGAGATAGAAAAGAGAAGGAGCTGGAAAGAGGGAGGAGATTGTGGTGCAGAGGGAGTTCATGAAGACTGGAAGGAGCAAGGAGAGGGAACGAAGATGGAGCACAGGCTAAGGAAGGTTACAGCAAATATCGCAACCCCAAGATGGAACCTAGGCAGGGAACAAAAACAGTTTAGCTATGCAGTGCAGTACAAGCAAACCTCGCACTGAAATGCAATAACAACAACAATATATAAACAGTAAGTATAACTATAACAGTAAGATATCAAAGAAAAATAATCAAGCTAATGGTACTGAGGTAAGCGTGTGAGGGAGGGCCCAAAAAGGGTCTTCTAGCCACACTGACTCAGGCACCAACAAGGGGAAGGGAAGGTCTGTATGCTTATCTCACGACCTGTCCCCACCTGGCCTCCTAGTGCAGAGGCGCAATAGCACCCGAGGCCAAGGGTATCCCAGCCGGGATTCACGCCAGCTAGAACGTAGAATAGTTACCAGCTGAAAAAGGGGGGTATGGGAAGGAGGAGAAGCCTCCCTACCGCTTTCACACAAAGCAGGTGTCTAGAGATGGCAGCAATGACCATCAACAAGAAAAAGCCGACCATCAAAAGGTAGTAGTAGAATTGCAATTTGACCCCAGGGTACCCAAGATCACCCTCAGAAGGGCTATCCCTAGATGGGCAGGCAAATGCAGGAGGAGTGGGGGGCAACTGTCCTTCCCCATCAGAAGCAGCAGCAGGATTGGAACCCCAGGGTCACTAAGAAGTAGCTGAAAAGCAGATGCATCAGCTGGGGCAAGCCCTTACGCAGAGTGCCTCCAACCACTGCAAGCCACCCTTCAGTCAGGCATTCAGTAGAAAAACTAAGAGTAACACAGCAAACAATGTTGTAAAGAAGTCTTAGCCATAGGTAAACAGCTTTAGAAGTCATCCATTCTTTCCAGGTGAGGCAGGGTGGCTCATTTGGAACTCCTCACCTCGCGAGTCAGTTGGTGGTAGCCAGGGCCTCGCGAATGTCTTGAGTCCCAGTCTAAGTAGCCCAGCAACTACTGCCTGCTCTTCCTCCATTTCTTCAACCTCATCCACCCAGTTTAGCAGGGTGGTAGCGCCCATGGGCTCACTATAGTCCTCTTCACATTGGTCACAGATTGGGAACTTATCTGAGGACAGGGCCTTAGCCCTGGGAAGCTTTATGGGGGAGACACAGAGGTACTGGAGACTGCAGGGTGGGCTTCTGGAGTGCTGGTGTTGGTGCATGGGGAGTGGGTGTTTCTCTGGGTCCTGCCTTCTGGATGTGTCTTGCAGTAGCCAGGGGTTGCTTATCCACAGGACTGCAGTTCAGATCAGCGTGTCTCCATACTTGGAGGAAGAGGAGCTGGGGGAACCATCAACAGCAGGACCAGTCTGCTTGTAATTAGAGTCCTCTGGGAACCATTTCTCCTTTTTCTCAGCCCATTTGTTGTTGTGTCCCCCCCGGTACCCAGAGGTGTCTGGGAGATGCAGTCTTGGGGAGGAGGCCTGGCCAATGATTATGGAGCCACACTTCGGCATCTCTGGGGCACTCTGCCAGAAAAACTTTGTCACCTTTTGAAATGTGGAGGGTGGTGAGCTGCTTGAATCAGTACCGGAAAGAGTTTTCCTGCAGGATTTTCTTAATGGGGCCGAATGCCCTTTGCCTGGCTGCCACCTTCTGAGAGAAATCCTGGTAAAGAGAGATGGGGACACCCTGCCAGGTAAGCTGTCCAAGATCCCTTGCCGCCCTCATTATTCTCTCTTTAACTGAGTAATGCAATAGGTAGGCAATAATAGTTCATGGAGCAGAGGAACCCTCCACTCTGCCAGTTATCATATGGGCCCTCTCCACCTCGATGGGTTCTTTCCACCTATTCCCCAAGAGTTCCTGTAGGAGTTCGCTAATGAACCTTTCAATACTGGGGCCCTCGGGGACCCCCAGGATCCTAATGTTCCTTCTCCCTCTGTTCTCTTGCTCCTCAGCCCTCTCCCAGAGCCTGGCAAGCTTTGCATTGTGTCCCCGTAGTCTCTTCCAAACCAAGATATGCTGCCTTCCAGATCATCAGTTCTTTGCTCAAGAATATTCTGTTTATCCTCCAATCGTCTGACATCTGCCACATTTCCTGCCAGGGCTGCCCCGATTCCATCTACCCTGAAAAGTAAGGCCTCCAGCATTCATATAATATTTGTGAGGGCATCCCCCACCTAGATCTGCCCGGAAAGGCCCTGCATACAGCTTGCACCACTACCAATATAGTCGGAGGCTGCCATCGCTCATTCCCAGCAGACGAGTTGCCCCGAGAAAGTGACCGTTTCCACATTGAAGAGGGAAAATTGCAGTGGGACGACCAATGAACATGACCCAGCAAACTTGCACACAGGCACAAGGGTCTCTGTTGCACGAATCGAGGAGGGTAGTTAACGTACCACCAGGGGCCTTATATGGCCTAGCGCAATATCATGGCTGGTACTCTATCGGTGCAGGAAAAATGAACCACCAAGCAAAAGACTGGCTGGATAGTAGTGGCAGGGGGGTGGAAGAGGGATTTTCAGCTGAGAAATATACAATTCAGGCCAACATCAGTGCTGATTTTGAGCGATTGAGCACCAGGGAGGGACAGAGCAAAAGACTTAGGCAGCTATGTCGTCCGGGTCCAAGCCATGCCCCCGAACTCTTTCTAGTTGATTTATATATGATTTTTTATATGGGTACCAGAGCTGTGACACATACTCCAGATAGGCATAGGCCCTAAACAGAGGTATCATCACCCTTGGATCTCTAGTTGTTATATTACATTTAATAGACCAGATAACTTTGTTTTATTAACCGCATCATTAATATGATGGGCATATTCCAAATTATTAGAAATCATCACACCCAGATCCTTTTCATTAGTGGTGGTCAGTAAGGTAAAATTTCCCAAAACATATGATGTTTTTGGATTCTGCAAACCCAGGTGCATAACCTTGCATTTATTATTATTTAGCTTCATGCCCCATTTTGCAACCCAAGCAGTGATTAAATCCAAATGTATTTGTTTATTTATTTATTTTAAGTTTCGGATACACCTTTGAGCCAGAGGCTCTTTTACAAAGGTTCTAAGGCATGGATACAGTACAGGTTAAAACAGAAACAGGCAAGTTAACAACAGGTAGGCAATGCAGTATATGACAACACAGGAAATTAAGTAGCTTACAAATATTTCAGAGAGGAGAACAGTGCATGAGCTGCCAGGGGGCTTTGTCGTGAAACTACTGAGAAATTAAGTAGTGGGTGCATTAGAAAACTATACATAGTACACAAAATGAGTTGAGAATACTGAGGAATTAGTGCTCATATCGAATGAGAGAGGGAAAGGGTTGTTTAAGGAGGGGCTAGTGGTGGGAGAGAGGTGGGGTACCAGGAGGGAGGAGGTAGCAGGGAGGTGAGAAGGGAGAGGGAATGAGGGATGGAGGAAAATGGGGTGACAAGAGGAGTAAGGGATGGGGCAGGGAGTGTGGAATGGCCATAGCTAAGCAAGGAATGGTAGGTGGGGATGAGTAAGGAGTCGGGGGAGAGAGAAGGGAGAGTGACAAGATTTCATAAGGACAAGGAGCTGGTAGAGTATTTTAAGAGGAGCAGTCACAGCTGGCACTGGACACCAAGTGCTGATGAAGCTTGCTCTAAAGGGGTTGAGATTCAAGTGTTAGCAATATGCAAAGGAGTGAGTTGTACCAGTTGGGGCCCTAACATTGAAAGAGTGCTGCCCTTGTGAGGTCTGGCAGTGAGAGACAGAGAAAGTTGAGCTTACAGAGCTCCTGGTTAGGTGAGCAGGGCAGTGAGGAGACAGTAAAGACTGAACTCCAGGGGGCATGAATCCCAACAATGCCTTCTTTGCAAGAATGCAAGTCTGATATTTTATTCTACCAGATAGTTGTAGCCAGTAGGCTTGTTCATATAAATCACATGTGTGAGTGTGGCGTGTGACTGATGTGAGAAGCCAACAGGCTTTGTTCAGGGCTAGAGCTATGCACCGGAGGGCAGTGTTGGTAGGAGATCCATAGACTACAAGACCACAGTCAATAAGGGAGGTAAATGAGCTCTGAATGGCTAGCTTCAAGGTTTCAGATGTCAGACAGTGCTTGTGTCTGTACAGCAAACCAATATGGGTGTTAATAGTTTCAGCGACGTTATGAATATGCATGTTGTGGGGTACACAGTGTGCAGTCAAGGGTCATTCCCAGGTATTTGAAGTGGTCAACCTGTTCTAAGGGGCTGCCCACACCATTCTTAATAAGCAGTTGTTGGTGTTTGTTTTTGCTGTAGGTGCCATGAAATAACATTGATTTAGTTTTTGAGTAATTTAGTATGAGCTTGTGCAACCTGAACCAGGATTCAACTTCAGCAAAGCTACGCTGCAGGTGTTGTTGGAAGGGATAGATGTCAGCATGGCTTGTGAAAATGACTGCATTGTCAGTGTACAGGAGTATTTTGTGAGGGCATGAGGCAGGGAGCCCATTCACAAAGATGGTAAACAGTAAGGGGCCAAGGATAGATCCTTGGGGAATGCCCGACCGGACTGAGCGGGAGGATGAAATGGTATCTCCAGTTCTGACCTGCTGTGAGCGGTCACTGAGATAGCTTTGGAACCAGCTGGTGGCATCAGGGGATAGTCCTATGGATGATAGTTGACTAGTTAGAAGGGAGTGGTTGACGGTATCAAATGCCTTTGTCAGGTCAATAAAGGTGGCGCCAACCAAAAGGTTTTGATCTAGGGCCTGGTGGATGTAGCCAGTGAAATCTAGGAGTGCTGTGGTAGTGCTGTGGCCTTTATGAAAACTATGTTGCTGTGGGCACAGGAGGTGATATTTTTCCAGATAGTCTACTAGTTGATCAGCAACTATCCTTTCCAGTGCCTTGGATAAGGGAGGTAAGATGGAGATTGGTCTGTAGTTGCTTGCGAGAGTCACATCACCACTTTTGTGGATTGGAGTCACCGTGGAGACTTCCATTTATGGGGAACTGTGAGAACCTAAGGGAGCGTTAAGAATTTTAGTTAGGGGTGGGAGGATTTCATCAATGGTGAGGGCAATGAGTTTTAAATCCAGGGAGTCACCACTGTGCCTGGTCTTCCCAAGTACTTTAAGTAGGTGCTTTTTGGCTTGCCCTTCAGAGATGGCCTTATAATAAAATGGGGGTTGTTGCTGAGTTCTTTGCAGATTGACAGGGTGTAGGAACTGGTCCTGGATCAAAGAAGTTGGGTGGGAGCACATGACTAAGGTCAGCAAAAGTTGTGTTAAAGGCATTGGCAATGGTTTCTTTGTCAAGGGTGATAGCCCTGTTAATATTGAGCATTGTGGGAGTAACTTTGAGACATTTCCCAGTGACCTCAGAGGGGTTGTCCCAAAACTTTCTCCCATCTTTCCAGGTACTGACCAACGTGTTTCAGTAGTAGTTGGCGTTTGCCTGGTGAATGGTTCTTGTGCAGGCATTCTGGGCTGTTTTCTTGGTCTGAGTGTCTGCTAGGGTATTAGTAGCCTTTGCATGGTACCAGAGCAAATATTGAGAATTTAGCTGTTCAAGCAGGTTATGGGTCATCCATGGGTTAATAGTACCCCTGATCTTACGCTTTTTAGGCGGGGCATGAACACTGCAAACAGAGTTGAAGGTTGTGATAAAGTATTCTCGAGATGAGTCCATGTGCTGGGCAGTGTCAATTGGGGTTCAGTCAAGCGTTCGCAGGTATTCTATAAGGGGGCCTAGGCAACCAGGTAGTAAGACTCACTAACCGTAACTTTTGGGGAAGGGTTGTTAAATTTGTTAGACCAGAGGAATAAGATAGGGGAATGGTCACCAATGGTGTCAGGGAGTACTTCAGTTTTGGAGATATGATCAGGCTTATTGGTTAGAGCCCAATCCAGGAGGGTGGAGGTCCCAGTCCTGTAGTTTATCCTGGTAGGTGCCTGAACCATTTGTACAAGTTTGGCAGCTGCAATGGCATCTTTATAGTAGTTCACACTGGGGGCCAGCCAGTTGACATTAAAATCCCCCAGTAAAATAATTTACGCACTACAACCAAGAAAGTTGATGCAGTCGAAGAGGGAGGGGAGACACTGTTTAGCCAGTTTGGGTGGGATATATATTGCAGCAATGGTCATTGGCTTGTTGTGAGCACCAAGCAATACTTTGATGGCTAGGATTTGAAAGTCATTCCCATGGCTGGGGAGGGTGATGACATGGCCCTTATGTGACTCTTTTAAGTAGAGAGTGCAACCTTTGCCTTTTTTTGTAAGCCTGTCTTGCCTAAAAACTGTATAGCTGGGTAAGGATATGGCGGAGTCAGGGATTTTTGGGGACAGCCATGTCTCAACTACAGATAGTATGTCAGGGTTGTGTTGGGAGATCCAGGCAGCGAGGGAATCTCGTTTTGGGAGTAGACTGCAGATATTGATCCTTGCTAGAGTGAGAGTAGCTGTGCTATTGGATTTCATAGGTGCCATCTGGGGTGGACCAGTATTTGGGTGCATATTGCCCAAGATGAGCAGCATTGGCAGAATGAAATGTTTTCAAAATGCTTTAAGGTGAAACCCTTGATGTGAGCGTAACCTCTCAACTGATGTTTTTCCACTGGCATGGTGTATAGAGGAGGTAATAAGCAAGGAAGGGCAAATGGGTGGTGAATTGAATCTAGTGAGTAGGGGGTGCACCCAGGGGTTGTGAGGACAACATGGGGGTAACCTGTTAGTAGACTGGTCAAAGTTACCTGTGTAGGTCCTGTAGACTGATAGTGGGTTTTAGGTATCCAGGTGCAGTCCAGCAGTGTGGGTGTTCCTCTTATGCTATAACTGGGTAGTAAACACAGAAAGGAGAGCAGTCCCAGACAAAAAATTGGTAGACAGCATTGTTGGTTAAACCAGTTAATTGCAGAGAATGTCTGCAAAAGGTTGAAATTGGATCTTTTAGGAATAGTGGAGTGAAAGAAGAGAGAGTTGGAATGGTAGGGGAGGCAGGAGTTGTTGGCAGGATTTAGATGTATTGAATAGAAGTTGGGGTCGGGGCCAGGGATGGTGGGCAGGATGAAAACTAGATGATCTGGCATAGCAGGAGCATAGAGACAGATGGGGAATAAGTTTCAACTTGAAACTAGCAGGCCAGCTTACAGCAGGACCAATCAGGAAAGCTGTGGAGGGAGGCACAGCAAATCTGGAGCAGCCTAGTGGGTGAGCCAAAAGTTGAAATCTCCTGAGACTGGGGAACTGTACCTGATAGTGAGGATGATTCCATTTCTCAGTGGGGAGCAGAGCAGAGGCGGGTGGTGATGAGCAGGAGCCACCCCACCAGAGTAGAGCCCAGCTGAGACAGGGCTTGGAAGGTGTGGGAAGAAGAGAGGGAGAGAATGGCAAGTGTGTGAAAAGGAGGTGGGTGGTAAAAGGCAGTAGCAGTATCACATTGAATAGTTCTAGTGCCATCATTATTAGCACTTGGTCCTCCAATTTTAATATCGTCTGCATATTTAATTGATGTAGAGCGGCAATTCATCGTAAGATCAGAGATGAAGACATGGAACCGACATGGGCTGAGCACTGAACCCTGAGGTACCCCACTGGTAACACAGCCCACAATGGATAACTATCCATTAATAATAACTCTTTGTGTTTGACCAGCAAGCCAATTACTGATCCAGGCAACAATATACAGTATTTATTGATATTTAGGATCAGTAGTTTGATTTTCATCGCCCAGTGAGACATAACATCAAAGGCTTTGCTAAAGTGTATAAAACAATATCACACGGTATTCTACTATCCAGTAGTTGACTAATCTTTTCATAAAAGCACATCAGATTAATGAAGCATGTTGTTCAGTATTGGATTTGTTAAGGATTGGTAATAAAATGTCCTTAACCAAGCTTTCAAGATTTTGCATAAAGGTGAGGTGAGGCTGATAGGTCGATAATTTGACCAGTCAGATTTCAGACCCTTTTGTGAATAGGTATGACATTAGCTATTTTCCATTCTTTGGGACAAAATTCTTTGTAAGACATGATTCAGCTAAAAGCTTCAGGGTGACTACTAGACATTTAGCAAGTAAGTACAGATGATGTCCTGTGACATTATCAGGCCCCATACAGGTTTTGCCTTTTTGTGACAATAGTTTTTCATATATTGCTTCTATTTCAAAAGTAATAGGGTGTCACGCGTGTAAGAAGAACTGGACCCTGTGGTAATGGTGCCTGTGTATACTTTACAAAATTCTTCATTGAAAACATTCACCATATCTCTGGGATCATGAATTACTTTGTTGTCAAATTGTATCGGCCCAATTTTGCATTGTGTTTTTTAAAGAGTTAATATATGAGAAGAAGTACTTAGTACTGAAATTACTTACATTTCTAGCTAAATTGATCTCCAAGTTTTTTAGCTTTTTGATCATAGATTTACATTGTTTCTGAATTGTAAGATAAGCTGACCAATTTTGTGTTGTTCTAGATATTAGGTATCTAGCATATTTATTGTTCTTTAGCTTGATTAACCTTCTAATAGATTTGTTAAGCCATTTAGGATTTTTCTTTTATATGCTTTTCTCTGGTGGGTATAAACCTATCCTCTACTTGTAATAGAGTATTATAAAGTAATTCCCAATATTCTAGAATGGGGAATTTATCATGTGCTTTATTTCAGTTAATTTATCCAATGACTTTTGCCGTCTCCTCAATATTGGCTTTTTCGTACATATATATAATTGCTGATCTGATATTTACTGAGCAAACAGTCAGTAAGGTAAAAACAATAGAATTGTGGTCGCTATTGCTAAGTGGGGCTTCTATCTGTACATCCTTTATATTAAGGATGTCATTATGTGAAACTAAGTCCAGTATATTATTACCTCTAGTGGAGAAATGAACACTCTTGTTTTAAATTAAGCTATGAGCATGTAGTCAAATATTTTTGCTAATGCTAGAGGTGGCCAAGTTAGTACATCGATGTCACTAAGATTAAAATCCCCATGACTAAGATGTTTGCAAGTTCGCAAGCTGACTCTAACTCATAAGTAATTACTTCCATGTATTCTGTAGAGGAATTTGGGGGACGGTAGCAAGTGCCCACAGTCAGGGGCAGAGAGTCAACTGGTGTAATTTTAACCCATATAGATTCAGTAGTTAATGTATGTCTTTTTATTCTGTCTGTAATGTCTGTTGTGTCCAATCAATCACTTATAAATAGGGCCACACCACCACCTTTTTTGCCTTCCTGATTATGTGAAAAAATATTGTAACCTTGTACATAGGAGTCCAGACAGACTTAGAGTGCCACCAGGTTTCAGTAATAGCAGCTATATTTGTTCTGGCTAGAACCATTCTGGTTTTAATTTGTCTATCTTTTTATTTAAACATCTGGCATTTAGACACAAAAATTAAGATGAGTTGAACGGACAGTTTTTTCAGAACTAATGTTAAGAGTGGCAGCAGCAACCAACCTCTCCCCATGTTCTAGTTTAAATTATGATTTATTACCTTAGAAAGTTGTTTGCCCAGAAAAGATTTACCCTTCTGCTTAAATGGAGACCGTCTTCACTGAATAATTGAGCGTTCCATAAAACTCGTCCCAATATGTAACACAGTGACTATCTTGGCGTATACCATTTGTTAGCCACTTATTAATATGCTTGATTTTGTTATTGATATGCTGTGGTGCACCAGGGCAAGGTAAAATTTCTGAAAGATAAATAAAACACTCTAAGGATACCAGCGTGTTAGTAAGTGTTACATAATCTTCCTGAATGGAACGGACTGAGTCGCCATAGATGTTGGTACCAGCATGTATGATAACAAATGGATTACCATCTGAGTTGTGCAAAATACCTTAACCATACGGGTGATGTCCACTATTTTTGCCTCCCTATATGAGGAGCAGGTTTGATTAAACTTATCCTGGTTACAAACAGCCCTGTCTAAATGCTTAATCATAGAATTCCCTAAGACAAACAGCTGGTGAGTATTATCTGAGGGCTCAAATCCATATCAGAAAATCATGTATATCAGTATCTTGGGTCACTGGTACCACGGGTGCCATTATGGTTGATCGACTTCCTGATTTAATATAGGAGGAGTGTTATTGACATCAATATCGGGACTAGTTACTGAATCCTGTGCCATGACAGTGCTATCTGTATTTGATTGGTCTACAACAGAAAGGAAGCAGAAGCCTCTGAGTATGGTGAACTAGCCTCAGAAATGTCACCCAGAAGATCAAAGCTATTATGTAGTGGTAGAGAAAATAAATCGGCCTTGCAACCCTTTTTGGGGCCCTAGTGTTATGCACTGTATACCATAGTTCATTAGGATTATTTATCTGTGTCTCATCCCTACTTTTTTTTTATTTGGCCTCTAGCAACTGGAGACATGCTTGAGTTAGAGGGATTGCTTGTGAGATGCCATGGAGCTATGGTCCCTAAACTGGGAAGGTTAGCAGGTGTAGCAACTGGTGATGCAGTAAAGGTATGTGGAGTCACTGACATAACAGATGTTACATGAGCACTAGTTTCCTCATTCAGTTGGAAACGTACCATCATAGCTGTTTGACTCTGTTCTAATTTTGACATCCTGGAATTAAACTGTGCAATTTCACTATGCAAATCACAGATCTCATTACACTTAGCACACATGTAAGGTGGTTTTGTAAATGGTGTGAATACAATAGAGTACATCTCACATACAGAACATATTATGCCAACATCCCCCTCCATAGTCATAATGGTATCAGCTATTGTAGCAGTTGTTGTGTAAGTTTATTAGTCAAATGCTGTTAAATACAATGTAAATGAATAGTAGCATGCCTTCCCTGTAGACACAACCAAACTTAAGTCTCTTAGGAGCACAACAGTTTGAATGAATCTTACCTAGTTAATTTAAGGGTTATGTTGCAGTCCTGTGTCTACCAGACCCACCAGACATGCTTGACACACACTAGGATGCACGTGTCTCTGTGTGTAGAACCACGCACTCACCCACTTGTGCTTGTCCGTCAGCAGAGGACGATAAGCAAATAGCCAGTAACCCGAAATCAAAGTCCTAGGTCATGCCTCCCCAGCACCTAGAATGAGTGAGTATTCAATATAAAAATAATTACAAAACAGGCTAAATACCTAGTATAAAGTAAATCCCAGAAAATCATCAGGAACTTAAACACTGTGTGGGAGCAGAAACAGGTAGTTTCTCTGGATGGCAACAGAAACTATCGCTCCCAATCTGCTTCCTGGGAGAAAGCTCCAGCCGGAGACCTGCTAGTAGTTCAATGTAAAAAGATAGTTTTTGTTTTGATACACACAGCGAGCCAACACCTCACACCCATACTGCCTCACAGACTCATGCATCTGTCTCACAGCGTGGGAATCAACAGAATGCTAACAAAGTGAAAAACGCTTGCAGAGGGAAGAGTGTAAAATAGCCAGTAACCCAGAAGTCAGAATTCTAGGTCACGCTCCCCCAGCACCTAGAACGAGCGAGTATTCAATATAAAAATAATTATAAAAACAAGATAAATGCTTAGTATAAAGTAAATCCCTAGAAAAATCAGCAGGAACTGAAACACTATGTGGGAGCTGAAACAGGTAGTTTCTCTGGATGGCAACAGAAATTACTGCTCCTGATTTGCTTTCAGGGGACAAGGCTCCAGCCAGAGACCTGCTAGTAGTTCAATGTAAAAAGATAGTTTTTTGTTTTGATACACACAGCGAGCCAACACCTCACGCCTGTACTACCTCACAGACTCATGCTTCTGACTCACAGCATACGGTGTAACAATGCTAACCCAGTGAAAAACGCTCACAGAGGGGTGAGTGTAAAATAGCCAGTAACCCGGAAGTCAAAGTCCTAGGTCACGAAGTGGTGATGCCATTGCATAAAGCACTAGTAAGGCCTCACCTGGAGTACTGTGTGCAGTACTGGAGACCACACATGCGTAAGGACATAAACATGGTGGAGGTTGTACAGAGAAGGGCGACAAAGATGGTGCATATACCACAAAACATATGAGGAGAGACTAAGAGACCTCAATATGTACTCACTGGAGGAGAGGAGAGAAAGGGGCGACATGATAGAAACTTTTAAGTACCTCAAGGGCATAAACAAGATGCAGTTGGGAGATCTTTTCCAATGTAGAAAAGATATAAGAACAAGGGGGCACGATATGAAAGTGGATGGGGGGAGATTAAGAGGTAACGTGAGGAAGTTTTTATACACAGAGAGGATGGTGAATGCTTGGAATGGTCTGCCACAAGAGGTGGTAGAGGCAAGCACAGTGGAGGGTTTAAACATGCCTGGGACAAGCACAGGGAAACCTTGGGCAGTAAGGGAGTGATGAAAAGCCATTGAAAACTTGGGGTGAGTGGATGTATCATGTATTGGGCCTATGGCAGACTGGATGGGCCCAGCAGTCCTTATCTGCTGATAATTTCTATGTTTTTATGTTAATGTCATCAAGATTACTTCAGCCATTTCTTCAGTGCTCCCTGCAGTTCTCATCTCAGCAAATCTGGCATGGTGAGTACTGTTACCAGTGGTGTACTCCCAGGCTGTCATCCCACTAATTTCCATGCTCCTATCTTTAATTCCTAGTTAAGGTCCCTTGCCTCCAGTGGCAAAAATTCCACACCCTGCTGCTGTAGTCCCTGAGACCTGCCTACATTTTACCTGATTAGCTGGCGAGTAGTCCTGTTCAGAAAGATATAATTACCGTCATACCGCAAATTCTTCTTTCACAAGGCAAGGTGTGTCGAGGGAGCAAATTTTCAGGAGCAGGTTGACATAGGCGTGAGTTGACATGGGAGCGGGTTGCCAGGAGTCTAAAATGAGAGCAAATTGTCGCTCCTGAACCACACTGTACAGTGATCACTGGTCCCCAGGTGACCTCCCACCTTGATGTCTGCCACACTGTCCCTGTTAGTGAGTATGAGGTCCAGTGTAGCCCCATCACGAGTCGGTTCATTGTCTAGTGGCCTAAGGAATGCTCCCTGTGGGGAGTCCAGGATGTCTTTGCTTATAGTTGAAACTGCAGCTGGGAAGTTCTAATCTACATCTGGCAGATTGAATTCCCCCAGCAGCAGTACTCCCCCCCCCCCCACTTCTGCCATTTTGCCAGTGACTTTCAACACTACCCTATCTAACTCATCCCCTGTGATGGAGGTCTGTAGATCACACAAGTGCAAATCTTGGCTATGTTCTTTTCAGGGTGACCCACAATACCTCTGCCCTGCCCCCCATTTCCTGTATCTCTGTGACTTTTATGCTTTCCCTCACATAAAGCAACAGGCACCCTCCTTTTTTTTCCACTCTGTCCTTCCTAAAAAGAGTATAGCTTGCTATGGCCATGTCCCAGTCATGGTATTTAATGCATAATCACTCGAGAATGGACACAATATCCAAATCAGCCTGTGCCATGAGGGCCTCTAGGTCTGGAACCTTGTTTCCTAAACTTCTAGCATTGGTGCTCATTGCCTTCCAGACTTTATTATCACTCTGATTACTAACCCTTTTTTCCTTTTTGTCCTCCTTCCTTTCCTACTTTGTTTTTAATGCTATCATGTCCAGTCCAGTGGGCTCAGGGAGGGTGAGGGTGGTGGAACAGAGGCGCATCCCTTCCATTGTACCTCTCCACAATTCCTATGCCATTCTGGCAAAGTGTGGTGCCTCTATGGAGGCACCCACAGTGGAGAACAAGGAGGATGCTGGGAACCTCCACAAAGGAGACCCACAGGAGGGTGGCAGGGACCCTGCAGGGAAGGAAACAACTCCTGGTGGGGACTCCATTGTTAGGAAGGTAGAACTGGGGAGGAAGGGAGAGGAGGAGGTAAGGTGCCTGGCGCCATGGCTTGCAGGGACAGGAAGCGAATCATTAAGATTGCTGGAGCACCTGCACAGGGAGGGAGCTGGATGTCATTATCCACCTAGGGACAAATGACCTGGCTAAGAAAGGGATTAGAGAAGTGCAGGAAGAGTTTGTGGAATTGGGAGGGCCTTAGTCAAGTAGCACGACGGTAACCTTTCTCGGAGGTGCTACCCATCTATGGCATAGGAGAGGGTAGGGTGTTCCGCACCATGGGATTCAATCAGTGGTTGAAAACTGGTGTGAGCTCAGGATTTGGCTTCATTGGGGACTGGGGTCCACCTGGAGTGATGCAAGCCTATACTGGCATAATGGGCTGCATCTGTCTGGGAGGGGAACCAGGATCCTAGGTGATAGGTTTAAATGCTTCATTGGCAAGCTTTTAAACTAGCCAAGGGGGGAGGCACTGGAAAGGAGCAGGAAAATCCTAGCCCCCCAAATAATCACGGTAGTAAGTGTGGCAAACACCAACATAGAGGTGTCGATTGGGAGAAAGTGATAAAGGCAAGAAGGACAGGGATCAGGCAAAAGGGAGTAAGGCCATCAGGAAATGGAGGGTAATGAGTACCAATGCCCGTAGTCTGGGCAACAAGCTCCCTGAGCTGATGGCCTTAATGGAAGAGGGATGCCTGGATATCGTAGCAGTCACAGAAACATGGTACACAGAGAACCATGACTGGGATGTTAACATACCAGGGTACATAACCTACAGGAGAGACAGGCAGGGGAGAAGAGGGGGAGGAGTAGCTCTATATGTAAAGGAAGGGATAAAAGCAACTAAACAAAAGAGTAAACAGGGAGGAGAGGAGGCACTGTGGGTCACCTTGGAGACTGGAAAGGGCACCACAATCCGCACAGGGGTTGTGTACAGACCCCCATGTCAGGGGGAAGGAATGGACAAGGATATGATAGAAGGCATTCTTAGAATGGCAGAGAAAGGGAGATACTGTTGATGGAACGGAATATGCCGATGTTAACTGGAGCTCAGATCTATATGAGGTTTGCCATCTGGGACAAGTGACCATCAAACAGTGTGGTTCTACGTTAAACTCAGCTACAGAGTCAAGCCATACAAAAGTGAGGGTACTGGACTTTAGGAGGGCTGACTTTGGCAAGATGGGAGAGTGCCTCAGAAAAGCACTAGCAAACAGGCTAGAAGGAGGTGTGGAGCAACAATGGGGAATTATCAAACTGCCATCACAGAGGCAACAAGCCTTTGTGAAGCAAATGAACAAATCAAAATGAAAGAAAAGCCACTATGGTTCTCAAAAGAGGTGGCTGTGAAAGTCAGGAAGAAAAGATAGCATTCCAGAAGTATAAGGAAACACAGAAGGAGCAGGACAGAGAGCTGTGCCAGTTAAGGCAGAGGAAGCAGGAGGGAAGTCAGAATAACAAAGGCCCAAACTGAGGAAAGATAGCCAACTCAGTTAAGAAGGGGGATAAAACCTTTATAGGTACATCAGTGAGCGAGAAAGACAAAGGGAGGGATAGTGAGGCTGAATAGAATGAACAGTGGGTGGGCAGAGGGGCAGTGAAAAGCAGGAATACTGAACTAATATTTCTGCTCAGTATTCACAAAAGAGGAGGGGAAGTGCCTAATCCAATTAACAGAAGCACCTTGATAGGGGGTCGATCCCAGTCCTTTCACAGAAGAAAGGGTTCTGCAAGAACTCCTAAAACTGAAGGTGGACAAAGCAATGGGTCCTGATGGAATTCACCCCAGAATTCTAAAATAATTAAGGAGGAACTAGTGAAACCACTGGCTGCTCTTTTAATAAATCATAGGAGGATGGTGTGGTACCGAGGACTGGAGGAAGGCGGATGTGATTCCCTTCACAAAAGTGGGTCCAAGACAGAGGCAGGAAACTACAGACCTGTCAGTCTGACCTCTGTGGTAGGAAAGTGATGGAGTCACTTGAAGGAAAGAATAGTCGAGTACCTAGAGGCCAGTGGAGCACAGGACCCAAGGCAGCATGGGTTCACAGCGGAAGGTCATATCAGATGAATCTAATAGATTTTTTGACTGGGTGACCAAAGTAGTAGACCAGGGAGGGGCTGTGACATGGTCTACCTAGAATTTAGCAAGGCATTTGACACAGTCCCACACAAAAGATTAATAGTCAAATTAACCAGTTGGGAGTGGGACCCAGGGTGGTAGCCTGGGTAAAACATTGGCTGGACAACAGGACACAGAAGGTAATTGTAAATGGAGTCCATTCTGAAGAAAGGGGGTTACTAGTGGGGTACCGCAGGGTTCAGTATTGGGTCCAGTCCTTTTAATGTCTTCATCAGTGACATTGCAGAGGGACTGGAAGGAAAAGTATGCCTTTTGCAGATGACACAAAATCTGCAACAGGGTTGATACACAAGGAGGCGTGGAAAGGATGAAAAGGGACTTGGCAAGGTTGGAGGAATGATCAGAAGTATGGCAGCTAGGATTCAATGCAAAGAAGTGCAAATAACGCACCTGGGAAACAAGAACCCAGGGGAAAAGTACAATGGGTAGGAGGTAGTAACAACAACAAAAAGGAAAAGGACCTGGGGTAATCATATCAGATGACCTTAAGGTTAGCAAGCAATGTGAAAGGCAGTAGGGAGGCTGGGGTATACTGGGATGTATAGGAGAGGCATCAGCAGCAGAAACAGGAAGTTGTTATCCTCTGTACAGACAGTTGGTGAGACCCCATCTGGAGTATTACGTCCAGTTCTGGAGACCCCATCTCCGCAAGGACATAGACAGGATAGAGGCAGTCCAGAGGAGGGCAATCAAATGGTGCAGGGTCTGCAAGAGAAGCCCATGAGGAGAGACTAAAGGAGCTTAATATGTATACCCTTGAGGAAAGAAGGGAGAGGGGGACATGATAGAAACTTTTAAGTACCTCAGTGGAATCAACAAAGTCCAAGAGGGTAGCATTTTTCAGAAAAAGAGACTTGCAAGAACAAGGGGACACAATTTAAAAGATAGAAGGAGGGCAGTTCAGGGCAATGTGAGGAAGTATTATTTCACAGAGAGGGTAGTGGATGCATGGAACAGCCTTCCTGAGGAGGTTGTGGGGTCTAAAACTGTGGGAGAATTCAAGAATGCATGGGACAGACATAAGGCAATTCTTGTGGGGGGGTAGGAAGAAATAGACTGTTGGTTAACTAGGATCTGCGGCCTATCCTGTAGGTAGGGAAATGGGCAGACTAGATGGGCCTAGCAGTCCTTATCTGGCGTCAAAGTCTATGTTTCTATGTTTCACCTTCATTCGTAGCATTCTGCTTCCTTTATTAAATTGCACTCTTGTCTTACTTCTCTCCCCAAAAACCTGCACTCAGAAGCAGGGTAGGTAACACTTCATCGCTGACATCCACTGATGAAGTGTTGCCTACCCAAAGCACCGGGGCAGTGAGTGGACTGTGGATATGTGTGTGCACCTTATCTTCATTTAATTTGTACATTAAGGCATTTGAAAACTTCATCACAGGAGCTTGGTGCAATCTTTGCTTCTGAGTGCAGATTTTCTGACAGTGTTTGCTTAGTTGGGCTAGTCGCCTTTTCTCTGCACTGGCCCTCCACCAAGGGTTCGCAGTCAACCACATTTGGAGTCTTTACTTCTCTCCCCTCAGGTTCTTCCTACTTCCATTTTTAGCTTGTAGGGGGTTGCAGATTCTGCCTCCCTGATGCATGCCTCTATCCCTCTTGCAGGCCATAACCCTTGTAAATAACCCTTGTAAAGGTTCTTATTCCTCCACGTTGGATCTCAGTCTCCAATGTAGGCAAACCTTCCTTTCTGTACCATTCCTTCAACCATGTGTTGAAGTTCCTGGTGCAGAGTTCCCTCTCTTTTCCTCTACTGAAAACAGGTAGCACCTCTGCAAAAGCTACTGAACATGCTGCCTGCCTAAGACAACTCCCCAGCTCCTTGAACTCCCCCTTCACTATCCCAGACCCATCCTGAGCCAGGTCATTACTCCCCACATGGACAATGACATCCAGATCTGCATCCCTTCCTGCTGTCCTAGCAATCCTCATGATCGTCCTCTCATCCCTACTGGCTGTGGTACCTCTTAGGCACTTAACCTCCCTCTTTCCCTCCCTTCCTATTCCCAGATCAATTTCCTTCCCAACTGAGTCCACCACCCAAAGTTCATTCCTCTTCTGGATACCCCACCACCTTTCTTAGGGTCTCCATCATGGTGCATCTGCACATCCTCCCCTGTCACAACCACAGGTACCTCTTCTTGGCTGTCCTGCCCTGCCTGAGCAGTGTAGAAATTACTTAGTGGCACCGATGGAGGAATGTGCCTCTGACCCATCACCCCCATCCTTCCAGAGCTTGCCATAGTCTAACTGCTCTTCCTTCTAGGTACCCTCTGAGGTAAAAATGTCTGACTTGGTGGCCCCTGGGGGAGAGATTGACCAAATCCCAGCCAACTCTGCCACCCTTTACCTTACACTTTTCCCTAATGTAGGTTTACTCCGATAGGGTATGCCTAGTTTTTTCTCCTTTTGTTATTTGTTATTTTGCTTGAACACCTACCTTATACAACTATAGTGTCTAGTCTCTGTTTTGGCCTACCCTTACCCTGCACCTAGCCCTTTGGTGATTGCAACAACAGGAGCAAACAGGTACCTTACATTAATTGACGGCAGTGTCCCTTGGTTCCTTGCTTTCTTCTGCTGATGCCTGACAATGCCTAAGAAGCTAATCTTGTACAGTACCTGTTCCACTCCTTTGCCATTCCACTTACTCATTGGGACACAAACATGTGGGACACGTTAGAAGTGCTCCCTTTTATCCTCCCCTTAGGACCTCCCCCAGTGGGATGTCCTGGTGAGCTCCTATATGCCCCCACAGCCAGGAACAGATTTCAACTGGCTGCTGCTGTTAAGTCCTGCCAGCTGTAGCCACTGTCAGCAGATCACCCCAAAATTCAACTAACAGGTGCACAGTCTGTTAGAATCTACAAGCCTGACTGGCTGTTCCAGACACTGCTGCCTTCCCATGCAGCTCTGATAGGCTGAGAGCGGTGTTTGCTTTGATTCAGAACTCGAGTGCTGTTTTAAAAAGTGCACCTCCATTCTGCTGTGTCATGCCCCCGCCCCCACAGCCAGGAACAGGATTCAATTGGCTGCTGCTGTTAAGTCCAGCCAGCTGCAGCCACTGTCAGCAGAAAACCCCAAATGCCTCAAATCCAACTATCAGCTCCCATGTCGACTTCTTGCACAGGAGATTGTGGGCCTTCTGAACAACAGGGCAGTGGAAATAGCACCAGAGTGAAAACAGAATACAGGGTTCTGCTTCCGCTGCTTCTTTATTCCAAAGAAATTAGGGGTCATGTGCCATATTCTCAACCTCAGAAAACTAAACACATTCTTGGAATGCAGAAATACAATTTGATTTCTCTGGGCTCTCTGCTACCCCACCTGAAACCTCAGGACTGGCTTGCATCCATGAACATGCAAAATGCATACCAGCACATAAAGGTGCACCCCCAGCCACCACAGATACCTTTGTTTTGTTGTGCTGGGATAGCATTACAAGTTCAGAGTCTTGCCCTTTTGGCTTTCCTTGGCACCACAAGTCTTTACAATGTGCTTTGCAGTACTCGCAGCACACGTAAGGAAACTGTAACTCCAGGCCTTCCAGTATTTGGACGCACTGTCACATATCAAGCCCATCCAAACAGGAGACAGAATAGGCAGTAACCACTGCCTCTCAGTTCCTAACTTCCATGGGAGTCTTTCTGAACCTTGACAAGTCTCAGCTTAAACCCTCTCAGCAACTGCTGTTCATAGAAGCTGTTCTGGAGATGACCTGGGATTGGGCTTTTCTTCCACAAAATACACAAAGTAAGGGCACCATCCACCGTTAAAATAAACAAACTGTGTTTTATTGCTGAAAAGCAAGGCAAAATACAAAACTGCACCAAGTGCCATATAGGTGCTGTACACTTAAAAGGCCCGACTGGTTTCGCTCATGCACGGTTCCTCAGGGATTTCCTTACTCCTCAAGTGATTGACATAAATACAGCAATATTTAATAAGATAGTAACATCTCAGTAAAAAAAGTTAATGTGAAAGTAATTATAATAATAAAGTAACACAAAATAGGTGCAGGGACAGTGTTCTGATGTTGTAAGGGGTTATTCAAGCCATTACTTATTAATATTTCTTATTTATAATTATATATGGCAAGTTATAATTTATTTTATTTAATTCATATACCCCAAATCAATTTTATTACTAACAATAGAAAGGCCATTCCACAAAGCAGACAATGAGCAATTCTGCAAATGGCATGTTCATATAGAATGCAACACTGTGCAAGCCCACTCCACGCAACGCTTGCTGGTTCTAATAGCCTCCTCAGTGTTCACAGTGCCCCTGGCACATCTACACATGAGGACAACTCAGTGGATGCTCAATGGTTGCAAGCATCACACCCTCAGAATTACCCTATTTACCCTGTTTAGATGACACAACCCCTGGCAAGATTCCTGACATGGTGGTAAGTGGAACAGAATCTCCTCTAGGGATTTCCCATCTTCCCTGTGGAGCAGGAAGTGGTGCTTACCACAGATCCTTCTCTGTTGGCATAGGGAGTTCACTGACAGGGCCTTAAGAAATAGGGTGTTTGGGACCCAGTAGAGACTCATTTCATATCAGTATGTTGGAGATGTGAGCAATTTTCTAAGGTCTAAAAGCCCTAGTGGACTTAGGTACAAAACAGTCATCCTCCAGACAGACAAGAAGTCTATCATGTATTATGTCAACAAACAAGGAGTAGCATACTCTTTCCATGTCTGAAGTGAGGTGATGAGAGTGTGGGAATGGTACTTAGAACAGAGGATCCTGCTCCAAGCAGTCTATCTGCCAGGAGTCCAGAACGCTCTGGCAGATGAACTCAGCCAGAGGACAGTCCTCATGAGTGAAGAGAACAGATGACTGGGGAAATGAGATACTAGGTTACACATTGTTCCACAAGGACTGCAAAGGGAAGGGATAACACTATATATCTCAGAAAACATCAAAGCACATGACATAAACAAAAAAGGGAACAGTACGGACGAAAATGAAATAATCTGGTTAGAAACACAACTACCAGCAAATAAATTGACAGTGCAGGTGTTTTACAGGTCCCCCAACATAGATAATGAAGAAAATAAAATATTCCTGTTATAGGTCCGCCAGCATACTGTATATAATGAAGAAAATAAAATATTCCTGACAGCAATTGAGCAAATGGAAATTATAGGAGACTTCATGCTGCTCTGTGATTTTAATTTCCCTCAAATAAACTTGACAACCTTGGAAGGTACGACCCAGATAGAATATAGATTTATAGAGGCTACCATACATAAGAATTGAGATCAAGTAGTAGAGGGGAATACAAGCTGGACCTCATGTTCTGTAATTTTATGGATGACATTAGTAGTATAAAGATACTAGACCCCCTAGGACACAGCGATCATAACACAATTGAAGTGGTGGTCAACACAGTGAATATACTGGTGAAGGGAGCTACTGTGCGTAAGTGCTATAATAAGCTGAATTAAACTGTACCTAAAATCATGGAACTGGGAGAAAGATCTAAAGGGACTAACTATGAGTCAAATATGATATAAACTGAAATGAAAATTAGATCACTGCATAAAAACATATATACCAGAGATTAGGAAATACAATAAAACTGGTACAGTGGCAGCATGATACAGTAAAAATATTAAACATAATTTGAAAACAAAAAGTAAACGCCTACCAAAAATACAAAAAAATTGCCAACTGATGAAAACTGGATGCACTGTAAAAAACAAGCAAGTAAATGTAAGATGATGATCAAAAGAACAAAAAACAGAATGGAAATTAAACTAGCTGCTGCTGTAAAGGACAATAAAAACAGTTTTGTTAATTATGTTGGCTCACTGAGGGGAAAACAACAAGTGATAGGGCCATTAAAAGATGGAAATAGGGTAATTAGAGATTAGCAGGATATGGCCAATGACTTTAATAAATAAGCTCTTACAGCAAAAAAAAAATTAAACTACAAAAACAAACAGTAAATACAGAACCATCCAACAATAATGAATTATTGATTACAGAGAACAACTTAAAATCAGATAAATCACCAGGTCCAGATGATATACATCAGAAACTCCTTAAATAACTATCAGTAGAATGCTGTGGCCCAATCACAATGCTATTTAGAGCGTCACTATGTGTGGGATGTGCACTTCCTGAATGGAGAGATGCAGCTGTTACACCCATTCATAAAAAGGGTGATACAGGACATCATCAACTACCAGCCAATTAGCCTGACATCAGTCCTAGGAAAGATGCTAGAAGGAATTATACAGGACTTTATTGTGAAACACATAAAACAGAGAGACATGTGGACATCACACAGCATGGGTTTACACCTGGGCACTCATGCCTCACCAACCTGCTACATGTTGTTGAGCCTTTCAGCATCACCATTGACAAGGGACTGCCAGTAGATACCATCTTCTTTGATTACTCAAAGGCATTCAATTCAGTGTCCCATACAATCTTGACAGAGAAATGGGGGGATATAAATTTACATCCAAGTATAGTTTCATGGATAGAATCATGGTTGGGGGAGAGGCATCAGAGGGTGTGTATAAGGGATATTACTCTTACTGGGGCATGGTGACCAGCGGGTGCCGCAGGGTCAGAGTGCTGGGGCCCACTCTCTTCAATGTTTTTATAGCAAGTATGCAGACATCAAACAGCACATGGATAAGTAAATATGCAGATGATAGTAAAATCGGTGCCATTGTAAGTAACAAACAAGCAATGCAGCAACTACAAGAGGACCTCAATGAACTTGGGTACTGGACCGAGAAAAATAAACTGAGGTTTAATGTAGATAAGTGCAAGGTTATGCATCTTGGAAACAACAACCAGAAGAGAGCTTACAACTTGAACAACAAAACACTACAAAAAACAATAAGCGTGAAAGATCTAGGGGTAACAATAACTAATAACCTCTTTTTCGACACACACACCAGAGGAATAGTAAAAAAATGTAACAGGATCCTAGGGTACATATTTGGGAACATAAAAAGTAGAGAACCATCTGTGATACTGCCACTGTATTCATCACTGGTTAGACCCCACTTGGAGAACTGTTCCCCAAAGTATAGGGGGGCCAGATCAATAGAAAGGGTGCAAAGGAAAACAACCAAAAAAAATTGAAACACGAAACATAAGATGTATGGAGACAGTCTAAGAGAACTGGGTCTGTACTGATTGGAGTATAGAAGACTACGGGGAGATCTATTTCTAGCATACAATGCCATCGGTAGCTGAATTTACAGTGCGCCCTTCAGTGGGCTGGACCACCCAACCAGGAGACCTGCTCCCCGCAGTCCTCCCCAGCTGTGAACAGTGCTCCACACCCAACCGCTGTTAGGACTGGGATCCAAGCAGAGGAACACAAGCTGCCTGGATCCTTGACCGAACACTACTGCTGCAGCTCTCTATTAGCAAACCACAACCGTGTTTTGCAAGCGCCCAGTAGCCGAATTTATGTGTGCTCTTCAGTGGGCTGGACTGCCCACCTAGAGACCCGCTTCCCATGGTCCCACACCTCAGAGCCCTCTCTGGCCGTGGAACAGTGCTCCACACCCCGGCTGCCGCTTCAGGACCAGGAACCAAGCAGAGGAACACAAGCCACCTGGATCCTCAAACAGAACACTGCTGCTGCAGCCTCTCTACTAGCAAACCACAACCAGTGGTTTGCAAAGCGCTTCGGTAGCCGAATTTACAGTGCACCCTTCAGTGGACTGGACCACCTGCCCAGGAGACCCGCTCCCTGTGGTCCTACATCTCAGAGCCCTCCCTGGCCATGAACAGTGCTCCACGCCCCGGCTGCCGCTTTAGGACAGGGAACCAAGCAAAGAAACACAAGCCGCCTGGATCCTCGGACTGAACACTGCCGCTGCAGCCCCTCTACTAGCAAACCACAACTGGTGATTTGCAAAGCACTTCGATTGCCAAATTTATAATGCACCCTTCAGTGGGCTGGACCACCCACCCAGGACACCCACTTCCCATGGTGCCACACCTCAGAGCTCTCCCCAGCCTTGAACAGCGCTCAATACCCCGGCCACCACTTCAGGATGCCATCTAGATCCTCAGACCAAACACTGTCACTGCAGCCCCTCTAATAGCAAACCACAACTGGTGGTTTTCAAAGCGCTTCGGTAGCTGAATTTACAGTGCGCCTTTCAGTGGGCTGGTCTGCCTGCCCAGGAGACCTGCTCCCCGCTGTCCTACACCTCAGAGCCCTCCCCAGCTGTGAATAACCTCAGCACCCTGGTCACCTCTTCAGGACTGGGAACCAAGCGGAGGAACACAAGCTGCCTGGATCCTCAGATCGAACACTGCCACTGCAGTTTTCTACTAGCAAACCACAACCATTGTATCATCCTTGCAAGGAGGGTTTGGGGGGTGAGTGAGTCCTGCCTGATTATTTCTGAAGGTGAGAATGATGACTCTTATTATGGTCAGGAGGCATCAGACCCAGTTCCTGTGTCTATCCCTCAGGAAGAGCTATCTTTCTAGACTCTGCTCAGAAATATGCACTTATCATTGGATTTCGAGCCATCAGTTATTGACCAGGCTAGGCACCGCCAGCTGGAGTTTCTAAACTAACCTAATATACTGGTCAATTTAATCTCTGCTTAACCCACCTTGAAACCTTGTCTGATGCAGTTTGGTATAGGCCTGCTACTGTGGCAGCTATCCCCAAGCAGGTGGACAGGATATACGCTGCTCTTAAGAATAAACCAGTGTAATTCATTCCAGCCGTAGCTGATGCTGTTGTTATTCACACTGAGAATGACAAGGCCATTCTGTCCAAGGAGGTCACTGCTCACCCTGCTAATAAGGAGTCACATAAGTTTGACACAATGAGCAAACAGGCTTATGCCTCAGCTACCCTGGGTATGAGGATAGCTAACTGCTAGGGACAATTCTCTAAATATGAGTATACCCGCTGGAGCAAGCTAACATCTACCAGATTCAGAAGCTAAACAAAATATGCTGCTGACTGTTAAGTAAGATATTGAATCCAACAGTCTCCAGCTGAAAGCCTCTATGGATGTCTTTGATGCAGCATAGGGCTTTGCAGCTGCCAACATTTACATCAGGTGGCATTCCAGGCTGCAGACTGCTGGCTTCACACAGGATATCCAACAAAAGGTAATAAACATCATCCTCTTTTTTTTTTTTTTTTTTTTGACAGTTAGTCTCTTTTTGCCACCTTTGTCCTGGGCAACATTCCTTTCTAGCCAGTCCCCAGCCCTGTCTCCTGCTCTTGGCTTACCTCTGGCTTACCTCCACGGCTTGTCCCCCATGGCAGGGCAGTGGGGACCCCTTGACCAGCTGATATGGATCCAGTGCCAGGGTTACTGCTTGTTTGCAGAGCGGCGCCTGTGGGGACCGACTGTCATCCAGCCACACCCAGAACATTTTTCTTGCTCCATTTTTCTCCCTCTGGAGAGGAGGTGTGTAGTGACACCCATGGAAGCAGCACACACGCATCCACATGCACTCCCTTCAGGCGTCTGCCTCCTCTCCTCACTATCTGTAGAGCATCAGTGTTCTGCCCCCCAGACAACGCTAGGGGCCAGTCAGACACTGACTGCTGATGACCCCCCCCTCCCCATAGAAGGAGAGCAGTCTATCAGATGCTCGATCCTTCTCCTCCCCTGCCTACCCCCGGTGACCCATGCTGATTCCCGAACACGGGTTGCCAGCGTGGTGTGAGGTAGGGTGTCCAGTGCCTCAGCCCTCAGCACCTCCAGGGAGCAAGGAACATCTTCTTTGATAACACATACCTGTTTGAACAACAGATGGAGTAGTCTCTTAAGGTGCCTAATAAAACTGGAATGAGTCTTAAGACCCCCAGGCCAGTCTTCCTCAGCTCCCAGAGAGGTAAGGGGCATGGGTCTCTTCACAATAAGCAGTCCTATCATGGCATGAATAGGGGAGCCCAGAAATAACACAAAACAACCCCCTCCCAATCTCAGAAGTAAACTCAGCCAAAGGCACAGGCACCAAAAGTACTTAGTGCCACTGTCTGAAGCTCCAACCCTGGTCCTGTCTCAGATGTCCGAGGCAGACCTATTCTCCACAATGGTGGGTCCCTGACCCAATTTACCATCAACAGGAGTCCTCACAGCAGACAAGTGTGTCCTTATAATTATCCGATAGGGGTCCATTCATTCATTCCATTCATTCTATTGGATAGCAAAATTGAGAAGAACATTCTCATTTACAATTGTGTCCAAACAATAAAAAAACAAGACACATTATTACAAAACATACAATTTCTGTTGTTCTAAAAGTACATACATTTTAAATCATTAAAAGTTCATGTAAATTTAAGCAAAACTTATTTATCCAAAACAGTTACAGTGTCTGTTAAATATACTTCCTAAAGAGGCTCTAAAACATGCCAATGTAGTTAATGCATGCATTTCTATTCTTTTTTGAATGATTGTCCAGGTTCATGGTACTGCAATAGCTAACATCTTATCCCCATATCTTGATCTACTCCTTGGGGTATGAAATGAGTACCGTGAAGTTGATCACAAGGTATATTTTGAGATATTTTTGGCTTGCAATTTGCATAATAGAAACAGGGTAAAACCCCTAAAATGAATTTATACACAAACACATACAGTACCAGAGTGAGTCCCTTCATTCAACTAAAAAGGTCCAACCTACCTCACTGTACAGGATGCATCGGTGGGTCCTATATGGTAATTTTAATACAAACCTTATTGCACTATTATATAACAGAGCTAATGCACTCAGAAGTGTGCTAGATGTTTCATTATAAAGTCTCCATAATCTAGAACTGGCAAAAACAATGAAGTTACCAATTGTTTTCTTAAAGGGAAATTAAGTCCCTGGATTTCATCACCCCCCCCCCCTTCCCAGATTAGCCACCCAGAAGGCAAGTCCCTTTATGAAAAAATAGAATTTGTTGTTAGATCAGGACCGCTTGGTTCAACCAGTCTGCCCATTTCCCCTAGAAACGTAGAAACATAGAATTTGACGGCAGATAAGGACCGCTTGGCCCACCTAGTCTGCCCATTTCCCTACCTAACAGATAAGCTGCACATCCTAGTTAACCAACAGCCTACTTCCTCCTACCCCCCCCACTAGAATAGCCTTATGTCTGTCCCATGCATTCTTGAATTCCCCCACTGTTTTTGACTCTATGACCTCCTCAGGAAGGCTGTTCCATGTATCCACAGCCATCTCCGTGAAGAAATACTTCCTCACATTACCTCTGAGCCGTCCCCCCATTATCTTCAAATTGTGCCCCCTAGTTTTTGCACATCTCTTTCTCTGAAAGATGCTACCCTCTTGGACTTTGTTGATTTCTTGAGGTATTTGAAAGTTTCTATCATGTCCCCCCCCCCTTCTTTCCTCGAGGCTATACATCTTTAGTTTCTTTAGTCTTTCTTCATATGTCTTCTGATGCAGACCCTGCATCATTTTGATTGCCTTCCTCTGGACAGCCTCCACTCTGTCTATGTCTTTGTGGAGATGGGGCCTCCAGAACTGTACACAGTACTCCAGATGTGGTCTTACCAACTGTCTGTACAGAGGGCCAGCAACTTCCTGCTTTCTACTGGTGATGCCTCTCCCTATGCATCCCAGTATCCCCCCAGCCCTCCTTACTGCCTTCTCACACTGCTAGCCCACCTTTAGGTCATCTGATATGACTACCCCAGGTCCTTTCCATTTTGTTGTTGTCAGTATCTCACCCCTATTGTGTACTCTTCCCTTGGCTTTTTGTTTCCCAGGTGCATTACTTTGTGATTCTTTGCATTAAATCTAAGCTGCCATACATTTGACATTCCTCCAACCTTACCAAGTCCCTTTTCATCCTTTCCACCCCACCTTGTATATCAACCCTGTTGCCGATCTTTGTGTCATCTGCAAAGAGACATACTTTCCTTCCAGTCCCTCTGCAATGTCACTTATAAAGACATTAAAAGGACCGCCCCAGTACAGAACCCTCAGTACCCCACTAGTAATGCTGCTTTCTTCACTGTGGACTCCATTTACTATTATCCACTGTGTCCTGTTGTTCAACCAGTGTTTTACCCAGGCTACCACCCTGGGACCCACTCCCAGGCTGGCTAATTTGTTTATTAATCTCTTGTGCGGGACTATGTCAAATGCCTTGCTAAAGTCTAGGTAGGCCATGTCCACAGCCCCTCCCTGGTCTACTGCTTTGGTCACCCAGTCAAAGAAATTAATTAGATTTGTCTGACATGACCTTCCTGCTGTGAATCCATGCTGCCTTGGGTCCTGTGCCCCACTAGCCTCTAGGTACTCAACAATTCTTTTCTTCAAAAGTGATTCCATCATTTTCCCTACCACTGAGGTCAAACTGACAGGGCTGTAGTTTCTGCCTCTGTCTTGCTCCCACTTTGTGAAGGGGAATCACATCCATCCTCCTCTAGTCCTCAGGTACCACACAATCCTCCCATGATTTATTAAAAAGGGTAGTCAGTGGTGTTACTAGTTCTTCCCTTAGTTCTTTTAGAATTCTGGGGTGAATCCCATCAGGCCCCATTGCTTTATCCATCTTCAGTTTTAAGAGTTTTTTCAGAACCCTTTCTTCTGTGAAAGGACTAATATCAACCCCCCCATCCAGAGTGCTTCTATTGACCAGATTAGGTATTTTCCCCTGCTTTTCTATTGTGAATACTGAGCAGAAGTATTCGTTCAGTATCCCTGCTTTATCACTGTCGCTCTCTGTCCAACCACCTTCCTCTTTGTTCAGCCTCAGTATCCCTGCCTTAGTCTTTCTTTGCTCCCTAATGTACCTATAAAAGGTTTTATCCCCCTTCTTAATCGAGTTGGCTATCTTTTCCTCGGTTTGGGCCCTTGCTATTCTGACTGCCTTACCCACTTCCTTCTGCCTTAACTGGTACAGTTCTCTGTCCTGCTCCTTCTGTGTTTCCTAATTCTTCCTGAATGCTATATTTTTCTCCCTAACCTTCCCCGCCACTTTTTGAGAACCATAGTGGTTTCTTCTTTCATTTTAATTTATTTGCTTCACACAAAGGCTTGCTGCCTCTGTGATGGCAGTTTGATGTTTCCCATTGTTGCTCCACCCCACCTGTTTGCCAGTGCTTTTCTGAGGCACTCTCCCATTTTGACAAAATCAGCCCTCCTGAAGTCCAGTACCTTCACTTTTGTGTGGTTCGACTCTACAGCTAAGTTTATCGTGAACCACACTGTTTGGTGGTCACTGTTCCCAGATGGCTACCCACTTCAAGATCAGAGATCCTCTCCATCCCATTTGAGAGTACCAGGTCTAAGATTGCTCTCTCCCAGTGGGTTCCAAAACTAGCTTTTTATTTATTTATTTATTTTTTATTTTAGTCTTTGGTAACTGGGTAAGGCTCACTAGGCACAAGTGCCTGTTTTCAGGGGCGACCTGGGAGCACTGGGTGGTTAAGTGACTTGCTCAGAGTCACACGGCATGCAAGTGGAGGTTGTGAGAATCAAACTCAGATCTGGTCTGCTGGATGTATCAAGCTTGTTCACACCTCATTCCTCTAACCTCTCAGCTATACTGCCAGTCCAATAACTGTCTGAGGTATGCCCCCTCTAGGGCATCAAGAATGGCCCTGCTCTTGGATGCGGCTGCAGCAAAGGTGCTCCAGTCAACATCTGGCATATTCAGGTCCCCATCAGCAATATCTCCCTTCTCTGCCATCCCAAGGATGCCTTCTATCATTTCCTTGTCCATTTTCCCCTGAGATGGGGTCTGTATACAATCCTGTGAGGATTGTGGAGCCATTCCAGTCTCCAGGGTGACCCACAGTGCCTCCTCTCCTCCCTGTTTACCCTTTAGTTCTGTTGCTTTGATCCCTTCCCTTACATAGAGAGCTACTCCTCCTCCTCTTCTTCCCTCCCTGTCCCTCCTGTAGATTGTGTACCCTGGTATGTTGACATCCCAGTCATGGTTCTCTGTGTACCATGTTTCTGTGACTGCCACAATATCCAGGCATCCCTCTTCTGTCAAGGCCACCATTTCAGGGAGCTTTTGACCTAGACTATGGGCATTGGTACTCATTACCCTCCATTTTTTTTTATGGCTCTCTACAGTACTGTATCACCGCAGATCCTACTTGATCTCTTGCCTTTCTCCCTCCCATCATTCCTTTCCACTAAGATTCCCTTATGCCTGTCCCATGTATTCTTGAAATCCACCACTTCTTTTGCCCCAACCACTCAGTTGGTAAACTGTTCAAGGAATCCCCCACTCTGTCTGTGAAAAAAATACTGTTTCACATCCTTTCTGAATCAACCTCCTCCCAGCTTCATATAATTCCCTTGTTCTTGAGCACATTGTTTTCTGAAAAACAATTTCCTCCTGTATGAAAAAATTCTCATTTAGGTATTTAATGATCTCTGTCATATCCCCTCCTCCCTCTCTTAAGGGCGTGACATGTTGAGTTCCTCTAGTCTCTCCTCATAGCACTTTTGATGTAAACCCTACAACATTTTAGTCACCCTCCTCTGGACTGCCTTCCCTCAGTCTATGTCCTTCCTGAGATGAGGTATCCAGAATTGTACACAGTATTCCATATGAGGTCTCAACAGTGACCTATACAGAGGCAACACCACCCCTCTTCCTTCTGCTAGAGAATGCTCTCCCTTTGTACCCCAGCATCCTGCCACCCTTCCCAGAAATGATTACACCCAGGTCTCTTTCTTGTTTGGTGGTTGTCAATACCACTTCCCCTCGTTGTACTCTGCCCTGGGTTTCTGTTACCCAAGTGCATTATTTTGCACTTTTTTGCATTGAAATCGCTGCTATACCCTTGACCACTCCTTGAGTTTCTTCAGGCCTCTGTTCATCTTTTCCACACACACATCCAGAGTGCCCACCCTATTGCACATTTTGGTATCATCTGCAAAAGGGCAGACCTTCCCCTCCAGCTCCTCTTCAATGTCACTTATAAATACATTAAAGAGGACCGGTCCCATCACTGATTCCTGAGGCACTCCACTAGTCTCCCTTCCCTCATCAGAGTAAACTCCATTTACCACCACTCTCTGTCTCCTATTCCCTAACCAATTTCTTACCCAGTTCACCATTCCTGGACCCACTCCTAAGCTCCCCATAGAAACATACAATTTGAGGGCAGATAAGGACCACTTGGCCCACCCAGTCTGCCCATTGTCCCTACCTACGGTAACACTGCAGACCCTACTTGATCTCCATCTCCCGACCTTTACCACCAAGGTTCCCTTATGCCTATCCCATACCTTCTGAATTCTGCTACAGTTTTTTTCTCAATTACCCACAGGGGAGGCTGTTCCAGGCATCCACCACTTCTTCTGTGAAGAAGTACTTTTTACATCTCCCTGAGCCAGCCCACCTCCAGCTTCATAGCATGATCTCTTGTTCTTGAACATCTTTTTCTCAGAAAAGGCTACCCTCTTGAACCTTATTTATACCCATAGGATATTTGGAAGTCTCTATTATATCACCCCTTTTGCCAGGGTATACATACTGAGGTCTTTCAGTCTCTCCTCATAGGGCTTCTCCTCTGGAGATGTGGTGTTTCCAGAACTGGACACAGTACTCTAGATGAGGTCTCACACAAGCGATTTATGCAGTGGTATCCCAGCTTGTTTAATAGCCTCTTGTGTTGAACAGTGTCAGATGCCTTACTGAAATCTAGGTATGCTTCATCCACTGCTCCACCTTGGTCCAATACCTTAGTCACCCAGTCAAAGAACTCTATCAGATTCATTTGACGTGACTTCCTTCCTGTGAATCCATGCTGTGCCGGGTCTTGTAACCTATTTGATTCAAGATATTCCTCTATCCTCTCCTTTAACAGGGATTTCATTAACTTTCTCACTACTGATGCCAGGCTGACTGGCCTATAATTGTCAGCTACCTCCCTGCTACCACTTATATGAAGAGGTACTACATCTGCACTCTTCCAGTCCTCAGAACCCCAACTGTTTCTAGTGAGCTATTAAATAGAACTGTCACAGGTGCAGCCAATACCTCCATGATCTCTTTCAGTACCTGAGGATGAATGCTGTCTGGTCCTATTTCTTTGTATACTTTTAGATTTACAGCCCTTTTAGGACTCTTTCCTCTGAAAATGGACTAATGTCCATCTCTCTCCCATGAGAGCTCCTATTACTTTTGTGGCACCTCTCCTTCTCCTTCCATTGTGAACACTGATCAAAAGTATTTGTTCAGTATGTCTGCCTTTTCTGGTCTCGACCTGCACAATCAACCCATCCTTTTTAACCTTACAATCCCTCCCCAGTCCTCCTCTTTTCACTTACATATCTAAAAAATGTCTCATCCCATTTTGTTACTTCTTGGGCTATCTTCAGTTTGTGCCTTTGTGATCCTTACTGCTTTCCCTGATTCCCTCTGTTTCTCCTGATACACCTTGCTATCCTCCTCCTCCTTCTGCATCTCCTTATATCGTCTGAATGCTACCCTTTTAGCCTTTTCCTTTTCAGCCACATCTTTTGAGAACCACAGTGGTCTCTATTTCCTCTTACTTTTACTCACTTGCTTGATGCACAGGTTGGTAGCCTTCAGTATGGCCCCCTTTAGCGTCACCCACTATTCCTCTACCCCACCTAGGTCAACTTCCACTGCTAGCTCATCCCTGTGGCATTAACCCATCTTTATAAAATCAGCCCTCTTGAAGTGAAGGACTCTTGCCCTAGTGTGGTTCAGCTCTGTAGCAGTCCTTATATTGAACCACACAGGTAAATGCAACCTGCTCTCGTCAGTTCACGCCCGCTAATTCCGTGCCTGACAACTTCGCTCCCATGCAAATTGGCTCCTGTATTACCAGCTCCCATCATACCCACTCCTGTCATTATGCTCCTGCAGTGTGAATTACATGTGGGTGAAAAGAAACATATCTGTCTGGTCATGGGGATTGCATATGCTGTAGTATGAATTGACATCGTTTATGTTTTGTTTTGACTGGCAGTCTGGTTTGGAAACCCCATAAGGCGAGGCTAATCCAGTTGAAATGCAATAATGCTGGCCCCTGTACTACAGTAATTTTTGCCTGCAGGTGTAGGGTAGGATACAAAGAGTGTAAGCACAGTCCCAAATTAAAAGCCTTGAAAAGGGTCTGTAAAATTCTTGGTCCAGTTCAGTGCACTATCCAGAATTCCCATAAAGTCAAAGCATTCAGTCAGCGAAGAAATCAGATTCCTAGTCTGGCTTCCTTTAGCCACCTTAGAGGAAAAAGAAAAGTGCAAGATTGATTCTGTGTCCCAAGACACCACAGAGTAAATATAAATGTAAATTCCAGCTAATGAAGTAGTGCAGATACAGATTTAGTTTGGCTCAGGTAGATTTACCTTTCTGTTCCTGCTAAGTTTGTGGAGGCCAGTAGTGAAGGATTTAGTTGCTGGTAAGCTTGGAACTGTTTGTGTTTGCTTGAGTCTGTTACCTTTAGGCAGGTCTCATATTTCAACGGATTTTGGGGGGGTCTGTTTTTTTTCGTGTTTTGTTGTTATTTCTTTCTTTTTTCTTTTCTAGTTGGGGCTTGTCCTCTGTGAATATAGGGTAAATGGGTCCTCGGCTGATTGTTTCTTGACTCAGCCAGAAGGTAATCCCACCCAACCCTGGGCTAGTGCTCTTTTTATAGGATGTGGGCCCATAGTGTTACACCTTCCAACACCACACAGGATGTTCCACACTGAGGAAAGGGAGGAGCATAGGAGTTCATCTAGGGGGCATACCTAGGTTATATTACAGGCCAGGTCACATCAGACATGACAGGAGTGGTGCAATGCAGTGGCTATGCAGCAGCAGTCTTCAGGAGATCTTCTGGAGGCTGTGATGCTGTCCTATCTGCAGGCACCTCTCTGGGCTGAGGGAGGAGGTTACCTGTCTCCGCAGCAGAGGTGGGCAGGTTACAGGTGGCATCCATCCCTCATCAGAGACCACTGGGTCCACAGCATCAACCTCAAAGGTTGCCCAGAAAGAAGGATGGCTGGACCACAGTGGGCTTGGGGAGAGTGGGGTGGGGTCAGAGACACATCACCCCAACCAATTCAGCTTAATAACTCCTACGCTGTTTTGGAGGAATGGGACTGCCCCACACAGTAACCCTCAACTGGGACCAGGGAGGATGATCGGGGCCTCCAATCCAGAATCCCAGGGAAGGGGGGCAAGGGACCCCAGAGGAGGGGGAAGTTTCTCCTAGTGGGGGACTCTGTTGTATGGGGTGTGAAATTAGGGACAACTACAGGGGGAGAGGGAGGTCAAGTGCCTCCCAGAAAGCACTGCATGGAGGGATGGGAAGTGAATCCATAGGATCGCTAGGGCAATAGCCAGGAGGGAGGTGCTGGATGTCATTGTCAACCTGGGGACCAATGACTTGGGTGAGGAGAAGGGATAGTTAGCCAGAGTCCAGGAGGATTTCAGTAAGCAGGGCGAGGACCTGAAATGGGTAGCACATTCTGTGTCATTCTCGGTGGTACTACTTGTCCAAGACATGAGGGAGGCCAGGGCACTCCACATCCAAACCTTCAACTCCTGGTTGAAGGATTGGTGTGGAAGGGAAGGATTTGACTTCATAGGGGACTGGGGCCCAACATGGGCAGATGTGAGCTTGTATCAGGATGGCCTGCATCTGTCTGGAAAGGGGACCTCAGTCCTTAGTGAGAAGAAGTTGGAATGCTTCAGCAGAGAGCATTTAAACTGACCAGGGGAGAGCCGGGTGGCTTAGGAGCACCCCCCCCCCCCGCAAGAACATGCAAAAGTACAAATTGACAACAGGAACAACTCAAGTGAGCAGTGAGGGCAGGCAGGAAAACTTTATAAGGGGGATGGGGTGGGCAAGAGCACATGAGCATGAATACCGGGGAGGGGGGAAGAGACAAACTACAGAAAACAGGAACAGAGGGAAGACAGGGAGTAAAACATGGATGGTCATGTTCACAAATGCCTGCAGTCTGGGAAATAAGGTTCCAGACCTGGAAGCCTTGATGATGGATGCAGACCTTGACATAGCAGCAATAACAGAGACATGGTATTCTGCTACTTACAGCTGGGGTGTCAACGTACCAGGCTGTACACTGTTCAGAAGGGACAGGGAAGGTAAAAAGGGATGGGGGTGGTGGTCCTGTATGTCAGAGAAGGCATAAAGGCTACAGAAGCACAGGGAAGGCAGGGAGAGGTCAAGGCAATGTGGATCACCCTTAACCCAGGAAATGGCACAGCACTACATACAGGGGTGATCTACAGGCCTCCGGCACAGAGGCAGGATGTGGATATGGTACTAGTGGAGGAAATTCATGACATGGCAGCTAAAGGTGAAATCCTTTTGATGGGAGATTTCAGTGTGCTGGACATGGATTGGACCACCCAGGCAGCTGCTTCAGCCAGAAGCACGGCCATCCTGGAATCCCGCAGGAGCTGGACTCAGACAGCGGTGCATGAGCCAACCATGGACAAATCTATTCTAGACCTGGTATGGACGAATGGGAACAGAGTCAAAAGAATCCAGGTGGAAGGGCAGCTGGGATGCAGTGACCATCACATGGTGTGGTTTGACATGAAGATAGGGACTCAATCAAGCCACACAAGGGCAAAAGTATTAGATTTCAGGAGAGTAGATTTCAGTGAAATGGGTAGATGTTTAAAAGCAGCCATGCAGAAGGTAGAGGTAATGGAGGGGGTGGAGGAACAGTGGGGTAGACTAAAAGGAGCCATTCTGGAGGTAACTAACTAATTCATTAGGATAGTGGCCAAAGAGAAAAGAATAAAGAAACCACTATGGTTTCTAAAGAGGTGGGAGACGAAGTAAGGGCTACAAGAGCAAGTTTCAGGAAGCATAAGGGGGTATACCATACTGTCAGTGACATTTCGACAGTGCGGTCCCCTACAGCGACAACAGCACCATGTCACTGTAGGGAACCCACTGGAACCCGGCACTGTCTGTTGGGTGTCCTGCACCCCCCAAATCAGCTCCAACTCAGAGCTGACAATCCTAAGTTGGGGGGAGCGAAGCCACCCAAAGAAAACACATGTTTTCAAATGAAACCGCAGCCGACTGCAAAATGCGATTGACTTGTTGATTTCACTGTCTGTTGTTCGAATAAAAATTTTGTCGATGACCAGTGTAGATCCATATAAGGGGACCCAAAGGGAGGAGGACAGGAGGTGTACCTTGAATGTCTCAGAGAAGAAGGGAAGGCTGTTAGGAAAGCTAAGGCACAGACAGAGGAAGGTTTAGCGTGGTCTGTGAAAAAAGGGGAGAAGACATTCTATAGGTACATCAGCGATGGAAGAAAAATGGTGGGGGTGAGGCTCAAAGGGGAGCAGGGAGAGTGTAAGGAGGGGGATCTAGACAAGGAAGAAATACTGAGCAAATACTTCTGTTCAGTATTCACTGAGGAGGGAGAGGGTCAAGGACCACAGTTGGGGAGCAGAGGCAATCGGGGGTGGTGAGAAATGGACACCAGTCCATTCACAGTGGAGAGAGTTCTGGAGGGACTCACAAAGCTGAAGGTGGATAAAGCCAAGGGGCCAAATGACATACACCTGAGGATATTAAGAGAGCTGTGGAGGGAACTAACAGCACCTCTGGCCACCCTGTTCACAGAGTCACTCAACATAGGCATGGTTCCAGAGGACTGGGGGAAGGCACATGTAGTCTCACTACACAAAAGCGGCAGTAGGGTGGAAGCGGGGAACTACAGGCCAGTCAGCCTCACCTCAGTGGTGGGGAAGATCATGGAGACGCTGCTGAAAGAAAGGATAGTGGCACACCTGGAATCCACAGATTCACATCAGGAAGGTCTTGTCAAACAAATCTGATAGATTATTTTGATTGGGTGACTATGGAAGTGAGTCAGGGAGGGGCTGTAGACATCACCAAGCTGGATTTCAGCAAAGCCTTCAATACTGTCCCACTCAGAAGGCTGGTTAACAAGATGAGTAGTCTGGGCATGGGGCCTAAGGTGATACAGTGGGTTAGAAACTGGCTGACAGACAGAAGGCAGAGGGTGGTGGTAAATGGGATCCAATGTGGTGAGAGAGATGTAACCAGTGGAGTGCCACAAGGATCAGTACTGGGACTAGTCCTGTTCAATGTCTTCATTAGTGACATTGCAGAGGGACTGGAAGGAAAGGTCTGCCTGTTTGCAGATGACACCAAGATCTGTAACAGGGTGGATACTACAGAAGGGGTGCAGATAATGAAGAGGGATCTGGAGAAGCTTGAAAGATGGTTGGAGGTGTGGCAACTGAGGTTCAATGCAAAAAAGTGCAAGATAAGATAAAGCAAATAGGATGCTGGGATGTATAGGCAGGGGCATCACCAGCAGGAAAAGGGAGGTCATAATTCCACTATACAAGACACTAGTGAGGCCCCACCTGGAGTACAGTGTACAGTTCTGGAGACCATACCACGTAAGGACATAGACAGGGTAGAGAAGGTTCAGAGGAGGGCAACAAAGATGGTGCATGGATTGCATCACAAGTCCTATGAAGACAGGTTGAAGGAACTGAACATGTACTCCCTGGAGGAGAGGAGGGAGAGAGGGGATATGATAGAGACATACAAGTATCTTACAGGGAGGAACAGGGTGCAGGAAAACACTATTTTTAAGCGAAAAAGATGTTCCAGGACTAGAGGGCATGGGATGAAGTTGGAGGGAGGACAATTCAGAGAAAACATGAGAAAGAATTTCTTCACAGAATGGGTGGTGGACAAGTGGAACACCCTGCCAGAGGAAGTGGTGGGGGGCTGAAACAATCACGGGATTTAAGAATGCATGGGATAGACATAAAGGAATTCTGGAGGTCAGGGGTAAGGTGCAACAGACTTCTAGGAAAACAAACTGAACTTACACGCTCAAATGGGCAGACTGGGTGGGCCATAGGCCCTTATCTGCCGACACTGTCTATGTATCTATGTATAATGCACCTGGGTAGAGGGAACCCTGGGGAGACCTACAGGATAGGGGGAAGGTGTTGACCATCACCAAAGAGGAGAGGGACCTAGGGGTTATCATATCTGATGACCTGAAGGTATCAAAGTAGTGTGCAAAGGCTGCAGGGAGAGCCAGTGGCATGCTGGGGTGCACCGGGCAGAGGTATTACTAGTAGGAGGCAGGAAGTTCATACTAAGGTTTATACTACTAAGGTGTTGAAGGAGCTAGAGAGTCAAGGGCCCATAAGTCCTCCCATGCTACTCAATAATCATAATATCTTGGGTATATTCCAGTTAGTAAGTAAGCATCCAAACAAGCTTTAAATTCTGTTTTGCTACTGCTAATAATAATATTAAGTGGTAGCTTATTCCATGGACTGGTGACCCTCAATGTGAAGAAAAAGTTCCTCATCTGATAATTAAAAGATTATCCAGTTAATTGAAGTGGGTGCCTCTGGTATCATATTTGTTATTCTTAAATTGTAATCCTAGTTCAGTCATTAGAATGGGGTCTTGGATAATGTCATACAGAAATAGTAAATCCCCTCGTAGGCGGCGTGTCTCAAGTGATAGGAGGTTCAGACTTTGTAATCGAGTTGTATAAGACAAATTATACTTTCCTTTTAAAAGTTTAGTATAATTCCTCTGAACTCTTTCTTTTTTTATCATTTAAGATTTTATTGAATTTTATATTTTGAGACGAAATATCCAAAATATCAACAAGACACAGTACAAAGATGGGCGTCAGGCAAAGCAAGAGACAGACTGTAGGTTTCAAATCAATTCACAGATCTATGTCAAGTCATCAGCCAGGAGCAGCCATATATTAATCAATAGAGTCCATCTCGAAGACACATATCTGCAGCTAAACGTGCTATAGAAAATCCAAAGGGTATGAATACCAAACAGAAGAAAAGTACGGGGATGTAACCAGCCTGTAGCCATCAGTGCATCATCTGTGTTTCCCTTGCACCTATCATCCAAAGAAAAGGGGTGTGAGACGAAGGCCAGGAAGGTAGGGGAGGCGGAAAAGGGAGTACCAGTCAATTAGGTAGTATCAATGTAGCCAGTAAGGACGCAAGAGAGAAAAGAGGACAAAAGCGTGATTGGGGAGTCTAAGCCAGAGGTTGGTTCCTGGATGGGGTGGGTGGGTGGGATAGAGTAGATGTGAGAGGAGGCATACATCCCATTTCTTGTAGTATCTGGGAAGTTGTCCTTGTCCTACAGCAGTAAGACGTTCAAAATGGCTAGCCTAGCCAGGGCCACACGCCATGACAGAATAGAGGGAGGGTAGGGTGCCTCCATCTTGTCAAGATAGCCCTTTTCGCTCCATCAGCACAGCAGGACCCAGGTTTTGTGCAGAGGGCCAAGGTTTTGAAGGAAGAGACATCCCCAGCAGCAGAGAAACCTGCATATGAGAGATTCTTTTCCTACAATTTTGGAGCAATCATCCAATACAGCCAGCCAGAACTTCTAAAGTGCAGCAGGTCCACAGATCATGTAGTAGATGACCTGGGGATTCATGGCATTGAGAAAAAAAAAATCGTGGCTGAGCAGCTTAAGTTGGCAGAGCAGGGCTGGAGTCCTGTACCTGCGCAGAAGGATCTTCAGCTGTATCAGTTGACTCTTGGCATCCACAAAAGCACAATGCGCTGCCCTCAAAAGGGTAGACCAGTGCTCCGGGGGAAGAGGGTGATGGAGTTCAGACTCCCATGCTAACCTGCTTTTAGAAGTGGTGTCTGGTTGCGAATCCCTCAGGATTTTATAAATGGTTCCCACAAGACCTTGTCTCTGTCTGGGATTGTGGAGTTTAGCTAGGCAACTCAGTGCCATTCATCACCCCGCAGTGACAAAAGGGGCGGATTGTACTTCTAATTTGGTGATATCTCCAGAAGTCCTGAGTTTCCAGACCATAACGGTCCTTCAGTTGCTCAAAAGACATCAAGGTTGTGGTGTCAGGGAGAAGGAGATCTCTCGCTGTTCTTATCCCTTTTGCTAACTACCAGGGCCAAGAGAGAGGTTGATTGTCCACCATGAACAAACTGTTATGCCAAAGGGGAGCGTAAAATATTGGAGGAGAATGGGCCGAAGTGGGGGTGTCCGAGAGTGCCATGGCCCACCACCAGGCTCTACAGACTTCAGCCATAATCAGGGTGATCTGGTCCATAGGGGCCTTCCCCCCTGATAACAAGGAAAAAAGGGAGTCATGCAGGAAAAGAGCGGACTCCAGGTGACCCGCTGAGGGGGACAAGATGGGCTCGGGACAAACCATGCAGTTGCCTGCACCACACGATAAGCCAGATGATAGCCAGTGAACCAAAGGAAACCCAGACTACCCCTGGACCAGTGAGCCCTCAGCTTGGAGTGGCCCCAGTGGGCTGCTTTCCCTTCCCCCAGGAAAGAACTTATTCATTTGTCCAGAGAGGAAAACAGGGCAGGGGACAAAGGGATTAGGAAATTGGACAGAAGATAAGAGACTCTCAGGAGCAAAAACATCCGCACGGCCTCGATTTTGCCTTTCAGGGACAGCTGCAGTGTGTGCCAATGCTGAACCTCAACTGTGAGGGCAGAAAGAAGGGGGAGATGTTGGTCTTCTCCAGGTCCCTCCATGTTGTGTGGATGAAGATGCCTAGGTATGAAAAACCCTGTGGGGCCCAGGCAATGTCCGTACATGCCAGGCAGCTCCTGGCGAACTGAGATTCAGTGGGGAAAGAATTGTTTTCTTTGGTTAAGTAACCCAGAAAGAAGGGCAAGTCCTGTAGGACCGACAGTACCACCGGGAGGGAAAGATTCGGGTCGGATAGTGTGAGGAGCATATCATCTGCATATGCATTAACGAGGAACTTACAGCCATTGACAGGGGTTCCTTTGATCCCGGGGTTACACAGAAGTCTTCTAACCAAGATATCTAAGGCTATAAGAAATAGGAGAGGGGAGAGGGGAGAGGGGGAAACCCTGCCTGGTGCCCCTCTGTGGAGAAAAGGGAGACAAAATATTCCAATTAGTGAGGATTCTAGCTGTGGGCCGGTGGTAAAGGGTGGTTATCCAGGAACAAAAGTGAGTACCAAAGCCATAGAGTTGGAGAACACTATGGAGCTACTCCCACTCTAGGGAGTCAAAAGCCTTTGAAAATCAATGGCAGGGCAGACATAGGGCTGGAAGACTGAAGAGGCAGCCACTATAGGTTAAGGAGCAGACTCAAATTATCCGCAGCAGACTTGCCCTTTGAAATGTCAGACTGCTAGGGATGTATCATGGTGGGAAGGATGCAAGCAACCTATTAGCCAGGACTTTCGCCACTAGTTTGGTATCCACTGATAGCAATGATGGTCTGGAAACTGGAACAGTCCAGAGCGTCAGAAGATTTCTTGGGAGTAGCGTGATAAGTGCTTCCCACATGGTGGTGGGAGTGAGCCCTTGCAGTGCACCTCTTGGAGGCCCGCTTGGGGTGGGGGGTAATTTCAGACTTGAGAAGTTGATAAAGTTCCATGGTCATTCCATCTGGCCCTGGGGTTTTCCCTTGGCCATCTGAGAGAGGGCAGTCTCGAGTTCCTTTACATCAATGGGGGCATCTAGGCTGGTGCAGTCCACCCGAGGAGATTTGGGGAGGGAATTCCATGACAGAATTCTGAGAGCCTCTTGAGATCTCCTCAGGCGTGAATTTGGCAAGTGTCTGATATAGAGCCTGGCAATAAAGACGATCGCCTTGTTGATGTCTCTTGGGTGCTGAAACTACTTTCCAGCTTGTTTCTGAGTGCATGGATTCTGAAGCAGCTTGCTGCTTAACGAGGTGAAAAGCTATCAGTCTGCCCCCTGGTCACCCCCTTTCATGATTTATGCTTGGAGTGGAGGAGCTGCCATTCCGCTTTCTTGTTCAAGAGACTGTTAATGGGATAGTTCAGGCCTCACAATGGCGGAAGAAGGGAGGCATTAGCCATCTGCGGTATTGAGGCTTTAAATTATGACTTCAGGGAGGTGAGTTCTGTCTGCAAGCTGCAGACCACAGCCGCCGGCCTTGTTCTTCGCTGCTGAATAGGAGATTATCCTGTCCGATATGATCTCCTTGAAGGCTTCCCAGATAGTGGTGGCCGAGACTTGGCCCGAGGCATTCAGTGAGAAATAAGCACGAGCTTCATCCTTTATGAAGGCCTGAAACTCTTTGTCCTGCAGCAGGGGTTGCACCTCCACCTCGTGGAGGGGCCCTGGCCAGGTGGACAGAACAAAAGAGATACTGTGCATGATCAGAAATAATAATATTCCCTATTCTGACCTCTGAGACTCCACATGGCTGCCTGATTAGCCAACCAAAAGTCCAGCCTACTATGAGTATTATGAACTGCTGAGAAAAAAAGAGTAGTCCCAATCCTGCGGGTTATCCCTCCTCCAAAGGTCACACATACTCCATTCTGACATCAAATTAGTGAGCCCAGCCAGGTCTTTAGGGTGTGACTGTGGTGTAGGATGGAATTTATCAAGAATAATATCCAAAAGTAAGTTGAAATCTCCCCGCATAAGTATTGGTATGTCTGCAAATCTGTCTGTTAAGGTAGAGAGGGGCTGACTAATACCTGGGAAGAACTCCCCTGAATCACTGTGTGGCCATATACATTGGTGATAAGCACCTTCCCCCAGGATAAGAGAGCCTGGCCATCACCCACCATCCCTGGGAGTCCGTTTGAGTGTCCTCTGCCACTCTGGGGGACATCTTATGCAGAAGGATAACAACCCCCCGGATCTGCTCGAAGCACAGCTGGCTATCACTGACCCTACCCACATCACAGTTCTGGCAGTGAGATGCATCTCTTGAGCAGGGCCACATCAGCACCCAGAGATTTCAAAAATTGCAACATCTTAGTATGCTTGGTGGGGAGATTAAGCCCTTTTATGTTCCAGGAGATGCACCTCCAGCCCTGAGGTGTAGGGGACTTACCAGCCATAAACGTCTGCCAGGAGATAGAAAAAGAGAAGGAGCTGGAAAGAGGGAGGAGATTGCTGGTGCAGAGGGAGTTCATGAAGACTGGAAGGAGCAAGGAGAGGGAACGAAGATGGAGCACAGGCTAAGGAAGGTTACAGCAAATATCGCAACCCCAAGATGGAACCTAGGCAGGGAACAAAAACAGTTTAGCTATGCAGTGCAGTACAAGCAAACCTCGCACTGAAATGCAATAACAACAACAATATATAAACAGTAAGTATAACTATAACAGTAAGATATCAAAGAAAAATAATCAAGCTAATGGTACTGAGGTAAGCGTGTGAGGGAGGGCCCAAAAAGGGTCTTCTAGCCACACTGACTCAGGCACCAACAAGGGGAAGGGAAGGTCTGTATGCTTATCTCACGACCTGTCCCCACCTGGCCTCCTAGTGCAGAGGCGCAATAGCACCCCGAGGCCAAGGGTATCCCAGCCGGCATTCGGCCGCCAGCTAGAACGTAGAATAGTTACCAGCTGAAAAAAGGGGGGGGTATGGGAAGGAGGGAGAAGCCCTTCCCTACCGCTTTCACACAAAGCAGGTGTCTAGAGATGGCAGCAATGACCATCAACAAGAAAAGCCGACCATCAAAAGGTAGCAGTAGAATTGCAATTTGACCCCCAGGGTACCCAAGATCACCCTCAGAAGGGCTATCCCCTAGATGGGCAGGCAAATGTGCAGGAGGAGTGGGGGGGGCAACTGTCCTTCCCCATCAGAAGCAGCAGCAGGATTGGAACCCCAGGGTCACTAAGAAGTAGCTGAAAAGCAGATGCATCAGCTGGGGCAAGCCCTTGGCGCAGAGTGCCTCCAACCACTCGGCAAGCCACCCCCTTCAGTCAGGCATTCAGTAGAAAAAACGAAGAGTAACACAGCAAACAATGTTGTAAAGAAGTCTTAGCCATAGGTAAACAGCTTTAGAAGTCATCCATTCTTTCCAGGTGAGGCAGGGTGGCTCATTTGGAACTCCTCACCCCTGCGAGTCAGCTGTGGTGTAGCCAGGGCCTCGGCGAATGTCTTGAGTCCCAGTCTAAGTAGCCCAGCAACTACTGCCTGCTCTTCCTCCATTTCTTCAACCTCATCCACCCAGTTTAGCAGGGTGGTAGCGTCCATGGGCTCACTATAGTCCTCTTCACATTGGTCACAGATTGGGAACTTATCTGAGGACAGGGCCTTAGCCCTGGGAAGCTTTGCGGCGGGGGGGAGACACAGAGGTACTGGAGACTGCAGGGTGGGGGCTTCTGGAGCCCTGGCATTGGCATGCGGGGAGTGGGTGTTTCCCTGGGTCCTGTCTTCTGGATGAGTTCTGCAATACTGGGGGTTGCTTATCCACAGGACTGCAGTTCAGATCAGCGTGTCTCCCATACTTGGAGGAAGAGGAGCTGGGGGAACCATCAACAGCAGGACCAGTCTGCTTGTAATTAGAGTCCTCTGGGAACCATTTCTCCTTTTTCTCAGCCCATTTGTTGTTGTGTCCGCCCCGGTACCCAGAGGTGTCTGGGAGATGCAGTCTTGGGGAGGAGGCCTGGCCAATGATTATGGAGCCACACTTCGGCATCTCTGGGGCACTCTGCCAGAAAAACTTTGTCACCTTTTGAAATGTGGAGGGTGGTGAGCTGCTTGAATCAGTACCGGAAAGAGTTTTCCTGCAGGATTTTCTTAATGGGGCCGAATGCCCTTTGCCTGGCTGCCACCTTCTGAGAGAAATCCTGGTAAAGAGAGATGGGGACACCCTGCCAGGTAAGCTGTCCAAGATCCCTTGCCGCCTCATTATTCTCTCTTTAACTGAGTAATGCAATAGGTAGGCAATAATAGTTCATGGAGCAAAGGAACCCTCCACTCTGCTGGTTATCCTATGGGCCCTCCCACCTCGATGGGTTCTTTCCACCTATTCCCCAAGAGTTCCTGTAGGAGTTCGCTAATGAACCTTTCAATACTGGGGCCCTCGGGGAACCCCAGGATCCTAATGTTCCTTCTCCCTCTGTTCTCTTGCTCCTCAGCCCTCTCCCAGAGCCTGGCAAGCTTTGCATTGTGTCCCCGTAGTCTCTTCCAAACCAAGATATGCTGCCTTTCCAGATCATCAGTTCTTTGCTCAAGAATATTCTGTTTATCCTCCAATCGTCTGACATCTGCCACATTTCCTGCCAGGGCTGCCCCGATTCCATCTACCCTGAAAAGTAAGGCCTCCAGCATTCATATAATATTTGTGAGGGCATCCCCCACCTAGATCTGCCCGGAAAGGCCCTGCATACAGCTTGCACCACTACCAATATAGTCGGAGGCTGCCATCAGCTCATTCCCAGCAGGCAGGTTGCCGAAAGTGACCGTTTCCACATTGAAGAGGGAAAATTGCAGTGGGACGCACTAATGAACATGACCCAGCAAACTTGCATGCACAGGCACAAGGGCTCTGTGCACCTAATCGAGGAGGGTAGTTAACGCATCAATTAGGGGCCTTATATGGCCCAGCGCATATCATGGCTGGTACTCTATCGGTGCAGGAAAAATGAACCACCAAGCAAAAGACTGGCTGGATAGTAGTGGCAGGGGGGTGGAAGAGGGATTTTCAGCTGAGAAATATACAATTCAGGCCAACATCAGTGCTGATTTTGAGCGATTGAGCACCAGGGAGGGACAGAGCAAAAGACTTAGGCAGCTATGTCGTCCGGGTCCAAGCCATGCCCCCGAACTCTTTCTAGTTGATTTATATATGATTTTTTATATGGGTACCAGAGCTGTGACACATACTCCAGATAGGCATAGGCCCTAAACAGAGGTATCATCACCCTTGGATCTCTAGTTGTTATATTACATTTAATAGACCAGATAACTTTGTTTTATTAACCGCATCATTAATATGATGGGCATATTCCAAATTATTAGAAATCATCACACCCAGATCCTTTTCATTAGTGGTGGTCAGTAGGTAAAATTTCCCAAACATATGATGTTTTTGGATTCTGCAAACCCAGGTGCATAACCTTGCATTTATTATTATTTAGCTTCATGCCCCATTTTGCAACCTAGCAGTGATTAAATCCAAATGTATTTGTTTATTTATTTATTTTAAGTTTCGATACACCTTTGAGCCAGAGGCTCTTTTACAAAGGTTCTAAGGCATGGATACAGTACAGGTTAAAACAGAAACAGGAAGTTAACAACAGGTAGGCAATGCAGTATATGACAACACAGGAAATTAAGTAGCTTACAAATATTTCAGAGAGGAGAACAGTGCATGAGCTGCCAGGGGCTTGTACGCGTGAAACTACTGAGAAATTAAGTAGTGGGTGCATTAGAAAACTATACATAGTACACAAAATGAGTTGAGAATACTGAGGAATTAGTGCTCATATCGAATGAGAGAGGGAAAGGGTTGTTTAAGGAGGGGGCTAGTGGTGGGAGAGAGGGTGGGGTACCAGGGAAGGGAGGAGGTAGCAGGGAGGTGAGAAGGGAGAGGGAATGAGGGATGGAGGAAAATGGGGTGACAAGAGGAGTAAGGGATGGGGCAGGGAGTGTGGAATGGCCATAGCTAAGCAAGGAATGGTAGGTGGGGGATATGAGTAAGGAGTCGGGGGGGAGAGAGAAGGGGGAGAGTGACAAGATTTCATAAAGGACAAGGAGCTGGTAGAGTATTTTAAGAGGAGCAGTCACAGCTGGCACTGGACACCAAGTGCTGATGAAGCTTGCTCTTAAAGGGGTTGAGATTCGAAGTGTTAGCAATATGCAAAGGGAGTGAGTTGTACCAGTTGGGGGCCCTAACATTGAAAGAGTGCTGCCCTTGTGAGGTCTGGCAGTGAGAGACAGAGAAAGTTGAGCTTACAGAGCTCCTGGTTAGGTGAGCAGGGCAGTGAGGACAGTAAAGACTGAACCCAGGGGCATGAATCCCAACAATGCCTTCTTTGCAAGAATGCAAGTCTGATATTTTATTCTACCAGATAGTTGTAGCCAGTAGGCTTGTTCATATAAATCACATGTGTGAGTGTGGCGTGTGACTGATGTGAGAAGCCAACAGGCTTTGTTCAGGGCTAGAGCTATGCACCGGAGGGCAGTGTTGGTAGGAGATCCATAGACTACAAGACCACAGTCAATAAGGGAGGTAAATGAGCTCTGAATGGCTAGCTTCAAGGTTTCAGATGTCAGACAGTGCTTGTGTCTGTACAGCAAACCAATATGGGTGTTAATAGTTTCAGCGACGTTATGAATATGCATGTTGTAAGTACGACAGTGTGCAGTCAAGGGTCATTCCCAGGTATTTGAAGTGGTCAACCTGTTCTAAGGGGCTGCCCACACCATTCTTAATAAGCAGTTGTTGGTGTTTGTTTTTGCTGTAGGTGCCATGAAATAACATTGATTTAGTTTTTGAGTAATTTAGTATGAGCTTGTGCAACCTGAACCAGGATTCAACTTCAGCAAAGCTACGCTGCAGGTGTTGTTGGAGGGGATAGATGTCAGCATGGCTTGTGAAAATGACTGCATTGTCAGTGTACAGGAGTATTTTGTGAGGGCATGAGGCAGGGAGCCCATTCACAAAGATGGTAAACAGTAAGGGGCCAAGGATAGATCCTTGGGGAATGCCCGACCGGACTGAGCGGGAGGATGAAATGGTATCTCCAGTTCTGACCTGCTGTGAGCGGTCACTGAGATAGCTTTGGAACCAGCTGGTGGCATCAGGGGATAGTCCTATGGATGATAGTTGACTAGTTAGAAGGGAGTGGTTGACGGTATCAAATGCCTTTGTCAGGTCAATAAAGGTGGCGCCAACCAAAGGTTTTGATCTAGGGCCTGGTGGATGTAGCCAGTGAAATCTAGGAGTGCTGTGGTAGTGCTGTGGCCTTTATGAAAACTATGTTGCTGTGGGCACAGGAGGTGATATTTTTCCAGATAGTCTACTAGTTGATCAGCAACTATCCTTTCCAGTGCCTTGGATAAGGGAGGTAAGATGGAGATTGGTCTGTAGTTGCTTGCGAGAGTCACATCACCACTTTTGTGGATTGGAGTCACCGTGGTGGACTTCCATTTATGGGGGAACTGTGAGAACCTAAGGGAGCGGTTAAGAATTTTAGTTAGGGGTGGGAGGATTTCATCAATGGTGAGGGCAATGAGTTTTAAATCCAGGGAGTCACCACTGTGCCTGGTCTTCCCAAGTACTTTAAGTAGGTGCTTTTTGGCTTGCCCTTCAGAGATGGCCTTATAATAAAATGGGGGTTGTTGCTGAGTTCTTTGCAGATTGACAGGGTGTAGGAACTGGTCCTGGATCAAAGAAGTTGGGTGGGAGCACATGACTAAGGTCAGCAAAAGTTGTGTTAAAGGCATTGGCAATGGTTTCTTTGTCAAGGGTGATAGCCCTGTTAATATTGAGCATTGTGGGAGTAACTTTGAGACATTTCCAGTGACCTCAGAGGGGTTGTCCCAAAACTTTCTCCCATCTTCCAGGTACTGACCAACGGTTTCAGTAGTAGTTGGCGCTTGCCTGGTGAATGGTTCTTGTGCAGGCATTCTGGGCTGTTTTCTTGGTCTGAGGTCTGCTAGGTATTAGTAGCCTTTGCATGGTACCAGAGCAAATATTGAGAATTTAGCTGTTCAAGCAGGTTATGGGTCATCCATGGGTTAATAGTACCCCTGATCTTACGCTTTTTAGGCGGGGCATGAACACTGCAAACAGAGTTGAAGGTTGTGATAAAGTATTCTCGAGATGAGTCCATGTGCTGGGCAGTGTCAATTGGGGTTCAGTCAAGCGTTAGGTATTCTATAAGGGGCCTAGGCAACCAGGTAGTAAGACTCTCACTAACCGTAACTTTGGGGAGGGTTGTTAAATTTGTTAGACCAGAGGAATAAGATAGGGAATGGTCACCAATGGTGTCAGGGAGTACTTCAGTTTTGGAGATATGATCAGGCTTATTGGTTAGAGCCCAATCCAGGAGGGTGGAGGTCCCAGTCCTGTAGTTTATCCTGGTAGGTGCCTGAACCATTTGTACAAGTTTGGCAGCTGCAATGGCATCTTTATAGTAGTTCACACTGGGGCCAGCCAGTTGACATTAAAATCTCGATAAAATAATTTCCTTTTACAACCAAGAAAGTTGATGCAGTCGAAGAGGAGGAGACACTGTTTAGCCAGTTTGGGTGGGATATATATTGCAGCAATGGTCATTGGCTTGTTGTGAGCACCAAGCAATACTTTGATGGCTAGGATTTGAAAGTCATTCCCATGGCTGGGGAGGGTGATGACATGGCCCTTATGTGACTCTTTTAAGTAGAGAGGCAACCTTTGCCTTTTTTTTGTAGCCTGTCTTGCCTAAAACCTGTATAGCTGGGTAAGGATATGGCGGAGTCAGGGATTTTGGGGACAGATGTCACTAACTACAGATAGTATGTCAGGGTTGTGTTGGGAGATCCAGGCAGCGAGGGAATCTCGCTTTGGGAGTAGACTGCAGATATTGATCCTTGCTAGAGTGAGAGTAGCTGTGCTATTGGATTTCATAGGTGCCATCTGGGTGGACCAGTATTTGGGTGTATATTGCCCAAGATGAGCAGCATTGGCAGAATGAAATGTTTTCAAAATGCTTTAAGGTGAAACCTTGATGTGAGCGTAACCTCTCAACTGATGTTTTTCCACTGGCATGGTGTATAGAGGAGGTAATAAGCAAGGAAGGGCAAATGGGTGGTGAATTGAATCTAGTGAGTAGGGGGTGCACCCAGGGGTTGTGAGGACAACATGGGGGTAACCTGTTAGTAGACTGGTCAAAGTTACCTGTGTAGGTCCTGTAGACTGATAGTGGGTTTTTAGGTATCCAGGGTGCAGTCCAGCAGTGTGGGTGTTCCTCTCTTATGCTATAACTGGGTAGTAAACACAGAAAGGAGAGCAGTCCCAGACAAAAAATTGGTAGACAGCATTGTTGGTTAAACCAGTTAATTGCAGAGAATGTCTGCAAAAGGTTGAAATTGGATCTTTTAGGAATAGTGGAGTGAAAGAAGAGAGAGTTGGAATGGTAGGGGAGGCAGGAGTTGTTGGCAGGATTTAGATGTATTGAATAGAAGTTGGGGTCGGGGCCAGGGATGGTGGGCAGGATGAAAACTAGATGATCTGCATAGCAGGAGCATAGAGACAGATGGGGAATAAGTTTCAACTTGAAACTAGCAGGCCAGCTTACAGCAGGACCAATCAGGAAAGCTGTGGAGGGAGGCACAGCAAATCTGGAGCAGCCTAGTGGGTGAGCGCCAAAAGTTGAAATCTCCTGAGACTGGGGAACTGTACCTGATAGTGAGGATGATTCCATTTCTCAGTGGGGAGCAGAGCAGAGGCGGGCGGTGGCGAAGCAGTGGAGCCACCCCACCAGAGTAGAGCTCAGCCTGAGACAGGGGCTTGGAAGGTGTGGGAAGAAGAGAGGGAGAGAATTAGCAAGTGTGTGAAAAAGGAGGGTGGGGTGGCGAAAAGGCAGTAGCAGTATCACATTGAATAGTTCTAGTGCCATCATTATTAGCACTTGGTCCTCCAATTTTAATATCGTCTGCATATTTAATTGATGTAGAGCGGCAATTCATCGTAAGATCAGAGATGAAGACATGGAACCGACATGGGCTGAGCACTGAACCCTGAGGTACCCCACTGGTAACACAGCCCACAATGGATAACTATCCATTAATAATAACTCTTTGTGTTTGACCAGCAAGCCAATTACTGATCCAGGCAACAATATACAGTATTTATTGATATTTAGGATCAGTAGTTTGATTTTCATCGCCCAGTGAGACATAACATCAAAGGCTTTGCTAAAGTGTATAAAAACAATATCACACGGTATTCTACTATCCAGTAGTTGACTAATCTTTTCATAAAAGCACATCAGATTAATGAAGCCATGTTGTTCAGTATTGGATTTGTTAAGGATTGGTAATAAAATGTCCTTAACCAAGCTTTCAAAGATTTTGCATAAAGGTGAGGTGAGGCTGATAGGTCGATAATTTGACCAGTCAGATTTCAGACCCTTTTTGTGAATAGGTATGACATTAGCTATTTTCCATTCTTTCGGGACAAAATTCTTTGTAAGACATGATTCAGCTAAAAGCTTCAGGGTGACTACTAGACATTTAGCAAGTAAGTACAGATGATGTCCTGTGACATTATCAGGCCCCATACAGGTTTTGCCTTTTTGTGACAATAGTTTTTCATATATTGCTTCTATTTCAAAAGTAATAGGGTGTCACGCGTGTAAGAAGAACTGGACCCTGTGGTAATGGTGCCTGTGTATACTTTACAAAATTCTTCATTGAAAACATTCACCATATCTCTGGGATCATGAATTACTTTGTTGTCAAATTGTATCGGCCCAATTTTGCATTGTGTTTTTTTTAAAGAGTTAATATATGAGAAGAAGTACTTAGTACTGAAATTACTTACATTTCTAGCTAAATTGATCTCCAAGTTTCCTTTAGCTTTTTTGATCATAGATTTACATTGTTTCTGAATTGTAAGATAAGCTGACCAATTTTGTGTTGTTCTAGATATTAGGTATCTAGCATATTTATTGTTCTTTAGCTTGATTAACCTTCTAATAGATTTGTTAAGCCATTTAGGATTTTCTTTTTTATATGCTTTTCTCTGGTGGGTATAAACCTATCCTCTACTTGTAATAGAGTATTATAAAGTAATTCCCAATATTCTAGAATGGGGAATTTATCATGTGCTTTATTTCAGTTAATTTATCCAATGACTTTTGCCGTCTCCTCAATATTGGCTTTTTCGTACATATATATAATTGCTGATCTGATATTTACTGAGCAAACAGTCAGTAAGGTAAAAACAATAGAATTGTGGTCGCTATTGCTAAGTGGGGCTTCTATCTGTACATCCTTTATATTAAGGATGTCATTATGTGAAACTAAGTCCAGTATATTACTACCTCTAGTGGAGAAATGAACACTCTTGTTTTAAATTAAGCTATGAGCATGTAGTCAAATATTTTTGCTAATGCTAGAGGTGGCCAAGTTAGTACTCCAGTCGATGTCACTAAGATTAAAATCCCCCATGACTAAGATGTTTGCAAGTTCGCAAGCTGACTCTAACTCATAAGTAATTACTTCCATGTATTCTGTAGAGGAATTTGGGGGACGGTAGCAAGTGCCCACAGTCAGGGGCAGAGAGTCAACTGGTGTAATTTTAACCCATATAGATTCAGTAGTTAATGTATGTCTTTTTATTCTGTCTGTAATGTCTGTTGTGTCCAATCAATCACTTATAAATAGGGCCACACCACCACCTTTTTTGCCTTCCTGATTATGTGAAAAAATATTGTAACCTTGTACATATGGAGTCCAGACAGACTTAGAGTGCCACCAGGTTTCAGTAATAGCAGCTATATTTGTTCTGGCTAGAACCATTCTGGGTTTTAATTTGTCTATCTTTTTATTTAAACATCTGGCATTTAGACACAAAAAATTAAGATGAGTTGAAACGGGACAGTTTTTTTCAGAACTAATGTTAAGAGTGGCAGCAGCAACCAACCTCTCCCCCCATGTTCTAGTTTAAATTATGATTTATTACCTTAGAAAGTTGTTTGCCCAGAAAAGATTTACCCCTTCTGCTTAAATGGAGACCGTCTTCACTGAATAATTCGAACGTTCCATAAAACTCGTCCCAATATGTAACACAGTGACTATCTTGGCGTATGCACCATTTGTTAGCCACTTATTAATATGCTTGATTTTGTTATTGATATGCTGTGGTGCACCAGGGCAAGGTAAAATTTCTGAAAGATAAATAAAACACTCTAAGGATACCAGCGTGTTAGTAAGTGTTACATAATCTTCCTGAATGGAACGGACTGAGTCGCCATAGATGTTGGTACCAGCATGTATGATAACAAATGGATTACCATCTGAGTTGTGCAAAATACCTTAACCATACGGGTGATGTCCACTATTTTTGCCTCCCTATATGAGGAGCAGGTTTGATTAAACTTATCCTGGTTACAAACAGCCCTGTCTAAATGCTTAATCATAGAATTCCCTAAGACAAACAGCTGGTGAGTATTATCTGAGGGGCTCAAATCCATATCAGAAAAATCATGTATATCAGTATCTTGGGTCACTGGTACCACGGGTGCCATTATGGTTGATGCGACTTCCTGATTTAATATAGGAGGAGTGTTATTGACATCAATATCGGGACTAGTTACTGAATCCTGTGCCATGACAGTGCTATCTGTATTTGATTGGTCTACAACAGAAAGGGAAGCAGAAGCCTCTGAGTATGGTGAACTAGCCTCAGAAATGTCACCCAGAAGATCAAAGCTATTATGTAGTGGTAGAGAAAATAAATCGGCCTTGCAACCCTTTTTTGGGGCCCTAGTGTTATGCACTGTATACCATAGTTCATTAGGATTATTTATCTGTGTCTCATCCCTACTTCTTTTTTTTATTTTGGCCTCTAGCAACTGGAGACATGCTTGAGTTAGAGGGATTGCTTGTAGATGCCATGGGAGCTATGGTCCCTAAACTGGGAAGGTTAGCAGGTGTAGCAACTGGTGATGCAGTAAAGGTATGTGGAGTCACTGACATAACAGATGTTACATGAGCACTAGTTTCCTCATTCAGTTGGAAACGTACCATCATAGCTGTTTGACTCTGTTCTAATTTTGACATCCTGGAATTAAACTGTGCAATTTCACTATGCAAATCACAGATCTCATTACACTTAGCACACATGTAAGGTGGTTTTGTAAATGGTGTGAATACAATAGAGTACATCTCACATACAGAACATATTATGCCAACATCCCCTCCATAGTCATAATGGTATCAGCTATTGTAGCAGTTGTTGTGTAAGTTTATTAGTCAAATGCTGTTAAATACAATGTAAATGAATAGTAGCATGCCTTCCCTGTAGACACAACCAAACTTAAGTCTCTTAGGAGCACAACAGTTTGAATGAATCTTACCTAGTTAATTTAAGGGTTATGCTGCAGTCCTGTGTCTACCAGACCCACCAGACATGCTTGACACACACTAGGATGCACGTGTCTCTGTGTGTAGAACCACGCACTCACCCACTTGTGCTTGTCCGCTCGCAGAGGGACGAGTGCAAAAATAGCCAGTAACCCGGAAATCAAAGTCCTAGGTCATGCTCCCCAGCACCTAGAATGAGTGAGTATTCAATATAAAAATAATTACAAAAACAGGCTAAATACCTAGTATAAAGTAAATCCCCAGAAAAATCATCAGGAACTTAAACACTGTGTGGGAGCAGAAACAGGTAGTTTCTCTGGATGGCAACAGAAACTATCGCTCCCAATCTGCTTCCTGGGGAGAAAGCTCCAGCCGGAGACCTGCTAGTAGTTCAATGTAAAAAGATAGTTTTTTGTTTTGATACACACAGCGAGCCAACACCTCACACCCATACTGCCTCACAGACTCATGCATCTGTCTCACAGCGTGGGAATAACAGAATGCTAACAAAGTGAAAAACGCTTGCAGAGGGAAGAGTGTAAAATAGCCAGTAACCCAGAAGTCAGAATTCTAGGTCACGCTCCCCAGCACCTAGAACGAGCGGTATTCAATAAAAATAATTATAAAACAAGATAAATGCTTAGTATAAAGTAAATCCCTAGAAAATCAGCAGGAACTGAAACACTATGTGGGAGCTGAAACAGGTAGTTTCTCTGGATGGCAACAGAAATTACTGCCCTGATTTGCTTTCAGGGACAAGGCTCCAGCCAGAGACCTGCTAGTAGTTCAATGTAAAAGATAGTTTTTGTTTTGATACACAGCGAGCCAACACCTCCGCCTGTACTACCTCACAGACTCATGCTTCTGACTCACAGCATACGATTGTAACAATGCTAACCAGTGGCAGCTCACAGGGGTGAGTGTAAAAGCCAGTAACCCGGAGTCAAAGTCCTAGGTCACGAAGTGGTGATGCCACATGTATAAGCACTAGTAAGGCTCACCTGAGTACTGTGTGCAGTACTGGAGACCACACATGCGTAAGGACATAAACATGGTGGAGGTTGTACAGAGAAGGGACACAAAGATGGTGCATATACCACAAAACATATGAGGAGAGACTAAGAGACCTCAATATGTACTCACTGGAGGAGAGGAGAGAAAGGGGCGACATGATAGAAACTTTTAAGTACCTCAAGGGCATAAACAAGATGCAGTTGGGAGATCTTTTCCAATGTAGAAAAGATATAAGAACAAGGGGGCACGATATGAAAGTGGATGGGGGGAGATTAAGAGGTAACGTGAGGAAGTTTTTATACACAGAGAGGATGGTGAATGCTTGGAATGGTCTGCCACAAGAGGTGGTAGAGGCAAGCACAGTGGAGGGGTTTAAACATGCCTGGGACAAGCACAGGGAAACCTTGGGCAGTAAGGGAGTGATGAAAAGCCATTGAAAACTTGGGGTGAGTGGATGTATACATGTATTGGGCCTATGGGCAGACTGGATGGGCCCAGCAGTCCTTATCTGCTGATAATTTCTATGTTTTTTATGTTAATGTCATCAAGATTACTTCAGCCATTTCTTCAGTGCTCCCTGCAGTTCTCATCTCAGCAAATCTGGCATGGTGAGTACTGTTACCAGTGGTGTACTCCCAGGCTGTCATCCCACTAATTTCCATGCTCCTATCTTTAATTCCTAGTTAAGGTCCCTTGCCTCCAGTGGCAAAATTCCACACCCTGCTGCTGTAGTCCCTGAGACCTGCCTACATTTTACCTGATTAGCTGGCGAGTAGTCCTGTTCAGAAAGATATAATTACCGTCATACCGCAAATTCTTCTTTCACAAGGCAAGGTGTGTCGAGGGAGCAAATTTTCAGGAGCAGGTTGACATAGGCGTGTGTTGACATGGGAGCGGGTTGCCAGGAGTCTAAAAATGAGAGCAAATTGTCGTGCTCCTGAACCACACTGTACAGTGATCACTGGTCCCCAGGTGACCTCCCACCTTGATGTCTGCCACACTGTCCCTGTTAGTGAGTATGAGGTCCAGTGTAGCCCCATCACGAGTCGGTTCATTGTCTAGTGGCCTAAGGAATGCTCCCTGTGGGGAGTCCAGGATGTCTTTGCTTATAGTTGAAACTGCAGCTGGGAAGTTCTAATCTACATCTGGCAGATTGAATTCCCCAGCAGCAGTACTCCCCCTTCTGCCATTTTGCCAGTGACTTTCAACACTACCTATCTAACTCATCCCCTGTGATGGAGGTCTGTAGATCACACAAGTGCAAATCTTGGCTATGTTCTTTTCAGGGTGACCCACAATACCCTGCCCTGCCCCCCCATTTCCTGTATCTCTGTGACTTTTATGCTTTCCTCACATAAAGCAACAGGCACCTCCTTTTTTCCACTCTGTCCTTCCTAAAAGAGTATAGCTTGCTATGGCCATGTCCCAGTCATGGTATTTAATGCATAATCACTCGAGAATGGACACAATATCCAAATCAGCCTGTGCCATGAGGGCCTCTAGGTCTGGAACCTTGTTTCCTAAACTTCTAGCATTGGTGCTCATTGCCTTCCAGACTTTATTATCACTCTGATTACTAACCCTTTTTTCTTTTTTGTCCTCCTTCCTTTCCTACTTTGTTTTTAATGCTATCATGTCCAGTCCAGTGGGCTCAGGGAGGGTGAGGGTGGTGGAACAGAGGCGCATCCCTTCCATTGTACCTCTCCACAATTCCTATGCCATTCTGGCAAAGTGTGGTGCCTCTATGGAGGCACCCACAGTGGAGAACAAGGAGGATGCTGGGAACCTCCACAAAGGAGACCCACAGGAGGGTGGCAGGGGACCCTGCAGGGGAAGGAAACAACTCCTGGTGGGGGACTCCATTGTTAGGAAGGTAGAACTGGGGGAGGAAGGGGAGAGGGAGGTAAGGTGCCTGCCTGGCGCCATGGCTTGCAGGGACAGGAAGCGAATCATTAGGATTGCTGGAGCACCTGCACAGGGGAGGGAGCTGGATGTCATTATCCACCTAGGGACAAATGACCTGGCTAAGAAAGGGATTAGAGAAGTGCAGGAAGAGTTTGTGGAATTGGGGAAGGGCCTTAGTCAAGTAGCACGCACGGTAACCTTCTCAGAGGTGCTACCCATCTATGGCATAGGAGAGGGTAGGGTGTTCCCACCATGGGATTCAATCAGTGGTTGAAAACTGGTGTGGAGCTCAGGGATTTGGCTTCATTGGGGACTGGGGTCCACCTGGAGTGATGCAAGCCTATACTGGCATAATGGGCTGCATCTGTCCGGGAGGGGAACCAGGATCCTAGGTGATAGGTTTAAATGCTTCATTGGCAAGCTTTTAAACTAGCCAAGGGGGGAGGCACTGGAAAGGAGCAGGAAAATCCTAGCCCCCCCAAATAATCACGGTAGTAAGTGTGGCAAACACCAACATAGAGGTGTCGATTGGGAGAAAGTGACAAAGGCAAGAAGGACAGGGATCAGGCAAAAGGGAGTAAGGCCATCAGGAAATGGAGGGTAATGAGTACCAATGCCCGTAGTCTGGGCAACAAGCTCCCTGAGCTGATGGCCTTAATGGAAGAGGGATGCCTGGATATCGTAGCAGTCACAGAAACATGGTACACAGAGAACCATGACTGGATGTTAACATACCAGGGACATAACCTACAGGAGAGACAGGCAGGGGAGAAGAGGGGAGGAGTAGCTCTATATGTAAAGGAAGGGATAAAAGCAACTAAACAAAAGAGTAAACAGGAGGAGAGGAGGCACTGTGGGTCACCTTGGAGACTGGAAAGGCACCACAATCGCACAGGGTTGTGTACAGACCCCATGTCAGGGGAAGGAATGGACAAGGATATGATAGAAGGCATTCTTAGAATGGCAGAGAAAGGGAGATACTGTTGATGGGAGACCTGAATATGCCAGATGTTAACTGGAGCACATTTGCTGCAGCCAAATCCAAGAGCAGGGCTCTTGATGCCCCTATAGGTGGCAGGCATTAGACAGCTAGTTTGGAACCCACTCATGAGGGAGCAATCTTGACCCATACTCTCAAACGGGGCAGTGAGAGGATCTCAGATCTAGAAGTGGGTTGCCATCTGGGGACAAGTGACCATCAAACAGTGTGGTTCACGTTAAACTCAGCTACAGAGTCAAGCCACACAAAAGTGAGGGTACTGGACTTTAGGAGGGCTGACTTTGGCAAGATGGGAGAGTGCCTCAGAAAAGCACTAGCAAACAGGCTAGAAGGAGGTGTGGAGCAACAATGGGGAATTATCAAAACTGCCATCACAGAGGCAACAAGCCTTTGTGTGAAGCAAATGAACAAATCAAAATGAAAGAAAAGCCACTATGGTTCTCAAAAGAGGTGGCTGTGAAAGTCAGGAAGAAAAAGATAGCATTCCAGAAGTATAAGGAAACACAGAAGGAGCAGGACAGAGAGCTGTGCCAGTTAAGGCAGAAGGAAGCAGGGAGGGAAGTCAGAATAACAAAGGCCCAAACTGAGGAAAAGATAGCCAACTCAGTTAAGAAGGGGGATAAAACCTTTTATAGGTACATCAGTGAGCGTAGAAAGACAAAGGGAGGGATAGTGAGGCTGAATAGAATGAACAGTGGGTGGGCAGAGGGGGACAGTGAAAAAGCAGGAATACTGAACGCATATTTCTGCTCAGTATTCACAAAAGAGGAGGGGGAAGTGCCTAATCCAATTAACAGAAGCACTCTTGATAGGGGGGTCGATCCCAGTCCTTTCACAGAAGAAAGGGTTCTGCAAGAACTCCTAAAACTGAAGGTGGACAAAGCAATGGGTCCTGATGGAATTCACCCCAGAATTCTAAAAGAATTAAGGAGGAACTAGTGAAACCACTGGCTGCTCTTTTTAATAAATCATAGGAGGATGGTGTGGTACCGAGGACTGGAGGAAGGCGGATGTGATTCCCCTTCACAAAGTGGGTCCAAGACAGAGGCAGGAAACTACAGACCTGTCAGTCTGACCTCTGTGGTAGGGAAAGTGATGGAGTCACTTCTGAAGGAAAGAATAGTCGAGTACCTAGAGGCCAGTGGAGCACAGGACCCAAGGCAGCATGGGTTCACAGCGGGAAGGTCATATCAGATGAATCTAATAGATTTCTTTGACTGGGTGACCAAAGTAGTAGACCAGGGAGGGGCTGTGGACATGGTCTACCTAGAATTTAGCAAGGCATTTGACACAGTCCCACACAAAAGATTAATAGTCAAATTAACCAGTTGGGAGTGGGACCCAGGGTGGTAGCCTGGGTAAAACATTAGCTGGACAACAGGACACAGAAGGTAATTGTAAATGGAGTCCATTCTGAAGAAAGGGGGTTACTAGTGGGGTACCATGAGGTTCAGTATTGGGTCCAGTCCTTTTAATGTCTTCATCAGTGACATTGCAGAGGACTGGAAGGAAAAGTATGCCTTTTGCAGATGACACAAAATCTGCAACAGGGTTGATACACAAGGAGGCGTGGAAAGGATGAAAAGGGACTTGGCAAGGTTGGAGGAATGATCAGAAGTATGGCAGCTAGGATTCAATGCAAAGAAGTGCAAAATAACGCACCTGGGAAACAAGAACCCAGGGGAAAAGTACACAATGGGTAGGGAGGTAGTAACAACAACAAAAAAGGAAAAGGACCTGGGGGTAATCATATCAGATGACCTTAAGGTTAGCAAGCAATGTGGGAAGGCAGTAGGGAGGGCTGGGGGTATACTGGGATGTATAGGGAGAGGCATCAGCAGCAGAAAACAGGAAGTTGTTATCCCTCTGTACAGACAGTTGGTGAGACCCCATCTGGAGTATTGCGTCCAGTTCTGGAGACCCCATCTCCGCAAGGACATAGACAGGATAGAGGCAGTCCAGAGGAGGGCAACTAAAATGGTGCAGGGTCTGCAAGAGAAGCCCTATGAGGAGAGACTAAAGGAGCTTAATATGTATACCCTTGAGGAAAGAAGGGAGAGGGGGACATGATAGAAACTTTTAAGTACCTCAGTGGAATCAACAAAGTCCAAGAGGGTAGCATCTTTCAGAAAAAGAGACTTGCAAGAACAAGGGGACACAATTTAAAGATAGAAGGAGGCAGTTCAGGGCAATGTGAGGAAGTATTATTTCACAGAGAGGGTAGTGGATGCATGGAACAGCCTTCCTGAGGAGGTTGTGGGTCTAAAACTGTGGGAGAATTCAAGAATGCATGGGACAGACATAAGGCAATTCTTGTGGGGGTAGGAAGAAATAGACTGTTGGTTAACTAGGATCTGCGGCCTATCCTGTAGGTAGGGAAATGGGCAGACTAGATGGGCCTAGCAGCAGTCCTTATCTGGCGCCAAAGTCTATGTTTCTATGTTTCACCTTCATTCGTAGTATTCTGCTTCCTTTATTAAATTGCACTCTTGTCTTACTTCTCTCCCCAAAAACCTGCACTCAGAAGCAGGGTAGGTAACACTTCATCGCTGACATCCACTGATGAAGTGTTGCCTACCCAAAGCACCGGGGCAGTGAGTGGACTGTGGATATGTGTGTGCACCTTATCTTCATTTAATTTGTACATTAAGGCATTTGAAAACTTCATCACAGGAGCTTGGTGCAATCTTTGCTTCTGAGTGCAGATTTTCTGACAGTGTTTGCTTAGTTGGGCTAGTCGCTTTTTCTCTGCACTGGCCTCCACCAAGGGTTCGTAGTCAACCACATTTGAGTCTTTACTTTCCCTCAGGTTCTTCCTACTTCCATTTTTAGCTTGTAGGGGTTGTAGATTCTGCCTCCCTGATGCATGCCTCTATCCCTCTTGCAGGCCATAACCCTTGTAAATAACCCTTGTAAAGGTTCTTATTCCTCCACGCTGATCTCAGTCTCCAATGTAGGCAAACTTCCTTTCTGTACCATTCCTTCAACCATGTGTTGAAGTTCCTGGTGCAGAGTTCTCTTTTCCTCTACTGAAAACAGGTAGCACCTCTGCAAAAGCTACTGAACATGCTGCCTGCCTAAGACAACTCCCCAGCTCCTTGAACTCCCCCTTCACTATCCCAGACCCATCCTGAGCCAGGTCATTACTCCCCACATGGACAATGACATCCAGATCTGCATCCCTTCCTGCTGTCCTAGCAATCCTCATGATCGTCCTCTCATCCCTACTGGCTGTGGTACCTCTTAGGCACTTAACCTCCCTCTTTCCCTCCCTTCCTATTCCCAGATCAATTTCCTTCCCAACTGAGTCCACCACCCAAAGTTCATTCCTCTTCTGGATACCCCACCACCTTTCTTAGGGTCTCCATCATGGTGCATCTGCACATCCTCCCCTGTCACAACCACAGGTACCTCTTCTTGGCTGTCCTGCCCTGCCTGAGCAGTGTAGAAATTACTTAGTGGCACCGATGGAGGAATGTGCCTCTGACCCATCACCCCCATCCTTCCAGAGCTTGCCATAGTCTAACTGCTCTTCCTTCTAGGTACCCTCTGAGGTAAAAATGTCTGACTTGGTGGCCCCTGGGGGAGAGATTGACCAAATCCCAGCCAACTCTGCCACCCTTTACCTTACACTTTTCCCTAATGTAGGTTTACTCCGATAGGGTATGCCTAGTTTTTTCTCCTTTTGTTATTTGTTATTTTGCTTGAACACCTACCTTATACAACTATAGTGTCTAGTCTCTGTTTTGGCCTACCCTTACCCTGCACCTAGCCCTTGGTGATTGCAACAACAGGAGCAAACAGGTACCTTACATTAATTGGGAGTGTCCCTTGGTTCCTTGCTTTCTTCTGCTGATGCCTGACAATGCCTAAGAAGCTAATCTTGTACAGTACCTGTTCCACTCCTTTGCCATTCCACTTACTCATTGGGACACAAACATGTGGGACACGTTAGAAGTGCTCCCTTTTATCCTCCCCTTAGGACCTCCCCCAGTGGGATGTCCTGGTGAGCTCCTATATGCCCCCACAGCCAGGAACAGATTTCAACTGGCTGCTGCTGTTAAGTCCTGCCAGCTGTAGCCACTGTCAGCAGATCACCCCAAAATTCAACTAACAGGTGCACAGTCTGTTAGAATCTACAAGCCTGACTGGCTGTTCCAGACACTGCTGCCTTCCCATGCAGCTCTGATAGGCTGAGAGCGGTGTTTGCTTTGATTCAGAACTCGAGTGCTGTTTTAAAAAGTGCACCTCCATTCTGCTGTGTCATGCCCCCGCCCCCACAGCCAGGAACAGGATTCAATTGGCTGCTGCTGTTAAGTCCAGCCAGCTGCAGCCACTGTCAGCAGAAAACCCCAAATGCCTCAAATCCAACTATCAGCTCCCATGTCGACTTCTTGCACAGGAGATTGTGGGCCTTCTGAACAACAGGGCAGTGGAAATAGCACCAGAGTGAAAACAGAATACAGGGTTCTGCTTCCGCTGCTTCTTTATTCCAAAGAAATTAGGGGTCATGTGCCATATTCTCAACCTCAGAAAACTAAACACATTCTTGGAATGCAGAAATACAATTTGATTTCTCTGGGCTCTCTGCTACCCCACCTGAAACCTCAGGACTGGCTTGCATCCATGAACATGCAAAATGCATACCAGCACATAAAGGTGCACCCCCAGCCACCACAGATACCTTTGTTTTGTTGTGCTGGGATAGCATTACAAGTTCAGAGTCTTGCCCTTTTGGCTTTCCTTGGCACCACAAGTCTTTACAATGTGCTTTGCAGTACTCGCAGCACACGTAAGGAAACTGTAACTCCAGGCCTTCCAGTATTTGGACGACTGTCACATATCAAGCCCATCCAAACAGGAGACAGAATAGGCAGTAACCACTGCCTCTCAGTTCCTAACTTCCATGGGAGTCTTTCTGAACCTTGACAAGTCTCAGCTTAAACCCTCTCAGCAACTGCTGTTCATAGAAGCTGTTCTGGAGATGACCTGGGATTGGGCTTTTCTTCCACAAAATACACAAAGTAAGGGCACCATCCACCGTTAAAAATAAACAAACTGTGTTTTATTGCTGAAAAGCAAGGGCAAAATACAAAACCGTACCCAAGTGCCATATAGGTGCTGTACACTTCAAAAGGCCCGACTGGTTTCGCTCATGCACGGTTCCTCAGGGATTTCCTTACTCCTCAAGTGATTGACATAAATACAGCAATATTTAATAAGATAGTAACATCTCAGTAAAAAAAGTTAATGTGAAAGTAATTATAATAATAAAGTAACACAAAATAGGTGCAGGGACAGTGTTCTGATGTTGTAAGGGTTATTCAAGCCATTACTTATTAATATTTTTATTTATAATTATATATGGCAAGTTATAATTTATTTTATTTAATTCATATACCCCAAATCAATTTTATTACTAACAATAGAAAGGCCATTCCACAAAGCAGACAATGAGCAATTCTGCAAATGGCATGTTCATATAGAATGCAACACTGTGCAAGCCCACTCACGCAACGCTTGCTGGTTCTAATAGCCTCCTCAGTGTTCACAGTGCCCCGGCACATCTCCACATGAGGACAACTCAGTGGATGCTCAATGGTTGCAAGCATCACACCTCAGAATTACCCTATTTACCCTGTTTAGATGACACAACCCCTGGCAAGATTCCTGACATGGTGGTAAGTGGAACAGAATCTCCTCTAGGGATTTCCCATCTTCCTGTGGAGCAGGAAGTGGTGCTACCACAGATCCTTCTCTGTTGGCATAGGGAGTTCACTGACAGGGCCTTAAGAAATAGGGTGTTTGGGACCCAGTAGAGACTCATTTCATATCAGTATGTTGGAGATGTGAGCAATTTTCTAAGGTCTAAAAGCCCTAGTGGACTTAGGTACAAAACAGTCATCCTCCAGACAGACAAGAAGTCTATCATGTATTATGTCAACAAACAAGGAGTAGCATACTCTTTCCATGTCTGAAGTGAGGTGATGAGAGTGTGGAATGGTACTTAGAACAGAGGATCCTGCTCCAAGCAGTCTATCTGCCAGGAGTCCAGAACGCTCCTGGCAGATGAATCAGCCAGAGGACAGTCCTCATGAGTGAAGAGAACAGATGACTGGGAAATGAGATACTAGGTTACACATTGTTCCACAAGGACTGCAAAGGGAAGGGATAACACTATATATCTCTAGAAAACATCAAAGCACATGACATAAACAAAAAAGGGAAACAGTACGGATTTAAAATGAAATAATCTGTTAGAAACACAACTACCAGCAAATAAATTGACAGTGCAGGTGTTTTACAGGTCCCCCAACATAGATAATGAAGAAAATAAAATATTCCTGTTATAGGTCCGCCAGCATACTGTATATAATGAAGAAAATAAAATATTCCTGACAGCAATTGAGCAAATGGAAATTATAGGAGACTTCATGCTGCTCTGTGATTTTAATTTCCCTCAAATAAACTTGACAACCTTGGAAGGTACGACCCAGATAGAATATAGATTTATAGAGGCTACCATACATAAGAATTGAGATCAAGTAGTAGAGGGGAATACAAGCTGGACCTCATGTTCTGTAATTTTATGGATGACATTAGTAGTATAAAGATACTAGACCCCTAGGACACAGCGATCATAACACAATTGAAGTGGTGGTCAACACAGTGAATATACTGGTGAAGGGAGCTACTGAGCGTAGTGCTATAATAAGCTGAATTAAACTGTACCTAAAATCATGGAACTGGGAGAAAGATCTAAAGGACTAACTATGAGTCAAATATGATATAAACTGAAATGAAAATTAGATCACTGCATAAAACATATATACCAGAGATTAGGAAATACAATAAAACTGGTACAGTGGCAGCATGATACAGTAAAAATATTAAACATAATTTGAAAACAAAAAGTAAACGCTACCAAAAATACAAAAAAATTGCCAACTGATGAAAACTGGATGCACTGTAAAAAACAAGCAAGTAAATGTAAGATGATGATCAAAAGAACAAAAAACAGAATGGAAATTAAACTAGCTGCTGCTGTAAAGGACAATAAAAACAGTTTTGTTAATTATGTTGGCTCACTGAGGGGAAAACAACAAGTGATAGGGCCATTAAAAGATGGAAATAGGGTAATTAGAGATTAGCAGGATATGGCCAATGACTTTAATAAATAAGCTCTAGCAAAAAAAAATTAAACTACAAAACAAACAGTAAATACAGAACCATCCAACAATAATGAATTATTGATTACAGAGAACAACTTAAAATCAGATAAATCACCAGGTCCAGATGATATACATCAGAAACTCCTTAAATAACTATCAGTAGAATGCTGTGGCCCAATCACAATGCTATTTAGAGCGTCACTATGTGTGGGATGTGCACTTCCTGAATGGAGAGATGCAGCTGTTACACCCATTCATAAAAAGGGTGATACAGGACATCATCAACTACCAGCCAATTAGCCTGACATCAGTCCTAGGAAAGATGCTAGAAGGAATTATACAGGACTTTATTGTGAAACACATAAAACAGAGAGACATGTGGACATCACACAGCATGGGTTTACACTCAGTACTCATGCCTCACCAACCTGCTACATGTTGTTGAGCCTTTCAGCATCACCATTGACAAGGGACTGCCAGTAGATACCATCTTCTTTGATTACTCAAAGGCATTCAATTCAGTGTCCCATACAATCTTGACAGAGAAATGGGGGGATATAAATTTACATCCAAGTATAGTTTCATGGATAGAATCATGGTTGGGGGAGAGGCATCAGAGGGTGTGTATAAGGGGATATTACTCTTACTGGGGCATGGTGACCAGCGGGGTGCCGCAGGGCTCGGTGCTGGGGCCCACTCTCTTCAATGTTTTTATAGCAAGTATGCAGACATCAAACAGCACATGGATAAGTAAATATGCAGATGATAGTAAAATCGGTGCCATTGTAAGTAACAAACAAGCAATGCAGCAACTACAAGAGGACCTCAATGAACTTGGGTACTGGACCGCGAAAAATAAACTGAGGTTTAATGTAGATAAGTGCAAGGTTATGCATCTTGGAAACAACAACCAGAAGAGAGCTTACAACTTGAACAACAAAACACTACAAAAACAATAAGCTAGAAAGATCTAGGGTAACAATAACTAATAACCTCTTTTTCGACACACACCAGAGGAATAGTAAAAATGTAACAGGATCCTAGGGTACATATTTGGGAACATAAAAGTAGAGAACCATCTGTGATACTGCCACTGTATTCATCACTGGTTAGACCCCACTTGGAGAACTGTTCCCCAAAGTATAGGGGGGCCAGATCAATAGAAAGGGTGCAAAGGAAAACAACCAAAAAAATTGAAACACGAAACATAAGATGTATGGAGACAGTCTAAGAGAACTGGGTCTGTACTGATTGGAGTATAGAAGACTACGGGGAGATCTATTTCTAGCATACAATGCCACCGGTAGCTGAATTTACAGTGCGCCCTTCAGTGGGCTGGACCACCCACCCAGGAGACCTGCTCCCCGCAGTCCTCCCCAGCTGTGAACAGTGCTCCACACCCAACCGCTGCTTAGGACTGGGATCCAAGCAGAGGAACACAAGCTGCCTGGATCCTTGGACCGAACACTACTGCTGCAGCCTCTCTATTAGCAAACCACAACCGGTGTTTTGCAAAGCGCTTCAGTAGCCGAATTTACAGTGTGCTCTTCAGTGGGCTGGACTGCCCACCTAGGAGACCCGCTTCCCATGGTCCCACACCTCAGAGCCCTCTCTGGCCGTGAACAGTGCTCCACACCCCGGCTGCCGCTTCAGGACCAGGAACCAAGCAGAGGAACACAAGCCACCTGGATCCTCAAACAGAACACTGCTGCTGCAGCCTCTCTACTAGCAAACCACAACCAGTGGTTTGCAAAGCGCTTCGGTAGCCGAATTTACAGTGCACCCTTCAGTGGACTGGACCACCTGCCCAGGAGACCCGCTCCCTGTGGTCCTACATCTCAGAGCCCTCCCTGGCCATGAACAGTGCTCCACGCCCCGGCTGCCGCTTTAGGACAGGGAACCAAGCAAAGAAACACAAGCCGCCTGGATCCTCGGACTGAACACTGCCGCTGCAGCCCCTCTACTAGCAAACCACAACTGGTGATTTGCAAAGCACTTCGATTGCCAAATTTATAATGCACCCTTCAGTGGGCTGGACCACCCACCCAGGACACCCACTTCCCATGGTGCCACACCTCAGAGCTTCCCAGCCTTGAACAGCGCCAATACCTGCCACCACTTCAGGATGCCATCTAGATCCTCAGACCAAACACTGTCACTGCAGCCCTCTAATAGCAAACCACAACTGGTGGTTTTCAAAGCGCCTGTAGCTGAATTTACAGTGCGCCTTTCAGTGGGCTGGTCTGCCTGCCCAGGAGACCTGCTCCCCGCTGTCCTACACCTCAGAGCCCTCCCCAGCTGTGAATAACCTCAGCACCCTGGTCACCTCTTCAGGACTGGGAACCAAGCGGAGGAACACAAGCTGCCTGGATCCTCAGATCGAACACTGCCACTGCAGCTTCTCTACTAGCAAACCACAACCAGTGGTTTGCAAAGTGCTTCGGTAGCCAAATTTACAGTGCGCCCTTTAGTTGGCTGGACTGCTTGCCCAGGTGACCTGCTCCCCACTGTCCCACACCTCGGAGCCCTCACCGGCTGTGAACAGCACTCCACACCCCAGCAGCCGATTCAGGACTGGGAACCAAGCAGAGGAACACAAGCCATCTGGATCCTCAGACCTTACACTGCTGCTGCAGCCCCTCTACTAGCAAACCACAACCGATGGTTTGCGAAGTGCTTTGGTAGCTGAATTTACAGGTAAGCTTGGCTTGAACCACAGAGCCGTTGGAACACAGAGACTCTTGTCGCTCTTTTTTTCTACTCTAAAATTTGAATTCAGGCACCTCACTCCCCATTAGTACGCTCTTGCCAGGGTCTCAAATGCGATTGGCTGCCGCCATACTGAAAAGTATTTTTATGTCTGATTAACTGTGGTTGATTTATTGTCTGTTTAAGGATTTAGTCTTTAAGTTTATTGTTAAAAGGGACAACTTCTACTCACTGGTAAACAGGTTAGCTCCAGGACCGACAAGGGAATACTAAAAACCAGTTGCAGGTTAATTATTTTGGGTTCTCAGATGAAGAGCAGAATCCCCCTAGACCATCCTCCTGCCCAGAGGTCAGATAGCCAGACCTCTCACTCACTGGCACTCCAGGCCACCACACCTCACTAATTCCCAACCCTCCCTTGTCTTTGTTTACCTCCTACCCCACCCCGTTTCCTTTGTACTGCCTAGACACCTCCCTGTATCCTACCTGTATTTAATCCATCTCTTTCCCTCTCTCCTCAGTGCACCCTTCAGTGGGCTGGACCGACCACCCAGGAGACCCACTCCCCACAGTCCCACACCTTGGAACCCTCCCTGGCCATGAACAGCAGTCCACACCCTGGCTGCCACTTCAGGACCAGGAACCAAGCAGAGGAACACAAGCTGCCTGGATCCTCAGACCAAACACTGCCACTGCAGCCCTTCTACTAGCAAACCACAACCAGTGGTTTGCAAAGCGCTCAGTAGGCTTAACCTCACTGGTGCTTTGCAACAGCTCCCCACCCTCCCACCCTATCTGGACTCTTAGCTAAATAGCTATGGCGCATCATATGACTATAACTTACTAAGTGCCCAATTGACCATTTGCTTCTTATATCACGTGACAACTGGGGGCATTGAGAGCAGTTAGGGATCAGACACTGAATAATCCAGCCTGCAATTGCACAAAGTGCTGCCACTCGGGGAACGCAAATGGAATAATCCAGCCAGCAATTGTACAAAGTGTCGCTGCTTTATTACTAATTGCATAGTCTACACTGATCCTCTATTAGAAAGGTCAGACAAAACAGCCAAACAGCTACTACCTACTGCCACCACAGCAGAGTCCAACCTAAACATACACCAAGTAACTAATAAAAAATAATTAGAACCACCTATTGCAAAATGGCTAGTGGAGTTGTGTGTGTAGCTATCTATATTCTAGTAGTGATTAGCTCCAATCACATCCTACACTGCATGGGCCTGGGGACTGAACAGGGAACCACAACAGCACATCCTGGCGACATAAAGGAACTAATGCCTAACACATTGTTACCACATATAACATATCTGTATGGGCTCATGCGACCAAGGTCGCTCTATAACATCATCATGTATACCAGGGAGCATAAGAGTGTCCCCCACCTACCTATACCTAAGTACCTTACCAAGCTACTTATGCGTCCCATCTCAGGGGGAGGAAATGGACAAGGAAATGATAGAAAGTATCCTTAAAATGGCAGAAAAAGGAGAGATATTGCTACGGGGGGATCTGAATATGTCAGATGTTAACTGGAGTGCATTTGCAGCAGCCACTTCTAAGAGTGGGGTCATTCTAGATGCCCTACAGGGGGCATGTCTTACACAACTAGTATTGGAACCCACTTGAGAGGGAGCAATCTTAGACCTTGTACTCTCAAATGGAGATGGCGAGAGGATCACAGATTTAGACGTGGGTAGCCATCGGGAACTAGTGACCATCGAACAGTATGGTTCATGATAAACACAGCAGTAGAGTCATGCCATACAAAGGCAAAGGTACTGGACTTCAGGAGGGCTGACTGCTCCAAAATGGGTGAGTGCCTAAGGAATGCACTAGCAAATGGGCAGGAAGGAGGGGTGGAAGAACAATGGGGAATAATCAAAACTGCCATCACAGAGGCAACAAGCCTTTGTGTGAAATAAACAAAACAAAATGATGTAAGACACCACTATGGTTCTCAAAGGATGTGGCAGGGAAAGTTCGAGAGAAAAAGAAAGCATTCAGGAAGTACAAGGAATCACAGAAGGAGCAGGACAGAGAATTGTATCAGTTAAAGCAAAAGGAAGCTGGGAAGGCAGTCAGAACAGCAAAGGCCCAAACCAAGGAAAAGATAGCCAACTCAATTAAGAAGGGGGATAAAACCATTTATAGGTACATCAGGGAGCAAAGGAAGACCAAGGGAGGGATAGTGAGGCTTAATAAAGAGGAGGGGGGTGGGCAGAGGGTAACTGTGAAAAGGCAGACATACTAAACTCAGTATTCACAAATGAAGAGGGAGAGGTACCTAAACCAAACAATAGAAACACTCTGGATACAGGGGTTGACACCAGCCCTTTCACAGAAGTAAGGGTTCTGAAGGAACTCTTAAAACTGAAGGTGGACAAAGCAATGGGGCCTGATGGGATTCATCCCAGAATTCTAAAGGAACTAAGGGTAGAACTAGTGACACCACTGACTACCCTCTTTAATAAATCATGGGAGGATGGGGTGGTACCTGAGGACTGGAGGAGGGCAGATGTTATTCCACATTACAAAAGTGGGAGCAGGGCAGAAGCAGGAAACTACAGACCTGTTAGTTTAACCTCAGTGATTGAGAAAATGATGGAATCACTTCTGAAGGAAAGAATTGTTGAGTACCTAGAGGCCAGACGAGCGCAGGACCCAAGGCAGCATGGATTCACAGCGGGAAGGTCATGTCAGATGAAGCTAATAGATTTCTTTGACTTAGTGACCAAAGTAGTAGATCAGGGAGGGGCTGTGGACAGGGCCTACCTAGATTTTAGCAAGGCATTTGCCACAATCCCACACAAAAGTTTAATATACAAGTTGGCCATCCTGGGAGCAGGTCCCAAGATAGTAGCCTGGGTAAAGAATTGGCTGGAGAACAGGACACAGATGGTAATAGTAAATGGAGTCCACTCTGAAGAAAGGGGGGTTACTAGTGGATCACCGCAGGGTTCAGTACTGGGACCGGTCCTCTTTAATGTCTTTATAAGTGACATTGCAGAGGGACTGGAAGGAAAAATATGTCTCTTTGCAGACGACACAAAGATCTGCAACAGAGCTGATACACAAGATGGGGTGGAAAGGATGAGAAGGGACTTGGCAAGGTTGGAGGAATGGTCAAATGCATGTCAGCTTAGATTCATTGCTAAGAAGTGCAAAGTAATGCACCTGGGAAACAAAAACCCAAGGGAAGAGTACACAACGGGGGGTGAGATACTAACAACAACAAAAATGGAAAGGGACCTGGGAGTAGTCATATCAGATGACCTAAATGTGAGCAAGCAATATGAGAGGGCAGTAAGGAGGGCTGGGAGGATTCTGGGATGCATAGGGAGAGGCATCACCAGTAGAAAACAGGAAGTTGTTATCCCTCTGTACAGACATCTGGTGAGACCCCATCTGGAGTACTGCATGCAGTTCTGGAGACCCAGTCTCCGCAAAGACATAGACAGGATGGAGGCAGTCCAGAGGAGAGCAATTAAAATGGTGCAAGGTCTGCACCAGAAGACATATCAAGAGAGACTTAAGAAGCTTAATATGTATAGCCTCGAGGAGAGGAGGGAGAGGGGGGGCATGATAGAAACTTTCAAGTACCTCAAGGGAATCAACAAAGTCCAAGAGGGTAGCATTTTTCAGAAAAAGAGGTGTGCAAGAACAAGGTGGCACAATCTGAAGTTAGAGGGGGGACGGCTCAGAGGTAATGTGAGGAAGTATTTTTTCATGGAGAGGGTTGTGGTTGCATGGAACAGCCTTCCTGAGGAGGTTGTGGAGTCAAAAACAGTGGTGGAATTCAAGAATGCATGGGACAGGCATACAGCAATTCTAGGGGGTGGAGGTAGGAATAAGTATTCTGTTGGTTAGCTAGGATCTGCAGCTTATCCATTAGGTAGGGGAAATGGGCAGACTGGGTTGGCCAAGCGGTCCTAATCTGCTGTCAAATTCTATGTTTCTATGTAATGCATGGGGGGGACGTAAAGAAAAATCCTGGCCCCCCAATCAACATACCAATAGCCACTCATAACAGAGCCCAATGGGACACTGTGAAAGGGCTAAAAATAGTTCATATGAACATGAATAGCCTTAGACATAAAATACGTGAGCTAGAGGCCTGGATGTGCCCTTACACACCTGATATTATAGCTGTAAGTGAAACGTGGCTCAAGTCTACAATCCTAGACCACGAGATAGGATTAACAGGGTATACGTCTTTTAGGCAAGATCTGAAGAAAAAAAGGGAAGGGTTCCTGATCTACATTAAATCCGCACATAACATAACCCTGATCGCCAAGCCTGACATAATCCCCCCAGCCTGTGAGGCACTTTTCATTAAGCTGTCACTGGGTGGAATGAAATCGCTGGTGGTTGGAGTGGTATACAACCCCCCCAAATCTTCACAGGAATCACTTAAATCTCTATTAAAAGCACTCCCTAACCTCCTGAAAGGGGAAAAAATAATCACAGGAGATTTCAACATCCACTGGGGGTTCCCTAAAATTGGGTATGTGAAATCGGCCCTCCTTGAGGTATACCTCACACAACTAATGCAGGATCATCCTTCCAGGCAAAACACAAAAATGGTTAAGCACACCACATTGGACTGGCTACTTACCACTAACCCAGATAGGCTCAAATTGGTAGGGATTTCTCTGACTCACTCAGTGACCATTTCCCCACATAAGAATATGGAGTAATGCTTTCCCGATCCCCACCTCCCAGAATACTTAGGGTTAGAGACTTCTCAGAGTTTGACATAAGCTCTTTCCTCAGCACCCTGGGTGAAGCGGCAAATAAAACAAGATCCTAGCATGGATGATGCTCTTGATTTCTTCATTACCAATCTCTCGTCCGCTGCCAACAAACATGCCCCACTAAAACAGATTAGAGTAAAGGTCAGGAAGCCAGGTGGCTCACCAGTGACCTCAGGAAACTCATGAAGAGTAGAGATGCAGTTTGGGAGACTTTCAAATTTACCAGCCTGGCCTCTGACTGGCAAAAATACAGAGAAATTTGGAACACCTGCAAACGTGAGTTAAAAAGAGCCAAAACTCACCACCTCCGAGAACTTCAGGATAACAACCTATCGGACCCCAAAAAATTCTGGAGGCATATCAACAATCGGATCAAGGGCCAGTATACTCAGGAAGGTGGTGATATAGTTGCAAATGGTAACTGTCATAAGACCCCATAAGCTGTAGCCAAGGTACTCAACACATTCTTTACAGAGCAGGACAAGTTCAAAACATACACTTCAAGACAACCCACAACCACCCACAACCCTGATGAATTGAACCCCAACATCCCAGAATTCCACTTCCAACTTATCACCCAAAAAGTGGTCCTGGAACTACTCAAAAGGGTCAAACCCTGTGGATCAGCTAGTTATGACAAACTCGAGCCTAAGCTTCTCCTCCTTGCGGCTCCAGTTATTGCTAAACAATAACCTGATTATTTAATCAATCTCTCCTTGAAGGCCAAATGCGCTCACAATGGAAAGTGGTCCTAGTCTCCCCAATTCACAAGGGGGGCCCTCGGGACCAGGTTGAAAATTACTGCCCAATATCTCTTCTGACCATCCTTAGCAAAGTGCTAGAGAGGATTGTATACAACCAAATACCTGAATATATAGAAAGACACAGCATCTTCACCTCACAACAGCATGGATTTTGGAAGAACCATGGTACAGATACAGCGCTGATAGCCCTTACCACAGAGATATTATCAGAGATGGATAAGAGGATGCTCACTGGTGTGATCTTTATAGACCTCACCAAAGCATTTGACCTAGTGAACCACCAACTCCTCCTAGATAAATTGAAATGGACTCGCCTTGACAGCCATACGGTTCAGTGGTTCACCTCCTACCTTCAGGGTAGATCCCAACTAACCAATGCAGTGGGGCAAAGATCACCCTATACGCAGACAATGCTGTTCTGTACAGGTCATCCAGCGAAGCAACTATCCTAAACAAACTTCTAAACAATGGCCTAGTAGCACTGGAGAGCTGGCTGAACAACAACAAAATGGTTCTCAATGAGAGAAAAACCAAGGCCATGCTATTTGGTCCAAAAAAAGCTAGGACCAGACAGGTCCATTATGCTTGATCTCTCACTAGCCAGTAGAACCAAGACTGATGATGTTGAGTCCCTGAAGTACCTGGGGGGTCACCCTCGACCAAGACTGCTTCTTCTCAGCTCATGTCACCCGGCTCAATAGGACCCCGAACCATGAACTTGGTCTCCTATATCTCCTCAGTCCTTATCTCACTCTTACCTCCAGATGCAGGATAGCACAGAGTAGCCTCCTGCCCACCCTGCTATACAGTTCGTCTGTACTGATCTTGGCTAAAAACACTGAGCAGCAAAAATTAAGAACCTTGTACAACAGAATAAGCAGGTTTGCTGCTGGGGCCCCCATGAGAGAACACCACTGCCAACTCCTCCAAACCCTAGCCTGGCCTACCCTGGAAGACAGGCAAAAATACTTGTCTCTCTGCCTAGCTTACAAACTCAGGCAGCCCAGCGCCCCCCCCCAAGTCTCTCCAATCTCTTGATGCCCAGACTTAGTGGGAGACCACTAAGGTCCTCTAGTAGGCAGCTGTTAACTATACCCAGGACACTAACTGCCCATGGCCCCAGGACATTCTCCAGTTACATCCCCCCCCCCCAAGAATGCACTCCCAACCACCCTACAAGAATGCACCTCACTAGGCGGCTTCAAAAAAGGCCTAAGGACCTGTATGCTAGAACTCAACCAGTGCAACTGCTCCTGATGACTTCCCTGCAATTGCACAGTGATAAGCCCACCAACCATTGCCAGCTTTGAATCGTGCTCTAGTCGTACTCTATGTCATGTATAATAATGTACATAATTGTAATTATTAGAAAAAAAGTATATATGTCTTTTTCGTATATCTTATCATAATTTTGATGATGCTCTATAGAGGAATCCCCTTTGCCAAGATGTATGATGTACACAATGTCTTATACGAATTACTGTCTAGTTGCCTCGTTGTAAATCCTTGTACCTAACTATTGACTGTAAAAAACTGTTCCTTGTCCTCTACAAATCCCACCCTATATAAGCACTCAGTGTAAAGTTTTTCAGCGTACTCCATTTATCTGTACTAATCCTGAGTTGCCTCTAAAAAAGGGACATGTACTGGTTTCAGTGGGCCTAACAGGTCACCAAACTTAAATAAATAAATAAATCAACAATGGAATCACATGGGAAAGTACTGGAATATGTAAACACAGCAATCAGAGGTCAACAAGGACACACAACTTAAAGTTAACAGGAGAGGTAGCAAACACCGTAAAGAGAAATAAATGGTTCAATCAAAGGGTAGTCTCAGTGCGGAACTCCTTACCCGGACATGTTGTAACAAGTAGAATTATAAAAGCATTTAAAAAGTCACTAGAAGAACATATGGAAATGGAGAAGTGCACACACTACCACTGAACAGTGATGAGTTACTGTAAGTCACGAACCTCCTAACTCATAAAAATCCTATTAATCCTATGGTCACTAGCTCCAAACACCATGAGATTGCTCTTTGACGAGTGCAATACCCCAGAAGTGGATCTTTTTGCATCCTCAGTCAAAACCAAACTGCCTTGGATTTGTTCCAGAAATCCAGGATCAGTGGCTAGAAGGGGAAGGAATCAGATTCATTTCAGTGCAGTAGCTGCTCCTTGCTGCCTTTAAATTGCTTCTTGTTGATTTCACTTGGTAGCAGCTGATTTTTTCTTACTACTTCTAGGAATGGTTTTGGGGCTGTTGACATTTTGAAACATGTTTTGGTGTGCTTTAAGTGGGATGCTATTTCTTGTTGTTTCACTTGGTAGCAGGCTGAGTTTTTCTTACTTCTTAAAAGGGGCTAGCAGGGAACTGTTTTGGAACTGTTGAAACCTTTTGGTGTGTTGTTGGTGAGACTGTTGTTTCTTTGAATTGGAGACCAGTTTCTTCTGGTAACTAACCAATTTTTTTTGTGCTTTTAGTGGGTTGTTATTTATTTTTCTTTTGCTGTCTTCACTAGCTGCAAAGTGTAGTGCATAGTGGGGGAAGGGTGCTAATTGTCTGGCCGGGGCCTCAGCTACCTGATTGTTTCTGGAGGGCGAGGGCGAGGGCTCCCAGGTACATCATTTCCTTTATACCTGGGGATCTGACATCATTTCCCCAAAAGGGCAAAGGACATGCACCTGTCATAGCAGATGTAGATGTCCAGGGAAGGAACAGCAGTGAGTGAAAAGGTGACTGCTATCTTCGGGGAAGGGAAGTAACTGCATCACAAAGTGCTTTCATTTTTACCTGTTTATGTTAGTGTTTACATTGTGAAAAGGAGGGGTAGGAGTTAGAAGAAGGCTGTACAATAGTTGATTACAGTTTATTTTTGGGTGTGGACAGGAGGGATAAGAACTTAAAAGGCAGCTGCTCAGTCTATCTAAAGTGTATGACAAAGGGGGTAAGGGAAATTGAGAAAAGGAGAAGAATGTTTTGCAATGAAAGAGGAGAAGAGGAGAGACTTGGAGAAGCATTGGGTATCCTTCATCTGGAAGGGTGGGGAGTCGCTGGTGGGTTACGAGAGCAATGGGTAAGGTGGTAGGCTGCAACAACTGCGGTGTGCCTGTCTTCTAAAAATTGCATGGAGGGTGGGGAGATGTTTAGTGTGCAACCAAATAGGGAAACTTAAAAAGGAGATCAAAGGCCTGCAGGAGGAGCTAAGACAGGCAAGGCAAACTGAAGGAGGTTATAGCCCAACACTGGAAGGAGGGAGGAGGGGAGATGAGGAGGGAGGTCAGTTTGGCAAAATGGGGGGGGATTAGAAGAAGGGAAGCAGAGACAGGGGGACCCAGGCCAAGGGGAACGGCATCAGGAGAACCCAGGTCATGAGAGAAAAGACAACAGGAAGGAGGTGAAAGGGACTGGTAAGAGGAGGAGGAGAATTGGCAACAGTCATGGAGTCGAAAGGAGGGAACAGGCTAGTATGAGGAGGGAGGAAGCAAGCATAGGAGATGGGTCTTCAGAAAATCATTTTGCAGTACTAGAGGAAAAGGAGGAGGAGGGAGCTGATGAGATTGGAGGAGTAATGGATAGAAGTCCAGATGAAACTGAGGGGGGAGTTCTGCTGGGGGAATTACAACCGGGGCGGATGGGGGAACTACTGTGCAGGAGAAAGAGGAGGAACTGGGAGTGAGAGGTGGGGAGAAAGGGAAGCAAGCAGTTGGTAAGAGGGGTGGAATTTTAGTGCTGTGGGACTCAATACCAAGGTGTCAGGAGGGGTAGCAAAGGGAAGAGGCAAAGTCGCATTTGGGTGGAGGCCATGCCAGGAATGACGGTAGAAATGGTGGTACAATCTGTTCTAAAATATGCTAGAAGGGGTAGGGAGAAGCCTCATTTAATTATACATTTGGGGACAAATGACATGGCTGACAGGATGGTAGATATAGTCCAGAGGAGGTTTGAGGAACTAGGACAATTATGTGAGGGGACAGGAAGATCAGTAACTTTCTCAGAGATACTTCCAGTGCCCAGGGTGAGCACAGCAAGAAAGCTGAGAAAAGAGAAATTTAATGGATGGCTAAGAACCTGGTGTCATGCTAAACTGTATGAGCTGTTGGGGGGTGGGGAGGGACCTGGGAGGACAGTAGTCTCTGTGCCAAGAATAGACTACACTTGAGCGAGGAGGGAAAGAAAGTGCGAAACAGAGGATGGAGGAGTACTTAGAGGTAGTTGGGAATTTAAACTAGGAGTGGGGGGTGGCAAGTGGGCAAGGGACATGCAGAAACTACAGGTTGGGAAGCCATAGGAGCTTACCCCCTATATCAGTGACAGAGGGCAGGTACTAGTGGTGATACTAGTAAAGGAGGGCAGGAGGTTGGGGAAGGGGTGGAAGGTGGTCACCCTGAATGCTAGGAGCCTTGGGAAGAAAACTGCAGAGCTACAGACTCTCATGGCAGAGGGGGAAGTGGACATGGCGGCCATCACCGAAATATGGGCCACCCAGTACAATGACTGGGACCTGTCAATACCAGGGTACAGGATATTTTGTAGGGCTAGAGTGAATGGGAAAGGAGGGGGGAGATGGCATAAATGTAAGTGAAGGACTGAAGTGTGTATGGGAGGAAGGGGAGGAGGGTAGTACAAAGTCATTATGGATGCAAATCCAAGATTCCAAGAATAGGACTCTCAGGGTGGGAGTGGTGTACAGACCGCCCTCTCAGACAGAGGAGTTAGACAGGGAACTAGTGGGACAGATCAGCAGGACCTGCGAGAAGGGTAGTGTGGTGATTGTGGGGGACTTCAACATGCCAGGAGTAGATTGGAGAACCCCAACAACCAGGAATAGAAGAGCTGGATGCCTAGAATTATTTCAGAAACTACGAGTAGGGATATTCAGAGCAAACCTTGAATCAGGCCCTAGAGAAAGTTGAACAGGTAAATAGAAAATATCTATTGGAGTGTAGAAAGGAGGACAGTGAAGGAAAGTTAAGTTTTGTAATGACCTACTCAGCAGTATCTATGGATATACATACAGTAATTAAACAGCATTGAAATCTTATGAGCACAGACAGAGATCTTAAGAAAATGAATGACAAGGGACCCCTTATATCTTTTGGGTGTGGGAAAAATCTGGAGGACTTACCTGTCCACAGTGAATATAGGGAAACCTTACCTGCAGGAAATTGGGTACCTCCAATACCACATGGTTTCTTTCCATGTCATGACTGAGTCACCTGCCCAAATGCTACACAAGGTGGAGCATTTACTAATCCTAGTAATAGGGGCATCACAAAAGTTGATATACAACATTTCATAACTTGCAATACCACATACGTGGTATATGCTATTTGGTGATCGTGTGGTCGTGTCTATATTAGGTAAACTACACATAAGCTTAAAGAAAGAGTGCAAAATTATTTTAGGGAACTACAACAAAAAAATGTACAGCATCCTATTGCTAGACATTTGGATCAAATGAAAAGACCCAGAGACCATCACATTTCATACATGGGTATTAATGATGTGCCCCAACTGACAAGGGGAAGGGATAGGGGACGAATGTTGGATCAAAGGGAATCCAAGTGGATCTTTTGTCTTAAGACTTTGAAGCCTGCAGGATTTAATGATGCTATGGATTGGCAGCCCTTTTTGTAAGTAAAAGAGGTAACACTGGAGAGTAAAAACTATTCTAAAGGTAAAACCTATCAGGCAATGGGTATACTGGTGGAGTCTGGTGGTAGCATGTATAATTATAATATATTTTTTTGAAAAAGTTAAAATTAATAAACTGTAAAAAAAAAAAAACATGCTTTTCAAGGTAATGTCCCCTCTTTTCTTTTGTTTTTCCAATTATATTAGTTTCCAGGATTCTAGGGGGATTGTGGCAATTGGTGTGAAGCAGTGCACCCTAATGTTAGAATCAGGGAATACCCCTTTAAATATTGAAGCTGTGTTGGGAAGCACTAAGGAGAGCTTCACACCACTAGCTTCACCCCATGTTTACCTGGGAATTTGGAATAAGCCCCTCAGATATATGAAAAATTATTTTATTAACAAAATAACAACTGGATATGGTGATTACTATGTACTTTAGTCAACAATTGTGTGATATAAAAGTACAAAGTATGCTTCTGCACTTTATTGTTGTTATAAATTGGTATTTGTGATTAATGAGGTGACTATACCAATGAGTATTGAGAAGTATAAGTGGAGCTTTGAATGAAGTAATTGGGCCAGTATGTACACCTGGTGATTAAAACATTATTTAAATGTGCACCTCACAGTATTGCCACACCCCTAATGAAGAAGTCTTTGTGGCCTCAAAGCACTGGGCTGCTATCACTGACATGGTATGTGAAGCTGTACATTATGTTTTATGAAATTATTTGAATATATTTTGTATGTGTATTTAAATTCTGCTTCCCATCAAGATGAGATGAGATTAATAAAACTAGTTAAACTATTATTGCCAGCCTGGAGTGCTGTTTCTTGTATATGATATTCACATTTGTTTTTTTATGGCACCCATCTTTAACTGAGTGCACCTATTCTTTTTTTCTTAGAACTGCTGGATGCCTTCCAGGACAGCTTCCTGATGTAAATGGTCAATGAAACAACCAGGTTAGGGAATACCCTTGAACTCATGCTGGCAAATGGGGAGTTTGTGAGGGAACTGAGGGTGGAAGAACCACTGGCGGGGAGTGATCACCACTCAGTATGGTTCACGTTGGATATGGGTAAGGAAGGAGTGAAATCCGGCACAAGGGTGCTGACTTCAGGGGGATGGGGAAGTGGTAAAAGGGTACCTGGCCAGAATTCAGCCTAGTATGGCCACTCACCAGCAGTGGGAGCTCATAAAGCTGGGGATAGTGGAGGCAACCAGAACCTGTAGCAAGGCCCAGAGCAAGAAGGGTAGGGCAAAAAAACCTAGCTAAGGGAGCAAGGAGGTCATGGAAAAGGTAAGGAGGAAAAGAGCTGCCTTTAGGAGGTACAAAAAAACAGGGAAGGGGAGGACAGGGAGAAGTACCTGAAAAAATCAAAGGAGGTGACAAGGGCAGCCAATGCATCTAAGGAGTTCAGGCTGGCACTGGGCATTAAGAAGGGAGAGAAGGACTTCTTCAGGTGAATCAGGGGGAAAAGGAGCTGTAAGGACCATATATTAAAGATTAGGAAGGAGGGGAGGTGGGTGGAAGCAGGGGGTGATACGGCAGAAATGCTAAACGATTACTTCTGCTTGGTATTTACTAAGAAGAAGGGAGGATGATACCCAGGGGTGTAGGGAGGGCAGAAACAGAGGGGAGTGGGTGACGGATGGGGAAATCACTGAGGGCAGGGTTCTGGAGGGTTTGAGGGCACTGAGGGTGGACAGTGCACCAGGCCCAGATGGCATCCACCCCAGGGTACTGAAGGAGCTGGCAGAGGTCCTGGCGGGACCTTTGGCAGACCTATTTAATGCCTCCCTACACTCAAGGTGTGTACCTCAGGATTGGAGGATGGCTTATGTGGTGCCCCTCCACAAGATCAGACCCAAGGATGAACCAGGGAACTACAGACAGAGCCTCACATCCATCGTGGGTAAGCTGATGGAGACTATCCTGAAGGTAAGGCTGGTGGCCTTCCTGGAGGCCAAAGGGCTACAGGACAACAGACAGAATAGCTTTGTAAGTGGCAGATCTTGCCAAACAAACCTGATGGAGTTCTGTGACTGGGTAACTAGGCAATTGGACAGGGGCCATGCAGTGGATGTCCTGTATCTGGATTTCAGAAAGGCATTCAACTCAGTGCAGCATGGGAGGCTGGGAAGTAAGTTAGAAGGAACAGGCATGGGTGCAAAGCTAGTGATATGGGTAGGGAACTGGCTTCACGAAAGGCAACAGAGGGTGGTGGCAGGTGGGGAGCTCTCATCCCCAAGGGTTGTGATGAGTGGTATTCCACAGGGCTCGGTGTTTGGATCATTGTTGTTTGGGATATTGATTGCAGACATATCATTGGGCATCAAGAGTAAGACCAGTTTGTTTGCTGATGACATCAAGATGGGAGTGGTGATGGATGATCTAGGGGGATGGCAAGGGTTCAGGATGATCTTGCAAAGCTGAAAACCTGGTCAGACACCTGGCAATAGGGGTTCAATGCCAAAAAATGCAAGGTGCCGCATTTTGGGGCACAAAAAACAGGGAGGAATTACCAGCTGGAGAGAGTGCAGCTAGCTGAAACAGAGGAGGAGAAGGATCTAGGGGTGCTCATTACGGGATCAATGAACAACTCAGCACAATGTAGGAAGGCAGCTGCAAAGGCCAACAAAATGCTGAGTTGCACTGCAAGGGATATAGCCTCGAGGAGTGGGGAGGTGATTCTGCCACTGTATAGATCATTAGTTAGTCTACACCTTGAGTACTATGTGCAGTACTGGCTCCCATATCTGAAGAGGGACATTAAGTTACTGGAGCGGGTGCAGCACAGGGTGACAAAGACATTCCAGGGGCTGGGGGACCTACCATACAAGAGGAGGTTGAGGGAGTTGAACATGTATTCACTGGAGGAGAGGAGGGATAGGGGGATATGATTGAAACCTTCAATAACATGAAAGGAATAAACAAGACAGGTACAGAGGAGCTGTTCAAAGTAAGGGATGGGAGGGACACCTGGTGCCATGATATGAGACTGGAGGGAGGAAGGTTCAGGAGGGAGATGAGAAGATACTTTTTTACAGAGAGGGTGGTAGTTGGGTGGAATGCATTACTGGTGGAAGAGGGATCCAGTAGAACAGTGGGCTGCTTCAAAAGGGGCTGGGACAGGGCAAGGGGAGGTCAAGGGAGGGGAGGGTGGGAGGAGGGGCAGCTGCAGAATAAGGGTGCTAGCTGCACAGTCCAGCAGACTTGATAGACCACTAGGCCTTTTCTGCTGGCAAATGTCATGTGTTCATATGTTGTCTGTCAGGATGCATTCAGACTGCCATAGCATAATCTGTTTCTGTATGCATTCCCTCCAACCCTTATCATTCAGAGTGTTGCTCAAGTTGGAGACACAAGGGGATAAGATGATTTTAGTGCCCCCTGCTAGCCTCAATAGGAATGGATTCCTCTGCTGAACAGACTTTCATTCAGCAAACCGAGGACTCTACTACCCAGGATGGACCTGTTGACACAGGGTCAGCTAATCCATCCCAACCTGTGCTCCCTTAACCTTCAAGCATGCCTCCTGAAGAGACAGAAATGAACAGGTGAAAGGTATCTCAGAGGATCTCTGAAATACTTTTGGCTGCACATAAGCCTTCTACTAGGAAGACATACACAGCCAAATGGAAATATTTTTCATTTGGTAATCAAAAACCCACATGGACCACTTCAGGTGCCCCCTGACAAGGTTCTGGTTTACTTACAAGACTTTTCTGATGCTGGCCTGCAGTACTTCACAGTTAAGGTCCACCTTTGTGCTGTTTCAGTATGCCATGAGCCCTTTAGTACTCTCTACCTGGCACAGCTGTCACTGTCCAAAAGGTTCCTCAAGGGAATTTTACACACAAGACCTCCCATCAGGAAGCCAGTAGCTTCCTGGGTCTTCAGCCTTGTGTTGGATATGTTGACTTGCAAGCCTTTCAAGCCTATAGTGACGTGACTTAAGCAATAATAAATGACGGGGGTTACGTTAATGTTCTAGTTAATCACCCCTGGGGGTGTAATGTGAATTATGAAAAATTATGAAAATGTGAAATATTGACTCTAGGGGGTGATTAACTTGAACATTAACGTAATCCCCAGAGTTCATTATTGCTATTGTTATAATTGGGTTACCTATTACTGTAGTTTGAATTATTTTTTAAATATTTTTTGCTAATTTTGTGTAAAGGTGACATAAAATAGTCCCTCCGCCATACTAAATTAAGTGCCATTCTTTACGTTTGAGATAGTTTTCATTGTAAAAATTACCTGTTGGGCTTCTCACTTTTGTAATACATTTTGTCTGTCTGTGAAAAAAAACAACAACACTGACACAGTGACAATGTTAGTGCAGAATCATATTAAAAATGCTCTGTATTGTTGTTTCTTACCTCCTGCCCCCCCCCGATGCATCTGGAAATGAGCTGCTGCTCAGCTCAGTATGTCTTTCCTGGTGAAACTTTTGAAATAAATAAATACAGTAATAAATAAGTTCATTAATGCAATGCATGTATTAGCAGGTTACATTGACATGTAGGTCACTGAAACAGTCATTTTTTTCTCCAATCTCGAGTCTCAGCTGTGTGCTGTTTGAAATTAGCAGTGTTTCATGGCAATGATGTCACAAGCTCAGTGTTAAAAAAAAAAAAAAAGACATCTTCATTATTCAAAAGTCTGCCAGAGGCTCAGCTTTGTGCTGGAGCAGACAGTTCCATATCTCGTGAAGCTTGTTTGAAAGCAACAGCTTCCTTGCATTAGCACACAGCTGTAGCGCAGTGTCACTATGAACAGAACAGAGTAAGGAAGTAAATGACTTGCCCATTTTGTCTAATCATTCACCCCCTGACAGACTAAAAGCTGTACTTGTTAAGTATGTGGGCAGTGACAGGACATGTTAAATGTCAGGAGCTCCAATCAGATGCACGCAGTCAGAGCAGATGAAACACTTGGCTACAGAGTAATTTCCAATTTGATCAATGCTACTCACTGCTTATTGCTCACTAAAATTTGTATTGAGAGGGTACTAGATGGTTAGGTAGACATAACATCGGTTATATAGCAGGACAAATTGAAGAAACTTTACTTAGGCAGCAGCCTCATGGAATGCTACAGTTTACTTCAACAACAAAAAACAACAAAAATGCCCCGATATTCTGCCATTCGCCTGACTCAAACCTGGTGACTCTGAAGTTTACAGCACCAATGACGAACACGAGTTAACATTAAAACAGCTCAATATGACAGTAGTACCTGCATCCTGCACCCGTACTGAACCAAGACTGTCCCACTAATATAATTAAGAGTTAAGATGTTGATGGCAAAGGAAAGCTGATACCGGCAGTTCATTTGCAGAGCCCATGACCGTCAGCTGAGTCAATGTCGATTCAGGCATATAAGAAGTAAATAACTTCAACACTGGACTTTTTTTCAGCAGCCAGCAGCTGCTCATTTCTTGAATGGTGAGCTGGGTCTGAGTGCTGTGGGGGCCGGGGAATCATGTTGACAGCAGTGTTGGGGCTTGGCATATCTATGCAGTGTTTCACTGTTACAATAAATGATTTAAACAAATGTATTTTTGAGTACTACATGTCAAAAAAAAACTTAGGAGCCAGAGCTAAGATAAAGGGATTATTTAAAGATGTTTTCACTGTTCTGTTTTTTACATGCTAACATGTACACTGGCCAGCACGTCTGTCGGGGGAATAATGGCGGCTGTAAATTCTGAAAATGGAACTTAAAAAACAATTAGACCCAGCAAGATTAATGCTCTGGTTATTAGGCTGGACAAGTACATTAATAAGGAGATTTATATAAGGCTGTCAGAATGCTGACCACCAATCAGATTGTAGCATTTATGATACCCTTATAATAATTAAAGTTCTTAACATGGAAAGTAGCATTTCTTGTAGCTATTACCAGTGTACACAGAGCATCTGGTCCATGCTTTCATAACAGATCTTTGTATACTGTTTTCCATAAAAACAAGAGGGTAGTTCTCTGTACACATCCCAAGTTTCTGACAAAAATGGTGTCAGAGTTCAATCTTAACTAGGCCTTAGTCCTGCCTACCTAATTTGCCAACTTCGAGAGTGAGGGAGAAAGGACTCTCCACTCACTGGATGTTGAGGATCCTTAGGTTTTAACTAGACAGAACCAAGGACTTCATCAGTCCAAACAGCTCTTTGTCTCCTTTGATCCTAATTAGAAGGGACAGCGTGTTACAATCAAGTACATATCTGTCTGGATTGTGAATTGCCTTTGTCACTGATACCGTACTCCATGGCTTAGATTAAACTGGAGGGTAACGTATGCAGCCATGCTACCTTTGGCCAAACAATCCTCAATAGATTACTATTCTGCGTGAACCCTCAGCTCCATCTGCCTAATCTAGGGGAGTTTTTCTGAGCTTGGTACTCTGACCCATTGGAGGGAATCAGTGGTGAAGACTGATTCTTGGAAGATGTTAAAATAATGTACTTAGCATAATTCTTGATTTTCTAAGAATAGTTTCACCATTGATTCACATGCCTGCCCATATCCCCTCAACTTACTCCAGTATGGTCTTCACCCCTTTATGCTTAGTTTGGGCTGTGAAGACACTGTGTTACTGGATTTGGTGTCCCTTTTTATATGGGCCACCAGGGCTATCTTATACCCTTAGGTTTAGTGCATAGGTTACATGTTATGTTATGTTATGTTATGTTATGTTATGTTATGTTATGTTATGTTATGTTATGTTATGTTATGTTATGTTATGTTATGCTGCTCACCTCCTTGGTGAAAAAGTTACTGAGGTTGTTGGGGGCTGATGCTGCTGTATACCAGCGGGCATGTGTGTCATGATATAGCAGTGCACGCACAGTGGCTACTGCATCACCAACCCACTGAAAAGTTGTGGCTCCTGCTGGATCCTAGCACCTCTGAGAAAATGGGAATCAATGGTGAAGATATTCTTAGAGGATCAATGATTACGGTAAGTACATCATTTTAGTTTTTCTCTCAGTATTGGAGAATAATACGACAGTTACTTTACATATGTCTTGGGCATATATACTGTAATTATGTGCTAAACAAGTGTTCATTTTATACAGTATCTAACAGTGTTGAAAATAAAGGCTGTGTTGGCTAACAGCCCCAAATCTTCTTAATAAAACTCGATAAATTACACAATATCAGTTATAGCCCCCAGTCTAATTTGTATCAGAGTGAATTGTACTGTAATAAGCCAGGACTCAGCAAGTTATTTAGTGACTTCACTGAGAATATATATGTTATCATTTTGGCAGGTGTGATGACTGCAGCCCATATATACACCCAGTAGGCTGGTGTCAAGAAAATGGGAGACCTCTGACTGCACCTCGGGGTGAGTTAATGAGCAAAATACATCTCTGGTATTACTTAAAAGAATTGTGCTGAGTCACTGTAGTGACCCAGTCAAGTTAGACAAAAAAGAATATGGAGGCACTACCACAGTGACTATCAACAGTATACAGGACTGAAATTGTGAAATTTAGGGTACTCTCAAAACAATTCATGGTGCTCAAACTTTTCTATTTCAGTGTTTATCTACAGACTTGGACAGTCAAACAAACAATGAAACATGGAATCTTAAAGACTTTGTAAAACTGTGATTTGTATTGCATGGTCTGCTTGTGTGGACAAAACTTTGCATTGTTTTACCCCATGGAAGATACTGCACTCTTCCCTCTGGGTCAGAACTTCAGGTCCTCCATCCAGAGCAGGGACTTTAGTGCACATAATCAGCACTGACTGCACAATTCAATGCTTGAGAGGTGCTCCGGATTTGGAGATGCCGCACTTTGTGAAGACAGTATAAGGTCCTTTCTATTTTAAGTACCTGTTTTAGTAGACATTAGAGTCCCAAAACACTTTTTGAAAAGTGTATGGGAGTAACCCTGTTATCCTGACCCATATTGTCTGACTCAGAAGAATATATTACAGTGCAGTTCTCCATGTCTCTCTGATGGACATCGTTAATAATCTCAAGACAATTACTTTTACTGCTGCACAATCAGTATAAATCTCATTGCTTAAAGTACTTGGAGGTACAATGTGCATGAAAGGCTATATATAAATCATATTTCTATTTAATAAGATATACTGTATTAGTAGTGGTAGTTGTAAATATAGTCAGATTGTAACGCCCAGCATGTTTCTATAAAGTACTATATATTTATATTGTTTGTTTGTTGTACATGTCTCCAAACCACACAAATACTCTAAAGCCTGACTCTCAGTGCAAAGCATCATGGGTATGCAAATCCTTGTGCAAGGCATGCTGACAAAGTTTCACCAAAATAGGCAACATTGCCATGTGAATAGGCTTGTGCATCTGATCCAGCGTAGGCTGACAATAACAAACTACAGATGCATGTTAAACCCTGTTGCTCCTCAGTGTAGTGCAGTCATTGTCTTGGCCAAGTACCATGTCAGGCCAAAAAGCATTGAGCATTTAGTACAGTCAGAATTTTAACAGTGTACATCAACAGTAATCATAATCACAAGAAATCAAAAATTGTTTGTTTCATCTTGTTACTGTTTTTTGGGAGGTCATATTTCAAACACAAAAAGCCAGCACCAGGCCTCCAACTTAAAGCAGCAGTACTAGATAATCAGGAAGTGATTATCAAAATTATGTTTTGTGGCTGGAAGCGTGCAGCCATAATTCAGGTTTCCATATCTTTAAATATTTTTTTTTCTAGTGATCTTTAGTTTTTTACATATTTAAAATGTATTTCCATTGTTGTGGATCCACAGTAAATATGGCTGCTGCCTAATTTGCAGCCAACCCCCCCCCACATCATATCACATCTTTTGTTTACTTCCGTGGGACCCTATGCTGCATGTTCCCGCAGTCCCTGTGTAGTGCTGCGAGTCAAGTCCATGTGCAGTTTGCAACAGAGGGTTCCAATTCAACATCACGGTTGGGAGAAATGTAAACAAAAATAAAGAAAAATTGAGCAAATTACGGGGTGATAGTTTAGTGAAAACAAGAAAGATTACCATGTAAGTGCTCAACAGAGCACAGGAAACAAACTGTTGCAAAAGATTAGATTTCTTTTTTTATCAAGTACTGCTGCTTTAAGCACACATCAGTTTACTGAGGTGCAAAAATGCAAATTAATTGTGCAAATGTTTAGTACATACACTCTGTGGCATAGGAAAGAAGAAACTCATGGCTAAACTGCTTGACCTGTTTCACTGAGAAAGCATCATCAGGGGACAGAAATCTGGTGAGCTTACTAAAAACATTGAACACGCTAGGTAAATCTGATTTGCCAAATTCATTTATGAGTATCAGTAATTTAATTCCCATAAACTATAGTGTTGCTAAATATTTCATTTGTATAGACACAGAGGCCCTGAACATAAATGTGTCTCAGCCACTTTCCAAGAGTAGATCTTCAGAGAAGTCTTTGAAGTCTACATATACTTTTGAATGTACAGAAATATTAGAGGATGATTTGTTTAGGGAATTGCTGAGACTGAACCCACATAAATCAGGAGGACTGGATGACAATCCTGCCGAGTTGCTGAGATTTACGACTTTGGCTATTGCTGTTTTTCAAACATATATTTTCCTCCGTCACTGACCACAAGTGAATTTCCATTCACATGGAAACATGCTCAAGTAATATCAATTTTTAAATCCGGTTCTGAAACTGAGTTCAGAAATTATTGAACGATCTCCTTATTATCCATTATTTCAAAACTTCTTGAAAAACTTGTAAGTGAGCAATAGCTATCATATCTGAATAAATATAAAATCCTTAATGAGCAACAATCAGGATTTAGATCAAACATAGCACCACTTCAGATACTGTGAAAGTGGTTGGAGACATTCAGGACGCCCTTGATAAAAAAGCAACAAGTAGGTATATTAAAGATGTATTGAAGGTATTTGATATGTTTAACCATGAAATGTTATTAAAATCAGTCAGAGCTCTAAACTGGTTCTTGGCGTATCTAACTGACCAACAGCAGTTGCTAACTTTCAAGACATTAGCTCAAGGCACTCACCAATTTGTATCTACAGTGTTGCAGGATTCTATATTAGGCTCATTTTTATTTAATCTTTACATGAATATTTTTTCATTTACCAAGCCTGAAATATAATAGCATCTATACATAGACAATACAGTTTTGTACGCTTAAGGAAACTCAGCTATTTAAGTCCCAAATAATGCTGTTTAATTCAGACACTAAGATTAACCAGATCCAAGACATGCTAAAAATGATAACATATAATGGTTGCCTTCTTCAGTTAGTTCAGTTTTCTAAATATGTTAGAATATGGCTTGAGCAGCATAGAAAATTAAATGGAACATTTATATTAATAAGTCAACAAAGGAACTCAGTAGAAGACTCTGTATGTGACACAGGCACAGCAAATGCCTTCCATTAGAATCTCATAAACATATTGTGAACTCAGTGATAGCCCGTGATGGTGACGGTATGTTGATCTGTTTTATGGTAGGGCCTTGTATAGTGGGGTCTTGGGATTGAACTGGAAAAACTGGATTTTATATATAATGGGCTTGCCCACTTCATCCTTGAGTTCACCACACTAGGCACCATTGTCAGTTTTACCTTGACAGGTTGAGTTTATTAGAATGCAGCCACCCACGCACCATCAATTTTATGTTTAAATATCATGAAAATGTGGTCCCAGATAATATTATAAGCTGCTTGAGTAAGACAGTAATAAATTCAGGCCTGAGATTTACACAGGGGGGTTGAATACCCCACCTCCCCCCATTTGGGATGAATCTTGGCCAGTCTTCCTTTTAGCATGAGTCCTCAAATCTGGAACTCTGTTCCCCTAAAGCTGAAGTTAGACAATACACGAATTCTCCTTGGGAATTTACAGTTTTGTTTAATTGAACAAGCAAACAAACATTTATCCTGATGTCCAAGGGGATGTACTGTCAACACAACCAAACTTTTACAGCTAAGACCATCACAGTGACAAATCTTGCCAGGTTGCTGAGATGGTCCCACTGTACACAGGCACTCCTTCTCCCAGTGTAACACCCCCACCCGGAACCAACTCTGACTCAGAGTTGGTTATTTACAGATGGAGGGATGTGGGTGGCAAAGCCACCCACAAAAGACACTCCATTCCTGATAGGAACAATGCCAACAGTTGACATTGTTCCCATCGCTGTCGGGGATGTCGACAACATGGTTATTGATGTGGTAACATGGAACCATCCAAGCTATGGAATAGGATGCATTTTTTCAATATTCAGGGTTGTACTATGTTTATGCTGCTGGATGTAAGTGACTTGTGACTAATTAAGTGGTGTTAATGATGAATGTACTTTGTATTAATACTGTATGATCAATATTTATTTTCTGTTTTCTAAACTAACAGTGTGATATTTGACTGTAAGAACCCATTGAAAATGAGTTGTTGTTCAATGGATACTCCCAATTTGCATTTAATTATACTCAATAATACTGTTTTTTACATACCACTGTACTACAAAATCTTCTAACTCACATATTTTTTGTTAAGGCTTCTTGCATTCATACAGGTGCATTTATAATTAAGTTAATTGGCCCATTTTATTTTATACACTACCGGTCAAAAGTTTTAGAACACCCCCATTTTTCTAGTTTTTATTGAAATTTACGCAGGTTAATGTCTCAATGTACTCTGAAATTAAAGCATAGAAGAAATAAACAATTGGGGATAAAAAAGAAATCATAGAATCATTTTGTTTAACAAAATTTAATCCAAATTTTTGGCTCATCAAAGTAGCCACCTTTTGCAGATATACTGTAACCGCCGATCACACTCATGGCATTCTTCCTACAATGGACATCAAATATTGTTCGGGAAGTTCTTCCCAACACTGTTGCAGAAGTTTCCACAAATGTGTTGCACTTGTAGGTTGCTTTGCTTTCACCCTTCTGTCCAGTTCATCCCAAACCAGCTCGATGGGGTTTAAGTCTGGAGACTGTGCTGGGAATTCCATGATTTGAAGCCTACCGTCTTGTTCTTTTCCTCGAATTTTAGTTCTGACATAGCCTGGAGGTATGTTTTGGGTCATTATCTTGCTGTAGGATGAACCCCTGACCAACTAGGCGTAGACCAGAGGGTATTGCATGGTGCTGCAGAATGCTGTGGTAGCCCTTTTGGTTCAGGGTGCCAGTCACTCTGTGCTGTTGTCCTGTGAGCCGCCTATCACACAAGCTGTTGACTCTCAGAAACTTTTCTTCTGATTCTGTTGTGGCTTTGGGTCTGCCAGACCTCTTCCTGTCAGAGTTTCCTCCAGTTTCCAAGTGCCTTTTGATGGTGTAGGAAACTGTACTCACTGACACCTTGGCTTTCTTTGCAATTTCTCTACAGCAGTTTTTGCTAACCTAAACTTTGTTTTTAACCTCTAGCAGTTTACCGCTTACCTTTGTACCATTTCAGGTTATTCACCGGAGTTGAATTGCTTAAATTTCAATAAAAACTGGAAAAATGGGGGTGTTCTAAAACTTTTGACCGGTAGTGTATATATATATATTTTTTTTTTGCAAAAAACTGTGTTAATGCAACAGTTAGGATTTTTTACAGCGACAAAAGTGAGGAAATTCAGCATAAAGGTTTCCAACCCTAACTCCGACTCCCCCCCAACTGCCACACATACATACACAGAGACACAGACACACACACACACACACACACACACACACACACACACACAACACTCAACTATGGGGGGCAGTACAAGGCAAGACAACCAATCACAGACACACACCATAATGCAACAGAAATAACATACAACTTCTTAAACATACCACAACAGGCATCCATCATCATGCTTCACCAACTGTATCACTCTTGCTGCCATCCCAGTCTCTTGGGCGCACACACCCTTCTACATAACAGCATACTGTAAGTAGTAAAACTCATGTATTGGTGAGAGTGCTGGGCCCTTTGGGTCCAGCAGTCTCACCAACTTGCCAATTTCTGCATAACAGCATAACCCCATGCTACCACCAAATTGGCCATTTCTGCATAACAGCATAGCCCCATGCCCCCACCAACTTGCCCATTTCTGTGTAACACCATAACATAACTAGTAAAACACATGCATTGGTGGGAGTGCAGGACCCAGCCCCCCCAACTTGCCCATTTCCGCATAACAGCATAGCCCCATGTTCCCACACAAGTTCTTCGTTTCTGCATAACACCATATTATAAGTAGCAAAACACATGTTGATGAGAGCCCGGGACCCTTTGGGCCCCTGCACTTCCACCAACTTTCCCAAAATTACCCATTTCTGCATAACAGTATAATATAAGATGTAAAACACATGTATTGGTGACAGTACGGGGACCTTTGGTTCCTGTGCCCCACCAACTTGCCCATTTCTGCATAACAGCATAGCCCCATGTTCCCACCAACTTGCCTGTTTCTGCATGACACCATAATATAAGTAGCAAAGCACATGTATTCCCACCAACATGCCCATTTCTGCATAACAGCATAGCCCCATGTCCCCAACTTGCCCATTTCTGCATAACAGCATAATATAAGTAATAAAACACATGTATTGGTAGCAGCATCTCAGATGCTTGTAAAGGTTGGTGGTGTACACACCCAAGAGACTGGGATGGCAGCAGAAGTGATACAGTTGGTGAAACATGATGATGGATGCCTGTTGTGGTATGTTTAAGAAGTTGTATGTTATTTCTGTTGCATTATGGTGTGTGTCTGTGATTGGTTGTCTTGCCTTGTACCACCCCAATAGTTGTGTGTTCTGTGTGTGTCTATGTGTGTGTGTGTGTGTGTGTGTGTGTGTGTGTGGCAGTGGGGGGGAAGTTGGAGTTAGGGTTGAAAACCCTAATGCCAAATTTCCTCACTTTTGTCGTTGTAAAAACCCCTAACTGTTGTATTAATGCAGTTTTTTGCAAAGAATTTCCTTACTTTTAGAAAAAGAATAGTAAAGTATAATGTTGGGCCCCACGCTCCCACAATGTCGCAAATTTCTGCCTAACATAGTACACGCATCGAATATCATACGTAGTGGTGGCAGTGCATATTGATGGGAATGCGGGGCCCTTTGGGCCCCACGCTCCCACCAACTTGTCCACTTCTGCCTTCGGGCCCTGCGCTCCCTTCCACATTGCCCAGCACTCCATAACCACATACATCTGCCATACATTTTCAGCTCTCCTATACCTATCATGAAATCTTCCTATACACCCAAATATATGCTCACCATGCCTTTTACAATGCACAGAAATGTTTTCCCAGTAACTATTATGAACATACACCAAAACTCAGCAACTGTAACAGGCACCAACACAAAAATTGACACAATCCAAGATCTATGATGACTTTCTACACACCAAATATCACACAAATCATGCAAACGGTTCAAAAGTTACTGAAGTGAAACAAACCAAATTTTCATTCATTGGAGTGGAATAATTCCACTCCTGTTTACATTTCACACACCTAACTGCTGAAAAGTATGTCCATGGCAGTAAGGCTAGCTACCTTACAAATTTCAACCCACTAGCACAATGCAGAATACTATCGGCAAAATGTAAACTGCATCACACAATATCTCTGCAGCAAATTAATTTTCTGAGACCTAAACATCATAATTCACATCTACAGGACGTCCCCTTAACACCCTCCAAATTTCAAGTCAAAAGACCAAACCGTTTTCAAGATATTTAATTTTAAAGTTTTTGCACCTTTAAAAATTCTTTGTTCGCAAGAATCGACCGCGAATCCATGATCAAAGATAAAAATCTTTGATTGCAAGGGGGGAAACTCCAAACGTTTATAACTCTGGAATGGAACAACATTCTTTCACCAAACAAAAACTGGCATGTTCCTTAAATAAAGGGCCTTCTACATGCCAAGTTTCAGACAAATCAACAACACAGTGGCTGTGCTATGTGTCACGGAAGACAGTGAGCAAAAATAGCAGAAACTGCAGTTTTGGTACTTCTCTGCACAAAAACCGTATACACTAGTGAAATAGAAATTGGTAAATAAAGAGATGTACCATGTCAGTGCATGTATACTAAACATTATCCAAATATCTTCAACAGTACCAGAGTGGCACAAGCAGAAAAGTGCACACAAGTGGCGCGGAATTATCTGTCAACAGAGAAACATTTTCTTGTGAAATGTTCAAACAATAACACCACAGCCCAGCACTCATGTATACAAAACAATCTGAAGTCAGTCAAATACATCCTTACTTCACACCAAAAGATGACAAAATCACTGTTTTCACAATACACACAGATATATTTTCCCATTATTAACCACAGTGACATACCCCCCAAAAAACATTACTTTAGAAAGGAGCAATCTTTTTTAATGAAATCTTCAAAGGACACCACCAAAGCCCAGCACCCATGCATACAACCCAATCTGAAGTCACTTAAATTCATTCTTCAACAGCTGGTGTGCGCCCTCCCACCAGCTCATTCATTTTCATTTTATTTTTGTTAACCGGGTAAAAAAGCACTGGGCCACATGGCACTTTTACAGGCTTGACCTGGTGAGAGTCAAAGACACTCAAGAACATATAACAAAGTACACGTACAAGAATTGCATATAAAAAATATAGCAGGGTGATAATAAATCACAATTATGACATACAAAAAACAATACAACATGTAAGTTATGTGCAAAAACATCCTGAACTTAAAAATATGTCTTTCTTTACAATATTTCTAAAGTGATAAAATGTAGGAATATTTTGTATCTCAACTATAAGATTGTTCCAAATTTGTATGGCACATTGTTTAAATGATTTTTGATGTTTAAGGGTTTTACAGGTCGGAGCCAAAAGCTGGATCGCATTTTCAGATCGCAACCTTCTTGGAAGAACTCTCTGTTTATAAAAATTAAACATGGGATTTGACCTACTACGCTGGATTATTTTATACACAAAGCACAATTTCTGAAGTGTATCTTTATGATCTAGGGACAACCACCGCATTCTATTGTATAAACTGCAATGATGTTCCCTGAATTTTGCCCTTAAGGCAAACCTACAAATGGCATTATGTAAAATTATTCTATGATTCCTAATCTTCTCAGATGCACCTCCCCAGACTATATTTCCATAATCTAACACTGGCAATAAGCAAGCAGTAGCAATTGCTTTTCTAGTATCATCAGCTAAATAATCCCTTATGGCATAAAGTGCCCGGAATTTACTATGTAACTGCTTAGTTATATTATCAACATGCACTTGAAAATCCAATGCACTATCTAAAGTCACCCCTAGGTATGTAAAGTTTGAAACAATTTCAACAGTGAAGCCATCTTCAGTAGAAATAGTAAAATAATTTTGTAATTTTTTTTTTTTTTGCAGGGGAACAGAAAAGCACTCATTTAGTTTTTTTCTGGTTTAGGACAAGACGATTGTCCCTTAACCAGCTAATCAAGTTGTTATAATCTTTACTCAGATTCTCCTGAAGTATATCAAATTTTTTTTCTGCTGCATATAGCACAACATCGTCCGCATATAATACTATGGAAGTATCAGTGCAAATGGATGGTAATCCATTCAAAAAAATTGAAAACAATAAAGGACCCAGAACTGAGCCTTGGGGAACCCCATGATGAACTTCCCTCAAATCAGATAATATTCCATTTACACAGACCTGCTGTATCCTTTTTGTTAGATAACTATTAAGCCAGCTCACCACAGGGTCCCCAAAGACCAACTCCCTAATTCTAAATTCCAATAATGTATGGTCTGCAAGATCTAAGGCCTTGGTCAGGTCCACGAACACCACACCAGCATATTTCCCCTCATCCATACCCTCGTGCAGGTCACTCGTGAACCTGACCAAGGCTGTCGTTGTGCTACACCCTTCACAAAAACCTTGTTGAGCAGATGTTAGTAATCCATACTTATTCATATGCTCCACAATTTGACAGTGTAATAGTCTTTCCTGTACCTTTCCTACTAAAGATAATAAAGATACTGGACGATAATTAATAGAAAGATTAGGTTGACCACCTTTGAAAATTGGGGAGACTATTGCCTTTTTCCATATTTCTGGAACTATACCGGTATTTAAAGACATGTTAAACAATATCTGTAGGGGATAAGCAAGTTCTCTAGCAGCATATTTTAATACAGTCACTTCCAAATTATCAGCTCCGGGACCCTTAGACTCATCCAATCCCATTAACTCATGATATATTTCCTCCCAATAAATGTGCCTAAAATAAAATTTGGGTTTATGTGTAACATGAAGGGATGTAAAACTATCCAATTTTGATAGTAACCCAAATCCCTGTGTATATTCTGACAAACAGGTAAATCTCTCATTCAAACAATCTGCAATTTCCCTACTATCTGTCAGTTCTTGATTATCCTTTAATAACTTCTGCTGAAGTCACTCATATACATTCTTCAACAGCTGCTGGGAGCACAGAGCCCTTCAGGCACCGCACTCCCACCGACTCATCTATTTCTCCCTAACATCACAGTACAAGTACTGACTATCATATGTGTTTGTGGAGCACAGATTGTTGAGAGCGTGGGGCCCTTTGGGCCCCACACTCCTAACAACTTGTCCACTTCTGCCTAACATCACACTGCAACTACTGATTATCATACGTATTGCTGGGAGTACGTATTGGAGGGAGTGCGGGGCCCTTTGGGCCCCATGCTCCCACCAACTTGTCCAGTTCTGCCTAACATCACACTGCAACTACTGATTATCATACGTATTACTGGGAGCATGTATTGGTGGGAGTGCAGGGCCTTTTGGGCACCGCGCTCCTACCAACTTGTCCACTTTGCCTAACATCACACTGTAACTACTGAATATCATACATATTGATGGGAGCACATATTTGTGGGAGCCCCGTGCTCCCACCAACTTGTCCACTTCTCCCTAACATCACACTGCAACTATTGAAAATCATATGTATTGGTGGGAGCACAGGGCCCTTCAGACCCCATGTTCTCACCAAATTGTCCACTTCTGCCTTTGGGCCCCACACTCCCTCCCACATTGCCCAGCACTCCATTGCCACATACATCTGCCATACATTTTTAGCTCTCCCATACCTTATCATGAAATCTTCTTACACACTCAAATATATGCTCCCCATGCCTTTCACAATGCACAGAAATGTTTTCCCAGTAACTATTATGAACATGCACCACAACTCAATAACGGTAACAGGCACCGACACAAACATTGACACAGTCCAAGAGCTGTGATGACTCTTTCTACATACCAAATATCAAGTAAATCATGCAAACAGTTCAAAAGTTACTGAAGTGAAACAAGCCAAATTTTCATTCTTTGGAGTATAATAATTCTGCACCTGTTTACATGTCACACACCTAACCACTAAAAAGTACGTCCATGGCAGTAAGGCTAGCTACCCTACAAATTCCAAGCCACTAGCAAAATGCAGAACGCTATCTGCAAAACATAAAATGTGTCACACAGTATCTCCACAGTAAATTAATTTTCCAACACCTGAATACCATAATTCATATATACAGGAAATCCCCTCAACTCACCCCAAACTTCAAGTTAAAAGACCAGCCTATTTCTGAGATATTTAATTTTAAAATTTTTGCACCTTTAAAAATTCTTTGATCATGAGAATCGACTGCGAATTTGTGATCAAAGATCATCTTTGATCATGAAGGGACATCTGGTCATGAAATTTGGGCTATCTGGTTCCTCTCAGAGACATCTGGTTCAGCAAAAATCTGGCCATCTCATCTCGCCCTCACAAATGAAGCTCGTGATCAAAGAATTTACAGGCTCATGACCAATGAATTTGCAGGCTTGCAATCAAAGAATTAAAAAACATTAAAACTCCATTTTTTAACACAACTACATTAAACCACAGGCATGGCATGATAGAGGGAAGCCCCCAAGCAAAACCCATCCTCGTTTGACTTCACAGGTCACCCCTAGGCTGAGATATTTGATTTTTTCCAACTGAAAAATCTGGCCATGTCGTCCCTCCCTCATGAATGAAGATCATGATCAAAGAATCTCACAGTCAAAGAATTTGCATGCTCGTGACTAAAGAATTTGCAGGCTCAAAACCAAAGATTGTTAACGAGCTGCGATCAAAGAATTTAAAAGTTTAAAACTCTATTTTTTGACATAAGTACATTAAACCACAGGCATGGCTCAATAGAGGGAAGCCCCCTGAGCAAAACCCATCCATGTTTTACTTCAGAAGTCACCCCCGGGCTGAGATATTCGTTATTTTCCAACCCCAAACTGAAAACAAGATGGCAGCCATTGCGATCAAAGGATCTTTGATCACGAGTCTGCAAATTCATTGCTCATGGGGAGTGACCAGATGGCCAAAACCTCATTCTTCATTTGCAAAATAACCATATAAATTTTTCTATAGACTTATAATGGGAGCTACAAAGTTTAATAACTTTTGAATGGATTAATATTTTTTCACCCAATAAAAAGTGGCATATTCCTTGTCCCAGGCTCTTTGTACATGTCAGATTTCAGATCAGCATGCCACACAGTGGCCGCGCAGCACCACGGACAAAATCCGAAAAACTACCCACAAAAGTGGCAAAAAGTGAATTTTTCAGTGATTCACTGCACAAAAACCATACATCCGACTGAAACACAATTTGGCAAATCAAAAGATCTACCATGTCCCACCATGCATCTCAAATATAATGCAAATCCGTTGAACAGGTGCAAAGTTATTAACACACAAAATTCCAAGTTTAACATTAAAGTGGCTTAGTAACCCTAATTATAGGGTAGCAACTGCACCCCCCCCAAAAAAAAAAAAATATATATATATATATAAAATGGGTAGGGAAATTGCTGCTCTATTATTGGAGCATAGAGCATCCACATGACCGTGTGAATATCAGAGCATGACCACACATCTGCACTTTTACCCCCAAAAACTATTTTACCATTTTATAAGATAGATAACCCACTCTAGGATGTGCAGTGGCGCTCTGATATATGCACGCTTGGGTGGTTGATGCACTCAGCCTGCAGCCTCGTCATGTGATATCAGAGTGCAACTGCACACCTAGAGTGGGTTATCTATTACATATATATATATATATATATATATATATATGTAATAGATACCCACTCTGAGCTGCAGTCACACTCTGATATATGCATGCCTTAGTGTGCATCCAGCCCAAGGCGTGCATATATCATAGTGCGACCACACACCTCAGAGTGGGTTATCTATCTTATAAAATGGCAGAATTGTTTTGGGGGGGGGTAAAAGTGCAGGTGTGCGGTTACGCTCTGATATACACATGTTCATGTGATGCTTTTCATCCAATAAATCCTAGGCAATTTCCCTACCGATTTTATAAAAATATATATATATATATATATGTATACACAGTGTGTATGTATATTATAGTAGTGGTAGTGCCACTATAGTTAGGGTTGAGTACCCCAATTAAGGTTAAATCTGAAATTTGGCAGCTTAATAACTTTGCCACCGTAAGGCACATTTATCTTAAATTTGGAATGCATGGTCTGGTACATAGATCTGTGGACCTGCCAAGTTTCGTAATGCTCAGATATATGGTTGTGGAGCTACAGAGGGCCAAAAAATGGACCAATTACCGGGTTTTGCACGTTTCTTTGCTCGCACCCACAAGTTGCATGGTTTGAGTGACTGGTCCGAAACATTCAGGGAACATGCTGCCGGGGTCTCCCGATGTGCCTTTCGAAAATTTCACGAAAAAATATTAAACAGTTCAAAAGTTATTCAAAATAAATGGTTCCCCATGATAGTCAATGGGAAAAGTTAAAATATTCGAAAGTTTCGAAAATGACTCTTGTAGTGTCACAAATCAGCCATCTTGTTTTCAGTTGGTGGTCAGAGAAATGCTTGGCATTTAAATTTGTGACCCTCAAGGAATACAATTCTTGTTGTGTTCACCTAGTCGAGCTCTGAGTATGCTAGCTTTGACTTTTTTGGGAGTAAAACACCCCAGACATGTTTTAAACATTTTTGTAAACAGTAGTGTCACAAAGCACTTTCAAATATGTGATAATTTTGTGATTTTATTTGCGAAAGTGTAGTGATTTACGAAAGTACTTGGCAACACTATGGCCAAAAATAGTAGGGAATCTTTGCCACCCTGCTGCAAAAGAACGGTTTGGTCTTTTGGGCTGAAATTTGGAGGGAAGAAAGACAGCATCCCACAGATGTGCCTTTTGGTGGTTTGCTGACAAAATATTAGAGGGCTGCAAAGTTACAGTACTCTGAAGTTAACAATTTCTCCCATAGGCTAACATTACGGTGTCCGCCACGCCTTTCGGAGCCCGTGTCTCAAAAATGGTTAGAGATACAGACTTTTCGTCGGAAGAATGCTTAGTCCCCCTTTAGGGGGCTAAGTGCAAAACTAGCCTGGAAAGTCATAAATAATATGAGATTTTAAATTTGTTTCTATGTCATACGGTTACTGAGATATAAGGAATTTAGTATTCCAAGTGTTCATTTTCTGCTCTGAGGGTTATTATTATGCATACTTTCTTTGTATTCACTGTGTTTCTGAATGCACCTTTTTGGAAAACAAAAGGGTGTGCATTTGTGTTACTGTTGCTGTTAGCATTTCAGCTTGTGTTTCTGTAACTGTTTGCATTAGCGTTTCCTTTCATGTCACTGTGTGTGTCACCTTTTGCGTTTGTGCTTGCATTTGCATTGCTGTTTCCACTTGTGTTTCCGTTAATATTTTTGTTTGCATTTACTTTTGTGTCACCGTGTGCATTACCCTTTGTGTTTGCATTTGAGCTTGTGTTTGCATCACTGTTACCCTTTGCATTTCCGTTACTGTTTTCGTTTGCATTTACTCTTGCATCACCATGTGCATTACAATTTGCATTTGCATATGTGCTTGCATTTGTGTTTCCTTTGGCGTCATCATTGGTGTTACCATGTTTGCATTTCCAATTGCATTACCATGACCATGTGCGTTACCATTTGCATTTGTGTACATGCTTGCATTTCTGTTTGCATTAGTGTTTCCTTTGGCATCAACATTGGTGTTACCGTAACCATTTGTGTTTCCAGTTGCATTACCGTTACCGTTTGCATGTTCGTTACCTTTTGCATTTGCGTTTCTGTTGCCCTTGGTGTTTGAATTTTTGGTAGGTGTTACCGTAACCATTTGCATTTCCAATTGTGTTACTGTTACCATTTGCATGATCGTTACTGTTTGCATTTCTGTTGGCCTTAGCATTTGCATTTTCGGTAATGTTTCCATTGTCAAGTGCGTTCCTGTTTCCTTCTGCATCGGTGTTTTTGTTACTGTCAGCGTTTCTGTTTGCGTTTGTGTTAAGGTTTGCATTTTTGTTACTGTTTTTGTTACCGTTTTCGTTACCGTTTGTGTTTCTGTTGCTGTTTGCATTTTCATTACCGTTTTCATAACTGTTTGCATTTCTGTTGCCGTTAGCGTTTGTGTTACCATTTGCGTTACCATTTCTATTTTCATTTATGTTTGTGCTTACATTTCTCTTACTGTTTGTGTTATTTCCATTTGTGTCACTGCGTGCGTAGCCACTTGCGTTTGCTTGTGGTGCTGTGTGACCGTTGAATGGATGTACACACAATTATGGACACACGGTGTGCTATGGTACATAGCTTCTTTTTGCAATTTTTGGTTTCATTGGATATATGGTTCTTGTGTAGCGAAGTGGCAAAAATGTTATTCTCTGCACTCCTGCACAGTTTTCATGGCGTGACACTGTGCAACTGTTGAACAGATTCTGATAACATTTGTTACACATGTTGTGGTATGGTACATGTCTTCATTTACCAATTTTCATTTTAGTTGTTCATACAGTTTTAGCGCAACAAAGTTACAAAAATTAACGTAGTGGGGGTGTGGTGCCCTTGGAGGGCCCCGCGCTCCCACCACCACATTCCATTCACTATTTATAGTGCACATTTTCAAAAAGAAGGGAAATTCATGGCAAAAAATCAGTTTAATACATCAGTTAGGGTGTTCCACAGCTACAAAAGCAAGGAAATTTGATGTTAGAGTTAAAACCCTAACTCCGCATTCCCCCCCAGCACCACACGCACACACACGCACATGTAAGTAGTGGGGGAGGACCAAGGGAACACAGCCAATCATAGACAACCAGCAGCAGGTAACAGAAATAACATACAACTGTCTAAACATACTACAAGACACATCCATCACCATAGTCCGGCTCGGAATCCTCTACCACTTCAAACACTGTCTTACTCCTGAAGCCCTTCGGCTCGCTGTCTCCTCCTCAGTCCTCTCCCTCCTTGACTATGGTATTCTTATCTATGGAGCTGCAAACACATCTGCCCTAGGCAGACTCAGACTCTCCCTGAACAAAGCCTTGTCCTTGGCTGTGATCGTCTCACACACACATGCTCTCTATACACTGCCACTAACTGGCTGAGCCTTGACAATAGAATATGGTTCCACACATGTCTTATGACCAGAAAGATCTCCCTTGGTCACTCACCCACTGGCCTCACCCCTATTATCCAACTGGCCCTGATGCATAGAAACACCTGTAGCTCTGGCAAGATGCTCCTATCGGTTCCCAGGTGTTGAGCCTCCCAATTCCAAAGATCCTTTAGCCACAGGGCCCCTTCCTTGTTTTTGCTAATGAAACCAGAATTGGCCCCTTCAAAACCACTCTCAGAGAACATCTCCCGTCCTCCACCCCCTGTGACTGTCATTCATCTCCCTGCCCCCCTCCCCTGACAATGGCCTCCGGCCAGCTCTCCCCCCATCCCCCACCCTGAGCGGCCTGCTCGGCTCTTGACCGGGATCCTTTTACCAAGCTGTTTTAGACCAGTCCAAATACTCCTTTGGGTCTGACTGTTAGCCATTTACTGTATTCTGTGTAGCAAGTCTGTTTGAGTACTGCTTTGGAATTGTGTTTACTGTTGTATTGTTCTACTAAATAATTAAATATAATAATGATAAAATGTATTTCTCACACCGTCTTTCAGCCATCAAGGTGCTTTACAGAAAGATAAAAGATTGTGATAAAACTATGACAGACAGTAAAATAGTCAGAGGATCAAAATTTAATAGGTGCCACCAAAGGCATGGCACCATAAATAGGGTTTTCAGTGCCTGTTTAACCCCCCCCCCCCACAGTTGTGCACTCCTGAAGCTGACGGGGTAGAGAATTCCAGAGGGTTGGGGCTGCATGCATAAATGCACGGGCCCCAGAAGATTTCAAAGACACACTCGGAATCTCTAGCAACCCCTCATCAGCTGAACGTAACTGTCGCACCGGGCAGTAAGACACAAGGTGTTTTTTCAAGTAGTCAGGGCCCAGTCCATGTAGGGCTTTATAAGTCAGTAAACCAACTTTAAAGGTGATCTGCCACCTAATTGGCAGTCAGTGCAGATCACGCAGCACAGGTGTAATATGGGAAGAATGGGAAATTTCCGTCAATAATCATGCTGCCGCATTCTGCAGGAGCTGCAGGTGGCGGATATCAACCCCAGACAACCCTAAGTACAGGGAATTACAATAATCTAGGCATGAGGTCACAAAAGCATGGACCAAAGAAGGCAGTTCCCTGGATGGAACCAGGTGCTTAATCCTGGAGATATTCCTAAAATGATAAAAGGAAATCTTGATGATGGCTGACACCTGAGTTCTTAAAGTCAGCCCATCATCAAGAATTACCCCCAGGTCTTGCCCCCGTTCAGAGGTTGGGATCTGAGAGCCCTCAAGAAAAATTCCAGAGGGTTGAACAGCCCGCAACCCCTTTATCCGGTGACCCGGGTCCACTACCATCACCTCCGTCTTTCTGGAATTCAACTTTAGCCAGCTGGAATTCATCCAGTCCTGGATTTCAACAAGGCAGAAATTAAGTACAGAGACAGCTCTATCCTGGTTAGGGGCAAAAGACAGGTAGAGTTGGGTATCATCAGCATAACAGTGAAACCCATACCATTTTACAGTGTCTCCAAGGGGCAGCATATACACTGAAAACAACATGGGGGGACAGCACTGAACCTTGAGGGACCCCACAAGGCAGGGAGAATGGGTCTGAGGAAAAAATCCCAGGCACCACTCTCTGACTCCTGCCAGTGAGGAAAGATGTAAACCAACTGAGGACTGCATCTGTCAGTCCACAGATGGACAACAGACATGCAAGCAGCACCCCATGGTCTACAGTGTCAAAGGCTGAAGAGAGATCAGGGAGCAGCAAGATAGAATGGCTTCTCCAATCTCTCGCCATCAGGAGATCATTGATCACCCAAACCAGTGCCATCTCAGTACTGTGCCTCTTTCAAAAACCGGACTGGAGAGGTTCGTAGATGTTATGGATGGTCAGATGGTCATCCAGCTGTATCGCAACTACTTTCTCAATCACCTTCCCTATAAAAGGAAGGTTTGAAATTGGTCTGTAGTTAGCAGAAAGACCTGGGTCCAAAGAAGCCTTCTTTAGAAAGGGGGTTACCACCACCTCCTTCAGGAAGCTTGGAAATTCACCAGATTCCAAGGAGCACCGGACTATCTGCACCAGGACCGGGCCGATCAAATCCCAACAACCCGTAATCAAGGAAGTAGGTCCCGGATCCAAACTACAGCATGTAGGGCGCATACCCTGGACAATCCGCATGACATCCACAAGTTCGGGCAAGGCAAAGGAACTCCAGGATGTCTGAGGTGAAGCGACCAAGCACCAATCATCAGTAACCCCCATAGAGCGGGTCGAGAGAATTTACTACCTGATGTCGGCCACCTTGTCTGCAAAGAACATAGCAAGTTCATCGCACTCTACTTGTGAGAAAGGACTTCGAAACTGCAGACAGGATGGGTTGCACAGCCTGTCAACATTTCAGAAGAGTTGAGCTGGTCTGTTCTGAGTGGTAGCGATATCCCTGGACAGGAATTCTGCCTTCTTATGGGAGATCACTGATTGGTAGATCTGATAAAGCACAACCAATCCAAAGTGGTCGGCCTCCAGGGCGGATTTTCGCCAATGCCACTCTGACCTATGTCCTACTCGGTGCAACTCCCTCAGGAACCCATCAAACCATGGGCCCCAAGGGTGAAGAGAGAGAGGATGAACATGGATGGGAGCAATCAAGTCCAGAGCTACAGAAATGGCCCTAGTATAGGCCACCACTAAGGTCTCTGGACTCGAGCTGGCCACAGGAAACTTTGAGAGATCAATCGCCACTGCAAGGCCTTCAGGGCTCACTTCCCATAAAGGGCAGTAACTGACCATCTCCACAGGGACAGACCTTCAAAGGGGGGGGCACAGAAATTGAACCTCACAATGTAGTGATCAGACCAACTGACTGGTTCCACCTCCAAATCAGAGGCCTCGATCCCCAGGAGGAAAACCAAATCAAGAGAGTGACCATATTTATGGGTGGCCGAGGTAACAATCTGTGTAAGGTCCAGAGATGTCATAAGCTGGAGGAAGTGTTGTCCAAACTGTGAGTTCATCATCGACCCAGGCATTGAAGTCACCCAGTACCATCAATCTGGGTGACTCCAATGTCATGTCGGCGACAAAATCTGCAACTTCCTGCAGGAATCGCATCTCATCCCCAGGTGGACGGTAGATGAGAGCTATCTTGCAACTCACACCAGCCACCACGGTACATTCAAATGATCTGGCTTCCTGAACTGGTACTCTTGTGAGGCACAACTCGGTCTCGAAGCAGACCACTACCCCCCCCCCACCACCACCACCACGATCCAATCTCAAGTGTTGTATCACGGAGTAGCCAGCCGGAATTGCAGCATCCAAAATAGGTCTTGGTGATGCAAGCCAGATCGGTTGTTCCAACAAGATCTGCAATAATTGCAGTCTTATTTTTAACAGATCTGGCATTGCATAACACCACTCAAGTTGAATGGGCCCCCAGGGCCGCCCTGGCTACTTGCCTGCCACAAAGGGCAGTACCCTTGGGTATGGGGACTAGACAGGGAGCACCCAATTCCAGACTCTGTTTTGCCCCAGGGTGTCTTTTAGGTCTAACCACCCAAATGTGAGAGGTGTGCTCATTCATCCTCTAATGTCCAGACCCCCCACACCCATGCCCCCTCCTACTAGCAATACCTAGTGCATGGCAGCGCTGGTAAGTTGACCACAGCAGAGGAGGGGGAGAAAAGAGGCAGAGGGCATGGAGGGTGGAGGACAAATAGCACACACCGGGGACTTACACATTTCACAATCAAAACAATAAATGTGAGGTGGAGCCTTTGTAAATGAGTCTTTGACTCAAAGGTACTTTCTGAATTTGCAATAAAATAAAAAAATATATATATTCTTGAATCTGTTTCTTGAGCCTTCTTTGGATAAGTCTTTTGATGTCACAGCCTCTCCAAAACAGGCATTGATAGCAGTGAATGAACTTCAAAGCAAACTGGGACTGATTATTGTTTGGAGAGTATTGAACCCACATTACAAGGAGTAAACATACTATTCGTAACAACACAACTGCTCCCCTAAGTTAGACTATTCAACCATCTCTCAGAATTTGATGCATGTTTCTGTCCACTCCATAATTCATCTGGCTGTTATTTTAAACCATGCTATAGCTGAGCTTAATGTACTCTTTCTCAGTTCTTACATTAAGTTATTGAGATAGAGATAGAGGGTCACATATTCGGGCTAGATGTGCTGCTCATCTCCAGACTTGCACAGTCATTGGGGGCGTGGCCATATTCAAAGGCCACCAGTGCACTACACACCCTGACTGCCCTTTCGCACACAATATTGTGATGCACCTATGAGAATGAGGGTTCCCTCATGCATATGCTGTGCATCACAATATTGACCCCTCTAAACATAAAACTGGCAGGCTATGCCAGTGCATAGTTATGCTTTCCAAACCCTACTTTAACTAAGTGAAGGATAGGTTGGTGCCCCACATACAGTCTAGGGCCTGGTACACATTCCTCCCTTCAGCTCTGATCACTGTTAAAATTATAGAACTGCTATACCCACATTTCCATAATGTAATGTCCCCACTCCCCAGCCCCGACCACTGATAAAATGATAGAACTGCCATATCCCCATTTCCATAGTGTGTAGTGTCCCCTCCAGCCCTGATCACTAGCACAACAATCAAACCCCAATCTCTGTTCACTGGTGGCTAGTGGTCCCCCCATGCCTCCACCCCATTAGGCACTGACTCACCACCCCACTACCCCCAACCCATGCTGATGACTGGCACAGCCCTTGTCACCCTGCCACAGCCAGTTGTATATTGATCGGTATTGGAGTGCGTATAGTAAACAATATGCACGCATTGGTTGTCTCAACAACCAATGAGCGGTACTATTTACTGTATTCACTCTGATACCGATCAGTCAGTGACTGGCCTTGGCAAGGGTGAGGAGAGCTGCCAGTCACCAGCAGTGGTTGGAATGGGGGGAGTGGAGTTGTGAGCCAGTGCCTTAATGGGGAGGGGGTTGGGGAACCACTAGCCACCAAGTAATGGGGATCAGGGTTTCAATTGTTGTGCTAGTGATCAGGGCTGGAGAGGGGGGACACTACACTATGGAAAAGGGAGTATGGCAGTTATATAATTTTAACAGTGATTGAGGCTGGCTGGATGCACATCTTGGCAGTGCAGCCATGCAGATGAGCCCATATTAATTAATATTAATAAATATTAATGAATAAATAAATAATAAGTATGCAAATGGCCCCATTGTGCTGTGTATGCCCAATGGACTTATCTGCATATTTCGGCTTAATATCGCCCATGGGGACTGCGGCACATACAAGTATGCACCATGCATTCCCTTATGGGTGGTCTTCAGCCCCACACTCTGGATGCGCCACACCATACATGGTTGCTGCTTGCTGTGTGCTGAGCATCCAGGGTTCACTATTCAAAAAGGTTGCACGGTCTGTTCTGATTATGCAATCTGTTTGAATATAATGCAAGAGCCAGCTGCCCAGCTTATTTGCGTGGCACACCATTATGTGCGTGCATCTAACCAACTCTGAACATGGGGCACAGATATTAAACACATTTATATAGAGGGAAAAAAGAAGGTGTGGAAATGATTACTCAAGTGACTAAGTTATTCTGTGAACCATATACGGAGTCAGTGCCTAATCTGAGCAATGTCTGGGTAGCATCCTGTATACTGCAACTCTGACTTGAGAGGCAAAGTATTTCATGGGCATGCAAAAGATAAAAGGAGAGAGAGAGAGAGAAAATTGAAAAGGATCTATTATACAATATTATATTTGTGGAAGTGAAAATCTATATAACATAATCACTGAAGATACATGACAGAAATATCCATGTTTAAAATACAACTACAATGATTTAATTTCTGAAAAGGCCAAATTGTTGCTATAAAAATATGTAACTCAGTGAGAAAAGATAGGGAATTTCATATCTTTCAGATTAAAAAACTAGAAGCACAAAACATAATATATCAGACAATTAATAAAGCATTTGGAAAAATAATATGAGAAAGAAATATCAGATCTTTCAGAGGAATCCTAACATTCTGTACTTGTCACAAGCAAAATAACAACTTACTAAACTATTGTTTAGACTGCAGAATAAAATAAGTCATATTAAAAAACAAAAGTAAGGCGCTGCGTCAGCATGTGGTCTAAAAGCAAAACAAAATGGTTATATTAAATGCACGCTGAAAATAGAAAATAGAGTTAAAAATCTACGTTTCGATCTTAGGTCTTCTTCAGGAAATATCTAAAAGAGAAAAAAAAAGTTAGTGTAAAGGAGAGGTAAAATGAGAGAGAGAGATATGTGGAGAAAGAAGAAAGGGGAGGCTCAGGGAGAAGAAGTGATAAATGGTAAGATTAAGAGAGAATCTGTGAAACAAAAAAAGTGATGATGGGAAAGATAAAGCATAATGGGAGTGAAAGAGCTGTGGAAGTTCCCAGGTGGGGACTAATTAACAGGGCCTAGTAAGAAGGCTGAAAGATGTGGGAAGGAGACAGAAATGGAGACTTATGGAGAAAATGAAAAATAAATTAAATGAGTACAAAAAACAAATAGACTTTCGGGAAAAAAAAAGGGATGGCTGAAAGATGTTAGTGGAAAATAAGTCTATCATTTAAACCAGAGGGCTGCTGGGAGCCAAGGCGGATGATCAGCTTGGCTTCCATGTTTTTTCTTGGTCAGAATCCCAGAAGCCCTGCTGAAGGACACAAACAGAAAGGTCATTAACATGGTGGTCCCTGGAGATAAAGTGGGATACAATGAGTTTAGCAGTTTCACCATTCCTGACTGCTCTGTAATGTTCCCTGAAACGGTCAGCAAGACGCCTACCAGTTTCTCCAATGTAAATAGCTGTACACTTCCTGCAAAGAATACAATACACCACATTAGTGGAGGTGCATGAGAACTCCTTGGTGATGTGAAAAAACACCTGTAGGCCCCCGAATCTCAGTCACACTAGAAATAAATTTGCAGGTGTAGCAGCGAGTCCTGTTGCAAGGTTTGGTACCTGGGAGGAACTGTTAGGAGTAGGTAGGCTGCTTTGAACCAGGAGATTCCGCAGGTTAGGTGGCCGGCGGTAGGAGGCAATAGGTGGTTCTGTAAAGAAAGCACCAATGTTAGGGTCAGTCTGCAAAATGGGAAAGTTACTAGTGATGATCCTGTGAAGAGAAGGTGTGCTCTGATGGAAAGGAAGAACTAGTGGAATTCGCTGCTGTTCTTGTGTGACAGTATCCTTCCTGCGGGGGTTAAGGTTACGGGGCATGTTACTGACCCGGGACAGTACTCTGTCCACTGTGCTTTTAGGGTATCCCCTGTTGATAAAAAAACTATGCATTATTTGGGTCTGCTCAGCAAAATCATCTTCTTCACTGCATAACCTGCAAAGTCTAAGAAACAGTGTATAAGGCAGGCCATTCTTGACATGTTTCGGATGGAAGGAGCTGTGGAGGAGGAAACTGTGAGAGTCAGTGGTTTTGTAATAGACTGATGTCTTCAGACCAGTGTTCTTGACTGACAGCTGGATATCCAGAAAAGGCAGTGTAGAGGAGGCTACTTCAACAGTGTACTGAAGGGAAGAATGGGCCGTGGTAAACTTGTCAAGGAAGACTTGGAGGGTCTCCCTGGAGCAGGAGGTGCCCACACAGTCATCAATGTAGTGTTTGTAGAGTTCAGGCACAGTCCCTGTGAATGAGAGAAAAAAATGTTCCTCCACCCAACCCACAAACAGATTAGCAAAGCTAGGACCCATCTTGGTAGCCATGGCAACTCCACAGACCTGCTGAAAAAAAAACTTATTAAAAGAAAAAGCATTGCGTGTAAGAACCAGTTCTGCCAGACGAGTTAGTGTGTGTGTGGGTGGCTGCTGGACTTCCTGCTTATTCAAGAAATGCTGCAAAACTGTCAGACCATCATTATGGGGATCACTGTGTAAAGAGATTTGATGTCCATGGTGAAGATGAGCTGATGAGAGTCATTGAATCTGAACCTGTCAAATAACTGGAGAGCATGGTTATTGTCTTTAACATAGGAGGGCAGGGACTCAACAAGGGTCTCATGAGGCCGCCCAAAATGCAGAGATGTGGGATGTGGGCAGGAGCAGGCAGACACTATGGGACATCCGGGTTACCTGTTTTTGGATTTTGGGAAGGAGATAAAACCTGGATGTCTGGGGATGCTGAACTATGAGTCTCTTAGCAGAGCAAGGAGCTCTTTGTTTTCAATAGCAGAGGTGATGGTGGTGGTGACCTCAGTCTGATAGTCAGCAGTGGGGTCCTGTGGAAGAGAAGAATAAACCTGGTGTCAGAGAGTTGCTGGTGGCTTCAGTGATGTATAACTCCTTTGCCAGACCACAACAGCACCTCCCTTATCAGCTGTTTAATAACAATGTCATTCCTACATTGTAGAGATCTGAGGCTGCAAGCTCACCAGGTGTCAGGTTGGAATGGTTGTGCCTGCAATGAAGATTAAGTTAGTGGTGTTTTCCATGCATTGGTTAACAAAATAATCAACAGCAGTAAACGTCCTGGAGGGTGTCCATGCACTTCGCTGGGGATTGATATCATTGATTGTTCTGGTGATACTGTCATCATCTGTGGGAAGAGGAGTCACATTAGAAAAAATGAGCTGCAAGTACTCCATGATAGAAGCACTGCAGATCAACTTGAACCTGGGTGCATCAAGATTTCTGGTGTGGGCACAAAAGAGACCTTTGCTAAGGAGTGATTGCTCATCTTGTGTCAGGGAAGGTCTGGAGGAATACAAATACCAAATTGTTAGGTTGTGTCTGACCTGAGGGCTCATGTTGGCTGTTGATCTGCTGGGTGAGAGACTGGAGTTTTGCAGATTTGATGTCTTGAGAAACTGAAAGAGAGTGGAGTTAAGGTTTTGGATGCAGTGCTTAATAAAAGGAAGGTTATGTGGAGCCATTCGCTGCAGGAAATCCTTTTGCATTAGAATGGTTTTGTCCACAGAGATCAGCTGAGCTTAATGGAGAGAATGGTGCGTGATAAGTTTCCTAGTGAACGTTTTCAAAAGTTTATTAGTAGAGGAAACGCGTCTCAGATCCAAATGAACAAGGATGGAATTTCAAACAGAAACCTTTAGGAATAATACCCAGGTGGCAGCATTTGGAAAGAAACTGTAAGTGACTGCAGAGTTTAGTCTTAGAGCAAATGGCAAAAAATAATTCAAAGAAGGCTTAGAAATATGAGAAGGGAATGCAGTCATATTAAATATGCATTTAGATAAAGCACCTGGTAGGGATTGTTATCCATAAGATGCCTAGAAAACATTTGTACAGTTGTGAATAGATACACTGACAGATAGTTCTGGAAATTTCTATGATATCTCTAGAGAAATTTCTTGCCTGTCTGCAGTACCACCATGGGCCGCCAGAAGGAATCTCTTTAGCATTATCTGGAAATATCTAAACATATCTATGGCTAAAACTGTAGACATGGGGCCCGATTCCAGAATGTGGATGCAGGGCTTGCACCAAGCCGTGTGTCTGCTGCAAAGTTTGCTGCAACTGTGCCAAAGCCCTGTGATGCAACGCTGCGCTATTCCAGAAGGGCTGGCACATTTGCAACAATTTTTCTGCTTTACAGCATCTTGCACCAAAGGTTTGGTGCAAGCCCTGTAATAAGGTTACCCTCATGGACACAAAGCTAGACCAGCAGGAAGATGGACTAGCTTTGCTGCATGGGGGACTTGTAACATCGGTTTCTAGAATAGCATGTTTGACGCAAGTCAACACTTGCATCAAACACCGTGCCACAAGTCCCCTGTGGCAATCGCAACCCATTCCATAATTGGGCCCATACTCTCACCAGTTCTATTGAAACTCTTTAATGGTATAATGAAATCCAAGGAACCGTCTATCTAGTACTGAATATTGTTTTTTCTTTAAGCAGATAAGTGTCCAAAGTATTTTACAGGTTATAGACCAATCTCTTTATTAAATGTGACTAGTGAGTTTCTAACTAAATCTCACCAGCAGATGTTCTTTTGCCATTGGTGAACTAGTCAGACCACTTCAGGTTTGCATCATAATAAAATGGAATGCTATTGACAATGCATGCAAACTAATTCATATTATGAACTGGAGATCGTAAATGGAGGAAGCTGATTGACGGAAGAGGCTTTTGAAGCTGTGATGATATCGGGCTACATCATCACAGCTTCCGAAAACCTCCGGCCACCAGCCTTCTCACTCCCAGAGCAACGTTCTCTACGTCCCCACAGGCGAAGCAAGTCAGACCTCCACTCAGACGGTATTAAAAAAAAAACACATCCTCACAACTGTCCCCCCTTACATGTCGCCCAAAGCACACGCTCTGTAAAGAGAAAACAAATCTTCTTCCTTTGATCACAGCAAGTGCTTCCTTTGAGAGTGCCAAGTACTGCTTGCCCTCGCTGCCATGCTGCCTCACGCCAAATGGCAAAATCTACAACCTGCTCCTCAAGGATACCAGACTTGACCCTTAATGTCTCGCTTTCCTCAGAAGCACGGCATGACTCAAATACTGCAGGCAAAACACATTAGATCCAACGGATCTTAGAACACATCATAAAAAAACTTCTCTTACCTTGCAGAGCTTCAGTGTACATTGATAGGCACTTTATGGTCCACCCGGCTATCTCCCTTTTCACATCGCAATTTCGGCATAAGCAAACAAAAACGTCTTCACCTCCTCAAACATAAAAAGCCAAAAAATATCAATGTGGTTGAGTAAACTAAACTTCCGAGGGGTGGGGGGGAGCAGTACCACAACAATTAAGACTTTGTAACAAAATCCTCATGCAACAGCACCACCTACTGGCCAAAACATGACATACACAAACTTTTTTTTTAAAATGTCTACCTACACTCGTATAAAAACACTATTAAAATATTTAAAAACTTTCTTTTTTTACATTAAATGCATGAGATATCAATTGATCCAGTTCATAATAGCAATAAGGCACTCCAGGGTGTGGTATAATCATGGGATATCATCACTTCTCAGACAGTTGGATACATTTGGCCTGCGGCCTCATGCCCAACCACCCAAGGCATGATGATATCCCATGATATACCACACCCTGTCGTGCCTTATTGCTTAACTATACAACAAGCAAAGAAATGTAATGTTACCACACTTTTTTTCAGTTGATGCAGAACAAAAGCATTTGACCATGTAAATTGACAATTCTCATTTGCAGCAGTGGAAAGGATGAATATAAGTGATACTTTAAAATAATAAGATGAACAAAGTGAGTGATTTGATACATTTTATTAGACCAACAGGACATTTTCAGAACATGAGCTTTCAGGCTACACATAGCCCTTCTTCAGTATAAAAGATTCTAAAGAAAACAAGCTTTTACAGTTTGGATAAAGCAATTTACTGATAAGAAAGATTTGTAGATTGAAAAACAGGATAGAGGCATTATCAAATACATTTTACACATGGGTGTGTCCATTCTGTTGATAAGGAACTATCATGCTTAGAGAGCAATAAATAACTTGATATGTTCAGTAACAAAAAAGAGCAGTCTTGGAAATAGTAGGTGGTTGTAAATCAGATTGTAGATGCAGCCCCCTTTCCCACAAATTTGAATGTGGAGGCCTGTAAATTGTTGGATGTTTATATTACTAGAGCCTCCCTAAAAACAGACTCTTAATCTAGAAAATCTGAATGTTTTAATCCTGGAAAAATTACAAGTTCCGATTATAGTGAGTAAGGAACTATCTGCCCAATGCACCAAAGAACTGTGGGATGTCATTAAATCACTTCCTAAGCATATCCAAGACAAAATAACTGATCTCATCTCTGGTGAACCTAAGTCAGGTACATTCTACATGCTACCCAAGATCCATAAACCTGGGACTCCAAGGAGACCAATAATATCTGGCAATGGTACCCTGCCAGAAGAGATCTCTGGATTTATAAAAACATCTTAAAACTGTTTGTTATAGAAAGAGGCAGCTATATACAGGACATTACACAATTCCTGCCTAAACATTCTGCTTTTAGAGATTTACCATCTAATACCATACTAGTCAGCTAAATTATTATAACTTGGAAAGAAGGGACTCACTCACTTAAAGAACTGCATCAGGAACTTAACATTCTCCACTCATCCATTAAACTTTCCTTGGAGTACTCTGACATCAGCATCAGTTTCCTTGATATGACAGTTACCATCAAAGATGGAACCTTACAGACTTCTGTCTACAGGAAACCAACAGGCAGGCTGGGATACCTACACAAAAACAGCACTCACCCTAGGCACACTATAAAATGTGTAAAGCCAAGCACTTCAGTACCACCAAATCTGTTCTAGTGAGGCACACAGAGATAAATACCTTGGGGGCCATTCTCAAAGGGCTGGTGCAAGTCGTGCCAAAGGCGACTTGCACCAAATGCCGATGCACCAAGGACTGTGCGCCCGATTCTCTGTCGGGCAGGGTCACAGCGGTTAAGTCATGCAGTTTGTGCCAAAACCAGACATGAGCCAAATGGAGAGCACACCTGAACAGATTGGTGCAAGCCTTCGGCATTGCCCGGTAACAGTGCACAAGTGGACCTCCAGCCCTGATCCCTGATATTATAAATATTTCTGCCCATGACATCTATCACCCCCACCACACATTCACAAGCCTCAATCCTTGATAGTACAAATAAATATGCCCATGTGGGCTATCACCGCCCTCCTCCCCTGCACACACACACATGGCCCAATCCCCAATACTGTTAATAGATATGCCCATGTGGGCTACCAGCCCCCCCAGTCCTGACCTCCAATATTGTTACAATGAAGCCCTTGTGGGCTCATGGATCCACCCCGCCCCGATCTCCAACCCTGAAAATATCATCGTAAATGTTTTTAAAAAAATATTTCCAAATCACCCATAGCCCTGGTGGTCTGTGGCTACCCCACCTGGTAGTGCCAGACCACCCACTTCCTCAGCCGTACCAGCCAGTGACTGACAGCCCACCTCTCTCCACCTCAGCTAGCCACCAACTGAACTGTTCTATGAGTGCAGTGCTTAAATAGCATGCGCCCAGTGAATGACAGTCATTCACTGAGCACATACTATTTACAGCAATGCTATTATGGGACAGCTCAGTCAATTAGTTGGCTGCAGCAGAAAGAGGTACTGTCCCAGCTGACAGCTGGGTACAGGTCGGGGGAGCAGCGGGTGGTCTGGCACTGCCAAGGGGGGGGTGTGGGTCACTAGACCACCAGAGCATCAGTGATTTGGAAATATTTTTTTAAAATGCTTACATTATGATATTTCAGAGTTTAGGGATTGGGGCGGGGGATCCATTAGCCCACAAGGGCTACATTATAAGAATATCGGGGGTCTGGACTGGGGGTGGTAGCCCACATGGGCATATTTATTAATAGTATTGGGGATCAGGCCATATGTGTGTGTGTGTGTGTGTGTGTGTGTGTGTGTGTGTGTGTGTGTGTGTGCGCCCGGAGGGAGGCCCAATAGTCCACATGGGCATATTTATTTATTTATACTGTCGAAAACTGGGGCTTGTGTGGGGGGTAATAGCTCACATAAATGGGCTTCATTATTATACTGTTGGGGATCAGGACCGGTGGGCTTATGTGTGATCGTGGGGGAGCTGTAGGGTTCACTTGTGCACATTGGCGCACCTTCAGTGGGTGACAAAGTACACTTATACCAGCTCATAGCTAGTGTAAATGTACTTTGACAGATGTCCCCGAGGGGTCAGGGGTGTTCAAATCAAAACTTTTATTACTTGCCCAGCCATGGCTGTAGCTGAATTTTCACTTGCCCCTATTAATTACAATGAAATTAGCTCTGTTTTGGTATTTGCCCTTCAATGAAATTTACTTGCCCTGGACAGGGGGCAGTGGGATTTGCACACCCCTGCCAAGGATTGTTTTAGAATCCAAAATTAGGGGATGTGGCAGCTGCCCTTTGTGAATGGGGCACATCTGCTGCCATGAATTCCCCTTGCGCCATGTCACATCTGAGGTTTTGGTGCAACCATGGTGCAAGTCCACTTTGGCACAAGCAGCCTGTGTCATGTTGCAGGCTGTCTTTGAGAATCCTGCGTGGTGCAGCTAATGTTGCAAAGTGCTACTTGCATCATTCCTGCTGGTGCAAGTCACTTTGCATCATGTGTAAACTTTTGAGAATCGGCTCCCTTGTCTCACTGAAAAATTTTTTTACTGAGCATGGACACACCTTTACAGAAACTGACAGAGCTGTGGAGCGTGCTATGCTTATGCCAAAAGAACAAGTGCTAAAATATAAAGAAAAGACCACCACCAAGCAGATGCCCTTGCTTGTTACATACAACCCAAATCTGGAGCCCCTTCAAAACATTATTAGTGAGGATGACACCTTAAAATATATTTTCCAGGGTGCACCCTTACTGTCTTTCAAACAACTACCTAACATTTCCAACCTGATTGTTGGGCGCAAACGTATACCTGAACAAAACAACAGAACACTAGGAGACGCTAAACACTGCAGTATTCCTAAATGTTAGCACATTTGCACTTCAGACTTTATTGACACCCCTAAAACAAGCAATTCAAGATAAAGGGGCGATATGTATGTGGATCTCAAAATGTTATCTGTTACATCTAGTGCGAGAAATGTCCACATACGGGGTATGTAGTGGAACCAGGCAACCCCTTTGAACCAGATGAACTCACACAGGCATGCCGTAAAGGAGAAAAAGACTGAAACATCAGTGGGACAGCATTTCTTTCAATCGAATCACTCCATTCCTGACCTCACTATCCTGGTTCTCGAAGGACACTTCTAAAATATTCAAGAAAGCTTCTGAGTGCAAATGTATTCATCTTCTAGGTACTGCAAATAATGGACTGAATGTAGACATTGGTTTCATGAGCCATTACAAATTTAGCTAACAACTGACTTTTTCTTGGTTCAGGCACAAATGCACTCCCTGTGCATATATTTATATACATTATCTCCTACATTTAATATATTTTTAGTGTGCCATATTCATTAACATGGTTTTATTTATATGATTGATCATACTTTTTACCTACTATATTCTTATGTTTTTGTAGCATAGATCTATATATACATATTTGTTATTCTCTCACTTTCTTTCTCTGCCCCCACACACACACACACCTACTCACACCCATACACACACCATTTCCTCGAACTCCGGTATCCTGGAAACTTATATAGATTGATTACACAAAACCCAGACATGCAGGTGCCAGTGGGACAGCATTTCTCCCAGAAACCACCATACAGCAGAACCTGGCAGTCATAGTGCTAAAAGACAAATTTAAAGACATTCAAGAAAGGAGACTATGTGAAACAAAATTCATAAACGTTCAAAACTCATGAAAATGGACTGAACAGAGATGTGTGGTTTGTTACTCACTACAATCTGCACTTGTAATTGTTTCCAGGGTTAAAACACTCAGATTTTCTAGATTATTTAAAAGACTGTTTTTAGGGAGGCTCTTGTGAAATTAGCGTCTAACAATTTATAGACTTCCTGCTGTCACATTCCACCCTGGGAAAGTGGTCTGCATCCCAAGTCGTATTTATAACCACCTGTTATTTCCAAGACTGCCTTTTTTGCCTCTGTACACATCAACTTATTTATTGTTGTCTAAGTATAATACTTCCTTATCAGCAGGGCTGTTACACCACTGTGTATAAGTTATTATGCCTGAAGTACTTGATAACATCTCATAAAAGCTATCCTGTTTTTAGATCTATAACTCTTTCTTATCAGTAGACTGCTCTATCCAAAGTATAAAAGCTTGATTTCTGTGGAATCTGTTCTACCTGAAGAAGGTCTCTATGTAGCCTGAAAGTTTGTGTTCTGAAAATTTATTGATCCAATAAAAGGTATCAAATCACCAACTTTGTTCATCTTTTTAAATAAGGAATAGTATGGCTACAAACATTCTGTAGATTAAAATAGTAACAATTCTTTACAGGAACCCAGCTGTATCTGTGGTAGTCAGTGGAACTATCTCTAGTCAATTCATATTATCTAGAGGAACTGGACAGGGATACCCATGTTACCATTGCTACTCTACACGTAATTAAACCAGTTGTTTTTGGCAGTCAGATCAAATGATAACATTGAAGGAGCCACATTTTCAAACTCTCAACTCAGAGTCTCAGCCACTGCAGATGATATAAGTTTTCGTGCAACTAAACCTTTAAAAGTGTCCCAGCTCTCCTGTTAATGCCAAAAGGATTTAGTAAATTATCTAATTATGCCGTGAGTAAAGGAAAATGTGAGCTCCTTTTAATCTGTACTATAACACTCAAAATCTCATTGGAGCAAATGGGGTCTAACTAAGCTTAATCATTTAATTAGTGAACATTTCAGAGAATATCTTTGAGGACAAGTGCTCCTTTACAAAAGTTCCAAGTCAATAACAGAAATTACAAAGCTACATACTGTAACAACTAAAATATGCTGTTTCCAGTGGAATGAAGTCAAACACATACAAATATAGTCAAACAAGTACAAATAAAAAAGGCTGAAATCAATTGCATGCAATCTTACAATAAAGCAGGTAGACAGAATCGTAGAACAAGCATAGTAATGGTACACGGCCTCAGAACCAGAGTCTGACACAGTTTAAGGAGTATACCAGGAGGGACTTTAGTTGGGATGATTAGCAGTTACAGGTGCACTGAACTCTTAAGGTTGCCCGTAGTGCTTTCTCAAACTGGCCAGTCTTAGGTAGATTGAGCAGGGGTCCATGGAGTGCATCTGGCTCATTTAACCAGCCCTGCGGCCCTAGCTGTGAATGAACACTGCCCTAGCTGAGTACAGTGGAAAGGCAGTTCAAGGGCATTCCGGGCCATGCTTCTGGTTTCATAGAGATTGCTGACAGGGTGGAAGCAGTGAATTAGAGCTGATGGGTTAGGCCCAGTAGCACCTTCTTAGCAAGCAGACATGTCTGGAATTAATTCTGCTAGATAGGGGTAACCAATTTGTTTGGGTGGAGACGGTAAAACTTGTGGGTGCGCTTGCCAGCCCCAAGCACAAAGCGACAAACCTTATTACTGATCAGATTTATTCTGCTGAGAATTGAGTCACAGGCAGTTGCATAGACAAGGAGGCCATAGTCAATGAGTGACAGTACTGAAATATCAGAAATGTAAAAGTATTTGTGGTTGGAAATGTTGTCAGACACCAAACTACTTTAATTTCAGAATCTCTTTGCAACATTAAATATGGTTTTATAAGATTTAGAAAGATGTACTCTTAATTAATTGGGTCTATGGGAAAGAATCAATAACAGCAAACAATGAAAATACTTTATGTCCATGGGTATTCTTTTCTGTTAAACATGATACCTTTCTTCATACCTAAAAAATGGTTCAACAAACTTAACGCAATTATCTCAAATTCTCTTTCGCTTCATAAGTCTCACAGGTGTAAGTTATATTACTTCACAAAACCTAATAACTCAGACAGCTTAAAGCTACACATTTTCTTTTAAACCATTCACAATATTCAAAGAATAAAATCCCTATGAGGGAAAGACTTTTGACATTGCCAAAAAGTAGGATATTGCTAAGGTCAGTATAATTAAATGCAGCCATGCTTTACCCTCTCTTAAAACTAAGCATGGACTAGAACCATGTCATTTTCTCTTGAATGATCCAGAGGATATAACAAATATAATTTCTTATACATTTCAACTTTCCCAAGTGTGCCTCTGGAATTAACACATATAGCAAATTGACTGATCCTTCACTAAGAAAGCCTTACAAATGCGCACTGAAAGAAATTTAGCCTTCCATACCTGTCAAGATTTGGGTCTTCTGTTCAACCTGGCCAAGTCTGAGCTGGACTTTTTGTAGGTGATCAAGTTCATTGGGGCAGAACTAGACTTCCTGCAAGCCAAGGCCTGCTTCCCTGTGGACCAGGCTTTGGGTCTTACCTCCTTTTCCTGATCATTTCAGGTTGGGCATGCACTCCCTGCTGAGGACTTCCTGCAGCTGCTGGAGTACAGGACATCTTCCACTAGCATAACCTGTTGGGCTTGCTGGCAGATGCACCACCTGCAGTGTGAGTTGGGCTAGCAATGGATCTTACTTCGAGAGGGCTGCTACAGTAGGTAATTACATATAGGACTGATGCCGGCCGGCGTCAGGACCCAACAGAAAAATTTCTAGCTAGCAGTCTCTGGCGGGGGACCACCCCCACGTCAGGTGACCGACATCATGTGATGCGGCATCAGTATAAAGGGGCAGTCCCCCCAAGCCCGCCTTCCAGTTCTTTCCTGCTGTTAGCTCATGTCAGCACCTCACGGTAAAGTTCAACACTCATCAGCTCTGTCGCCGGTAGTATTTACCATCATTTTTTCGAGTTATTCGACTTAATTGTCAGCCTTTCATTGGTGTATGTCGTCCCCTACACCCTCTGAGCACAAAAACAAGTGTGACTTGTGCGATGCCCAACTCCTGGACAAGGACGGCCATTCGCAGTGCCTGTTCTGTCTGGGCCCGGACCATCAGGTGGAGAAGTGCCAGCACTGCCTTAAATTTAATGCTGCCACCCGCAGACAGAGGCAGCAGTCCCTGGAGGCCCATATCCTCAAGAAGAAGATATCCTCCATGGAGAAGGAGTTGAAAAAGCTCCGGCAGATGTCCACTTCCCCCGAAGGCCATCGTAAGAAGAAGGACAAGGAGAAACATCGGGACAAGGGCTCCTCTTCCACCACGACTCTGGCTGGAGTCGCCGTGCTCCAGGTAACATCCCCTCCAGAGGACCGCTCTGCGACGGCCGTCTTGGAAGTTTCCAAGGCAGCGTTGGCTCACCTGTCTGGCTTGCGCTCGGGCCCTTCAAGTGCCTCCAGGCTGTTGGAGGCCTCCGCTCCTGGTAAAGCCGTCACTATGCGGCTCACTGGTTCGAGCAGCTCTGGTAAGCCGGACATCAGCCCCTCTGACGCCCGCACGGAGATGGTAGATAAGTCGCTTGACCCTTCAGGATGGCGCACAGCCACTTTCCTGCCCTATCAGGCCTTCCCCTTCTTCGCGATCTGCCTCGGGCAATGGGTCTGCTAAGTCAGACGCCGGCTTCTCCGATGTCCTCCTGGACTCCGCTGGTAAGTAGGACATCGGCCTGACGTCTGCGCGGTGGCTGAGCTGATGTTGGACCCTCTGACGTCCGCTGTTCCTGGCTCTCTGCAGTGTTCGCTGCCCTCCTGGGACCCTGGGTCTCCTCAGCCTGACCCCGGAGATTTTTCCCCACCATCCCTGGGCGATGTCGAGGTCCCTGCTGCATCTCCGCCAGGCCTCCCTGCCGCTGGGCCGGACGACCTAACATCGGTTCCCCAGACGCCGGCTCTGACGCCAGTCATACCGACACCGGGCGACATCCCTCTCCTGGATGCCGATCCAACGCCAGGCCCTCCAACCGCCGGGCCTTCTGCTCCAGGCCCACCCGCTGGGCTTCCGTCAGACCCCCCGGCCCCTGGGTATCCGACTCCATCTTATCCAGTCCCATCTTACCTGGCTCCGCAGTATCCAATGCCCCAGTACCTGACTCTGGCCTACCCGATGCAACAGTACTCTGTGCCTCACTACCCGACGCTGGGTTACCCGTCGTCGGGTTACGGATACTCACCCTATGGTTACACTCAGTATCCGTATCCCCTCCTCCTCCTCCACCACCCCCTCGGCTGCTGGTGGACTTGAAGGAGACTCTGGTCTCCTGGTGGGCTGAGGCCAAGGCTCAGCTCACCAGAGAGGTGGAGAGTCATCTCCCAGTGACAGTGCCAGTTCCAGTTCCCATACACTCCAGATGACAGACTCCCTCCTCACCTCCGGATACCAGGGGTGAGCCTTCTGGTTCCAGGGCGGGGCAGGACATGCTTTCCCGAGGGCTTCCTAAGGGGTCCGTTCCTCTGACATGCCAGGAGAGGGAGTCTTCTTCTTCTTCTTCCTCTTCCTCTTCTTCTTCCTCCTCGGACACCTTGGATGACTCCGATGGTTGTTCCGACCTAGACAGCGAGTCACGCTCTCCGACCAAACACAGGCCTAGGACTCCTCCAAAGTCACCTCCAGAGGATCCTTCTTTCTCGGAGTTGCTGCACAAAATCCAGGAAGTTCATCAGTGGTGCTCTTTGGGCCGGACCATGCGTAAGAAACTTGCTGAGCACCTGGATCTGCCGAGACCACTCCGACCTTGGTGCCACCCTGGATTGAGCCTCATGCCGACCTTGTTTTCACCATTTGGAAGCAACCGTCGGCATTAGTCCCTCTTCCTCGGAAGTCTAATAGGCTATACCAGGCTCCTGAGGATGTTGACTTCCTTGATTCTCACCCTTGAGCTGACTCGGTGGTGATCAGCACCGCTCACGGCTGGTCAGCTAATCCGAAGCATTTGAGCTCATCTCCACCTGACAAAGAATCCCGTCTTCTGGACCAGTACGGCAAGAAGATCTATGCTTCTTCCACTCTGGGTATTAGGGCCCTGAACTATGTCAGTCACATGGGGGACATGGGGGATTATGAGAAGGCGATTCTTAGTGAGGTGGAATCCAAGTTGGACTCCCTTCCTGACTCTCAGGTTAAACAGGAAGTGGCTGACCTTGTCCGTTCTGTTTGTTCAGCCAGTCAGCACATGCTTCATGACACATACGATGCAGTGGACACTGCTGGTAGGAGCTTGGCTTTTGCCGTAGACTTACAGTGTCATGCCTGGCTCCGTGTGTCAGGTTTGGTCCCAGAAGTGGAGTCTGCTATTCAGGAAGCACCCTTCTGAGGTTCAGTGCTGTTCGGTGGTAATGTCAAGGACATTATCACTGATCTGCAGGAGAAGGGGACTGCACTGAAGTCTGTGGACTCCATGTACAGTCCCCCTCCAGCGCAGCGTTGTCCCTTTCACAGGCGGAATCGGCAAAGGGCGAAACCACAGGGAAAGTGGGCCAATAAACTTCAGGCCCCTCCGGTTGCCAAGCCCCCACCACCCAAAAAAGCAGCGGAAGCTTCAGCCGCGACGCTGCCCCATACCACCTGACTCCTTTCCTCTCCCACAGCCTCTGGCGTTTCCAGAGGAACTGGTAGGAGGGAGGTTTTCCCTCCATCTCCTGGGTTGGGAGAGGATAACGTCAGATTCATGGGTGCTCCAACTCATCACAGAGGGACTCTTGATAAGGGTTTCTACAGAAAGCCCCTCGACACCCTCCCCCAAGGTTGTCGTACACGCAGGAGCATCTTCTTCTGGTCCAGGAAGAAATTTCCCTCTCCTCTCTTGAAGGAGGCGATAGAACCTGTCCCCATTCCTCTTCAGGGAACGGGGTACTATTCCCATTTCTCCCCGGTCCCAAAGAAAACAGGGGACGTGAGGCCAATTCTCGACCTCAGCTCCCTGAACTTGTTCGTGGAGTACACGAGGTTCAGGATGCTCTCGCTACATTTCCTCCTGCCCCTTCTCTGGCCGGGACAGTGGCTGTGCACTTTAGATATGCAGGATGCCTACCTGCATATCCCTATCTGCCCTTCCCACCACAAATACCTGCATTTTGCATTCCAGGGGGACCACTACCAGTTCAAGGCCCTCCCATTTGGTCTTTCTTCAGCACCCCGGGTGTTCACCAAATGTCTTTTGGTGGTAACGGCCTACCTGCATACCCAAGGGGTGCAGGTTTTCTCGTACCTGGATGATTGGCTCCTGGTGGCCCCATCCAGGGAGGAACTCCTGTGCTTCCTCTTCCTTACCCAGCAGGTCTTTACCTGCCTGGGTATTACCATTAACCAGGCCAAGTCCCATCTGATCCTGTCCCAGTGGCTCCAGTTTATTGGGGCAATCCTGGACATGACCTCTGGCATGGCCTTCCTGCCACCGGACAGGGAGGCCACTCTCCAGGCCCAGGTCAGCCTGTTGTCCAGCCACAGACAGGTCAGCACCAGGTCAGTCCTTCACCTCCTCAGGCTAATGGCAGCTGCGATTCTGACAGTTCCTCGCGCTCAGCTCCACATGAGAATCTCTCAGTGGATGTTTCGGTCTCAATGAGATCAGCTAGTGGATGACCTAGATCAACTTGTCCTGTCCTCCACTCCCATGGCTCAGGACTTGCAGTGGTGGATGGTTCAGGGGAATCTCTGCCGGGAAGTTCCCTTCAGTCTCCCTCCCCCCTCGCAGACGTTGACTACGGACACCTCTGGCGAAGGTTGGGGAGCCCATCTCAGTCCTCACAGGACTCAGGGCTCTTGGTCCAAGCTCAAGAAGTCCCTTCACATCAATGTGCTGGAACTAAGGGTAGTACTGTATGCTCTTCAGGCTCAGCATCTGTATCTGTCTCCCGGTCACCTAGCTGTACAGATGGACAATATGTGTGTGGTCTGGTACATCAACAAACAGGGAGGAACTCATTCCTACCCCCTTTGCAGAGAGGTGATGCGAGTCTGGGATAGGGCAGTGCAGCACAACCTTCACCTCATGGCATCTCACATCCCAGGGGTCGAGAACACTCTGGCAGACAGGCTTAGCCGGTCCTCTTCGCTAGCTCACAAATGGGAACTGGATCAGAGGGTCGTAGACAACATCTCCCTGCACTGGGGAACTCCACAGGTAGACCTGTTTGCATCCCCTCAAAACACAAAACTTCCCGTCTTCTGCTCGCTTGCTCCAGGGCGCGGCATTTTTTGGAGAGACGGTCTGTCTCTTGACTGGAAGGGCAGATTCGTCTATGCCTTCCCCCCGATTCCACTAATTACGAGGGTCTTGCAGAAACTCAGTTCGGAAGGAGCTCGAATGATTCTGATCGCTCCTTTCTGGCCCAGGCAAGTTTGGTTCTCTCTTCTGCAACAGTACTCAGAGAAACCTCCTCTTCCTCTTCCTCTGTCACTATTTTTGCTGACCCAGGATCAGAGGACCCTGGTCCATCCAGGCCTCAAGTCCTTCAGTTGCACGCGTGGCTTCTGCAGACGTAGCTCAAGCCCGATTCGAGGTCCCCCTCCCCCCCAGGTAGCTGAGATTCTGGTGGAGGCCAGGAAACCCTCAACCAGATCTACTTATGCCATGAAATGGAGGCGGTTCTCTATTTGGGCCACCTCCAATGATGTCGAGCCTTTCTTGTGCTCCTGTCCGGCCGACTTCTGGATTACCTGTGACACCTCTTCAATCTGGGTCTCAGCCATTCATCCTTAAAGGTTCACATGGGAGCCATTTCGGCCTATCATGTCCCCTTTGCAGAGAGAATGTTTGCTCAGCTGGAGGTCTCTAAAATCTTTTTGAAAGGGGTCTTTCACATACGACCCCCTTTCCTGGTTCCTGCCCCTCCTTGGGATCTGAATTTCATTTTAGAGAAGCTTACTCTGCCTCCTTTCGAGACGGCAGCCTCAGCAGACCTAAAGTTCCTTTCTTGGAAGACTTTCTTCCTAGTGGCCATTACTTCTGCTCGATGGATTTCCGAGCTCCAGGCCCTGATGTATAAAATCCCATATTTGATTTTTCACAAGGAACGTGTGGCTTTACGTACCAACCCTAAGTTTTTCCCTAAGGTGGTAGCGGAATCGACGCTGAATCAATCCATTGAGTTTCCTGCCTTTTTTATGCAGCACTATAATCAGGGAGAGTACCTCCTGCATACTTTGGATGTTCACCAAGTTCTGAGATGCTACAACAAACAGGACGAAGGATCTCAGAAAGGCTGATCAACTATTCGTCTCTTTTACTCATAAAAGAGAAGGCAATGCTGTTTCTAAGCAATGCCTATTGAAATGGTTGGCTCATTGTATCACTTTCTGTTATGACAAGTGCAATAAGATCCTGCCGGATCAAGTTAGAGGCAACTCCACCATAGGGGTCACTGCCTCTGCGGCTTGTTTCAAGAATGTGGCAGCGGCTGACATTTGTGCAGCCACCACTTGGACTTTTGTCCATACCTTTACGAAACATTACAGTTTGGACATTGCCTGTCGCTGTATAGCAGGCTTCGGGCTAGCTGTTTTGCAAGGCCTCCTTTCCTAAGGCCTTCACAACCAGAAGGTCTACTTCTGAGTAGCTTTCCTCCTCCCATTTGCTTCTCCTTGTTCCAGACTGCTTGGGACTCAGTCCTGTATGTAATTACCTACTGCAAGAGCCCTCTCGAAGTAAGATGGTACAGTTACGTAAGAACTTTCCGTAACAGTAGGTCTTCAAAAGAGGCTCTTGCAGTAGATAATACCTTCCCACCCTCCATCCCTCTAAGCTTTTTCAGCTCCTTTTCCAGGAGGGGAAATATCCATTTCTCTCGTCTTGCCTTTTGGCCTTTAGCAGTAAAGAACTGGAAGGCGGGCGTGGGGGACCGCCCCTTTATACTGACGCCGCATGATGTCGGTCACCTGACGTGGGGACAGTCCCCCGCCAGAGTCTGCTAGCTAGAAATTTTTCCGTTGGGTCCTGATGCGGCTGGCATCAGTCCTATGTATCAATTACCTGCAAGACCTCTCAAGATCTCATCATGATGGTAAGTTCTTACATAACTGTACTTTCCAGTGCCTAGGTCACCTGGACCAGCCATTTGTAGTGAACTAGCAGATGTAGGATGCCATGCAGTGGTGGCTGGACCCACAACATCCTGAGGAGGGATTCTCATTTGTCCACCTAGACATGTCTCTGGTGAGGTGGTGTGCACACCTGGGAGATCACAGGACCTGTGATTGCTGTTACCACATCAACCTTCTGATGATCCATGCAGTGCATCTGGCTCTGACAGAATTCATTCCATCCATCCATCCATCCATTCATTCAGTTATCCATTCATTCATTCATTCATCAGGGATCAGGTCATTCAGGCACAGATGGACAACACAACCACTATGTTCTACCTGAACAGGCAGGGTGGGATGCATTCCCACTCTGTTTGGAGGATCTTCGCAGCTGGACACTGGTGCACAGGCTGGGGTGCAGATCTCCTGGTGATCCATCTTACAGGTGAAAGCAGACAGTTGGTGGACACTCTCAACTGGGTTGGAAAGATGTCACACAAGTGGTCCCTAAATCAGGAGGTGGTATATCACCATTTCTCCCAGTTGAATACCCCTCTGATAAATCTGTTCACCTCATGGGAAAACAGAAAACTGAGGCTATTTTGTGCGCACCCCCACTGTCTTGGATACTATTTGGAGATGCTTTTGCAAGTCCCTGGACTCCATGCCTTCTGTATGCTTTCACTCCCTTCACCTTGTCCACAAGTTCATAATCAAGGTGTGGATCATCCTGATAGGCAGTTCTGGTATCCTGATCTTCTCAGTCTCAAAAGCAGACCTCCATGGAGGTTGCCTCTCTACCCAGATCAGCTGACTAGACAACAGTGGAAGGTCCTGCACCCAGACCTTCAATCCCTTCACCTCTCAGCCTGGTTCATGATCAACCAGATTTCCAAGCTCTGGGCTTTTCTGAAGATGCCTTCCATGTTGTGGAGCCATTCCATAAGGAGCTGACTTGTAAATGACATGCATTTAAATGGAAGAGGTTGCCAATCTGGTGCCAGAGCAAGGAGCTTGATCCACTTACCTTCCCCATGGCAAGCATCCTCGACTACCTATGGTCCCTTTCCCAGTTGGGAATGTAAGAGACTACCCTTAAGACATACCTGATATGCATCTCTGCATAATGGGGAATGGGCTGGTATGCTGACCATGGTCCAAGAGAAGTTGGTTGTGTACTTGTTTAGGAACTGGATCACTTGTCTCCTCTGGTGTGTGAACCTCCACCTTCAGATCATCTGCTGCTGGTGTTGGAAATGCTCATGGGCAAGCCATTTGAGCCAGTGCACAGATGTTAGATGTCACATCTATCATAGAGAACAACCTTCTTGGTGGCCACCATGTCCACCAGAAGGATCAGTAAGATCCAGGCACTCTTGGTGGACTCTCCTTACCTGGTCTTCCACAAGGACAAAGTCATTCTTTGCCCCCACTCAAAGTTTCTCCAGAAGGTCATATTGGAGTTTTATGTTAGCCAGGTGACTAACTTACTGGTATACTTTACTAGCCAGAATTCAGAGGCCAGTCGCAGACACCATAGTTTGGACCTGCAGAATGTGCTTTTTTACTATAAGGAGCATATGACTGGAGTATAGGGTGAGACTTGCCATCTGTTTATAGCATATACTAAAGCTGCACCTGGCAGATAGGCAGCAAACTGAACGATTGCCAGGTGGATTATATCCTGCATCAACCTCTGCTGTAGGTTGCCTGGTAGGATGTCACCCCAGGGACTTAAGGCTTATTCCACCAGCCATACCGCTGCCTTGTTGGCTGCTTCCAGGGATATCCCCATTGCAGAGGTACTTAGGGCTGCAATCTGGAGTAAAGCACACACCTTTATGTACCTATACAGCATTGAGCAGTGCGCGTAAGTATAAAGATGCCTTGACAGCTGCCAATTTCTCCCAAATGGTTAAAACACCCACCCGAGTAAACTACAAAACAGGTACCTCAGCTCTTCTGGATTGGGTTCTTACAAACTGCCCTGAACACATTACTAATACAGTAGTTCTCCCCGACTGTATAAGCGACCACTCACCAGTCCTACTCTCATGGTCCAACAAATTCATTAAGACCCCCAAAAAAATCATCAACAGTAGAAAACTATTACCTGGCCACCTGTGGCCGCTAAAAACATGCCTATAAGATTACGACTGGTCACCTATAGATGCAGCCCCAGACGTGGACACTGCACTTGATTACTTTATTCAAAGCTTCAACACAGCCTGTGATGCACATGCACCCTTCATGAAACGCAAGATTAAAGGTGTTAACAACCCTTGGATCAACCTTGGTCTCCTTGAGCAAATGAAGGCCTGGGATCACCTCTGGCAATGTGCTAAGCTGACCAGAAACAGGGCAGACACTCAAGCCTTCAAAGCTGCAAGAAATGCCTGCACCCTCGCGATTCAAAATGAAAAGGCCAACTACTACAAAAGAGTGCTAACAAACTCTTGGAAAGATGGAAATAAGTTTTGGGCCAACCTAACGGAACTAACTGGAACAAAAACAGAAGTCCCTCCCGCTATGGTCCACCTAAATGGCCACATCATCACAGATTAAGTCACTGTGGCACATGCCTTTAATGCTGCATTTACAAACCTTAGCCATGTTTTACTGCCAACTTTCTTTGATCCCCCTTAAGATACTGTTAACTCAGTCAAAGTCAGAAATTTTGAGGGAAATCCGCCATTCTGATTCAAAGCCGTCTCCAAGGACATCACAAAAAAGTACCTCCTTCGAGTACTTGGAAAGTCTAGATCAAGCAGCGAACCCCTTGATCTGAAACTCCTCACTCTTACCCTTGATGAAGTCCTGACCCCCCCACCAAAATCCTTAACAAATCTCTCATGCTCTCACAGTTCCTCCAAAAATGGAAATCAGCGATGGTGACACCTATCCACAAAAGTGGCGATAAATCTGTTACAAGCAACTATAGGCCAATCTCCATTCTCTCACCGCCTCTCAAAAGTGCTGGAGAGAATAGCTGCTGACCAACTGATAGAATACCTTACTAAGTATAACCTGCTATGTCAAGAACAACATGGATTTTGCAAGGGTCACAGCATGATCACAGCACTCTTAGAGCTTACCTCCTACATCCACAATGCCCTGGACCAAGGGGATCTCATTGACGCCACCTTCATCAACCTAACAAAAGCGTTTGACACCGTCAACCATTCACTACTGCTTCAAAAACCATCTCTAACAGGCCTAACTCTGGACACAACTCTTTGGTTTCAAAGCTACCTCAGTGATCGAACACAGCAGGTAAAAATTAGTGAATCCCTCTGAACACCCCTCTTGGTCTGATCAGGAGTCCCACAAGGATCCATCCTGGGTCCCATGCTTTTCAGCATTTTCCTAAACAGCCTCCCTTCATCTTGCTCAGAAAAAATCCTACTCTATACCGACGATGCTGTCATCTTCACCTCCCACTCTGACCCCTCCTTTCTTCAGTTGCTACAAGAAAGCTTCACTGATGTTGAGGCATGGTTTAAATCCCACAAGCTTATTCTTAGCTAGAGCAAAACCAAATCAATGCTGTTCCATGGTGCCCACAGCAAACATAAAAACAGAGACCTCCCTATCTCAAACAGCAAATGGGCCACACTTGAACAAGTACATCTATTTAAATATCTTGGGCTGATTCTTGACCCATCACTTGGATGCTTTGAACATATCAACTATGTAGCAAAAACTGTGAATACCCGCATAGGCCTGCTCTATAGACATAAGAACTGCCTCATGGATGAAGCCCTAAGCACTGCCATTCACAGTTCAGTAATCTCTATAATAGACTATGGGCATGTGATCTATGGGTCTGCCACTGACACAGCTCTCCGATGCATTGCCACAGCACTAAACAAGGTATGTCATCTCCGAACATCTGCAAACCGCCTTATACACACCTGTGAGATCTACGAACACGAAAACTGGCTCCAACTATCTGGCAGAATTAAATATCAAACCTGCATCCTAGCAAAAAAGCAAACATTGGACCTACTACCTCCTGGATCACAGGCACTGCTGAGACCATATAGTGGCCCACAACAAACCAGGAATTCAGACAACCTCTCCTGCACTGTTTCCCTTGGTAGGACTACCCAAGGCCAATGATCCTTCTTTCTCAGAGCCTCCTCTTGGTACAACACCCTGCCAGAAGAAATTACCAGCAAAGCAACCCAGGGAGCCTTTAAGCTCTGCCTCGTCAATACCTCATTTCCTGTGCCTCCTGTGACTGCTATACCTAAATGGTTTATCCCCCACCCCCATACCCCACCCTTCCTCCCTCCTCCTCCCTCCTCCTCCTCCTCTACTCCCTCCACACACCTCCTCACTGACCCTGACCCTGACCTACCCCCCACTCCCTCTCTTTCTCCCTCTTTACACCAGCCTCTGGACTCACCTCCCTGTGTTGGATGGCTACCTATACGGATCTATATTGTTTAATTTAATTTGTTATAGAAGTGATTTGCACAATAGTGATGTTTTGGTAGTTGACAAAGCCCTCCGGCTCCTATGTTTATTTCTCCTTTGTGCAATACCACTGCCTGTCCTAATGTTTCAAGTAACCTGACGTGGAACCTTTGTAAAAGAGCCCCTGGCTCAAAGGTGTATCCGATGCCTTTAAATAAATAAATAAATAAAATTGACATCATGAATCATTGGGATGCTGCTTTTGGGTCCCAAATCCCCCAGTCTGTGTTCCAGAAATAGGGATGTGCATGTGTGCCTTGCCTCTCCTCCTGGAGGACTGCTAGGAGTCTACCAGAATGTGGATAGTGAACTGAATCCATGTTATTAACAATATACAGCAGGTTACTCACCTGTAACCAAAGTTCTTTTAGTGCTATTCAGTTAGCATCCACACAACGTACATGACCTCTCCTGACAATGGCACATGGATCCCTGCTTTCAGTGTGCAACAGAGCTGATGTCACAGGGTGAAGCCGGAGAATATATCACCCAGGTGGTGGGAAGAGCTTAGCTTGAAGACTTCTGATGACTCAGCTGTCTCCAGCAGAACTGCCAGGGTGTGAATGTGGATAGAATTCCACTAAGAGAACTATAGTTACAGGTGAGTGACCTATTTCGTTGTTGTTGTTGTTCTTACAGAGATTAATGGACTATCTTACACCCCAGTTCTTTATTTATTACTAGCTGCCAGAGAGATACAAGTACTTAACCCCTTTTCCTCAGTAATAAAGGTAATGAGATGGTTGGGACTGGTACTGCTATATACACTGTGGCATATGGCTGATTTCCTGATTAAGGGTTATACAGTGATGTTGCTTGCCCTAAAAGTTCTGGTTTCCACGGGGGTCCTATTGCTTCTAGTGCTAAGAAAGAAAAGTGGAAGTCTATAAAGAAGATTTTCTTGAAGATCTAAAGTTACAGTAAGTAACTTTCCATAATCCTGCCTCTGTAGAAAGAAATGGAAATTACTTACCTACCGTAATTCTTGATCTTCTTGGACAAAGTCTCCACCGCTCATTCACATTAATGGGAGTACGCTGGAGGCATTAGGACCCAGCTGAAGCAAACTTTTCAGGAGGGCCAGCACCTGAGATGGAGCCTCGAGGAAGCGGCACCACGAGCCCCGGCGCGTGCAGTAAAGACTATTTTGGTGTCGAACCTCCAATCGCCTCAGTACCTTTTTTTCCGAGGAGGTGCAGCGTAACTAACCTAGAAAGTACTAACCTAAAATTCAGATATAAGATAGTCAGAATGACCCGTGTAAGAAGGGTCAACAACAAAGTCTTCACTGCTCAGCCATTGAGGGAGAGAAGACCATAAACAGAGAAGTGAGCTCGGGGAATGGTGGGCGTGTGAATGAGTGGTGGAGACTTCGTCCAAGAAGATCAAGAAATACGGTAGGTATGTAATTTCCATATCTTCCTGGACATAAAGTCTTCACCACTCATTCATACTAATGGGAGAGTACCGAGCTAAATAATTCCCCGAGACAGGCGGTAGGAGATAAAGAGCTTACATGCTTAGGACAGAAGTCTGTTAAGAATGGTCCTGCCAAATGACAAATGTCATCTGGCATGGACATCCAATGCATAGTGCTTAACGAATGCATGTACAGAGCTCCAGGTAGCTGCATTGCAAATATCTGCAATGGGCACATTACGGATTTCCACCAGAGATGCTGTGACTGCTCTGGTAGAGTGAGCATACACTTGACCTGCTTGACCTGTGCCATAGAATAGCAGTGGCAAAGGCATGCCACCAGCCACGTTGAAATGCACCTGACAGCAACAGGTTAACGCAGCCAGGTCTCACTGAAGGAGACAAACTGCTGTTGAGCTTTGTGAATTTCTTTTGTTCTATCTAGATAGAACTGCAATGCTGTCTTAACATCCAGCGAATGAAGAGTATGCTCCCCTTCATTATGGAAGTTCGTAAAGTAGGTAGGTAGGAGTAAAGGTTGGTTTAGATGGAATTCTGAGATAACCATAGGGAGAAACTTAGGATGAGTCCTAAGAACTATTTTGTCCTTGTGAAATACAGTGTACTGGGGGTCTGTGACCAGTGCGTGTATTTCAGAAACTCTACGGTCCAAAGTTTTATCCACCGGGAAGGCCGTTTTCCAAGTGAGGAACTTCAACTCGTAAGTAGCTAGAGGCTCGAAAGGTTTACAAGTGAGTATGTCTAGCACAATGTTAATGTTCCAGGCTGCAACTGGACATCTAATAGGAGGTCTAGTATGCAGAATACCCCTAAGAAACCTCTTATCTATGGGCAACTGAGCCAGCGACATGCAAAGTACCATCTTGTGATATGCCGAAATGGCACAAAGATGAACTCTGACCGTGGAGTACTGCATAACCATGTTTGAGAGGGCTAAGAGATACTCCAAGACTTCATTTGGTGGGCAGAAAAAAGGGTTCCAAGAGGATTTTGCACACCAGTTAGAGAAACACTTCCATTTAGCTGTGTAGGTTTTTCTAGTGGCTGGCTTACTTGAGGCCAAAAGAATATCTGAAACTCTACGAGAAACATTGAACCTATTCACCTCTATCTCTTCAGGAGCCAAGTGTGAAGGTGAAGCGACCTCAGGTTGGGATGGACCACAGGACCCTGGGTCAGAAGGTTCGTCTGAAGGGGAAGCGTTTTCGAGGGGAAGGGGTTCTGATAGCCTGTTGAGTAGCAGGAACCATAATTGCTGAGGCCAGAAGGGGGCAATGAGGATCATTCTGCCCCCCCCCGGGACTCCAATTTGAGCAGTACCCTCTGAATTAGAGGAAGAGGAGGAAAAGTGTATAGAAAACGTTTTGTTCACCGCAGCCTGAATGCATCCTGACAAAAAACGCCAGGTCCTGGATTTCTGGAGCAGAAGAGAGGCAGTTTTGCATTGAGTGGGGACACAAAAAGGTCCAGGTCTGGAGTTCCCCACTCTTTGAAGAGTGACTGAATGACGGTTAAGTCGAGAGACCACTCTTGAGGGTCTGCCACCGTTCTGCTGAGATGATCTGCCAGCTTGTTTTGTACTCCTGGCAGGTAAACCACCTGAATCAGAGCCTTGTGCTCCAGGCACCATTCCCAAACTCTCATTGCTTCCCTGCATAAGGGTTAAGAGTGTGGACCGCCCTGTTTGTTGATGTAGTACATCATTGCCTTGTTGTCCTTTTGAAGGAGAATGTTCTTGTGACAGAGTATGTCCTCCAAAGCTCGGACTGCATAAAGGACAGCTCTCATTTACAGGATGTTTATGTGAAGTTGAGACTCATCCTGAGTCCACGTACCCTGGGTGTGGAGATCCCGGCAGTGAGCTCCCCAACCCATCAGAGATGCGTCCGTGGTAATGGAGATCTGA